>JAOCZM010000278.1:1296399-2592799 GCA_026122235.1 Vinca minor | reverse complement strand
TAGTTAACATTCCAAAGGTTGAATCTAGAAAGGATAGACTTCCCTGAGTTTACAATGTCTAACCCTGTCCAATGAACCAAGCATGACCCTTCAGACCTTGCAAAACATTCAAACAATCACCTTCAAGTATAACTTTCTGCAATTCGAGTGTTTGCATTTTTTCCAAGGCTATAAGAGCAGCATGGACTTCGGCTTCAAAATGGGTTCTGGCTTAAAACCTATGGATCCAAATCCCTAAATTCTCTCCTTTGTCATCCCTGATAAGATAGGCACTAATTGCCTCATCATTCCTGATAAAACCAGCATCAAAATTTACTTTAATCACATGTATAGGAGGAAGTCTCCAAATGGTAGTCTTCTGTTTTCCACTTCTTTTGATGGATCTTCCAATGGCTGCTTCCCAGTAACAATCTTCCCTAGTACCTCTTCCCATTTTTCCATCTGTTTTCCATGAAGAACAGCATTCCTCAGGATCCATATTTGTTCCAAAGTGACTACAAAAAAATTTTGGAATTCAGTTCTCAGATTAGTTAAAACAGGGAAAAAACTAGAAGGTAAGAAAACTTCCCTGATCCAAGTAGATATGCTCCAATCCTGAAATTGTTCAAGTTTAAGCTTCCAAGCAGTAGCTAGCCAAATATTTTTAGAGAAAGGACACTCAATAAATAGATGCTCCAAAGTCTCTTCTTCACCTTGGCACAACAAACGATTTTGATCATGAATCCTAAAACAAGATTTCAGTCTGCCTCTAGTAGGTAAGACATTACTCAAAAAATTTCAGATAAAGTGCTTATTCCTGTTGTGCAAGTTAAAATGCCAAAGTAATTTCCAGTATTTCCTATTGATGGGAGAAATTCCCAAAATCCTCTCATGATTCACTGTCCTAAAGGCTGTTTTGACAGTGAATTGTCCTGTCGAAGAGGGCAACCACACCAGAGAGTCAACTTCCCTTGAGGGAATGATTTTAAGAATAGATTGAACAGTTCCTTGATAAATAAATAAAAAGTGAGCAATGATGCCTCTATTCCAGCTGAGTTGATCACAGTTCAAAAGATCTTTAACCATCACACCTTAATCCATATTCCTTTGATCAGCAGGGACTTTGAATCCATTAGCATCAAGGATCCAAAGATCCTCCTATACCTTTGCTTCAAAATTTCTTCCCACTTTGATGCAGGTACCTTTTCTAATAATATCAGAAGTTTTAACAATGCCAGACCATATCCAATAGGCATTGCTCTTAGGCACATCCAAATTTAATAAGTTTCTACCTCTCAAGTACTTGGATTTCAGAAGTTTCACGCAAGTTTTATTTGTATTTTGCAACACACCCCACCCTAACTTTGCAACACATGCTCTATTCATATCACTAGCCCTTCTGAAACCCAAACACTCAGCCAGTTTAGGTAAACACATAGAATCCCAAGATTTCAGGTACAAGTGCCCTCCAGAATTCTCTTTAAACCCCCACCAAAAGTCCATAGTCAATCTATCCAATTTCTGACATAAGAAAATAGGTAAAATGTGATTAGGCATGATGTTTATGGGGATAGAATGGGCAACAGTTTTAACTAGCACAGTTCTACCTACTTGGGATAAAGCTAAAATTTTCCAACTGGTAAGCTTCATTCTCAATTTTTCCACAACATGAAAGAAAGCATTTTTCTTTGACTTCCCTTTGCAAAAAGGACTCCCCAGTGTATGAGCTATGATGATCACATTCTCTCATTCCCAGAACAGTACTGACCTCTTCCTTAGTCACTTCCCAAACATTTTTACTAAAATGTACCATTGATTTATCAAAATTTATGTTCTGGCCCGACCAGTTACAGAACTCAGTAATACAATCCATCACCTCATCAGCTTCTTCCATATTTGCTCTACAAAAAATGGTCAAATCATCAAGGGGGATTGCATACTTACCTTGACTCCATGAATTTTTCCTTGTACCTCAAACCTAGAGATCATCCTGGAGAGTAAGTCAAAAACTAAGATAAATAAAGCAGGTGAAATTGGGTCAAAAGGAGATCCATTGATCAAGATAGAAAAGGATACAATAGATACACATTGAAAGATCAAGTTCACAAAGGTATTGCAAAAACCATGTTTCCTTAAAATATTTACAAGCAAAGCCCATTTAACCTTGTCAAAAGCTTTAGACATATCTACCTTAAGGGCCATAAGTCAAAATTTACCTTTCTTACCATTCAAGTGGTGCATAAGCTCATGTGATGTGATGATGTTGTCTGACATGCCCCTCCCTGGAATAAAGGCTGCTTAGGAGGGATAAATGATCCCATCAAGTAGAGGCCTAAGCCTCTAAGCTAGGAGTTTAGTAATAGTTTTGTAAGCAATGTTACAAAAAGATATGGGCATAAAATGATTCACCTCACAAGCATTGTCATTTTTTGGTATAAGGGAAATAAAATTGCTATTAAGAGATTTGAGCATGAAACCATTTTCAAAAAAATGTTGAACAACATGAACCAAGGAATCACCAACGATATGCCAATAAATTTTGAAAAAACATGGGGTCATCCCATCCGGACCGGGGCTCTTACCTGATTTCATTTGAAAAATAATGGTTTTTACCTCTTCATAAGTAGGAATCTCACACAAGCCTTTGTTTGTCTCCTCTGATATGGTATGTTGGATAAGATCCTGTAAATCATCTGGGAAACGTGGATTAGAAGATTCAAATAAATTTGAAAAAGAGTTAAGGAAGCACTCACCAATGTCCTCCCTGCCAGAAAGCCAAATATCAGAGGAATAAAGGAGATAATCAATGGTATTATGTCTCCTATGGATGGTGGTAGACAAATGGAATAAATAAGTATTGGCATCACCCTCTTCCAGCCAAATAACCTTAGCTTTATTCCACCAAAGAAGTTGTTCCCTCTTGAGAACCTCATCTAGTTTCAATTGAATATCTTTTTCCTTAGCAACAACTAATAGAGACTGAGGAAGGTTTTGATGAGTCTCAATATCTTTTTTCAAATTTTTAATGACAGACTGAACATGACCAAAACAAGATTTATTCCACCTTTTAAGAGTTGTTTTAGTATTTTTGACCTTACTGACCCATTGAAAAAGAGGAGATCGACCAACAAAGACAGACCAAACTTGGTTAACCACGGAGAAAGAAGAAAGGTCATGAATCCACATTGACTCAAACCTAAAAAGTTTTGGATGAAAAGCTCTATTAGGATCAGTGTCCAAAAGAATGGGACAATGATCAGAACCCAATGTAGTCAAGTGGTGGATAGATGCTTTAGGAAACAAGAGTCTCCAAGCAGAATTAATCAGTCCCCTGTCCAACCTGACCCTGATATTTCCATCCCCCCATGTTTATTGTACCAGGTATATGGTGCACCAGAAAATACTATATCTATCAGGTTACAATAATCCACAAAATCATTAACATGCTTCTCTGATACTCATTAAAAGGCAAGCCCCCTTCCTTATCAAAAGAGCTAGAACAACTGTTTAAATCTCCCATAACCAACCAAGGACCCCCAAACTGAATAGAAGAAAACCCTAAACTATCCCAGAAAGCCGTTTTCTGAGAGTTCACACAGGGGCCATACACCCCAGTAAACTGCTAAGTGTTGGAGGGGAAGGGTGAGAGGAAATAAGACAACTAATATAACGGTCCGACATATCATTAACATGAATCACAAAATTATTTAGCCAACAAAGGACAAGACCCCTAGAGAACCCAATTGAAGGGACAAAGTGAAATAGCGAAAAACCAACGGAACGCAGTTTAGAAGTGATTCTCTCAACAGAGGATATACGAAGGTCCGAGAGGAACAAAATAGAAGGGTTATACGAAGTGACGTAACCTCTCAGAGCCCTAACTGCCTTCGGACAAGCTAGTCCTTGGCAGTTCCACGCAAAAAGCCTCATGGCTCAATTGGGGGAAGATAAAAACAAAGGATTTAGGTTTCCTCGACATACCTCAGAAGTTTTTCCCTCAACAAATCCAGAATCTGCGAAGACATACTCCGGTTGATCCTCTAACGGTAATTGGACAAAGCTCAATGCCTGTTCTCCAATAATCAAATCCCCAGGATCATGTACTTCGGTAATAAGTACATCCTTAGTAGAAATTTCAAGAAATTTTGTAGCACTCATTCCATGATTTTTTTATTACAAAAAAAATGGCGCCTTGGCCTCGAAATAGCAGACTCCTCCTCCTTGTTCTTCTCCATACCAGGTCTAAATTTGCAAGGGATAAATGTTTGATTTACGTAGGAGGTGACCTGATTTAAGAGCCGAAGGTTAGAAAATGATTATTCAATATCAACAGAGATGGTAGAATCAGGGTTAGGGCAGATAAGATTAGATTGGGATTTTATGTTTTTGGATTTTTTGTATTGAGTGGGTCGGATAAAGAGAGTCCTCTTCCCATTAACAGATACAGATTTCTCAGATGAAATTTGGGACGATCCACAGTAAGGTATGGGTAATTTATTTTGCTTAGGATCATGATCACATTGGTTTGGGCTGTATAAAGACAAAGATTTCTCAACACTGGGTATGGCTAGGCTATTTTGGCCATTTAGGCTTTGGGCTTCATTTGCATTAAGGCCCTGATAGATTTGTTTAGTAACAAAGATGGGCTGATTTTCCACAAAAAAGGCTACGAAACTAGTTTGGGCCAGTTTAGGGCTGAGAGAATCATGAGGTTGGGTTAAAATATTAGATACACTGGGTTGGTTTTGTGAGAATGGTATAGTTGGGATTTGAGATAGAATAGCCTGTTTGGTTTTGCCTCCCATCCCCTCCAAACTATCTTTCCCGCCGTTAGTTATATTTTTAGACGTTCCATCAGTCACCATCAGCTTCCGAACAGGCACATCCGCAACACCTTCCTCCCTCCATCCCGTCCCAACTACGTCACCACCAGAAAAAGTCGGACCACCAATCGCCCAAAATCCAACATTGGGTCTAAAGATCTTATAGCATCCAATCTTTTATTAATACACAACATCTCAGTATGTCCAAGAGTTCCACATTCGTAACAGAAGTCAGCAACTCTTTCATACTTTAATTGCACCCAGAAAAATCTAAATCTTCAAATCTGCAATCGGGATCCTAATGTTTGAGGATCAAATGAATACCTCTGACAGTCTAAGGACTATCCAAAAGGATTCTTTTTTTGTCACTTTGATCATCAAAGGTCAACCTAAAAATATTCTCACTTATGATTCACATATGAAGTTTATTTCCCAATTTCCATGCCAAATCCAAAACACCTCTGACAGCCTTGACATTAATACGTTTAGTAGAAAGTAAGTTAGCTGCCGCACAGAAATCACTAATAGAATCGTTAACCAAATTATTAGTATTAAGATCTAGGATACCTTTGCCATTTAATTCCCCCAAACGATGAAAAAAGAACAAACAGACACGCAAGAGACAGATAGACAGGGAGGGAGGGACGAGGACCAGGAAAAAAAGAAAACAGAAACAGAAAGAACCAAAGGAGATAACAGAACAAGAAGACACAAATGAAGGAAAGGAAAGGAACACAAGAGACACAAAGTAACCACAGACAACAAGAATAAAAAAGCCACTAAAATAAAAATGTTTAAAAGAGATTCGTCATGAAAATACTCAGACTGCATGGTTGATATTAGTCCTTCCATTTTGAAATATAAATGTTTTAGTTGGAGATATGTATTCTATAATTTAAGTCGTTATGTAGTTATCAAAGAGTATTAATTGTACATTTTCTAATTCTATCTTCCTCTCTTTCTCTTTATTTATTTCTTTTTATTTTATCACTCCTGGTTTATTAAAGGTATAGAGAAAATATGTACACCAATTATTTTTGTTTTTCTATAAATAACACAAACTTAAAATTAAGCCCTAAATATACACCAACTATTTACGGGACTTCTCTGTTTGTTAAATTAACAAATCGATGACAATTCCGGCAAGGCACATGACTCCGATGGCGAGGGAAAAATAGTCAAAAAAATTGTTGGATGTCTCCCAACATTTAAAACCTATAACTAAACCTAAACCTAAACCTCATATTCTTCATACTATTTTCCATAAATTCTTCACCATTCCTCATCTTAATTGCATTTTCTTCAACCTGATTTGAATAATCTCTTCATCTTCTTCATCTTATGTAGTATTTGTTCCTGGGTTATAGCCTGAAACAACCTGAACAAAGCTTCCACAAAATCCCATCTTGATTGAACACCTCCAATTAAAGCTAATATGCAAACAACCAAGTAATATAGGCCTAATAAAGCTATTACAAACAGAGACACTCGAACAAAGATTGGCTTCAAATTTAGGCTTTTCCCCTTCAATAAGAGGTTTATCAAAGGAAGATCCAGAGTCTTTATTGGTAAGAAATCTAGAACCCATCTTTTTAATTGCTAAAACTAGTAGAGTTAATAGGAAAAGAAGATTAACGGCGAGAAAAAGAGCCCTTTGGGAACATGGAGATAGAAAAATGAACTCTAACAAAAATAGTGAAGTTGAAACAAAAGATGAACTCCCTGAAGATGGGATGATTGAGGTTGAACATTCCAAGGAAATCAGCCATGGGGAGAACCCATGATTGTATATGCCAAATTTCAAGCCTTTTCTCCCCTTTTCAGCCTTCTACAAGAAAAACCCACAACAAAAAACCAAATCCTTAAACACTTGAGAAATCAAGTATCAGAAGAAATCTATTAGAAATTCATTAAAAAATAAGCAAATAATCCATTTTTCTTCAAGGCTCCGATGCTAAGATTCAATGATGAGTTGAAGAAGAAAACAAAAAATAAATTAATGAATCACCTGTTGTCATGTCCCTGGAAAATGGCACAAATAAAGGGAGAAAAAATTCAAATAAGAAAGAGGGATTAAATTAGGGCTAGTTTCTTATTTAGCAAAGTGCCGTCGTTTTACTCTGAAACGACAGCGTTTTAATTAATACCTATATATACAAGCTGCCAAGGCTAAATAAGGAAAGTAGCTGGATAACTTTTGAGCTGGGCTTCTACGATTTGATGGAGGGGCATCTTGAAGATACACTGTTGATCTTCTACCTTGTCAGAAGAGTTGCTGAGTTGGATGGGGGAGATTCCTTATTGGGATCTCAACCCTAACTATAAATAGAAGGCAAGCAGAAGAGGAAAACCATCCATAAATATATTGAGAAAATCACCAAATGTTGGCTGCGGCCTTCATCGCCCTTGTAAGTTCCTTCAACTTCTAATCACCTTCTAAACCTCTATCCATTCTATCTCTGGTTACTGAACTGGATCATCCTTGATTCCAGGAGTGGAAGTTGAGAGTTGCAACATTGGAATTCAAACTGCTGCTTCCATTGGAAGAGATCATTCTGCTGTGAAGGAGCTGGCATCAGCTTGATGCTCGAAGGAACAACAATAACATTGAAGAGTGCTTGAGAGTTTGCTTCTAGTTTCCTTTCCTATTTAGTATGTTTTATGAAGTTGTTACTATGTTAGTACAGTATACATATTAGCTAGATTGAACTGTGATCAATCTTAGAACTATTGTACTGAGGATTTTGGGAGTTTATTGCAGAAGTATATATAAATATTTTGCTCTGTTTTGGCTATTGTTTGTGGGCCTGAGGCCAATTAGATGCAAATAGGCATGTTTGTCTGAGATCTGTGTGTGTCTTTGCGGTGGGTACATGACACCTGTTAATAATATAATTAATATATTTCTAGGTCAAGAAAATAAATGATTTGTTCCAAGACTATTTGGAGAGGCAAGATGAGAATAAAGGACTGGTGTATAAGCTGGGAACAAATACTACATAAGATGAAGAAGTTGAAGAGATTATTCAAATCGGGTTGAAGAAAATGCAATTTAAGATGAAGAATTTATAGAAAATAGTATGAAGAAGATGAAGTTTATGTTTAGTTCTAGGCCTTAAATGTTAGGAGACATCCATCAATTTTTTTTGACTATTTTTCCCTCGCCATCGGAGTCATGTGCCTTAGCTGGAATTGTCACCTGATTTGTTAATTTGACAAACAGAGAAGTCTCGTAAATAATTGGTATGTAATAAGGTTTAATTTTAAATTTGTGCTATTTAATTTGTAAAAGTGTAAAATTCCTTATATTTTTAGAATGGAAGGAGTACCAAGGTTCATTTCATAAAAAAAATTGTAGGTGCTGATTTCGCTCCACTCATGTCTTGCCAAATGGCAAGTCCTAGCTGATCATGGTCTCTATATCATTGGATTCAGCAGGTCCCACACTTATCTAGATTATGAAATTGATAGCTGATTGATTTTACTTTTTACCTTTTATATATAAGTAATAATAGCTGCTTGTATCCTGGGAGAAGGCTCCCGGCTCCTATGCGGGACAATTTTGGTGCGGAACATGCGGGATACTATCCCAACTGTCTAAATCTGGAGAGAGAAATTTTTATTTTTTTATTTTTTAAGTCAGCCGCAACTTTTCTCTCTCCAGATCTGGGCCGTTAAAAAATCTCATCCGACGGCTGGGATTGTTCCGCATGTCCCGCACCAAAGCTGTTCCGCATAAGAGCCGGATTGTGGGAGAAGCAGCCAAAAATAGTATTTTTTTTCCTTCTTCGTAATATAAGATATTTTAGTATCTTGAATAAAGATAAAAAAAAATATAAAAATAATTAAACATTTGTAACAAAGTACTTATTATAATAGAGAGAAAGAGGAAGATAAATGTATTAAAAAAAAAGAAAAAAAAGAGGAAGATAAATAACATATCCTCAAAGAAGGTTAGCACGATTGATACAATATTTCCGATTTATAATAATAGGTCACAAATTTAACATCAATATTTCCGATTTCCGGCCAAAATGCATCACGCTTCGGACAATAGTCAAATTAGGAAGGGAATAATCTTCCATTTCCATCACACGTGCACACCCCACCCCACTCCACTATAAAAAAATAAAATGACCTAGAATCCATCATCTTCCCCATCTTCCTTCTTAAAAATCTGAAACAAAAAAAATGGAGAGAGGAAATTCATCACAAGAGAAGCATATAGTGGCATGTCACCATGGTGAGCAATGTATAATTAAAACCAGTTGGACGAATTTAAACCCAACAAGAAAGTATTGGAAGTGTGCTAGAATTGGGGTGGTGAGTTAAAGACCCAATTTATTTATTTTATTTTATTTTTGAAATTTCGGTTTATTTCTTGTTAATATGTGTATTGTTTGTGTTTTTACATAGACTCCCCAAGATTGTGGCTTCTTTGAATGACATGACCTTTCAATTAGTAACAAGAGCACTAGGGTTGTACGTTGGTCTTGAAAGAGATAAGGAAGCTTGAGGGTGAAAAATCTCAATTGAAGATGAAGGAAAAGTACCTATGGGCAACAATTGTGTTGTCATGGTTCTTTTTCCTTGTTTGTAAAGTATGGAAATTTGGGGAGATGATGAATAGTGTAATTTGGTTAGTGAGGATGATGATGAATAGTGTAATGGTATCCTATTTGGTTTAGTGTATTTTTTTGACCATTTTGCCATGGTGGTTAAGTCACGTGCTAAGAGCGGGACTATTTTTTGTTAGAAACAACCCGTCAAACTGGTGGTGGGACCATTTAAAAGCCACAATTAATGTTTCAGGACCTAACAAAAAGTAAAAATACTTCTGGCAACTATGTCTTCGATAATTATTTAGGGATAATCTAGGTCATTTTCCCCCCCACCCACAAAGAATCCATATTTCATCAAAACAAAATTCTCTAATTCATACCCTATCCAATTCCAAAATTACCATAAACAAGTCCAGTTCAGCTAGAGGAAGTGAACTAAAAAATTGCATTTTAATCTAGTTGAACAGAGTATTTTCTGATTTATTATATGAATCTTGTAAAAATATTGACATAAACAATCTCAAGTACCACTTAAATGATATTGAAATTAAAAAAATAAGTGAGATAAATCAGTTGAACTCAAACATTCTACATTTAAAAAGTTATCGACTAAAATTGTATCATGTGATAAGAATTTGATGTCCTTTAAACAAAGTATCGAATCCAGTAGTTCATTTTCTACTTCCTAAACAACAAACATTTGGGCACCAATCTGTCACATTCTCTAATACACAATTCTTATTCTGTTCCCCACGCCCTATCACAAACAATCCACTTTTTTATTTTTCGAGACATAAATTCTTAACAAAAAAATCAATCCAAATGTACACACTAAAGAAAATGTTTCAGAATTAGGTCAAAAGAGATATGGCAAATTATTATAGGTGAAATTTTTAGGTTAATCATTTATGGTTAAATACACTTTCCAGCCTCACACTTTTAGCTACTTTTAAGATTGACTACTTGATCTAAGCCAAATTATCTGTCTTGCAAGAAATATTTGTATATAATGAAGGCAACATTTCTAAATTAATAAAAAAACATACAAATGAAGCTCAAAGAAGAAAGGAATTTCATGAGGTAAACAAAACAAAGCCAAAAATCTAACAACAACAGAAGTTTTTTCACTCAATATGAATTGGCATTCATTAAATTATCCTTTCAAGAATAGCCAATCCTCATAATCTGCAGGTTTTGACTAATGTAATGAACCAAACATTTCTTACAATGTGCCAATGTAAAACCCCAGAAGGGGAGGCGGGCTATAAAAACAAACTTGACGAGAACCACCAATTGTACTGAATATTACAGCAGAAAAAGGGAAAAGGAAAAAAATAATCTAAGTTGAACGGAAAATCCGGTTTTTTTATGTCTCACTTGTTTACTAGAGTAGATGCATGACAGTTGACACAACAGTTTTTTATGTATATCCCGCAATCCAAATTTTACAACTCAGCCAAAATGCCTAGAAAGAAAACCTATATCGAAAAACTCGAGTTTTCAAATCTTACATGAAATCACTTGTTGAGTAGAACTCGTACAGTCACGAGGCTTCAACTGGATCTAACTTCATCCCTTGCTAGCCAGAATTAATCCTCCAAGAGAACAAAAAATTCATCATCTGATATTTAGTTCACCTCGCAATTGCACCTACTACTTTATAAACTCCATACAGTATATTCCTAGGCAGCAATTCCTGTTGCATAAAGAAGAAATGTTGTTATTATATAAATATAGTGCAACTTTAACAGTTTAAGTCATCAATTTGTAGAACATATATCGAAAAGACAGAAAGAAATGCAGAAGCAATTATGCCAATGGCCAACCAATATTAGGTACTCCCTCCATTCTCATTTAATTGTCGTTTATGAGATATATAGGTATCCAAATTAATTGTCGTTTAAGGTTCTTTTATTAGTTATCAACAATTTATTCCAATTATACCCTCGACATTTCTTTTATTTGCAGCTTCTGCCATCCCTATTTTCCCTTTCTTTTCTTATGCTATAGAAGTGAGAGAGTGGTGTAATATTGAAACTTTCGGTGAAAATGACAAGTTCCTTAATTTTCTAAAATTGTCTAAAGAGTCTTATATTTAGGAATGGAGGGAGTACCAAGTAAAAGAAAAAAAAACTGTTGAAGAGATGTTTGAAAATTAAAGACTACCAAGCTCGTGAATTCCAACATAAAGCATGAAAAAAACAAAATCTTGCGGTAGAAATGATATTTAAGTGATATGGAGACTATGATAGTTAGTCCATAAGTTCCAAAGTGGTTTTTTGATTTCTTGTCCACAAATATGTGTACTACAAGTTACAAACTAAACTTAATTTACATCTTAGAACGAAATTCTTAGCAATGTGCATCTGGTATTAATCATGAAATGGTGTCCTAGAATTTGATAGTCGACTAATCTGATATCAATATTAAAGGATGTTCCCCAAAGTGATGCACAAATATAACAATGGACTCAAGAGGGAAGTTAAAAAGAAAACAACAATTTCCATGACCAGAGAAGATTTCTCTTTAGTCTTTATCTTGTGCTAATCTATAATAAGTTTACGATACTTGGACGCAGCGTTTTGCTTGATGCATTCATACATAAGCTAGTGCTTGCATGATATCAAGAATCTACAAGAAAGAACTTAAAAATCAGTACAAGCACACTTTTGGTGATTCAATGTCTAGTGAGTTAAAAATTTAAGAAGGTTCATGCTGCACTCGGGACTGAAAGCAAATCAAGAGATCTTCCAAAGACAGGGCAAAGGATAATTGTGCATGATGCTAACAATATCATCCTTGAAAGACTTATTTCTTTGCAAAATGGTGGATTTAATTTAGTCCATTTGAACAGACACCGCCCCCTCCCCCCCTCCTCCAGGAAACCAAAAAAAGAAAAAGAATCTCAAATGTTTATCCATCTACTTAACATGAATAATTGGCTAGAAAGCAATTCACTTGAAAAACCAGTAGCAATCATGACTAAGCATAATGGTAATTACAGACAAGGATGCTTAACTCTTATGCATACAACTTTGCTTAATTTGTAGCCGTAAATTTTCTATCTAAAACGACTCATAATGGAGAAAGCCTTCTTCCCCCAACAAAACTGCATATATTAAAGAAAAAGAGAAGGAAGAAAGAAAAAAGAATCTTACCTCTACTAGATCTACCAGCAACACTATAACCTCCTCCCACAATACCAACTGAACTGTTGGGTGTAACATCTGATGTCGCAATCCCGGGTCTATAACTAAAATTGCCAGAGTTCACTGCATCAGATGATGACTGCCAGGCAGGGTCATCATAGAATGAACCATTACCATATAAGCTTCCTAAAGGTGCATCATGGGTATCATTTCTTCCACCGTATGATGAAGTTCCACCGGCATTGCTGCCGTTGAATTTTCCATATGGTCCCCCAACCATGAAACTGTCATCTCCGGAGCCATAGGCAATGCTGTTGTTGCTGTAAGAACCATTTCCTCCAGCTTGACCTGGGCCAGGAGAAGAGCCCCAAATTGCACCAAAGCCCCCAAACGTGCCCAGTAGTTCAGTATTCCCGCTTCCAGATTCGATGAAGTCATTGGAATTTGACTTTGCATCATAACTTAAGTTCCCATTGTTCCACATATTTCGACTGGTTGAGTTCAACAAAGAACCAGTACCACCAATCCCACCACCATATCCAACTGGACTACTATACCTGTTTGAATACATACTCTGAATAGGGTTCAAGCCACGCCCATAGCCTATATTAGGACCAAAATTACCACTTCCAGCAAAGTCTGAACTCAGACCTGACTCCATGTTTGGCGCAATGGCATAATTAGAAGGACTATACTGAAGATATCCACTCCGTCCAACAGTGACTGGACTGAATCTTCCTTCCATTCTAACACCATAACCTCCCATCAAGCTTGGGTTATAACCTTGAGAATATGTGTTGAGAAAGTTGTTGACTCTATTTAAACCATGATTATATCCACCTAACGGGCTTCGGGTTGGCCCAGGAGATAACTCCTTAGGAACGGCCCGCTTAACCTCAACCATTTTTCCATTAAGTTCATGAAAGGTTTTGAGCAAAACTCTGTCTACTGCTTCCTCTGAGTCATAAGTAATAAATCCAAAACCTCTAGGCCTCTTTGTGTTGTGATCATACATCACGACAACATCTGTAATTGTACCAAACTGATCAAAGTATTTCTTGAAGTCACTGTCTGTAACTGTGGAAGGTAGACCTCCCACAAAGATCTTCTTTGTGCGTGCAGGACCTGGCGAACCCTGAATACTGCCATTGCTTCTGCTTACATTGTTTTGATCATCTCTTGGCACAGCCTTTTTTGCCTCCACCTGAGGAATGAAAGGCACATAAACATTACAAAAGATGAGTTTTGGACTGTCCTAATAGGTAACTTCAGAACAGAAGACTACATATTTGGTCTCTAATTGCCAGTTGAGATCAGGACTTCGACCTTCTAAACCTCCGACAGGTTTTACATAAATATTGCAATATAACCCCAATAAACCCCGAAATGGTAAATGATATAACTCAAAAGGTACTTTTAACATCTGAAAAGGAATTGCATTGTGGTTTAGATGTAAGAAGAAAATTAGAAATATATTTTAGAATTCCTCAACATACTTCTCTCGGCATTTTCATCCTGCCTTACAAACCAAAAGAATCCAGGGAATGATCTGTAAAGCGAAAGGAGAAAGCAAGACATGTTTGTTGTTCCACAAAACTTGAGAGATTGAAGTAATCAAAAATTAAATGCAATATTGGCTACTCAATAAGCAAATCCTGTGCTATTTCGTCCTGTTCCAGTAACTACCATTTTCTGGTTGAGGGTTAGAGTGGAAAGCATTAACAACACTGGTTAACTTAAACACAATCCATTCTTTTGTATCATTTGTGGCAATCATTAAAATTTTCCTTAAGATCATTTTCTTGTTATGCATTGATTAAATAACCAGTCATTTTTAAATGGTTCAAATCATAAGACATATAATTCTGAGCTAGTTATATTTACCGTTCGTCCATCAATCATATGCTTTTCCTTGACAACTATTTCTGCAACATAAGGGTCAGCAAAAACAACAAACCCAAAGCCACGAGCACGGCCTGTGTTCCGATCTTTCATGATCACGGCTTCTATTACGTCACCGAATGCTTGGAAATACTCTCTCAAACGTTCTTCATTGGTGTCCCAAGAAATCCCACCAATGAATAACTTTCCAGACTCCATTTCCATTCTGCATAACCCAATATCATCACATAGTTAACTCAATTTTCAAAACAAAAATACAAATTTCATATCAATTACCTAAAAGTAAAGGGTATACAGAGATCCTACTATCCAGAATACTTATCCATGATGATATGAAACATCTAACCAATAAAAAGCAACTACATATAAAGTATACGAATGCAGATTGAGTGAAAAACAACTACTCCCATACAAAGAATCAGCAAAAAACTCCTAGATTTTTATCAGTCAACTAAACAAAATTCAACAGCAGATCATCAAATATTTTTAACAGATAAAAAATCGATTGACCCACAACCAAATTTCCATTGATATCAATAAAGATTCAGACTTTACGAAGAAAAATTGAAAAAGAAGATCAGAAGATAAGAAGTGGTAGCTTGAAAATTACAAAATGACAAAGACCCAGATGAGATTTGGAGAGGAAATCAAGATCCGAAAGGAAGCATATAGAAAGCAGAGAGAACTAAGGCCCTCTATTTTCCTCTCCCTTTCTTTCTTTTGTGTTTAATTTTTTTGAGAGAGAAATTTTTTCACTGTTTGGTTCTTTTGCCAGAGAAGATATATATATAAGCCTTTACAATTTCACTTGTAATTTTTGGATTTTTTTGTTCTTACATTTGTTTAAAAATTTTAATCAGTAGAGATAATTTTTATTTATTAAATAAATGATATACTTTGACATTTTGACTTATTCAAATGAAATTATTAATTTAATATTTGTAATGGTCTTTATTTTTTCTATTCTATCCTCTTTTCAATACTATTCAAGATCCCACATTAAAAGTTACGAAGTTTTTAAAATTCGACAACATTATAAATAAAGAGATTGATAATGATTTTTTTTATTGAATGAATTGGTTGAGTTAGTTTTTAATCAATTAAATTGAATGACAAATCCAATTTATTTTTAGTTTTTTCATTCAAATAGTTAATATTTTTTTTAAAGAAAATTAGTTCATCGAATCATTTAGTTTTATATTTAACTCGCAACCGAACCTGCTCACTAAATATTTTTTCTTTAAAAGAGTAAAAATTTAAAAATTTAACTTTTGTTTATCAAACCATGTGATGTTTAGAGTATCATTAACCGAGTTGGCTTTTTTTCCAATGAATTGGAGAGACTGACTTTATTTTCTTTTCAGATTGTTCAATTAACAAATTATTTTCCAAGAAAAATTATCATCCCGACCTTGAGCCGTTGTTGAAAGAATAATCGCTAGACTTAAAATTCATTCAACGATATGAAAGAATAATCGTAGGACTTGAGTAATCAATAAACAAATTATGAATTTTCTAATTAATTTAAAAGATTTTGATTGATTGAATAATTTTTTATCCATTAAATTAAAAGTAAGCTGGAAATATTTGGCTTATTGAAATTAAATTATATATTTTAATATTTTTAATGGTTGTTTAATTTTCCGATTCTTCCTTCAATATTATTCAAGATCTCAGATTAAAAGTGTGAAGATTTTGGAATTTGACAATCTATCTATATTTATATTACATAACCTGTTTTTAATTTCAACCAACACAAGCCTTCACAATCCCACGTGTAATTTTCTGTTATTTTTTGTTCTTTAATTAGTTTAGAAAATTTTATTGGTTGAGAAAATTTTATTTATTAAATTATTTTTAATCCATTAAATTGAGTGACAAATCCAATTTGTTTTTCAATTTTTTCATCAAATAGCTAAAAAAAAATTTTAAAAAAATTAGTTCACCTAATCATTTAGTTTTATATTTAACTCGCAGACAAACCTGCTTACTAAATGTTTTTCTTTAAAAGAGTAAAAACTTTAAAAAATTAACTTTTGTTGATCAAACCATGTGATTTTTAGAGTATCATTATCTGAGCTTGAATTTTCCCAATTAGTTGGAGATACTGACTTTATTTGTTTTTCAAATTGTTCAATTAAACAAAAGAAATTTCAAAAAAATTACCATCCAGACCTTGAGCCGTCATTGAAAGAATAACCGCTAGACTTAAAATTTATTCAAGGACATGAAAGAATAATAGCAGGACTTGAACAGTTAATAAACTAATTTTGAATTTTTTATTTAGTTTAAAAGATTTTCATTGGTTGAATAATTTTTTATCCATTAAATTAAAATTAAGCATGAAATATTTGGTTTATTGAAATTAAATTATATATTTGAATGGTTGTTTAATTTTCATATTCTAATTTTTCTTCTTTCAATATTATTCAAGATCTCACATTAAAAGTGTATGAAGATTTTGGAATTTGACAATATTGTAAATAGAGGAGTTGAGCATTGTTTTTAATTGAATGAGTCATTTAGTTTTACTGTTGTAAGTGTATGAAAATTTTGGAATTTGACGATATTTTTTAAAAAAAATAGTTCACCGAACTGTTGAATACGCAGGTAGGCCTGCTCACTAAATTTTTTTCCATTAAAAGATTCAAAACTTTATTTGTTCGAGCCATTTAATTCTTATCGTAACACTAACTGAGTTGGAATTTGCCCAATGAATTGGAGAGGCGGACATTATTTGCTTTTCAGATTGTTCATATTAGACTTATTCAAATTAAATTAAATATTTTAATATTTTACATTTTTCTTATTGTAATTTTTTTTATTTTTTTCAATATTAATTAAGATACCACATCGAAAGTGTATGAAGTTTTTAAAATTTGACAACATTATAAATATAGGGATTGAGCATGATTTTTTATTGAATTAATTGGTTGAGTTGTTTTTTAATTCATTAAATTGAGTGACAAATCTAATTTATTTTCAATTTTTGCATTTCAATAGTAAAAATAAATTAAAAAATTCAAAGAAATTGGTTCACAAACCATTTAGTTTTCTGTTGAACCGCAAGCGAGCGTGCTCACAAAACATTTTTCATTAATAGAGTCAAAACTTTAAAAAAACTTTAGTGAATCTTTCCATTTAATTCATATCGTATCATTAACTGAATTGGAATTTGTCTAATGAATTTGAGAGGCGGACTTTATTTGCTTTTCGGATAGTTCATATTTGACTTATTAAAAATTAAATTATATATATGAGTTAATAACTATTTATAGCACTAAACTATTTACGAATTTCTCTTTATAGTACTAAACTATTTTTTTATCTAAATATGTCACTCAACTATTTACGTTTATCAAAAAATATACAACCACCCATATTTTGGGTGTTTTCCGGCCAGCGATGTCACGTGAGCTGCTTCGGAACATGAACAACGACGAAAAGGAAAAGAAATCTTGGAAACGTCGGGCGATAACTGCTTAATTTGTTGTTGCAAGGCAAAAGGGTCTGTCAAATTAAGCAGTTATGACCCGACGTTTCCAATATTTCTTTTCCTTTTCGCCTTTGTTCATGTTGCAAGTAACTCACGTGACATCACTGTCGAAAACACCCTGAAAAAATGGGTGGTTATATATTTTTTGATAAACGTAAATAGTTGAGTGACATATTTACATAAAAAAATAGTTTAGTACTATAAAGAGAAATTCGTAAATAGTTTAGTGCTATAAATAGCTATTAACTCTTATATATTTTAATACTTTTAATAATTTTTATTTTTCCTAATCTAATATTTTCTTTTGCTTTTTTCAATATTATTCAAGATCCAGCATCGAAAGTGTATAAAGTTTTTAAAATTTGACGACATAATAAATATAGGTAGTGGGTAGCGATTTTAATTGAATGAATTTGTTGAGTTGTGTTTTAGTCTATTAAATTGAGTGACAATTCTAATTTTTTTTTTTTTTTTAAACTTTTTCATTCCAACGGTCAAAGTTTTTTTCAAAGAAAATTAGTTCACCCAACCATTTAGTTTCCTGTTGAACCCGCATGCGAACTGTTCACTGCACATTTTCATTAAAAAGGTAAAAACTTCAAAAAATAAACTTTAGTTGATCGAGTCATTTAATTCTTGTTGTGCCATTAATGTGTTGGAATTTGCCCAATAACTTAAAGAGTCATGCTTTATTTGTTTTTTGGATGGTTCCGTTAATTTTTTCAATAAAACTTACAACACCGAACTTGACCAATCATTGAAAGAATATTCTTCTCTTACGAGAACATTTTTTGATATTTTGCATACAAATAAAAAATTGTTATAGGTAGTTTTGAAAAACAAAACAAAAATAACAGTATATTATCATTTTTAACTTTTATGCTATTTAATATTTTATTAACAATTAAATTTGTTCCCGTGCGTAGCACGGGTCATTAGACTAGTATATAGAGGAAAAAAATAGTGTGTGGTTTTTTTAATAGAAAAACTTGTTATAAAGTAAAACCTCAGTAATACTCTATATAAGAATAATCTCGTTATAGTAATGAACAATTATGGTCCCAATTCGGTACCAGTTATAAATAGGAATAAACTGTACATTGTAATATTTCATACTTTTTTAGGACTATCCTTAAGAAATTTACCTACATATAGTAATAAAATAATAATAAATTTTAAATATATTTGTATATCTATATAAAATATTCATAATTATTTAATTATGTTACATTAAACTTAAAATGATATGAAATAATTATCTAAAGTTGTAATGTACATACATTTGTTGTTTTAAAACTCATGAACCTTGTGTGTGTGTGTATTAAATTCATGTTTTTTAAATATGAAGGGACACAATTTGAAGTGTCGTATAATGTATATTGGTTATTATTTTTAAATTATAATTTTTTATATGTAAGCCTCTATTTAAGAATAACCTCCATATAATCATATTTTTTTCCGGTTTCGAGAGTATTACTATATAGAGGTTTTACTGTATATCATAGAGTGATATCAAGTAGTACATGTGGTAGGAGAAAATTCGGTGGCTCTCCAAACCATTGAATGGATGCTCTAGTCCTCATTATATAATTTACCAATCTATCATCGATATTATTACAAGATGTGTAGACAAAAATTAAATTGGTTATGCTAAGCACCATTATACTTTTATGGTGTATGGCGCTTCCCTTCGAAAATAGTTCGGTTTCAGTTGCACCATATGCGCCATGCAATATAGGCAAATGGAGAAAAAATCTCTTCATCATCTGTCAGAATAGGCTTCAAACAATATGGAAATTCATCATTCTTTAGTAAAATCTGTATATCGAAACTAGTTTGGCTTTATACGTCCACGACCGCTGGAGATGATTCATTTTTTATACATAGAAAATTGAAAATATGACCTATATTTAAGTTGTAACCAGCATTTCCATGAAATTGTAGTAGAAGATCATCTAAATGAAAGAGAAAAGAGTATATAAAAAGACAAAATATTTTTTTCACTTTTGTTTTTTATTACAAGGGTTATTTAGGGCAAAGGAATTCGAACCCGCGATAAAGCCGTGGTAAGATGCCGCTGAGCCGCTCTAACCGTTGGGATTGCTTGCCCCAAACAAAATAAAATTTGGATCTCACTTTTAAAAAAAAACTAATATGGGGTACGATATGTTATGGGTCAAATGCATTTACGAAAATTGCGCTAATCTTCCTTCACAACTAAATCTCACAAGAAAATGAAAAAAAAAATGTAAATAAAATTTTAAGATCTTATTGTGGGTGAATTACAATTTATCGTGTTTAGGTTAGAGAGAGAAAGCGGTTTAGTCCCAAAAGTTCGCAAAGTGACACTACAAATCTCATGTCCTTTAGTCAAAATACAACTACATTTGCTGGTCTATTTAGTTGACCTTCATTTAATTCTTAAAATGTCATATCCTAAGGGACTATCTAAAAGTCGTTCAAGAGACCATTGATAGAGAAGACATTTTATGAATTAAATGAGACATAATAGACAATTAAGAGTATCCACAACGATATCACCTTCTAAAGTGTAATTGAAAACACTTTTTGGAAATTTGAATGCCACATCAAATTTTGGAGCAAAGCCACCCATATAGTTCATTGCTAGCATATCTTTTACACCTTTCTCTTTTAGCATCAGAACATTATAAAGAATATTAAAAATGGAGAACAGTCCACTTGGAGTTGCTTGGAGTGTGGCTCCAGTTTTACTACGTCTAGGCAAAGCGGCACCCCAACCAACAAAGCAGTCGTCCTTGTTACTCTATTGTGGGTGTTCTAACAGATTAGCAAATAAGTTGTCCTTTGAATAATTGTTGACTTACACTCATAAGACATGTAATACTATTTCTTTTTTTTTAAAACTAAATTGTTTCCCTCTTTAATCTAGAAATAATAATTTGCAATTAACCATTCTATCATATTTTGTTGCAATAATTTTTATTTTGTTTCATTAATGAGATTTTACTTCACAAAATTGTATTGATTTTAGTATGTTCTGAATCTCGGTCAATCGGTTCGGTCGACCGAATCATCTGTCTACCGTCCACATCAAAGTACTGGGATTAGTCGAACGAGTGAAAAGCTTATTTCGGTCGACTAGAGTGAGAAAGCACTCGACCGGGGTTGGTCCGGGAGGACTTCGGTCGACTGATATGCTCTGTGGGTGGCCTGGACTTTTTGTCATAGTTTTTGTCCGGATCTTAGACGACCCTTCGGTCGACCGGACCTCCTGTCCAATCGTCCGAAGGGATATTTTTGTCCACTATGAGTTCTGTTCTATTATATTCTGGTTTCTGTTCAAGTCCTCTGTAAGTCATGTTAAGAGTATTGTGAAGGTTTTTTTGTGATGTGTTCAAGTCAGGTTAAAGTATGCATGGTCTCACACACATCTGTTGTGGAAAGTCGGGGAAGTGTTTGAGTCTTATTTGGCGTTTCATCTCAAATGTGTTGATACTTACTGGGTTTCATAGCTCAATCATTTACTTTTCTTTCTTTGCAGATGAATATGAAGTATATGACGGTGCCTGGAATGGGGACTAGGCAGAGCGAACTGATAATGAATATGTTGTAATGAGTATAACAACTAGTTTCTTTCTTTAATAGTTGAACTCAAAATACCCTTTGAGGGTATAGAACCTAAGAAAAGGTGACGA
Organism: Vinca minor; assembly: GCA_026122235.1. Taxonomy (NCBI): domain Eukaryota; kingdom Viridiplantae; phylum Streptophyta; class Magnoliopsida; order Gentianales; family Apocynaceae; genus Vinca; species Vinca minor. The sequence goes on along the minus strand of JAOCZM010000278.1, from coordinate 2,571,211 downwards.
ATTAGGTTCTTAAAAACTTTTTAAGCTTTTTTTAAAACTTCTTTTGCCTAAGTGTTCGCCTTAACAACAAGTATGTTGTTTAAGCACATAAGGTGATTCAATTATGATCAAGGCAACTTAGATGACTTAAGTGAAGCAATTGTATAAAGCATGGAAGCATGTGATAGTTTCTATCCTAAGCACATATGTTCATATAATCAAATATACAAGTTATAACAAGTATATGAACAATGAAATAAATGAGTAGGGATAGAAAAAACTAACACAATGATTTGTAGTGGTTCGATTCACAAAGAATCTACATCCACTACCTTAGGGCAACACTAAGAATTTCAACATCCCCTAATGGATACCCTTAACAACTAATGCATGGTGGGTTCTACATTTTACACTTGCCTCAACAAATGAGGACTTTTGCTTCACAAAGAAGACTCCACTCACTTAGAGTGTTTTCCATCACAAAGAGGACTTGTGCCTACTCTTAGGACTTTTTGCTTCACTAAGAAGTCTCCACTCACAAAGAGGTCTTGTGCCTACTCTTAGGACTTTGAAAACACTCACCAAGAGTGAAGCTCTGTAAAAACTTTTGCTAGCTCACAAATAACTAGTTCTCAACTTATGAGAAATTTGGGTAACCTATTTCTTTTGAGGATATTTACAATTTAGCTCACTACAAAGAATTCCCTCTTAGAATGGATTTACAATATAAGCTCTAATCACTCTTTGAGAATATAAGGCTAGATGAAGTTTAAGCTCAACACAATGCTTTGAATGATTTGGAAACTAAGCACAAAAGTATTTGCGGAAAATGTATGTGCTTATGACCTCTTATTGCTTAATTAGTTATGAAAAATTGAACTTTGAAAGCTTTTTATATGGCAAGAATACACTAGCTTTGTTTGGCACAAAGACTATAATTTTGGCCTTGAATTGACAGCTCCGGTCGACAGCTACTAGACAGTAGGTCGACCAAAGTGCCTTAAATCAAAGGTTAAAGACTTACTGTCTCTATCTCGGTCGTCCGAGTTTATGAGGTCAGGTCTTCCGAGGTAGTGTCGGTCGACCTATCTTATAACTCGGTCGTCTGGATAGAATATAGCCGTTGGAGCATTGTAATATTCAAAACTCGAATAAGGACAAAAACACATTGGTCGACCGTTCAATAAGGCTCTGATACCACTGTTAGAGGAATAACCAGGTCTAAAACAAGTTATGCAGCGAAAATAAAACGACCCGCCTCTAATAGGATCTTTCACGAGTAAGAAACTTAGACTACGGGATAACATTATACCTTTCGAAGTAGGTTTGTTGTCACGAACGGAACGCCACCAACGCAGGCTCCGCCTCTCCCAATATCCACTCGATCTTCCGGGGATGGTCCTCTACCGCTTGGTGCTAGCCAACGCCTCGTAGAAGTCTTGAAGACACTCTTCAAGATGGAGTATATATTTATGGTGGATATAGGACCTAAAAGAAGAACAAGAAACAGTTATCTTACTTCTTTTCTATTAGCCAAAGCTAGAAAACAAGTATATAGAAAAGCTGTCTTTTCTTTCTATTCAATCTCTATTGAATGCTCTCTCTTTTTCTCTCTTCTCTAACCTTTCAAAAGCTGGAGAATAATGACTTAGAATACCAAGAAAAATCAGCATTTTTCTTGGTCATTCAAGGGAGAGTGGGGAGAGAGAAAGGGGGAAGTGTGAGATCATGGAGGAAACCACTCCTCTACATTCTCCACCACTTCAACCTCTTTCTAAGAGATAAGAGCTAAAAATATATCCAATTTTCCAGCCATAAGGTCGGTCCAAATGGGTTGGTCGGCCCAACCCGATTAAGGGCCCAATCCAATCCCGGCCCGGCCCAATCGAATTGGCGCACCTTAGATTAAATGTACTCCAACAAGCCCAATCCAGTTGATCTATGAGTGCGACCCATGAGGTATCTATGATGTTGGCCGTGACATCATATGTCACAAGTAATGAGAGGTATCTAGCAACGCATCATTACCCCCAATTCATAAATATCTGATGACTATCATAATCACACCATTTGACATTTGTATTTAAATCCTTTTGTCCTTGATATCTAGATTGAACACAAGTCAAGGAAAAAGTCACACTTGTATTGTCCAATCTTTTAGTTTCTTGATTCGCGAGTAAACTATTCAAATGACATCAATATCATATACTGATTCATTTGTTCATGGCCATGAATTAGTCAGACTCCATCAAAGGGGCCCAAGATATCGCTCCTGCTATATATGAGGGACAAATCCTTTATGTATCCCATTCATCCTGAACAAGATTCGTGATATACCCAATAAATGCCTTTATTGCTCACCCTTTTACGGATAGTGTTTAACATTATCAAAGCATAACACTAGCCATGCAAGAACTCTTGTGAGACCTCAAGTCGAAGGATCTCATATACAACCCTAGTCAAAAATTGAGAAACACCGTTGACTATTATATAACAACCCATGGTGTGTTTCTCATGTCGGGTCTGCCCAGTATAATGATTCTCTAATCATATATAACCATGTGACGATCCGATATCTTATATCAATCACTGCACATACTAGTCTTACGCATTATTATTGTCCTCGAAGATTCCATAATAATGTTCGACTAGGGACGTTTCAGAATCATAACAATTATGAATACTATTCTAAGGACATATTATTTCATTATGTTTTTAAGAACGCAAAAACATATTGTAATAATACTGGAATTTATGCATTTTTACTTTTTATTCATCAAAATGAAAATTACATAAATACGATACAATAATCTCCCACTTGCACTAAAGACCCAAAATCATCTACTGATTGGTCTTTAAGGGCATACTAATGACTGTCTCTAAAGATCAGCCCTCCAGATATCGGATACCTATGGAGCTAGTAAGACGATCATGCTGCTGCTGCGATAGTGGATCGGCGACATTGTCTGCCGAATCTACTGTACATATATGCACATCACCTCTTTCTATAATCTCGCAGATTAGGTGAAAACGTCGTAGTACATGTTTGGACCTCTGGTGAGATCTGGGTTCCCTAGATTGTGAAATAGCCCCATTGTTGTCACAATAGAGGTCTATCGGGTTCGCAATACTAGGAACCACATCGAGGTCGAAAATAAATTTCTGATCCAAAGCTGCCTCCCTTAGCTGCTTCACAAAGCTGCTATGTACTCGGCCTCTGTCGTAGAATCTACGATGGTCGATTGCTTTGAAGCTGCGCTGACTCACAGCACCTCCATTCAAGTTAAACACATATCCCGATTGCGATCGGAAATCATCTCTATCGGTTTGGAAACTAGCATCGGTGTAACCACTTACAACGAGCTCATCCGCCCCTCCATAAATCAAGAATGTATCCTTAGTCCTTCGTAAGTACTTGAGGATATTCTTGATCGAGATCCGATGGCGTTCACCGTAATTAGGCTGGTATCTCGCTAGTAAGGCTTAAAGGCAAACGAGACATCCCAGGCGAGTACATAACATGGCGTACATGATGGATCCTATGGCAGAAGCATAAGGGATCTCTTTCATGCGTTCTAATTCGACAGGCGTTTTAGAACACTCTTTGTTCGACAGAACAGTACCATGTGCCATAGGACAAAGGCCCTTCTTAGACTCTTGCATGCTAAACCGCTTTAGCACTTGTCTATATATGTACTCTGACTTAGGACAATGAGTCTCCTGGATCTATCTCTATAGATCTTGACTCCCAGAATATAGCTGGCATCGCCTAAGTCTTTCATAGAGAAACACGTACTCAACCAAGCCTTGACAGACTTTAAGGTTGGTATGTTGTTTCCAATGAGTAGTATGTCATCTACATACAAAACCAGGAATACGATTGAGCTCCCACTAACCTTCTTGTAAACACAAGGCTCATCCTCATTTCTAATGAAGCCAAACTCACGGACGGCATCATTAAAAGCGGATGATCCAGCTTTCAGAAGCTCGCTTGAGTCCATAAATGGATCTCTCGAAGCTTACATACTTTTCCGACGATTCTCTGGAGTGACAAAACCTTCAGGTTGTGTCATATACACATCCTCTTCAAGTTTTTCATTAAGGAAAGCGGTTTTGACATCCATTTGCCAGATTTCATAGTCATAGTAAGCAGCAATAGTAAGCAAAATCCGAATGGACTTGAACATAACTACAGGGGAAAAGGTCTCGTCATAGTCAATACCATGAACTTGTTTGAAACCTTTCGCGACCAGTCGCCCTTTGTACGTTTGTACATTCCCTTCCATGTCGTTTTTAATCTTAAAAACCCCTATGGGAGTTACCCCTTTCAGGTGGATCAACCAAGATCCAGACTTGGTTTGTGTACATGGAGTCCATTTCAGATCTAATGGCCTCAAGCCATTTCTCAGAATCTGGGCTATTAATTGCTTTGTTTGTAGGTTGAAGGTTCATCGTGATCCACAAACATAACAATCACCATGTTACGTTATGAAAAAACCAATTTTTTTCGGAGGTAGGCAGACGAACTCTACCCGGACCTACGCAATTCTTGTGTTTCTTGAGCTGGTCTCGGCTGCACAAGCTGTTTGTGGCACTCGCTGCACAACAACTTGTGGAGTCTGTTCAATTTCCATCTTATCATTAGTGCTAGTTTGAGAGTCTGGAACTTCAGTAAGTTCTACGCTACTCCCACTCGTGTTTCTAGAAACAAATTCTTTTTCTAGAAAGACTCCCGTGCGAGCAACAAACACTTTGTTTTCGTTAGTGATATAAAAGTAGTATCCTTTAGTTTCCTTAGGATAACCTACAAATATGCACTTTTCAGATTTTGGAGCCAGCTTATCAGAAGCTGAGCGTTTTACAAAAGCTTCACAACCCCAAATCTTGAGGAAAGACAAACTGGGATGCTTCCCAATCCATAACTCGTATGGCGTCTTTGCAACTGATTTAGATGGAACGCGATTAAGTGTTAAAGTTGCTGTCTCTAGTGCGTGTCCCCAAAAAGAATTGGGTAGGCTCGTGTGACTCATCATAGAACGAACCATATCTAATAAGGTTATGTTCCTCCTTTCAGATACACCATTCCATTGTGGAGTAACTGGAGGAGAAAGTTGTGAAACGATTCCACAATCCTTTAGATAGTCACAGAATTCTTGACTCAAGTATTCTCCTCCTCGATCAGATCGAAGAACCTTAATACTCTTGCCAAGTTGGTTTTCTACTTCTAGTTTAAACTCTTTAAACTTAGCAAATGCTTCGGATTTGTGTTTCATCAAGAACACATATCCATACCTACTGAAGTCATTAGTAAAGGTAATGAAGTAGAGGTAACCACCCCTTGCATGTATATTAAAAGGGCCATATACATCACTATGTATTAGTCCTAATAAAGCATCGACTCTCTCACCTAGCTTAGTGAAAGGTGATGTTGTCATCTTACCCAACAAACAAGATTCACATCGATCATAAGACATGAAGTCAAATGATTCCAACAGCCCATCTGTATGGAGCTTGGATATGCGGTCTTCGTTTATGTGGCCTAAGCGACAATGCTAGAGGTATGTCGGATTAGAATCATTAGTCTTAATCCTTTTTGTATTTATATTTAAAATTGGCATATCAAGGTCTAAAATATATAGACCATTAATCAAAGAGGCGCTTGCATAAAAAATATTATCCAAAACTAACGATAATCGTTGGTTTTTGATTGAAATCTCAAAACCTTTCTTGTCCAAACAAGAAACTGAAATAATATTCTTAGTTAAACTTGGTACATAGAAACAGTTTTCTAAACCCAAAACAAGCCCTGAAGGCAAAGTAAAAGTACAAGTCCCTACAGCTAGGGCTGCAACACGTGCTTTGTTGCCAACTCGTAGTTCCACTTCACCCTTTGCCAACTCTCTACTCATTTGCAATCCCAGCACATTAGTACAAATGTGAGAACCACATCCGGCATCAAGTACCCAAGAAGTAGTTGTATTTAAATTGATATCAATCATATTCATATCAACAACATAAATACCTGAGCCCGAAGCAACATTTGCTTTCTCCTTTTCCAGCATTTTTCCTGCAACATAGCTTTTGCAGTTCCTTTTCCAGTGACCCTTTTCACCACAGTGATGACAGATAGAGTCCTTGGCTATACCACCATTAGATTTCAGTGCATTGTTGAAAGTGGTTTGCTTGGCCTTGGGCTTACCTTTCGGTTTGCCTTTGGGTTTCACAAAACCTTTGCCTTTGCCCTTCTGCACCATCGGTATGGTGTTGGGCTTGGACTTGCCTATTTCCTTCTCGGCAGTCCTCGGCATGTTCAACAACTCGAGCAATGGCTTGTCAATTTCATTCATGTGATAATTGAGAATGAATTGGTCGAATGACTCGAGCAACGATTGCAAGATCAAATCGATCGACGACTCTTGCCCCCAAAGGAAATCCCGGTTTTTCAAGGTTACGAACATAACCTATCATCTTAAGAACGTGAGTTCCTACTGGCATTCCTTCAGACATTTTGCATTGAAAAAGAGATTTCGATACGTCGAATCTCTCCTGGCGTGCTTATCCCTGATATAGTTGCTTTAGGTGAGCCAGCATCTCATAAGCCCCCATGTCCTCATGTTGCTTCTGAAGCTCAGAGCTCATGGTGACAAACATGAGGCTAGACACAACTAAAGCATCACTACAATGCTTCTGATAAGAACTTCTTTCAGTGGCCGAAGCGCGAGCCTCTGGTGTATCAGGAATATGATGTTCTAGAACATACAACTTTCTTTCATGCTTGAGAACGATTCTCAAGTTCCTGAACCAGTCGAGGAAGTTAACTCCCTCTAATTTGTCCTTCTTAAGGACAGAATGCAGTGATAGTGTTTGGTTTGAATTTGCCATTTTTCTACAACAAAATACATATGCAAAGTAAGTACCGATAAAAATCATTATTAGGTCTTTTATCTTTTTAATGATTTCTCCCACTATTTTCTTCGAGTGAATAACCCTCATTATCAGCTCGTAAAGTTCGTTAACTTTCTAGCGGGCCAAGATCCATATTTCACCTCGTTACGAGTCGACTTTGGTGATCGCCCAAAACTTAGTTATTTAGGTAGGCAACGTTTGCCAATTACATCAAATTATGTAATTCTTGGTTAGTTGAGTGAATAACATTTATTCAAGCGTATCATTATACACTTTTCTCAACTCTTTTGCCTCTAGATCCTCAATCCATTTATTGAGATAATCCAGTTAAATAGGACCCTAAGTTTTTGCCCGCGGATATCACAAATTATCCTTCACGCCTCACCCGGATAGACACGTATGTACAACTTTGGCATGTCCCATACTAATGTCGATCTAGGCCTTGACGAGGGCCAAACTTAGGAAGACACTAATTAATATTTAATTGAGGGGTTTTGTTTTTAACAATCTCACCAGAAAAACATAAAATAAAACAGTTTATGCTTATATACATATGCATCCAATACATAAAAGTAAAAATGCAATAGTAATCGCCATATCCTATTCGGTTTTTCCAAGCCAATGGAAAAACTGTGAAGTCAATCTAAGGGAGTGAAAAGAAAACATTCTATTTTACACCGTCTTGACCTTCTGGTGGTTGTCTCCAAATCATCATCACAGCTGTATCTTCTCCTAATCTAGAATTACATAATTCTAAGGAAACCTCGAGTTACATTCGAGGGGATTTGATGAGAAGAGAATTATAACTTTTGATAAAAAGAGATAGGCACGATACGCAGATCGTATTTATAAAATAAACCAACAAGCTAAAGGCGATTACTATGCATCATGCTCAATTAACATAACAATTTATGAAAAAATGAGCAACCAGCAAAATGAGCATTTCATATTCTGTTTCAGATTCGGTGGACCGGCCATCCCGCTTGGTCGACCGGGTAACCAGTCGGCTGAACCGACCTATCTCCCAATCGTCCGAACAGAGATACTGAGAGTACTCGGTTGACCAAAACAGGCATTTCGGTCAACCGAAAATCTCGACTCTCATCATACAAAATGATGCAAAAACATGTCATACATGATATACAACATTTCTAGCAATCCTAAGGCATGCAAAATATAGATTCATAATCCATATTAAAATACTATAGCACATTAAGTCTATAGGGTACTCGTGAGTGGCTCTGATACCACTGTTAGAGGAATAACCGGGTCTAAAACAAGTTATGCAGCGGAAATAAAATGACCCGCCTCTAATAGGATCTTTCACGAGTAAGAACCTTAGACTACGGGATATCATTATACCTTTCGATGTAGGTTTGTTGTCACGAACGGAACGCCACCAACGCAGGCTCCGCCTCTCCCAATATCCACTCGATCTTCCGGGGATGGTCCTCTACCGCTTGGTGCTAGCCAACGCCTCGTAGAAGTCTTGAAGACACTCTTCAAGATGGAGTATATATTTATGGTGGATATAGGACCTAAAAGAAGAACAAGAAACAGTTATCTTACTTCTTTTCTATTAGCCAAAGCTAGAAAACAAGTATATAGAAAAGCTGTCTTTTCTTTCTATTCAATCTCTATTGAATGCTCTCTCTTTTTCTCTCTTCTCTAACCTTTAAAAAGCTGGAGAATAATGACTTAGAATACCAAGAAATATCAGCATTTTTCTTAGTCATTCAAGGGAGAGTGGGGAGAGAGAAAGGGGGAAGTGGGAGATCATGGAGGAAACCACTCCTCCACATTCTCCACCACTTCAACCTCCTTCTAAGAGATAAGAGCTGAAAATATATCCAATTTTCCAGCCATAAGGTCTGTCCAAATGGGTTGGTCGGCCCAATCATATTGGTCGGCCCAACTTGATTAAGGGCCTAATCCAATCCCGGCCCGGCCCAATCGAATTGGCGCACCTTTGATTAAATGTACTCCAACAGACCGGACATCACTGGTCTTCTGAGGCTAGGCCAAAGTCGACCGGATGACTGTCCCAAATTGATTTTTACACTTAGTTAAGTTTCTAATGTTCTCATGCACATGCCTAAGTGTTTTGTAAACATAGAAAACACATTTTAAAGTATTTAGGCATTAGCCTACTTGATTTCAAAATCCTTTTCAAAATACTTGAATAATGTAAGCATGAGGTTTTGAAAACAAGCAATGTTGAGTTTTAAACATTCTTATATCCTAGTATTCTCAAAGGAAATATTAGCCACAAAAGATTACCTATAAGCTTAGACTAATATTTCTAAGGTCTTCAAGTCTTCTAATTGATTCTTCTTGTAAGCATTTGATCAACATCTTCATGAAGTGATGAAGTCCTATAGCAATCTTGAGTTGTATAGTATTGAACTTCATACTTCTTCTTTGTCAAGGAGCATACCACTTGATTCTTCACTCGGATTGAATAGCTCTTGACTTTGTTGATCTTCCTTCTTCTTGACTTTGCAAGTACTTCCATAGCATGTGGATTGACTTCATGCTTGTGATATGGAGCCTTGCAAAGTGTAGCTTTCTTGTGTGTAATATACATACCTTAGTTTACACAAGAAGCTAACTTACCATTTTCATCAATGTTGGTGTGAGTGCTAAGGATCCTATCATTAAGAACATGCTCACACAAACATTAGAATTATCAATACTTTGTTATCATCAAAACAAGATTGATCACTTTGCCCTTCGGGCTAACAGAACTCTGTTACTTCTTATGTTAGAACAAGTTTCCCTTTTTAGTAAGTTGAACTCTGATGCAAGATATTTAGTTTCCCTTTTAATAAAGATATAACTTGGAAATTAATATTTTTGTTCTAGGTTCGGTGCCTCATTGGTAGATGGGGTGCTATCAGGTCATCACCCGGGTGCAGTGTGAAGTGATTTTAGGGGTTATTTAAAATTAATTTTAATGTTTTTTTAAAATCTATTTTAGCCCTAATTTCCACCTCAGAACCACCGACTTTCTGTCAATTTTGAGTAAATTAAGCACTTTGAAAATAATTGTGAGTATAAATAACTCACAAAAAAGTTTTTAATTAACATTTTACATTCGTAAATAATTTTTAGCCCAAATAGATTGTTTTTATGAAAATATTAGAGACATTAATCTTGGTCCGCTCATCTCTTTCCTTGTAATTATGTAGATCCTGATCCTCTTACATAAAGAAAAAAGATCTTCGTTTTTACTTTGCTAAAAAAGTTGTTTTTTTTAATTAAAATATCAATATTACCTTTCTAAATAGAATTAGTGGTATACAAATTTTATTTAAAAGAGTAATATGATATTTGGACCATACTATATATATATATATTTTTTTTTACTACATATTCTAAACGAATTATATTATGGAATGGAGATAGTACAAATTAACGCCGAAGTAACAATGGTACATCGTCTTGGAAGTAAAGATGTATAGCTGAAAGAAATTTGTTGCTTACTGAAATTATCTTTTCTATTAAAAAACTATTACCATTAACTTGCCTCTCGATTATTCAGCACACACACAAAAAGAGTAAAACCCTCTTGATTAAGAATTCTTGTTTTCTTCTATCTCTTTGTGATATTTTAAACCCGTCCATATTTTATTTCTCATTTTTTCGTCGAGCTAAATATTTCTTACAAAAAGCAGACTTACATTTTGTATACATCACTAAATTTAAATAAATGCATTATGCATGGATAGATTGATAAGTGTTTTCCTAGAAGTGGTAGTATAAAGAGGGAAAATCAAAAGAAAAAAAAAAGCGTCAGTATATATACATTTATATGTATACACACCCATGTATTATGTATACAGTATATGAGTGTCTTGTAGCATGTCCTGCTTGTACTTTTCTTCATTTTCATTCTTTTCGTTCACAAGAAAATTTATAACTCGCATCTAATTATATACTTTAGGTAAATCTCTTCCCTTGCAATAGTTCATAAATAACACAATAAGATAAATTATAATGCGACGGACTTAAATCTTAAGTGAGAGTGTCAAATCTGCATGAAAAATATAAAATTTCACATATCTTATTAGCTTAGTAAACTTCTTTGAGTGTGTATTTTGTTGTATTTGCAACAATATTCATAAAAATAAAAAAGAAAGTAAATGGACACGTATGATAAAATTTACCCACAATTTACGTCTGTAAATATTCAAGAAATAAGATAGGAAATTGAGCAAGTGAGAATGACTTGTCTAGCCTTATCCCTTTTTGTGGTTAAAACTGATAATATATATAAATAAAGGAACCAAAACAATCAAGTATCTCCTATAGTATCATTATAAACCAATCTCGCAAAAAAAATCCTATGGACATTCTTCGCCACTAATTGACTTACAAAAAGGGATTACATTGAAACGTAATGAGATCAAAAGATAAACAGTAAACTCCATGCTTTGCCAGCTTGTCTAGCCCTATCTATGTTTGCTTCAAGTGGAGGCAAGGGATGACCTGTTGGATTAAAAGTACGGCTGGCCAACCCTGTCATCATATGATCCTCCAGCAAAGGAATTAATGTTACATATATATGTAATTTTAATTTAAAACTCAATTGTGAAAAAATCACCAAGTGAATAACCAATAAAATTGTTGTTGAATTTGACAACGTTTCATTATTTGATTCATAAGCTGCAAAATGATGGTTTAATTGTAATAACATATTTGATCTCACATGAGATAAGTGTGAAAAAAAGTATTAATGGTATAAGTAGGTGGATCACTATTACGGACACCACTACCTCATATTTTCTAACTAAAATTTTAATTTTGTATTGCTTGTCTACAAATAAATTCTTGTATGATTCATAATTTAAAAAAAAAAAAAATCAATCTAAACACATACCCTAGATATTTAGTATCAGTTTAGTTATCTATTTTGATATAATAAAAACGATTGTCAAACGAGGAGGCTCATAATATAAATTTGCACTAAAAAGTTAAGGAATTACTTTTTGTATACATGTGGTATTTAAGTATTATAGGTACAAATAATCTGATAGAGATGTAAGAATTCTTGCAAATATTCGACAAATGATCAATCTCTTTTACTTGAGAAAAGTCGAACTCCCGACTTTTAGTTGAGGGATCTTAATTCTTATATTTAATACATTTATCACAAAAGGAAAAAAAAAAAAAGACAAAAAGAAAGACCTGTCTTTTACCAATGAGACAAGGGCTAATTAACAAAACTTCACGAATAGTTTGCGTCAAATCAAAAAAGTTTTATTTTTTCCCAGTAAAATCAAAGAAGAAGTTACACACTCATCAACTCTTTTCTTCGTGTTTTACCGAAACAAAGAAAGGGAAAAAGACTTTTCCTTTTAACAAAGGAAAAGGAAAAAGAAAAAGAAAAACATTAACTAATAAATGGCTTTTCCTTTTAACTTTTGAATATAAAAAAAAAAAAAAAAAGTGGGGTGGGGATTGCTTGTTTGCCCACTCATCTAAAGAATAGAACAGGTAGAGATTCATTCATTCATTCCGGTCCGAATATAGTGCAGAACGGTCAAAATTCAATAAATATTGTATATTTTTTATTGTTGAATAAAACTTTTAACGGTTCAATTTTTTTCCGAGAGACACGTGTTGTGATTTTCAGTTACTTATTAAGTAAGACAGACGTTACATACCTATGGCTATGAATATGTGTTCATCAGGATAAAAAACCTATCACAGCTCTATGACAGATGTTCATAAGGAGAAAACACTAATTAAATGAGATTTAACACTTTGTCTAAAAATATTTCACATGTACTGAATTTAATGCGGTATGCACTATAACTGTGAGCCATTCATTTATAGATATAAGTATATGTATTCATATGTCTAACGTAATACTCACAAATGGCTTCATAACCAAACCATTGGTGGATTTTTTTAGAGAATTTTATTATGAAAAATTCATTTAAAGTTTCCATTTTAAGTCATACTTCTTATTTAAGAAATTTGAGAAAAAATCTTGGATTTAAATTCAATCCAAATGCAATATTCAAAATGACAATTAAAGTTTGACGTATTCCAAACTTCTTGTAATTTTTTTTTATATAATTAGTAAAGAAATTTATACATTGCAACCTTTCTCACCTTGCAAGTCAACTATTTTTTGGGTGATGACTTTGTAATTGAGTTAATTAGATGCTTGTAGAAATCCCCTAATTGTTCTTGTTTCCTTAATATTCTTCTTTTTGTTTAGATAAATTTTAAAGTTGGGAAAAAGACCACTTAGATCCATCTTATATATCATGATTACAAATGTTTTATCACTTCCACCATCTATGTTTTTTTATTACAAAATGAATGTTCACTTTCTTTAAATGAATATATTTCTTCACAACTTTTATAAATAACCTCTTATATTTAAGGATGGAAACTCTACTAACACAAGAGTCCTCATATATTTAATGACAAAATATTCACACCAAGACTCTAAACTGTTAAAAGATGTAACTGCATACAGAAGTTTGATACTCCCTCCACTCTCATTTAATTGTGATTTAGGAGAGATTTATAGGTATACAAATTAATTGTCGTTTAATGTTGTTTTATTAGTTGTCAATAATTTATTCCAATTATACCCTCGACATTTCTTTTATTTGCCGCCTCTACGTACATCCCTATTACTAGACCTGATATTTCATTTGTTATACAACAATTGAGTCAATTCCAAGATAAACCTATTGTAATGCATTGGAAGGCTTCCCATAAGGTTCTTAGGAATCTTAAGAGTGCACCAAGGCAATGACTATTCTATTCAACAATGAGTTCTTTGGAACTGAAGGCATACACATATATTGATTGGGCAGGTTGTATAGGGACAATGTGATATGTGTTAAAATGTGTATATTCTTAGGGGATTCCTTAATGTATTGGTGATCAAAGAAACAACATATTGTTTCAAGAAGCTCAATAGAAGCTGAGTAATAGAGCAACGACTCTCACTACCTGTGAGGTTCAATGACTTGTAAATCTATTGTAGAATCTAAAAATTAGACAAAAAAGATCAGTACCAGTCTTTTGTGATAGTAAAAGTGCTCTGCATATAGAAGAGAATACAGTTTTTCATGAAAGGACAAAGCATGTGGAGATAGATTGTCATACAGTGAGGAAAAATAATTATCAGGTTTAATTAAACCAATGTCAACCACTTCAGAAAGATAGATAGCTGATGCATTCACGAAGCCTTTGACAGCACACATGTTAAACTTTTTGATTCTATTCACTGATTTTATAATATAAAAAAAAAAAATCCCATTTCATATTAATTGTTGTTTTCTTCTATTCTTTTACTGTAAATGTCAGCCTGGAAAAGACAATTAGTTAGAATTTCAGTTTTCTTTCCTTTAGTAGCTTGTATATAAAACTCAGCTGAACATTTTTTCAGTTACTGAGAAATAGATAAAAACCATTCCCCAAATCTTTACTGCTTTCTTCTCAATTCTCATCGAATACCAAACAACTATGCAAACTACACAAATATTTGTTTGAATATAGATAAAATGGAATATTTTTGTTAAGAAAAGTGAAGCAAATGAAGGAAAAACAAGATTTTTTTACTCCTAGTGAAAATTAGTTCATGAGCGCGGTGACAGTTCAAAGCTCGTTGTTCTACTTGAGTCATACGGAAAAAAGTTAAAGTCCACTTGGGTATTATAAACCCGCACATCACACTTAAGAACCTGCTTTGCTACTATGTGAAAATTAGTTTATAGGCATCCATATCCTTTCAAAATCAATTGACTAAGAGAGATGTTAACCCATGAGTTTATAAATTATTTGGATCTTGCTTAAACACTCGATGTGAGACTTTATATTTCATAATTGGTTTTTGGTTTAAAACAGAAGATAACAAGTCAACAAATGGTTGATAGAAAAGTATGAAGTTGTTTCGAATATATTTTTTTTCTCTAAGGAAATGGTCTCGGAGTTGACGAATTTTGTTTTACTATTTTTTCTTTTCTAAATATAATTAAATCTGGATTTGTATAGAGTAAATACTCCACACAAAAACAAAAACCACAATATAAAAACGTTTCCTGACATTACCTCAAAGAAGGAAAAAAACGTCTCTTGACAAAAAAAAAGACTCATATTGATTGGTTTAGTTAGTTTTATTATAGTTTAGTTTGTACATTTTAATAGAGCTTTAAAAATACAATTCAGCTTGATATATCTGATCGTAAATGAAATATTAAAAAATGCTCGTAAAAATAATTAAACTCTTTTTTTGGAATGCAATTAAAGAAAACAGAGAGCCTTGAAATGCGACTCGACTATGGTGCTGAACCCAGAGCAGAACACCCAGACAGCCGCAAGATCTATTTCGCTGATGTCCAATGGCCATCAAATACGTATATTGCAGAAGAAAAATACTGGCGCGAAACACTCAATAATCAGACTCAAAACCCCCAAACCACATTATGCTTCGTCGTCCTCACCCACAATCTCCTTGCTCATTAATGGCAATTAACCACGTCCACCAGTAAATCAACCATTAAACTTCTCGAATAACTATTAATTGGAAACCTCCAAACACGTTCAACACCTTTCTGCTTTGTCTTCCTCACCCACGATCTCCATCGCCATTAATGGTGATTAACCACGTCCACAGTAAATTCAACCCTTAAACTTCTCCAATAAGTATTAATCGGTAACCACCAACCACGTTTACCACCATTAATCGTTCAAACACATTTGGAATTGTATAAATAGAAGAATGAACACTAATTTGGTTAAAAAATTGCAAAACCTAGACAATCTTATAGGGATTTTACAATATCATAATAGTTATTCTTGTATTGATTCATAATTATGCAGCAGAATAAACAAGTTATTCAAGTATCCAGTGGTTTTAAGCATATTGTAGATATTAACAATCAGATTATGAAAAAAATAAATAAATCTGCCTACAAAGAAAAATTAGCTAGGCTTAAGTTGTCTGGTTTTATTGGATTCACGCAGATTAAATTGTCTAAAATTTCTGGGGATGCTTGCAGTTTTTTGCCGAAAACTACAACGCTGATGAAAAATGTAGGCCGTAAGTTATACATTACAGCAGCGGATATTTAGTGAGTATATGGTGTGAAAAACAAGGGGGAAACCTTCAATGAAAACCTACTAACAAAAGCACCACGGGGTAAGGAATACTGTACAACTAACTATCATGTAAAGATCAGTAAAAATGCATACATGAATGAAGAAGTAATGAAATTACTGTTGGAACAAGATGAAATAGAATCTGATGACAAGTGGTGTGTCATATACATCTTGTATGTAATGTCTACAACAATGTTAGCGGATACTACCGAAAGCATGAACATGATGTATGCAATGATGCTAAAGCCGTTGACAGATGCAAAAAAATACAATTGAGTAGAGCATTTTGCAGCAATGATGCACGAAAGACTGCAAACAAATAAAATAAAGATCGCTTCAGAACAGACGAACGTAAAGACTGTTGGAAATATGCATTCATGATGGTATGACATGTTTACAGTTTTATAATTGTGAATAATATCTATGTATTAAATTGTTAATAGCTGTAGTGGATATAGTTTAATGTTTTAATCTAGTCTAGTGAATGAAACTGTGCTGCATAATTTGATTTTTGAGGTAAATAACTGTAACATATGATAATAATATCTATAACACATGTAGCTAATAAATATTATAAGTGGTGGTAAGAAGTAATGAAAACTGTAATGATTCCAACTTTACTGTAAAAAAAAACTGTAATTTATATATATTAGCTATAACATATATGTTTAATAGCTATGTGTTATGTACATAATAGCTATGTGTATATATTATACTCGTGTACTCTTTTATATTGTTGACCAGTTTTGTACGGTTTTGCAACGTCTTCAAAACAGATTCATTATCTTGACTAGTGACTGGACATCACACATCAAGATTCACAACAACATCAAAATACTGGGACAATCAAAATGTCTTGGTTAAAACGCACAACGTTCGGGATATTGGATTCTCAAATGTGGAGGAAGGAACTTATATAGGTGAGGAGAAAGAAGATGAATCAGACAAAAATGAACCCGTGCCAAAAAAAAGAGGAAAAGATCTTCTACAGGTAACCGTACACTGGAAGAATTATATAACATTGAAAGGAAATATGAAGAAAAACTGGAGCGTACAAGAGAACAAATTATTTCGATGAAGGCCCAAGAAGAAATAGAGCCACCACCAGAAACATCATTTGTTGTACAAAGAGTGGACAACCCAATAACATTAGCATATTCAAGAAGAAGGAAAGCAGTGACAGTAGATGATCAACCAAGAAACAACCCGACAAATGGTGATGAAGAACCTGAGGTATGTGCAACATAACTATTATATTGTATTCATAATAGCTATATTACATGTGTCTAATAACTATTTATTGACTAATAACTATTATTAATTTACAAAATAATTATTAGGGAACTGTCTTTTCCAAACTGTTTTGGTTTGTAAAAACAATTTTGTTTGTATTATATTAGATTGACCCTGCAGTAGAAGAACCTGAAAAAACAGAAAAGGTAAAAAAAACCCAAAGGGGAAAGGAAAGAAAAAAACTAAGTCAATTAAGAAAAAACGAAAAAGTAAAACAGTCAATGTTGAAGATGCACTGGTTGAGTTCTATTGGGGGTGATGGACCCGAGAACATGGCATTCCTAAGGGATGGGCTCCTCACACTATACAGGAGAGACATGAGATCACTAAAAGTTGGAGAAAGAATAGAGAGCACTATCATCGATGCTTATGCACACATGTTGAACAGAAAATAAAGAAAGGGGACGACGTTTAGACGCTTTTTCTTCACAACAACACTAACAAGTGTTGCAGCTGGTGCAAACTTGGATAGTGGGGATATAATTCAATTCATCTGTTAGCCTGAAGGGCAAAATATCCTATGTTGTTTTGATGATAACAAACCATTGTTAGTTCTAATGTTTGTGTGAGCATGTTCTTTGTAATAGGATCCTTAGCACTCACATCAACATTGATGAAAATGGTAAGATTAGCTTCTTGTGTAAACTAAGGTATGTATATTACACACAAGAATGCTATATTATGGAAGGAAGGAGGCAAGGAGGTTGGTTGGGAAATAGGGCTCTTCAAAGAGTCCCTAATGCTTATGGCAAAAGAACTTAACATGCTAGTGCTTATGTTTCTTGTTCTATCTTGGTTTATCTTATAAGCACTTAGCTTTACACTTATTTGTTCTTATATCCTTTTGCCATGCTTCATTATACTTAAAATTGTCCATATCCTATCTAATTACATCAAAGTTTGTCATAATAAAAAAGGGGGAGATTGTTAGCCCTAAGGGCGATCGAACTTGGTTTTTGATAATGGACAAACACTTGATGTTGTGTCTAATGTTTATATCTTTGTGATAGAATATCGGAACTAATATTGGAAGCTCTAAGTACTTCAATCAAGCCATGATCAAGATTCAAAGTCGTATTATTCAAGGCTCATCTTTCAAGATTGAAGATTGAAGACTTAGGTTTGGTTAGATTAGCTTTGTCGTTATAAGTCTTTATCTTATATAGCTCTAACCAAAGTTCTCATGAACATAAGCTCTACACTCAAGTCTTGCTTGCGCACAAACACGTTTTCAAAAGGCTTAGTTTTCGAAAGGATTCTTAAATGTGTTCATATCTCAAAAGCTTTTGTTTTCTAAGTCTAAGTCCTTTAAAATGGTTTTCCAAGTGTTCTTACTTGTTACCTTTTAAGGAAAACATTTTAGACTTCAAAAGACTTCAAAAGATTTCAAAATGTGTGAAAAATCTGCTTGGAAGTTCGGTCAACCGAGCTCAAGCTCGGATCAACCGAGCAGAAACTAAGAGGGTTGAAAGTGTGGTTCGGTCGACCATAGGGGAGGTCGGTCGACCGACCCTGGTTAAGGTGGATCCGAAGTTGGCCTCGGTCATCCGAGGTGCTCTGTTAACAAGTAAGAGCATTAGAAAACCGTTTTAAAGGACTTAGACTTAGAAAACAAAGGCTTTTGAGATATGAACACATTTAAGAATCCTTTCGAAAACTAAGCCTTTTGAAAACGTGTTTGTGCGCAAGCAAGACTTGAGTGTAGAGCTTATGTTCATGAGAACTTTGGTTAGAGCTATATAAGATAAAGACTTATAACGACAAAGCTAATCTAACCAAACCTAAGTCTTCAATCTTCAATCTTGAAAGATGAGCCTTGAATAATACGACTTTGAATCTTGATCATGGCTTGATTGAAGTACTTAGAGCTTCCAATATTAGTTCCGATATTCTATCACAAAGATATAAACATTAGACACAACATCAAGTGTTTGTCCATTATCAAAAACCGAGTTCGATCGCCCTTAGGGCTAACATCATCGATGATACATTCTTCAAAACACTACCTTACTTGCCTAAGAACAAAGTTGGTGAACGGTGGATACCGCTTGAAGTGGAAATCGTAAGTTTCCTTTCCTATTATGATATTAAAATACTATTACAACTATTCGGAATAATACATATATTTATTAATTACAACTGACATTACTATTATAAAAAATGAATACCTATTTTAAAATTATTCACTAACATATGTTCGATGTATAAAATATACAGTTTTACATCCTGGTGTGTAGCAATGATCACTACTGGTTGGTCACAATCGACATGAAAACATGCAAACGTTGGTGTCTAAACATCCTAAATGTGGAAAGTCATGTAATCGATACCAACTATAAACCAATTGCAGATGCTGTTTTTGCATTTCTTGAACCGTTGATGATAGATGTTTTACCAAGTGAAAAGATACCTGCGTTCCTACCATATTTCGAGTGGGAATCAATACCAGAACAACATAGCAACAGTCCTAACAGTTGTGGTGTCTTCTTACTGAGCATGATGGAACACTGGGAAGGGAGCCTTTCACCCAATTGCTTTTTTATATGGCCGACCGCCGAGTACGATGCTGGAAAGCGGAAAAATATTGCATCACAACTGATGAATCAGCCAGAGAACACAATTCTAGAATGGAACAAATCACAAGCAAATGAATTGATGAAACTTAGTTAAATTTAAATGTAATATTTTTTAATTATATTCTGGAATATGAATGATTTTTATTATATAATGTGTGACATTAATAGTTATAAGCTACACCTTGATATAGATTACAACTGCAAAAAATAATTGTCATTAACAACATTCCTGAAAAATGAAAGAATCAGATATATTATACTACAACTCTATTACATAGCTATTTAAAAACATCATAATCACTATTATACACATACATAATAGCAGTAACAAACTGACAGACATACATTATAAAAAAAAATAATAAAGTTCACCAAAAAATATGATAAACTTCATCACTATATTCTACCATAAGTTAAAAGAACAATATAAAATAACTACAATAACAATAGTTATTAGAGAGAGATAATATTAACATCAACATTAAAACTTGGATTTCAATAACAAATTGGTTTGTCGCGACAAATCAAATTGAATAAGAAACAAGAATTAATTGGCTATCAGGCAATAAGGTGAAAATAAATTGTTAGTTTAAAACTAGCGATAATGGAATTATCCATTGAAGGAATCAGAGAAAAAAATAACAGAGAGAAAAAAGAAGAACAAGAGGAATTAGGTTTCATTATTCCTGTATTAACACACGATCGTCACGATTGGGAGGATAAAACAAAAAGATTCCCATATCAATCCAATATTCCGTGAATGTAGCGCAAAAAACTGCGAAAAAATAATGATAAGATCGCGATCTCGCATACCAACGAATAAAAAGCGCGGAACAGTAAAAAATTTAAAAAATCATTTCATTGTGACGCGAATAAATGACAGCAGAATTATCCCTGAATGCTAGATGAAGAGTGAGCAGATCAAACGGCTGTAAAATTATGTTGACTGTGCTGAAATCCTTCTACGTCAGCACTGTAGTCGTGACCCTTGAAATGGAGTTGGTGAGCCTAATAATCTGCCAATTGACATGCAAATAAAAGGGTGTGGAAAAGAACATGAATGATTAAGTCACATGCCAACTAATAATATGTAAAAAGTCAGTATTGTAATTAAAAATTAATCATTTTCCATTTTAATATGTATATTTATTTTAATGAAAGTATGAATTGTACAAGTTTTTTTTAGGATAAAAAATTGTACAAGTTGATAATCAACAACCAAACAAAGAACCGAATGTCATTGGCATCGAGCATTAGGAGAAATGTTTAAAAAAGAGTCACTAATTCTATAATTAATTTAAATGTTCTAGAGTCCATGAAATTTTTGGTGACTTTTATTTAAAGTCTGAATTTGTGTTAGGGAGTAAATTGTCTTTATTAGGTTAACATTGCATTACTATTTCAATACATATATGTAACCGACCAAATCATATCCTAAAAATTTTAAGTTTCTTTTTATAGTGAAAACCAAGTTATTGTTTATGCTAATATCTCCTATAATTGGTTATATTTACATCTTTTCTCTCTCTGTTACTTGTATTTATCCATTTGACTTTACTAGTTCGGTTGGTCTGAAAATCGCTTTGCCCGACCTAACATACATAAATTTCTGTATATATACGGCATATTATTGCTTCCGGTAAATTTGTTATTTATTCAAACTTTCAACATTTAATTAAGAGATTTTAATTTTCACTATTCGTCCCAAAATATTTGCAACCCTTCATTTTTTTTTACATATCTCAAATTATTTGCAACGTTTCAGAAATCAATGTATATTTATTATTATTTTTTCAATTTTACCCTTCATTTATTATTCAACTACCCATTAATAATATTCAATTCGTCTCAAATTATCTGTCCACTTTGTATTTTGCACGGAAATTATTGTTTCATCAAATTCTATAGTTAAATGCCAAATATTACTATATTTAATTCTATCTTATTTTCTCTCTATTATTCTCTCCAATATTCAATGTAAGGGGTGAGTTTGGAAAATCCATCATTAATTAGCCCTTCATTTAGAAAATGGACAATCAATTTGGAACATATTAAAAATGAAATATGAACAGATACTTTGGGACGGAATGAGTAACATTTTAGTCATTAATTATAGTTATTTTAAAATTTTTTCCTTCATAATAATTTTCTTTCAATATATTTTTTTTTAATGTGTAAATTTACAAATGTTTCAAACAATTTGGGACGGTAATTTAGGTGACCTCGCCTCAGCTTAACACTCAACTTTTGGTTTTACTTCGAGTAAAAATGTTAAATGGGGCATTATCCCCGTTCCTTTCTTTCTCTAATGAATAATTACTCTTTTTTATTACCAAAAAAAGTTTTTATAAAGATAAGACTTCTAATTTTATTTCAAAGATCAAATTACAAAATAGATGACAAAGTTGAAAACTTAGAGTCTTTTCTATGCAACTACATATGATTTAGATGTTTAATGACCAAAGTTGGCTGGCATTATTTTTTATTATTTTTCTAAATTGAGGAAGGGGATTCAATCCCGCAATATGCGGATTGAATGTTATACCATATTACCAGTTACTCTGACATTAATTTTTAAATGTGTTCTCTAACTCCAAGTCTGCTTTTTATTATTATCAAAACAAAATTGAATTCTTCAAACATTATAAAAATACTCTAAGAATATTTCTTTCTGTCAAAACACGTTAAGCATACAATCTAACATGAATGCATGAAGTTGATAATAGTTTACTTACCCCAAAAAGGAAAAAAAATAAAAGAAAAGAAAAGAAAAGTTGATAGTAGTTCATATGGACATGATAATGTAGTGTCCTTATTTTCCATCCTTTCTTTAATATAAAACTTTCATTACATGTTATAAAAATTAAAGGAAAAAAAAAAGATACTTTGTTAGTTAAAATACAAATATTATTCTCTTAAATATGACTTGTATACCACTAATTTTATTTACGAGAGTAATATTGATATTTTGATTAAAAAAATGTCTCAATTTTTTTTTCATTGATTTTCACAACATGTAATGAAAGTTTTATTATTAAGGAATGGAGGGAGGTAGTATTAAATTAAACTTCACTGAAAAATAAAGGAATGTTTTACTCGGTGGCGGGCTAGAGGGGTGACCGCCCCCAACATTTTCAGAAACAACGAATTTTTTTGTAATTTTTTTTTTGAAATTTCCTTTTAAAATTATATTTTAATTTTTTTAGTAAAACATTCGCCTTTAATGATAAATTTATGACTCGCCACTGGTTATATTTATTTATTTTTGATGAATCACTGGTTATACTTATTACACACTTGGAAAATATTACTTGTAGATTCTCAAATTCATTCATTACATAAAAGAAAAAAAAAATGCAACAAAAGCATAAACACAGGTAAGGCCGTAAAGATAGCAATTTTTTTTTTTTAATTCTGCCTACTTTCAATATCTTATTCTTGTCTTAATTTCATTTATACATGAAAGTCTCTTCCGTAACAATACCAAAAAACAAAATATTAATTTAAGCATCGAGTCTTTTTATTAAAAGGAAGTGATTCCTGCAGAACATTATGGAATGAAAAGGGTGGAAAATGATATTGTACAAAGTCAGACATAATGGGTTAGAAGTTTGAACCAGAATTGGAAAGAAAAAATAATATAAAAAAAAAAGGTTCTAAGAGAAGTTAAATTTTGCTAAATAGGTAAACGTTTTGCTTGCTCGTACGACCAATCGAATTGAGTCATTTTGAAACACCTTAGTGTATGTTTTTTTTTTTTTTTTTTGCTGAATACACTAAGGTGTATGTTTGTTCCTACTTTTTGCTCGTATTCGTCTCTCAAAGAGATACGCTTGTTCTTTTGTGCCAAATTTTTTCTTCTTTAATTTAGTCAACGGACTTACTTTATCAAAACTTTATGAAGCAAGTAAGAAGACGAACGAGAGTAAAAACAAGAGCACTTTTCACAAGGCGGATAGGTGAGGCCAATTCACGTGGCCTAGCCTAGTCTTTGCAAAACAGCAAACAAAGTCCACTCCGCCCAATATCAAGCAAACGTCATGTCCAAGCCGAAAGACCTCTCTAAAGTAGGTCCAGGCTCAGAAAAGTTGGTAATTTCAACTCCATTAACAACTACTTGGTAACTTTCACAAGGCGGATGGGTGAGGACAATTCACCTTAGTGTATTTTTTATTATTTTTTGTTGAATACACTAAGGTGTATGTTTGTTTCCATAGAATCAAAGCAATTTAAATCCTATTAAATTATAATTCTAAGTTTTTTTAAAGTTTATAGAATTATAAGAATTGAAATTTTCAATTTGTTAATAATTTAATTATTATGTTTGATCAATTTATGAAATTAATGTGAAATTTGTTTCAAATTCTATAGAAGGATTGCGACCGTTGGATTTCAACAATTGGAGGTGGTCGGCGTCGAACGAATTCTGGAGACTGGAGATGAGCAACGATGTCCGGATTCTGGTTGCCAGTGGTGGTTGAATGGCGGTTAGCATTTTGTGTCGGTTGGCGTTGTATTGGTGGCTAACTTTTGTTTGTTGTTAGTTTTAAACGCCAACGTGATAGCCGTTTTTTCCAACAAGGGCTTCTAAACGGTCGCATTAATTATTATTTTTAAAATTGGACGTTAATCGTGATAAGAGAGATAAAGTGGTAGATCAATTCGTATGTACAATATATTTATAACATAATAAATGCAAGTTAGTTATGGAATTTGATTTCGAATTCTTTATTTATTTTTTAAATGTAATTGATTTTTTGGAACTCAGAAAGTTGGAATTGGAATTAGTTTCGAAAATTTTGTTTAGAGTGAAACAAGAGATTTAGATTTTGTTGGCAACTAAAAAGAATTGAAGGGAATATATATATATATATATATATATATATATATATATATATATATATATATATATATATATATATAATTTTTTTTTACTCTTGCAAAAGAAAGTATTACTACATGTGTGCATACACTGTATTAGTTAACTACTAATTACTCCACACTACACAAATATTTAGGCAACTACTATACATTAGGAACAAACTAATATAGCATATGTCCTAATTAATTAAACTTTGAATAGGCACTTCCTAATTAATCAGGTATTTCCTAATTAATTAGGTAACTCCTAAATAATAACTTCCAATACTTTCCCCTCAAGTTGGAATGTTGATATCGAGAACACTCAACTTATTAACCAGATAATTAAATTGCCTTGACCCAAAGCTTTGGTTAACACATCGGCGAGTTGCTCCTTTATTCCCACATGACAAGTAACAAGTGTTCCATCATGTACCTTTTCTTGAATGAAATGACAATCGATCTCGATATGCTTAGTTCTTTCATGAAAGACTGGATTGACCGCAATGTGGATCGCTGGCTGGCTGACTGTCACAATACAATTTATCGGGTCCTAAAGTGACTCCAAGAGATTTTAACTACTCTCTTAACTAAACTAGCTCACTTATTGCATTGGCCATAGCTATTTATTCGGCTTCAGTTGAAGATCGAGAGACAAGTTGTTGCTTCTTGGATCGCCAAGAAATAGGAGTGTTTCCTAATTGAACAAAGTACCATGTAACAGACCTCCAAACTGTAGGACAAACGACCTAACCAGAATCACAATAAGACACTCCTGCATTGGGATTGTTTCTGGGCGAAAAATTCTTCTTCTCGGATTTTCCTTTATATAACGAAAAACTCGAATTGCAGTATCCCAATGCCTTTCCCTTGGATTTTGCAAGAACTGGCTAAGATTATGGAGTGCATAAGTGATGTCGGGCCAGATAAAATAATCGCCCCACTAATAGCCTATATTTCCCTGAATCTCTGATTAACTTTCCACTATCAATCTTGGTTGTGAACTTGAGTTGTGTCTCCATTGGTGTAGAACATGGTAGTGAACCAGATAAACCAAATTCTGTTAGAATGTCAACAACATACTTTCTTTGACATAAAAATAAACTTTTGGGTGAATGTGCTACTTGTATGCCCAAGAAGTACTTGAGAACTCCAAGGTCTTTGATCGTAAATTTAAAATCCAAGTATTTTTTTTTTTACTTCTTGGCATGTTTTGAGGTCGTTTTCTTTGAGAATGAAGTCGTCAACATAAACTAGGATCACAATAAATATATTACCTCTCCGAGGATAAATAAGGTAGGTTCTGTTGCAGTCTGTCTAAAGAAAAATTTGGAAAGCTCTGAGGTGAGCTTACCAAACCAGTTCCTTTCCGCTTGTTTCAACCCATATATGGACTTCTTGAGTTTGCAATAAAGATTTGGCCCAGGTGGAGTAAATATCCTCTGCAAGATCACCATTAATGAATGCATTGTTGATTTCTAATTGGAATATGCTCCAACTTTTGGAAACTGCCAAAGCCAAAAGTCATCAAACTATGGTCATTTTGGCAACCGGAGCAAAAGTCTCTGTGAAATCCTCGACATAAGAGTAACCTTTAACCACAATGCGAAATTTAAAACGTTCTAGAGAACATCAGTTCGAAACTTCAATTTATATACCCAATGATTGAAACAGGCTTCTTTCCAGGAGGCAATGGTGTATAGACCTAAGTGTTTTTACTCTCAAGAGCGCTTATTTCGGGTGTCATAGAGTCCCGCCATATAGGAGAACGTGCGTCTTATGCATAGAAGCCAAGTAACATTTATGGGAAGCATAAAAATTCTCATAAGATAAATAATTATTTATTTGATAGACTAAGCCTAAAGAAGCCGTTTGAGAAAGGTGAGTCGAGGGGACAATGATGTTGCAAACATAATTGCGTAGCCGAACAAAATGTTGGGTGTCTTGTGTGGACCGTCGAAGTGGGACGTCCTGTGGAGAATCTGGAGGACTTAAAGAGGGAGAGTCATTGGCAGAGGCTCCCCTGAAATTGGTAAAATGTCAAGCGAATTGTGGAAAAGGCCACTCGGCTGATTTGGGACTGGGCTAGGCGAGAGTGATGAGGCTGAGCTTGGAAGAATGGTGAGATGTTTTCAAAGGAAATGGTTTACAAAGTTTTTAATGTTAAGTTGTTGCAGAAATCATTAATTTGGTTATGAGGAACAGGGATCTATGCAAAGGATGCCTACTACTCTCCCCGCAGATCTAGATCATTTTCTCCCATAGGTCCAACCGCAGGTCCCAAGTCGATCTAGATCCATTTCTAGGTCACTTTCTCCGCGCAATGAGAAAAAAGAGAGGCTGAAACGCCAATACCTCAGACCAGGAGAGAATGGTCAGAGAGTTCATGATGAGGACTATGCACAGGCTCGTAACAAGGGCTACATGTAACTTTTTGTGTAAATCGAACTTGTTATCCTTTCAGTTACTAATATATTCCCTAGTGTCCTTTTTTAGGCACTACTCGTTTAGAACCTATAATCTTTTAGTGCTCGAATCAGGATCCGTACTTGTTTTCCATGTATAGTTTCATCACTGGCATGGTTCTTAGCAAAGATATAACTATTTCGTTCAATTTTATCAGATGTCCTGAAGGCACAAAGACGAACCTATTTACCTTTTGGGGGAATGTGTTATGCTTGGCCTGCACATGATCCAATCTACTAACAATCCATGTTTGGTTACTAGACATTAGCTTAATTGCTAGTAGTTGGTTTGCTCAATCTGTACCTTGGAACCCCCATCAAAATGTGTACATAAAATATACCTTGGAGCGCGAAGCAAATCAGAATAGACGCAGAGAAAAATGACTATGCTTGCCATCATTACAAAGGAAATAAAAGCATTCTGATCATGGAATTCCATTTTAAACCAGGTTTGAATAGATGGTAACATGCTTCAAGTTGAAAGGTACAAGGACAGGGGATTGTTGTTGTATTCAAATACAGAAACAACTCAATCGCGAAAACGTTCCAAATAGATCTCTACCTGTTGCAGATGTGCTGAAAATTATTTTGCTGACAGGACTCCAAGTATGATTCCAGCAATCACTTATTCAAGAGGGCATGCCTTTTCAAACGCCTTTTGCTCTTTGCGGCACATGTCAAATTCATTTGTGTTGTAGTACATACATCCGGCATAAGTATCCATCTCTTTGGTGCACCTTTGATGCAGATCCTTGAGCCTGCAACGTAAATTCAATGTAATGAAACTTTATGGAAAAAACTGCAGGCATGTTCAATTCTTTTCTAGACAAGATTGATAAATAGTTCTTCCAACATAATATAGCAAACTAAATCAAATACTTCCCTTGTATGTCCTTGAGGAATTCCCAAATCTATAACCTCGGTACTGGCATAAATTTACTTGGAACATATAAGAATTATTAGATTACTTGTGGCGTTATTAGACTCTCTGTTGTTAGAAGTTCAAAGATGTACAATGCTACAATTTATATTGGATGTACCAAGGATGAATCCAGTCCGGGGCCATTCATCTGTCGCCAACAGCCCAAAGAGATGGTTAAGCTAAAATGCAGTTTTAACTGTGCTCTACACATGTAATTATGCTGCAAGCAATGAGGAGAAAACAGTCCCAAATTTTATCCCCAATGGAAACCAACTCAGGGAGGAACCTTAAAGGAGACAAAATGGAATGAAAATATACAGATCAAGAGGATTTGACAATTTATTTATTTAATTAGGTTAGTTATTTAATTATATAACTTTATTTGCTAAATTGACTATCATACCCCTTTTTTTAGTGGAAAAGATTGATGTGTTGGGGGCAACAATGAAAATTTGACGGAAGCTATTTTGTCTTTCATTGATAAACATCCCAACACTTCCAAAATTGAAGGGGCTATTTTGCTGATGTGGAGGGAAAGGAGTTCCCCGCACCTAATTTACTTTCACTCCTCCAAACACCCCAACCAAATAAAGTAAACAAGTCATTTACCTCCAATTTACATCCCCTCGTCTCCTTCCACTTTACACCCAACCAAACAAAGGCTCAAACAACTAAAACATAATTTATTGCAGTTCTTATGGCCCTCTGCTTAGCATTTTTCCCTGAGACTATATTTTTCATCACTTTTAACAATTTCTCCCTCCATTCTTTAATATAAGTCGTTTACCACATGTAGTAAAAATTAAGGAAGCAAAAAGTAAGGTAATTTGTTAGTAAAAATATCAATATTACTCTCTTAAACATGACCTTTATACCACTAATTCTATTTAAGACAGTAATATTGATATTTTGACCAACAAACTATCTTGTTCTTTGTTTACTTAATTTTTGCTACATGTACTAAACGACTTATATTATAGAATGGAGGTAGTAATGCACTAGAGCTCAAGTAGCCTTCTGGGCTATCATTTTCTACATTAGTTAGTAAACCCTCTTTGACAGCACTTGCACAGCGGAGAAAAGTAGCATTTCTCAGGCAAAAGCTGTGCACAGGATACAAACCAATTTACTACAGTCAGTAATGACCATCTACAACCACGTAAAGCAAGATGTCAAATTTCTTACAATGTAATGGGATTTCTTGAATTCGCAAAATTAAATGAAGTTTCTGTAGTACAAAATAACTTTTATGTTTAAAAAACATTACCATTTCTTTACTACAGAAGATGGTCATCCTAACACAATATGATAAAAACTGATGCTTACGCCTAAAATTAACATCAACCATAGGTTTTGCTAGTTCCATCAAAGGGAATGACATTCGCTTTAATTCTTGAAATCAGAGTGTACATTTTTTCGTTAAATTTTGAACCTCTTAAGAGTAAATTGAAGCACCAGACGAAAGACAAAGAGTTGAAACTTATACGAACAAATGTAAGAGAAAATGATAGATAAAGCACAGGTAAGTTGAAAGAACCCTAAAATCTGTAGCTTACAAAACAAACGTACCAAGACATCACCATATACGTATTACTTACAAAACCACTACAATTTTTACAATGTTATTCGAAGTGGTTTAAAGAACATTTTCTGTACTGATATTTCTTATTAGTTAAAAGAAAATTTCAATTTCACAACATGATTAAAATCTCCTTATATTTGATAATCTCATAGTTATCAACAAAATTCAAAATGGAAATAGTCAAGGAATTCCTAACATTTCCAATAAAATATGCCCAATCCGATTCTATGAAGTTATATAGCTTGTGTCTTCAAACTAAAGAGGGAGCAACATAACAACCAGCCATATAAGTACAAGACATTTTAAATATCAAATAAACCAGTTTCATTTGATAAATTTTACTAGTATCCATCTCTTCCCGTAGATATATGTCATTTTTCAACTTTTAAGGATACAACAACAATAATATAACCCATCAAGTCACTAATAATTAGGGGGTATAGGCCTAGCCTTTGGCAATAAATGCACAAAATAGCTACTCCCAAAATACCACTAAAACAGATGGATTGGAGACTGGCATAACCTTTGGCAATGAATGCACAAAGTGGTTGTTTACAGAATACCATAGAAACAGTAGTTTCCCTATACCACCACGTTTGCTACGGAATCATGCCCTTAAATCATAGCCAAAAGGCACCAAAGAAGGCAGACCCAATGACCATTTTGATTTGTGCACTATCATTTCCAACTTTTAAGGATATTTTTTTTAAAAAAATTACTCTGACCCATATTATGCAAAAGATAAAAATAGATAGATTGATGATTGAGAATTAAGTATATGATGGTAAAAAATCTTCTTGTCTCCCTAATCCTTAATTGATGTTAAACTACCTAGGACCTCTATTATGAAATGGACCTCTATCATCAAACAGAGGGAGTAGTAGGTTTATTAAATAAATTGGGGAAGAAACAACTTCAAGCTTTCCTACATCGTACCTAAAAAGCTTAATGACTCCAAATTGAATGCACACTTTTCTATTCCTCCATAGTTTAACCTTCATAAAAATGATCTCCAAAATCCTTTTTTTTTCCTGTGCTCAGAACATCAATCAACAAACTAACAAAAAATTTCAAGATTCTTTTTAATATAACAATACAACAACATAACTCATCAAATTCCCAATACGTGGGGGATGGGTGGGGATATATAGACCTAACATTTGAGAATGAATGCATAAAGTCTCTGCTCACAGAAAAAAATAGTCCCAAGATTCTTTTTAGTATATTAAAAAAAAATGAAACTTACAGGCTAAGAACACAGCGAGTGGCTTGGTTGCCTTTATCGAGACACTTTTCGGGGTTTGGATCATTCTTCTTGCATTTCAGATATGCCATATTCTGGTCGCGACACCTCATTGATATGTGCTTTGATGATGACATCAGCACCGCCGATGTTGGGATTGGATCTCCTGCGGTATCCACCGTGCTTCCCATTTCTTCTTCAATCTATTTTAACGAACCCAGAAAATTATTTCCAACCTTTTAACTCAGAAAACACACTCTAGTAAAGAATTTGATAAAAAAAAAAAATTGTTTACCGAAAATTGAAATTAAAGAGGAAAAAGTTTGTACCTTTTTTTATATCTTTTTTTCCCAGTGGAAAGTAGAGATTATTGAAGATGATGAAATTCTAGGGCAATGAATTGACTGACAATGGGAAAGGAGAAAGTTGGAAAATTATCCAGGGACTGAAATGGAAATTAACCCAACGATGACTGTAGTAAAGTACTAAAGTGTCATGCGTGCATGGTTATGAAACTCAGCCCGGCCCGGTTGGACCATTAACTCAATTATTCGATTGTTAAAACGGTTCAAATTAGACCTAACATCAGTAGGGTATAAAAAATGATTTTTTTTTTTTGCAAAAATCAATTGACCTGTCTGGTTGGACCGATGACTGTCATGGGTCGCAACGAATATAACATCTCTCAGCGACCGTTACGATACTCGTCGTACGAAGATAACACGTGGTGTCCGACCTCGGCTAACCTCGGCGCAGAAACATTGTAGCCGCCCCCCAACGACCTGGCCGAGGTACTGTAATCGCGCCCTAACATGCGTGCAGTGCTACTGTAGCTGCGCCTCGATCTGCGCGCACAGCTACTGTAGGCTGCGCCCTAACTGTGCAGCGGAAGACGCCCCAACAGCAACCAAGCTCCGCAATTTTGCGTGTCATCCTGTCCAAGAAACTTCTATAACTCTGCATATGTCATATAGACATCCTAGAGGACCGGATATGACGGTTAGTTTATGTACATAACTTGTATTTTATTGTATACGAGTTTTCCCACCTCCTCAGAAATGTGGTGTCTACTCCTGCCACTGGGACAGATGTCTTTTAAGCTCTTATAGGGGGAATAAAAATCAGCAAACAATTGTAATCACGTTCAAACGATTCCCCCTAGTCGTTTTGGGCGTTTAAATTATACTCTAACTCATGTAAAAATGCATTCAAATTAATGAAGTATTTTCGTGCAATTCGTCCCCTGCCATTTATTTGCGTTTATTTATGATTGTGCCATCGGAAAGCGTTTGTCCTACAAAAAAAATATTTTTAGGAAATTGTAATTCAATTAGCTAGTTTATATATTGTAATTTAAGCTAAATTAATAATTTAAGGGGAGTGCTAGGTAGTTAGAATATAGACAATCAATTGGCTATAATTGACTATAATTTGGAGTAAAAATATAAAATAAGGTGAAATCATTTATAAAAACAGGGGGTTAAGAGTATTTTATAACCTATTATAGTATAAATGTGAAAGAATCTAATGTATTCTTTAAAAATCAGTAGGTCAATGGTAGTTTATAGCCAATTATAGCCAATAGCCTTGAGACATTAATCATTTTCCATAATTTAAATAAGATTATCTTGTAAGACGTCAATTTTGATGCTTTAACTTCTTATTTAATTTGGTCAACCTCATTTATAACTTATAAACAATTTCGATAAATGATGAACTTGGTCAAATTAGTTAATTGCTATTTATTATTATTTATTTGGATGAAGTTACATTTATAATTAATAAATTATATGATATTAAAATATTAGAAATTATATATTAATTATTTTTGAAATCACAGATTGATAAGCAGTTCGATAACAGTCCGTCCACTAGTTCGATTAGTAATCTTTCACTTAATTCACCTTTTCGGTATGATATCCAAGCCGAGGTTAAAAACATTGATGTGTGCGCTGGGCATGCTAAAATGCGCAGTAGCTCATAAGGGTAATAAAGTAAACCTGCACAGGGGTTTTATTAGTCTATACGCAGGCGCTAATACTTATTAAGGGGTTTTGAAGAGCCGGCATTGTTAACTCACGCAGAACGGAACGGAGCACCAAGAAAGAAGCTCAGAAAATATTGCTGTAAATTTGAAGTGTTCCTATGAATTTTATTAAATTACTAATAATTTTGTTTATTTTTATCTGAAATTTTGTTTTATTTACTACTCTCTCTGGAATTCTTTACCTTAATTTCTTGTGCAAAAATCAATTGACCTGTTTGGTTGGATCGATGACTGTCATGGGTCGCACGAATATAACATCTCTCAGCGACCGTGACGATACTCGTCGCACGAAGATAACACGTGGTGCCCGACGTCGCCTAACCTCGGCGCAGAAACATTGTAGTCGCCTCCCAACGACCTGGCCGAGGTACTGTAATCGTGCCCTAACATGCGTGCAGCGGAAGACGCCCCAACAGCAACCAAGCTCCGCAATTTTGCGTGTCATCCTGTCCAAGAAACTTCTATAACTCTGCATATGTCATATAGACATCCTAGAGGACCGGATATGACGGTTAGTTTATGTACATAACTTGTATTTTATTGTATACGAGTTTTCCCACCTCCTCAGAAATGTGGTGTCTACTCCTGCCACTGGGACAGATGTCTTTTAAGCTCTTATAGGGGAATAAAAACCAGCAAACAATTGTAATCACGTTCAAACGATTCCCCCTAGTCGTTTTGGGCGTTTAAATTATACTCTAACTCATATAAAAATGCATTTAAATTAATGAAGTATTTTCGTGCAATTCGTCCCCTGCCATTTATTTGCGTTTATTTATGATTGTGCCATCGGAAAGCGTTTGTCCTACAAAAAAAATATTTTTAGGAAATTGTAATTCAATTAGCCAGTTTATATATTGTAATTTAAGCTAAATTAATAATTCAAGGGGAGTGCTAGGTAGTTAGAATATAGACAATCAATTGGCTATAATTGACTATAATTTGGAGTAAAAATATAAAATAAGGTGAAATCATTTATAAAAACAGGGGGTTAAGAGTATTTTATAACCTATTATAGTATAAATGTGAAAGAATTTAATGTATTCTTTAAAAATCAGTAGGTCAATGGTATTTTATAGCCAATTATAGCCAATAGCCTTGAGACATTAATCATTTTCCATAATTTAAATAAGATTATCTTGTAAGACGTCAATTTTGATGCTTTAACTTCTTATTTTATTTGGTCAACCTAATTTATAACTTATAAACAATTTCGATAAATGATGAACTTGGTCAAATTAGTTAATTGCTATTTATTATTATTTATTTGGATGAAGTTACATTTATAATTAATAAATTATATGATATTAAAATATTAGAAATTATATATTAATTATTTTTGAAATCACGGATTGATAAGCAGTTCGATAACAGTCCGTCCACTAGTTCGATTAGTAATCTTTCACTTAAATCACATTTTCGGTATGATATCCAAGCCGAGGTTAAAAACATTGATGTGTGCGCTGGGCATGCTAAAATGCGCAGTAGCTCATAAGGGTAATAAAGTAAACCTGCACAGGGGTTTTATTAGTCTATACGCAGGCGCTAATACTTATTAAGGGGTTTTGAAGAGACGGCATTGTTAACTCACGCAGAACGGAACGGAGCACCAAGAAAGAAGCTCAGAAAATATTGCTGAAAATTTGAAGTGTTCCTATGAATTTTATGAAATTACTAATAATTTTCTTTATTTTTATCTGAAATTTTGTTTTATTTATTACTCTCTCTGGAATTCTTTACCTTAATTTCTTGGGTTTTCGCCAAAAAACTATAAAACTAAAATCTATTCACTTCGAGATTCTTGAAAGATTGAAGGTGATGGAAATTAGGGAAAAATCATTTGTCCTAATTGGCGTTCCATGTTTATCCCAACGATTTTGCCACATTTCTCGCGCACCATATTTAAAGAAGTAGAATTTGGTGAGCGGGGAACTCTAAGTGGCTGAGACAGACATAGACAACAGTTGGGTACATGCGATTTTATGCCTTGGAATTAATAGAAAAATTTTATTTTATTTTTTTTAGTATTAGTTTTTTATGAGCAATTAATTCATGAAGTTTGAGAATATTTTCTTAGAAAAAAAATGCTGGACAGCTGAGGGTTTTGTAATTGCTTATACTTGTTACTGGTCTATAGTGTTAGTTGCATTTCATATACTCCCCACAAATTGAATGTCTTATTTTTATTTTAGTTTATGTCAAAATCTGAAGACAATGGAGAGCAGATTGAGTCTCAGAAAACAGCAGAAATGAAGGACTTGCAGTCACTTCCAAATGTAATGCAATGATATGATAAAAAGGAGAAGAATTGCAAGCTGATTCTTGGTGTAATATTAGACAATTAGACTAGCAGTTAGTGTAGTTAATTGTGTACATAATTATGTTACAGATTAGTTAGAGTTAGTTTAATTAACTTTACACTTGTCAATATCTGATAGGCTGAACTTTACTCTTTTGTGTATATAAATAGCATGACACGTGCTATTAATTAATCAATGAAAAAGGAAAATTTCCACATACAACAGTTTCCCCTTTTAGCTTCTTTCTTCTTCCTCCTTTCTAGCTTTATCAATAGTTTATCCCAAATGCCCACTTTTTCAAAACATATACACTTTCTCCTTAACTCTCACTACCCCCCTTATATTTATATATAAAGGATGGAAACTCCACTAACTTATAAATACTACCATCTGTATCAATGAATAAGGATATTATGAGTATGATTGGATTGAATCACAGCCGAGTCTTAGTCTAAGAGTAGTCTCAAACCCAAACCAAATTATTCATGGATTAGTGTTTGAGGTTTATTCCCAGACTCAATTCAAAGAGAATTTGGGGCTCGGTTTGAGTATCAAATCCACACTAGACCCAAATCAAGTACACCTTATAGTAACTCACTTTTAGTTAAACTACTTTCCTTAATTATGGTGAATGTCAAATGTGACATTCAGTTTGGGACAGAGGAAATATATTTTTCCCCTAATCTGGATTTTGTTTGCACATTTGCTTGGGTCGAAAAGATAAATATATATAAAATAAGCAACAAGAAATCCCTAGCCCGGAGGGTAAGGTACAAAGTTACAGCTGGTCCTATCAAAAGATACCTCTCGTCCATAACTCGCTAGTATAAGACTAATAAAAGGTTGGGTATGGATAGAGGTATCTGAGATGGACCTATTACAAAATGCCCCACGGGCATCCCTCGCCACTAGTTGGCTAACAGAAGAGGGTAAAGAGTGAAAAGTACACAAAACAGAGGTAGAAAGGCGTCCTCCCGCTTTTGCAAGCCAATCCGCAGAGGCATTGGCTTCCCTAAAGATATGGGGGAGTCTAAACTCCGGAATCAAGCGCAAAAGTGCCCTGCAATCAGAAATGAGTGTAGATAGAGGGTGAGTACAAATATCAGCATGTAGAAAGAGGTTAATAATAACAATGACGTCCATTTCAATCTCCAGTTTCTGAACTTGAACATTAATAGCTAGGTTGAGACCATCCCTCAGTGCCCAAAGTTCCGCCACATTATTGGAAACGATGCCAATACTTCGTTGGAAACCAGAAATCCACTCGTCTTCGTTGTTTCTAATGAGACCACCCGCCCCCTACCCGGGTTGCCAATAGATGAACCATCGACGTTCAGCTTGACCCATCCCACAGGGGGTTTTGCCCAAGATACCAAGATGATTCTTGATCGACTAGAGTTCCTCACATTAGCACCCAGAGCATGGAATTCAATTGATTTAGAAATAGTGTGTAGGGTCGTTGGGGGGCTGATTTTGCCAGGGGAGAAAAGGTGACTATTACGACTAAGCCATAAAACCCAGCATCCATAAGCGAATATAGTTCCCCACGGCACATTATTATAAATCGAACTGATTTTCGACCTAGCGCATCCTTGTAGCCATTTATCAAAGAGTGGTTCCTGGAAGGCTGCGACATACTGGGGTAGATTAAGTCTTTCCCATAGTTCCCGGGCCGGAGTGCAATCTCTAAGTATGTGTGTAATGGATTCTGGGGAGGACCCGCACCGGGGGCATAATGGGCTGATGGCGATGTGTTTCCTGTGTAGATGTTCCCTTGTAGCCAATCTGTTGTGGGTGTAAAGCCATAAAAATATTTTTATTCTCCGGTTGCACTCAACTTTCCAAATCCACTCATATTCTTTCTCTATATGTAGGACATCCGGGTTGTCCTCATGGATAATCATTTGTGTGGCTTTGTAATCTGAAATCACCATCCCCCGACAGTCTCCATTTCCTCCGGTCTAACCGTTGCAGATGACTCGATGTAGGAATTCCTCTTATACAATCAGTAATAAAAATAGGGAGGTCAAAAGATAAGTCCCCCAAGTTCCAATCACCCGTGGCACTGTAAATATCCTTAAGCTTGGCTCCGTATTCATTCCTATTTAAAGGCCCCGAGATAAGATTTCTAAGTGGGCCAAGACCTGTCCAATCGTCATCCCACATTCTGATAATATGTCCATTCCCCGGAATCCAAGCTGTTGATCGGTGAAAAAGATCTAGTCCCTGTTTAAGTGCCTTAAGGTTGATGGAGCCCTGACCCTTCTTGAGTTTAATCAGGGATTGTGAGGCATCTTTAAAGTATCTGTTCTTAAGCACAGTAGCCCAGGTGCTTGTTGTGTCTCTAGAAGTTCTCCAGTTTAGTTTTGCAAGACCTGTTTGGTTGATGTGCCTGACCCTTCTAACCCCCAACCCACCTAGTTTCTTAGGTCTTGTAAGTCTGTCCCATTTGACCAAATGTACTTTCTTACCTGAAGGCGTGCTTCCCCAGATAAAGGCCCTATTTTCCTTATCAATTTTATCACAAATGGAGGCGGGAATGGGTAAGCATTGGGAGTAGTAGGATAAGATCTGGGAGGTGGTAGATTGAATAATGGTTTGCCTACCAGCAAAAGAAAGGAGATTTGCCTTCCATCCTGAAAGTTTATTCCTTACTTTGTCCAAGATGAATTGGAAGTCTGAGTTCACCGGTCTTTTTTGGAAAATAGGGAAACCCAAATACTTGCCAAAGTTGGCCGTATGGTTGATTTGAAGCTGGTTCTCAATTTCTCTAATCCTGACCTGGGATAGGTTTTCTGAAGCAACGAATTTAGACTTTTGTAGGTTTATTTTCTGACCCGATTTCCGACAAATATTGTCCAGCACCGCCTTCATCTCAAGAATTGTTGTATCATTAGCTAACCCGAACAAAATGATGTCGTCAGCAAATAAGGAATGTGAGATGTTTGGACCTTGTTTTCCGATTCTCAACGGTTTCCACCTCTTAAGACAAACTGCTTTCTCAATACTAATCGTGAGGTATTCCACGCAGATGACGAATAAGTACGGCGAAAGAGGGTCACCTTGTCTGATACCTCTTGAAAGGTAAAACCATTCAGAAGGCTCCCCATTGAAGAGGATTGCTAGTTTAGGCGAGCATACAGATTTCATGATCAGTTTAATGAGTTGCATTGGGAAGTTGAAGAATTCTAGTGAATCTTTGATAAAATCCCACTCAAGCCGATCAAAAGCCTTCTCAAGGTCAATTTTGATGGCAATTGCACCTTGTTTACGCAAGCTTTTCCTGATAGTGAAGATAGCTTCCTGAACAATGACCACATTATCAGAACATCTCCTGCCCGGAATGAAACTTCCATGGTTTGGAGAAATGATAGAAGGAAGGAAAGGCCTAATTCTATTAACTAGAATTTTTGAATTAAGTTTGTAAATGGTGTTGCACAAACTAATAGGCCTGAATTGTCCCACGTTCTCCGGGTGGGCAACCTTAGGAATAAGGCAAATGAAGGTAGCATTAGCGTGGCCTCACTGAAAAATTCCTGGGTAAAGGGCAAATTCAGCTGCAAAGGTAAAATCTGTTCGAGGAAAGAGGAAAACTTGTGGTTGTGGGCAGTTTTTTTTAGGCCTTTTAGATTGTTCTAATGTGAAACACAGGGGTCCTTAACTCAAAATGTGTTGTCAAAAAAATCATGAAATAGTGCAATATTTGTATACTTTTTTTTTTTGGAAAATAGCGTGCATGCGATGACAATATCTGATAAGTTGGTATTGATTTTTGAAAGTAAGAAATGGGCGAGAAGAAGAAGGCGGGTGCAATACTAGTGAGACTTATTTTTGAAATCATGGGTTGATAAGTAGTTCGATAACAGTCCGTCCACTAGTTCGATCACTGATCTTTCACTTAATCACTTTTTCAGTATGATATCCAAGCCGAGGTTAAAAACATTGATGTGTGCGCTGGGCATGCTAAAATGCGCAGTAGCTCATAAGGGTAATAAAGTAAACCTGCACAGGGGTTTTATTAGTCTTTACACAGGCGCTAATACTTATTAAAGGGTTTTCAAGAGCCGACATTGTTAACTCACGCAGAACATAACGGAACGGAGCATCAAGAAAGAAGCTCAGAAAATATTGCTGTAAGTTTGAAGTGTTCCTATGAATTTTATTAAATTACTAATAATTTTGTTTATTTTTATCTGAAATTTTGTTTTATATACTACTTTCTCTGAAATTCTTTACCTTAATTTCTTGGGTTTTCGCCAAAAAACTAGAAAACTAAAATCTATTCACTTCGA
Source organism: Vinca minor (assembly GCA_026122235.1). Taxonomy (NCBI): domain Eukaryota; kingdom Viridiplantae; phylum Streptophyta; class Magnoliopsida; order Gentianales; family Apocynaceae; genus Vinca; species Vinca minor. The sequence continues at coordinate 2,531,614 of JAOCZM010000278.1, read as the reverse complement.
GATTCTGGAAGAGTGAAGGTGATGGAAATTAGGGAAAAATCATTTGTCCTAATTGGCGTTCCATGTTTATCCCAACGATTTTGCCACATTTCCCGTGCACCATAGTTAAAGAAGTAGAATTTGGTGGGTGGGGAACTCTAAGTGGCTGAGACAGACATAAACAACAGTTGGGTACATACGATTTTATGCCTGGAAATTAATAGCAAAATTTGATTGTCTTTTTTTTTCGTATTAGTTCTTATGAGCAATTAATTCATTAAGTTTAAGAATATTTTCTTAGAAAAAAATGCTGGACAGCTGAGGGTTTTGTAATTGCTTATACTTGTTTTTTTAATGAATAATTGCTTATACTTGTTACTGGTCTATAGTGTTAGTTGCATTTCATATACTCCCCCACAAATTGAATGTCTTGTTTCTATTTTAGTTTATCCCAAATGACCACTTTCTCAAAACGTATACACTTCTCCTTAACTCTCACTACCCCCTTATATTTATATATAAAGGATGGAAACTCCACTAACTTATAAATACCACCATCTGTATCAATGAATAAGGATATTATGAGTATGATTGGATTGAGTCTCAGCCGAGTCTTAGTCTAAGACTAGTCTCAAACCCAAATCAAATTATTCATGGATTAGTGTTTGAGGTTTATTCCCAGACTCAATTCAAAGAGAGTTTGGGGCTCGGTTTGAGTATCAAATCCAAACTAGAACCAAATCAAGTACACCTTATAGTAACTCACTTTTAGTCAAACTAATCTCCTTAATTATGGTGAATGTCAAATGTGACATTCAGTTTGGGACAGAGGGAGTATATTTTTCCCCATAATCTGGATTTTGTTTGCACATTTGCTTGATGAATGCACATAATTGCTTTTTCTTGTTCTCCTTTTCAATTCCTTTTGGATCTTAATAAGTGAAAGGAAAGAGAAATGTTTCTGAAAAGGGCAAATTCAACTGCAAAGGTAAAATCTGTTTGAGGAAAGAGGAAAACTTGTGGTTGTGGGCAGTTTTTTTTAGGCTTTTTAGACTGTTCTAATGTGAAACACAGAGGTCCTTAACTCAAAATGTGTTATAAAAAAAAATCAGTGTTGCAGAAGTCGCTAGTCGGTCGGCAGACAGGGGACTAGCGACTAGTCGGGGATTAGTCGGCGACCCTAAATATTAAATATATTTTATTTTAATCATTATCGGAAATATTTTCTTTTATATTTTTAGTCCAATTAAATATTAAAAATATAAAGTAGGCCATTTAGGACTTGTTTGTAACATAATTTGTTTATGGGATTTTATGTGCTAATATTTTAATTGCATTTTTTGTCCTAAGTATATAAATGCATTTATCTAGGAAGAAAACCCTAAAAAATTTCCTTCCTCCCTTTCTTCTCTCCTCAGCAGTGACTCCCGTTCTGCAGCCACACCACCGTTCTCTTATTCTTCTCCAACAACCGCCACCGCCACAGCCACCGGCTCTCTCCTTCTTCCTCTTTCTTCTCTCTCCTTTCTTCCTCTTCTTCTCTCTCTTCGTTCTCCCCTTCCTCAACCGCGAAGAACCGCACCGCTCCTCCCTGCCGCTGCAACGCCGCTGCTCCTTCCCGTCACCGTCACCGCCACCGATCGTGATTGCTGTAGGTACGTGTCTTTCTCTCACTCTCTTTGTCTTTTCCCCCGATTTTTGACCGACTAGTCGACTTTTGACCAATTTTTTCAAAGATCCGATTTTTTTGCCCGATTTTTGGATTTTTAGGCGGCCACCGGCCGACTACCGACTAGCCGATTTTTACAACACTGAAAAAAATCATGAAATAGTGCAATATTTGTATATATATTTTTTTTTGGAAAATAGCGTGCATGCGATGACAATATCTGATAAGTTGGTATTGATTTTTGAAAGTAAGAAATGGGCGAGAAGAAGAAGGCGGGTGCAATACTAGTGAGACTTGTTTCTGCTGCTGGTACTGGATTCTTCTATGTGGTGAAGAAGACTAAGAGGCTCCAGACTGCCCAGACCAAGCTTGAGTTTCGCAAGTATGATCCTCGTGTTAATCGTCATGTTCTCTTCACTGAGGCAAAGATGAAGTGACATGCAGGCCGCGGCATTGTTGGTGAACTACTTGTCTTAAACATGCTAATTTTTTCCTGAACATTGGTTTTCCTTTCAGATTTAGGCTTTCTATCTTGATGTAGGGCATAAAGAGACGGCCCTTGCTAAAATGTTGCTTCTAATACCATATGCTTCTGCAGGGGCTCGCGTTGAGAAAATACTAATTTTCCGAAGTTGAAATATTTTGTCCTAGAGAGTTGAATAATATACATTTCAAAGACAATAATTTTGCCCTGGCTCTAGATTTCATTAGTTTAAATGCAATTTATTTGTGCTAGACATCTGTTTTTTTTTTTTTTTTTTGCCTTTATAACAGTTTTTTGCCAAAGGTCTAGGATTTTCTTAATTTATCGTGTTTGTTTGCCAAATTTACTGTTGACTTGCTTCATTATGTGAATGTTTTGGATGTATTGAGTAGGCACTCTTTGCATAATCCTTGGCAATCCTTAACTGAGGCAAACTTTAGTACTCTCTCCGTTTCATAATAGAAGGACCTCTATTATGAAATGGTGGGAGTAATATGTAAGTAGCCCATTTGGTTTGGTATATATAAATGATTACTTAAATATATGATTCAGCAAAAGGGAGATTAGGGTAGGATATGAATTGTATTGAGATGTTGAGGTATGCATGCTTTTCAATTCATCATCTTTGGCTACAAGATCCTTGGATATGTAGTGATATTAGCAACCAGAATTTCTTGGCTCAGAGAGAGAAAAATGATTAGAGCTATGATGTTCTCTTGTTTACATTGGTTTCTTACCTTTTAAGTCTAGTCTACTCGTTGAATTCAGAGGTGGTTTCGGTGCTTACATAATTTTGGCTTGTGATTTTCGACAACGGTTGGTAAATAATTGGATAACTGTCCAGGAACAATTATCGACTTATTTTAGTTGTTCAATAACAGTTATTAACCTAAGTTGTCAGATCAAATTGACGTTGAGATTATGTCAGCACGTGCTGAAAAAACACATGTCAACACTAGATGAAATTGGTTTAAAATGTACCTTACTACTGAATTCCAACTTAATTTGGTTTTATCATCATTTGCCAACTAATATTAGTTAAAACCTACAGAGGGATGATGCCACTGGTTGAAAACTCACTTATTTTTTCTTGATTCTGGAGGTTGTATTTAAATATCATTTGATGTTCTTGAACCATTATTTCCCTTTGCCCCCCTTTTTCTAAAAATAAACAGGGATAGTTTCAATTCGCTCCTCGAACTCTAAGAAATGTGCCAAACGAGTACCCATTCGCAAATCCAATTAAGATCTCTATGTTAATTGTTAGTACTAATAGTTTTAAGTGCCTCTGGATCTTTTAGAGGCATATGTTCGGGCAAGGCAACTTTGGCAGCAGATATGATTATCCGCTGGTCAGGTTATTACATCCAAAACAATGATCAAACTCCTTTAGTACAATAAATTGTATTACCCTTAGTATTACCCCTATTTTGCAAGCCGAACCTTACTACGGATGAGAGGTGAAGAAGTTGGCTCGTTGGTAGAGGCTCCCCCTTCCCAGGATTCACTATTGGTTTCAAACCTCGCCTGCACAGTCATTGGTGGACCTAGGGTGCCCCACCAGCCTTTCCCTCAATTTTTTTTTTAATTTATAATTTTAGTTTTGTTTCTGTAACACGCACTGTGCCGTGAGCACATTTTAGTATACTAATTTTGAGTCAGTTTTGTGGTTCGTGGATTATAGGAATGACACCACTTATATCTTAAAAGGTTTGGTTACAATTTTAACAAACTTAACTGTGTAATGCGACTACGATGTTTATTAAAAAAAAATTAACAAACTTAGGTGTAAAAATTTGAAATATTGCGAAAATTTTACTATATGGTGGTTAGTAAAGATATTGGTGATGACTTATTTTTTATTCTTGTTGATGAATCCCGTGATATATCAATAGCAATGGCAAGTGGGTTAACCCGACGAGTTTGGGGCGAGTTCGGGAATAGTGGCGGGGCGAGACGAGTCGGGGTTGACCAGTCAACGGGGCGAGGCGGGTTGGGTCCAAATATGAATATGACGAACTCACCTCGCCCCACTTGGAAAACCCGTCAAATGTGGGCCGGGTCACGGGTTAACCCGGTGGGTCGTGTGGGTTGGCGAGTTTGGCGGGTTGGGTGTTTTTTTAATTTTTTTTATAAGTATAAGTTAGAAATAAATATAGATAAAGCCACCTTGTAGTGGTGGGGGTTTGGCATGGAACCCTATCGGTTTTATTTATAACAAAACAAGGCTTACATAGGGGGACTTAGATGAAAAAAACATAATAAAACAAACATTACAATTTAAAATGGAAAGTACAATAAAAATTACAATTTAAACATAGCAACCCTGGGTGTGTATTTTTTATGTGTGACCATTGTTCCCGTCCTCCAACCATTTTCGTGACGAATTTCATACCCACATATCTTACATTTATCTTAAAGAATTTCCTCATTAAATACCCATACTTACCAAACTTTGGAAGTCCTCTGAGTCCTAACACTAGTAGAGGGATCGGGAAGAATGTTGTCCATATTTTCCATTTAGAAAATAGAGTAGAAAATAATAGTGTGAGTTTGGTGTGAGTTTGAGGGGATTTGAGTGGGTATTTATAGAATAGATTTGACTATTTGAGGGATATATATATATATATATATATATAGAAGATACATTTGAGGTTTATTTAAAATAAAATTAAAATAACTTGAGCCTTTGTGTGATTGTGTCTAACAGATAGGTAGCAGGCTGGGGTGGGTTGGGTAATATGGGTTAGGCGGGTTAGGGTGCGTTTAAATGGGGCGGGTTTAAGCGGGTTGGGGTGACGGGGCGGGGCGAGTTGGGTTGATTTTTCTTGGATGTACAGCCCACCCCGCCTCATTTGTAAAATTCACTTAACTCGTGGGTCATAGCGGGCTTAGGCGAGTTCGAATGTGGGTCGAATTAAATGGGCGGGGCGAGTCGGGTCGCGGGTGGGCCGAACCCACTTGCCATTGCTATATATCAATGAAGGAGCAAATGTCGGTAGTATTTCGTTATTTGAAAAATGGGCAGGTATTAGAGCATTTTGTTGGTGTCAGTCATATATCAAGTACTATCGGGAATGATGTAATTATATAATATTATCAAAGCATGAAAACACATATATGCTTTTATAAATTTGTTTTGTCAATGTTGATTGTGCCCCTCCTCCCTTTAAAGTCTGCGTCCGCTACATGTGCATAGTGCACAAAAAATACCCTCACAAACAGATAAGAAAGAAACATTTGAGGGTGTCCTAAAGTTCCTCCACCAAACTGCAGTACAAAATTATCCCCAAAGATCTCGGTTAGAGCGGGCATGTGCCAAACATGAATACCCCTGAAGCCATAGGCAAAACGCCCGGTAGAGACACACAATCTAGGCAGTTGCATCACCATCACCTCTGATTTGGTCTGTTCAGTACTTTCTTCATCATCCACTGATGAACCCTTTGATCGACCTTTCCCCTTCCTGAAGTGGTGGGGATTGTCTTGGATCGCTCCGTCAATTCTATCTCTCGTGATATCACATTCGTAAACAGTTGAATAGGAACAAACTGTTGAAGTCCTTGCTCCGGATCTTGTTCTCCCGGTGTGAAACCAGTTGGTTTCGTCAAAAAAAAAAAAAAAATCTTACTATTGATGAGTTACTGATTTTCTACGTTTTACCGAGTTAATATAATCTCTTTTAATTACACAAAAAAGTTAGCAAATCCTTAACAGTTACTCTTAGTACATATGCACATGACAACATTAATACAGACAAGCCTGAAAGATAGCTATGAAATAAGTACAATCACTAACAACGGAAGAATGCTCTATATAAAGCAAGAATTATGCTGAATATTTCAATTTTAACTTATTTCCGGTCGTCAAATCTTGTATAGCAGTGCTACAATAGAAGTCTGATATATAAAATGTGGACCTTTTTAGTTGTTACTCCATCTATTCAAACATGTTTTCTTGAAAACCGATTACGAATCTACTGTAAATTTCTTAAGATGGATGCTTGTTAAGTTTCAAGAATAAGGACAATGATGTTTGGAAGTGTTGCAACCTAAACTAGTCTAGTCTAGTCTACCTGAATGCTGTGGAAATATTATTTTGGATGCTAGCAATGATATATCAGAAAGTCCCTTGCGGGAATGGAGATTGCACTGTTAAGATAGTCACCCATAATCGGTCCCTGCACTACTTGACCAGATTTTTTTGGTTCCCAATATAAGAGACAATCACAAATATAGTATCAATTTGATATTGATCAGGAAATGTAGTCATAACTTGATTTGTAGAAGTATCAAAGATCCATTCTTGTTCCCATTAGTTAAGTCTATGGTAGAGATGTTGATTGCTTAGAAGTACCCTCTTGGATATGGAATCAGTAGTAACTACATTGAGGCATTTTTGTTGTTCGCGCGATATTTTTGTCAGTAATGCTGATGCATATTGATTGTTTGAAAGGGATGACAAAAAGATTAAGCTAACTAAACTTGAAAGAGAGTGTAATTGTTCTTCGTTAGTTTGTGAGATTAATAATTTTATGAGCAATTAATTCATGAAGTTTGAGAATATTTTCTTAGAAAAAAATGCTGGACAGCTGAGAGTTTTGTAATTGCTTATACTTGTTTTTTTTTTTGGATGAATAATTGCTTATACTTGTTACTGGTCTGTAGTGTTAGTTGCATTTCATATACTCCCCCCACAAATTGAATGTCTTATTTCTATTTTAGTTTATCCCAAATGCCCACTTTCTCAAAACGTATACACTTTCTCCTTAACTCTCATTACCCCCCTTATATTTAAAGGATGGAAACTCCACTAACTTGTAAATACTACCATCTGTATCAATGAGTAAGGATATTATGAGTATGATTGGATTGAGTCTCAGCCGAGTCTTAATCTAAGACTAGTCTCAAACCCAAACCAAATTATTCATGGATTAGCGTTTGAGGTTTATTCCCAGACTCAATTCAAAGAGAGTTTGGGGCTCAGTTTGAGTATCAAATCCAAACTAGAACCAAATCAAGTACACCTTATAGTAACTCACTTTTAGTCAAACTACTTTCCTTAATTACTTTATGGTGAATGTCAAATGTGACATTCAGTTTGGGACAGAGGGAGTATATTTTTTCCCCTAATCTGGATTTTGTTTGCACATTTGCTTGATGAATGCACATAATTGCTTTTTCTTGTTCTCCTTTTCAATTCCTTTTGGATCCTAATAAGTGAGGACAGATAAATGTTTCTGTAAAAGGGCAAATTCAGCTGCAAAGGTAAAATCTGTTTGAGGAAAGAGGAAAGAGGAAAACTTGTGGTTGTGGGCAGTTTCTTTTAGGCCTTTTAGATTTGTTCTAATGTGAAACACAGAGGTCCTTATCTCAAAATATGTTGTCAAAACAATCATGAAATATTGCACTATTTGTATACTTTTTTTTTTTTTGGGAAAATAGCATGCATGCGATGAAAATATCTGATAAGTTGGTATTGATTTTTGAAAGTAAGAAATGGGCGAGAAGAAGAAGGCGGGTGCAATACTAGTGAGACTTGTTTCTGCTGCTGGTACTGGATTCTTCTATGTGGTGAAGAAGACTAAGAGGCTTCAGACTGCCCAGACCAAGCTTGAGTTTCGCAAGTATGATCCTCGTGTTAATCGTCATGTTCTCTTCACCGAGGCAAAGATGAAGTGACATGCATTGTTGGTGGAACTACTTGTCTTAAACATGCTAATTTTTTTTCCTGAACATTGATTTTCATTTCAGATTTAGGCTTTCTATCATGATCTAGGACATAAAGAGACGACCCTTGCTAAAATGTTGCTTCTAATACCATATGCTTCTGCAGGGGGCTCACGTTGAGAAAAACTAATTTTCCGAAGTTGAAATATTTTGTCCTAGAAAGTTAAATAATATAAATTTCAAAGACAATAATTTTTCCCTTGCTCTAGATTTCATTAGTTTAAATGCAATTTATTTGTGCTGTACATCTGCTTTTTTTTTTCCTTTATTACAGTTTTTTTCTTAATTTATCGTGTTTGTTTGCCAAATTTACTGTTGACTTGCTTCATTATGTGAATGTTTTGGATGTATTGGATTCGGTACTCTTTACATAATCCTTAGCAAACTTTAACGGAGGCAAACTTTAGTACTCCCTCCGTTTTATAATAGAAGAACCTCTATTATGAATGGAGGGAGTAATATGTAAGTAACCCATTTGGTTTGGTATGTATAAATGATTACTTAAATATAGCAAAAGGAGATTAGGGTAGGATATGAATTGTAGATTGAGATTTTGAGGTATGCATGCTTTTCTATTCATCATCTTTTTGGCTACAAGATCCTTGGATCAGTGTTGTAGCTAGGCTGACTAATCGCAGCTCCCAACTGATTAGAAAACTCTAAAATCAGGTGAAAAAACTGGTTATGTAAAAAATCGGTCAAAAGTCGGTTGACATTTTAAAAAAATCGATTTTCTGCCCAAAGCAACAGAGAAATTAAATTTTTTTTTTTTTCCTACTCAAAATTTTGTACTAATTTTTGTGATGACAAATCAAGAAAAAAATATGTATTATTTCTGCTTTGATTCATCTTATTCTGCAATATAATATATATGATAACAAAATTTTAAAAAATACATTATAATCTAGGGTCGCCGACTAGTCGCTAGTCCTCGGTCTGCCGCCCGACTAGCGATTTCTACAACACCGCCTTGGATATGAATTGTAGATTGAGATGTTGAGGTATGCATGATTTTAATTCATCATCTTTGGCTACAAGATCCTTGGATATGTAGTGAGTGATATTAGCAACCAGAATTTCTTGGCTCAGAGATAAAAAAAATTGGTTAGTTATGATGTTCTCTTGTTTACATTGGTTTCTTACCTTTTACGTCTAGTCTACTCGTTGAATTCTGATGTGATTTCGGTGTTTACGTAATTTCGGCTGGTGGTTTTCGCCAATGGTTGGAAAATAATTCGATAATTGTTCAGAAACAGCTAACAACTATCGACTTATTTTAGATATTAAAAAACAACTATTAACCTAATATGTCAGATCAAACTAAACTGACGTTGATTTTATGTGAGCACGTGCTGGAAAACCCCTGTCAGCACTGGATCAAATTGGTTAAAATGTACCTTGCTACTGAAGTCCAACTCAATTTGGTTTTATCATCATTTGCCAACTTATATTAGTAAAAACCTACAGAGAGATGATGCAACTGGTTGAAAACTCGGTTTTTTTCTCTTGATTCTGGAGGTTGTATTCAAATATCATTTGATGTTCTTGAAACATTTTTTCCCTTCCCCCCTTTTCTATAAATAAACAGGGAAAGTTTCAATCTCTTGTAAAAATAAAAATAAAAATTACTGTTGATGAGTTACTGATGTTCTACGTTTTGCCAAGTTAATACAATCTCTCTTTTTTTTGGGGGGGAGGGGCGGGAATGTGGGAATCGAACACAGGGCACAGCCAAGCATTGTGGGATAGCCTTCCAGTTCGCTACCTGATTCTCACTAATACAATCTCTTTTAATTACACTAAAAATAAGGTTTTTTCCCCCTCCTTATTCTATCCTTTTCATTTTGGCTGGGTCGTAGAGACCAATACGAGTAGACCTGAATCCAGCTTCTTTTCTACACACCAGCTAAATTTGCATAGCAAAAAATCAATTTTCAAGAATATCATATCCGGTTGAAGCAGGGACGAAGCCAGGAATTTGACGTTGGGGGAGTAAAACTATAACAGTATGTCAAATTACATATAAAAACGGCAAAAAAAAAAAAATTCTAGGGAGGCGAAACTGATAAAATATTCCGAACTACATATAAAATTTACTACACCTAATAGTATACGTTCTGGGTCTCCAAGCCAAGCATAGTATTCAACGTGCTCTCTTGGCAATTCACAAATTTAATTTATTAACCATGGTCAAGGAACACTTTTATTAAATTCCAGAATATAGAAGTTAGTCTTCAATCCCCTCAATACAGACACACATGGAAGATAGCTAGGGAATAAGTACAATCACTAACAACAGATTAATGCTCTATATAAAGCAGGAATTATACTGAATATTTCATTTTAACTTACTTCCAGTCGTACGGACGAAGCCAGGAATTTGGTGTTGGGGGGCGAAACTACAACAGTATGTAAATTTACAGAGCTCAAGTGATAAAAACGGCAAAATAATCTTTGGGGGCAATAAAAACGGTAAAAAAAATTCTTAGGGGGGGGCAAAACTGATAAAATTTTCCAAAATACATATAAAATTTTGGCGCACCCCCCGCCCCCCCTGTCTTCGCTCATGCAGCAGTCAGTGCTATAATAGGAACCTGCTATATAAAATGTGTTGTTACTCCATGTTTTCTTATGAATGCTTGTTAAGTTTAAAGAATAAGGACAATGAAGTTTGGAAGTGTAGCATTCTAAGCTAGTCTAGTCAACCTTGAATGCTGTGGAACAATTCTTTAAGATGCTAGCAATGACATATCAGAAATTCCCTTGCGGGAATGGAGAATTCACTATTAAGAGAGTCACCTCTAATGCATCCCTGCAATACTTGGCTCGAATTTGTCGGTTCACAAATTGTGGGATGGATACCAGATGTCCAAGACCAAAAAGAAATTCCCTTGCAGGGGAGACAAACTTCGATATGGAATCGTAGTAACTACATTGAAGCATTTTTCATGATTTTTAAAATTCTCATTAGTTAAGTCTATAGTAGAGATGTTGATTGCTTAGAAGTACCCTCTTGGATATGGCATTTTTGTTGTTCGCGCGATATTTTTGTCAGTAATGCTGATGCATATTGACTGTTTGAAAGGGATGACAAAAAGATTAAGCTCACGAAACTTGAAAGAGAGTGTAATTGTTCTTCATTAGTCTGTGAGATTAATATTTAAGACTCGGACGTAATTGATTGAACTAGTTTGGAGGATGAGTACTGTTGAAGTTTACAACATCGATCATATGAATTTTCCGACACGAGTAGGCCTACTCAAAATAAGGAAATGAGATGCTTAATAACGTTATTAAATATCAAATCTTGTTCTTGCTACATTTTCAGGAAAATCATAAAACCAGTCTGAGACATAGAACTATGTAATTGCAGTCAGTGGCGGAGGATACAAGGGGCAGGGCCCCCCAAGAATTTTCAATTTTTTTATATACTAGGTATATATATCCATTGTTCGAAAAAAAATAGATTTTTTTTCTACTACTACTTTCAAGAATTTTATGATACACACGAAATATACCATTTAGAAATTTTTATAATCGTTTGGTCCACCAATGTTGAAGATTAGTAGAAGAAATGAAGATCAGTGAAGTTCTTTCGAGTTGCAAGCAGAAAGATCAAGCAAAGAGAATAAAAAGAGCTGCAAAAATGCTAAGGAAAAGGAAGAATGGACTTGTGATGTGAGTGAAGATTTACGCATTGAGCAAAAAAAAGAATTAAGTAAAATAGTCCACTTCTCCTTGTAAATAAAATAGCTCGGTTATGTATGTTAAGCGATTTAGGGTTAAAATCGGGGTAAAAAACTCATTCGATGAGCTAATGAAGAATCAAAAAAAATTTCCGGTCCGCTAACCTAAGACTTTGTATATGTCGTTTAAATTCAATTTTTCTAAAAAAATATATAATTCTACCTCAAATATATCATTTTACACCGTAAGCAAAATTTTAGTTCGGCCCCCCTAAATTCAAATCCTGCCTCCGCCACTGATTGCAGTGGATTCTTGACTGTGTCTGAGATACAGAGGAAGGAGCTGTAATGGAGATAAAAGGATCCCACATTGGTTAAGCAGGAGTCTTGTAACCCATAACGGAGCATTTATAATGGACTCTCCCTCGGACTTTTAAAAGCACGCAGCCACGCAGTGGGCACAAAAGCGAATTATTCTTTCGCCTTTTACTAAAGAATACCGTGTGCGCATTGCATTTAGTGGCATACGCTATTTTTTGGGGAGGTCCATCTTATTAGGTGGGCTTCTACATTATGAGTTCAATTTTTTTGCGCTTTTGGCCCTTATCTCTTGGCTTTGATACTACATTCTTAATATTGTAAAAAACACTTTTTTGGAGGATTATAGTCCCAAAATTGTTAACTTTTATATCAAAATTACCACTGATGTGTAAAAGAAGTAATTTTTTTTTGTTGGACATCACCATCGTAAAATCTTATAATCACGGTTGCTAAAAAATATTATAATGGCCGCACTCTCTATTCAGTCCGGCTCCTGTGCGGAACAGCCAAAGTTCCGTACGTGCGGGCCACGCCGAGGGCCGTTGATTTCATTTTTAGATCGATCGACGGTTGCGATTTGAAAGAGGGTTAAAATGGTACATATGTAATTTCACAAATAAATAATAAATAAAAAAAAGGGAACACGCAATCGTCACATCGGTTGGGTTATCGAGGTGAGAGAAAACGGCAGAAAAGGCAAAAAGACAACTTTCTACAAGAACACACGTTTTTGTGCAATGAATACATGTTCTTGTATATTCACATGTTTTTGGGCAGTAAATAAATGTTCTTGTATATTTGTGATTAATGAACACGTGTTTTTGTGCAGTTAACACATGTTCTTGTATATTTGTGATTAATGAACATGTGTTTTTGTGCAGTTAACACATGTTCTTGATTATTGAACACATGTTTTTGTTCAGTGAACACATGTTCTTGATTAGTGAACACATGTTTTTGTTTTGTGAACACACGTTCTTGATTAGTGAACACATGTTCTGTTATTCTGAACACTTCAATTTGAAATGGGAGATATTTTAGGGATCCTCATTTATCTTCTTCCAATTAAAACTTTCGGGTCTTCATAAAGATGGGTTAAAATTTTAAATCAAGAACTATGATACATATCTTTCATATGGAAGAAAAATAACAATTTTAGTTCACTCCCGAAGAAATGAATATTTTGGAGAACATGTGTTAAGAGTACAAGAACATGTGTTATGAATACCAGAACATGTGTTCACTGCACAAGAAACATGTGTTCAGAGTACAAGAACGTGTGTTCACTGAACCAGAACATGTGTTCACTGCACAAGAACACGTGTTCACACTATTAAAACATGTTTACATTACAAAAAACAAGAGATTAAAAAATTAAAGCAAGTGTTCGTAGACTTAAAAAAGTACGTTGATTATCATAACTAAAACAATAGGTGTTCATAACCAATACAGAATGTAGGTGTGCACACTAAAAAAATAAATGTTCACACTCAAAGAAAAAATGTTCATACTCAAAAAATAGGTGCTCACACCCCAAAAACAGGTATTCACACCACAAAAATAGGTGTTCACACTAAAAAGAAACAAGTGTTCAATATCATAGAACAACTGAATTGAACAATGAATTTGCCAAAAAAAATAACTAGTCTAATGCTTAAGGTGTTCAACACCAACAAGCTACATATTTAAGATATCTAATACTCAAAGTCTAAGATGAATGTTTTCTTCATCTAGGTAGGAAGTGTCTTCTGTCTCTTCTACTCGCTGCCTAATATTCTTGGCCCCTGCATGTTGTCTTTTTAACCTTCTTGCATAAATTGTTTACCCTTATTGCTTGATATATCGAACACCTGTTTTTTTAACAGAACAGGTGTTATGTCGAAAAAAAACACATGTTCTGACATACAAAATAGGTTTTCTGTCATAGAACACGAGCATTTTGAACATTCTTCTCATTGTGCTTATCTTCGAATTCTTCCAACTCTGTTTCATGATAAACTCCATATATTAGGAATAAATAACACGATAAATAACATAAATAACAATGTCATTTATAAAACAAAATAAAAAACTCACAATTTCCTGATTCATCACAAAGAACAACCATTTTGCCAAAAAAAGTTTAGATTTACAAGAGAAAATCTCTGAATCTTTTCCATTCAGCGAAATTATGTGGTCATCGTGAGGGACACCGTTCTTGTCAAGAAAATCTCTGAATCTTTTCCATTCAGTGTTATTTACATATTCTTCCACCGTTACTTTATAATTTTCTATTGAATAGATATGTTCTTTAACAGAATAAAAAAAAAAAGACGACGAAAGATGATGAACCAGTGAGAGAAGGGAAGAGAGGAAAATGGAGAGATTTTAAGGATATGAAATTATCATCTACCAAATAAAAGTAAAGAGAGAGAGAGAAAAAAAGTGGGATTTGAAATTTCATTTTCCCGCCTAAAGTGACAGCCAAACAATTTTATCATTTAATACCCCTGCATCACACCCAGCCGTTGGATCAAAAGTATAAGATCCAACGACTAATAACTTGGCCCGCACATACTGAACAAAATCTGTTCAGCATAGGAGCCGGGGTGCTCTCTATTCCTTTAAATTAAAGTTGCTCGTCCACATGCCTATTGCCATTCTCGGAATCCTGATTTCCTGACCACAAAATTCACATCTCAAGATTCTCAAACTCCTACAATATGTATTTTCAGATTGAGCATAAGGTTCCAAATGATTAATTTCAAATTTTAACGTCCAAAATGATTTTACGACCTGCCGATAAGGGACTTCCGTCCAATTTTCTGTTAATTTTGTGCATTACACGTGATGTCCTTTTTAAGGGTATTTTAAACATTTCAATCTATTTTTAAACAAAAAAACTCCGAGACTCAATTGTTAAACCAAAATAAATATCAATACCCAATTTAAACTAACAAAAAATTCTAAAGTCATCTTCATCATCTTCATCCTCATCATCTACCCCTTTTCCACCACCACCACCACCACCTCATTCCATCAACTGAATTCCAAGGAAATCATCAAAACTCAATTAAAAAAAATGCATTTTACACTTGAACAAAATAAAATTTTGGACAACTTTGAAACTTATCAAAACAGTCCAAGAATGCTCATTTAAGGGGATCCAAACAAAGAAAAAAAAATGATTGACCTAATTCCCAAAGATGGCAATGACTCAACAGTCAACACACTCCCCCCACCCACCCAGCTGCCGCATCAGCTCCTCATTTGACTTCATAGCTGAAAAGCCTCATCCATTATTTCTTCTGGAATCTTTCCTTCTTTAAGGATTGCTTATCCAGAACTCAATGTACACGAACTGGTGATACTATTTCTTGAATCCGACACAGTATCCGAAAACCCATCTAATTTATTCTCTTCCTTCTCTGCGCTACACTCCCCATCTTTACATAAAACCCACAAGAAAAAGGGAAGAATGCTACTTTCCAAAGAGCAATTCAGGTCAATGTATACCTGGGATTTTATTTCTTGAACTTATTTTCAAATGGGTTCATAGAAGCCATGAAAATGGAAGACGAAAAGGGCTCAAGGAAATTGAAACCCAGAAGAAAAAGAGAATAACTTTATGTTGGATAGTCAATTTATACCTGGAATTTGATTTTTTTGGGACTTATTTCAAATGCGTTCATAAAATCCATGAAAATAGAGGACAAAGGACAAAGGGGAGAAAAAAATATCATGGTGGTTTTGGTGGTGGCGGGGATGGTGGTGGAAAAGTGGGAAGAGGGTGAGGATGAAGGGGATGACTTTAGAATTTTTTTATTAGTTTTTTTTAAAAATTTTATTTTTTATTTATTGGGGGAGGGGACCCTATCTATTACGGGGATTCAAGAAGCGGGGATTCGAGCTTATAACATCTACATCATGAGGCCTCAGCCTTGACCACTATACCAATGCCTCATTATATTTTTATTTTATTTTTTTATTAGTTTAAATTGGGTAT
Source organism: Vinca minor (assembly GCA_026122235.1). Classification (NCBI taxonomy): domain Eukaryota; kingdom Viridiplantae; phylum Streptophyta; class Magnoliopsida; order Gentianales; family Apocynaceae; genus Vinca; species Vinca minor. The sequence continues at coordinate 2,515,761 of JAOCZM010000278.1, read as the reverse complement.
TGATATTTATTTTGTTTAACAATTGAGTCCCGAAGTTTTTTTGTTTAAAAATAAATTGAAATGTCTAAAATAACCTTAAAAGTACCTCACGTGTAATGCACATGCATGTGTTGACGGAAAATTAACAGAAAATTGGACGGAAGTCACTTATCGGCAGGTCGTAAAATCATTTTGGACGTTAAAATTTGAAATAAATCATTTGGGACCTTGAGCTCAATCTGAAAATACATAATGGCCGAACTGGGTTGTTTTGCCCCTAAAATGGCCCGATTCCTTTTTTTTAATAGGAAAAATAAGATTTCGTTTCGAATAATAAATAAAAACTGGTTTTTATTGAATTTGCTAAAAAATGTGCATGAACAAATACAGTATGTTGCCTTTAGGCGTGTGCCTTGGCTTCAGTATCAGTAAGGAGTTCTTGCTCCAAAAACAACAATTTTCTATCTTATATCTGATCATCTATGTATCCGAAGATAAGGCGTTCCATTACGGTCCAAGTTACATAGGCCTCGTCCTTCCACCGGCAAGTCTTCAAATCGGTCAAAATGTGTAGTGCAACGAGTATCGCAAGCCAAATTTGCGAACCAATCTGCCATCTTATTAGCTTCCCGATATATATGTATGACATTCTCGTCTTTCCATAGCGCTAGAGCTTGGTGAAAACAATCGTCCAAAGTCCAAGAATTTACCTTACCCTTCTTGATTGCCTCAGCCAGCACTAATGAGTCTGTGTGAATTGTTGAGAGGGTTAAGTTCAAAGTCCTCGCAAGTTTAAGTCCCTCCCAGAAATCAACTATTTCCGCCCTCGAGTTTGTTTCATTATCCCCGATATACTTTGACCAGGCAGCTATGAATCGCCCATCTCCAAACCGGATAATGCAGCCGACTCCCGAGCTCCCTGGATTCCCACGGGATGCGCCATCAATATTAAGGATAATAGTTGTGTTTCCAAACTTTGACCGCTTCCAAGAAACAGCAAAAAAATTTCTGAATACCTGAGGTTCGATACCGTGGCAGAGTTGGAGAAATATTATTTGCAATTAACAAACTATGCACATATGAAGTAAACTCTGTACGGAGCAAAGCGACTGTGGTAACAGTGCCCTCAAAAGAAAAACGACATCCACATTTCCATAGCATCCAACACACTCCCGCCGAGTAGATAAGGCGTTGCAGCCCAGCCGAACCCGACCTCCCTAACCACCACCATTTAAGAGCCCGCTGCGGTGTCAGAAGTCGTTTCATATCCATTACCACACTGCAACAAGAGCTTGCATAACACCACAGTGTTGTAGCAAGTTTGCATTCCATACAAACATGACGATATGTATCCGTACCCCCTTTTGCAAGAACACCAAGAAGCTAGATGAATCCCCTGCTTCCATTTGGTCTCATCTAGTGCCAAGAAGAAATTCAATATACGCCACAAAAATATAGAGAGGGTAAGCGGCAAACAAATAGACTTGCGTGTCCCCAAACTCGCGCCGGTCCGTTGCAAATTAACTGTGGACGAGATCGTGAAACGACCATCCTGTTCTGGCATCCAAACGCAGACATCATCGCCATTTTTAGTCCCAGCTTGTGGTAGCTTCTGGATCAGATCCCCTGGAAAATGATGCAATGCCGATCTATTCCATCCATCAAGGCCCAAACAGTCAACAATACGCAATATTCGATGTCAATGCGTCAAGCCACCTGGGAGCATATGTAACAGGGAACCTTCAAAAGTGATGTTTTCATAATACATGGAAGATTCTCCCCGCCGAATAAGCAACCCCATGTGAGATTCAACCATGTCTTTCACCTTCATCATTTATCGCCATGTTTGTGAACCTTGCGGACTGTCTGAAGCAAGCGAAATGTGTTCGACTCCACCAAAATATCTATCATTCATATATTAGGTCCATAACGATGATGTAGTACGCATTCGCCACCGCGTTTTACATTCAAAAGCTTTTCGATACTCGGCCAAAGAAATCAGCCCCAAGCCATTACAAGATTTATCCCGACAAATCAATTTCCCGTTGTGATCGTGTGAGCTGCCCCCCAGAGAAACCGGCTCAAATATCTCTCAATTTCGGATAGAACCATTTGAGGTGGATGCGACACTGCTAAGATATGCATAGTCATTGATTGAAGGACATAACGAACTAGAACAAGTCTCCCCGCCATATCTAATAGTTTTTGCTGCCATCCATGTATTCTTGTTGTGATTGAATCCACCAATGTGCCATAATATTGAACTCGATTGTGACCCACATATAAAGGGCAACCTAAGTATTTCATTGGAAAATCCCCTTGAACAAAGCCTGTGATTTGTTGGATCATGGTTGCTTGTTGGCTAGCAATTTTGGAGCCGGCGTAGAAATTACTCTTCCCAATATTAACCCTCTGGCCTGAAGCATTCTCATACTCGCGAATGAAAGTCATCAAGCGTTGCAAACTGCACTTCCCTCCATTTGTGAATATAACCAAATCATCCGCGAATGCTAGGTGTGTAACAGACTGGGGGAAGCGTGGGATCCAAAAGGGAGCAACTGCACCCGAGTTCAGTAAGTTGTCTAGTCCCCTAGACAAGGCTTCTGTTGAAACGATGAACAATAACGGCGAGAGTGTATCGCCTTGTTTCACGCCCCTCTCTGCCTTGAAAAAGCCATAAGGCCGACCGTTGACGAGTATGGAGAACCAATTGGAGCACAAAACATTCCGAACAAGGTTCATAAAGTGCTTGCTAAATCCGCAGCGAGACAAGACCGATAATAGATATGAATGGCAGACTCTATCAAAGGCTTTCAATATATCCAACTTAATAACAATATTACCCCCACGGACGCGACGATTTATGTTTTGTACCAACTCTTGAGCTAGAAAGATGTTATCCGAAATTAACCTCCCCTATACAAAAGGTCTATTCTGTCATGGACCAGGTCCATTGGACCATGCGGTCCAGATTTAGCCACATCACTGCATTTCCTTCTCTCTCCTCATTCTGCAGGGATGTGGCCAAATCTGGACCACATGGTCCACATAGACCCGGTCCATATTAGATATTTCCTATACAAAACCGGTTTGAGCTAGAAGAATATTGATCGCGACATCTTCTTTATTGTATAATTTTTAAAATGACTTCTTTATTGTATCATCTTAAAAATGAGTATATTCGACTCGGATCCATATCTGATACTGATCAACATACTTGTAAAATCAGCCGACCACCACTACTAATCACTAAATACTAGCTTAAGGCTCAAGCTATGCATGAGATGTTAATTTAACATGATTAAAAAGAGAACAATTTACTAATTTTTGCCACAAAATTAGTCACGTGTATTATTTTTACCATAAATAGTTTTCTGTGCCGTTTCTGCCACAAAAATAGTTATATTTGTTATTTATGTTATAAATAGTTTTTTGGGGCATTTTCTGCCATAACATAAATTTAGTCTTTTTGTGCCTTTTCTGCTACAACTAATTTTAAGAGCAAATAGCTATTTTCTGCCACAAAAGTAGTTATATGTGCTATTTTTGTCATAAATAGTTTTTCTGTGCGTTTCTGCCACAAAACAATTTATGAAAATAATAGTAATAAGTTAGAATTTTGTTGGACATTCAAATAAGCCTCTTAATAAATTTTGTTGGACATCAAGAGGGGATGTAGCTCAAATGGTAGAGCGCTCGCTTTGCATGCGAGAGGCACGGGGGTTCGATCCAATTTTAAATTTTTTGAATGTTTTGTTTAATAATAAAGAATGGCCATGACAACTAACTTCTAAATATTTTTTGTTTGTGTTAACAAAGAATATTGATTACTTATAATCTCAAACTATTGACATATTCTTTATTGTATCACTTTTAAAATCAAATCTTTATTGTAACATCTTTAAAAACGAGTATATCCGACTCGAATCCAGACCTGATACAGTCAGACACGGGCTTTCATAATCAGCTCACCACCAATACTAATCACTAAATACTAGCTTAAGACTCAAGATATGCATGAGATGTTATTTTAACATGATTAAAAAAAACAAATTACTATTTCTGCCACAAAAATAGTTATGTGTGCTATTTCTACCATAAATAGTTTTTGTGCCGTTTCTGCAACAAAAGTATTTATATGTGCTATTTTCTGCTATAAATAGTTTTTTGGTGCCTTTTCTATCACAATAAAAAATTCGCGTGCTATAAGTTTTATAATGCGGTAGAAGGACTGTGGTTTCTGGCAGTGTTTTCCACTGTCATGAACTACATTCCTCAAAATTGTTTGCCTATTTTACCTCTGAATTTGAATGCAATGGATGACCTGCGAGAAAAGACCCCAGGAAACCACCGTCCCTCCGTCGCATTATGGCACTTATATCATTCTAATTTTATTTTGTGGCAGAAAAGACACCGTAAAACTATTTATGTCAGAAATATCACATAAAACTATATTTGTGTAAGAAAGGACACCGAAAAACTATTTGAGGCAAAAACAGCACACATAACTACTTTTGTGGCAGAAATAGCTATTTGCACTTAAAACATTTACGAAAATAATTGTAATAAGTTAGAATTTTGTTGGACAATCAAAGAAACCTCTTAATAAATTTTGTTGGACATCAAAAAGGGATGTAGCTCAAAAGGTAGAGCTCTCACTTTGCATGCGAGAGGCACGAGATTCGATCCTCCGCGTATCCAATTTTAATTTTTCCGAATGTTTTGTTTATTAATAAAGAATGGCCATGATTGCAAACTTCTAAATATTGTTGTGCCTTAACAAAGAATATTGATCACTGCTAATCTCTACCTATTGACATCTACTTTATTGTATCATTTTTAAAATGAATTCTTTATTGTAACATCATCTTTAAAACTAGTATATCCGACTCTGATCCAGACCTGATACAGTCACGCACAGTCAGACACACGGTACTAATCACTAAATACTAGCTTAAGGCTCAAGATATGCATGAGATGTTATTTTAACAGTGATTAAAAAAGAACAAATGGCTATTTCTGCCACAAAAGTAAGTATGTGCACTATTTCTACCATAAATAGTTTTTCTGTGTCATTTCTGCCACAAAAGTGGTTATATGTGCTATTTCTTCTATAAATAGTTTTTTGGTGCCTTTTCTGTCACATAAACAAATTCGCGCGCTATAAGTTTTATAGTGCGGTAGAGGGACCATTGCATTATAGCACTTATAGCATTCTAAATTTATTTTGTGGCGAAGAGACACCGAAAAACTATTTATGTATGAAATAGCACACATATAACTACTTTTAAGCTAGAAAGGACACCGAAAAATTATTTGTGGCAAAAATAGCAAACTTAAATACTTTTGTGGCAAAAAATAGCTATATGTTCACAAAAAAATTTGAGAAAATAAAAGTAATAAGTTCGAATTTTGTTGGATAGTCAAATTAGCCTCTTAATTAATTTTGTTGGACATCAAACGGGGATGCAAATGGTAGAGCGCTCGCTTTGCATGCGAGAGGCACGGGGTTCGATCCCCCGAATCTCCATTTTTAATTTTTTCTAATGTTTTGCTTATTAATAAAGAATGGCCATGACTACTAACTTCTAAATATTTTTGGTTAGTGTTTAACAAAGAATATTGATCACTGCTTATCTCTAACTATTGACATCTACTTTATTGTATCATTTTTAAAATGAATTCTTTATTGTATCATCTTTAAAACGAGTATATCCGACTCTGATCCAGACTTGATACAGTCAGGCACAGTCAGACAAACAATACTAATCACTAAATACTAGCTTAAGGCTCAAAATATGCATGAGATGTTATTTTAACAATGATTAAAAAAGAACAAATGACTATTTCTGCCCCTAAAGTAGTTATGTACACTATTTCTACCAAAACTAGTTTTTATTGGTCGTTTCTGCCACAAAAGTTGTTATATGTGCTATTTCTTCTATAAATAATTTTTTGGTGCCTTTTCTGTCACAAAAACAAATTCGCGCGCTATAAGTTTTATAGTGCGGTAGAGGGACCGTTGCATTATAGCACTTATAGCATTCTAAATTTATTTTGTGGCAGAAGAGACACCAAAAAACTATTTATGTATGAAATAGCACACATATAACTACATTTAAGGCAGAAAGGGCACTGAAAAAACTATTTGTGGCAAAAATAGCAAACTTAAATACTTTTGTGGCAAAAAATAGCTATATGTTCTTTAAAAAAATTGAGAAAATAATAGTAATAAGTTCGAATTTTGTTGGATAGTAAAATTTGCCTCTTAATTAATTTTGTCGGACATCAAAAGGGGATGTAGCTCAAATGGGAGAGCGCTCGCTTTGCATGCCAGATGCACGGGGTTCGATCCCCCGCATCTCCAATTTTAATTTTTTCGAATGTTTTGTTTATTAATAAAGAATGGCCATGACAGCAAACTTCTAAATATTTTTGGTTTGTGTTAACAAAGAATATTGATCACTTCTAATCTCTAACTATTGACATCTACTTTATTGCATCATTTTTAAAATGAATTCATTATTGTATCATATTTAAAACGAGTATATCCGACTCTGATCCAGACCTGATACAGTCATGCACAGTCAGACACACAATACTAATCACTAAATACTAGCTTAAGGCTCAAGATATGCATGAGATGTTATTTTAACAATGATTAAAAAAGAACAAATGACTATTTCTGCCACAAAAGTAGTTATGTGCATTATTTCTACCATAAATAGTTTTTATTGGTCGTTTCTGCACAAAAGTTGTTATATGTGCTATTTCTTCTATAAATAGTTTTTTGGTGCCTTTTTTGACACAAAAACAAATTCGCGCGCTATAAGTTTTATAGTGTAGTACAGGGACCATTGCTTTATAGCACTTATAGCATTCTAAATTTATTTTGTGGCAGAAGAGACACCGAAAAACTATTTATGTATGAAATAGCACACATATAACTACATTAAGGCAGAAAGGGCACTGAAAAACTATTTGTGGCAAAAATAGCAAACTTAAATACTTTTGTGGCAAAAAACAGCTATATGTTCTTAAAAAATTTGAGAAAATAATAGTAATAAGTTCGAATTTTGTTGGATAGTCAAATTAGCCCTTAATTAATTTTGTTGGACATCAAAAGGGTATGTAGCTCAAATGGTAGGGCGCTCACTTTGCATGCGAGAGGCACGAGGTTCGATCCCCCGCATCACCATTTTTTATTTTTTCGAATGTTTTGCTTATTAATAAAGAATGGCCATGACTGTAAACTTCTAAATATTTTTGGTTTGTGTTAACAAATAATATTGATCACTGCTAATCTCTAACTATTGACATCTACTTTGTTGCATCATTTTTAAAATGAATTCTTTATTGTATCATATTTAAAACGAGTATATCAGACTCTGATCCAGACCTGATACAGTCACGCACAGTCAGACACACAGTACTAATCACAAAATAGTAGCTCAAGGCTCAAGATATGCATGAGATGTTATTTTAACAATGATTAAAAAAGAACAAATGACTATTTCTGCCACAAAAGTAGTTATATGCACTTTCTACCATAAATAGTTTTTCTGCCACAAAAGTTGTTATATGTGCTATTTCTTCTATAAATAGTTTTTTGGTGCCTTTTCTGTCACAAAAACTAAATTCGTGTGTTATAAGTTTTATAGTGCGGTAGAGGGACCGTTGCATTTTAGCACTTATAGCATTCTAAATTTATTTTGTGGCAGAAGAGACACCGAAAAACTATTTATGTATGAAATAGCACACATATAACTACTTTTAAGCTAGAAAGGACACCCAAAAACTATTTGTGGCAAAAATAGCAAACTTAAATACTTTTGTTGCAAAAAATAGCTATATGTTCTTAAAAAATTTGAGAAAATAATAGTAATAAGTTCGAATTTTGTTGGATTGACAAATTAGCCTCTTAATTAATTTTGTTGGACATCAAAAGGGGATGTAGCTCAAATGGTAGAGCGCTCACTTTGCATGCGAGAGGCACGGGGTTCGATCCCCCGCATCTCCATGTTTAATTTTTTCGAATGTTTTGCTTTTTAATAAAGCATGGCCATGACCATGACTACTAACTTCTAAATATTTTTGGTTTGTGTTAACAAAGAATATTGATCACTGCTAATCTCTAACTATTGACATCTACTTTATTGCATCATTTTTAAAATGAAATCTTTATTGTATCATCTTTAAAACGAGTATATCCGACTCTGATCCAGACCTGATACTGTCACGCACAGTCAGACACAGTACTAATCACTAAATACTAGTTTAGGGCTCACGATATGCATGAGTTATTATTTTAACAATGGTTAAAAAAGAACAAATGACTATTTCTGCCACACAAGTAGTTATGTGCACTATTTCTACCATGAATAGTTTTTCTGCCACAAAAGTGGTTATATGTGCTATTTTCTTCTATAAACAGTTTTTTGGTGCCTTTTCTGTCACAAAAACAAATTCGCGTGTTATAAGTTTTATAGTGCGGTAGAGGGACCGTATCATTATAGCACTTATAGCATTCTAAATTTATTTTGTGGCAGAAGAGACACCGAAAAACTATTTATGTATGAAATAGCACACATATAACTACTTTTAAGCTAGAAAGGACACCCAAAAACTATTTGTGGCAAAAATAGCAAACTTAAATACTTTTGTTGCAAAAAATAGCTATATGTTCTTAAAAAATTTGAGAAAATAATAGTAATAAGTTCGAATTTTGTTGGATTGACAAATTAGCCTCTTAAATAATTTTGTTGGACATCAAAAGGAGATGTAGCTCAAATGGTAGAGTGCTCGCTTTGCATGCGAGAGGCACGGGGTTCGATCCCCCGCATGTCCATGTTTAATTTTTTCGAATGTTTTGCTTTTTAATAAAGCATGGCCATGACTACTAACTTCTAAATATTTTTGGTTTGTGTTAACAAAGAATATTGATCACTGCTAATCTCTAACTATTGACATCTACTTTATTGTATCATTTTTAAAATGAATTCTTTATTGTATCATTTTTAAAACGAGTATATCCGACTCTGATCCAGACCTAATACAGTCACGCACAGTCAGACACACAGTACTAATCACTAAATACTAGTTTAGGGCTCACGATATGCATGAGTTATTATTTTAACAATGATTAAAAAAGAACAAATGACTATTTCTGCCACACAAGTAGTTATGTGCACTATTTCTACCATAAATAGTTTTTCTGCCACAAAAGTGGTTATATGTGCTATTTTCTTCTATAAACAGTTTTTTGGTGCCTTTTCTGTCACAAAAACAAATTCGCGTGTTATAAGTTTTATAGTGCAGTAGAGGGACCGTAGCATTATAGTACTTATAGCATTCTAAATTTATTTTGTGGCAGAAGAGACACCGAAAAACTTTTTATGTATGAAATAGCACACATATAACTACTTTTAAGGCAGAAAGGACAACGAAAAATTATTTGTGGCAAAAATAGCAAACTTAAATACTTTTGTGGCAAAAAATAGCTATATGTTCATAAAAAATTTGAGAAAATAATAGTAATAAGTTCGAATTTTGTTGGATAGGCAAATTAGCCTCTTAATTAATTTTGTTGGGCATCATAAGGGGATGTAGCTCAAATGGTAGAGCGCTCGCTTTGCATACGATAGGCACGGGGTTCGATCCCTTGCATTCTCCATTTTTAATTTTTTTTGAATGTTTTGCTTATTAATAAAGAATGGCCATGACTACTAACTTCTAAATATTTTTGGTTTTTGTTAAAAAAGAATATTGATCACTGCTAATCACTAACTATTGACATCTACTTTATTAGTATCCTTTTTAAAATGAATTCTTTATTGTATCCTCTTTAAATCGAGTTTATCCGACTCTGATCCAGACCTGATACAGTCACGCACAGTCAGACACACAGTAAGTACTAAACACTAAATACTAGCTTAAGGCTAAAGATATGCGTGAGATGTTATTTTAACATTGATTAAAAAAGTACAAATGACTATTTCTGCAACAAAAGTAGTTATGTGCACTATTTCTACCATAAATAGTTTTTTTCCACAAAAGTGGTTATATGTGCTATTTCTTCTATAAATAATTTTTTGGTGCTTTTTCTGTCACAAAAACAAATTCGCGTGCAATAAGTTTTATAGTGCGGTAGAGGGATCGTTGCATTATAGCACTTATAGCATTCTAAATTTATTTTGTGGCAGAAGAGACACCGACAAACTATTTATGTATGAAATAGCCACATATAACTACTTTTAAGGCAGAAAGGACACTGAAAACTATTTGTGGCAAAAATAACAAACTTAAATACTTTTGTTGCAAAAAATAGCTATGTGTTCATAAAATTTTTTGAGAAAATAATAGTAATAAGTTCGAATTTTGTTGGATAGTCAAATTAGCCGCTTAATTAATTTTGTTGGACATCAAACGGGGATGCAGTTCAAATAGTAGAGCGCTCGCTTTGCATGCGAGAGGCACGGGGTTCGATCCCCCGCATCTCCATTTTTAATTTTTTCGAATGTGTTGCTTATTAATAAAGAATGGCCATGACTACTAATTTCTACATATTTTTGGTTTGTGTTAACAGAGAATATTGATCACTGCTAATCTCTAACTATTGACATCTACTTTATTGTATTGTGATAAATGAAAATTTTCTTATTCAACAAAAAAAAAAAAAAGTAAACTTGTTTTTCCATAAATTTAAAGAAAAAGGAAGGAAAAGGAAACAACATCTTTCTTTACCACACCCACACCCACACCCACACACATAATTTCATTGGATCCGACAGTCGCATTAGTACTTCTGCTTGTAATGTCTTTGCTTTATTGGATTTACTTTGGTTTAGTGGCGCACTTACGGTAGTGTATGGTGGGGCAATTTTTTTCCAAATTTTTTTTTTATTTTTATTTTATAATTTTAATTTTGCTTTTGTAACACCTCGTTCCGTGAGTATTTTTTAGTGACCCATTTTGAATTACTTTTCGATTTAAAATTAAAATTTTTATTTCGTGAATTATAGAAATAATACCACTTATATCTAAACAAATTTAATTAAAATTTTAACAAGGTTGAGTATGTAATAGACAATAATATTTATTTATTAAATAAAAAAACTTAAAGACAGGCAATGTAGAGAAGAGTGACCAAACACAAGTACACAACCTATAAGTCTCTAACTCTAAGTCTAGTCTACCTACGGCTACCAGTACCACAACCATAAATTTTACTCAATTGATCAAAATATCTAATCTGCTCATTTCATACTCAACAATTGGGGTCAGCTACATAAATACATTCCTTTCACTTCTTTCCGTCAAACATCATACCCTTATTTAAATTTACTTAGAAATCGTGCAAAAGGGAAAAAACGAAATTAATTAGTGTAAGTATTATCTTCTGAATTTGCACTTTGTAATAATATTGGTGAAACTTGAATGTCATGATATGTACCTCGCAACTACAAATACGAAAACTTTATATTTAAAATCAGTCGCAATGTACCCCGAATGGAGAAGAAGAAATATGAGGAAGAAGAAAACACTTGATTTTTCAGTTTTTTGTGTTCTTGGAGTATCTGAGGAAGAAGAAGAAATATGACAGCTTTTGATCTTTGGTAGTAGCTGTCTGCGAATTTCATTTTTTGTTTGTGGGTCAGAATTTGTGATTCGCGGGTCACTGGATCACCCATTCTATTCTTCTTCTATAATTGAAGTTTTTGGGGATAGATAATGTGGGTCGGGTGGGTTTACGGGTTCGGGTCGAGCTGTTAAAATGGGCTGCAGTATTAAATTGCTGGGACAATTATACCCTCAGCTCCGTTGTCACGTGCGAGTCACGTGACTTTTTTGGCCGGAATTGTTGCCTAATTTCTTAATTATGGCATACCCGTAAATAGTTTGAACTAAATTAGCTCTAAATTAATATTTCGACTATATTTAGAAAAGTATAAATAGTTTAAGTACACATATAGCAATTTTCTCATACTTTTTATAACAATTTCATTATATAAATTTGTACTCATATATCTTAGAATGTAACTGATAAACTCAAACGATAATGATTAGAAGTTTTATAGAGAGTGATACATTATTCAAATTTCTTCAAAACCTAATTAAAGATTTTATGTTTAAAATTCATTTATAATTAAGAGGCAGAGACGTTAATAAAAGAGTAGATGATGAGAAGGGCTGGTCCTCTTTAAGCTATAAAAAACCCCAAAGATCATAAACACCAAAGAAATACAGCTCTTAAACTGGCAATGGAGGTCTTGGTGGTTCGAAGGAAGGAAAGACAGAGAATTTTTTAGTGTACCAATTTTGAGTCTGTTTTCGATTTGAAATTAGATTTTCTGGTTCGTAAATTATAGGAATAACACAACCTCGAGCTTTGTGACAGCTGTTTGGAGCTGTTATATGCCTCACCGTTGACGAGTGTTAGATTCCTTCAGGGAACAACTCTCGTGGAAATTTTTCGCAGTGGTAGAGCTCCGTTTACAAAGAGCATTATGGGTCAGGTCATTCCGCTAACGGTCATACTACCGGCCAAACTGCAGGCCGAGTCCGGATTAGTTACCACGTTGTGGACACCGGATACCCCTCGGGGGTGAACAAAAAAAAATTTAGGAGTAACACCACTTATATCTTAACAATTTTGGTTAAAATTTTAACAAGCTTAAATGTGTAAAGGGACTATGAATTTATTTTGTCAATATTGATTGTGTCCCTCCTGTCTTTAAAGTCCGTGTCCGCCACTGCTTTGGTTGGTTATAATGTATTTGCTCCTCTAGGCGTGGCAACTTTATGAAGATAGTCGTGAGACCGAGCTAGTGGACGCAAATTTATCTGAATTTGATGAGGATGAAGTAAAAAGAGTGTTCAAAATTGATGAGATTATTTATTGGAAGATGATGAATATAAAAAATTAGTTGTAGAAAGAAGGGTATAGATTATTGATTTTGGGTTCAAAATTAGAAGAAGAAATAAATTAGGTTATACTTGAAGATGGAGGTTGATGAAGACGATGAATTTCGTTGGACAATTTTGCTCCTGGATTTTAGCATGTGTGAGTTTCACATGTGCAACACCGCCCTCTCTTGCCGAATTCTGTCGTTTTTGGGAACTTTTAACACCCTGCAAATAATTGAGGGTATTTATAGCACACAAAATACCTAAGAGTTAACATTTCATTTTGAAACATAATATGGAGGACATAAATAACCATCAACTCTTTTTAAAATAATAAAATAAAAAATAGGTTGACTCGGCACAAATTTAACATATCAGCAGGCTTTATAGAGGCTTTTATTTGTGACTCACCACCTCGAATTTTGTGTGGGCTCGTAAAACTGGGTCAGTCGGGTATAAATTTGTACTTTTGACACTGACCTTATAGTCCTCTCAAATGAGTTCATTGAGTTGGGATGAGGCCTCCTTGCAAAGTAGGTCCCGCCCAATTCATGTAAAAAAACTATGGGACCAGTCTCACAAAGGCATATCTACCTTAAAATTTTCCCATAAAACCCCTCTTAGAGTGAAATATTAGGGGTTTAAAATTAAAAGCACTTCCTTAAAGCTCCTATTGTTAGTGGCCTTATAGTCACTCTGTGAATCGCTTATGTGTATTTTTTGTTCTAATAGTTCAAGTAATTGAAATTTATTTTTGTTCCCTTCCCCTACAGAAGAATCCATTTTCCTTGAATGATTCTAACTTTGTAGAGAAAATTACTCCAGATCTTTTAATATATCTACTAATACACTCTTTAATATATAAATGATATTGTTCTATGTGTAATAATATCATTGATCCGTCACATTATTCTGGGCATAATAATATCATTGATGTATTAGAGAGTGTACTAAAAGATGCAGAATTCTCTAAAACTTTTATGCAGAGAGAGATGTGCGTGAAAATGGTAAGGATAAAATTGAGAAGTAAACATTGTACTTTCGTACACTAAATATTGGGTTTAGTAATTATGTCTATTAAAAAATAAAAGGAGGTAAAAGAAAATTTCAAACTCCAAAATTCCTAAATATATTTGGATTTTGGTAGTATGATATTTGTATAACATTGTATTCCAAAAACATTCTTAAATACCATAATAACTCATGAAATTTGACACTACAAAACATTCCCAGCTATCAAAGAAGAATAACTAAAGACTATCCTCATAAAGATCAAAACAACAAATCGAAGTTAGGTATATGTTGCTTGCACTATCAGCACGTCTGGGAGGAGCCACTTTGTATATTTATTATAAAAAATTAAGTCTGTCTTCTATTCATCTCCGTTCATACCCCAATTATTGGGGATTTAATAGGTGATGTTAGTGTTGTTGTACTATCAACACAAATTTGTTCATCTATAGCATCAATTGGCTTCCTGTTAACCAGTTCTCCATCAATTGTTGCCTCAATCTCCTTTTGCATAGCTTCATTTTCCACTCCTGAGTCAAAACAAATTCAGAAAAAACTGCAATACACGAGGTATCGAAAAATATAACATTTTGTAACTTGATGCATCTTCACGAACCAAGAACTACGAGATCACAACTTTCATTACGGGTGGAGGAGGGGTCATATGGGGAAAAAAAAGCGATGAAACGGAAGAAATCCGAATAAAGGAAAAGAAAAGAAACGGATGAATTCGACTGAAGATACTTTATATACGACTGACTCGCAAGAACTTCTGGTAGTCCTTTTACCTTGCATATTGTCGGAATCATTTTGCTCAGAAGTTGTTTCCCTCTTAGAATGTAGTACTCGAATAAGATGTTTAAGATGAATGAAGCGTATACCTTCTCTTGGAACTCCTGAACCAAAGATTTGAACGGGTTAGCAATATACTTTTAATCTTACTGATTAAGAAGATATGTTACCTATACTCTTTAGTTTTATCTGTCACACCTGTTTCGACATGATATGACATATGTGATTATGGGACCCTTATGGTAAAAAATTATTGAGTCCTTTGACCGAGACGAGGTGCATTTCCAATGGTGATCGTCTCCATCCTGTCTATATTGAGGAGGATATTATAGGCCTGTTTTCAAAATTATAGGTCTATTTCCCTTTATAAAAAGTAGTTAATTCGTTAATTTCCTTACATGTCCATAATTACTGCCGAATCCACGAACCAGTGTTCAAGTTTTCAGAAGTATTCTCATATATTTACTTTTAGAGGTATAAGTATCTGACATATAGATATCTACTCATACCGAACACTCATACCCGACTCCAGGTAACATAGTCCAGAACAATGGGTATCAGTTTAAAAACTTACTCTTTGGAGCTTCCATTTCCCCGTTGATCGCATCTGCTCTGCTTTCTTGACTAGCTACAAGAGCCTTGTTCACTGAAGAATTCAATAATCTTGCAAGGTGTTTGATTTGAGTTAATCGCAGCGGTTGAGGATATTTGTATGATCCAGGCAATGCTGTTTCACCTGTTAGAAAGACACATAACATAACTCCAAGTTGCTTAAAACATGCAATTTACAACATTTCTCAGGCCAAAAGTTGTTTTTGTGTTGTTGCAGTCCACTGTGTTTTACTTCTGATGTTACCATAAACGTAAACTACTAAGTTACCTCGTACTGGAAACCGATTTCAGTACTAACAATTATTTTATTATGTCAGCGCTGTACTTATCCAATATAGATTGTTCAAATTTACAACATTTTTCTCAAGCAAAAAGTCGTTTTTTGTGTTGTTGTCGACTGTGTTTTACTTATAATGTTACCTTAAAAGTAAACTACTAAGTTACCTCGTACTGAATAACGATCCGGTACCAGTTATTATATTCTGTTAGCCACTGTACTTAACTAACATAGATTGTCGAGTTGTTTTCTATCTCATCCTCAAACGAAATCAAGAACAGGCCTTACCATACTTCACAGCTGATGGATTTTGCAATTGATTTGCCTCATTGGAAGCTAATAGCATCCCACAATCAAAACTTGGTTCAGGAACACAAACGAGGGCAAGGCCGTCATTTCTTATGCTTCCTTGATCTGCTGTTGGAGTATCAGTGATGAAATTAACTTGCTGATGAAAGCCAGATTGAGCATTTGCTGCTCTTTGCCTTCTGAGTTGATAATTTCTACGACGCCTAGCCAAATGTTTATCTCTTTCTTCAAGGGTCATAGATTGCCTTCTTTCCCTGTCTCTCATTCTCCGACGTTCTCTTTCTCTTTCTTTCTGTACGGCTCGCCATTCTGCGTGTTCTTGCGATTGTCCAGTCGCCATTTCACTATTTCTTCTTGTTCATAACATCTGCAATATCCATTTTTATACAATTATACGCGATAACCACAACTAATAGACTATTATCTGAATAACACAGTGTGCGGATTTTGATATTGAAAATACTCTCACTCGTCCAATATTGAATATTCAATGTCCATTTGTTGCTTAGGCAGAAAATGGATCAAGATAGCATACCAAACAATTTATATTGGTTTCTAAATCCAAAGATTTCCGTCAGTAATTGAAGCGACGGACGAGTTATTGAAACATTTACATTCGACTACTTAACATCTGCCATTGATTCATTATATGCTAAAATAAATATGTTACGCTAGCAAGCAATACCTAATTCTATACTCATACACCGTGTAGTATAATTTCATACATTTCAAATGTAATACGGTACATGAAACTAAGTTTGAAAATTCTTGGCAGTATATAAAGGGGTGTCATAGGCCGTAAGATTCATTTACATACGGTAAAATTGCATCAATTTTATCACTTTTTCCCTTCTGAAGGCAGAGGAAAGAATCATCAGTTGTTTCGATGATAGATATCAAATAAATATAAATAAAAAAAATCTACTGCATTTTTCACTAAATAAAATAAAATTCTACTGCATTTCTGTCCCACGAAATCAAGAACTATTTTTTCCTTCAGGTAAATTGCATTAACACAACAACAGATAACCACATCACGGAAAAAAATAAAATAAAATAATCGACAGAAGATTTATTTTCTCTTAGAAAATAAAAAGAAAGAACCATTGGAATAACATACCTAAAAGCAGGAAAAATAATTTGAGGGGAGATTTATTTAGATTTAGATTTTGTGGTTTGTACGAATAATGTCAATGAAAAGCGAGGGGTTGTAACATTGGAAGAGAGGGGTGAAAATATTCTGTCCCCATCCCTGTCCCCAACCAATCAGAATTTAATATATAAATATTTTTTTCAATTATATATACACAGGGTAATTTGTGGTTGGCTGGAGACATGGCTGGAGAAAGGAATAGGAACAGAGGATTTTTTGCCGGAAGGGAGCTTGTGTAACGTCCCCGAGCGATTTTCCAATTTCTAAGGCCACGCACGCTTTTCATGTTCTGTTAGGTTCTCTTCTAGTTTAAGGTTTTGCTGATTCACTAATCACTCATTGCCACCTCGTACGCAATTACTTGTCCCTCCCAACCTAGGTAATTTGATTCATTATTAAAGTTTCCAATTGGTACTTCTTTCCTAATCTGGGCTCGGTCTGACTAGTCAAATAAACTCATTTTTGTAGTGAGAGAAGTGGGAAAGGGTGCACCCTCTCCGTGGCATAATCCAATTATATAACCTCTTTGGTTTTATAGGGTATATCCAATTATTCTACGAGTGTACGAAACCAAAATGTGTTAAATCGGAAGTAGAATTGCAATTTGATAGAAATAATGTAAAAATGTTGAATCGGATTGTAGAATTGGGCGTTTCTACCGACCCTACAAATTTCATTCAAATGAATTGTATTTCATTATGAACTTAGTTCATGAGCTAATTAATTTTGTAATTGTTTTGTTTGGGTTCACACCGATAGAAGAAACCATTTGAAGCAAAAGACAGTGAATGATGTTGTTTACTTGATGGCTAATGCAAAATTGGGTATGAAAAGTGAGGCTGAAAACCGAATTAATATCTAATTATTAATATTATAATTAATTAATAATTTCAAAAAAAAAATCAATTAAGTTAGGTATATCATAAAAAAAAGGAGATTTAGTATAAGTCATATTACAAAAAATAAAGTATCTATTTAAATAAAGACTCAAAGATAAAACACAATAATATCAATTGTATAAAGAAATGATTATAAAGTTGGCGCCTTTGGCTTATGCTATTTTGATCTTACATTTCTAACAATTTTAATTAGCTGTAGAGAGAAGAAAATTACCAAAAAAATTATTTAGCTTAATGGTGTTTCGTAAATATAATAATACAATACTGTGTATGTTAAAAAATCCGAAGTAAAAAGTAATTCAATTTGAGTTATGTAAAAAACCTGTTGTGGTTATAACATCGAAATCGACCTTGAATTTCATTATTACAAGATAATATCAGTTGATCGAGATTAAGGGGGTGTATTCAATGTAGAATCTATAGGATTTTAAGGAGTTTTAAAGTCCATAGGTATTCAATTTGGATTTTAAAAAGTCCAATGAAATCTAGAGGTATTCAATTTAGATTTTAAAAAGTCCATTAAAATCTAGAGGTATTCAAAACTCTATAGATTCTCATAGATTTCATTAAAGGTAGGATTTTGATGGATTTCATAGGTTTAAATGTGTATGATGAAATCTCTTATTTTTCTCAAGATTTTGATTTTCTCTCATTAATATTAAAATTAAAGTGTCTTTGATAATTTTATCTTAGATTACATTTTTTTTAGTAATCTCATTTCTATAAAATTATAAGAAAAACAAAGAAATATTTCAAACTACAAAAAAAAAATGAGATTTTTTTTAACATCGTTAGAAAACTCAATATGAAATGTTTATTTCCCAAAAAGAAGTCATAATATCCAAACAATTTTCTTCTTGATCATCTTCAAATAGAAATTAAAGAAAGCAAACAATTTCTTCTCTATTTAACCACAAATTTCTATTTTTCAAACATGAATTTCATTTTCCTGAAAGAGAAAATCAAAGAGAAAAAAAAGTTCAAACAAAACTGATCACAAAACATATCTTAATTAAACAAAGAAAAAAATATCAGTAAGTAAATTATACAAACCTTGAACAAATAAATCAAAAAAGCCGCAGTTACCTAATCTAAAAAAAATCAAAGACTATCGCCAAACTTTTTAATTTTTTAACAAAATGATTTAATTCAAAAAAAAAGGATTAAACATATGTTGACTTTGAAAATTCAACACCTTTGGATCTGTATAATACACCACTGAATCAGTATTTTCTTTATTTTTTGGTGCTATTCAAATAATCTATAGACTTTATAAATCAAAAGAAATCCTGATAAATCAATCTAATAAAATCTGATAGACTCTGCGCAGACTCTGCATAGAGTTAAAACAATCCATAAAGTCAGCAGAATCCATAGACTTTTGAAAATCAGTTAAAATCTTTTAAAATCCGAATTGAATACACCCCCCTAAGGTTGATCATTTTAAATCTCTCTCAATTCCATAATATAAGACATCTAATCCAGGTCATGTAGCAAAAATTAAGGAACCAAAAAGCAAGGTACTTTGTCACTCAAATATCAATATTACTCTTTTAAATAGGATTTGTATACCACTAATTCTATTTAAGAGAGTAATATTGATATTTGTCTAAAAAAGTACCTTGTTTTTTTCCTTTTTTAATTTTTGCTACATATCCTAAATTACTTATATTATGGAATGAAGGTAGTATATACTTTTGGTTATCATTTTTATTCTTTTAAGATAATTAATTATCACATTCTAAAAGTGACCAATTATATACGACATTTCATTAAGCGTACCTAAGTTTGTATAATACAATATTGACTTTTGATTTAAAAAAAACAATAAGTTTGCCCCCTTAAAAAAGAAAAAGTTGGTGTAATAAGGAAAGAAGAAATGAGCAAACATCTATAATTAGAAACTGAAATTACTACAACCGTGTCGCACGTGAACTAAAACTAGTATAATTTAAAACTTGTGAGTATATAACAACCATAATTTAATTCTGATATGCTAATTTCTTCAAAAGTTATGGCATCCAATTTCAGGAACAAGCATTTTGGCCTGGTGACGGCCACTCCGGCATGTTCCGCATAGTGCGGAACAATATGGATCATCGGATGATAGTTTTGAATGGTTCAGATTTGGAGAGATAATTTTTTTTTTTTTTTAAGTCCAGCCGCAACTTTTCTCTCTCAAAATCTGGACCGTTAAAACTATTATTCGACGGCCCAGATTGTTCCGTACGGTGCGAAATTTTTCCTATTCCGCATAGGAGCCGGACTGGGTGACGGTGGTTACTTACTGTCACCGAAGTGTCCGGGATTCCCCCTCCCAAAAGCAAATAATCCGTCTGTGCCTGTGTATGTTCTCATTCCTGTGTCCAACCACTTACAATTCACCATTTGTATATATATAATTAGAAGAAATGTCAACATGCTAAATTCTGAGTGGTTGAGTACATGAATTAGAATATACACGAAAGTAAATACGATTTTTGCCCCTCCCCAAATTGCTTGAATAAAGATACTAGTAGCGAGTATTCCACATATTAGGCAATGGTATACTCATAATAGCTAGGCAAACATCAATATCAGCTCTAATTGGCAAATCAAATCAATATTTATTTACCCTATCAAACATTTCCCTTTGCTGAACTTCAAATAGAAAGAAATAAAAAAATGGTTTGTTCCCAAAACATTTGAACATTTGCAACAAATAACATTTCAAGAGGGGCAATACTGTTCGGCTAGGAATCTTCTATCCCTGTTTGGTGTTTCATTCTCTGTTCTCACTAATAAGAAATTCACATGTGTTAATTTTTTAATTTAAAAAACTATAACTTAAAAGAAATAGTGAAACCCGTAGAGGAAAAGTAAACACGTGACAAACAACTATTCGTGGGGCGTAAAACGGGACACAGAGTGGGGACACGTGGTTTTTTGTCATACTGATTTATGTTACTACTACTTATATCTGAGTATAAAAACAACAAAATATGTATTTGTTTCCTTTGTCCTGTCCTTAATCTCACAACTTTTCAGTCCTAAAGCTAAGCCATGTTACATTTACAGAAGAAATCCAAGCTCCCAAGAGAAATGTTCTACAGAAATACAGCTTTTGTCTTTAGCCCAAAACTTCTTTAAATTCCTCCGTGGTAACCTTGTTTTGGGTTGATTCTATCTCCAAGCAGAAGTAGTTGCAAGGGCTCTGTTCTTCCATCCAAGATAAAGTGCGCCATCCCTTTCCCCGAGTCTGTAGTTCATATTATACTCTCTCAGCATGTCCTTGATGGCGTTTCCAACAGAGAAACTCAAGGGGCAAGGAGTAAATCCAGCCATTGTGAGTCTCAACCTCCACTT
This sequence comes from Vinca minor, assembly GCA_026122235.1. Classification (NCBI taxonomy): domain Eukaryota; kingdom Viridiplantae; phylum Streptophyta; class Magnoliopsida; order Gentianales; family Apocynaceae; genus Vinca; species Vinca minor. The sequence continues at coordinate 2,494,478 of JAOCZM010000278.1, read as the reverse complement.
ACCGAAAGGTTCGTGCCTTTCTATCCTGTCAGCTCCCTCGCATGCTATTATGTTGACAATGTCCCTTGCTATGCAATGCTCCTCCGCGCTTATCCTCTGCCCATCTTCCCTTGGTCTAGCAGCATCTACTGACTCGAACATGGCTGTATAGTAGTCTAGAGTTTCACAAAACCGAGGAAAGAAAGGAGCCGTATTTGTATTGGATTCCTGCTCAATAAGCGTTACCACCTTTGGCGATAAGCTCTTAACGAGCCTTAGCAACCGGTCTCTGTGATTCATAGTGTTTACACTCTCATCAGGCATATGGTGCAGCATATATGGAAAAGTGACAGCAAGAGCTTCCCCGTATCGAACCTGGAGGCTTTCCGCCTTTACCTCACACCCTGATATACCTGCACCGTGGAATTCAAATGGCACGCCACATGACTCTGCAACTCCGGCCAATCTCTTACCCACAAGATCAAGACCTCCACCTCGAGCAATGGTTGACTGTGAATCATCCACCCCTGTAATGCGAATATTTGGAGGTCCCCCAGGCCTATGGGCAATAGCCTGAATAAAAGACACCCACTGGCTGCCCTGTGCAATCTGAAAATCAATTATGTGGATTCTGCTTTCATTTTCCATTGCTTCACCAATGATAACATTGGATGACATGTATGCAAACTTGTAATACGGGACGATGTTGTAAAGAACACCCATATAAGACATCAACTCTGGGCCTGTCGGTTCTTTGCATTTCAACTTCTTATATATTATGCTTCCGGAGGATAACAACCTTGCTCTGAGCCCTTCTAACATATATGCACTCAATCGCTGAATAGGCTCCCCAGAAACAGACACCTTCTGTTCCAAAACGTTCATCAAAGCTTCCGCAGTTTGTATATCGGCATTTGCAACCGCTTCAGCACAGGCAACAAGCAATTGTTTCACGTCCAAGCTTGGAGCTATTTCCACTATTAGGTTCTGCCTTTTTGAAAAGGCAGGTTGTGAGACCACATTAGCAAAGGAACAACTACAGCTATCATCAAGATCAGACTCCGGGCCGAGCAATTTCATCTCCAATTCTCGGAGGACATGCCTCAGATCACCCCCATCATCAACACCAGAAGATCCACTCAATGGTGAACCATGGTTATGATCGGATGAAAGGTGTAGATCTGACATATAAGACTGAGAACACTGTGGTGAGAAAGGACTCCTATTGGATGCAATGCTCGCACCGGAAGGTGAATCACAGAAGACACAGTCAGTCACTGGTGCTGATTCTAAAGTGAAGAACTGCTCATTGCAAGCTTGAAAAGAATCTTGGGGTCCTTGGCTACTGTTATCGGCACAAACATTGCTGTTCAATACCTGAAAAGGAGAATAGCAATATGGTTCGACCTGCTGCATCGCTTGATGGTACAACTTATGAATGCCTTGTGATGATGTCTGAGCTTCCCGGGATGCTTGCATGAGAACTAATAATCACTTGGTTCTCCTCGAATGAAACCAACTTATATTAAAAGCTGTTTTAGCAGTGAATCTTACAAGGATTTTGTCGAACAAATGAATGTGAGTGAGAAATCGGTAATATATTATCTGCAGAAAGGAGAGACCATGTGTGAGAAACATCACAGTAAGAATGGTAAACTGTAGCGATAAATAAAAAGAGAATAAAGATTTAACAAAAAATTTCAAACAAATATCTACAAGGAACATTTGAAGAGTACGAAATTATTAGAGAACGCATATCAGGACCATTTGACATGGAGAATACAATTAGTGCATCAGAAATTTTTGTATGTGTTATAGAGATTCTTAACCCCTTAGGTCCTTACTATAGCAACAAAATGATTCTCAAGAATTTGCCATGCTTCAGATTTACCAAAAACTCCGAAAGTGACCGAGCAAGATTCACCAACAAAGTAGTTGACGGAGCATAGAAGTTAGAAAACAGTATATTATACCAGCAAGAATGAATGCTGAAAGTTGAAACATAGTAGGACGATAGATTTTGATTGTATGAACTTTATAATAATAACTCTAAACCATAATGAATAATCACCGAGAGGGAGCAAATAAAATGCAGAATTATGGTCGGCCTTGGCTTTGACCACTGTGAAAGATAAAAGGAGAGAAAACGTGGATAGGCAGCCTAATTGTCTGATTTATGGTTGCCTAAGCTAGAAATAACAAAGAAGACAATAAGTACTATAAACTAGCAGATAATACTTAAAAAGGGTCGTGAATCATATCTTTGATTCTTCAGACGTATAAAATTAGACAGCTTTTCCATCTGTTTATGCACTTGTTACCTTTTAAATAGACATAACATAACAGTTAAATAAGTTATGATTTCCACTGCAGACTTCAACCTATATAGAAGGCAGAAGAATGAACTAATAAAAAATAAGTAATTTTCTCTAAAGATGCTATTTCAACTTAAATCCCTTAACATCTTTTGGTAATTTTCTCCATGAATAGAAACCACAACAGGAACAAAAACAAACAAATTTGGAAAGTGAATAAATGCTTCTTAGTTAGTATCAAACAGATAATGCTTTTTGGGATAAATTTGATTTAAACATAAGATGAATTCATGCTTTCTGGAGCTCGGTTTAGAATCGTCCCTAAGGAAAGCTTCATACTAACATAAGGTCCAAAAATGATTTACTTTTCAAGACATTTATTGATTTGTAAACCCCATTAAGTCAAAATCATCCAATAGTTAAAAGATTAATTGTTTATTCGCCCCTTATGTCATTTTTCCTCATTCAAGATAGGAGATCTAGCTGAAAACGAATTCATTAAGCCTTTCCAACTCGAAAGCTGATCCATAGAGACATTACTTATTTGAGTCAATAGATGGAAAGCAGGGTGACCATTAATCAATAGCAAATTTAACTATAAATAGACAAACAATCAAACAACAATAACATACTTCATTAAGTCATTATTGGGGTATGGGTGGGGGACTGATAGGAGACAGACCTAACATTCGATCAAATTATCCTCTTTTTACTCAATATACAACAACATCACAAATTTGGCTTTGATCAAATTACAATTTACAAATTTTGAAAGAAATAACATAGAAAAAAAAACTGACTCTTACCATATGAGGAACAAATTGATCTCAGTGGAAGACCAAAATCTTCTTGTTCTATAACAGGAAAGGCTAAGCCTTTTTTTTTTTTTTAAGCCCGGCTGGGCGGTTGACCCATAAGGGGAGCGAGAACACCTCACAAGAAGAAGAGAACCCTAGAAAGGAAAGGGAGACAATTAAAGCTTACCCCATTATGGGGAGGGTATCGAACCAACAACCTCATGGTCGTGGGTAGGCTCTTGCCCCCACTGGGCTAAGGAACCTTTGATAGGCTAAGCCTTAGGACAACAAAAAACCAAAACAAAAACTTTCTGAATCAAGAGTTCACAAAACCAGGTAGTTGATTAAAAGATGGGGAAAACAAATTACTCCCTCCATTTATACTATAATGTAAGTCGTGTAAGACATGTAACAAAATTAAAGATGCAAAAAAATACCTATTGTTTTAATCAAAATATAAATATTATTATCTTAAATAGAATTAGTGATATACAAGTATTATTTAAAAGAGTAATATGTAAATTTTGACTAATAAATTACCTTATTTTTTTTTTTTTTGCTTTCTTACTATTAGTTAGATGTACTAGACCACTTATATTATGAAATGCAGATATTATTTCACATAAACAAACAAATTAATACAAAAAAAAAAAAAAACCTAAAACAGAAACACCTGGCAATCAACCCCTCAATAAGGATCACAAGTAAAGACTATCATATAAAAAATAAAAATAAAAACCACCAAGAAAAACTACAAAAAAAACATAACTTTAATCCCCCCCCTCTTTCAAAACCAAGAATCCACAAGAAGCTGCTTTTAATAAAAAGTCAAACTATATATACAAAATCTTGATGATAATAATTTAAACTAACCTGTATCTTGAGATGATTAATTAGCCCCTTTTGATGTTGTGTGTTGAAGGAAACAATTTAGAGAGAGAGAGAGAGAGAGATTTGTTTGATGAATCGAAGGGAGGAATAGGGTGATAAATCTTTTTATTTTATATATATAGTGAAGACTGAATTAAACGAAGCTAGTAGAACTCTAGAAGGATAGATGAGTTATGGAGTAAAGTACATAAATGCCACTGCGGAACCGTGTCTAATTAAAAGCCAAAATTTTAACGCATTAAAAAAACAACTGTAGCACTGCTTTTATTGGAGGAGGGATCAATCTGCAAAAACCGCCCAACCATCCAATCTTGTATACATCAGAGGTTCCTTATACCTCATAATGGTCGTGGATTCGATACCCTCCCTATACATTGGGATAAGTTTTAATTGTTTTCCTTTATAGGACTATTTTCTCATTTTGTGACACGCTTCTCTCTCTCCTTATGGGACAACCGCCCATCCGGACTTCAAAAAACAAAAAAAAAAAAAAAAACCAATCTTGTATAGTTGTAATTAGTCCTAGGCAGAGATCAAAAACCTGCTTACAAACATTGTTGTGATAGTTCAATTCGTCTTATGCGAAACAGATATTTTATAATATTTACGGAATATTTTTTTTACTTTCGAAATAGGTGTTCTTAACTTAAGAACAGAACAAGTGTTCTTTTCAAATCAATCTTACTTGTCAAAATTTTAATTCAATGGATGAGAATCCGTTCCGCACGTGCGGAACATTTCTCTTTCCGCACTGAAGATGTGGTGGTGATAGTTTGTTTCTATCTATTGTGAAACCTTATTCTACATGTGATAACTCTGAAAGTTCTAACTGGTATACAAAGGGTAAAAATTGTCAGTACCCGTTTGTGTACACATTCCTGTGCCCAACCAATAAAAATTCACCATGTGATCATTTTTTTTTTAATTATATATACACATGGTGAATTGTGATTGGTTGGGCACATGAATGGGTACACAGACGGGTACAAACGATTATTTATCGTATACAAGCATGGGTATAAGCATTCATTATCATCTCGAAATATTTTTTGGGTATAACGAGTTCGGTTGTCAAGTAGATGATCGTGGGTGATGCTAGGCTCATGTGTCGCATTTCGGGCCAACAGGCACGAGTGTGATATTTAAAGTGTAGGAATTTGAATCCTGCTAAAAATATAGAATTAAATCCTTTGATATTGGCATATAAGCAGTTTATGTTAAGCTTGTAATGAGGCATATTTAGGACCATCAACGGGTTCGGGTCAACCGAAACCGGCTAACACAACCCGAAAAGTGTTAGTATGAGCTTAAATGCTCCGAACGTGAACTCAATATTCAAATCCGATTCTTATGTAAGTTGAGTGTGAATGTAACTCCGCTCACACCCAAATAAGAATAATATAATTATAAATAATATATGTTATAAAATGTATTTTTATAATACTACCTTCATTTCATAATATAAGTTATTTATGACATGTATCAAAAATTAAAAAAGTTAAAAAATAAGTTACTTTGTTAGTCAAAATATCAATATTACTCTCTTAAATAAAATTAATGAAATACAAGTCCTATTTAAGAGAGTAATATTTATATTTTGACTAACAAAGTATTTTATTTTTTGCTTCCTTAATTTTTACTACATATACCGAACAATTTATATTATGAAATTGAGGGAATACTAAATGTCTAATAGAAAACATTTCGAATAAAAAAAAACAAAACCGTCGTTTAATTTCTTTATTTTGTATTGACTATCCAACTTTCTTTTATATTTTCTCTTCTCAAACCTTAACACTTTTTTCTAGTCATGTTTTTTGTTTTTTTGCTAAAATTAATTTAGCTTATGAGGCACACTCATTTTGCCTGAGCTTACATTAAATATGAGTTTAAGGTTTATAAAAAAAAATTCGGACTGAATGCAAACTATGCATTTCAAATTTTTTGTGAGTTAATGTTAATTTTAGATCACATAATACGATTGACGCCCCTAAACATAGCATACGATTTAAATCATTCACGACCTCAGAAAATGAAGTGATAAAAGCTCATTAAAGTTAGAACTCAATCCTTATATAGCTGTAATCGTAGCAAACTACGAACACTTCTGATATGGACCGGGTTCACTGGACCATGCGGTCCATATTTGGCCACATCACTGCATTTCCTTCTCTCTCCTCATTCTGCATTGATGTGGCCAAATCTGCACCGCATGGTCCACATGAACCGGGTCCATATCAGAATTTTCCGCAAACTAAAAAACAACATTCAAAATGGATTGAGCCCAATCCTAGGCACCATCACCCGTCACTAACAATTTGATCCATTGCTTATAGGTTTTTTTTTTTAGTTAAATGAATCGTACATATAGATTTAGGCTGTTAAATTGCTTATTTGATAGTTCAAATTATTATTTTTTTAATTTTTTATTATTATTTAAGTATGAGGTTAGAGGTTTCAAACTTGGGAAGAGTCATAAGTACTAATTAAGCCAACATGCTAGAATATAATTGCTCCAAAATAATAGTTCTTAAAATTTTATTCAAAAATTATCATTTCAAAACAATTATAATTTAGATCACCAGATCAAGCAATCCAGTGATCTAATTTTATAAACACGTGTTTATAAATACATTGTTGACTTTTTTTTGACCTCACAGTAAGGAGGTGGAAATTTTTTAGCCCCACGTAGGGGAGGGTGTCAAACCCGCAACCTCACGGCGGTGGATAGATACCAGTCCCACTGGGATATGACACTCTTGACAAATACCTTGTTGACTTAAGAAGATTTAATCAATGGTAAAAAAAACTGGTCACACAGTCCTATCTCAAAGGGTTAGGAATTCTCTGTCCCCATTCGATGTCCCACTAAAAAAAATTACATTATTAAATTTTTAATTAAAAAATTATAAGCAAAATCCACAAGAAAAAAAAATACATTTAATAAATATCTATTCGTGAAGATAATGAACGGGGATAGACAATTGTTTGCCATCTCAAACTACTTACTCAGCCCCACTTATGGGGGAGAACCCGGAAGAAACCGGGGGCGGTCTATGTCCGTACATGGTAGAAGCTGAGTCAAGTCAAACAGAATGGCATACCCGTGAATAAATTAAATTCTTGGGGCATATGTTATAAGCCACGTTAATGACGGATGTCTGAGTAGTTGTAGTTTGTGTTGACTGTTGAGCTCTCCAATGTGGTTCCAGGAAATTTCCTTATTATGCATTTTCTGCATATATGTTCTAAAATGATTTATTTATTTATTTATTACAACTACGGAGTTTTTGCAATATCCCACCTCACTGTCTGCGAAAGCACGAAAGAAAGTCTCATAAAAAATAAAATAAAAAACTCCGTAGCACAAAAGAACGTTCCTTCCTTCCATTCTTTTATTATTTTAATTACTCCCCCTATTATTAAATTAAAATATTTTGCATATAAAATACTTTATCGATTCCATAATATAAATTATTAATAATATATATTTATCCCATTTCTAACTATTTATGCTTCCTCCGTTTTTAATAGTTTTGCATCTTCCCAAACATATCATTTTTTAAATTTTTGAGATTATTTTTTCTAACGTTTTGTTTGTTAAATAAGAATTTACCCATTAATCATAAAATAGACAAGGTCATTACAATCAAAAGATAAAACGAAAATACAAGAAAAAATAAAAGTTATACAATGGTGTAAACACCATGATAACAGATAAAAGTCCACACACCGGATTAGGTAAACAACACAAAAAATAGTAGAAAAATAAATACATGATAAAATTCTTCGCAACAGCTTCTCCGAGATCCTGGAACAACAGTAGCAAGCCCAGTTTCAACACCTTACTTAGAAATCAACAATCTACGAGACCATGGGCGTATCAACCATCCCATAGATTGTCTCGGAAAGATGAAGAAAACTGAGAAAGGGCTCAGAACAACTCCGGGTGTAGAGAGAAACTTCAGATCTGGACGGATCTGAAGTAGGTCTTGCATCTGAGTCTTAAATCTTGAATAATAATGTCTTGAAAAAATTTCATCACAATTTACGACAAAAGAAGGGAATGAGGACACAAAAAGTGGAAGCTTAAAAATGAAGAAAACTTCAAGAGAGAGAGAGAGGGGGGGTTAATTAAGATCCGGTCTAACGTTGTCATTACTATCGTGAGGAAAGAAAGAAGTTGTTAGTTGAGAATAAACTAAATTATTTAAGGATATAATGATAAAAATTTGTTTAATCTTTTTTTTTTTAAACATTGATTAGATTTTGGAAAGTAAAAAAGAATTTTACAAAATATTACAGTTTTGGAAAGATATCTTTTGGAAAAGCTAGCACAATATTTTTACACAATGAATTTTTTTAATGTATAAAATGCAGATATTGGGTAATTGATTCTGGAAAACACTGAACGAATTCTGCAAATCAAATTTAGGGTATAAGATCTTAGTGATTGATTTGGGAATATATTTGATTTACATCTCCCGTTATTCACTTGTCTTTATGGGATTTTGGTTTAAAACTAGGGGTGGCAATGAGGGCGGGTGAATTGGAGATCCGGATCGGGGATTCCCGGTTTAAGTTGGGAATGGAGCTAGGGTTGGGAATGAATTTAGCCCCGCGGAGGTGGATGAAATAATATCCCCGTCTCGCCTCGTATGACCCGTCTAAAATACTAAATAGAAAGAGTATAAAATACATATAAAATGAAATAAACTTCTAATTTGGAGAAGATCGCATGAATCAAATTCTTTCCAGGGACTCCTCCTAAAATATATGGTGATGTTGAATCTCCTAATATGGTTGAGAAAGTTAAGAAGTATTGCAATAATTTATTTAATGAGTACAAGTCAAAAAATGAGAAGCAACCAAATAGACTAACAAGTTTTTCGACTTTTCAATCTTTGGTTCTTGGGAAGAGGTCACATATCTTGCAAAGTGATCTATGTTATGTTGTTGGACATGAAATGAGCAATGTCTACAAACTAGTATCATTTAGTAAGCAAACTAGTATCAATTTAGATTATGTTGTTTAATTTTACAGGTATTAAATATTTTATTTTACAATTCTATATCATTTTTTTCAAGGTTCTATTTGGGAATTTTTGTTAAAAAAATCACTATTTTTTCTAGTCGAGGTTGAACCTCCACTGGGACGAAAGTGGGAATTTGGGCCCGCTTTTCCCCAGTTGAGGGTGGGCCTCCACCTGATCTGGGGATGGGATGCCCATCCATCCCCAGTGATGGAGCTGGGTCGGGGAAGGGGATACGATGGAAGCGGCGGGACTGGGGCTGGAGATCATGGTATCCGCCCCCACCTAGCCCCATTGTCATCCCTATTTAAAACAAATAAACACTAGCTACATGTTTGGTACATTGTAATGAAAGAGAATCAAATCTCTTTCCACCATAATGGTTTTCCACCCGAAATAGTTTTGGAATCATATTTCCATTCTATTGATTGGAAGACAAAGCCATAATAGAATGACGATTAACTTCTTGTGTTTGGGAAAAACTATTATTTAATGTTGGAATAGAATGTGATTCAATATAATATGACATAAATATCCTTTTATCATATGTTGATGATAAAACCAATTAATTGTAAAATGTATAAACTTTCACTTGGAAAAAAAAATCATATTTGTACATAGTGGCGGATTTATGGGATGGAGACGAGCACTCCAAGTCTCCAACCATTTTCGAAATGACGTTTTTTTATAGAAATTTTTTATTTTTTGTGAGATTTCCTTATAACTATTGTATCCGAAAACACAATTAGTAAAACACTTGCCCATGCAATGACAACTTTTTCTTTGCCCTTGTTAATTTGTACACTGAAACACATCAAACATACATTTCAATATTGAAATATAATTAATACATAGTCAGACATAATATAAAAACGATTATATTTAGTATTAAAAGTAAATGAAAAAAGTAACAAATAAATAAAAAATATATATTTATGTAATTATCGTAAATAAAGTTTTATCAAAAGAATAAAATATTTCTGGAGAGAATGAATATATTGTTGTCTAATTTGAACACTATAATAATTAAATAAAGGGTATAATGGTTATTTTCTATTAATTTGTGATTCGAACTTCTTCTAGAAATGTCATTCCATAGATTTTGGAGTAGAATGATCATTCACACTTTTTCCTGGAATGGACATTCTCGTGGAAAGATTATTATCACTTTAAATTGGCCAACCAAACATCGGAATGGAAAGAAGAGCGAAAACAGGAACTCAATTTCATTCAATTCAAACGACCAAACACACTCTAGTGGAATCATTATGGTTTTTGCCAAGTGTATTGTTATATTTTTGGAAAAAAGTTTAGTGAATAAAGTTTTTGGGCAAAACCTCACAGATATAGACTTGTTTAGGCAAACCGCGTAACTAATTTCTTTGTATTATTTACTTTATACGTAGTTATGTTACTGTTTTATGTTTATTAGCACAAATACACTCTGCACTAACACACAAGAGAATCTTTCATATGATAAACTACCTACGAACACTTATTAAATGTAAGGTTAACTCTGCCACGTCATTGCTAAGTGCTAATGTGAGATTTTATTAGTTATTTTCATTCGTGAATGTTTTAGCTTATAGATAATTTAATTTTTTAAATTTAATTTTCAGACATAATTCAAACAAAATTTAGATTTATCAAATCAAACGCAAATCAAAATTAATACAAGTACACTCTTTTCTCTTTGAATTTGATTGTCCAGGCTAATTAATGAAAGAATAATTATTCCAAAATCTAATATGTCAAATGTACTAAATTGGTAATTGAGATGACAAAACAAATATTAGAGACAAAAGAGGAAATTACAAAAAGACCTAATAAATTGGTACTCGGTTTAGTTGACTCTGGAATATAATTTTTTTTGATCTAAAATCCCTTTTTATTATTTTATGGAAAAAGATAGGTTTAGAAGTTTGTTGCGAACTCGGTAAATTATTCTATAACAAACTTTGACAAATTGAGCCATGGATATTGCACCACGGCTTCAGTGTGGAACGGGAAAAGTTTTGCACGTGTGAAATTTTTTTCGTCTGTTGTATTAAAATTTTAATGGGTAAGATTTATTTTAAAAAGAAAACACTTGTTTTGATTTTCAAAACACCTATTTGCACAAACACCTGTTTTAAAACTAAAAACACTTATGTTAAAACTAAAATACCTATTGTAAACTAAAAACACATGTTATGGAGTAGTTTTATCTTGGTAGGTGACTAAGTTTAAAAGTTTCATCCAAACCAATGAATGCAGTACACGTAGGAAAGAGAATTGTTTTTTGGCAATTCTCTTTTCTACCTGTACTGCATTCATTGGGTTGGATGTAACTTTTAAACTTAGTCATTTACCAAAATAAAATTTCTCCATGTTATGAGGTATTTTGTATATACTGAAAAAAATTTGTTCCACATAGGAGCCGGACTGTGGACATTGTTTGTACGTACGTAAGCAGAAAAAAAGTGTAAGAATTCCTCTAATGGTATTCCTCACCTTCTGGAGAATCCAGACCATATGGTACGTCCTGTGGACGATTTCTCTTTTTCTTCTCTCTTTTCTAGCGAGGAAGATGACAAAATTTTCATTTTTGTCATTGACTTAATATTTTCAATTCTTCGTCTTCCCCACCAATAATTAGTAAAATTTTGATCCTTATGTGATTTTTGTAAAATATTCTTTCCGTTTTATGATACAAATCCTTTTTAGTATTTTTTTAACTCGGCTCTCAAAATATATGTAGTTTTAACATATATTTTTAATATTATTTTTATTAAAAAAATGTTGGTAATTTAAATTTAATAGGGATAAATTAAATTTTTAATAATTATAATAGAAAAGACACTCATTTTCTCATCTTCATTCCTTAATGTATGCTAAGCTATCTAGAATATCTTCTATTATATAGCGGGAGAAGCATTTTCTACCGAAAAGAAATGGATGGGGACTAAAAAAATGGATTAGAAGTAAAGAACAAAAATAATGCACGGGCACTAAAAATTGAATTGTGAAAATTTGGAATAATAACAAAAAACCATTAGGGTGCGTTTGTTTTTTAGAATTGGTTTTGGAATTGGAATTCCATTTCTATTAAATTTTATGGAATTATAAGAAATTGGAATTCTAAGGTTTTCCAATTATATGGAATTTAAAGAATTGGAATCCTAAGAAATTCCAATTCCAAATAATTGAATTCCTTTGTTTGGTAAAATTACGAAATTGATGTGAAATTCAATTCTAATTTTATTTTATTTGTTTGAAACACCAAAAAATCACATAATTAAAAGTAAAATGAAAAAAATGCATTTAGTGTGAAAAGGCTAATATTCTTCTACTACAAATAGCCAAAGAACATTTAAAGTAAAATGCAAAAAATACCATTATTGAAAGAATTATCGGTGTAAAATAACGGAAATATTTTTTGTTGCAAAATTAAAAGAACATTCATAGTGCTGAATAAAATCTTTATAGTATGAATTAGATAAAATATCGTTGCAAAGCGAAAAATATTTTGTTGAAAAAATGACAAAAATACCCCTAGTAGAAATTGACAAAAAATTTCGGGTATTAAAATGATGAAAATTCCCTACTAAAGATAAAAATATACCATTTTGCGTAATATGAAAAAAATGTTATGGTTCAATTTGATAAAAAAATGCATTCGTTGCAAAATGATAAAAATAGCATTGTTAAAGTGGAATTAGCTCATTGTGAATAATAACGAATATGTACTTGATAAAATATGAATAAATCACAAAATAATGAAAATAATATGATGAAAATGAAGAAAATAACCTTTGTCCATTGGTTTAAAATGGAGAAAATGTCCATTTTTCAAAATGACAAAAATACTATTATTGTAAAATTTTCATTTTTTTATAAAAATGAGTGGTAATATTTTCATTTTTATCGTGGTTATTCTTTTTTATTTGGTAGGAATCACATTTCTATTATTTCTCAACAAGTGTTTTTTCGTCATTTTACACCTGATAATATTTTAGGCATTTCAAGTATTTTTTATAATTTTTTTATAAAGGCTAATTTTGTCATTTTTTGTTAAGAGATTTTTTCATTTTATTCAAAATTTATTTTGTCATTTTGCACAAAAGCCCTTTTCCCATTTTTTTATGGGAGTGTTTTTTGTCTTTTTGCATTAAGGGCATTTTTGTCATTTTACGCCCAAGTATTTTCGTCATTTTTCATAAAAAAATGTGAGTCATTTTTAATCATATTAATTTTAATATATTTGAGCCCAAGGTAATTTTTTTCATTTTGCGCGAAAGTATTTTTCATCATTTTGAGCCGAGAGTATTTTGCGTCAAGAATATTTTCGTAATGTTTGACAATGGGTGTTTTGGTGATTTTATGTTATGTATGTTTGTGATTTGTTTTATAAAAAAAATCGTTGTTTTGTGCCAAGGATATTATTGTAATTTTGCACTAACGATATTTTTCGACATAGTACAAAGGGTATTTTTGTTATTTAAATGAATAGCATTAGTTATTTTAAATTAAGGGTACTTTAGTCATTTTGTAATAGGGGTGTTTTGTCATTTTTCAATTAGGGTACTTTGGTCATTTTATATATATTTATTTATGAGATAGAAAATAACTTGTATGTATGATATGTTTATAACCTACAATAAATCTTGTGGAATTGGAATTCAAATTCTTTGATTATAAAATAGAATTGATTTTGTGGAATTGAGGGGGTTAGAATTAGAATTGGAATTCCAATTTCAAAATTTTGTTGAAAGCCAAACAAGAGAATTAGAATTTCATTTCTAATTCCATGATTTTATTGATAGCCAAATAAGAAAATTGGAATTAAAAACCAATTCCAATTTCAATGCTCCAATTCTGTGGAACACACCCTTAGGTCAAAAGTATATGAAAAGCATCAATAAGAAATGCATAATGCAAGTTGGCAAAAAAAAAAAAAATAAATAAATTAACACTATAAAAGTATTTGAATAGTAATGTTGTAGACCAAAAAGAAAAAAAAAATATGAGACATTAAAGTTTTCAAATACAAAGAAATATTTTACAGTACATTGTACGGTAAAATCGCCTATTTCGTCTTAAATGTTATTTCTAAGAGCGTTTAAAATCCTAATTGATTAATTTGCTCTTTTTACATCCTATACTTATTTACCTACTGCCATTAAAGTCTTTCCGTCCAAATTTTGGTTAAGTTCACGTTAAATTACACAAGCGGTCAAACCCACCACTTTTTAATGAGGAGCATTTATGTCATTTTTAAATAGGACCTCAGTTAAAATACCTAAAAATCCCTGAATTCACTTTCATTAGACAAAAAATTAGGGTATACAAACAAATTCAAAATCCCACATTCTGTTCTAAAAATCCTTTAATATCCTGAATATTCTGATCATAAAAGCCTCCAATCTTTGATTTCGGAAGCAATTTTGGGGTGAAGTGAACATTGTGAGTCAGTTTGACATCATGAGTCTCGACATGTTCATCCGTAGACCAGGAGCAGAGCCTGCGGTTTATGGTGAGTAAAAAAATATTATAATGAAATATTTGAATGATTTTATGCTGTAAATGGTGGGAATCATGTACTAAACCGTAGAAACTAAGGTTTTTTGCAGGAAAAAAATATGTATATTATATTTGTATTTTTTGGATTCTGCGTAGATGTTTTTCCTTTTATGTTAGAAAGCTTCTCCAATATGTTGTAATATTGTTGTTTTGGTTAAAGTTAAGATTTTTTTTGTGAAATAATATACATAAATGCTTTTTTTATTTAATGGTCTCTCTTCCACTGACTTATAATATTGCTGTTATGGTTAAAGTTTAGGGTTTTTTTTGGTAAAATAATATAGAAAATGTACTTTTTTACATAATAGTCCCCCTACACTGACTTTTATATTATATGCATGTCTCATATAATGTTGTCAGATTTTGTTTATTTGGTGGGGTATGACTATTGTCTCTTATATGTCTCATATTTGTTGTCTATTTGTGTAGTGGAATGAGATGGAAATTTTACTATAAAGGTTAACTATAGTGGTAGCATCTTGGATGTTGATGGTCTGAAACAGTATGAAGGGGGAAATGTTATATATTTCGAACATTGTGTTAAGGACAATATGTCAATGGTGGTATTGGACAAGATGGCTTACCTATTAGAGTATATGACATACATAGGATTTTTTTTTTGGTAAGGTGTCTGATTTTTATGAAGATGGTGGATGGAATTTTTTGTCTAGTGAAGATGATGTCTTAGCAATGGCATCATATGTAGAAAATTCTAGGTTTGTGGAAATGTTTTTCAAACATATATAGGGGGAGATGAGTTTGCGTTTATCAAATATTAGAGGCTGAAGAAGAGGTCCCTATTCATTTGTTTGATGGTAGAAATATTGTAAATGGACCAAAATATAGTGAAGAAGAAGTTATTGATTTTACTGCCCCAGAGTATGATAGTGAAGTGAACATGGGTGATGTACCTAATGGTGGTAAAGCTGCAATTCTGACAAAAAATGAAGCTGCCAATGTCAAAACCCCTAATAAAGTTACTGATTCTGGGGATGAAGCGAGCAAATGAGGCAGCGACATTTAAAACCCCACAGCAATTCAGTAACAGATTTCAATCACCTGGGAATAGCAAATGTAAAAAGACTAAAAGTGTTGCAATGCAACCTGTTGAGCCTGATTTAAGTGCTGATGTGTCGGATAAAGATCAAGACTATGATGCAAGCAGCATAGTTGATAGTGACTATGAGGAAGTTGATAATGAACTGTTCCAACAGTTTTTTGATGAAGGGTTGGAGGACTTTGACAAAGAAGTTGAAGTTGAAGTTAGAAGACAATATAGAGAACAACCTTCCAATAAAAAACTTAATAGGAAGTTGTTTTTAGATATAATAGATGTTGATGAACCATTGATAAATGAAGAAGAAATCAGGGTTGGTGACGTGTTAGATGTACCAGATCTAGAGGGTGAATTGAAGGAAGAAGTTGAGTCAAGTGATGAAGAACCTTTGACTGCACCTAAGATGTTTAGGGAAAAAACCAAAGCAAGCCAAAGATGGTGAAGAAGGGGCTGATGGCAAAGAAAAAGGGAAAGAAAAAATATTACCTGATGATTACCTAGTCTTTAGAGCTGATAGGGACATGTTCAACCATAAATTTGAATTGGGCCTGATTTTCAGTTCCAAGGTAGTACTTTATTCGGCTCTGGTCAATTATGGTATTAAAAGAAGTTTGGATCTGAAGATTGAGAAAAATGATCTAATCAGGGTTTATGCTCATTGCAAGGGTATTAATTGTGCATGGAAGCTGCATGCAAACAAGATTTCTGAGGGTGGTTCTAGTTTCCAAATCAGGTTACTAAGGCCTAAACACACATGTGCAACCACGATGGAGCATAAACTTTCATCTTCCAAGTATATTGCCAAAAGGTACCTTGCTTATTTCAGAAGTGAAGCTGGAGTTGTTGCTACTGAGTTTCAGAAAAAAAGTTGAAACAGAACTCAATGTCAGAATAACCATTGACAAGGTTTACAAAATCAAGAAGATTGTTAAAGAAATGGTGGAGGGTAGTTATAAGGATCAATATAGATTGATATGGGACTATTTGGAAGAGTTGAGAAGAAGTAACCCTGGAACAACATGTTACTTGCACACAGTTGAGGATGAAGAGACAAGAAAGGAAATGTTTAACAGGTTATATGTCTTCCTTGGAGCAATAAATGATGGATTCAAAAATGGCTGCAGAAAGGTAATTGGATTAGATGTAACTTTTTTAAAAGTTCAACACCTTGGACTATTTACAAATGTGGGGATTGATGCCAATAATGGAGTATATCCTGTGGCATATGCAACAGCAGAATGTGAGATAACATCAAGCTGGACATGGTTCATTCAAGGTATAAAAGATGACCTGGGAATGAGAAATGAAGACAATTGGTGCATTATTTTTGATAGACAAAAGGTAAGAAAGTTTTCCTCTAACTTTTCCATACTGTTTTTCTAGTTTCGTTTTGATATTTACTTTTCCTTATGTTTTAGGGCCTAGGACATGCAGTAATTGATGAGTTACCCAAAGCTGAACATAGACACTGTTTCAGACACATCCATTATAACTTCAAGAAACTCCACCCAGGTTTATCTCTAAAAGAACAGGTTTGAAAGTGTGCCAAATTAACATACGTGAGACAATTTGAGGTAGAGTACAATAAATTGAAGGAACATGATGTTGCTGCTTTTAATTGGTTTGTCAAGCATTCACACCCTATACACTAGAGTAGATCACACTTTAAGCTTAGAATAAACTGTGATCATCTCCTCAACAATCATTGTGAAACATTTAATAGGCATTTGCTAGGTGCAAGAACCAAACCTGTTTTAGGAATGCTTGAGAGTATTAGAGTATATTTGATGCTTACAATGCAATCTAGGAGAAATTGGGCTGCAGGTTACAATGGTACAATCTGCCCAAGAATAATGAAAATTCTTGAAAAGCATAAATATTAGTCAATGTATTGCTTTGCTTCTTATGCAGGGGGAAACCAATTTGAGGTAATCACTTGTTAACTATTTCATATGCACTTGGTAATATGTTGTATTAGAAGTATATGTTGGGACTGAATTACTACTTAAAAATTTTTGCAGGTTAGACATGGTGTCACACAAGACCAATTTGTGGTTGATACAAGATTTAGAAGCTGCTCGTGCAGGGCATGGGAATTATCAGGCATACCATGTTGTCATGTTGTTGCTGCTATTTCCAAGGAAGGTAGTGAATTAATCAGGTTTGTGGATACAAGCTACTCCATTGAATCTTATAGGATGGCTTATCATCTTGTTGTGCAGCTTGCAAACAGACCCAACAATTGGCCGAAATCTAGCAGGAAGCTAGTTTTACCACCAAAGAAGATAAGGCAATATGGACGCCCTCAATTAAAAAGAAGACTAGAGGAAGGAGAGAAGGGAAATAAGAAGAAAAAGGAATTGCCAGCAAAGAAAGTGGATGGCCGTGATAGGTTATCAAAGAAGTGCCTTAGGGTTGGCAAGTATGGGAAATGCAAGCAATCCGGACATAACATCTGTAAGTACCCTTTGGCTGCATCAGAAGGAGGTGAGGGCTCAAGTGCATTTCCAAAGGCTATGAATAAGTGCAGTAGGTGTAAGCAAATGGGTCATAACAAGAGATCTTGTCCCACAAAAATGGTTGAAGATGCTAAAGCATATCTGTTTTAGGCCTTTGATTTCCCTGATGATGCTAATGTGGAAGACTCAATGGATGCTTCAATGCCTCCTTTTAATATGTTTTAGTGCACTTTTTAGGCTAGATGAACATCTATTTTGGTTGGCCATTATATGCTATTTTTTGGACAACTTGATGGAATTCCATATTTTTTATGCCAAGTAGTAGGCCTATTTTGCTCAAATTTTTTGAACAAAAATCTGAAAATGGTTGTTTTAAACTTTGATTTAGCTAATATACACTATTTTGGTACTTGTTACTTATTGTTGTTTCATAATCTCCAGTTCATTGACATGGTCATAGAAAAATGACGAACAAATAATTTCAATCCAAAAACAAAAAATAAAGTTAATTAGTTAATACACAGTAGGTGCTACAAAATCAAACCAAAATCAATTTCTCTTGGAAACTAATAATATCTTCATTTAACAGTCTTCATCAACATCATTTTGACATCAAAACCGTCATAGTAATGACCCAAGAAACAATCAAAGAAGTCCACATATATCGTTCCCTTTTTTCATAAGCATCAATGGTGGAATTGTATTTTTGCAATTTTTTGTTCACTTTAACACATTTTGTACAAGGAGGCAGCTTAAACCATCTAAAATAGTCACAATGGACTCTTTTCTGCGACAAATAATTAAAGAATGGATTTAAATTATACACAATTCATTAATAATTACTCACTAAAAACAAATACCCATCTCAAATTAGGCTCACCTCATAGTTTTTGCAGCCCCAAAATAGTCTTCCTGGGTTGGTAGAAGTCTTCGATATCTTAATAACATGGTAATCACCACACCCGCACTTGATGGGCCCATTGGATTGGGTAGAAGACGATATTGAATTTTGTTAGGTAAAAGAAACCCTAATTGAACCAAAGAAGATGAAGATGGAAGAAGAAATGAAACCGGGAAAGGGCTTCTAGAGTATTTAACTGAGTGGTAAACTAAAATGACATAAATGCCGCCTCGGTAAAAAATGGTGAGTTTAACCGCGTGTCTGATTTAACGTGAACTTAACCAAAATTTGGACGGAATGACTTTACTATTTACGTATAGAATGTAAAAAGAAAAAAATTAATCAATTAAAACTTTAAACGCTCTTAGAAATAACATTTAGGACAAAATGAGCGGTTTTGCCTGCATTAGTCACAACACAAGTAGATAAGTATTTAGGAAAAAATAATACTAAAAAAAATCACGAATTAATTAATACTCATAATGAGTGAGTGATTGAAAAGTTTGAAGATGATACTCAATCCGTATCAAATTGTCTGTCCACTTTGTGTTTTGAATGAGAATTATGATTTTATCAAATTCTATAACAGGATATGATAAAATGTTAAATATGTACCTAATTTTAATCCCAATTTAATTCTATATTTTTTCTCTCTCTATTATTCTCTCCAACATATAATATAAGGGTTAGAATTGGAAAAATTATCATTAATGAATCATTTATTTATAAAATGTTCAGTTAATTTGAGACGAATTAAAAAGGAAATGTGAACATAAAGTTTAGTACGAGAGAGTAATTATCATGCAAGGGATGACAACAGGGACGAAGACGGGGTCGCCTCGAGATTTTTAAAAATACTACTAATTATAAAAATTTTATATGTAGTTTAGAAAATTTTATCAGTTTCGTCCCCCAAATATATTTTTTTTGTCGTTTTTATATGTAATTCGACATATTGTTACAGTTTTTGCCCCCAACACACAAATTCTATCTTCGTCCTGGATGACAAGAGACGTAAAGGTGGGATATTAAGGAAAGCCGAATCTTCCTCCTTCAGTCTTCGCGTCTTCTTTTCCTTTTTTCTGGGTAAAGTATGTTAAAGAAGGATTTCATTAGTGTCACAAAACTTTATCCTAAGCATCCTTTCCATGACTTGAACATGGAAAAAAAATTATTTTAAAAGAAAAAAATTCTTTAGGGGAACATAACTTATTAGGATTAAATACATAGATTTGTAGTATTGTTTAATAATTTGCTTCTTCTTGAGATTCTTGCCATGGAAGTGAAGCAAGAGGCTGAAGCTGACACGGTCATTTACCGACCAATTGTCTAGAACAGAATTGAGGTACAATAAAATTGTCTAGAGTTGTTAAATTTTGATAAGTACGACAATTTGGTAATATGTGATCTGCTTTTCTTTCTGAAATTTAGAGCTACTTGAATGGTTTTAATCAATATTTAGTACTCCTTTCATTCCTCAATATAGGTGGTTTAGGACACTTTGAAAAAAATAAGGAATTAAAACAAACAATAATCTTTCCACCAAAATTCCAATAATTTCGGTGAAAATCACAAGTTCCTTAATTTTCTAAAATTGTCTAAAGAGTCTTATATTTAGGAATGGAGGGAGTATAATTTGTGTAGTTTGATTTGCCTTTTTACGCGACAGATTTTGTGTTTATTGTTTCTTTAATAGCTCATGGTCGCTATTTGAAACTGCTTGCCAGACTTATATATAACTTGAAAGTAGAAAATTATGTCAATATTATTAATTAAACTTACTCTTATTGATAAATTTATTATTTTATGTAATGGTACATAAAAGAATTGAAGGGAAAATATATATTTCACTCTTACAAAATAAAGAACTGGTATAAGAGTATTTATAAATGAGTGCCAATACTACATTAGTTAACAACTAATTACACCACACTACCCAATATTTAGACAATTACTATACGTTAGGAAGAAACTAATATAGCATATGTCCTAATCAATTAAACTCTA
This sequence comes from Vinca minor, assembly GCA_026122235.1. Lineage (NCBI taxonomy): Eukaryota > Viridiplantae > Streptophyta > Magnoliopsida > Gentianales > Apocynaceae > Vinca > Vinca minor. Next base: position 2,473,477 of record JAOCZM010000278.1, on the reverse strand, counting down.
ATTAGGCACTTCCTAATTAATTAATTAATGTAATTCATAAACAACAACTTTCAATACTCCCCCTCAAGTTGGAGTGTGGATATCGAGAACATTAAACTTGCTAACCAGATAATTAAATTGTCCTTGACTCAAAGCTTTGGTTAATTCATTGACGAGTTGCTCCTTTATTCCCACATGACAAGTGTCTCATCTTGAACATTTTCTCGAACAAAATGACAATAGATCTCGAAATACTTAGTTCGTTCATGAAAGACTGCATTGGTTGCAATGTGTAGCACCGGCTGACTGTCACAATACAACTTAGCGGGTACCAAAGTGACTCCAGGAGATTTGAATAATTCCCTTAACCAAACTAGCTCACTTATTGCATTTTCCATAGCTCTATATTCTACTTCAGCAGAAGATCGACAAGGAATAGGAGTGTTTCCTAATTGAACAAAATACCCTTTAACAGACATTCTAGTTGTGGGGGGAAACAACACAATCAGAATAATAATAAGCCAATAGGCCTGCATTGGGATTGTTTCTAGGTAGAAAAATTCCTATTTCCGGATTGCCCTTAATATAACGAATAACTCGAATTGCAGCATCCCAATGTATTTCCCTTGGATTCTGCATGAACTGACTAAGATTATAGACTACATAAGTGATGTCGGACCTCGTTATGGTGAGATAAAGTGATCGCCTCACTAATCGCCTATAATACCTTGAGTTTCTGATTAACTTTCCACTATCATCCTCGGTTGTCAACTTGAGTTGTGTCTACATTGGTGCAGAATATGGTCGTGAACCAGATAAACCACATTCTATTATAATGTCAACAACATACTTTCTTTGACACAAAAATAAACCTTTGGGTGAATATGCTACTTCTATACCCAAGAAGTACTTGAGAACTCCAAAATATTTAATTGTATATTTAAAATACAAGTATCTTTCTACTTCTTGGCATGTTTTGAGGTCGTTTCCTGTGAGAATGACGTCGTCAACATAAACTAGGATCACAATAAAGATATTACATCTCCGATAGATGAATAAGTAATATGATGAGCGACACCGCTATCAAGAATCCATGGGAAAGAATAAAAGGAGACATTTTTACCAGTAGTGTGGAAGGCTGCAACCTTATTTTCCCGAGCCAATTCCCTCAATTGCACTTTGTCCAAAGAGGTGGTAACTGTTTGCTGCACCGAATAAGTCGCGTCGTGCGCTGGTCTTGATTAGCTTGAGCAAAGCGTGATGGTGTCAATGACGCTGCTTATCTCCGACATATTAGTCTAGGAGATAAAAATTGATGATTTTTTTAGAATTTAGTAAAAGGCAGAAGAAGTTCACTATAATGGAGATGATCCGTTGTCAATGATTTTCTGCGCTATATTGGGGCTAGTTTTTCTAACCTCGCTCTTTTTTTTCTCTCAAGATCTTTTTTACTCTGATAGCATATAAGAATTGAAGGGAAAACATATATTTCACTATTACAAAATAAAGAACTAGTACAAGAGTATTTATACATGGGTGTCTATGCTACATTAGTTAACTACTAATTACACCACATTACCCAATATTTAAAAAATTAATATACATTAGGAAAAACTAATATAACATATGTTCTAATCAATTAAATTTTAATTAGGCACTTCCTAATTAATTAGGTATTTCCTAATAAATTAAGTAATTCATAAACAGCAACTTCCAATAGTATACTTGGATAACGGCTGTAGAAAAAACGCCAACAATAAAATACAAGAAAAATGGAAAAAAAATGATTTTGCTTTGTGAAAAGTGGTGGTTAGCATGTCCATACACGGTTTGTTGTGATAGGTACTAAATCCATATATTTCCTTACTGGATTGTGGCTAGTGGTAGGGAGTTATTAGTTAAATTAGGGATAAAATGATAAAATACAGTGAAATTATTTAGACCAACATAGTGAATAGTGAATAGTAAATTATCGAAGAGACCAATAGCCCAGTGGGGCATTGGTCGGCGTGTGACCGAGAGGTCCCGGGTTTTATACCCTCCGCCTGCGTGCGGTAAGCTTTATTCTACATTATCTAGGGTGTTCTCTCTACCCAATGTATGGCTGTTCTCTCTTCCCAATGTGGGACAATCGCCCATCATGACGTTTAAAAAAAAAAAAAAATAGTGAATAATGTCTAATTTTAATTTTTACCAAAATTTTAACAAAAAATACTTAGACGAAAATCATTATCCTTCCTTTAATTGCCTTTGCCCGATCGCTCTTCATCAAAGCTTGCATGTAAAGTGCATAAAGACGACTCATCCCCCACTTACTACAACCTTCACCATCACCTTCCTCCCCCACTTTTCTTTTCCCTGCTAAATTCCTCTTGCTCCTACCTTTTTCTTTTTGTGCTTCTTCTTTTTCATATTCTATTTATGTTTGGCTTAGGGGTGACACGTTCATCAGTTCATGTCAAAAGTTTCATATTCTTTTTTTTTTTTAATTATTTGTTAGATTAATATATATCAAAACATTCATGATATTAGAATAAATACCAATAGTTCATCATTAGTACCTCCATTCATTAATATATATACTTTCATTACATTCTTTAATATAAAACTTTCATCAAATGTTGCGAAAAGTAAAGAAATTAAAAATAAAATATATTTTGTTAGTTAAAATATAAATATTATTCTATTCAATATGATTTGTATACCACTAATTTTATTTAAGAGAGTAATATTAATATTTTGATTGAAAAAATATCTTAATTTTTTATTTCTTAATTTTCGCAATATTAAATGAAAATCTTATATTAAGGAATAGAGGTAGTACTAAGAAAGGACATACTCCGCTAATATTACTAAGAATGGAGTAGGAAAAGAGCAGTTTTATTATTTGTGTACTTTCTTTTATTCCAATACTGCTATTGTGGGCTATATATATATAAACAATCAATGAATGAAATTATTAAACTTCCTTAAACATTATATATAGATCATGAAAGGGTTTATAGATCATTTATGAAGTACAAAAGTCAAAGATAATTGTAGGATGGAATTCAAGATTTTCCTTTGGATACTATCCAGAAGCAATGTTTTTTTTGTAAATAATATCAGGAATGCATACAAAAGACTAGTAGAAGGTGCTTCATGGATTCAAACACTATACATATTAGACAGAATCGAGTAGAAAAGAGGAAATCCTTGAAGATTTGACATTGAAATTCTTGGGGGAAATGAATTGATTCTATTATATGAGCTGCCTTTGTATATAACACTTTCTATCCAACAACAATAAGATAACTTATTTATTCTCTAATAATTAGGGATATGAGAGGAGAATGGATGAAAAATATATCTAATCTTTGACAAGAAACGTATTAAACGACTACTCTATCAGAATGCCACTGAAATAGATGCATTAGAAACTGGCTTAACATTTTAATATGAATGCATAAGATGACTACTCACAAAATAAAATTGAGCACTAGTTCCTCTATACCGTCATGTTTTATTATGGAATCATATTATCAAATCAAAACAAAAAAAAATCACATAAGACAGACCCAAAGATTATTTTGAATTATATGCAAATTATCATACTTATTTCATCTACATTTAGAACATTTATGTGCACGCTAAAACATTTTAACTATAAACTGGAAAACAAATGTCAATAAAATGGTAGAAAAATTAGTTTACCTACCATAAAAAAGAAACAAAGTTGTTGATTTATTATTATTAATTTTTTATTTGACTGATGAAGTGGAGATTTTTTTTCTTCTGAAGAACGTTGATGTTTTCACGTGTGAATCAGTTGAACCTTTTTTCTGGGAATGCTCATTTGATTAAAGTGGCGATATGATACAAAGCCATGGAAGCACAACTTTATCTTTAATATTATACTGAGAATGATCACTATATTAGTGGTACCTTAAGACAATCCTCTTTCCTGCGTCACCTTAGTTACACTTTTGAAGCTCAACTATTTGGATTGGGTTTGGGTTTGAGACTCAAACCTAGATGTAGGTTTGGATTTTAGCGGGAGAGGCTAAAAAGTAGGCGGGAAATATTTAAATTCAAATTTTTTTCTTCAAATAATCGTAAAAATTCAAATTTTGGCCTCTAAAATTGGCGGGAGATGTTCAAATTCATGATTTTTGAGAATTTTTTTTTGGAATTGAACGATTATTTGAAAAAAAAATTTGAATTTGAATATTTCCCGCCCACTTTTTAGCCTCTCCCGCCAAAACCCAAACCTACATCTAGGTTTGAGTCTCAAACCCAAACCCAATCCAAATAGTAATATCACCGGACGCGGTTATAATATTAAAACAAAAAATTAATTATATATTGAACATTATTTGACAGTTTTCTTACAAACTTTTAAACAAATATTATATCTTATGCAATATATGTTCTCTCCTAATTAATACATGTCCTAAGTATCTTAAGTCACGTAACATCTATTTTACGCCACATATGTTCGCTCTAAAAAAAATTGAACTGTCAAAATTTTAAGCGACAGCCAAAAAACATTCAGTATAAATGATTTTTCGAAATTCAACACCATAGTCGTAACGATGACCACCAACATATTTATATAATATTGAAATTTGTGTACAAAAGTATATAAGACTGAAAAATTTCAACAAAAAATAAGAATAAAGAATCTTGTTGAATTTTGATGAAAAATAAGTAATAAATAAAAGAGAAGAAGAGAGAAGCTTTTGGGATATTTTCTGGATATTTTTCTCATTGAGAAAATGAAGCACGTGACTTCAGTTTAAATACATGTGCTGAGGATATCTCCTCCTATCAAAGATTGCCATGTGTCAAGCTTAATTAACTAACAACTAGAGCAACTAATAACTACTGATCAGCTCTAACTAACTTGTAACTAACCTAACTATCAGTTAATTACATCTTCTCTGCTACTTCCAATCTACCAGCATCAGTTTGAATTAATCACTAATATCCTTCAGCTGCACTGAGCCATAGTTCACTGCTCCAATATCTCATTTTTGTCTCAGTTTGTTGCTGCTTCCATAATCATCATTCTGAGCTTCATGCCTTGATTTCAACAGCCTCCCACAAGCTGATCGATGCTTGGTATAAATTGACTAACCCCAAGCTTTTCACCATCATTTTGAATCTGTCAGCTCCCAATGATTTTGTAAAGATATCAGCAAGTTGAATGACAGTTGAGACTGGCATTGGCTTCAACATCCTTGCTGATATTTTTCTCTTACCACATGGCAATCAATTTCTATATGTTTTGTCCTTTCATGAAAGAAAGGATTTTCAGCTATATAGATGGCACTTGTACTATCACAAAATAAAGGTATTGATTTTCTTTGTTTAACTCCCAAATCTCCCAACAGATATACTAACCATTGAACTTCACAAGTAGCCATAGCCATGGCTCTATATTCTGCTTCTGCAGAACTTTTAGAAACTGTTTGTTGCTTTTTGGACTTCCATGATATCAAGGAATTTCCTAGAAACATACAAAAATCAGTTACTGACTTCCTTGTCTCACAACATCCAGCCCAATCACTGTCACAGTAGCCTTTAAGATCCAGAATGTTATGTGCAGGAAAGAACAATACCTGGCCTGGTGTGCCCTTAAGATATCTCAATATCTTGTGTACTGCTTTATGATGAAGAACAGTAGGTTGATCCAAAAATTGGCTTAACTGTTGGACACTATGTGAGATGTCAGGTCATGTCACAGTGAGATACAGGAGTTTCCCTATCAATCTCCTATATCTACTAACATCTTCAAAAGGATCAGAATCTTTATGCTCATACTTTGCTTTAGAGTCTATTGGAGTTGAAGAAGGTTTACTGCTAAGAAAGCCTTCCTCTTTTAACAAGTCTAAGGTGTACTTTCTTTGACAAAGATTCATTCCTGACTTGTTCCTTGCAACATCTATACCTAAAAAGTATTTTAGGTCTCCCAAATCCTTAATCTTGAACTCATTATGTAAGAACACCTTGACTGAGGTAATTTCCTTCATGCAATTACTAGTAAGAATCACATCATCAACATATACTAGTAAAGCAATGAAATTTCCCCCATCATTCTTGATAAAAAGGTTGTAGTCATGCCAAGAATGTTTAAAGCCTATTTTGAGCAAAGCCTTTGTGAGTTTGTCATTCCATTCTCTACTGGCTTGTTTTAAACCATAGAGAGACTTAACCAACTTGCATACCTTGCCAGAACCTTTATCATATCCCAAAGGAATCTTCATATAGATTTCTTCATGGAGATCTCCATGAAGAAAGACATTATTTATATCCAACTGTTGTATGATCCACCCCTTGGCAACAGCCACAGCCAACAATGTTCTTATTGAACTCATTTTGGCAACAGGTGAAAAAGTATCTATGTAATCCACCCCTGGCTGCTAAGTATATCCTTTGGCCACCAATCTTGCCTTGTATCTTTCTACTGTCCCACCAGACTTAAACTTTATCTTATACACCCATTTACAGTCAATTGGGACTTTGCCAGGTGGTAAATCAACAAGGATCCATGTGTTATTTTCTTCAAAAGCTGATATCTCAGCATGCATAGCTTCAATCCAAGCCTGTTCTTTGATAGCATCCTGAAAACTTAAGGTTCTGTGAGAACATCTAAAGACATAATAAAGATTTTGTGCTCTGGATTGATCACATCATATGATATTACCTTTTCAAGATTATGATAAAATGAATTAGAATAACCAGAAAAATAAGTATGATCATGAGACTTAGGTAAAGAAGAACACTCATAATCAGACAAGTAAGCAGGAGTCTTAGAGGATCTATTGGATCTTCTGAGTAAAACATATGTATCATTAGACTGAGCTTGAGTGTCAGAATCAGGAACAATATCAGAAGGATTAGAACCAGTATTAGAAAGAGATATATTTGATGCATGTGAACTAGATGGAGCAGTTGAGAGCTGAGATGGATTAGAATGAACTTGAGGAGTAATAGGAAAAATGTCATGAGAATAAGAAGAAGGAGAATGAACAAAAGAGGAATCCAGTGACTTGGTATGAAAACTAGAATCCTCAGAAAAAGGGAAAATATGCTCAAGAAATATGACATCCCTTGAAACAAAAAATGTCATGTGTTTCAAGATCAAGTAGAATAAAACCTTTTGAGGTACTGGATTGTCCTAGGTAAACAGATTTCTTTCCCCTAGGATCAAATTTGCTTCTTCCTTGATACAAAGTACAAGCATAACTGAGACATCCAAAGATTTTTAGATTGACATAAGAAGGAGCAATTCCATGCAATTTTTCATATGGAGAAATATTTTGGATAATAGGTGAAGGGGTCAAGTTTATTAGGTAAATTGCATGCTTGACACAAAACCCCCGGAATTGAATAGGTAAGCTAGATTGAAATTTAATGGCTCTAGCAACATTCATAATGTGCTTATGTTTCCTCTCAATAATGCCATTCTGTTGAGGAGAGGCAACACAGGATGTCTGATGTATGATGCCATTTTGTGCATAGAAATCTGCCATAAGGAACTCTGGTCCATTGTCAGATCTGATAACTTTGATTGGAGTAGAGTACTGTGTTGCAACAAATGTATGGAAAGATTTTAGAATAGACGAAGCTTCTGATTTATTTTTAAGTAAAAATAACCAGGTGAATCTGCTAAAATCATCAACAAATGTTAGAAAATATCTTTGCTCATATACAGTGCTTTGTTTGTAAGGACCCCATATGTCCACATGAATAAGATCAAAGGTCTTATGTACAATGGTATTGCTCAAGGAAAAACTGAGTTTGTGTTTTTTTGCAATGGGACATATACTACAATGACATGTTGCCTTATTACAAGCAGAAGAATGAATACTTTTGATCATTCTTAACCTAGGTAAAGATAGATGACCTAACCTATAATGCCACAAGAGATTGTCAATCTCTTTATTTGGAATAGCAATACTTTGATTACAATTGATAGAAGGAATGTGATTAGACATGCCAATATGAGCAGTCATGCCATCTTGATCACTTATAAGGCTTGAAATATTCATGATGGTAGCCCAGTGGGTAACATCCACTGCCTGAGACCGAGAGGTCCAGGTTCGATACCCACCTCACACAAGGGGAATGATTTAATTGTCATTTCTTTGGGTTCCCTTGTGTGAGGTCTTATACTCCCCTCATGGGGCACCCGCTCAACGGGACTTCTACTACTCCCCACACGGGGCACCCGCTCAAACGGGACTTCTACGACACCCGCTCAAACGGGACTTCTACGACACAACGGGCTTCTATTACTCCTCCTCTGGTGAGGTCTAATAATAAATAATTGTGATAAACTAGACCATACATATAAATGGTCTAGTTTTTTTTAAAAAAAAAGAAAAAAAAAAGGTACAAGCTGTTCCATACATCAGCTGTTCCAATCCTCCTCAAGGAAGGAAGGCCCTGAATGACACATTTGTCAAAGCCACAAGTTACTAGACAAGAATTTGTTTGGTCAATTGTGACACAGAAATGATATTGATATGAAAGGCACGAACACAAAGAATATTATACAATATTAAGGATGATGACAGTTTAACAATGCCTTTATGAGTAACATGTATGGATAGATGATTTGGAAGTTTAACAAACAGATTATGAACTAAAATAGAAGAAGTGTATTGATCAGGTGAGCATATGACATGATATGTAGCTCCAAAATCCAAAATCCAAAGTGTGTCTTTAGCAAGTTTAGAGATACTTGTGGAGGCATTAAAATCCCATAGTTGGCATTGATTTGATGGACCATGGGAGAGAAATAAATATGTGCCTCTTCACTTCTTTTAGATTCAGCAATTTTTATGTCTTTAAACATCAGCATTAATTCTTGCTTTTGTTCCTGAGTGAAGCTAGAATTTCCTTGTGTGCCTGAGCTTCCTGTTAAACACTGTGAACCAATAGTATTATCCTTGGACAAGAAAGTTCCAGCAACATGATTAACACTTCTGTTTCCAGTAACACCAAAGTTCTTAAACCTTGCATTTCCTTGGTTATTAAAAGTGCTGAAACCTCCACTCTTATTGTATCTATTATTTCCAAGACTGCCTCCATTTCAATTCTTCCCTTTATGCAGCTTATGGCCTGGTGGATAGCCATGTTTCTTGTAACACTTGTCCACTGTGTGCCCTTGGTAATTACAAAAAGTACACATCAAGTCCTTTCTCCTTTTGAATCCATTACCACCCATGGCATTTATAAAACTGCCACTGCTTTGTGCAAAGTCATTCCTGCCAATATCTCCTTGGATGTTTTCATGATTGTAGCTAGTACCTTCATTGTACATGATTTGTACTTCTTTTTGAGAAGTAGAATTCATCAACTGACCTTCTTGTTGACATGCAAAGTTTAATACATCATCAATAAGTGGTACATTTTTCTTCATCAACACTTTGAATTTTACTCCCCTAAATTTGTCATTTAGGCATTTTAGGAACCTAATGACATGTCATTGTCATAATATTCTTGTATTACATCTAGTCCTCCACAGGTGCAAGCAGGAATAGGTCTTAACACAAGGAAATCATCCCACAGAACTTTGAGATGTGCATAGTAATCATCCACGAACATATTGTCTTGCTTTAAACTATGCAATTCATCTAGAAGATCAGACAACCTATATGCATTTAATTTTGCATATTTCCTTTCCGATTTTTCCAAATAGAGACTGCACATTTGAATGACAAAACACTTTGTGCACATTTGGTGGTTCTTCTCCTGGGGGGTCACGCTATCAGAAACAATAAAAGAAACAGCAGTCGTGGGATCTGTTCTTGGGAGTCGTGCCAATTAGAAAGAGAAGTCAGCGACTTATTTGAGCCGCGAGGCAGTGAGATTTTTTGGTGAGTTCGATATTTTCTGGGCAGTCTTTGAGAAGACCGTTGAGGGAGTTATAGTTTTCCGTTTTCAGTCCGTAATATACTGATTCGAAGATAATCGAATAAGCTTCGATTGAGCACAGACGACACGTTATTCTGAGTCCCGAAAAGAAAGTTATAGCTCCGAGTGTAAGACTGGGCAATGCTGTTTCTGATTTTCTGTTATCTTTTGTCTCCGTAAGAGGTAGGGACCCCCACGCCATTTAATTCTCACATTTAATTGTGTATAATATTGGGTTTACATTTTGGGACTGTTTGGGTGATTAATTATCGCATGAACTATTCAACTTACGAAATAATATCACGAATTGTGTTTATTTCTTTCGATATTGTATAAACTGTTTTTGGCTTGATTTAAATTCATTATAATTTGATTCGTAAATTGATTACTGCGTTCTTGTTATTGCCTTATGTAAATTGTCATAATTAATTGATAATTGTGAATCTTGGATTGATTAGGTCTATATTGAAATTGCATAAATGTTATCTCTTTGGTCGTCATATTTGGGAGTCATTCATTTTTAGTTATATGTGTTTGGTCGACCGAGTCGTCGCACCTACTAAGCTCTTGTCTAGGAAAGACTAATTAACAGGATTCGTTCGCTACTGCATTCTGATACTGATACTGTGACCCGAGAGTCTTCTGATATACGTGTCTCTGAACCCTCACCCGATGAGGTTATCATTGGGACGGTAATGGCTTTGTGGAGTCCACAGTGGTGGGTGATGATACAATATAATAATGGATCCTTAAACCCTGGGCACGTCGTTTGGGGGACCGTACCAAACCCGCGCCTGCATTTTCTGAGTCGTCCTAGCTCAGATAATAGCTAGGGCTATTACCGTTATTGTTGATTGGGAGTGAATAGATGAGTCAGCTCATGTGGCGGGATTGTGTGTCATAGCAGTAGTGATGTTCTTAATGTTTAAACGGTGTTGTAATCGAGTGTAGTGTATGAGCAATGTGTGGTGCTTGTTGTGCATTCGGTTATGTAAGCGTTTAGATGCGAGGAATATGTCTATTTAGTTTATTTGTTATTTCATACTTGTTCGTTCTTATTATTGGTCTCTACTGAGCACCGGAGCTCGATCCGATATCCGATTTTGCTGTTTCAGGTGATGATGAGTACTGTGACGATGTTGATGGAGCTTGGGGAAGGGGGACCATGAAGAATGACTTATAACCGGCTTCAATTAAAGAACTTAGTCTATTTCATTTACTCATTTTTATTTAGAACAATTTCATTATTAGTATCGTTGAACAATTTCATTTGTAATAATTATTTTTCGCTGTCGAACTCTTATTTTAGATTATTTTATAATTGAATTTATGTTTAGTAACTCTTTTTGTCGGCTTTGGTGTTTCATTAACCAATGAGACCATGTCATCGACCCTAATTACGGAGTGTGACAGTGCAAGATCTCAACAAATAGAAACATTCAAATATATTATAAAAGCATTCTTTTTTTTTTTCTCAAAATTTTAATCTATGGACAGAGCCACAAATAAATCTTTATCCGAAAGTATTTAAAAGCTTGGCCAATATCAATACACAAACTCATACTTTGGTATAACATGAAATCAATATAAGAAAATAACATGCTCGATTCCTCTTTTTCGTACCAAAGTATATTCTTAAACCCCAATCAATTCACTATTTCCATTAAAAAAAAGATGATTATTAACATTATTTTACATAAAAACAAGAAGGGGTTCAATTCGTTACCTCAAATCAATGATCGTTCTTCCTAGATTGTGAAAACACCCTAGTATCGATCTCCAAAATCTGCTATCGTTTGTGGGAAAACATCATCAATACTACATATACAACTCTCCGTTAGACTCTTTATTTATTTTACGTAAAAGTTAATGAGACTCCTTATTCCTTTGATAGATAGTCTGACATAGAAATATTCCCTAGAATCAAAACTTTATCCTATAGAGTCCTAATTTAATTTATCCTCAAGATAAATCATAACTTATTTGATTCTCTAGATGATATACTTTATCAAATCAAATAAATATCTCCACTGATTGATCCTCTAAAGAGATAAAATCTCTCAATCAAATAAAATATTTAACCACTTGTAAATCCTAACCGATAGATTCTCTACTGATAATCATATAAATTTTCTAAAAGAATTCATCTTATTCTAGTTACGATAAATAAAATATATTTCTTGTTTTTATTTTCCCAAAAGATACGGGTCTTACACATATGGTCAAGAGTGATAATATGGAGAGTAGTTATTGATCCACTCAAATAAAATAACTCATATGCAATTTAACTCGTTAAAAGAAGTAAAGACAACACATGTCATTTACCAACAACAATAACTAGCAAACGTTTTTACTAAGGCATTAAGACCTTCAAGACTAGTTACTATTGGATTGCACAAGATCTCATGCAATCGCCAACCCTATCGAATCCTTCACAAGAGCTTCCATCTCAGCAACATTTCATAGTCAAGTGTTAAATTTCAAATTACCTATAGAAAGTGCCGCCAGGTTTGTTAATCAGAACCTGCAACCGCGGACATTAACTTTCTCCAATTCACTTACTTTAATAAATTACTTCATGATTAAACTATTCATTATTGCAATAGGTAAATTACATTGTAGCCATATCACAAAGTTTTTCTTTATCCTCTTCTGATCTTTTTTTAGTGTTATTCTACTTGCATTCTAAATACTCTTAAAATTGAATTTTTTTTTTGAAGCCCGGCTGGCCCCCATGAAGGGGAGATAGAAGTGCCTCACAAGAGGATGAAAGAACTCTAAAAAGGAAAATTTAAAGCATGCCCATGTATGGGAAGGGTATCGAACCCACCACCTCACGGTCGTGGGCAGGCCACTGGGCTATAGACCTTGTGATCTCTTAAAATTGATTTGGTATCTTAAAATAATAACAAAAGGTTGACAAAAAACAAAAAAAAAAAGGAAAAATAGATAATTTTCTTAGCTTCAGCCTTCAAGTAACCTGCCATTTGAGAAAAACAAAATTAATGTTGTTCTTCCAACATAACGATCAAAGATATGAAATTGAATCTAAGATCTATCACATGAAAGGGACGTTCTTAATTAATTGAGCTACTATGTTACAAGAAATTTTCCTGTTAAGAGTTTGACACTTAATTAGTTGAGTTTCTATAATTTATAATGGTGTGCTGAAGTTTTTTTTTTTGTTATAAAGAATAAAGAGGGTTGCTGAAGGAGGTTTTTTTTTTACTCAGTGTCAGGATTCAACATCTGATCTTTAAATTACGGATCATAAGCTCTATCGCTATTATCTACAAAGCGGGGTTTTGCTGAAGACTTTACCATATATAACTTTGGAGTAAATGAATCGAATCTTCCATGCACCAAATCAGGCACCGTCTCAAACATATGCGAGGCCCTGTGCCGAAAAAAAAATTGTATATATATATATATAAACAAAAAAAAATAAAAATTGGGGCCCCGGATTTTAGGGGGCCCTCTGCGGTTGCTCAGCTCGCATCCCCCATTAACCGGCACTGGTGTATGGTAAAAAAAATTTTGAGCAACAAATTGTAAAACATCAAGATCTTCAATTTTTTTAACTAATAATTATATACAAATTAAGTAATTTTTTAAAAAATTTGGGGCCCCTGTAAATGTGAGGCCCGATTCCGGATGTCACCTTGGACACCCTTGGAGCCGGGCCTGCACCAAATGATTTATTACTCACTGTATTTTATTCCTTTTTTTTTTTCCGTTAGATCGAGGGTGTCCACCGTCGATAATAGTGACTAATCCACTCGCTACGGGGTTTTTTCGAAGAGGTAAATGACTGGCCATGAAATGCGCTTCATTCCCATGAACATGAATCGAACTCCTGACATTATGGTTAAGGAATGAGGCGAGGTACCACCACACCAAACCTCATGTTCTGTATTTTAGTTCTTTGAATGCCTGAGTTTGTGGCTGCCTTTGAAGGGTTATCGCCTATAACGTAATGATGTTTTGGCTGATTTGTTTCTTTAATAAAAAAATAGTATTTATTTATTTTTGCAAACAAAAGTATTTGAGATCCTCCATTTAAGATCTCATCTGGAAGACTAAGATACTCCTTCTTAATAGAATTTTGAGCCAAGACATTAGTGTTTACTATTCGGCTAAACTGAAATATCGAATTAAATCGAATTTTATTATGTGGTTCGCTTTATTCGATTTTTATTGAAAAAACAAAATAATTCGGTTTGATATTCGATTTTTAATTTTTAGAAATCGAATAGACCATTTTTTTTATTATTAAAAAATTTGTATTATACTTATTTGTATTATTAATATTACTTAGAGTCGTATTCAATCCATCTGTTTCAGTGACATTCTAAAAGCATACACTTTGTGCATTTATTGCCAAATTTTAGGTCAGTCGTATATTATTGTGGACTTAATGAGTTATGGTATTGTCGTAGAGTGTATCTTTATTCTTAATTTTTAGTTTATTTTTTTATTTTAATTGTGTATTATAATTTTATCTTTTATCTAATTTTTATTAAGTTGAATTCCATAAGAAAAATGAAATTTCGGTACAAACCGAACCGAATTGAACCATACCAAAATAATTTCGGTCTTCGGTATTTGGTTTATAAAAAGTTTTGTTCGATTCTGTTTTCATAAAACGTTACAAACTCGAACCGAAATCCGAAATTTTGTTCCGAATACTGAATGTACACTCCTAATACTAATAAAGTCGAGTTTATGAGATCGAATTTTGACCGGTGTTGTCAACTTTAAAGAATTATACTTAACTTTCAGTGGTGATAGAAGAGGGTTGATCACCATCACTTACACATTTTTTTAACTTAGCAGGAAAAAAAAGTACTCCTTCACAGATCGAGAGATCTCAGATTTAATACTCACTGTAATATAATTTTATTCTTTCCTCGAAAACATATCACAGTTTGGAAATTAAAATGCAATTATCTTATTAATAAAATGAATAATACCCTCGGTTGCAATTATTATTAGCTCAATAATGAATTTCTGTTCTCCATAATAATAATAATAATAATGAATTTCATGAATTGCTATTATTGTACAGAAAAAGGGATAGTGTAAGTGGTAACCCAAAGCATATGAGGATCGTCAACCCTTTTAGTGTGCCAAACTTTGGGTTCAGTTTGGGCTTCGGTGTAACTATCAATGATGTGTATTAAACATTTTGATCCAATAATTGAGGTTGGTGGGTCAGAATTTATTATTTTTTGGGTCACTACAATTGGATTTCTAACTTATTTTCGTGCTTCTTCAGAAAGGAAAAAAGAGAAAAACTTCCGCGTTGGTTTATAACTAACTGGACCACGGGTTACAAAAGCTCTAGTAATCAGTAATCGAAGTAAGGATTTAGTGTAAAATATATTTTTTATGCACGTGTGAACATATTTTTGACGCAGAATTAACTGATTTGACAATCAAGATTATAAGTAAAAACATATCGTTGTTTTTCCAATAATATAATAATTGTTTATTTTATCGAAGAACATCGATTTAGTTTATCAAAGAAAAACTGTTCATCTATCATCAACCATTAGATATGAAACCCGTGCATTGTGCGAATATATTTTTATTTTCTCAAAATATATTTAGGACCAATTTAATGAGTAATTGAAAATATTTTGGAGAAAAATGTTAACATTATATGGTTTTTGATAACGTGAACTTTCATCGATTAAAATAAGAATTTACAAAGGAGGGAAGTAAATTTAGACATTTCTTAACTATTGTTTTAGAGGAGCTAAGGTTAACACACACAAAGTTTTAAAGATAGAATGTAAATCTCTTTTGATCATCAACCCTCTCTTCTCCAACCACTATATGCTCTTGTGATAGTTTTTATATTAGATTTTCTAAAGACATAAAGAATAGTTAACGGCCATAAATTATTGAGACTGAATTTACATTACTATTTCGATATGACACTACTGAAAAAATGGTCTTTAGTGATAGGAAAAACTTTTTACTAAATCATAAAATGTCGTCATTAAAAAATTTTAGTGACAAGATAAAGTTGTCACTAAAGGTTCTTTGTGACGACATTACGTGTCGTCAATAATGATTGTACTTCAGTGACAACTAAAATATCGTCACTAAATATTTGCATGCATTAGTGACAATAAAACTTGTCACTAGATACGTCTCTTTAGTAACAACCGTTAAAACTTTCTAAAACTGAAAGTTAAAAATGTCAGTGACAAGATAGTGTCGTCATTAAAAAATATTTTGTGACGACAATCGTCGTCACCAAAAGTAAATGAAAAGGTTTTAAAAAATTAAAAAAAAATTAATCTCCGGGGTCCAATGCCACAGGGTCGCTGACCTGGCAGCCACCTGGATTGATGACTAGACACGTGGAGTCCACATTGGATATGCATAGTGCCTATGTGGCACGTCATTAAATCATAATATTCTTTTGTGGATGTAAGGATTTGAACTCTTGACCTCCACTAGAGAAGTTAAGTGTTCAACCGCGCTCTGAGCTGAAAACATTTTTTGTCACATTCTCATATTTAGTATTTATACTATATCTAATACAAATTTTCATTAAATAAATATTTAAATATTTCAAAATAACATTAGAATCTAATTTATTCCTTAAAGTTATTTAAATACGAGTCCTTCAAGTTTTTTTCAAATAATAATTTTAAATCATTATACGTCTTTAAGTACAATCCAATTTAAAGAAATAAGTTTTAAATATCCAATATGAACTCGTACACATATTATTTATATTTCTAGTTATTAAATATAAATATATTAGTAGCAAAGTGTTTTCACTCACAGTTCTAATGATAATATCTATAAGATATACATGTTCAACACATGTAAACGGTAAGACGGATATAAATATAGTTATATTTACAAATGCATGCACAAAAGAAGTTTTGCATATATACATAAGCCCAATAGTTTAAGAAAATTACATTTTTTACAAGTACTCTAAAATTAAACAATTAAAATCATTAATTGGAAAGTTCAAAATTAATGACAATATTTTTAGTAACATTTAGTGACAACACATTTTGTCACAGAGATTAATGAATTGTGACAAAGTAGAAAAATGTCGACTCTATTACCTACAGTTTTAGTGACAAGATTTCGCAAATTGTCACTAATTTAAGATATTTAGTGACAATACATTTTGTCACTGAGAAGAATGAATAGTGACAACGTAATTTTTGTCACTATATGAGTATATAGTGACAATAAAATTGTCGTCACTATTACGTACAACTTTAGTGACAAGATGTCTCAAGATGTCACTATTTTGAGATATTTACTGACAATACATTTTGTCACTGAGAAGAATGGATAGTGATAACGTAATTTTTGTCACTATATGAGTATATAGTGACAACAAAATTGTCGTCACTATTATGTACAACTTTAGTGACAAGATTTCTCAAATTGTCACTATTTTGAAATATTTATTGACAACAATATTGACGAAATTGTTGTCGTCATTAAAATTAACTCTCATTGTTTCTCAATGACAAAATTAACTGTTGTCACATTTAATAACAAATTTTTTTATCGTCGTAATAATTCTTATCACTAAAGGTCATTTCTCCTCTGGCGTGAGAGGAATCTCGACCACCATGTGAAAAAAATAGAAAATTGGACGAAAGTAATTTGGCCCTCCCATTATCATCTTCTTCTTTCACAATCGATACGAATTTTTTAGTTTATTCTAAGTTTGAAAGAAGTTTTTGCCTGTAAATAAACTGCTGAAAATTTTAAATGACTATTTAATTTCTGATTCTTCAATATATTTAAGTGTCCAGCAACCGCGACTTTGATCGTCAAGGAGGCCGTAGCCCAGTGGGTCAAGCCTCTAACTGTGACCAAGAGATTTCGACTTCGACGCTCTCTCCCTATGTGGGGGTAATAAAAATTCTCCTTCTCTGGTGAGGGAGAATTTAATGTTGCTGACAAAAAGAAAACCTGCAGACTTTGGTCTTTTTTTTTTTTTGGGTCTTCTTTCACTATCTGTATGCATCAAGCAATTCTTCTCCCACAAAGTTGTTGTGAAGAAGAAGTGAAAAAAAAAAATATTAAAAATAGTAATAATCCATAAACACATGATTAACGAAAATAGAAAACATAATTTGTTTTCGCTTCAATACTAACAAACGGAAAGAACAAAGTTCACAGTTTTTGTCCATGAATTTTGTTCCAAATATCTTCCTAAAGATTCTAAATTTGCTGGTTTTTTCTTGGAGATTATTTTACATAGAGGTAGGAAATTGAAAGGCCAAAAGTCATGGTGGTGAATTTTGAGTATGTTGAAATTTTAGTCTATATAAATTGCTGGAGGTGAAGTGAATGTATTCATGGAAACTTTGGAGTCTTTTTAGTTATCAACTGGTATTGCTTGTTGGAAAATTATTATTTTTTCTTCCCAACGTCCGTTCAACTCCTTACTGTTATTGAGTTTGTGAGTTTTTGGAGAAGCAATTTTTGTGCTTCCACTGCCATATTAGCTATTGGTATGAGCCTTGTTTAATAGCAATAAAATAATGACATATGAGTTATAACACTGGTTGTGAAGATTATTATTAATGGTGCAGTTGTCCAAAAATGGATTGTTCAACTTTCGTTATTCTTTGACTGAAGTTCTAGTTATGAGAGATAATTATTCTTTAGTAAAAGAGAAGGATTTTCTATACAATTTTTATGGATATAGATATAGAAGTTTTTATCAAAATGACAGTGTTCTTGTAGATTAATTTGCACATGCCATTGTTTTTACGTAGTGATTTTTTTTTTTTGCAATGACGAATTTCTTGAATTCGTCTTCAAAGAAGGACGGATTTCTTCAATCCGTTTTTGGCTGATGTGGAAAAATATATACCACATCAGTTGAAGATGGATTATTGGAATCCGTCTTCTAGAAGACGGATTCAGGAAACTCGTCTCCTACCCTAAATTACTCTAACAAACCATAATAAACCCCTAAAGAAAATAAATTCCCGAAATCCGTCTTCTAGAAGAAGGATTTCGGAAGACGGATTCTCGAATTCGCCCTCTCTATTACAGCCTTTACAAAATCTACAAATTTAACAGAAAACTACAACACAAAAACATAATTAACAAATCAGCCATAACTAGGGGTGTCAACGGGTTCGGGCCGGCCCGAACCCGGCTCACATAGCTCGAAAAAATGTGAGCGTGAGCTGAGGTAATGTGAGCGTGAGCTGAGCCTGAGCTTAATATTGGAGCTCGCTTCTTATGTGAGCTGAGCGTGAGCTTGACCCCGCTCAGCCCGAAAAAAGCTCGAACCCGAATAAGATTAATATAATTAAAATATTATATATATATATATAATAATAATAATACTACTAATTAAAAAAAGACTTATATAAATTATAATTATAATATATTGATAAACTAAATACTCAAACAATGGGCTCATTGATTTTTAAGTGCATGGGTTCTCTTGCTTTTTAATATAAACTCCTTTTATTAGCATATCAAATAATTCTGGGACTTTTGCTTCTTTTTTTGTATTCTAGAATTTAATATTAAGGCTCATTGTAATATTATACTATTCTTGAGACAGGATTTTTGTTTTTTGGCTAATATAAATGAGCTTGGGAAGCTCGTGAGCTAAGCTCGAGCTCGTGTTAAAATGTGAGCTGAGCGTGAGCTCAGCCAAGCTCAGCTCACATAGCTCAATTGACACCCCTAGCCATAACAGAATTCAGAATCAGAAATCAGTTCACAAATCAGAAAACAAAACTCTAATTCACAATTCAAACCAACAATCAATTAACAATAACACGAATTAACAAATCAAAGTCATTCAAAATACATAATAAAATTCAAACCATTCATTATCAAGTATATGTCATTCTCTACACTCTTTTTAAAAAGTCTTTCTATAGTCTTTCTTAAAAACAATATTGATTTTAAAGGGGAAAAAGATATGTTGGAATCTGAATTTGTAACATTTCCCGGTAAATTAGACTAACATTTCAAAAACATTATTCAAGTATGTGATTCTTCAACATGAAAAATGTTTTTGTAAGTTAGTATAATTTTACATTAAAAAACAAGGGTCGAAATACAAAAGTGGAAAAAAAAATAATGGCTAAAATTAAAATAATGACTTGATTAAAGTTGTTGAAAATACATAACATTGTTAGAGCCGATACAACATAGAGGTCAATGAGAACTACTAGTTCTTGCAATTTGATTAATATGACAAGTCTTCCAGCTGTACCCAATCTGGTGGCACTGCCACACTTTTTAGGTCCATCCCTTCATCAAACCAAAGTCTTCTGGTTGGATACTTTACTGTCAAATTAGCCTAAATCGTCCTTTTCGCTTTGTTTAGATTGTCGTTAAGATCCTTTTTCGTTTAATTTTGACTTTTTTCGACTTGCCAATAAATGACATCAATCCATTTTCTTTCAGTTTTCCGTCAACCCAGCCAAATGGTCAACACATAAAGTACTTTTTAAGGGTATTTCGAATATTTCAACATATTTCCCAAATAAAAAATTTGGATACTCAATTGTTAACACTACAAAAAAAAGACCTTTAGTAACGAAAATTTTCGTTAGGAAAGGTCAAAAAATTCGTTACGAAAAACCTTCGTCACCAAGTTCGTCCTGAAAGCCCCGTCGCCAAAGGTCTTTCCTAACGAATCACCATTTTCGTTACTAAAGGTATTAGTGACGAAATAGTTTCGTTAGGAAATGTGAGAATTCGTGACGAAATTTTTGTTACTAAAAGTATCAAAGTTCGTTACTAAAAGTTTTACAAAAAATTTAAAATTTAAAGCCATTGCATTGAGCCGAGCCGGTTCCAAGACGTGCCCCACTTCACCCACCGGAGCCGAGCCCCCTACAATAATGTTGAATAAAGTCTCCACATTTTCATAGAAGTGGGAATCGAACTCAAGACCCCCAACTTGTATGTCATGCACTTGCCCACTGAGCTACGTTCGTCATTTGTTACTTATTGCTCCTATTATATTTATTATAATGAAGTTTGTATTTTGAACCTTTAGTTATTTTAATTTCTCTTTGTGTTGTGATTTTTTTTTTATGAATTAAATTAAAATTAATACATTTTCGTCAATGTATTTGTGTATTAAATTGTTATAAAAAATAAGAATAAAATTATTCTAGTTGCATATATACTATTTTTTAGTAATACTTTTAATATAAAGGACCTCTTGCTAGGCTACTAGAATTATTGGCTAAAAGATTGACTAAAATAGTTTTTTGAACTTTTTTGCCCTTATAGCTGGGTGAATCCCTTATACCAGTAGGGGGTAAGATAGTCATTTAACACCCTCAATTTGGGGGTTTAGGGTTTCTATCCCCAAAATTCTAGGAGTAACTAAACAAATATAAAAATTAAAATTATATCATACTTATATATGTATATTCTTAAAAAAAAAAAAAAAAAAAAAAATTTAAGACGAAACTTTTCTTGACAAATTTTTGTTAACCTTTCGTAACGAAAAAGGTATTTGTCACGAAAAGTTATACCTATCGTGATGAAAATATATTTTCGTTACAAACCTTTCGTAATGAAACTACTACTTTTAGTGACAAATATTATTTTCGTTACGAAATGTCAACTTTTCGCAACGATTCCGAATTTCGTTACGAAAAGTAGACCTTTTGTAACGAAAAATGACTTCGTCACGAAAAGTTCGTTATAACAGGTAGTTTTTTTTGTATTGTAAAAAAAATAACTATGAATACTCAATTTAAATTAACAAAATAAAATCTAAAAATCCATCCCCTCCCCTATCTTCATCCCCCTCACCTTCTCCAACACTACCACCGCCGGATAAATTTGATAATGTCAAAATTATCTTCTTCTTTTTTAGGTAAAAAGACGCTAGATTAGATAGATAGAGTTGTTACAAGCAAAGAAAAAAAGAAAAGTACATAGAATACATAAAGTACATAAAAGCAACATAGAGTTTAAACTAGCATAGATCTTGGATAGCCGTAAACATATTTCGATTTACATATTTAAAGTTAGTTCTCGATTAAATGCTCGATTTTGTAAGTTTGTAATTTTTCTTAAAAGACACATTTTACATTTTATTATATAAAATCCACTCCTTGAAAAGAATTACCTCGGTAACAAGTACTTGGAGGCCAAGTAAAAAGGAAATAAATGAAATTTATATTTATTCTAAAAAGTCCTATGCTAGCCACGTTGCTCTTGACTCACCATTTTCTATGATTCTTGGAGCATTGTCATTGGTTACTTCATTCTATTTATATGCATTCATAAATTAATATTTATCCATTCCTGTCTTATTTCCCTATTCAATTTCGATCAGGAGCTTCAGCCCCAACATGACTTTAGTTTTCTTTCCAATTACCAAATCACATATTTGGCAAATTGTTCAATCCATCCTATTCGATTTGCGGCCTTGAGAAGCCGAGGATTAATTGAATGTTCAATTTCAAGAGCTTGTGCAACTTATTAAAATTTGGTGAGTTGAAGGAAGTTCTTAGGTTATCTACATATGTTATTGATTTATAGAGATTAGTGTTTTAATCTATTTGATTTTTTATTGTGTTAGGAGAATTATTAGTTTTAGGATTTTGATTATTTTGGATTAGGTTGTTGGCATTTTTATTAGGTGAGTGGTACTAACCCTTTTATAAAATTATATATATATATATATATATATATATATATATATATATATATATATATATATATATATATATATGTATTGTGTGTTCATTTGTTCATTGAACTCATGACCTGGATCCACTCATGACATGCATTGGTTATATTTATTTGTCGCCATGAAATATCTTTCTGAATTGGGCATTGTTTTGAAATATTATTTTATTGCATTGAAAATGATAAGTTTGACTGAATCTTATACGGATTTGTCCAGTGAATATTGACATGGCATGATGAGACCATGAGTCTATTGAGTCGGGCCCAATGATTCGATTTGAAGGAGCTAAGTGCTTCACCAAAGGGTGAGAGCCACATCTAGAGTCCTAACTTTGAATGTGTGCATTTGGGGCCGTATGAAATGTGATCAGCTGTTATTGTGATGCCTTTGTCAATTTCACCTCGACAGTCCCGGACAATTGTTTTCGAACCGGCCCCCTTATTATACGAGTATATATATGGTTTTCTCATTGTGCGAAATATTTTTCAGATATAAAGTACTTTGGAAGGAAAATGGTTTTAAAGACATCAGCACCACTTGCATGACCCTCACTGAGCTTCGGCTCACGTTTTTCAAATGTTTTCCCCCTCCACAGGTATCTGAAGGTGGTGCAATATTTTGGTACCCGAGTGCGCAACAAAAATATGGTATTAGCAAATTGGATAATTGGATCTTAGTCTTGTATTTTATTGAATTTCATTGTAACCCTGTGGATATTATATTATATTTTTGGAGGTAATAGAATGTTTGTTTAGAGCCTTGGCGGTTTGGCTCGTCCCCGTCCGGGCAGGGGGCGGGTCGGGGCGTCACAACTAATTCCCGCCTTGTCGCGCTCCCAAACTCTTGGCAAAATCTGGAGGTTTGTTGCAGATTTGGTGAGAGTTACAAGGACGGGAACTTCCAAACTTGGCTAAACAATCAGCCACTTGATTCGCTTGGCGAAAGATGTGAGATGCTGTGCATGTCTTCATTTGAGCTAACAGGTGTCATTCATTCTCCATATTTTCACCTGGCGATCATCTGCACCATAGACAATTAAAGGTAGAGTAGGGTGGAATGAAGCCCAATTCAATCCTCGGTCATGGCCCTCTAGGACATACTTTACAGCAGCCTCATCAGCCATCAACCCCACCAAAGAAGTTGGTGTTCATCTGACTCAAGCGAAGGAGGTCATCAGCTGGAGAAACTGTTTTCTTCCGTAAGGCGCCAATATCCCAAACCCTAACAGTCTGATCCAAAGACGCCGACACAACCAGATCCTCTTTGGGATGTGAAGCACACATCACATAGTGATTGTGCCCAGTCAAGACAGCGATGCAAGTTCGAGACTGCCAGTTCCATATTCGAATTGTCTGATCGTCACTTGAACTTACGATCCATGGGGACTCATTATGAAACTGAACAGTTCGGATATAATCAAGATGTCCCAGAAGGTTGAACAAACACCTGTGCAACTTGTAGTTCCAAACCTTGATTTTATAATCACCACCTCCAGAAACAAAAAGAGGTTTCGAACATCTTAGTATACCTCCAATCGCATCTTTGTGAAACTTTACACATTTTTACTTTAAATAAAAGAATAGGTAATGGTACTATATTATACTCCCTCTATTATACACCTCCGTTCCTTAATATAGAACTCTCGCGAAAATTAAAAAAATAAAAATAAAAATAATTTTTAAATTAAAATATCAATATTACTCTATTAAATAAAATTAGTGGTATACAAGTCATATTTAAGAGAATAATATTTTTATTTTAACTAACAAAGTATCTTATTTTTTACTTTCTTAATTTTCGCAATATATAATGGAAGACTTATATTAAGGAATGGAGGGAGTATAATATAAGTCATTTACTACTTGTAGTGAAAATTAAGTATTTTTTAATTAAAATATCAATATTACTCTATTAAATAGAATTAGTTGTGTACAAGTCATATTTAAAAGAATAATATTGACATTTTGACTAACAAAGTAACAATAATAATTTTTACCTGTCAATTGTGTACAATGTTTAAAGGTTTCAATATATGAGTCATAAATTTATAGCAGGTGAGGTCGTTACGTTGTGGATGTTGTGGACAAGGAGGAAGTTAAGTTTTTTTTTTTAATTGGGAGGGACCTATCTATTGCAATAAGTATGGGAGATTTAAGAAGCGGTGAGGGGATTCGAACTAATAACATCTGCGTCATTAGGCCTCAGCCTTGACCACTAGATCAATGCTTCATTGGCGGATGTTAAGTTCTTTGCTTTGGGGGAAGAAAGAAACATCCAAATTACTCAAAAAATCAAAGAAGAAAGAGTTAAAAGCTAAATAAAAATTATAGATTTAGACTTTAGTGACAAAAAAAATGGGGGAATGGGGTGGGGCACTAATTAGTAACATATTAGTTTTTGTTTTTGCAAATATTTGTCCAATAGTCATTTTAAATCATAATAATTGTAGAAGATGATAAAACATTGGGACTGTGCTTTTCCCAATTAGGCAAACAAAACTATCACCAATTTTTCATATTAATATGGATTTGTTCGAATTTTCCAAAACATCAAGCATCAATGAGTTGATGCAACAAACACATCAAACACTAATCAAAGTAAGGTTCTACCACAAAGCAACATAGTGCGTATGAAGCTTTGGGGATATATGTACACACGTATATATCTGTTATGTTGCTAGCTAATTAGTTTAATAAAAGTAAGAAAGTGTATAGCACTAATTTAAGTAGTCTTTATCAACCACTAAAGTCATATTGGACCGAATTTAGTATGAAATTTTTAATTTTAGTATCCAATTAGTCTTAAGAGGAAAATATTAATTTTTTAAATGGTATTGAATTATTGATTGAAAGTTTCATATTTAGACTCAATTTAAAGAAAATCAAGCAAGATCAAATCCAAACATGCACTCATTAAAAAAGTCTCAGTAATATCTAGATAGAAGAATGAGAACTTCAGTGCAACATAAGTAGAAGAATACATATCTAATCCAGGGAGCGGCAGCTAACAGAGTGTTCGAGGTGCTCGACTGCACAACATCTAAAAAATTGGGGCCTCCAATTATATATATATATATATATATATATATATATTGAAGAATGATAAAAATTGTTTGTTTTTTTAAAATTATGTTTAATTTTTTTTAGTAATACAATTGTAATGATTTTTTTGTTATATATTTATATGAAAGTTACTTTTTTCGATTATCTAAGGCCTCATTATAAAATTTAATATTGGATCTCAAAATATTTTAGACGATCTTGTACTTATGTTTACCATTATTCTCGTTGCTCCTATTATTTTTCACAACTCACTAATGGCCTTAATTCTCGGTCTTCAAGGAATGTAGAGGAAGTTTGTAGGGCATGAGAGAAGATATTGTGGGGATAGCCTTAGAATGGCTCAATTTTTCATAACGGCCTAAGCATAATTGTCACACTCCGTAACTGGAATGATAACATGGTAATGTTTCATTGGCTATTGAGACACCAAATCTCACAACATAGTTACTAAAAGAGAATTCATTAGATTATGATAAAAGAATCCAAAAGTATAAATGAACATTTTTTACTCAATAACCAAGTGACTATTATGACCAAAACAATAACAAACAAGTCAAGAACAAGTAAGCTAAATAACCATATTCTTCATGTCTAAGTACTCACACAACCGAATGCACGATAAACACCATACTTTGCCATACGGTACACACGATTATACACATTGCTTAGACATTACGAACATAACTACCGTTGTGACACGACTTCCCACGATTCGAGCTCAATCATCTAATCACGACTAACTAACAATAACTGTAACGATACTAGTTATAGTCCAAACTAGAACGGCCCAAGAAGTACATACACATGGGTTTAAGGATACATTCTTACATTGTATCATCATCCATCACCATGGACTCAACAAAACCGTTACAGTCCCAATGATAGTCCACATCGGGCTCGAGATCAACACACTCACTTATATATATATATATATATATATATATCGAACGAATCCGCTGATCCTAGACAAGAGCTCAAAAAATGGGCGACGACTCAGTCGACCAAAACAATAAACAACCAATTAAGACGACCTAAGCAATAACCAACAAGAAAGTTCAACGATTAAAATTATCAAGTATGAATAGCAGTAATAGCAATCCAAGAACAACAACGACGTTTAATTAACCAATTCCAACACGATAACACGACACTAAGACGATGCACCGCAAAATATGCACATTCACCAACACTCCATCATTTTATGCAATGAAAACATATGAAATCCGTTCTTATACACTTCTATAACATTAAACACTGTTTATATGCATTTTAAGACTGAAAATACAGAGGTGTAAGATCCTCACCTCTTACGAAAGCAAATTACACAAAAGCAAAATCTGAAATCAGTAATACCAGCCCGCTCCCGATACTATAACTTCTCGCTCCATACTCCGAATCACAATCCGTTTGCGCTCACGAGTAGGTCTTTCGAATACCCTCGAAACGATATATGGATCACTCAAATCAGACTTCATTTACCTTCTCAATTGGTCTCTCAAAGATTTTCCTAGAACATCTCATCTCTTTCTTTCCTTGTTCTTTTCACTCTTCTTTTGGTACCTTCAATATTCCCAGCAATCAACTCCCAATCAAGTTTTAAATTATCTCACAAAAGGTCCTTCAAGTTTTTAGGTATTGCATTCATGTTCTTGCACACACAAAACACAAATTATATCATATAACACGTCAAATAGTCACAACGCATAACATTTAATTCATGTGATTAAATTTTAAACATATAATCATGCAATAATAATTTAAAACATGCAAATCACATGAAGTAAAAGTATCGAGTATTACCACGTTATATTTTTGGGCAAATGTATTACAATGTTATATTTTTGGGCAAATCTTTTGTGAGATTGTAAGCTATTAGACTCGTTTTACAATCTCCTCTTGTTTAACAAAATTCTCTGTAAGCCCTAAGGGCGAACAAACTCAGTTTTTGATAATGGACAAACATTTGATGTTGTGTCTAATGCTCTCAATCTTTGTGATAGAATATCGGAAGTCATAATGGAAGCTCTAAGTACTTCAATCAAGCCATGATCAAGATTCAAAGTTATACTTAAAGGCACATCTCATCGAGATTGAAGATTGAAGACTTAGGTTTGGTTAGGATAGCTTTGTCTTTATAAGTCTTTATCTTATAAGCTCTAACCAATGCTCTTAATGAACTTAAGCGTACAACACTCTAGTCTTGCATGCATCATAAACACGTTTTCAAAAGGTTAAGTTTCAAACTGATCCTTATATGTTCTTATTTCAAAGTCTAAGTCCTTTAAAACGGTTTTCCAAATGTTCTTACTTGTTACCTTTTGGGAAAACCTTTTAGACTTCAAAAGATTTCAAAACAAGTGAAAAATCAACATCTCTCAAGCTCAGGAAAGTCGGATCATCCGAGACCTTGCACGGATCATCCGAACCTAAACAGAGAGTTGAGTTTTTTTTTGGGAACTAGTTAGCTCGGTCGACCTAGGTATACTTAGGATCATCCGAACCTTTGCTCGGATCATCCGAGGTAATTTTCGGTCAACCGAACTCTGCGAAAACTAGCTGTTATATGACCGTTTTAAAAGCTTCTTTTTGTATTCTTTTGAAAAGTATAAAAGCTCTAGTGCAGAGGAATCTTCTAACAACAACCAGAGAGAATATACATTGATTATACAAAAAGCTTTAACACTTTCAAAGCATATCCAACTTTATTCATGTATTGAAAAGTTCAAAATCATCATCTCTCTTGCAAGACACAAGTTGTTGAGTCATAAGTTCAAAGAGCATTAAAGTAAGATCTTTAAATGTATCAATCCTCAACTATTTGAGTGTGTAACTTTCTCTTTATATCTCCATCTTTCCCTCTCTTAGTGATAGGGTATTTATTGTGTCAAGTCCTATTTGGTGTGGACTTTGTACTCTTTGTGAGTGGAGTTATAATAGTGGTTATTTGTGTAAAACTCTTTGTGAGTTAGCCACTTGTGTAATTACTTTTTCTTAGTGAAGTTATTGAAAATCCTTGGGTAAGACTCAAGGTAGTGGATGTAGATTCTTTGTGAATCGAACCACTATAAATCACGTGTCTAGCTTTTCTTGCTTGGCTTTTGATCTATTATCTCTAAACTTCATATACAAGTTTCACAATCCAAAAGTTTGCAAAGAAAAAGAAGCCACTTTTATAAAAACCCAATTCACCCCCTCTCCTCCCCTTGTGTTTTTCAATTGGTATCAGAGCCTCGTCTTCACCTTTAGCTTAACCGCTTGAAGTAAAGATTATGGCCGGAAATTCCGCTTTAGCCTTCCTAGAGGGATCTACCACAAATAGACCACCTCTCTTTGATGGAAACAATTTTAATGCTTGGAAAGACCGTTTCAAAATCTATATGTGCTCTATAGACTACTCCTTATGGCAGATTTTTGAAGAAGGTCCTTATGTACCTATGAAAGAGGTGGATGGTGTTCAAATTCCAAAATTGGACAATGAGTTTAATGAAGATGAGTCCAAGAAAATGACCCTTAATTTTCGAGCTATGAACATCATTAGTTGTGCTCTTAATCCGGATGAGTACAATCGGATACGTGGAAGCAAATCCGCTCACAAGATGTGGAAAACCTTAGAAGTCACCCATGAGGGGACTAATCAAGTCAAAGAATCAAAGCTCAACATGCTTGTGAGGGAATATGAGCTTTTCTCTATGAAGTCAAATGAAACTATAAATGAGATGAACACTAGGTTCACCAATGTTGTCAATGGGTTGAGATCTTATGGAAAGGAATACTCTATGGGTGAAATGAATAGGAAGATCCTCAACTCACTTCCTAAAAGTTGGGAAGGCAAAGCTCTAGTTATTGAAGAAGCAAAGAACTTGAAAACTTATCCCACGGAAGAGCTCATTGGTTCTCTTCTCACTTATGAGCTCACACACAAAAAGGATGAGCATGTTGAAAAGGCAAAGAAGAGTATTGCTTTAAAGGCTATTCTTGATCTTGATGAATCCAGCCATTCAAGTGATGAAGAAGACATCAACTTAGATGATGAGACCATGGCTTTGGTGGTAAAGCGCATGGAAAAAATGTTTTCCGGGAAATGAAGAAAATTCTTCCAAAATAGAAGAAAACAAAATCCTAATGGAATGAGATGCTATGAATGTGGAAGCAACCAACATCTCATAGGAGAGTGCCCCTCCGCCAAAGAAAAAGAGCCCAAGGAAGACAAAAAGAAAAAAATTCTTTAAACCAAAGAATGCCAAGGGCATGCTAAGCACATGGGATCAAGAAGGAAGTGGCGATGAAGAAGAAGAGGAAAATGCAAATGTGTGCTTCATGGCTTTCGGGAATGAGGTACATCTTACACCCACTTCTTCTAACTCCCTTGATGATGATGAAGATGATCCTAATGAACTTTTGTGTGATATGTTTGATCAACTTAATAAATGTGCTAAGCAAAACCAAGAAATGAAGCTTAAAATTGAATCCTTGCTTGAAGAAAGATCTAGGTTGCTTAGTGAAAACAAAAAGCTATGTGATGATGTTGATTGCTTGAAAATCGAAAATGAAAAGCTTATGACTACTTGCAAAACATCATCATTGAAATATCAAGAAGCATATGATAAATTGTCTTCTCTTGAATGCAAACTTGTTGAGTTTGATTGTTTAAAAACCAAAGTTGTTGATCTCACCTCACTTGTTGATAAGTTCACCAAAGGAACAAAAGATCTTGATCAAATTCTTTGTATGCAACGTACTTCAAATGTTAGACATGGATTAGGCTATATACATTCAACTCACTTTGATATTGCTAGCTCTTCTAAGTTACCTAGAAAACACTTTGAGCATGCTAGTACCTCACATAAGCAAAATAGATATGTGAGCATATTCACAAATTCTCTAAGCCATCTACTTGTTGCACATATTGTGGAAAATTTGGACACACTAGTGCTAGATGCTATGTGAAGAGAAAGATTGAAAAAGGAGTAAAAACTGTTTGGAGAATCAAGCGTATTTTAACTAACCCTCAAGGACCCAAACAAGTATGGGTACCAAAAGTCACTCCTCCTTCTTTGTCTTAGGTACTTGCAAGCAAGGTAAATACTTCGGCTCAATGGTTTCTTGATAGTGGATGTTGTCGCTACATGACCGGAGATGCCTCATTAGTCAAAGACATGGAACCTATCTATGAAGGTTATGTCACATTTGGAGACAAAAAGAAGGGTAGAATCCTTGGCATTGGAAATGTTGGTAAAGGTTCATCAACTCTTGTTAAGCATGTTCTTCTTTTGATAGCCTCAAATATAATTTGCTTAGTATTAGCCAACTTTGTGATAATGGTTTTGATGTTATGTTTAGTAAAAAGGCTTGCTCTATTGTTGATAGCTCTTCTCATGAAAAAGTGCTTGTTGCTAATAGAACCGGTAATGTTTATATGTTGTCATTGGATGATCTTGTTGCATGCGATTTTAAATGCTTATCCATAAATGAGGATGATGCATTCTTATGGCACCGTAGGCTTGGTCATGTGAGCATGGATCTCTTAAATACTCTTTCCTCTAAAGAGCTAGTACGTGGGCTTCCAAAAGTGAAATATGAGAAAAACCGTCTTTGTAATGCTTGTCAATTTGGAAAACAAACAAAAACGTCTTTCAAGCCTAAACAAATGGTTTCCACTTCTAAACCACTTGAACTTGTTCATCTTGATCTTTTTGGACCAATGAGGACCACTAGCTTAGGTGGTAAGAGGTATGCCTTTGTTATTGTGGATGATTTTTCAAGATTCACTTGGATACTTTTTCTTGCACAAAAAGATGACACCTTCCATGAGTTTTCAAATCTTTTCAAAAAGGTTCAAAACTCGCTTGAACTAAAACTTGTTACCTTGAGAAGTGATAATTGAAGGGAATTTAACAATCAATTTTTTGAAAAGTTTTGTAATGAAAATGGCATCACACATAACTTTTCGGCTCCAAAAACGCCTCAACAAAATGGGGTTGTTGAAAGGAAAAATAGAACTTTACAAGAAATGGCTAGGTCTATGCTTAGTGAAAATTCTTTACCTAAATATTTTTGGGCGAAGCCGTGAACACCGCTTGTTATATTGTTAATAGAGTTCTTTTAAGGCCTTTTGTTGGAAAAACTCCTTTTGAGCTTATCTTTGGAAAAATACCCTCAATCTCATATTTCAAAGTTTTTGGTTGCAAATGTTTTGTGCTCAACATTAGAGATAGCCTTGGAAAATTTGACAAGAAATCCGATGAAGGAATATTTCTTGGCTATTCTTCAAACAAAAAGGCTTATAGGGTATA
Source organism: Vinca minor (assembly GCA_026122235.1). Lineage (NCBI taxonomy): Eukaryota > Viridiplantae > Streptophyta > Magnoliopsida > Gentianales > Apocynaceae > Vinca > Vinca minor. The sequence continues at coordinate 2,441,540 of JAOCZM010000278.1, read as the reverse complement.
TAATAAAAGAACCTTGTGTATTGAAGAGTCCATGCATGTGTCTTTTGATGAATCTAACATCTACTTGCCTAGAAAAGATGGTGATGATATAGGTATGCCCTTGGAAAGTATAAATGAAATCCTTCAAGCTCCTATGTTGGATGATAATTCCAAGGATAAGGAGGACATTGAAACTACTCAAAATGATCCCCAAGTCACTCAAAGCATTGATCCTGCAATAAATGAGCTACCAAAGGATTGGATATACAAGCAAGGTCACCCTCAAGAGCAAATCATTGGTGATCCATCCGTTGGGGTCAAAACAAGGCGATATTTTATAGATAATCTTGCTCTACTTTCTTCTATAGAACCTAAGAACATTCATGATGCTTTACGTGATTATTTTTGGATTTTAGCTATGCAAGAGGAACTTAATCAATTTGAAAGAAATCAGGTTTGGACTTTAGTCCCTAGACCTATTGATCGCCTTATTATTGGAACAAAATGGATTTTTCGTAATAAACTTGATGAGCTCGGGGAAATTATTAGAAACAAAGCTAGACTTGTTGCCCAAGGGTTCAATCAAGAGGAGGGCATTGATTTTGAGGAAACTTTTGCCCCCGTAGCTAGACTTGAATCTATTAGAATGCTTCTTGCTTTTGCTTGTTATAAATGTATTGAACTATTTCAAATGGATGTGAAAAGTGCTTTTCTAAATGGGTTTATTGAGGAGGAAGTATATGTTGAACAACCTCCCGGTTTTATGCATGAAAAATTTTCAAACCATGTTTACAAACTTACAAAAGCTATGTATGGTTTAAAACAAGCTCCTCGTGCTTGGTATGAGCGTTTGAGCAAGTTTCTCATTTCTATTGGTTTTTCAAGAGGTCTTGTTGACACCACCATTTTCATAAAAACAAATGCATCTCATGACATCTTACTTGTGCAAATATATGTTGATGACATTATTTTTGGCTCAACTAATGAAGTGCTTTGTGAAGAATTTGCTAAACTAATGCAAGATGAATTTGAGATGAGCATGATGGAGAGCTCAACTACTTCCTTGGATTACAAATCAAACAAACAAATGAAGGAATTTTCATCAACCAAGCCAAGTACACTAAAGAACTACTTAAAAAGTTTGGGATGGATGGTGCAAAAGAAAGCAAAACACCAATGAGTGCAACCATCAAGCTTGACAATGATGAAAAAGGTAAACCGGTAGATGAAACAAGGTATAGAGGTATGATTGGCTCTCTTCTTTATCTTACCGCTAGTCCGCCGGATATTATGTTTGCCGTATGCTTATGTGCTAGATTCCAAGCATGTCCTAAAGAATCACATCTCATTGCCGTTAAACGCATTCTTAGATATCTCATAGGCTCTTATGATTATGGGTTATGGTATCCTAGAAGTGAATCTTTTGATTTAATAGGTTATTCGGATGCCAATTATGCGGGGTGTCGTATTGAGCGTAAAAGCACTAGTGGGCATTGTCATTTTCTTGGCCATGCATTAATCTCTTGGTATAGCAAGAAGCAAGCATGTGTATCTCTTTCCACCGCCGAAGCGGAATATATAGCAGCCGGTAGTTGTTGTGCTCAAATTCTATGGATGATGCATACTCTTGTGGATTTTGGCTTTGCATTTCAACATGTTCCTATCTTATGCGATAACACTAGTGCAATCAACTTAACTAAGAATCCCATACAGCACTCTAGGACTAAACATATAGAAATCAAGCATCATTTCATTAGAGATCATGTTGATAAAGGTGATGTTTGCATAAATTTCATAAGCACGGATGAACAACTTGCTGATATTTTCACCAAGCCACTTGGCACAGAAAGGTTTGAATATCTCAGGCGTTGCCTCGGAATCACAAAATTCCAGGACTAATGTGTGTGTTAAGTGTGCAGGAAGAAAAAGGGGAACCCCGGATCAACAGCCAAGGGCTCGGATGATCCGAAACTAGATTTGTATTAAAAGCACACTGGATGGTCGACCGAACTTTTTGATGATGAACCGGACCATCGACCGTCGAAGCTACTGGAATGACTCGGATCATTCCTCGGACGACCTATTCATGGAACGGTCGACCGAGTTTTGCGGGCTAAAGCCTATATCCGAAATACTCAAACCTCATTTCAATTAATCCTCTCATCTCAAAACAATTTTCTCTCAAATTCTTCTTCCCTAAAACTGATTTCTCTTAACCCAAACCTTATTTATCCTCAATTTCATATTTCAATCTCTATTCCATCATCAATTTGTTTGGAATTCATCTATATTCCAAATCTTTTCATCTTCCCTCGGTTCAAATTACCCCTAATTCGAACCTATTTTGTTTTCTCACAAATAGTGAGGACTAAAAACCCTAACAAATGAGGAAATGTTGATACCAATACACCTCCTCACAAGAATCCTCAGAGGAATCTACCTAAACGACCACTTGAAAAAGGGATTTCCATCAAGGAACCCACTCAAGCCACACCGAAGAAAGGCCGAGCAAAAATGGTGGCTCAAAAAGTCGTGGGTAAGGGCAAGAAAATTGTGGATACCGATTCTAGCCACTCGGAGGACGATTACTCGTCTTCACCTTCAAGGGTATCTCCACCTTCAGATTTCGAGGTAGGAGGATCATCAAAATTTTCAACGAAAAAGGTAACGACTCCGGTTTACAATACCGCTTCTAAGCAATTGTTTGACAAGCTTAAGAAATCAAATAGAGGTTTCATGACAACATATTTTAGAGATGATATTATGTTTGCTCAAGGTTAAGGGCTAGATGAAGTCATGGGGCTATTTGATGATATGGGGTGGGTTAATCTGTTTGATGTTGATGAATCTATTTATCCCTCCATTGTTTATGAATTTGGTGCAAATTTGAGGAAGGAAGAAGGTGATGGGACTGAAATTAGATATAGGTCTTGTGTTGGAAAGTTGGAATTTGCATTCTCTGAAAAGATGTTTTGTGAGGCCATAGGAATAGAATATGTGGATCATGCTAAAAGATTCTACAAGAATACAATGAATTCAGATGATATCGGTCTCCTTGATATTAAACATTTTAAATCTCAATTTGGAATCAAAGGCAGTTTCGTCGATGCAAAGGAAAGGGAGATTGACAAGTTGGATGAATTTGGCCGGATCCTACACTTCTTTGTGTCCAACATTGTGGCCCCGGTTAAAGGGCACAAGTCATCAATTACTTTCCTTCAAATGGTAATAATGCAACATCTTTTGGAAAGGAAAGCCTTGAACTTCGCACACCTTGCGCTTCAACACTTTATGGCTGCTATCAAAGGTTCAAGGAATTACATTCCATATGGAAACATTCTTACAAGGCTCTTCCAACGATTTGGACTTGATTTGAATAATCCGTTGAAGAAAAAGTTTGTCAAAATTGATGAAGCATGTTTCCACCGAATAAAGATGATCTATATAGACAATTAATGGAAATTCATTCGAAATACCTCAAATGATGAGAGAGGGGCTGCTATACTTGCTAGAAAGGTGTCACTTTATATGCTTAAAACACTTCTAAAGATTGAAAAGAAAAGGGGTAGAGCACCTTCAAAGCCTAGAAGTGATCCGACAAGTGATGATCAAGAAGACTTCGAAGCACGTAATTCACTTAGCTCAAGCGAAAAAGCCTCATCTGACAATGGTCAAGAAGAAGAACCTGATTCTCCAACACAAGCAACTACCAAGACCTCGCCTCAAAAAGTAACACGGATAAATAAAATGTTTACCTTGATGAAGAAGATGGCAAGAAAAATTGAGGCGATAGCGGAAGAGATGAGTTGTATCAAAGAAAAGGTGCAAACGGTGTCCGACAAGGTGGACAAGACTGTACAAATGCAGAAGAAGTTAGCCAAGGAGTTAAGCCTTTCAAGTACTGATGAAGACGATCAAAGTTGAAACTTGAAACTTTCTTTATTTTTGGAACTTTTATGATGTTTGAAGTCTTTTTGATTATGCCAAAGGGGGAGAAAAATATTAGTTATCTTGATTATCCTTGCTTATCATTATGCTATCATTGCTTATCATTATGCTTATTGTGTTTATAACTGACTGTTGGTTGTGTAAGATAGTAAATCTTCAGGACAGCTCAGTTGCAGCAAAGTGCTGCAGAGTTTTTGACAGAGATCGGTCGACCGAAGTCCTTGACCAAAATCTCGGATGATTCGAACTCCTTGCAGTTTCTATATTGAAGTTTTGTTTGGCTTCTGTAAACTGCTGAACCATAAGGGAGTTTTCTTAACTTATTTTTATATTTGTAAAAATCTTTTCCTGGCATGTTTTGAGGGGGAGCTTATTATATATCTTATCTCTCAAAACTTTTTATATGGAAGGAAGGAGGAAAGGATGTTGGTTGGGAAATAGGGCTCTTCGAAGAGTCCCTAGATGCTATGGCAAAAAGAAGTTATCATGCTAATGCTTTTGTCTCCCGGGTTTTTATCTCCTAAGCACTAGTATTTGTTCTTATTTGATCTTTGTCTTTTTGCCATGCTTCTTTGTTCTTAATGTTGTCCATATTCTATCTTATTAATCAAAGTTTGTCATAATCAAAAAGGGGGAGATTGTAAGCCCTAAGGGCGAACAAACCCAGTTTTTGATAATGGACAAACATTTGATGTTGTGTCTAATGCTCTCAATCTTTGTGATAGAATATCGGAAGTCATAATGGAAGCTCTAAGTACTTCAATCAAGCCATGATCAAGATTCAAAGTTATACTTAAAGGCACATCTCATCGAGATTGAAGATTGAAGACTTAGGTTTGGTCAGGATAGCTTTGTCTTTATAAGCTCTAACCAATGCTCTTAATGAACTTAAGCGTACAACACTCTAGTCTTGCATGCATCATAAACACGTTTTCAAAAGGTTAAGTTTCAAACTGATCCTTATATGTTCTTATTTCAAAGTCTAAGTCCTTTAAAACGGTTTTCCAAATGTTCTTACTTGTTATCTTTTGGGAAAACCTTTTAAACTTCAAAAGATTTCAAAACAAGTGAAAAATCAACATCTCTCAAGCTCAGGAAAGTCGGATCATCCGAGACCTTGCACGGATCATCCGAACCTAAACAGAGAGTTGAGTTTTTTTTTGGGAACTAGTTAGCTCGGTCGACCTAGGTATACTTAGGATCATCCGAACCTTTGCTCGGATCATCCGAGGTGATTTTCGGTCAACCGAACTCTGCGAAAACTAGCCGTTATATGATCGTTTTAAAAGCTGCTTTTTGGATTCTTTTGAAAAGTATAAAAGCTCTAGTGCAGAGGAATCTTCTAACAACTACCAGAGAGAATATACATTGATTATACAAAAAGCTTTAACACTTTCAAAGCATATCCAACTTTATTCATGTATTGAAAAGTTCAAAATCATCATCTCTTTTGCAAGACACAAGTTGTTGAGTCATAAGTTCAAAGAGCATTAAAGTAAGATCTTTAAAGGTATCAATCCTCCACTATTTGAGTGTGTAACTTTCTCTTTATATCTCCATCTTTCCCTCTCTTAGTGATAGGGTATTTATTGTGTCAAGTCCTATTTGGTGTGGACTTTGTACTCTTTGTGAGTGGAGTTATAATAGTGGTTATTTGTGTAAAACTCATTGTGAGTTAGCCACTTGTGTAATTACTTTTTCTTAGTGAAGGTATTGAAAATCCTTGGGTAAGACTCAAGGTAGTGGATGTAGATTCTTTGTGAATCGAACCACTATAAATCACGTGTCTAGCTTTTCTTGTTTTGCTTTTGATCTATTATCTCTAAACTTCATATACAAGTTTCACAATCCAAAAGTTTGCAAAGAAAAAGAAGCCACTTTTATAAAAACCCAATTCACCCCCCTCCCCCTTGTGTTTTTCATTCTCTTTTCATCTTCGTCCGTAAATGTAGACATATAGCTGAACCAAGTAAAGTAAATTATGATGTCTATATTTTTCCTTTTTTTTTGTCTTCAATTTTTCACTATACTCTTACTGAATTTGCTTGAGTTGAAATTTTTCCCAAACACTAAATATTAGTACTCCCTCATTTCCGGATTCATAATTGTTTCGGTTAGAAATTGTTTGTCCCCATACATATCCTCATACATGTACTCATCACTCAGAATTTGTGATGAAATTACATAACACAGCAGCTATACACAGCAGAAGCAACACAAGAGTTGAGTTAAGCCTTTCACCTGATAAGTAAGCTTCTCGAGGAAGACTTCCAGCTCAGCATTAAAGCAAACAGTTAACCTGCAAGTTGCACAATCAGTTAGAGAATAGATTCTTCTAGAAAGAATCCAACTGGATTATGTTATAAAGAATGCTAGAGTGACAACACATTGTACTTTATTTCTATATCACTTCTCAGGCATTTAATTGTCTTGTAATTATTCCCAGTTCACAGGCTGTTAGGTTAGCAAGTAGGCAGTTACAAATTAGTCTATATATATGAGATATTCTTGTACCTTTTCATTCATTCAGATAATGAGAAAAGAGAATCCTATTCTCGCAGCAAAGGTCTTCATTTCTTATTTTTCCATTGATACATTCTGCTTCAATTTGTAATGTGAATATATATATATATATATATATATATATATATATATATATATATATATATATATATATATATATATATATATATGTGTGTGTGTGTGTGTGTGTGTGGTGAATTATGAGTGGTTGAGAATATGCATAGGGGCATGTATGTGGACAGACGATTTTTTGCAATGAAAAAGTTGGCAAAAAATTGTTTGTTTCCATTATGTGTCTTGTTTTCTCTCGCATCAATAAAACATTGTCATGTGTTAGTTTTTCTCTTGAGACAGACAATTCTTACCCGGAAAAGTTGGAATGTTTCCACAATTTTAGTCGTTTAACAGTTGTCAAGTTTTTGTTCCAATAACTCTATTCATTATTAGTATCCATCTTACAGTTTAGAAGAAGAAAAAAAAACAAAATTTACAAGACCAATTTGCAAAGCACGTTTGTGTGTGCAGTGATTACTCCTCCGTCTTATACCATTGCTCTATCATTCTCTACCAATTACTCCGATTTTGAATATTCATCTCCTTATCATTTTTCTTCTTCTTACTCTTCATATCTTCATAATTCCGAGAGAGAAAAAACAGAATATCTTCAAATTGAATGGAAATGAATTTGTCTTTACAATGTGGATATGCTGCAGGAATTTGGGGGTGGGGGGAGTATGGGGATAGATGCATCACAAGTGCCTTGGGGTGGGGGGTGGGAGGGGCGGGGGGAATTCAATCATAAAACCTTTCTTGTGGGATTGGTCTCATAACTCTTTTACATAAATTGAGCAGGAACTACATGCAGATCCCATTCAATTTATATGAGAGAATTGTGGGGTTAGTCACATAAAAACCGTTCTAGAATTGAGTGACCCCCGCATTTGGGGAGCCTTGTTTATTTTCTTCATGATGGAGTTGTGTCTTGGTTCTGGATTTAATAATTTATATCTACATCTTTGAATGTACCTGCTCATACTTTAGCTTTATAGGCTATGTCTTCACATTCTAGAATCACTTGGTTTGGGGTTTGTTTTTGGTCGGTCATTCAGGCGGACCTTGAAGTTATTTCTTAATGAAATTTAAAGTTTCTGTTTTTTAAAAACAATCATAACCTTACTTCCAACAATTATTTCATTACGCTGATTAATTAATATATATATATATATATATATATATATATATATATATATATATATATATATATATATATATATATAGGTATTATTAGGGTTAGTTTGGCGTAGAGATTGCTAAATGTTATTTTTATCGATTGTGCATTTATCAATCGGAATATAAAAAATCAGAATCTTTTTTGCATTTGGAAATAAATTCTAAAAATCAAGTTTTATGACTAAATATGATAACTGATGTGCTTGGAAAACTTTACACAAACGTAATTTTGAGTAACAAAATTTCCGAAATATACCTAAAATAATATTTGAATAAATTGAATTTTTTGAACCAATCTAATAAATAATCAGATAATAAAACTAAATGTATATCGTAAAGATAAACTAACGATATGTTTTATTACAAAATAAATATTTAGAACAACGTAATGAGAAAAAATATTATTATTTGGTCAATTTATTCAATGAGACATATTATAAATTATTTTCTGCCGTGGGTGTACGAGAAAATAGCCGGTAGAGTTAACAATATATAATGGAATTTAAGAAAATATAGGATAAATTTGAAATTTAACTAAATGATGATGTTTAATATTGTAAGTTTAAAATGTCAAACCACGACTGAGAAAAAGTCGGAGTTAGCGCCTTTTGCAAATCGTAAAAATATCATAATTGGAAAAATTTAACGCAATCATGATTTTAATTTTCATGCACTCACTATCAAAGGTGTCCTAACTCAGTGAGGTAGACTGAGTTCGATATCCTCTGTCTGCGTACGACAAGTTTTAATTTCCCTTTTTAGGGTTATCTCCTCCTCGTCTGAGGCAGTTCTATCTCTTTTATATAAGGCAACAGTCCAATCGGGCTTAAAAAAAAAAAAAAGCACTCACTGAAATATAGTTTGTTCTCATAAAACACTTTTGAGACAAAAATAAACGGCCACGATGGGACCCTTGCAGACTTCAAAGGACAATGCTAATTTTTTTTTTAACAAAAGCTCATTTTACACCACAAGTTGATATTGATCGGATTTCAAGTGGCGAGTTGCAGGGGAGAAAATTAAGTAGGATAATTTTAGAAATGAGTTTTTAATTATTTATAACACTTAATTATTTTAGGTGTGCTATTTTAATATTTATTTATTTTATATATCTTAATTGTTTTCACGGGTTTGTATGTGTAATAATTGACAATAATTATAGTGTAATGCATGTATTTTTTTTATATCAAAAACCGTCATGGTAATATATAATTAGTACAACCGAAATAGTTGAATCATATAAAAAATTAAAATGAAAATAAATGATGGAAATAATATACTCAAAATAATTAAGTGTTATAAATAGCTAAAAATTATACCACGCTTTCTTATAATATTTGAGAAAACATTAATACGGGGAAAATCTCAACTACGCTAAATAAAATGAGATAAATGAAATAATAAGAATGTAACCAGAGAAATGATACAAAACATGTTACTAATAATGATCATATAGAGTGATAGAAAAAAAGTAACCGAACGCATATTTAACCATCACAATGTACCAAAAAGCATACTGGTACGGACATAGGTGGCTCAAACTATTTATTTAAGGTATGATTGTGAGTTTTAAATATTTTGATAGCGATTTACATTACATTATTAAATTTATTTTACTCAAACAACAAATTAATCGGTCTAATATTTGAAAACCGAAAATAAGTATTATTTACATTCCATAATATAAGTTATTAGGATATGCTGCAAAAGTTAAGAAAGAAAAAAAAATGTACTTTGTTAATTGAAAAGAAAATAATATCATTAATAGATATTAAGAACTCATGAGAGAGGTGGAATTTAAATGGATCCCTACCCTTTGAAATGAAGCATGAAGCCTTAGAAAGATTCAACTATTACCGTGCTAACAGACTCAAAAACAAAAATAAACTCGAGGTCACGTGCAAACCAAAAGTCTTCCACACTTGCTAGAGTTCTTGAATGAAAACTTTCACAACCCATAAGAATAGGAGGGGAGATCAGTTGAAACCCGCGTAGGATAGCTTGCCAGATACGAACCGTACGTCCGCTTCCAATTCTCCATTTAAAACCATGTTGCAACAAAACTCTATCTTGAGGGATGTTTCTCCCGGTATGAGATGGTAGCTTCATTTTATTACTTGCAAGAAAACTCGAAATAAATCCTAATGTAAGACAAAGAAAAAATAACAACACTATCATGATATTAATCAATAGCCCGACATGCGGCTTTATTATGAAACATAAAACACTATTATATTTGTGCGCTACATAGAAACACACTAGGCCTTGAATTGTCCAGGATATGCTAAGTGCTGGACAATTCCCTATTAAGGGATTCATGGATTTTGGTGAGGTCGCCTAGCAACCTTCACCTTACCCTAATAAACGATAGGAGCCCCCGTTGAAAGTATATTTGCAAGCAAAAATAATTTAGCAATTAAGGATAAGTTATCAGAAATAACGAATTTCTGAATAGGCAAGCACTTCCAATTAGCAGAGTGTAAAAATTTAATATTTTAAGGTTTCATAATAGAATTAAGCAGCCCATTATATATTAGGCCAGAAACAGGGCTATCCAAAATGGGGTAAGATCTGCGCAGCCCAGACAAAGGTGCAACCAATATTGGGCTAGTAGCCATCAGCCCAATCACAAAGGAGGGAAGCCTAATCTCAATATTCCGGCCCACTAAATATATTGGCCCGACTGTGCTTTGGTCCAGTCGCGGGTCGACGAACCGATCCGGATCTGAACTTCACCCCACTGGTCGTTGCCCCCATCCGAAACCACCAATCAGCGACCACCTTCCCCCACTCCGGCACCCCTTTCTCATCTCCGCCGCCCCCCGTTTGAATCCACCAAGCAGCGATCACCTTCCTCCTCTCCGGCGCACTTTTTGATCTCCCCTCGGCCATATCTATCCACAACTCCCAATATCTTTTTGAAGGCTCAACCCACATAAACTCCATCATCACGATCCCCTCCTTCACCCCCAGGCCACCACCAGAACCAGACTTCCGGCCATATTCAGCCAGATCATCATCACCAAAGTTCGCCAAGAATCCTCTCCGTCCAGATTCCGAGATCCTACCCAGCCAACCCCAATTCCACGATTTCCAAATCCTAACTATTCCAGAGCCATAAACTAAAATCAAAAGATGTCTCCCCAATCCAAACACTGATGCACTGTCAGTCGACCCATCAAACAAAGTTTAACTAGAACTTCCGGTCCAGCGATACCAACAAGGCATCTTGACACTACATCAACAGCATTGCTCGAGATTGAGCACATATAAACTATATTAAAACCAAAAATCTTATGGATTAATGACACCATTAGTAGGCAGAGAGCGCGATAGATGATAGAGATCATCGTTCGTCTACCAAACGCGCACGACGGCGGCGTAGAAAACCCTAGGAAACTAGGGAGCAAGTCCGACATTCTCGGAGCCTTGGGAGAGAATTCTGTTCCCGGAGAGAGATAGGTACTTTGTTAGTTGAATTATGAATATTAGTTTATTAAATATAATTAGTAGTATATTTTGACAAATAGCGTACATTTTTTTTTTACTTCTTCAATTTTCATTACATTTGCCAATGAGTCGTTGGTCTAGTGGTCAAGGCTGATACCTCATGACGTAGAGGTCATGAGTTCGAATCTCCTCCCTACTTCTTGAATCGTCTATTTTTTGTAATAAATATATCTCCTCCCCAATAAAAAAAAAATTCATTACATGTGCTAAACAACTTATATTAGGTTTGAGATTTTGGTTTGAGTCACAATTCTCAATTCAAACCAGATTTTAAATGATTTAATTATTCAAGTTTTATTTTTAAAAACAATTCAAAGTAGTTTGGGTATGTGTTTGAATATCAATTTAAGCTCAATTCAAATTAGACTCAATCCAATTACGCCATAATGAATAAGAAAATGAAGGGTGGTGGTGCAACATAATGTTGGTCGGGTGGTGACAGAGTCGCCCCTCATTAGGGTTCAAAACCGCTTAAGACGAACAACAAAAAGACAACAAATGTAAAACAGCACGCCTTGTCTATCTATCTATTCCCTTCCTCCCCCCTCCCTATCCGCGCTCCAAAGTACGACATTCCCAAACCATAGTTCTTTTCTTTCTTAATTATAACAATTGGTAGGGACCACATCATTCACATTTTTCTGCAATATAATATTCAGAAGCATCCTATCAATCGTCCCCCAGCATCTGCAGCTTTCATCTTTGCATGCCATTTCAATCCAAGGGCTTCAGGACAAAATGAATCTTGGGACATTCATTTTGACATAGCAAATTCGATTGCCAAATAAAATAGTCGTGAGTAATTTCAGACTCATATGTTGCGCTCTTTGACCCCCACAGGCATGATGTGTGACACAAAGGTTCCTCAACTGATAGATAGTGTGCGCATGAGTGCGTTTGTTTAGATTTTCAACTAAAGTACTCCATAGATAGATTCATTTTGATATACACATAAATGTTTAATCTCCATTAATTAGGAGTTTATTTATTTTTATTTTAGTAGAGTAGTGTTAGGGAGCTATTCACTTACAAGGGTTTTATTCAATATAGACTCTATAGAATTTTTAAATAGTTTTAAAGTTCATAGACATTCAATTTAGATTTTAAAAAATCCATTAAAATCTAGAGACATTCAATTTATATTTTAAAAAGTCTATTAAAATCTAGAGGTATCCAATTCAGATTATAAATTATCCGTTGAAATATGTTGGTATTCAAAACTCTATAGATTCTCTTAGATTTCTTTAAATGGTGGATTTTGATGGATTTCGTAGGCCTAAAAGTGTATTTAGAAATCTTTTATTTTTCCTCAAGATTTTGAAATTTTCTCATTAATATTAAAATTAAATGTCTCTAATAATTGTATCTGAGATTATAATTTTTTTAGTAATATCATTTTTTTTAAAATTAAAAGAAAAATAAAGAAATGTCGAACATTTTCACATCGTTAGAAAACTCAATACGAAATGTTTATTTCCCCAAAACAATATATATATTGTCATAATATCCAAACAATATTCTTTTTTGTCATCTTCAAACATAAAGAAAGCAAACAATTTCTTCTTTATCTAACCACAAATTTCTATTTTCCAAACATTGATTTCATTTCCCTGCAAGAGAAAATCAAAGGGAAAAAAGAATTCAAACAAAATATACCTTAATTAAGCCAAAGAAAAAAAATATCAGTCAAATAGATAAAAAAGGGTAGCAGTTTCGTGATCTCCAAACAAATCAAAGATTCACCACCAAAAGTTTTTTAAATTTTTAACAAAATGATTTGATTCCAAAATAAAAAATAAAAAAAAGACTGATAAACATATATTTACTTTGGAATTCAACACCACTGGATAGGTATAATACACCATTGAATCAGCCTTTTCTTTATATATTTTTTTGTTATTCAAATAATTTATAGACTTTATAAATCAAAAGAAATCATCATAAATCAATCTAATTTAAAATCCGAATTGAATACACCCTTAGCCATTAATCATATTGATTGTCTAAATTGGGATAAATTAGGGGTAAAACGATAAAAACACTGTGAAATATTTTATATTTTAATGGGAGAATAGTATAATTTAGATTTTTAGCCAAATTTACTTAATCGAACAACATTATCTTTAAAGATAATTGTTGAAATCCCACATCGACTAGCTAGTGAGCAAATTTGTTCTTAATAAGGATTGGGAAATCCTCCCCCTCTTGAGGTACCTTTTGAGGGAATGAGTTAGGCTCAAGTCCATTTTCTACATGGTATCAGAGCCACCTAGTTCGATGTTGGGCCCCATTATTGTTCACGGTCCAAATGTCCAGCCCTGGCGGTGAGGGGGTGTGTTGAAATCCCACATCGATTAGCTAGTGAGCAAATTTGTTCTTAATAAGGATTGAGCAATCCTCCCCCTCTTGAGGTACCTTTTGAGGGAATGAGTTAGGTCCAAATCCATTTTCTACCATAATTGTATCACCGGCCGCATAAAAATTTTGGAAGTACAAAGAGCATGTAAGTCAAACCCTTTTTTAATACAATTTAGGAATTTGAATGCAATTATGAGTAATTTTATTTCGAATATATTACTTTTATGGCAATGGAGCAATTCAACTACGAGAAAATTTGTTGAAATTTGGAGAAAAAAAAATACACTAAGAAATGAAATAAAAAGAAAAAAATTCTTAAAGCATGTATGATATATATTTTTTTTTTTAAGTGCATTTAAAGATTAAGCAAATTATTCATAAGATACAGTCAAAATGTTTGAGAAATAAGAAACCGAATTTTCTGATTTCTCTCATAAGAATATAACGAAATGATTTTGTATTTTAATTTAGTCAAGAAACATATTAAAACCACGTCCATTACCTTTCATCAATATGTTCAAACACCTTTTGATTAAGGATAATTCTGATATGGAGAGATGGCCATCTGGTAGAGCTTTCGCAGTCACTTTACCAGTAAAGAGCCCACGTCGCCTCCCTCCTCCAAAAAAAAATTTTTTTTTTTCTCTCAGTCACAGTTAAAATACAAAAAAATTGTTCTGATATGGACACAGTTAAAAGTAAAAAAAAATGTACAAATTTGTCACATCACTATAAAATGAGGAGAGAGACAATTTTTGACTTTTAACTGTGTCCATATCAGAACAATCTTTTTTGTATTTTAACTGTGACTGGGAGAAAAAAATTTTTTGAGGAGGGGCGGCGTGACGACTTTTTATAGCTAGTGACTGAGGCCTCTACCAGTGGCTTCGATCCATATCAGAATTTTCCTTTGATTAAAGTGAATGATTTCACGCATGAAAAGCAAAACAATATTAAAAAATGTGAAAAGCCATAATTTCATTTATTTTAACAGAATTTGAATACTTTTTGGGCAAAAACGCCAATTTGATCCTAAATGTATTTTCACCGTAAGTTTTGAGTCATGTATGTTTTATTTTCTCTTTTTACTTCTTGTAAGTATTTACGACCTACCATTATTATCATTCCGTCCAATTTTCTATCAAAGTCTCGTCAAGTCAACCATGTGCCTCAAACGTGAGTTACTTTTTAAGAGTATTTCAGATATTTAAACATATTTTTTACAAAAAAAATAAAAAATTGAGTACTCAATTGTTAAAAATTAAAACTTTACATACCCAATTTAAATTAACCAAAAAATCTACAAAATCATTCTCATTCTCATCCTCTTCATACCTTCACCCCTCTCCAACACCTCCAACCACCAAGACCTGCAGCACCATCTTTCTTTCAACCACCCACAATAAACTTCTAATTTTCTCTTTCTACTAAAGCAAAGACATCAACTATGCAACATCGAATACAAGATTAGCCATCTTTCTTTCGCCATTTTTGCGCGAAGAAGATGGCGAATCCAACGCTGCAAATGAAGGTGAGAGTGAGCTTAGCTTGCAATTGCCAAACTGTTCATCTTGGATCACAAGATTGGATGCCCTGACTGGTGGTGAACCATTAAAAATGGAGGAGAACAAGCCACCTGAAAAGAGAAAATAATCATAGTTTAATCAAAGATCTAGACTTTACTGAAAATTCCCCACAAAAAATCACAATAATACCTTTATGATGTATAAATCTATAAAAGGAAAACTAAAAGACCCAACAGAAGTAGAATGATTTCAGCATCAATTTTAGTCCCAAAAATATCATTTATATATTTGGTAACAAAATTTGCATAAAACTAACACATGAAATTCAACTTCATAATCCTCTAACCCCCTCCCCAATTTGGGTTTTGGAATCTTCTTCATGAGATAAGGATATGAAGGAATGTAAATTACTGATATTCATTTGTTCATTTTTACCATAGCTTCGGCGGCGGAGCTTCTTTTCTGGTTAGAGGATGAATTTAGTTTCTTTTATGTTATAATCTTTCTAAGAGTTTTGATGATTTTTGTTTTAATTTTGAATTGTGTTCTTGTTTCTCAATGTTCTAGTTTTTAGTTCAATTTTTTTGTTTCTTCTTCGAGTATAATTAATGGATTAGGGAATTCATGAACTTCAATTTTTGAAGGTGAAAGTAACCCTAAGAAATGGTGGTTGACGGTGGTGAGGGGGCGGAGTAAGATGAAGGGTTTAGGGATTTATTTTTTTGGATAAATTAAATTGGTTATTTAGTGTTGTTCTAATTAACAATTGAGTACATAAGTTTTTCTTGTAGAAAGTTAGTTGAAATGACTAAAATGCCCCTGAGTAAAAAGGCACGCTTTGATCAGATGGCAATTTTGATAGATTGTTCACAGAAAATTGGACGGAATGATAATAATGGTAGGTCGTAAATATTTATAGGGTGTAAAAAGAGAAAATAAAACATACATGACTCAAATCTCACGGTGAAAATACATCTAGGATCAAATTGGCATTTTTGCCATACTTTCTAAGGTCGGTGATAATGTCTTACTATTCCACTAACTTTTATTCTAGACTCTGAGATGGTAGAATATTCGTGTAAACTGAACAATAATTTAAAGATATTTTTAGTGTTTTAAATATTAAAGAAGAGGCAAAGTAATTTTTTTTTTTTTTTGAAGTCCAGACGGGCGTACACCTCAAAGGGGAGAGTAGCACCTCACAAGAGGAGGATGAGATAACCCTAAAAAGGGGGACAATTTAAAGCATGCCCCATGCACGAGGAGGGTATCGAATCCACGACCTCAAGGTTGTGGCAGGCCGTTGCCCTATTAGGCTAAGAACCTTATGATCAAAGTACATTTTTTTGATACTTCATGTATGGACAATCTCAACAGTAAAAAAAGTATTATTACAACTTTGTTTGATGCAACCCCAAATGAAAAAATGTTCTGATATAAATAAAAAAGAAAAAATGTTTATTAAAGGGGGGATGAATTGGATTTCTCTGCTTGGAAAATATAGAAAAGCTAAGGACAATAGAGATAGAATGTTGGATACTGTTGTTTAATATATCAAATACATAAGTACATATTTCGGTTCAATCAAAGAATCATGAGCTCCTAAGATTATTCCCACTTCTAATGCTTGTCCTCTTCCCAACTCTGATCTTTCCTCCAAACAAAAGTTACCAAGGGTCCAACAACTAAAAAGTCTCTCCTCAGATTAATATATATATATATATATATATATATTGATTCTATTATTCAAAAGATAGAAACTTTGATGGTGATGTGACGCATTGAGTTAAAGTCGGTTGGCTGAAATGGAAGAGTACAACTGGTGTTTTGTGCGACCAAAAGTTTTACAATAACGTTATTAGACTTGCTTTGTTATATGGTACAAAATATTGGGCAACTAAGAGGTGTCATACTTAGAAAATTCATGTAGCGGAGATGCATATGCTAAGATGGATGTGTGGTCATACGAGAATGGATAGGGTAAAGAATGAGAATATTCGGAATAGGGTATGTATGGAACCTATTGAAGACAATATATGAGAGAGAATTGTTTGCGTTGGTTTGGGCACACTCGAAGAATACCAAGTAATGCTCCAGTTAGAAAAAATTGAATGATTCAGTAATATTGAGACTGTAAGAGGCAGAGAGGACCGAAAAAGACTTGGACGAAAGTGATAAAAGGGGATATTAATTTACTAAATTTAAATGAGAGTTCTTCTTTGAATCATAAGAAATTTAGAGAATGCATCCATGTGAAGAAAAATGTTGTTGTTGTAGGAAGAAAAGTTTATATGTAACCAAAGGAAAATTTTAATGTAGAGCCGTCCTTGTGGAATTGTTCTCACATCTCTCTCACATGAATTGTGGTGCAGCCTACTTAATTTGTAGGTAGGTCCAATCTCAACTCATGTGAGAGGGCTGTGTGCCGGAGTGACCCGTAACCAAAACCCTACCAAAAGGGCCCAAGTTAAAGTGGTCATGAGTACTTTTATTTTTGCCCACGCTATTTAATTATTAGTCTTTTGAATCAGTTTTATTTACCGAATGATTTTCGAAACACGACAATGGATATTCTTTTACAAAATAACTATATTTTCTTTTTTTAAAAAAATAAATAATTTTAACCGTTAAATCAAAAATCAAGTATGAAACTAAACAGTATCGTGCTGAGCAGCATAACCAAAACCAAATCCAACCAAAAGAGGCTCCATCTTCTCCAAAGCAAAAGAGGACATTGGGGACAATCTTGACAGTGCATCACCCAACCAATTATTCCTCCAAACACAACCTTCCATTCACTAATTTTATCATTCTTTTGGACTTTTCTTTACACCCTTTTCTTCTTTATCCTCCCACTTCGGCCTCTCTCCCCCCACATTTTTTTACTTACTATAAAGTACTATATAGATTAGACTTTCCACCATTTTCCTCTTGGATTTTGTTTCCTTATGGCCGATACTTTTCTTCTTCTTTTTTCTTCTTCTTGATCAAACACTTTGGAGCCAAAAATATGCACACATTAATTGTCCAAATGACTATTTTAGTCATGCACGTGCTATCGGCAAATAATCGTTTGTACCCTATATATAGGCAAATAATTCTTTGTACCCGTGCATGTTTTTATTTCTCTGATCGACCACTCACAATTCACTATATGTATATATAATTAGAAAAAATCTCCACATAGCAAATTATGAGTGATTGAGCACAAAAATAAGAATATATACAAGTACATACGATTTTCACCCCTATATATATACATGCCCATGCAACCAAAGCTCCTCATTAAAAACCCTTCAAAGTTTTCAAACTTCATCCCTTTATGCCAATCCGGTGCGAGCGGAGATTAATCTGGTATGGTCTCTCAAAGATCAGAGAAGCCTAAGACACCTCGTAGAAAGATAAGAAAAAAATATGCACATATTAATTGTCAAAATGACTATTTTAGCCATGCACGTGCTCTATATATACACATGGCCATGCAACCAAAGCTTCTCATAATTAAACCCTTCAAAGTTTTCAAAATAAACTCAAAAACTCAAAAACTTTTCTTCATGGCTACAAAAGGGGATCATCATCAAAGGGCACTTCAATCTACCTCCATTGCTTTATTGCAAGAGAGGTTCCGACAACTTCAAAAGATTAGAGAGATGAGGCAAGAAAGAGAGCTTTTGCACGTGTTATCGGTATCAAAATCGGAAAGGCTTAGCAAGAACAATACTCCTAATTTTTCGTACCATGCATAATAATTATCATTATCAACCCTCTACTACGTTGTTTTTTGACTCCGAACTAGTTTTTGCAACAGAAACCGCCGTCTTCCCAACTCGCTCTTTCCCTTTGGCCGGATTCTCAGATAAAACAATATGCCAATATTGGAGGAATTGAGACAGCGAACGGGAAGACGACAACTTCCACGGGCAAGTCATGGCTCTCTGGCACAACTTTCGGGCATGATTTGGCAGCCGTCTACAAATGTGATGACTCTAATAAGTATTCTGATATTGATACTTCTCTTCATCTGTAAAAATCTAGATACCATATTAATGTTCATGCCTGATTAGTACTTTTGGTAACGCTATCTTGGCA
This sequence comes from Vinca minor, assembly GCA_026122235.1. Classification (NCBI taxonomy): domain Eukaryota; kingdom Viridiplantae; phylum Streptophyta; class Magnoliopsida; order Gentianales; family Apocynaceae; genus Vinca; species Vinca minor. Next base: position 2,422,377 of record JAOCZM010000278.1, on the reverse strand, counting down.
TCATGATATTATTAAATTATTCTGTTGGTGTTGCTTATGTATAAAAATGTTCTTCTAAAGTGGTTATTCCAAATAAGGTTAGCTTAAAATGTTTCTTTTAATTAATAAAAATGATAAAATAGTCTTTAATATTAAAAGGATTAGAATGCCCGAAGATTCTAATTATAAAGATGAAATAGTTCAAGTATTTAAGTCAGTAATTTTTATAATTAAAACAAAAAACTGAGAGTTCATTTTTCTAAGAAATTTGTACCAAACAAAATGATTATTAAGAGAATAAATAAAGGTCATAAATAGTCAATAGTAGTTTTACTCCTTGAGGGATAGATGGATATTCAAAATTCTAGTAATTGCAGAAAAAAAAAAAAAGACTTTAACCCCTTCTATAAAAGGAAAGCCATAGTAGTTATTTTCATTCCATATCAAGATTCTCCACCTACTCATTTTTGGGTGAAAACCCTGTATATATGTTCTCATTCTTGTACCCAACCAATCAGAATTCGACATGTGATTATTATTTTTAATTATGTATACACATGGTGAATTGTGATCGGTTAGGCAAAAAAAATGAGTAAACAGACGATTATTTGCCTAATTTTGGATAGCTTTAGAATTGGTAAAAATATTCACCATCATCAATCTGGTATTACTGTTCTAAAAGAAAACTACTACACTACAAAGAAAGTAGTTAATTAGCGACGGGAGATTTGGTCGCTAACTTAGAATTGTGACAGATTTATGTGGTCGTATAATTTACGTCGCTAACCCGCTTAGCAACCGAAATCTCATAGATTTCGTTAAATAGAGACTGAATTGCGATAACCCACAAATGGCTTTGACTTTTGACTAAGCGGCTGATGCGCGGCCGAATTTTAGCAACAGAAAAACCTTTCGATACAAGATAGGGCCATTTTTAGTCGTCATATAGCGACCATGGCAATCAAACTCGCGAGTTGACTCGTAGGATCGTACGATCCTACGAGTTTTGAGGGGTGTTCCGAGTTAGATCCTACGTAGGATCGGAAATCTGGTAGGATCGGAGTAGGATCGGTAGGATCGGTGTAGGATCATAGGATCGTTACAATCCTACGAGTCTACTATTACCTAAATTTTTTTTTTTTTGCTGAAACACTTTGTATTTTTTTAATTTTTTTTTATCATTTTTTATCCTTATAACTGATACTTTAAGATGTATACAAACTTATATATCTCAGGAGATATTTGAATCTTAATTAAAAATAAAAGTAAGCATATTTTAGCAATTAAATTAACTTCGATTGACTTTTTTGCTGAATACTTAATCATTAAAAATGAAGTTTCGCCATTTGAATCATGTTTCAAGAACAGGTAAATTCTTTACTTTCAAATTATATCTCACTTCTTGTTATTGCTAATTTTACAAAATCTTTTTACATTGCCTTTATTTAATTTTGTTAACTTCAAATTAAATTTAATAAACATGTTTAATTTTAGTACATGATATTAATAACTTGAATGATTTGCTTTGAGTATTTGATTATCTTTTTTTCTTTAAGACACTTTAAATTTGTGATTGAAATATTTTTCTAAGAGTACATATATATTTTCAAATAATTTTTTAAATTAGGTAGGATCTACGATCCGAGTTACGATCCTACGATCCTCATATGCCCTTCCAATACTACGTAGGATCGCGAGTTTGACTGCCTTGATAGCGACCGAATGGAGACCGAACTTATAACGATGGTTTGGGGGTCGTTAGTTAGATACCCAATGGCGATTGAATTATGATCAATTAGCAACGCATTTTTAGCGACCGTTCAGCTGCAAACTGGCAACCTATTAGCGATCGTATCTTACAGACTGATTTGCGACGCACTTCTAGCAGCTGATTATTTTATGGCTATATGCGACCGATTGACTTCCCTTTTCTGCATTTTCTTAACTTGTTTTATTTTTTTGTCTGTCTCGCTAGTGGGTAGCTATATTTATTTAGTTTTAAAAATAAAAACTAAAATTTCATTGAATCCCTGCTACAGAAACAACAATACAAAAACATAAATAACACAACAATGCACATAGAATAACAAGAATCCACCATTTCCGATTATCTTGTTTCTTTATTAACTCTTCAGTGTCCCAAATCTTTTGTAGATGCTAAAAAATGCATGAGTTTCAATTTGCACATTTATGACAAGTTAATTTATGGCATTCAACATTACCACTTTCGATAATTAGAGATAAATTATTATCTTTTACTTTTGATAATAATAAGAGTAACAAGAATCCTCCCACATAATATTTTCTTGCTTTAAAATGTCTTGTCAATCAATAAATAATGAGCTCATTTTAAAGTTGATATGGCTCAACTTGGACAAGGTTTTGGTTTTGGTTTTGGTTTGAGATTGAGTTTCTAAATTTTGGCGGAAGAAATTCAAATTCAAATTCAATTTTAATTTTAATTTTAATTTTTTTTCTTCAAATAATCATTCAAGTTTAAATTTTGGGCTCAAAAAATTGGCGCCAAAATTGGCGGGAGAAATTCAAATTCAAATTTTCCTTTTTAAGAGGGATGTAACATAATAAACCTACAAATACTCACCTTCAATTCGTGAAATTTCAATTAGCTATTTGTTCAAGACTAATATGTGTTATTAATCGTTGATACATAATTTCCTTTGATAAAAAAACCAAAAGGCCAAATATGTGTCGCACAAAAAAACGGTTTAATACCAAAAACGGGTGAAAATCCTGTCATCCCTCGATTCTGCTCCCATCCCGTCATACCAATCAAAATTTACTTATATAAATAGTTTTTCCAATTATATATACACAGGGTGGATTGTGATTGGCTGGGATAGGGATGGGGACAGGAATTGGGGACAGAGGATTATTTGCCCCAAAAAAACAAGGTTAATAGTTACATTGTAATCAAAATACATCACAACAACAAATAAGGCAGCTAATTAATAATTATACTTTTAGTCATTCTAAATCATCATAAGATATAATTTTATCATCTTCTTCAGGATTGTCATCACTCGAGTTGCAATCTTCTTTCACGTAACATATTATAACATCTTTATCATCTCATTAAGACGGCTTGTACCCGTAACAATTACAACATCAATTTCCCGGCCGGTGAGCATCTGATTCTTCTGAATTAAAAATATAGCAACCTAGATAAAATGCATCATATATACAATCAGCCAGTGACGGATGTAGCTTTCTAGCACCGGGGTCAAATGATCTGGTGAAATTTTTTTTTTTAATATTTATAGTACATTTTACTCCATTTAGATGATAAATGTATAGATGACTCATGCACAAATTTTTTTAGTGACCCCACTAATAAAATAAAAACTCTCCAAAACATTTACCGATATTGTGTGCCCCAGTGTCATGTAGTTCTGGATCTGCAACTGCAGTTAGCCCAACTTCCTGCTCATGGTTATAATGTAAACACTAACCACTTCTTATTGAGATATTGACAAAATCTTCTAAGATATATTTGTATATTGATTTCCGTTTATCATTTGCATATTTACCATATCATAATAGATTGATTAGTTATGGTAAGTGGCGGAGTCAGGAATTTTTCTTTGGGGTGCACAATTATAATTGACAAATAAATTTATAAAAGCATATAAACATTGGCGGAGCCAAAAAAATTTTTTGATGAAATCTTATAGACTAGAGTTATACACATTTTGTTCACCCTTTTCACTCTACTGATCAGTGCTTCATAAACATCCAAGTCCTCTGGCTTAAAAAATGGCAAAGCTACAAAATTTTCATTGTCATTAACGTGCATGGCACATCAAAGAGAAGGACTCTCGAGAAGAAAAAATAAATATTTACTAAGGAAATTAAAATATATATCATGTTTGATTGCTGAATCCAAAAAGAACAAGTTTGAATAAAAAGGCCAAAGACCTTTTTTTGTATTATTAGACCAAAATAAAAAGTAATTTAGAAGGAGAGAGTACATTTCTTTCTCAATCAACAAAAAAAATATATATATATATATATATATATATATATATATATATATATATATATATATATATATATATATATATATATATATATATAAAAAGTACTTGTCATTCCTATAATTCACAAACTAAAAAATCTAATTTTTAAATCGTAAAGTGATTCAAAATGTTCATGGGATGAGGTGTTTCAAAAATTGGAAAAAACTGGAGGGGGGGTGGGCAAGGCTCCGCCAATGGTTATGGTAGGATTATATAACAACCCCAATCAGGACTCCTTGGATTATGGGGCACGTTCATATATTGTGTATATATTTTCCTTGTAACAGAAATAAAAGGCAACACAATTTTCTCCCAAAAGTTTACACTTCTATTTAGTACTGTCAAAATGCGGACTGGCCCGGTCCGTCTTCTAATGGAGTGGATATGGACTAAGTAAATAGCAACCCATTAATATGCGGGCGTTTTTAGTCCAATCCGTATAGCCCGCGGTCTGTGTGGGTCGGATCCAATGCATCATGGGCCATCCGTGGATTTTAAAACATTAAATTATATGATATATAAACTTCATTCTTTTATAAACAAGCTAGTAAACAACCTGAGAATGCTATATAGGGTTCTTCCTCTGAGCAAAAAGCAGAATGGATTCTTTCTTGAATAGTTGCCCAGAAATTAAAGATGGGAAGCAGCAATCCCTTAATAGGAGTACTCAACTTCGTGAATTTTAGCCTCAGTTCCAATATTAGGTGGTGGGATATGGCTAAGTAGCAGAGCAAACAACACAGACTGTATGAAATTTCTACAGTGACCTTAAATTAGAGTCTGAAAGTGGGTTTTCTTGTTTTTAACAAATTATAAAAAAAAAATGTATTGCCACGATGCCCGCGGACGGCCCGTAAACCCGCGGATATGGATTTGGTGTTTGCTGGTCCACAAAGAAACGGACCCAGTCCTGTCAGTCCATTTACAGACGAGTCTGTGCGGGTCGGACTGGATCAGAACGTTTGACAGTACTACTTCTGTTTCAAACAAAAAAAAAACAACTTGAGAAACAAAGTGGAGGGAGAATTCAGTTTCAGAGTCATTTTTGAAAACCCCACCTCAATTTACACGGATGTAAAAAGCCCAATCCTACGTCAGTCGCCGGAGAATTTGGGAGTTGGAAAGTTTTGATCTTTGGAGATAACTTTTATGGTTTTCAAATTCGAAATGGAAAAAAAAAAATGAACGGATTTAGTGAGGAGGTGAGTGGAGGGAGACGGGAGGCTGGGAGCAATGGTGATCAGAGGAAAAAGTTTGAGTGGAGAGAAAGGGAATTACACGATGGTGTGAGAATGGAGCAAAATTATCAGAGAATGGAGCAAAATTATCATCAAGGAAAGGAATGAGATGGTCTGAAATTACGATTTTTGGGAGAGAAAATGATAGTGAAAGAATGGGTTACATTAAAACGACGTTGTTTATAACTGCAGTCGAACGGCCAAACAAAACTACGTCATTTTCAATCTCGGTCGGTGGCAGCAAAACGATGTCGTATTCCTTCCATTATTACCTTACTGTCTTAAATATAGCACTGTCAAACGGGCTAACCCGGTCCGGTCTGGCCCGGTCCGGCACAGACTATCTTAAAACGGACCGGACCGGATTTGGACCAATTTTTGCGGACCAAGAAAATCCTAGTCCATACCCGTCCATAAGAAATTCGCGGGTTAACGGGCCGGTCCGCGGACCAAATTAATTTTTAAAAATAAATTTAAAAAAAGAGATTAAAGCTTAAAAATGACTATTTTTTGTGTTATTTATTTTTAAAATTGTAAAAACAAATTAAAAAAATCATATAAAGCTTAAAAAATGGTGTTTTTGTTATTTATTTTTAAAAAAAATTGAAAAAAACTGAAAAAAAGAGAATTAAAACTTTAAAAATTATATATTTTTTATATTAATTTTTTGAGCGGGTTGGCCCGCGTTTGGTCCGGTCCGGTCCGCCTTGGTCCGTGGTCCAAACGAAGCGGGCTAAAATGGCCCGCATTTAAACAAACCATGAATAGCTTGGTCCAAATCCGTCCAAAAAATACGGACCACGGACTGGTCCGCGGGCCAGTGGCCCGTTTGACAGTGCTACTTAAATATAGGTGTTTTATCGACAAAAACGATATCGTTTTACAGCTCGATCGATATTCGGTCGCTAATTAGAATGGCGTCGTTTCGATGAAATAAAGAATTCGTCGCTAATCGGTCTCTAATTTAGAGACTGAATAGTGACCGAATGTAATATGATGTCGTTTCATATTTAGTCACTATGCCGTATTTATGGTTCCGAAATTAAAACGATATCGTATTTCTATCGGTCTTTATTCCGTCTCTATATTAGAGGTTGATTAGCGAACGATATTTTATTCCATTTAAAATTATTTTGTTTATAAGTTTGGTCTCTAATCAGTTACTATATAGCGACCGATTAGCGACCATTTTGTTGTTTTTATTAAAGTGGTCAACGTACCAATGTTGCCAAGAGACTGGATAGCTATAAAATCATCTACGTTCCCAATTCAGTAAGTATTTCGTTGTTACACTTAAAACTGAAATTTTCGATCTCTAAATAGATATTTGTTTGCAGTGGTATAGCTAGGAGCTAGGAGCTAGTCTCGTTAAGCATAGTATACCAAGAACTTGGCATCATTCACCGATCCAACAAAGGTGAGCTCTACTGCTTCCTTCATAGCTATCCCCTGCCAAGCACAAAACACACAAAACTTGTATATTTCAAGAATTGTGTCATGAATTTTCCGTATAAACTATGCTATCAATTATTGTTTACGTCGAAATCAATATGTTTGTACTCTTTTTGCTCAAAATTTCGAACGATACCCTTTTGAAATTATTGGCCAGCGAATTTTAAAAATTTAAATCTGTAGGAACTCACTATGCTTACCAACAGGTAGAGATTTACTAACCGGAGTAATTTGGGTGATAAGAGAAATTATTACCTCCAATTCACTGCCCAAACAATGTAAGAAGGGAATGAAATCAAGAGGATCAGTATTTAGAATTAATAATAGTAATAGTAATAACAATAACAATACTAATAATAATAATAAAAGAAATAAAAAGAAAACAAGAAAATATTCTGGAACAGGGGAAAGGGGTCTCGGCAAATTAATGGAATTATGATTGGAGATTATTTAAAACTAATAATAATAAATATAGGAATATAATGATAGAAACGGGGTATGTGTGTATCAGATTAAATACGGTGGGGCTGAATTTCAAAATTTTGGAGGAGAATAGGAAAATAGGTGGTCAGAGGAGGTAGAAATTTAGCAGTGAGTTAGAGAGAGGAGGGAGATAGTCGGAGAGGAGGGTGCGGTGATGGTGGTGTCGGACGGAAGAAGTAGAACAAGGGAAGGGGCAGGGGTCACTTTGGCATTAGGTGGAGAGCCTACTTGTAAAGTAATTCCCGTCTCAATTCAGGTAAGATGACTGTGGGGCCAATCCCACAAGAACCGCCTATATTAGAATTTTTCGAAGGAGCAGGGGCAATTTTGTCAAAATCTGGGAGCAGAAACGGGAAATTAGGAACGGGGACGGGGACGGGAAATTTAAAGAGGAGAAAGCTCCGAGGTGAGGAGATCCGCAAAACAAGCCAAGCTCGAACTTTGTGATAGTCGGCTCAAAACTTGTTTAAGGATTTGGCTTTTTAGTTCCGCTCGTAAATTTGGGCTCGAGCTTTAATATTATATATACATATATTTAGCTTTTAACAACTTACAAATGTGAAGGTTTATAATATCTTAAAACATGATACTTGGGTCTAATATTTTATTTCTCTATAAAAAATAAAAAATAAAAGAAAATGAATTTGATCGATATTTCATATTAATTTTTCGTTAATACATACACGTATATGTATATGTAAATTATGAAGTTTGGCTAATTAATTTTGAAATAATGAAAATTATTTTACCTATTACTTCAACTGATTTAGGTAAAGTGTGCAAAAATTTAAATATGGTATTATGTTAAATTATATATCGACATGTGCGTGCATTGTAATAAGGGATCAATTATTGCTATTTGTTAAAATCAAAGATATTTACATTGTTTTGATTTTATTTTTTTAGAGGTTAATAATTTATCATTTCCCTTAAAAACATCGATCGACCTATATTATGTATAGTAAAAAAATTACTTATTTCAAAATTAATTTTAAATTTTAAATTTCGAATTTGAGCTCTTCTTAAATTACATTGAACCTGTCTCAAGCTACACAAATTATTTTCTTCTGAACTCAAACCTTATAACTTTTAATTGAGCTCGAGCTCGATAAGCCAAAGCTCGGCTTGGCGCAGCTCGTTTGCAGCCCTAACCAGAACCCTCTAGTCGGGTTGAAGGCTCGAACAAACCCATCAGCCACATTTTCTTTGAGATCTATGGGCTTTTATAAGCAAGTTACTACAAGAACATGTGGAGTATACAGATTTGGGCCACAATTGGACAATATTCCTGGATTCTCAACATTGTGGGCTTGGGGAATTCCACATTAATCAACCTTTTTTTAGGAGAGTTTTTTTTATACCAAATTATATTGGGAAAAGTTTAGCTGATATGGCTCATGCGATCATGCTGTTTGATTTGCGCACATCCCTATAGAATGAGGAGAGAGAAGAAATGCAGCTGATGCAGCGAATCTGACTGGCGTGGTCCGATGGACCCGATCCATATCGAGTATGTTCATTATATCGTGAAAATCCTCTATCCCCGTTCCTGTACCCATCTTTATACAGAGGATTTTTTGCCAATTATATTTGCTGCTATTTTAGTTCATTTTTATTTGATCTGTAAACAAATTAGAACTTTAATTAATTATTGAAATGAAAACGATGAAATAATCATTAAAATGGAATATTAAATGCTAGACCATTTTTTAGTAAAGAATAATTTGTCATAATACAACCAAAAACTTACTCAAAACTGAATAAAAGATCTCATAACACTTCAACACTTTGAAGATAATCCAATACTTAAGAAAAATCAAACAGTAATTTCCCTCTAAAAGAGGAAGATGCATGTATTTGTGTTGAATTAAACCTCAAAACTTGAGACCGCATGTAATTTTTTATTTATTTTTTTTCTGTGGGGTTGATTAATTGAAGTCCCTTTTTCTTCAAGGGGTGAACTCGAACTGGCATGACCCGTGACCTGCAAATAGAATGTAAGCAGACAACTTGAGTATATACCAATTATTTTTCCAACGCCGCCAGAGCAGTTGGAAATATTGTGTGGTTTTCATTTCGTATGTCGCGGGATCGAAGTTTCTTTCTACAGTTAACAAAAAAAAATACACATTATTTAATCCCAGAAAAATCTTGCTATACAGAAGAATATTTTTGATTAGCTTTTCACATATTGCAATTGTTGTTTTCCAGCACAGGAGTATCTTGCTTTTTTTTCTTTTTAATGAAGCTTCTTTCACAAGTGACTTAAAGTTTAGGCAATTTCGCAAGGCGAATTAGACATTATTATTTTTCTCGAGAATGTTATGTCGGTGTCTTGTGTTTATAAGAAAAGATGTCTGACTAAAATAAAATTCTTTGTGAATTTAGACAAAGTTTAATTGCAAGCCTAATAAAAAATTTCACATTTCTTCTGTCACAATCAAATGTAAAAATAAAAACTTATCCAATATTTTTAATAATCAAACATTGTCAAGATATAGTGATATACTTGGCCATTCTTCAACTTTTATTTATATATTTATGTTATTATCTTAGTCGGAATTGTTATACTCAAAATATATTATTCTGGATTAGCAACACTATCCAAATTACGCAAACCTACTTTAATTACATTATAGGGTTATTAACAAATTATCTTTGAATTCAGAAAATAGAAGAATTCCTATTTCCAGAGTACGACATATTGACAATTTAAGAAAGGTGTATCTATTTTTAGACCCTGTAATTCGTTGCTTACCACCAATCCACGCGGTGCAAAGAACAAAAGTAAGAAAACCAGGCCTACGCAAACCAGTCTAGATCCTATGCGGAACAACTTTTTTTCAATATATATAAAACGTCTTAAAACATATGTTATGAGGATCAGGACAGGTGTTTTGAGGTTTATAACAGGTCCTGATGCTTAGAACAGGTCTTCCGCACCGTAAAAACATAACAGTTATTTTGAGTCTATGAACAGGATGTTCATTTTAAATCAATTTTAACCTTCAAGATTTTAATCAAATGGATAAAAAAATATTTCGCACATACAATTACACTCTTTCCACACTTGCTCTGGACCCAGCGTCTACGCAAACCAGACAAATAAGGAATGCCCCCGAGATCCATCAATCACGCCAACTGTTTGTGCAGTTTATCCGGGTTCTGGTAATTGATTATCAGCTTCCATTTTCATTTTATAATATAAGTGGTTTATAATATATAGTTAAAATTAAGAAGAAAAAAAAATAAGTTATTTTATTAGTTAAAATATTAATATTAATCTCTTAAATAAGACTTGTATATCATTAATTTTATTTGAGAAAGTAATATTGATATTTTGACTAGTAAATTTATCTGATTTATTATTTCCTTAATTTTTTGTACATATTCTACATGACTTCTATTATGGAATGAAGATAATATTAGTTTCCTTCTAGGGAATTAATTATTGAAGTAAATCAGACATTTGGCCAAGCATAAATTATTATATTGTAAGAACTATGAGCAAACCCTCCTTCAAGTAATATAGAAATATGCAAGCATATAACTATTCCAAATGTTGATCATATATTTTGTGTGAAGACATTTGAAACCATTTGATGTGATTGTAACCTGTGAAATATGATCTGTTTGTTATAAGATTTAAAAAATAATAATAATAATAATGCAAATATTAGGAGCTCCAAAAGGTGATATTTCCATCGGTTTGGATTCTATTGAACATTTCTAGTACAATATTTAATGTTTATGATTTAGAGAAAAACACTATATATGTACATAAACTATTTTTTTTTTCTTTTTTTTCCAGTAAACTTTTATCTTAGTTCTTTATATCCCTAAACTAATTGTAAACTACTAATTTGGTCACATTAGTGCAAAATTGATGGTTTTTTACTGTTTTTTAATCACGTGTTCTACACATTTTGCTAGTGTTAAGAAATTGAATTAACATAAATATCCTTAAGTCTGGCAACTTGTGCATAACACGTGATCAAAAACGTTAGAAAAACACTAGTTTTGCACTAATTTAACAAAAATAGTAATTCGAAAATAGTTTAGGGATAAAAAAATTTAAAATAAAAGTTTACTGACAAAAAGAGAAAAACGAAAATAGTTTAGATACATATATAGTGTTTTTCTCTTATTATTTATCTTCTATGGTTTAGATATATCATTGAAAAATTTATAGTAGAAATGCAACAAAGAGAATATTACATAACATAGGAACAAGTAGTAGGAAATATAGGATAAATTTGAAGTTTTACTTACTTGGATTAAGAGCAGTTAATAGAGCAGCAGAATTGAAGTAACAGCTAGCTCCTTTGTGCTTGAGCTTCTGATAATAGCTATTGAAAGCAAAGGAGGCATGATCCTTCATTGTGTTTGGAAGGTAGCAAGGCTTATTTTGTTGAATATTAGTGCAATTTGCACCATTTCCACAAGCCCAATCAATACCCTTCTGCAACTCATCATCTGGTGTTTGCTCATCAGCTATGCACCAATCCTCATACTGTGCATCTGAACAACAAAAACACACAACAGATTTAAAAAACATTGGGGTTTGGTGGGGGGGGGGGGGATTACACATGGGACCCATGCCTGGCTATGTAGAGGATTAAAGTACCTTACGGAACAGGGCCTTCGAAAATTGGGGTCCCAATTTTTCGTTACATATATATACATGTGTATTTTGTTAAAGGCAAATTTGAGTATTCTTTTGTATTTTCTCCAGATTTTTGGATTATCAAGTTAAAGGTACGGATTATCTTTTCTATTTTTATTCAAAGATTACATGAAAAAAATAGTATTGTTAATCTATTAAAAACTAGATCAAATAGATGAAGAAAAATCATGACTAGTTTTGTTTGCTTTGATTTTAAAAATTCGAAAATCGTATTATATTTTGATTAAACTTTTTTAAAAAAAGTAGGGATCTACCTCTAATAACTAATATAGGGCTTCAATATTTTCGAGACGGCCTTGATGGGACCGCCCATGGCGAAGGTTCAATTCTGATTTCCTAAAGTACGAATCAGACATTTGACTGGTAAGCTATTACCTAAAGGACAATGTTAAATTCCAGTATGTAAATAAGATTAACAAGGCGAACTGAAGAATGATACGAGGAAATTGCATAAGAATTTACCCGATTTTCGTGGAAATGATGATAGGAAGATGGCAAGAACAAGGAATTTCATCAAGAATTTGTAGTTGAATCTGCTGTAGAGAGCTTTAGTTGAGCTGGAAGTGGACATTGCAGCTAAGAGGTGTGAACTTGAGATTGTTAGACTTAGCTTGGCTTTATTTATACAGAAAACTTGGACACTACATCCACATGCAATCTTTGTATTCCCTTTATCTGATGACAAAGATTTGAGATGCCCTATAGCTGAAATACCAAAACTATCCTTGTAACCGCAACAATAATAACATAACTCATTAAATCCCCATAATTAAAAGTATAAGTGAGGATGGATATGAGACATACCTCATTTTTTACAATAAATGCCCAAAGTGACTGATCCTAGAATACCATTGTAACAAATGGATTGGAGACTGACATAACCTTTAGTAATGCATGCACAAAGTGGCTACTTACAGAATATCATTGAAACAAATTAATTGGAGACTGACTTAACCTTTGACAATGAATCCATAAAATGGTTGATCATACCCGAGAATTTAATGAGTTATATTATTATTGTTGTTTGTATTGTTTGTAAAAAAACTAAAGACAACACAATTGGCACATTTATTTCCCAAAAAAAATAGTCACATGATGGTCAATAAAAGAGAATGGATTCAAAACAACTTTAGTCATGACAGCACCCAGCTTCCCCCACTAATGAAGGAAACTTGAAGCAGCAAAAAAGTGATAATTCCCCAATCTTTTCCTTTTTTCTACCCTAAATATCATACTTAAACATAACAAAATGCCACATGGTGAACGGCCATAGGCAGTGGCAGATCCGGGAATAAAAGCACCAAGGCACCCAATAATTCAAAATTTTGTGTAGCATCACATTTTTGTGGGGAGGGGGGTTGGGATCGAACGCAGGACCGAACCACTGCGTTGGATAACTGTTTTCACCGGGCTATCGTGATGCCTGTTGTGTAGGATCTCTTATACATTTATTATCTAAATGAAGTAAAATATATCATATATACTAATTTAATTTTTTTTCACAAGAAACATGTGATCCCGCAACCACCATGCTACATCCGCCACTGAACAAACCAGCCCCTCTTCTCAGTTTTTGAATGTCACGACCGATCCATAAAAGATAAGGTCACTTTTATAAAGAAGAAAACCATAGGATCTTATTTTAACACAAAAATGCAAGGGCACCATTGGAAATTTGATCAAGCATTGTTGCGATGCACAGGAGGTGCCCTTATCCGATAATGTGAATTCTCCCAACCTGGTCTGAGAAAACATCAAAACAAACAAAACACAAGGTCCTTTGTTCCCACCACTCTACAAATGTTTCAAATTACTGCTAACCACTAATAATTTTTTATTATTAAATATATAAATAATTTTCTCATTATTGACTCCAGTGTCCATTTGACAATAGAAGTGCTGCGTCAATTGTGTTTACCTTCTTTTGACTGCCAACCATCAATATGCATCCACCAAAAAACTGCTTCTAGAGAGAAAACACAGAAATTAGATTTAGATTCGAAACCAATTTTTTTTCGAATTTTATCTCCCAAACAATCGACATTTCACGAAATAAAACAAATCTAAAACATAAACACTAACCAATCCTACTCAGTAAGTTGATATAGGAAATCGGGAAGAAAAAGGTAAATTCACCACGAAATGAAGTGCACATTACATTTACATCAGAACTCTCACAAAATGGAACACTTCCAAGAAATAATGCACAAAGCCAACTATATATTATCCGAAAATAAAGTTAAATGTTCAATTGCCTAATATCACAGATTTACTTATGGAATAGCGCCAAGCTAGTGAAGATCGTTAGATTGGCCCTCCATCTTTGATGGTACATTGTACATGTTCTTAAGCAAGTCTTGGATTTTGTCATACATCCCAGAACTGCTCTGAGATGTTCTTGAACTCTCCTGAAGCTTAATCTTCTCGAACAAGAACTGCTTCTCTGCTTCTGCTTCATTCAATCGTTGCTTGAGATACCTACTGGCGTAATCCTCTTCTGACTTCTCTGTCTTTGCAAGTGCAATCCTTTGTAGTCTCTCGCCTTCTCTTCTAGCCTCGTTTGCCTTGAGCTCGAACATATCAGCTTCAGCCTGTTTAAGCCTCACAATGCTTTCGAGTTCATCAACTTGTTGCTTCTTTCTTTGCCTGTCCACTTGTAGTGCTGCTACTTCCCTTGCTTTGTCCTTCAGCTCCTGATCACAGGCCTCAACAGCTAAACGGGCTTTTTTTACCATCCTCATCTTCTCTTCGGCTACCATTTCCATTTTTCTAATTGCTTCCTGCACAACATCAGCAATCCTGTTGAATGCCTCCTGTGGAGCTACAAGCCGACCCTCCTCACTTTCTTGATTCTTTGAAGGGTCTCCTCCCTCAAGCTCTGGAAAGGTAAAAAGGAATTAGACACAGAAAACAAAAGAACAAATATCTAGAATATTTTTTACATCGATAAGAACCTGATGACCAGAAAATAGCAGTTTCCAGTAGAATGCCATCAAAAAGTGTGGAGAACAGCGAAAGAAAAACCAAGGTCAATAAAAGTTATTATCTGTTACATAATTTTATATAACTTGCCAATGCCATTGCCATTTTCTGAAAGATATTTTTTTAAAACTAAATTACAGGTCATAAAACCTTAAAGTTCTAGATAAGAAACCTAGTGAGTGGTAAAGATCTCAACTAAAAAAAGATTGGAGTGAAATCTAATGTAGAGCTGACATCCTGATACCCCTGCAACCGGGCATTGAATCGATTGAGTAGTTTTACGGTTTGCAGGTCTTGACATCATGAAATCCCATTTGTCATAAAACTACCCAATGCATCAAGATGCAGATTAGCTTCAGTTACTGTTTCAATAACATCCAAAGTTGTCAAACTTTACATGTTAAATTCATTAAAGAAAGTGAAGACAGAAGGTTAAAAGGAAAAGGAAACTTAGTCCACAGCAACGCCACAACACTTTTGCACATAACTAAGCAAATGGAGAGCACAGTCTTAAATTAAAAGCTTTTGTCATTTAAAACATATATTTTAAGCATAAATCATACCTTGAAAGAACATTAAGATTGCTTTGCAAGCCATGGATTCTGCCATCCCACCATTGAGTTTTTCAATTAATTCCTCACACTTCCAGAACAGTTTCCTGCCTTTCGAATCCTCGCTCCCACGAAATATTCTCCGTACATAGTCAAGCTCCCTAATCAAGGCATCCCTTTCCCAGCTTGGTACACAATGCTGGAAAACATCTTTCACCCAACCTAATAATTCTGATGTCCTGCTGCAAGCTCGACACCTGAAAAGCATCTCTAGTGAGCTTGCTCCATTTTTGGTAGGACCCATACCTATCTGCCCATTACGGATGGCACAATCTGTATGAGTCCAATGAGAGCACAAATCACAACCAATCCACCTACAGGTGTTCACCTCAAAATCAAACTTGTTGCAGATCACACACATGCATAGGTTGCAGAAACCATTTCTCTTAGAGCAAACCTCACAGGTACAGTCTTCTGCAGGAAGTGCACTTCCACATGCTATATTTCTGCACCTTTTATACAAGAAGATGTCAATAAGAGAAGCTTGAGACAGGCTAACACTTGGATGAAGAAATGCTTGAATTCCCGTTTTGATAGCAACTAAGATTTCTAGCTGGACCCTATGAGCCAAAATCAATGCCTTATCTGTCAAATCACCCCTAGTTTGAACTAATTTCTGAAGAAACAGAAACTCCTCTCTGTGCTGAGAACCACCTAATCCTTCAAGAAGAAGACGGAGTTCATTCTTCACTTTTTCTAGATAATCGTCAGGGAGATGTTGCATTCTTTCTGCTACAATATCTACTCTTTCTCTAGCCACATCACGCAGAGACATCTTATCAGAACTCGAGATATGACGAACAACAGAATGCTCAGCAAAACCGTTCTCCCTTTCCTTCTCTTTGTCCACTTTCTTACCCATCAAAGCATCAGCAGTTGGCCATGTTTCACGTGAGCTTGCACTTTCTGATGGAGACTCGCGGATTTGATCAGAATTTGAGCCCCTCTCCTGAAAATTAGGCGACCCACAAGCATCTGGTGAAACAAGGGACAGAGAAGTCTGCAGTCCACCCGGCCGGGGTTGTTGACGAGGAGGCAACATCCTAGGGGAAGGTTGGTGATTGAAGTGAGAGCCAGAAGATGTTCCCATCTACAGTTTTCTTGTGCTTAACTTAACAAAACACTTCATTAGTACTTTTCCCTTTAATCATAAGACAACTATTGACAAGCACGTAAAGCTGACAGAAAAATCTATGTCAACATAACCCAAAAAAAGTATTTTTCAAATCGCTAAATGCTCAACTAGACATTTCAATTGAATAAAAGTTGCAATCAGATCACTTGCCAATTCGAATAATATTATTTTCAAAAGTAATTAAATTTACAGTATTATCAACCACCGGTATACCCTTAAGAGTATTGGTTTCTCCAAGCAGAAATCAATAATCCTTATTCTTATAATGAATAATGAAACCCCATGTAAATCCAGCAATCAAAGCTAAAGTTCATTTCTATTAAATAAACTTTTAGCTGGTACTTCATTTCTACTAAATACAAAATAAAAAATAAAGCTATTCATATATCCACCACACAACAACAACAACAACCAAGCCTTAATCCCAAAAGATTGGGGTTGGCTACACAAACCAAAGAAAGAATTACGTAAGGTCATTCACATGTATGCATTCTCTCCCTTTTCTTTCGATCCAAAACAAAACTCTCATCTAAATCTAGCAAATTTATATCCCTTTTATCACTTCCTTCCAAGTCTTCATCGGTCTCCCTCTACCTCTTACGACCTTAATAGTACCTAAATCTTAATCTTATTCTTCTAACTGGAGCATCACTTGGCCTTCTTTTAATGGGTTAATGGGCGCAAACCATTCTCTCTACTTCATTTCTACTAAATACAAAATAAAAAATAAAGCTATTCATATATCCACCAAATTCATAAAATTATTTGGAAAAGATTAAAAAAAATCATTTGGGCATCAAAGCTAAAGTTCAAAATTTTAGGTCAAACAGTTAAAGCCCGAAGCAAACTTAATTCAGAATTCACCAGAAAACATAAAAAAAAAAAAAAAAATAAAGTAGAATTTATCGCTCAAACACACTTTCCATAAGTCAATCAACCTCAGATCAAGTAAAATAAACAAACCTGGATGTGTAAAAAAAATCATAAAATCCGAAAAACTAAGATCTAAAGATAGTAAAATGAAATAGAAACACTCACCAGACAATCTTGAACTGACTAACAACTCAAAACAAGCTCAATTTGAAGAAATTCCGAAATAAGATTTTGGGGGAAAAAATTGTAAAATCTAAACCTAAATTTTGGAAAGAAAGAACCCTAAAACCATGAGAAAGGTTTGACTGACGAAGAGGTGAGGAGATGTGAAAAAAGGAAAAGTTCTAATTTGGTTTTTGTTTACCTCTTAATCCCGTAGAAGTATGGACGTGAAGGAGGCTATGGAGAACGACGAGTTGACCGGATTGGCAGGTTGACGGTGGTCAAGTTTTTGGATGGCGAGTGGGACCGCTTATATCCAAACAGGTCACAACGTCTCAATTTTTCAATTTTTTCCGCGTGTTTGACTTTTAACATATTGCCTTTCAAGGCAAAAGGAAAAGGAAAATAAAAAATAGGCAATTTGGCTTCACGGATCCAAAAACAATTTTACTTTGGTGATTTTTATCCAAAATCTATTTTTTTTTGTGGACAAGGTCCAAAAACAATTTATGTTTGGTGAGGTAGGTCCTTCCGTCCAAAATTCCATCAGTCAACTGTTAATTTGAAATTTGAACATGGTCAACCCAAAAACTATCAGGGGCATTTTTGGGATTCTACACTTTAACCCGCCCACCATTCCCCTCCCCCTAACCCGACCACCTGCACCACACCACCTCCGCCGCAACCATCTGCAACCACCTCCACCTCCGCCTACCATTCTCCTCCCTCATCCCTCCCCCATCCCCCCTCCCTTACCACCACCATGGATACTAATTAAATTCAAAGTTTCAGTATTGGCGGCCGAAATCAACAATTCACAGGAAACCCACCAAGAAAATAGAAAAAAATTACCAAACAATCACCATCCCCGAACATAAATCTGTATAAGAAAATCGTCGGTCGTCGGAGACATGAAAAAGGTCATCAGGATATGCATATCTGGGGAGTCTTTGACGGGTACCAATTCGGAGAAGAAAATGTTGCAATGTTTGGTCGCCGGAGTTGCATGATTGACCACCATTCCTCTAATTCTTCAACAAAAATTTGATGCTTTGAAAACTATAATCAAATGAGTTATCAATAGCCAAGATTTGGAACCAGCTGTAGCCATTGATGACATTGATGATTGATTTTTTTTATTTGAGTTGTGAAATGGAATTGGGGGAGTTTGGCAACGACGGGGGAAGGGATGGGTCGGTGGGTTGCGGGTGGTGGGTTTCAGGGGGTAGGTTTCGGGAGGGGGGTTAGGGGAGGAAGGTGGTGGTGCGTTGAAGGGGATGGGGGATGATGGGTGGGGGTGGAGGTGGAGGTGGTTGCGGATGGCGGAGGTGGTGTGGTGCAAGGAACGGGTTAGGGGAAGGGGAAGGGATGGGTCGGGTCGGGTCGGGTTAAAGTGTAGAATCCCAAAAATGCCCCTGATAGTTTTTGGGTTGACCATGTTCAAATTTCAAATTAACAGTTGACTGATGAAATTTTGGACGGAAGGACCTACCTCACCAAACATAAATTGTTTTTGGACCTTGTCCACCAAAAAAATAGATTTTGGACAAAATTCACCAAAGTAAAATTGTTTTTGGACCCGTGGAGCCAAATTGCCTAAAAAATAAAATGGATCAAATTTTAGGAATTTCACTGGTGAAAATACTCTGTCCCCATTCATGTATTATCTCTGTCTCCAACCAATCAAAATTTGCTATATAAACATTTTTTTCAATTATACATATACATGGTGAATTGTGATTGGCTGGGAGAGGGATGGGGATAGAAACGGGGACAGAGGATTTTTTGCCGAATTTCACCGTGAAAGAATTTCACCATGAAACTTAAATTTAAATTAAAGAGAAAGTAGATGAGACATAAAAGATAGGAGAAGTGTAATTGATTTTACCTTATGGCAATGCACGATTCAAGACTATTTAGTCCAGAAAGGTCTTGATTCTGCTCTGGATGATGAAAAGGCAGAAGTTATGAAAGATTATAAGTGGGCTACAACTAAGAAGAGGGAGGTTAGTACAATTCGATTGGCTTTGGCTCCACAAATCAAGATGACGGTGTTGAGAGAGACGTCACCAAAGAAGTTGTGGGAGACTCTGGAGAATAATTATTCCTCGAAAATGTTGACTAACCGATTGAAGATGAAGATGGATCTGTATTCACTCAAAATGGAGGAAAGAGGTAATCTTATTGATAACACTAATAAATTTAATGAGTTAGCATCTCGACTTGAGAATGCAGGGGAAGAAATTAAGGATGAAGAACAGGCGTTGCTGTTATTGGCTTCATTACCGAAATCCTATAAATCGTTGGTGCAGTCACTGTTGGCAAGAAAGAATACACTGCAATTGAATGAGGTTTCAAAAGCGTTGAAGGAGAACCAACAGATGATGAATGAGGATTACCCTGAGGAGGATCGAATACTACCGTAGAGAGTTCTCGAAGAGGGAGGAATCGAAGCAAGAGTAGAGGTGACCAAGGAAGAGGGAAATCTCGGCAGAGAGGTGATTGTAGCGAGGTCGAGTGCTTCTATTGTGGGGAACTTGGTCATTTTCAAAGCCGTTGTCCAAAGATGAGGGATGATTTGAAAAATCTCCGTGAACAGATGAAAGGCAAAAGCAAAGGTATGTGATTCCTCTACAAATGTGGTCAACGATTATGATGATTTATATTTGACGAGATGTTTGGATGACACTGTTGAGAACCATTCAAACTGGATTATGGATAATGCTGCTGACGTGCATATCTGCAAGGACCGAGACATGTTTGATACTTTGCAGATGAGAGACTTTGGCTACATCAAAGTGGGCAGCAACTTGAAGGTGAAGGTTGAGGGCGTTGGACGAGTCCGCCCTGAAATTCCACAATGATGAGGTAAAAGTACTTCCTGATGTTAGATTTGTACCTGATTCGAGTGCCAACATAATTTCGTTGGGTGAATTGGCATCAAAGGGTTACAAGTATGTTGGAATTGGGAATTTCTGCAAAGTGTAAAGAGGCAGCCGTCTGGTTTTGCGAGGCAGGAAGAAAGGGAAGAATTTATACCATCTTGATGGTCATTCTTTGAAGAAGCAATGAGGTAAAGTTGGAGAAAGAACAGAGAAGGAGACTGCGAAGATTGAGAAAAAAGTTAGGTTTTCTGATTCTGTTGTAACTTGGGAATTTGAGAAAAGGGAGGATATGTTAGGTAATATTTCTCTAATCCCACATTGGTTAGAAAAGAAAAAGGTCAAGACAAAATGCCTTATAAATAGACCCACCTAGTGTTGAGTTTATTTGTACCAACACCTTGAGTCTTGTGAGTGTTTAGACTGAGTTTTAGAAGAGGGTTTGTAATTTTTATTCCGTTCAAAAATTACATAGTGAAAGTGTGTACCCTCCAGGGTCGTGGATGTAGGTCTGCGTTGAGAGCGAACCACGCTAAAATTCTTGTGTTATTTTTCTGCTTTCTTTTCGTTTCCATTATAATTTGTTGTTTGGAGTGTTCCGTTGCCCAACAAAAATTGCTTTTGATCATTTGAACATCGTCCTACTGCAGACCCAACACCAGCTATTTTCTACTGTTATGACTACTACTCTTTCGCCGCTCGTTGCAGTTGATTTTCCGTTTCTTAGATGTTAACTTTTTAAAAATCAATTTTAATTTCTTCTTTGAGGAGAATTTCACATTTTTCCAACGCAAAATTGATTGTGTTTTTGGGTTTGATTTAATGCATAATTGTGTCCTGCTGCTTACTTCTCTTAGGGTACATTTTAGAATAAATTGTGAAATGGATGAATAAATTCAACTTGTAATTTTTTTTTCTCGAAAACTAAAAGTTCAACTTGGTGTTTCCATTAACAAAATAGAAAATTTTACTTTTATAAAATATTGTTTTTACTATATTTATTTCAACAAAAACAAGTTTTATTTTTAAAGATTTCGATAAAGAAAATTCCGTTATGGTATGAAATACGCGTGTGTTTGTTTTTGTTTTTTGTTATGTAGTGATGGATTATGTTATGTGTATTTTTTTTCTATTTGAGGTTTTGAAAATATTTCAGATTAATTCAAGCGATTTAATAAAAATGTCTTGTATATGGCATTTAGATTTTTCTAATCATGTGTTAGAAACTTATAATGTTGTTTTGTAGTAGAGAATTTGAATATCTCCGTGATTTTATTATAATTGTATTCTTTGATTAACGGTTACTGTTTGTTGGCAAAAAATTGTCTGTCCCCGTTCTATATCCCCTCTTGTGTCTCCACGTATAGATATTTTCCACGTGTATATTTTTCTCATGTGGGTTTCACTATTTCTTTTAGGTTATAATTTTTTAATTAAAAATTTAATACGTGTTATTTTTTTATTGGTGGGATTGAGAAGGGGACACTGATTGGGGACATAGGATTCCTAGCCCTGTTTTTTGTAGGATTTATTGATATGGAACTCGCTAAGAATAGTGTCTTGCAGCAACAAAAACAAATGCATACCAAATGCATAGAGCTTCTGAATTGTAAAAGTTACTGAAAATAGATTGAGAGACAATGTTTCTCAGGGTCATCCAGGTGATTGGTGATTATATATTCTCAAATGTTGGTGTTATAATATGTTATGGAAGCTGAAATACATTTTACATTGTTGGGGTTATTAAATTTCCCTATTAATTGTATAGAAATGAAGTGCGAGTTCTTTCCTCTACTTTGAGGAGCAAAACCTCATGTTATCAATCGTGTCTGGTGACATTATTGCTTCTCATTTGAAGCAGGGACGAAGACAGAGGGGGGAGTCAGCCCATGAGATTTTTAAAAATATTATTAGATATAGTTCGAAATATTTTATCAGTTTTGCCATCGTAATATTTTTTTTTGCCGTTTTTATATGTATTTGGACATACTGTTGTAGTTTCGCCTCCTCAACGTCAAATTCCTAGCTTCGTCCCTGATTCCTCTGTCCCCATTCTTGTCCCCAACCAATCAGGATTTACTATATAAATATTTTTTTCAATTATATATACACAGAGTGAATTGTAATTGGTCTGTAGATAGAGATGGGGATAGGAACGGGGATAGATAATTTTTGCCTCATTTGAAGAACACACGTCATACCTGCTCAATTCTTAGTACTATCAAGCTTTAAAGTTAGAGTCACGTAGAAAGAAGTACCATTATATTGTGTGAATGGTTTTTCTTATGAACACTTCTGATATGGACCGGGTTCACAGGACCATGCGGTGCAGATTTGACCACATCACTGCATTTCCTCCCCTCTCCTCATTCTGTATTGATGTGGCCAAATTTGGACCACATGGTTCACATGGAGCCGGTCCATATCAGAATTTTCCTTTTCTTATATTCTAGACTTGTTTTATATGCTTTAACATATCAACTCACATTTTGTGTCAGGTATAATTATAATTGTGTTCTTTCTTTGATAGAGTCCGACTATCAAGAAATTATTTGTTATCCAAGGGAAGTTGCATTTCAAAAGCATCAATCTTTTGATGTTACACTTAAAAGGGTATCGACGTAATATAGAAATATGATTAATGTTGTGAAAATATAAGGAAGATATATAGCCAAACTTGATAGATTCTTTTTTTCAAGAGAGATTAGTAATTAAATGTGACATACAACTATTTGTTGTACTATACCTTGTCAATGTGCTTACGCCTCGCTTCTCCTTATTATGGAAGAAACTTTAAAAGAAAAAGTCACATGAGAATTGTAGAAAAACATAAAGAATAAAAAATTAAATAGGAGAAAGAACTCATTTTGTATTGAATGATTTAACTTCTACAATACATCGCCTATATATATACTAATCCTTTCTATGTAATAAAGGAAGGAAATATACAATAAATCAATTACAATCAATTAATCGAGTGATTTTCTCCTGTGATTATTATCTTGATTAATTCATTGATTTGCTCCATGATGAGTATCCGTAACACGCCCCCTCAAACTGGACTTGGGAGAAAATATGTCAATGAGACCAAGAGATTGGATGAGAAAGTTGAATCAAGGGGAGGCAAGATTTTTTGTGAAAATGTCAGCCAGTTGAGAGTGGGTTGAAATGGGTAAAGGTTTAACAAGGTCAGTTTGCGTTTTTTCACGAACTATGTGGCAATCAATTTCGATGTGTTTGGTTCTTTCGTGAAAGGCGGGATTGGTTGTAAGGTATAAAGCGCTTTGGTTGTCGCAGAATAACGGGATAGCATGAGAATGAGGTATGAGGAGGTCATGGAGGAGGTACCTTTTGAGGGAATGAATTAGGCGCAAATCCATTTTCTACATGGTATCAGAGCCACTTAGTTCGATGTCGGGTCCCATTATTGTTCACGGTCCAGATGTCCAGCCCTGGCCGTGAGGGGGTGTGTTGAAATCCCACATCGACTAGCTAGTGAGCAAATTTGTTCTTTATAAGGATTGTGCAATCCTCCCCCTCTCAAGGTACTTTTTAAGGGAATGAGTTAGCCCCAAATCCATTTTCTACAAGAATAAAAATAAGCCATTGAGAAACCATCATGGTCTCATACTGTAGTCTGAGATCCTTCTCTGACATACTCCTTTTCGAGTTAAAGATGGATAACTGAATACCTTATTAGTTGTAATAACTTTGTGATTTATGTAAACTAAAAATCATAGATATTTTGAAACTTGTCATGTTTGCATATTCATACTTACGTTGCACGAAATAGTCAAACGTGCAATTAAAATAGTTAACTAAGTAAGTTCATTATAGAAAATGTAAACCGAAATTTAGGACTCACGTCCTACTCTAACAGAATCAACATGCATCGCTTACAACATTATGTCAGAAGAACCTCACTCTTCGGGAGTATTCTTTTGATATTGATGGACCACCCCATGCACGTCAATTTAAATTGATATTATATGTAATTGTGCCAAGAGAATTATTTGATTTATTTTGTATCAGCTTGATATTAAATTCGCATTATATGTCACCGTGTGTTTTTTAATATTTGAAGATAAATGGCCTGACTTGAATTATTTGTGGGTTACTAGCGAGTTGAGTTGGAACTGAGAAAATTAACTCACATAAAATATGAGTTGAGTTATGAGTTGAGCTGCCCAATACTTATGGGAAGCCTTACAAAGATGTGGGATGATGGAAATTGAGTATAGTGGTTTTAAATATACTTGGTCAAAAATCAGAGAGGAGGGATCAAATGTAAAACAGAGGTTGGATCAAGGATAATGTAATAGAACTTAATAGGGCATTGCATGGGCCTGACCCAACCTTTTCATAAAGGTCATGACATGCCATCCAAAAATTGAAGACAAATATTTTTGTCCAGAACGAAAGTGCCACTTCCGTCCTGGGGCCATAACGGAAGTGGGACTTCCGTCCTGGGATGACGTGGCACTTCCTAGACGCGCCTCGCCAGCATCAGTAGAGACGGAAGTCCCACTTCGGGTTACGAGGCGAGTTCTCAACTTGAAATTTTTTTTTTGATGACTTTTTGATACCACGTTTTGTCTTTTCCTTTCTCTTTCTCTTTTTCTTTTGTTTTCTTTTTTTCTTAAGGTTTAATATATATATATATATATATATATATATATATATATATATATATATTAGTTTTCCACAATTGCGAGTCGAAAAAACTCTAAATCCTTTAGACATTATTTAATGTAGTAATATGATTATTTTAAACACATTAATTGATTTTACTCCAATAGCACTACTATATATGCAATAATTTTAATAATATATTAGATAATGTATTCTAGTATACACTTATATGAGATTGACATTTTAAAGGGAAAAAAAATTGAGTCGTATCCACTGTTCCTTTCCTTTTTAATTTTTTACTTTATTTCTTATATTATTTTATTAAGTAACCCCTATTTAATTCCTTATTAAATTTATGTGATTTTCTATTAGGGTTTGTTAGGGTTATTATGGTTTGTTAGGGTTAGTAGGGGTTGTTAGTGTTATTAGGGTTATTATGGTTTGTTAGGGTTAGTAGGAGTTGTTAATGTTATTAGGGTTTGTTAGGGTTATCAGGGTTAGAATTTATACTCCTAAGTAGTTAATTTGGAGTCAATGGGAACATGTTTTAATGACAGTGTACTCTCTCTTGCGAGTTTGGCATCAAGACTAGTAGGCACCTCCTGTAATTTCTCCACACTCTACTAAAAAAATAAAAAAAACAATTTGGAGAATGTTCAGTGACAAACTAGACTACGTGACTCGAGAAAAATGCAGGGTGGGACGAGTCCCAGTGGGGACTGTATAACCTGAATTGAGGAGGAGCCTACCCTACAGGTGGGTCATGCATCAAAATATGTGAGAGAATGTGTGAGCCATGTCCCACGCACTAGGTGCATGCCATCCCTTCCCTTGTGCCTGTATGAAAAGCACTTGTGATACTCGTAAGTTTTCTCTTACGTGTTAAATATGTGTAATTAAATTTTTTCACGACTTGTTACATTGACTTGAATTTATTTTGCTCGATATGAGATTTTGAACAATTTATTTTTTCATCACGTATTACGTGATATATTTGATTAACGTTTTGTTGATGGGCGTTTCACTGGTGTATCGTAATCGGGGGTGTAGTTGTAAATCACGTAGATGAATAAGTTAATTAGATGTGGGATTGGTATTAGAATTAATTAGGAATTATATTTGGATTATGAAAGTTAGTATAATATAAATAATATATATAGAAAATCACATAAATTTAATAAGGAATTAAATAGGGGTTACTTAATAAAATAATAT
This sequence comes from Vinca minor, assembly GCA_026122235.1. Classification (NCBI taxonomy): domain Eukaryota; kingdom Viridiplantae; phylum Streptophyta; class Magnoliopsida; order Gentianales; family Apocynaceae; genus Vinca; species Vinca minor. Next base: position 2,396,009 of record JAOCZM010000278.1, on the reverse strand, counting down.
AAGAAATAAAGTAAAAAATTAAAAAGGAAAGGAACAGTGGATACGACTCAATTTTTTTTCCCTTTAAAATGTCAATCTCATATAAGTGTATACTAGAATAGATTATCTAATATATTATTAAAATTATTGCATATATAGTAGTGCTATTGGAGTAAAATCAATTAATGTGTTTAAAATAATCATATTACTACATTAAATAATGTCTAAAGGATTTAGAGTTTTTTTTCGACTACGTAATTGTGGAAAACTAATATATATATATATATATATATATATATATATATATATATATATATATATATATATATATATATATATTAAACCTTAAGAAAAAAGAAAACAAAAGAAAAAGAAAAAAGAAAAAGAGAGAGAAAGGAAAAGACAAAACGTGGTATCAAAAAGTCATCAAAAAAAAAAAATTCAAGGCCACTTCCGTTCTCGTCTCAAAACGGAAGTGGGACTTCCGTCCTCGGCTGATGTGGCGAGGCGCGTCGCAGGGAAGTGCCACGTCATCCCGGAGACGGAAGTCCCACTTCAGATTATGGCCCCGAGACGGAAGTGGCAGCTTCCGTTACGACAAAAAATGTTTGTCCTCAATTTTTGGGTGGCATGTCATGACCTTTATGAAAAAGTTGGGTTAGGCCCATGCAAAGCCCAACTTAATAGGTTTCATGGATCCCTAGACAAATTTATTTCCTCCTCAGGTCCTTACGGGTCGATCCTAAGCCCAAACCGTAAGTAACTAGGCCATGAGTGTCCAAAGCCTTGGACCAAGTCCATTTTGAACAACAAGCCAACACTAGGGCGAACTTCTTGTTACCAACCACAAGCCTCATGGCCATTGCAAGCTAATTTGACAAGGGTAATGCTATATTTCATACAAATACTGGTAATCTGAAACCTAACACCTCCTCTATACATAATCATGTTTAATTTTCTCTTTAATATACTAATTTTACTTGTTTGATGATTGATTTGGGATAAAATTTACTAATTGTACTTGTTGGAGGCTCTATCTTTACGCTAATATTAATGATTTTTTTAAAACAAAAAGTAGGGTGGGGTGGGTCAGATCCGCCCCGCGCGAGGCGACGAGTCACCTGCTCGGGACGAGGTTGGATACTGAAATATCCGCCCCGCTTTACCCCATTGCCATCCCTAATTGGTAATGAGAGGTGTTAACTCATGAGCTTGTAAGTTATTTGGATTTTCCTTAGACACTTAGGGGGGTGTATTCAATATAGAATCTATAGGATTTTTAAGGAGTTTTAAAGTTCATAGGTATTCAATTTGGATTTTAAAAAGTCCAATGAAATCTAGAGGTATTCAATTTAGATTTTTAAAAGTCCATTAAAATCTAGAGATATTCAATTTAGATTTTAAAAAGTCCATTAAAATCTAGAGGTATTCAAAACTCTATAGATTCTCATTGATTTCATTAAAGGTTGGATTTTGATGGATTTCATAGGTTTAAATGTCTATGGTAATCTCTTCTTTTTTCTCAAGATTTTGATTTTCTCTCATTAATATTAAAATTAAAGTGTCTTTGATAATTTTATCTTAGATTACAATTTTTTTAGTAATCTCATTTCTATAAAATTATAAGAAAAACAAAGAAATATTTCAAACTAGATTTTTTTTTAACATGGTTAGAAAACTCAATATAAAAATATTTATTTCCCAAAAAGAAGTCATAATATCCAAACAATTTTCTTCTTGATCATCTTCAAATAGAAAGTAAAGAAAGCAAACAATTTCTTCTCTATTTAACCACAAATTTCTATTTTTCAAACATGAATTTCATTTTCCTGAAAGAGAAAATCAAAGAGAAAAAAAAGTTCAAACAAAACTTATCACAAAACATATCTTAATTAAACCAAAGAAAAAAATATCAGTAAGTAAATTATACAAACCTTGAAAAAATAAATCAAAAAAGCCGCAGTTACGTAATCTAAAAAAAAATCAAAGACTATCGCCAAACTTTTTAATTTTTTAACAAAATGATTTAATTCCAAAAAAAAAGGATTGATAAACATATGTTGACTTTGGAAATTCAACACATTTGGATATGTATAATACACCACTGAATCAGTCTTTTCTTTATTTTTTGGTGCTATTCAAATAATCTATAGACTTTATAAATCAAAAGAAATCCTAATAAATAAAATCTGATAGACTCTGCATAGAGTTAAAACAATCCATAAAGTCAGCAGAATCCATACACTTTTGAAAATCAGTTAAAATCTTTTAAAATTCGGATTGAATACACCCCCCTTAATGTAGGACTCCATATTTCAACACTCCCCTCACACTGAGGTGGGAGTCAATTTAAGGTCCGCCGCCCTTCTTGGGTCGTACGGAGACATTTAAAGCCCACTTGGGCATTATGAGCGCACACATCCCGTCTAAGGGCCTGCTCTGATACAATGTGAAAATTAGCTCATGGACTTCCATATCCTCTCAAAACCAACTGGTAATGAAAAGTGTTAACCCATTAGTTTGTAAGTTATTTGAATTTTCCTTAGACACTTGATGTGAGACTTCATATTCCAATACATCCTTTCCCCCTTCCTTCTTCATCTCTCAATCATCCTCCACCACCACAGCCAACCCCACCCGCACACACTCCCCTCTCAGACGCACCATCACCCCCTACCCCCCTCCTTCTCATCTGTTGAACTGTAGAAGATTTTTTTATTATATATATATATATATATATATATATATATATATATATATATATATATATGATTTTGACCCAAAGAAAATCCACAAAAGTAACATTATTAAACATATATTTTTCCCCGCCCCAGCCTTCTCCCCCAAGCATTAATAATAATAACAAACCATAGGAGATAAGAGCCATTATTATAAAATATATAATTGTAAGCCTCATTGTAGGGGTTTTTGCTTAGTTTGGACTTGTTTTTTTATATATGCACTGAAATAGACATGCTTTTTTGGGTAACTTCTAAAACTAAGCACAACGCAAGAGCATTGTGCGTTGTTCAATGAACAACGCAAGGTTGAAGTGCGTTGTTTAGAAGAACACAAAATCACTTTGTGTGATACCCGGGACCTTTCGCCTAAGTGAATTATGTGTTTATGTGTTTAATTCGTAAATAACCTAATTAATAATAAGTGCCATGAATTAATTATTATGTGCTAGATGCCTTTTTATGTGTTATATATGTGCATTTACAAATTTATATGTGTGGGGCCATGAGCGTAATTAAGAGAAAGGTCAAGGACCTAATATGTAAATAAGGTAGACATTAATCTCCACAAGGGTTGGGATTTTTGGGAGAGTCTTCACACACAAGAAACCTAAAAACCTAACGTTAGAGAGAGAAAGGGAGAGGAGAATATTCTGTCCAGAACTTCGAGCGGACGGTTGAAGGGGCTACAATTGTCCGTTTTCAACCCACATCATATCAATTCGAAGATAATCGAAAGAGCTTCGAGTGAGAGCAAACGGCACAAAATTCGGAGTTCCAAGTAAAAAGTTATAGCCCCGTGAGTGAAACTAGTAGTGCATATTTCGGATTTTCTGTTATCAATTGCTTTCATGAGAGGTAAGGACCCCACCGTTGTGTAATTCATCGCTTAGAATCATATATAAACAGTGGGTAATATTGGGTTTATGTTTTGGAACTGTTTGGGAGATTATATATCGCATAAACTGTTGAATTTACGGAGTAATTGCATGAATTGGGTTTTTATCGCTTTCATTATTGAATAATTGCTTGAACTTGATTAATTACTCTATGATCTGATTTCCTAATTGTTTACTGCTTTATTAAAATTTCCCTTACGTGATTTTCCATTGTTTATTGATATTCGGGAATCGTGGATTAATTGGGTTGATGTTGAACTCGCCTATTTGTTTATCGTTTTGGGTCGTCTGAATTGGGTCCTATGTGGTTTGGTCGTCTGAGTCGTTGCCTCCTGGCTGATTAGTAAGATTCATTCGATACTGCATCTGATACTGATTATGTGACCCCGAGAGATCTTCTGCTCCATCCTGTTCTGGGCCCTCACCACCTAATGAGGCTATCATTGGGACGGTAATGAATTTGTGGAGTCCACGGTGGTGGATGATAACACAATGTAATGAACGGATCCTTAAACCCTGGGCCCGTCGTTTGGGGGGGACGTACCAAATCCGCACTTGCATTTTCTGAGTCGTCCTAACTCGGATAATCGGTAGGGCCATTACCGTTATTGTTAATTGGAAGTTAATAGATAAGTTGTAAAACCCGTAACTTTTGCTTACGTGATATTTGACGTGTAAATTAATTTTTCGCGATTAATTGTGTATGCGTAATATTTTTTTTCATACGATTATGTGACTACAGGTATAATTATTTTTATAAAATGTTACGTGTTATTTTTCGTGTACATTTTTATTGAGAGGCGTTTTACACATGTATCGTAATTAATGGACTTAAATTGTGTTTCACTTAGATAAAATAAATTAAATTAAAAGAAAAAGGGAAGCAAACGTGTGTGAGTGTGGGATTTCGTGGCTATTGGGATCCGGAAATCAAAGAAAATAAGAAGGAAATTAGAAAAGCAAAACGTGGGTGTCTAAGGGTTCTCGGAACCCGTGTAGAGCAACAAAGCAAAAAGAAGAAAGGGAGAGGCTTCTCCCTCTGCCGCGATTAAACAAGAAAGAAATAGAGAAAGGCAGCCAGTAGGGATCTCTCGAAAATCGTGCCAAAATAGGGAAAAAGAAAATGTGAATGTAGCCGCACAGTGAAGAGTCAGAAGACAAGATTTTCAGGCGATTAAATATTTTGGCAACTTCGACACAACAATTGATGGGGTTTGAGACATAAGTTTTCATCGCGGGATACGCAGAATCGAAGGTAATCACAAAGGCTTCGAGGGAATGAAGACGTAATTCGATTTGGATTTCGGAGCGGAAAGATATCGAATCGGAAGCGGGGCTGATTTCTGAGTTTTGATTTCTTCACACTATCGGTAGAATCATCGTAAAGGTAACATTCAAACTCCAATCGGAGTAATTCTTTTTTATTTAAAAACAAGACTGATAGGGTTATAATCTAACCGGAGGGATCGATATTTTAACCGTTAGATTTTCCGTAATATATGTCAGAAGCGGAGGGCACAACCAGATTTTTGTGCGATTAAATATATTATGTCCAGAACTTCGACAGGACGATTGAGTATGCTATCAACCTCTGTTTTCGACCCACAGCATATCGATTTTGAAGAGAATTGAAAGACCTTCGAGTGGGCGCAGACGGATCGTGAATTGGAGGTTCCAGCAGAAAGTTATCGCCCCCGGAGTAAGCTGCCAGGACTGATTACGGATTTCTGTGTCTTATCGCGTTTGTAAGAGGTAGGGACACCCCTACGTCATTTAATTCTCGCATTATTTACTGCACAGTAAAAGCGAATAAACTATTCAATTTATAAAATAGTTGTACAAATTGTGTTTATTGCTTTCGATATTGTATAAACTGTTTTGGGTATGATTTAAATTCATTATAATCTGATTTGTAAATTGATTACTGCGTTCTTGTTATTGTCTTATGTAAATTGTCATAATTAACTGATAATTGTGAATCTTGGATTAATTGGGTCTATATCTGAATTTCAATCGCTTTCATTAATTGCTAAAATCTTCTAAATTGTCTTTGGAATGTATCTGAACTGTTCTGGGGGACTGCTGGAGTCCTTTCTGTAATTGCGTTATTTGGGTCTTCATTGAGTTGTCCTAATTGAGTGTCCTTATTTTGTCCTAATTGGTTTGGTCGACCGAGTCGTCGCCCCATTCGAGTTCTTATTTATGAAAGGTCTGTAGCAGAATACGTCCCATTTATATATCGCTAGAACCTGGTGTTCGCGATATTTCTATGTGGATATGTGGACCCAGACCCTAGCGGGGAGAAGCAAGTTGGGGCTGCTAACAGTAAATTGTGGAGCTCATGTGTGGGCAATGACACAATGGACGTATTCTTTATTTTTGGCCTCCAGCCGGAGGAAATATTCAGCCGGTTTCTGTGTGGATTCTGTGTGGCCCTTCCTCAGTGGGTTAATACATGGGGGTTGTTAGCAGTAATTATGGGTTTGATTAGACAATTGAGCTTGACTGTGGGATTGTAGTGTCATAGCGATAACTATGTTCGTAACGTCTAAGTAAATTGTGTAATCGAGAATACTGTAGGGCAGACGTGCTTGATGTGGATTCGGTTGTGTGAAATACTTATACGTGAAGAGTATAGTTGTTTAGCTTATTTGTTGCTTTCACTTGTTTGGTCTTTGTTCGCTTTATACTCGATTGTCTGACATAACTATTGGTTTGTAGTGCGTGAGTAGTATGGGATGCTCAATGTCATGAATTCCGATCTGGGATGTCAGATTTGATAAGTATAGTCGAACATTTGTTTGGGTCTTATTGATACTTGGTTTGAGTCTGTTAACTTGTATTTTGGGTTGGGTTTGTTTTAGTGCAAGATAATACACTTGTGTGATCCAATTGGATTCTGTTCTGTTCTGTTTCAGATTCTGAGTCTTTTAAGACTTGTGTAGCGTCTTGTTCCGAGTATTTATTTTCCAAATGGGTATTTTGGAAAACGGGAATCTATTTCATTTATCTGTGTTATTTTCTGTTATGTTTATAATTGTGTTTTTAGCCTACTGAGGACCAGAGCTCAGTCCATCCGCTTTTTACTGTGCAGGTGATGTAGATGTTGAACTTGTTCATGATAATGATACCTAGGAGGGGTCATTCGAGGAGTGATCCTAATCTACGTAGCTGCTAGACTTTATTTCCTTTTCAGTTGTTTCTTTTAGAACGCTTAGACTTATTTCAATAATGTAATAAGTAGATTCATTTTCAGTTATGTATTTAGATTTCTGTTGTTAAACCTTTACTTTGGATTTAATGCATAATGAATTGCCTTTTAGTAACTCTGTATCGTAGGCTTTGGTGTATCATCGACCAATGAGACACTGCCATGTCGTCACTCCGGAGACAGACGATTTTCACCCTGTGTATAGAGAACCGTCAGAGTAGTCTCAATTATTTTTTACTTTATATGCTAAACTTTAAATAAAACTCTGTATAATTAGAATTGATTTTAATGTAAATATAATAAAACTAATTTTAATTTATTTAAAAATAAATGTTATAAATCAGTATATTGACTATTGAACTATTAAAATTCAAATTTAAAAAATATTACATAATTATTTTTAATATATATACAAAAAAACTGAGATTCCCAATTTTTTAAAACCATGTACATTCAAACACTTGAAACTCTCTCTAAACCGCATAAGAATAGTTTTCCCGCAAAGGATTGATGTCGAGCAAACCGGAATTAGTCATGATAAAGCTACATGTTACACACCTAAAAGAACAATTTAAATGGTAGATAAGAGGAAAAAGGAATTTGCGTAAATGGACGAGAACTCTTTTTTTTTTTTTTTTTTATACTAAGACAGTAATTGAATTATACATATTAAATGATGTTAAAATAATATTGCCTTCTCTTCATAACTCTCATTTTACTCTAACCATTAATTTCTGTTATAACAATAAAGATAATTTTTTTTTAAAAAAATAAAATATTCAATACTCTAGATTTTTTAAGTGACAAGTACTAGAAATAGGAAAAGTAGGTCTAGGAAAGAAGTATTAGGTTTTTTTTTCTTTCTAAGTAGTATTTGATTAAACCCGACTTGACGATTGCCCCATATAAGAGAGAGTTGCCTCACAAGAGAAGGATGTAGCCCTAGTAGTATTTGATTGAGGTGTATGAAATGTAAATGTCCAATGATTATGATTGCATTTTATGTAGATAAAGGATTAAACTACTATAGTGCTTTAAAATTATTTGTGTGAACGGATGAAATAATTCTACTCTAAAATGTGTGCATGCGCGGATTCATTTTTTTTTTTCATTTTTTTGAGATTTGTTTTTGAAAATAAAAAGAATAAATTGGTTTGAGATAAAAGTTGGGATTTAAAGTAGGCTAAAAAATGCATTAATTTTCATTTGAAAAGAACTCTAAAAATAGTTTTAGTAGACAAGTGCGTTTGGTTTCATCTCTTAACTATTTATATATATATTGAACTCTACAAATTGTCACAAACAATCAACTTATATGCTTTTTTAAATAATAATCTCAAACAAAAACTTAATCCAAATACACATGTCACTTGGAACGTTTGTGATGATAAAGTTAAATTTGGTGACCCGGAATCCAAGTATATTGATAGTAATTCTGTAACATTAATCGTTTCTAAGATTTTTTGAACTCGATACCTTGTCTTAAGTAATGATAAGTAAAATTAGTTAAGTTAGTATCATGCCTTAGGGACAGAGCGATAAAAACCTTAAAGTTGAAGCTCAATGTTTTTTTAGCTAAGTTAAAATCACTTGAGAACTGAGGGTGATAACGTTATTTAATAACTGGTGAGGTAGCTAGACTTGGTGCTTCATTGTAATTAGACTTGTCCTTTATATGTATGTATAATATTAAATAGAAGAAAAGGTGTTATCTCTTTACTCTTTCTTTGGTTGGTTATAAATCAATTGTAATTTAGTGAGAGAAAATCCAAAAAAAATAAAAAAAAATAAAGTATGAGTAGTTACGTGGGATAAAGTATGAGTATAATAAAAAAACTAAGTATTACAGATAAAATTGTTCAACCATGCTATAAAGAAATACTCCAAGTATAAATAAAAAATGAAAAAATCTAAATTCTTTAATTGAAGCCGATTGTGAGTCACTTTTTCATTGTCCCCTTCCCAAACATCAACAATACCATCATATTGCTCATCATCACCTGCAAAGTCTCCGGTGCTGAGTAGGGACCGATAATCACAAGTATCAAATAGGACCAAACAAGAACAACTAGTTAAGATAACAAATAAGCTAAATAACTACGCTCTTCATGTCCAATCACTTATACAACTGAATGTACGAAGGGCACCGTGCTCTGTCCAAACGGTACGCAGGATTGTATATGTGCTTAGACACTACGAGTATAGCTACTGCGACACGCGTTCCCACAATTCGAGCTCAGGTATCTAGTCACGACTATATGACAATCATTGTAACGGCCCTAACACTTTGCCTTGTTAGGAAGACCCCAAGAAGTTCATACGCATTGGCTTCAGTTTCACCCCTTGAACGAACGGGTTCACGCCTTAAGGACTCATCCTACATTTGTATCATCATCCAATACCTTGGACTCCACAAAACCATTACAGTCCCAATGATTTTTCCTCATTAGGTGAAGGTCCATGAAGTGTCACGCATGATCCCCGGGATCACCACAATCGCACCTCATCGTGCTCACGTGTATACCTTTCGAACGAGTCCTGTTATGTAGTAGGTTCTAGACATGAGCTCAAAATAGGGCGACGACTCGATCGACCAAAATCAAGAAGGACTAAAGGACGACAACCCAAATAAGACGACCAAAATGATAAACAACTAGGCAAGTTCGTAAAATAGCCAATTACGATCCACGTTACACGTATAACACTTAACAATAACGAATTGCGTAATTTCAAGTATAATAACGCAGTAAATCAATTTAAGATTCAGATTATAACGCATTTAAATCAAGTCCAAAACAGTTTATACAACATCGGAAGTAATAAACTCAATTCATGCCATTGACACGGAAATTTCACAATTCATGCAATATATAATGCCCCAAAGGTCCCCAAATCAGTAACCCAACAATACCAATTGATTATACACGGTTAAATGCGAGAATTAAACGATATAGGGGGTCTTACCTCTTCCGGAAGCAATTAATAATATAAAATCCGAAACAGCATTAACACGAATAGACCACGTCGACGAAATTAAGCATACGAAAATTAATTACACGTAAGCGAAAAAGTTACGGGTATTACATTATTTACAGTGGAAGTCATTTTCTTGATATATTCTTCTCTTTGATTTGCCTTGTGGATTAATGTTTTTATCATTGATTTTTTGAAGATTTTTGGTAATAACCAATGGGATAGCTGCTGCCTACTCACTGGTCCGTATATGTTGTTCAGGTTGATTAGAAGGTGCAGAAATAGCTAGAACTGAATGCGGAAAGTATGGAAAAACATCTCGAAATATATTGGTCTAGATTCTAGTTTTATTGCAAGTATGATCAAAGGAAAAGTTCTCTTCAACAAGTCTTTAGCTTGGGCTATTTTCTCTGGTGATCAGGTATGGCTACTTAATTTCCTTATTTTCTACCCTTAAGGCTCCTTAGTCAGGCCCGATGATGTGGAGGCTCAAATTGCCCTATAAAACAGGGCCTTCGAAAATTAGGGGTTTCAATTTTTTGTTACCTATATCTATATATATGTATTTTATTGAAGAAATTTGGGAATTCTTTTATATTTTTTTTTCAGAATTTGGGATCATCAAGTTAAAGGTATGTATTCTCTTTTTTTTAGTTTTGTTCAAAGATTACGTGAAATTTTTTTTTATTAAAATTGTACTTGCCTTAAAAACATTTACACTGACCTTTTTAGTTTTAAAAGTTATTTTATTATTTGTTTAATCTATTAAAAACTATATCAAATAGATGAAGAAAATCATTATTACTGCTGTTTGTTTTTATTTTTGGAAATTTGAAAATCGTATTATATTTTGACACTTTTTACAATTTATATTTAAAAAAAATTAGAGGCCTAACTTTAATAAATAGTACATGACCTCAATATTGACGGCACTGTCCTTGGTCCTTTACAATTTAGGATCATGTGGATTCTTTAACCCCAAACACTTTTTTTTTTGGGTGGGTAAATAGTATCATAATAAAAAAAATAAATAAAAAGATACGCGGGCAAGTCCGCTATAAAGAGGAATATGACTAAGTTAGAAACTTCATATACGGGGACGGGAGGTAATTTTACAAAACTTTTGATGGGACAGAACGTAATTTTGTTAATAATCTTTAAAAATAAAAAATTGTAATTTTCAAAATTTTGGGACCTTGTGAGCGCGTTTGGATAGGCAAGGTAATCGCTCGGGTGTTCCCCTAACCCGAACGCTAAATCCCGCCCATCTCCCCTCCTTAGATCGGTCCTTGGCCTGGACATTGATAACTTGGTTCTTTTTACTTTTACCCTTGTAGAATGTGATACATCCATTATCTTTAAGTAAATATCCAAATTGGCAAAACCAATTAATGGTCCTTTGCTTTAGCGCTCAATGCTTAGCTAAAATTCCCATAATAGCCAAAGTTGATGAAATAAGAAAGACTTTAAATACTGTAAGAATCTACTAGAGTTATTTCTTAATTTCGCTAAATGTCTTAAACGACTTATATTGTGGAATTGAGGTAATACACAAAGTTCTTTACTTCCTCCTTCCCTCCCTCTCCCCCACCCTCCAATTTTTAAATTTTTTTTTACTAGAATGCATGTATTTTTTATATTACACTCTCAACATATAAGTTTTGTGTTGGAAATAAAGTAAAATTTGAATGAGAAAATAGTTTCTCAAGTGGTTGGAAAATAGAGAGTTAAGCTAGTGGGTTTTACATCCCACATGGGTTGCATATGGAAGTGTGTTTCATTTTATATGTAAAAGTGGTTTACTTGGATTTAAATTGTCTTGTTACGATTATGCCCCATTCTAGAACCTCGTGCGCGCTTGCGAAATCAAAATAGTTTTAACTTGTGTGCGGGCGCGACTCGCGTACGCGAATGCCGGACCAAAACTCGCGTGCTTGATCAACCCACGTTTTGCTACTGATTTTATTTTTATTTTTTCAATCAGTGTTACATGAAAGGTTGTAACAGAAGGATTTATTAGGCTTGAGTTGATCAGACTGTAATTGCTGCACTAAAGACCCTTTGAACTCAGTAGAATTCAAGTGGGCGTTTGTAACAGCTGCTTCTACAACCTATAAATAGAGACTTCATTTTTCAGCAATGAACACACTACAACGAAATACTTCTCATTCACAAAAACTTTCTGAAAATACTTTGTTTTGTAAATGGTTAGTTGGTTAAAATGCATAAGTAAGTTATAATTGATATAGTTATTTGGCAACTAGGAAACATCAATGCTGATTTCACTGTGAAGGCTATATATGGGGGGAAATTGTGGGGGACCACTTATCACGGTGGTGTTGTTAAATATTTTGAGAAATGCAACAGGAGTAAGATGTCCTTATTTTACTTGGATGGGATTGCATTCAAATTAAGTTATAAACTTCATGTCATCTATAATTGGAAAGTACTAATGGATGGTGAAGAAGAACAATGGTGTAGGTTATTATGTGATGAAGATGTAGAGAAACTGGGCATGTCTGGTGAAGAAAGTGGCATTGTGGAAATAGTTTTCCAGTCATTGGATAACATTCCAATGGTGTTTCCAGAACCAACTTACAATGTGTGTAATTTTGCAGTCATTGAACCAAATTACAAACATGCAGTTCAGTTGTTCTATGATGAAGATGATGGTATGCAAAGGAAGAAGCATGTGGCAGTTAAGAAGAAAGGTTCTGAAGTTGATAAAAGAAAAAGTAATGGAGATAGTAGTCAAGTGAAAAAGAAACCAAGATTAAGTAAATCATCAACAACCCCTGTGCTACAACCAAGTGCTACTGAATCCTTAGCTGAAGAACCTGAATTTGAAGATACAAATGAGAGAGATACTGATGAAGTTGATCAAACTTCACAGGAAGATCAAGAAGCTTTTTTGGATAAAATTTGGAATGATGCTGACTATGAAGTAATGAATGATGATGATATTAATGTTCAGCAAATACCTGAATTTGGGTTTGAAAAAGAAGAGGTGACTGCAATTGTACCAGATGATTTTCAAGTTGGGACAGTTGTTCCAAAACACAAGTGTGTGAGAACTTACTACCACAAGAATGCTACTTATAAGGCAATTGCAGGACTTTATTTGGATGAATTCAAGAATAATAAAGCTTTTAGATCAAGGAAATTCAAGAAAAGAGTCAGAAAGGAAGTTCAAGTTGACATATCAAAGAATGTGATATGGAATGCAAGGTGTTATGCAAAGACATTACTGGAGGGTAAATACAAGGATCATTACAAAAGGCTAGAGGATTATGCTGAGGAATTGAGAAGTACGAATACTGATTCCACAATTCAGTTGTTATCATATGATGATCCTGAAAATGGAAATAAAATCTTTGGCAGAATCTACAACTTTAGTGGTTCTAATGGAGAACAATTTCAGTGTTATGGTATTATGAACAATTCCAGTGTTATATTATTACATAGTTATGCCGAAACATGGGTAGAAATTTCTCCATTATACATCCAACAAAAATACACAATATTCAGTTTGGTCATAAGACCATATTCCATCCAGTTTCAGAAAAATAACAAAAAATACAAGCCTTCACTGAAATTCAAATTTTACAAGGCAACTACTACCACAACTAACCAACTTTACTTACAAACCGGAAAAATGGGCCATGAAATCACAATAGCAGCCCATAAAACTTATATTTTCTCTCCAATTGGTATTTTCAGCCTCAACTTTCCTTAACTCTTTCAATGACCAACGAACAACCATAGTGCTCTTGTCACTCATTGGAAGGTCATACCATTCAAAGAAGCCACAATCCTGAGCCGTCTATGCTAGAAAAAGAAAATTAATAGCACAATTAGAAGAGAATTATCAAAAAGTATTAGTAAAACAATCCCAAAAAATCTGAAAAAAAATTGGATCTTTAACTCACCCCAACTCGAGCACACTTCAAATACTTTCTTGTTGGGTTTAAATTAGTCCAGCTCGTTTTGATTACACATTTTTCGCCATGATGACATTCAACAATTCGCAAATCTTCAAATGAGCTTCTACTCTCCATTGGTCTTGCTGAAGAAGAAGGGTTGGAGAAGAAGATGTTTAATTATATAATGGGTGCACGTGTGAATATTGGAGAAAAATAGCCCCTTTTTTGGACCATTTTGCCCTTAAATCTACATCGCGTGATTGGGGCGTGCATCCACTTGGCCTGAAACCATCGCCCGAAATGGTGGTGGGACTCTTTATATGCCACGAAAAATCTTCTAGGACCTAACAAGAACCCAAAAATCTTGTAGGACCTTATCGTGTCTTCGTAAATACTTTAAGGATTTTTCAGATCATTTTCCCTATGTTTATCAATCTCTTTTATTTTGTAATCAAATCATTTTGTTAAAAATTTTTAAAAAGTTTGGCGGTGAGTCTTTGATTTTTTTGGAGATCACGAAACTGTTGCCCTTTTTTGATATATTTGTTCAAGGTTTGTATAATTTACTCAATGATATTTTTTTATTTTGCTTAATTAGTGTATGTTTTGTTTGAATTCTTGTTTCCCTTCGATTTTTTCTTTCAGGGAAATGAAATACGTGTTTGAAAAATAGAAATTTGTGGTTAGATAGAGAAGAAATTGTTTGCTTTCTTTAATTTATGTTTGAAGATGACTAGGAAGAATATTGTTTATATATTATGACAATATATATTATTTTGGTGAAAAGAAAAAATATTTCGTATTCAGTTTGCTAACGATGTGAAATTTTTGCTCATATTTTGTTAGTTTGGAAATTTCTTTATTTTTCTTTTAATTTTAAAAAAAATGGGATCACTAAAAAATTTGTAAATTCAGATAAAATTATTAAAAATATTTTAATTTTAATATTAATAAGAGAATCTCAAAATCTTGAGAAAAAAAAAGAAGAGATTTCTGAATACAATTTATGCCTACGAAATCCCTCAATTTAATCAAATCTATGAGAATCTATAAATTTTTGAATAACAACATATTTCAACAGATAATTTATAATCTGAATTGAATACCTTTAAATTGTAATGGACTTTTTTAAAATCTAAATTGAATACTTATAGACTTTAAAACTTCTTAAAAATTCTTATAGAATCTAGATGAAATACACTCCTCTAAATGTAAATGCCTAACATAATATTAGTAATAAAAAAAAAAAAGGAAATCCACGTCAGGCACTTGGACCGTGGTTGCCACGTGCTCTGTAAATTTCCGCCAAATAGAAAGAAAATGCCCGATTTAATTTGACCTTTATTTTCCCCCAAATATCCCAATTTTATAGGTCGGCCTCTTTGCCAAATTTCCTTTTTCTTCCTTTGCCAATTTAACATAAATTCCTTTAACCTCCTTCCTCCATCGCCTCAGATACCTATTTCCCGATCGTTTTCAAGCTTTCTCAGTACAAATTTTTCTTCAAGTAGGGGAAAATAGTGGATTCAGTATAGAATTATTCGTTTTTATTACAACATATTATTTATTATTATTAGTTTTGCAGAAGAAAAAATGTCGGAAAAATTCTCAGCAACGCTGAGAATAGGAGACTTGAATGATTACATAGCGCCGTCACAAGGTTGCGTTGTTTCTCTCAAGGCTAATTCCAATTCTACCACTTCAGCTTCCAGGCTTGTTAATAAATCCGAGGTAATTTTTTAATTAATCATTTTTGTTGTGAATTTTGCTAATTAAGAAAAAATCTCCTTTATTTAAGCTTTAATCGTTCTTCAGCTAATTTTCTTAGTTACCTTTACAAATTTAGACTTTGATGATATGGTTGTATGCTATTGGTGAATTAATTCTTATTTTCCACACTTTTTTTTTGGCAATTATTACCTCCATTCCATAATATAAGTCGTTTAGTAAATGTAGTGAAAATTAAGGAAGCTTAGTCAAAATATCGATATTACTTTATAGAATTAGTGGTTCAAGTCCTATTTTAAAAAAAAAACAAAGTATCTTGCCTTTTGCTTCATTAATTTTTGCTGCATGTCCTAAACGGCTATATTATGGAATGGAGAGAGTAATTCAGTGTACTACTGAAAATAGGATCAAGTTATCTGTTTTTTTTTTCTTTTAATATTTCCTCACTGGAAAAAAAGTTGTAACATTTACCATCAATTCCGAGCATCTTTGAAAAGATGTAGTTAAAGACCATGGACATTGTATTTACCTTTGTCTTAATTTGAAATTTTTGTTAGTGTGACTTTTACTTCCTATTTTGCTTAGAAATTAGGGAAATTGGGGAATTCTGTGAAACGGGTGGAATCAACAGAATCTGTAAAGATTTCGCTCAAGGATTGCCTAGCTTGCAGGTACGATTGCCTATACACTTTTTTTTTTTCCTTTTTACTCTTTGGTTCTATAGTTGATAAACTGTCATTCCGGGTCCTTTGTAATACTCTCTGTACCAGTCCCTATTCTTAATTATAACACTTTTAAGTTTAGGGTTTATCAGATGGAGTTTAGGATATTTGAATAAAATACGTACATAATTAAGTACTACAGGGGATCCAAACCGATAAAGTGTACCATCTTTTAACAAATGGAAGAAAGAAAAGTGCAATATACAAAAAAAAAGTGATATGTTAAAAATTCAAGGCATATCTCTTTAGGGGATTCATATTTACGGTTTGTACCTTACAATTTTGTCCTATATTAAGAGCATGGTGATGGTAATATGTGTGTATAATGGAAATTTCCCATGCTTGTTCGAGCTCTCAAATCCACTCATGAATTGTTTGTCAAATGTTACTTTGTCGGTTGTGCCGATTGTCATTATGTTTGGAAAAAAGTGAATGAAGGAATAGTTTGTAAATAAAAAAAATTTCTTATGTTCTTGCAGTGGCTGTATAACGTCAGCAGAGACGGTTATGCTTGAAAAGCAAAGCTTAGATGAATTCTTATCTAATATCAATAAAGGAAAGTCTGTTGTTATCTCTCTGTCTCCGCAGTCTAGAGCTTCTCTTGCTGTCTATTTTGGTCTTTCTCAGCTTCAGGTTAGTTAAAAGAATTATCTATAGCATTTTGCATGCTAAGTGTTCCCGATTTTTTGAAGTGTGTAAAAGCTGATTAATCGGGGGCTCCATTAGGTTTTCAGAAAGCTCACAACATTTTTCAAGTCCTTGGGAGTGAAAGCTGTTTTTGATACCAGCTGTAGCAGAGACTTATCACTAATTGAATCATGTAATGAATTCATGAAACGTTATAAACAAAGGGACTCAACCATTGATGACCAGTCTCATTTGCCACTACCCATGATTTCCTCTGCCTGTCCTGGTATGTTGACATCCCATATTCTTGTCTGTTTTTCTGGTAACATACTTTTCGGCAGTGGTAATACAAGTTTGATAGATTAATTCTCAGATTTTTACTTGATTTGTAGGTTGGATATGCTATGCAGAAAAAACTCTTGGTTCCTATATTCTTCCACATATTTCATCAGTTAAGAGTCCTCAACAAACCATAGGGACTATAATCAAGAACCACATATGCCAAAGACTATCCCTGAGGTAAGCTTTTGCATCATTTGGTGGTTTTGAGGTCTGATCAGTTTATCAGACTTGTAGTCGAACTCTGGTAATTACTTATTACTCTTCGCTTTGCAACATGGATAAAGCTTACCATCATGAGCAGAGCTTTCAAATTAAGACGACTTAGTTTGCTTCTGAATTTACTAAACTTCTTAGTTCTACACTGTTAAGTGAATTTTCTGACAATAACTTAATACGATTGGGTGGTTTATTTAGATATTATAAAGGGGTTGTTGAGATTATAGCAGTTTGTCTGTGGTCAGCATGAGATTTGCCCTATAGGTTATTCCGTCACATGTAGGCAAGCATAAAGAGATTGGAATTTTGAGGTTTTTAATTGGTTTTGTTTCTTTCAGGCCTGAGGATATATACCATGCGACAGTGATGCCGTGTTACGACAAAAAACTTGAAGCCGTTAGGGATGATTTTAATGATCCAATCACAGAGGTAGACTCAGTTTTGACAACTGGAGAGGTTTTAGATTTGATACAGGTATATATACAATCTTCATATTCATCCAAACCCAAAAAAAACTAAAAAACTAAAAATGTTCATAAGACAATATGGGCAGTTGTCATTTCCTGTCCACTTTTGACTCCAATAGCTGCGTGGATGCCTTTTTTTGTTATATTACAGTTGATTCACATGGCTATTTGTTGATTGCAGTCGAAAGCAGTTGACTTTGAAACATTGGAAGAGTCTGCTTTGGACAAATTGTAAGAACAGTTATTTTCATAAATGAGTTTCCATTGGTGTGTCAGTATGGTAGCGAATAATGTAGATTTTCTTTTGGGGACAGGCTAACAAATGTTGATGAAGGTGACCATCTATATGGAGTCCATGGGAGTTCTGGGGGATATGCCGACACAATATTCCGTTATGCTGCCAAGGTACTCTTTGGTAAAGAGATAGCTGGTCCCCTTGACTTCAAGGTCATAAGGAATTCAGACTTCAAAGAAGTTACTTTAGAAGTAAGTCTCCTGTATCCCTCTTCTATATTCACGATCTAATTGATATTTGCATTATGTAAAGTGCTTTTTTTTAGAGTATAAACCATTTACATTTGGCCAACACATAGGCATAGGTTAACATCTTTATGCATTTACCACCACCACCACAAGGTTTTTACGTCAGGAGAATTATGAAAGCAAGTGATATTTTCTTTAAAGATTTTTCTTTTCGCAGTTTTGATATCATGTTTTGTCAATGGCGATTCTCGTGTGTGTGGGGTGGGGGAACTAAAAGTCGGTCGTTGGTGCGTCATGATAAATGGGACGGGATAATGGCAAGATAGTGTCAGAAAAAGTATAATAATTACTCCTTTATTTGCCAAGTCAATTTACGGTTGAAACAACACTTAAATTTGGAAAAGAAGTAGAAACCGTGGAAAGGAAATTAAATGCAAAAGATGACTGAAGACAAAAGTAGAGGAAATTTTATTATAGGTTAGAAATGCCACTACCACGCATCACACTTCCTAAATAGTGTGTTAAAATTACTATTTGATCAAATATATGCCTCTTCTCTGAAAATAAATAGTATGTATTTGGTGTTATATTTAATATTTTGTGGCTGGTATGTACGATTTCATATATAAATAATATATTTTATTATAACAAAAACTCTGTAAAACTTTATATGACAAAAATGTTAGTATCACTATCAAGTGTTTTGCAAAACAACTTTCCCTAGCTCCCGCATACCTCTGCCCCTGTGTTTTGTCCCGTGGTTGTAATTGTCCTTTACTGCAGATAGGAGGTGAGACTGTCTTAAAGTTTGCACTCTGTTATGGTTTCCGGAACCTCCAAAATGTTGTTAGAAAAATCAAGAGTGGGAAGTGTGAATATCAATTTTTGGAGATCATGGCGTGTCCTTCAGGTAATTCCTGTTTCTAAATCGATCCTTTCTGTAGGGTGATGCTTACGTAGAGCATCAAAACTTTCTTCACCAGCTTATAATACCTTCTTCTATTGGCTAAAAGGATGCTTAAATGGCGGAGGTCAGATAAAACCAAAGCTCGGGGAATCTGCAAAAGATTTGATTCAGTCATTGGAGACTAAGTATATGGAAGATGTGAGTATTTGCTTCAGAACAGATTCTCTTATTTAGTTTTTCTGTCA
This sequence comes from Vinca minor, assembly GCA_026122235.1. Lineage (NCBI taxonomy): Eukaryota > Viridiplantae > Streptophyta > Magnoliopsida > Gentianales > Apocynaceae > Vinca > Vinca minor. The sequence goes on along the minus strand of JAOCZM010000278.1, from coordinate 2,376,549 downwards.
TGTAATTACTATCTCAAGTACTCTCCCCATCCCAAACTGAATGCCCACTTTTCTATTCTATTCAAAATGAATATGAAAGTGGGCATTCAATTTGGGATGGAGTATAAATCTATTCAATGCATGCTAAAGGTTAAGACAAAAAATTCTTTAAGATGCTTAGAGTTAATCAGAAGAAGCTAATCTCTTCAAAGATACACTTACTAGAATTAAGAGAAGAAACTGAAGTAGCCTTTACAAATTGCAGTAAGTTTGAACTGAATGATCTCTGACCCGTGTACAATTGAATGAGACCTTAGTTCTTACTGCATTTCTGACCCCAGCCTCCCTTCTACAGACTTGAGGATATGTTGGTTCTTTGTTTCTTATCTGCAAATAAAGAGCATTCCACACTAGAATATTGGTTGTCTAGTGTTTTTTTTTCTTTCCCGCGTAATAAAAGATGGTTGTCTAGTGATGTTGCAACATAATGATATATAACATATCCATTTAAGCCGGCTAGTGACCAAAGGCATCTGTTCAACTATCTTCCTGCCAAAAATCTTTTTGTGCATTTATTAAAGCCTAGTGTTAACTTATTGTTATTTCCTAATCTATCAGGTTGTGGTGACTGATCCTTTTGAAAATCCAATCATAAAAGGGATATATACTGAGTGGCTTGATCAGCCTGGTTCAGAGAAAGCAAAGAAGCTTGTACACACGAAGTACCACCCTATCGTAAAAAGTATTACTTCTCAGTTGCAGAATTGGTAAGCAGTATTCTGGTTTTGTTTCATCAGGAAACGGAGAAAAGGTTTATGACAGCTGATGATCACATTTTTGGCACATTTCGTTGCTTCATTATGTATCCGTTTTATATTTTAATGCTTCTCTCCTCGTATACTTGCTTGATGTTTTGAGGGGTTCAATTTTGGTAGGGAGATGAGATGATTTGCTCAACTTAAGTCGTATTTGTATATCCTCTTCTCTATTCTTCTTCTCTTATCTATAAAACGGGACTTGTATTATTTAAGCTGAGGTGAAACTAGTTGGGTTTTATTTTCTTTCACCCCATTATTTTAGGTTTCCATGTATTTAGTTACCTGGGAACCTACATTTAGGTGGTTATGGTTCTCTATAAGTGACATGGTTGATTCAAATTCCATTGTGGGGAGGCTAGGGAGCATTTTGGTATGGCTAGACATCATGTTATCAAATCTCATCCCCTTCAATTGATGTGATACTTGGTTGTTTTTATTTTTTGGAAACTTATGATACTTTGTTTCTTACTTTCTCCTTTTTGCGTCGCACCATGTATTTTATTGCTCCGAGCAAGAAAGCAGTTGTAAGTCCATTGTAGATCGTTTTTATCAGCTTGATGTTGATTTGTCATCATCTGACCATATATTAGGCATAATCCGTTAGGAGATTTTTATACTAGGATGTACCATGTACACCAATTATATAAGTTTCTGCCTCATTACTTGGCCAGAAACTCGTATAGGCTAAGAGCTTCCTTTCAATGGGTTTGATGGAGATCCCTCGAACTTCCTTCTCTCTCCCTTATGTAAATTCTAATATTTTTCAATAAGAGTAAATGACTATTTATAGTACTAAACTATTTACGTATTTTTATTTATGATATTAAACTATTTTTTTTAATTAATTATCACTCATTTATTTGTGGGTGTCAAATAATATATAACTACCATTTTTTTGGGTGTTTTCCGACTAAAATTGGCACGTGACTTTGAAGTACAGATTATTGAGGGGCAAAATTGGAACTTCGCAATAACCTAGTGATCCGTGGGTTAAAGATTTGACCTGCAAACAGAAAATATGCGGTCAAAATTGGGTTAAATATTTAATTCACGGATTGCTGGGTTATTGCGAAGTTCCAATTTTACCTCTTAATAATCTGCACATGAAAGTCACGTGCCAACTTTGGCCGGAAAACACCTACAAATGGTGGTAGTATATTATATTTGACAATCGCAAATAGATGAGTGATATAATTAGCTAAAAAAATAGTTTAGTACCATAAATAGAAATACGTAAATAGTTTAGTAGCATAAATAGTCATTTACTCTATTCGATATATATAAATATTGCGAATATATATGCGTGAATTTGAAATATGCATAGTTGAAAATATAAAAACTATAAATTCAATATATAACAGTTTTAACAATTGTTACTTCAATATATAACAACTATAAGTTTCAGATTTAACAACTGATTAGCTCAACATATAACAAATATAAATTTTAGACTTAACAGTTGTTAATTCAATATATTACAAATATAAATTTTAGATTTAATAGCTGATTAATTCAATATATAACAAATGTAATTTCAAGACTTAACAATTGTAAGTTTTATATTTAACGACTGTTGATTCTATTGAACAATCAGAAACACTATATTTCGTTAGAATTCTTTTACTATCTAAAATATGGCATAATCATACGTCAATATATTCTTTTAAATTCACGAAAACAAACAGTTGAAAAGAAATAGATATATATACCTCAATTCAACCCATGTTGACCACACTCCATTCCAATTTAAAAATTATTTAACATGTGAAGATCTTGACAAACCAAGTCTTGTTTCTAAATATTATTTATTATCACCAGTACTTGGTCGTAGATCAGCAATGTGCTAGAAACATGATCTAGCTTGAGGAATTTTTTTTGTTTATTACAGTAGAAATTATCTACTTTTATTATACATTAAAATAAAAGGAAGAAAAAAAAATTCCAGTCTTTTCATATTATGGCATATCTTTTCCTATTTAGTCTGCATACATGTACATCTTCCATAACCTCATGAAGCATGATCAAGCCATATATGAATTATTAATATATAATATGATAGAACTAAAACTCAAGAGATCAAGAGGAGGAGGAGAATTATATTTCTTCTTGTTATTATACTCAATAAATATACATGCCTATTTATATGTTAGGAGATACATAACATACAATGAATGTTATGCCACTTGAAAAGCCAAGAGTCTTAGACATTCAATACATTAATGGAGATGATATGAACCTTATGAAAATGCAAAGGGGACATCCACAATATTCATAACAATATTAGAATACTAATAATTTATGCAGATGAATCAGTTAATTTGGTGTGAATCAAAAGATGGAGTAGAGAGTGAAAGGAGTTAAAAACGTGGATAACTATTAACTGAGCTACGCAATTAATTTTTTTTTAATTTTATATAAAATCGTGTTTTATTAATATAATAGAGAATGAAATAATCAATAGAGAGTGTGACTTTAGAGACAACCCTTACAAACGGTCAAATATTTTGATTACAAAAAGAGTCAAAAGTCTTGTGTTTTGAAACGGGTGAAGTAGTTCTATGATATGACCTAAATATAGTTATGAACTTCTTTTCTTAATTAGTGTTTAGCAAAAAAATGTACAAGAATTAGATGCTCTTTTTTCCAAATAGTGAGTACATTTCTACTTTGTGATGTCTTAAAATGAAAGTTAAATTTTCCCAATAAATATATCATCATATTCCCTACATTTATTTAGCTTTCAGCAATTTTTTTTTCTAGCAAATGGAATTTTTTTTTTCTAGCAATTTTTTACTAAAGTTAAATTTTTTTTCAGCAATATATTTAGAAAAAAACTGTATTTTACATAATTATCTTTTTTTTTCAGTAGTTAAAAAAGACTCTAATAATAAATAACAAGCCCTTTTAAGAAAAAATAATAATAAGTTATATGGATAAAATTAACTTGTACAATTGCATTTGCATTCCTACTTAACTTGCAACTTTTTTTTCTTTTGAAATGTGACGAGACTCAATCAACAAGTTATTAATTGAGTGACAGTTAACTTGTACTACTACTTCCATTCCTAAAAAAAAATGGATGTACAGATACAATTTTAAGTATAGCTAGTTGTCAAAACTCTAAGTATGTATATAATCCTGAGATTTCTTTTCCTTCAAATTCTTGTATAGAAAATGATTAATAGCTAAAATTTATTGGTTAAAATTGACTAAAAGTTTAAATTAAACACTATTCATTCACCCATTGTTGTCATAACGGATTTAACGTATTATTACAATTATGTTCTCAATTTAACCAATTAATTGATTAAATTTTATCCAACTAGCATTACCCTTCTTATATATCAAACTAATATTTTACTCATTTATTTTTTCATAACCGAATGTTTACTTTGGACAAAAAAAAAAAAAAAAATAACTCCTTTTGCTTTTAAAAATGGGCGTCTATTTCAATACGGAAAAGGAAAGTATAAATAGAATTTAGAACTTAACAAATATGTAAATTTCCATAACTCTATTTCTAAAAATTGCAATATTTTGTGCCAATTACGTATAAACACGTGGAAATCTCCATCATTCAATAGAAAAAGAAAATAAATAAACTTTTGTGGGGTCTCAAGTTCGTCATGTCCTAAGAATAAAAAAAGAAAAAGAAAAGCATATTTGTTTAGCAGCTCCCTAGCTATCTCGTCTCCTCCATCACCCCCAACGTACGTTACTCCTCCTCCTCCTCCTCCTCCCTCCACCACCGGCTTCCACCGCGGAAAATGGTCAGCCACCCTCCTCTTCTCCCCTCCCTCCCTCCTATCTCTCACTTTTTTTTTTGGGGGGGTGTTATATGGATAAATAACAAGCCATTAATTTATTCCGTGTTATGAGATTAATGTGTTGATATGTTTTTAATGGTTTTTGTTTTATTAATCCTTGATTTTTTATTTTTTTTTATTTTGTCTAGAAGATTAAATTCAGGGGTTTCTTGTGAAATTCTTTGTTCATCTTTTATTCAATTGGAGTAAACATTCTATGTTTGATTACGAATTAAGATATTTATTATCTTTAAGTTGTTTATCTTTTTTTTTTTTTTTTGTTGGGGAATCTTTCTTGTATTGATCTTTTTTTGTTTATTTAGGGTTCAAGGAGGGTGTTTTTGTCAAAGGGGTTTTAATTCTGAGGACAAATAATATTAAAAAAGAAAAACATAAACATTTCCAACCCCCAAGAACTCATTAAATGTTGATTATTTACTCTCTCATCCACTTCTGATTTTCTTTTCTCCATTTGATTACAATGTTGTTGGGGTGAAATTTTTTTGTATCACATTAGGTTACAAGGGAAATTGAAATTGAAAGTTTTTTCCTTTTTCCTTTTTTGTTTTTTTGGTTATTATCCTTGGCCAAAAAAACAATATTTTAGACAATTAAGTTAATTGTTTTATCCAATGCTTACTTATTTTTTTGGGGGTTAGTAATCTGGGCGCTGTGGCTCAGTGTCGAACTCAGGACCTCTCGGTCGTGAGCGAAGAGAAGCCCCACTGGGCTACAGACCTTCTTGACTATCCAATGCTTGCTTGGATACAAGGAACTTCAAGTTGGGAGACAAATTATCAATCTCATATGATTTGGCAAAATTTTGTATGGGCAAAATGCAAAATTTACAAGTTTCTTACCGGGCTTTTTTTTTTTTCTGGATGATTTTTTTTAAAATTCTCTAAGTAAAATAGGATATATCCGTTTAGGTCCTCGTAACTAGTTCCTGAATAGATTGTGATTTGATTTATAAACAAGTTACTCAATACAATCTCTTCCATCGTTGAACGTCTACTTTCTACGTAAGAAAGTTGTCACACAATTTCATACTAAGGTAGTAGTTTAGGTTACTTGAGACACGAATGGTATTAAGGAGAGTATAATTAACGTATTTACACACATTGATCTAAGTCAGGATATGAATTAGTGATATATCTAATGTTTAGAAATTTTAGGATTTTTTTGGTGAAGCATAAATATACCGTCCCTCCGATTCAAAATAAAATTCTTTTTTTATGAGTCATTTTTTGTTGCAAAATAAGTCTTTTTACAACATAATATATATATATATATATATATATATGTAGATTAATTGACTAATTTACCTCTATATCAATTTTCTCCAATAAGACAAAGTTGACATAAACCCAGGGACGAAGACGGGGGATGTGCTAAGATTTTTAAAAATACTACTATTTATCGAAAATTTTATGTGTATTTTGGAAAATTTTATCAATTTCGCCCCCTCCCCCCCAAAGAATTTTTTTTTGCCTTTTTTATCGCCCCTCCAAGAATTTTGGAATTTTTTTACCAGTTTCGTCCCCCCAACACCAAATTCCTGACTTTTCGTCCCTGCATAAACCTCTATTCATTTATTAATTAAGAGTACTTTAGACATTCTAATTAGTATATTAATTTGTGTGAAACTCTTTAAAGAAAACTTTTATTTTGAATCGGAGGAGGGAGTATCTTTTACCAACTCCTATACATATTTTGTTGATTTGGAACTGAAAAGTTAGTGATTTTATTTTGACACTATTAGACTACATCAAGACGGCTTGCTGAGAAGAAAGTTGCAAAGTTTGAGAAGAAAATAACCCGCAGAGGATTAGGTCTATCGGGCAAGAAAGAATTTGAACCTTCTCACATTATCCTTATTCTCTTTGCTCTTTTGGTCATTGGATCATGTAAGCTTTCTTCTTTCTTTACCTCCTCCTCTATAATACTATTCTCCTTTTCAATTGCTTATCATTTTCTTTTTTCCCATTGACATAATGATATAATGCCTTCTTGTAGATTAAAATTTCTTGACATATTTAATAATTCTATTCCTCTGTGTATGTTTACGTAGGGGTGTCAACGGGTTCGGGTCGGTTCGAACCCTGTTTACACAATTCGAAAGAATGTGAGTGTGAGCTTAAATGAGTAGGGCGTGAGCTTAATATTCAAGTTCAATGCTTATGTGAGATGAGTGTCAGTGGGATCCCGCTCAATCCATTTAAATCTCGTACAAAATAACATAATTAATTAATTAAAAAATTATATATATACTAAATTTCTAATAAAAACAAAAATGACTACATCCATGTTTTTTTTTAGTCTCGTCATTATTCTTTTTTTCGTTTCTAATATAAATTTAGTTTATGAGGCTCACGAGATCAGCCCGATCTTACAATAAAATATAAGGTGAGTGAAAGTTTAAGGTTTTGAGTTTTTTCGAACTGAGCATGGAACGGGATTTTTAATTTTTAAGTGAGCTATACTAAGCTTGGCTCACATAAATCAATTGGCACCCCTATATTCATGTTGACTAGTGTTAGGAGTATGAAGTGGATGAAGTTATGGATAGATAGAAAACTCACGCGCCAATATATCTGTACATATAGTAGTGCGATTGACTAGTGTAGGAGTCTGTTTGTCTTTTAGTATTTTTTAAGTTTGTTTTTCTATCTGTATTTTGGTTAATTTTGAGGTAATATACGAAATTAGCATTAGCTAAATTCAAAATTAGGATTAGAGTTATAAAAAGTGTCACCTTGTCACACAAAACTGAAGGGGTTTTGGTTGGCAGTTGTTTTTCAGGTTGTGAGAATGGCTCTCAATGATGGGACGGCTTGAGGAATGGAGATCAAGATGTAGTCAGAAACGCTGCTTCTTGACTGAATATCAAATTGTAATGGATTAAAAGACTGATACAAAATATAGAAAAATAAGAATATTATCAATCTAAGAATCACTCGAAATTGTGATTGTTTACTGATATCTTTATTTCTTCTTGTTTTCCTTTTGAAAAGGGGAAAAAAATTTAATCGAGTCAGGATAAATAAAGTCTTTTTCCAAACGAATAATACATGTTTAATTATAGTAACAATTACATAATCACTCCCAACTCTTACAGCACGTTTGGTACGCTGGAATGAAATGGAATGGAATCCCTTTCCAGGCAGAATCGCTTTCCACCCAGAATGACTTCAGAATCCTCTTTCCATTCCAATGTTTGGAAGGTAAAGGTAGAATGGAATGTCGATTCCTTTTCTGTGTTTGGTAAAACTATATTTTAATATCAGAATGGAATGGAATTAAACACAATATGACCTAAATGCCTTTTTAGCATATACTAGTAATAAAACCTAATTAAATATTAATTACAAAATCTTACTTGAATAACATTGATTTTATATATATATATATATATATATATATATATATATATATATATATATATATATATATATATATATTGTTGAAACATAATTTTTTATTAAAATGTCAACATAGTAATAAAAATATCTTTACTTTTAAATTTAAAAATAGATTAAAACTACTACCAAGAAAAAGAAATATTTATAAAATTATCATCTATGAAATTATACTAAGTGAAATAGAATATTTATGACTAAATATGAATATGTTGATATGTAAAATGAACGTAATAATTAATTAAAAGAGGGGTATAAAAGTAAGTTACTATTTATTGATGATTCCAGCTTCTCCTGGAAAGGTCATTCCATAGGTTTTGGTGTGGAATGCCCTTTCCCACTTCTTCCTGGAATTGTCATTCCAGTGGAATGATGATTCCCACTTCAAATTGTCCAACCAAACGCCGAAATGGAAAGAAAAGTGGGAAAGGCCTTTCCATTCATTTCCATTCCCGCGTACCAAACACGCACTTACATCTTTATAAGGTTTCATTTCTTTGTTGGTATGTCCAGATTAATTGTCTCCATAGGACCATATATCATAAAAAAGAATATTAATGATGAATGTGCTGCATAACCTTCATTGAGAAATAAGTCTTGTGGTGTGGTGCCGAAAAGTGTTGTGGTGCCGAAAAGCAATATTTTCGGCACCTAAAGATTAATGATAAGCCAATAGATTAATGATATGTGGAAAATATGACCTGCAATAGCAAGTTTTCAAGTTTTTTGTTTTTAAAAAAAATTAAGATAATGACATGGACGAATGAGAGTTTGCCACATCATCCCAGTCAAGTGACCAGTTACCTGTTAAACTGGTCAACACACATTTGTTAACCATATTTTTTTATTATTAGTAACTTTGGTATTTGTAATGGTAAAATTAAAACAAAAATTGGTAAATCTTAATAAATAACTAGTAACTGTTGAATATTACTACATTATTTTATAATCTTAGCATTTTTTATTTGAAATTTACTACTTTTATCAGGAATATTTATATTGTATAAAATAGTAAATTTAGATGCAATAATGATGAATTTCATGAAATAAATAGTAATTTATTTTGTAATAATTGTAAATGTGCTGAAAATTAAAACTTACTATTTAAAAATGAAATTTATCACATTAAGTTATAATATTACCATTTTATCTCAGTTGTAACCAATTGATATAATGGTAAGTTTAATGAAAAATACGGTAATTTTATTTACATTCTTTGTAACTTTTGTTAAAAAACTTAGAAACTTTTGTAAAGAATAAAAATCACTATATAAATATCCAAATTCAAACAAAACTTACCATTTTAGGTTAAATTTTATTATTTTGGTAAGTTTTACAAATAATTTATTAGGTTTTAAAAATAAAATTATAGATTTTATGAATTAAATATTTATAGTTACTTAAACATTATTTATGAATTAAAAATAAAAATAAAAATAATTTATAATGCTTTGAATTAAATATTTATTAATAGTATTATTTTAATTACAAGATAGCCAACAAACACCAAATTAGTGTATGCTACCCGTTTGTGAAAAGCATGAATGAGCAAAAAATAACTGAAAAAATATTTGTGATAATAGTGTAGAAATCGAAATAAATGGACATAAAATAATAATGCTTGTATTAATTAATTTTCGAGTTACAATAGATATATCTAACAAACGAATCTTGTTATAATTTTTTTTAATAAAAAAAATTGACTGCTTTTGAGAATACATCAGAAAGAGAAAGAAATACTGAGCATCGATTTCGAAATCGGTAAATCGGTAGTTTGAAATCGGTTTTTTCGGTATTTTTTTTTTGAAAATACCGACCTATTTCGAATTCGTAACCGATTTACCGAATTCGAATTCACCGAATTGGCGAATTCGGAATTCGGTTTCTACCGATTTGGAGGTTTTTTTCCTTTATATTAAATATTATTGGCTATTGAATATTATTTTATATATAATTAGCTAATATAAATATATATATATATATATATTTAAATAATATTATAATACGAAATTGATTTTGAATTCGGTACATACCGAATTACCGAATTGGTCCGAATTACCGAATTCGATTTACCAAATTCAAATCGAATTCGGTCGGTAAATCGGTTTTTACCGAATTTGCTCACCCCTAGAAATACATCAACTCTATTTTAAGTAGTATTTAATTAGGAAAAAAAGTAATTAACTAAGATCATATATATTATAAAAATCTAATTAATAGATTGTTACTATTATTTAACTGTTGTAAGTATGTCCTAACGTTACAAGTAATATATACTACGTTTGTTTAAGTAATTATACATTACTTATAGTATTGTCAAAACAGGTATGCACGCCCATCCCGCCCCGCCCCCAGGAACTAAGGCAGGAATTGTAGTAAATACATTCGTTTTCCTTTTAACCGGTGTTTTATAATACTTTGTAATATAGTATTTTGTGGTCTAACAAACACTAATTCTAATTTTATATCAACAAGTAATCTAATCGTTGTTATAATATTTAGATTCGTTCTTCCTTTAACATGTGTCGTATGTTAACAAATAATCTAATCTAAATAATGTTTATGTAACTATATAATACTTAGTATATTGAGGATCATTATTCTTATTGCATATATTTATTTTCCTTTTAACCGGTGTTTTATAAGTCGCTGCGTTATAGTACTTTGTGTTATAACGAACACAAATTCTATTTTTGTACTAACAAGTAATCCAATTATTGTTATAGTATTTAGTGTTAATTAATTTATACCACATAATATTTAGACTAAGTGTTAAAATACTTAGTTGTCGAACAAGCACTAATTTTATCATCGTTCAAAAAAAAAATTGATTCTTAAAAAAACATCTCGTTACGGGCATCCCTTTTGATGGTCCATTAAAAAGCGGGCATGTCCGATTAGGGGTGTGCAAATCCGATAAAAACCGATTTACCGACCGAATTCGATTTGAATTTGGTAAATCGAATTCGGTAATTCGGTCCAATTCGGTAATTCGGTCAATATCGAATTCGAAAATTTCGAAATAGGTTCGAAATCGGTATTTGATTTTAGTGAAATCGGTATTACCGAATTCGAATTCAAAAAAATAAATTATTAAATAATACTAAAATAAATACACTATATATAGTCTTTTACTTGACCTAACCCTAATATAATTCTACTTCTACTAAGCGGCCGCTTCAAGCCTTCAAACTTTTTTACATTTCTCTTCTCCTTCTCCCTCAGAAAAAGCTCCACCGACACCGAGACCTCTCCCTCTCCCTCTCCCTCTCCCTCTCGCTCTCGGCCAGTCGGCCTCTCATCTCCGGCTCTCTCACTCTCGGCCTCTCCCTGCCACTCCATCTCTGTCTCTCTCGGCCTCTCCCTCTCCCTCTCCGGATCTCGAGCTCTCTCAAAACTCACAAATCTGAAGAAAAACTTATCTGTCGCTCCGGATCTCGAGCTCTCTCGACTCTCCCTCTCCGGATCTCGAGTTCAGGTATTCGGTATTCCATTCAAAAGCTTGCTGTGGAGAAAAAGATTTAAACTTTCTTAAAATTAAATTCCATCCTTCAATGCCTATATATTCACTTGATCAGGTGTTGATGACTGTTTTTCTCGATTTATAAATCTTAATGGTTGACTTTTTATCTAATGGATGAGGAAAAAATCGTCTTTAATTTGCTTTTAACTTTGAGAAGGTTGACTTGACTGTATTATTTCGATAATTAGACATTAATTCGATAATGTTTTAGCTTTTAACTTTGAGAAGGTTCACAACCCTTTAAATAACAGATTTTTTTTTTGTTTGACAAATAAAGAACGGAATTCCACACTGGAAGTTAACAATTTTTTTTTTTTTTTTTGAGTGTGAATACGAATTTTTGAGTTTTTGCTGTGAATATATAGGCATTGAAGGATGGGTACAGAGGAAAAGTGCAATTGGCTACTAAGTTTGGTCTTAAAGTAATTTAAAACTTTCTTAAAATTAAATTCCATTCAGATCCACTTGTTATTGCTATATGATGCCTTGAACTTTCTGAATCTTATGTTGTTTAAGAAGTAGTTTAGCTACTGTAACTCCTCCACTTTGTTTGAGTTGGGTTATCATTTTTTCATTCTGTGCTCTGATAATTACAGGTAACTATGTCTTCCAATTTGGAGGAACCAAATTTGGATAATGAACGCTCAGGTAACTATGTCTTCCAATTTGGAGGAACCAAATTTGGAGGAACTAAAACTGGTGATGAATCATCCATAGTTGACGTTTGAAGTAAAGTGCAAAAGATGTTGGACTTGGAAGAAGCTGTTGGATGTTTTTTGAAGTAGTTACATACTTGTTTGGACTTGCATCATGAATGATTTATGTATTTTGGACATGTATTTTGGACTTAAAACATGAATCATTCATGTATTTTGGACTTTAATTTTGTAAATTGGACTTTAAACTTTAACTTGATTATAGTTCTGTACTTTGGACTGATATTTTGAACTTAACATGTGAATCATTTATGGATTTTGTAAGCTAGATTTTAGAAGTGGGATTTAGTAAGCTGGATTTTAGAAGTTGTGTATTCTAGAATTTGAAGTTGATTGCATGCCATTGTTTTTATGAAATTTTTATGTACAGATTTTTAATTATTGGCTATACCAATTCGGTAATTCGGTAAATTTACCGAATTCCGAATTCATACCGAATTCAATTCGAATTCGGTAATTTGGAATTCGGTTCGAAAAAGGTCGGTAATTTTAAAAATGAAATTACCGAAAAAACCGATTTCAAACTACCGATTTACCGAATTCGAAATCGATGCTCACCCCTATGTCCGATCATGCCGTGATGGGGTAGGATGAGTGGGCATACCCATTTTGAAAATATTATAAGTAATGTATAATTACTTAAACAAACGTAGTATAGATTACTTGTAACGTTAGGATATACTTACAACAATTTCATAGTAGTAATAATCTATTAATTAATTTCTTCTAATATATATGATCTTAGTTAATTAATTTTTTTCCTAATTTATATACTACATAAAATAGAGCTGATGTATTTCTTTCTCTTTCTCTTTCTGATGTATTCTCAAAAGCAGTAATTTTTTAAACAAAATTTAGAACAAGATTCTTTAGTTAAATTTATCTATTGTAATTAAAAAATTAATTAATACAAGCATTATTATTTTATGTCAATTTATTTTGATTTCTAAACTATTATCGCAATTTTTTCTTCAGTTATTTTTTGCCCATTAATGCTCTTCACAAATTAGTAACATACACTAATATGGGTGTTTGTTGGCTATCTTATAATTAAAATACATATTATTGAAAAACATTTAATCCAAAGTATTATAAATTATTTATGAGTATATTAAATCTGTTATTATTTAGCAAAAATGAAATATTAAACATGTTATTAATTTCTCTAATAAAAAAAGTAAACAAAAAACGAAAAATGTTGCATAAGAGAACTGAACCACTACCATTCCTATAACTTATGTTCTAAAGGAAAACCAACTAAACTAGTATACAATATGTTAGGAATATTTTTTCATCTAATTTCTTATAGGATAGAGTTTTGTTAAATGAAAGATGTTATACTACTGGGTTTTGCACCATAGTTGGATTGAGTTCCAAAAAAGAGTTTTGTTTATTGATCCTTGTTGACTTGCTACAGGGAATTCAGAAAATGATCCACGTCAGTAATAGACGGATTTCGCAAATCCGTTCTCAGCGGATTTGCAGAATCCGTCTTTGCCAAAAGATTTCTCCCGCAATTAGTTCATAAAATGTATAATTTTTTTTTTAAAAACTACCAAATTATTGGTAAAATTTACAAAATAATAAAATTCAACCTAAAATGGTAAGTTTTCTTTGAATTTGGATATTTATATAGTGATTTTTATTATTTATAAAAGTTTCTAATTATTTTTAACAAAAGCTACAAACAATGTAAATAAAATTACCAAAATTTTCACTAACTTTACCATTTTATCAATTGGTTACAACTGAGATAAAAATGGTAATAATAGAATTTAATGTGGTAAATTTTATTGTTTAAATAATAAGTTATTTTTCAACACATTTACCATTATTATAAAATAAATTACTATTTATGTCATGAAATTCACCATTATTGCATCTAAATTTACTATCTTATATAATATAAATATGAGAGAATCACTATTTATACTCATTATCTAACTTTGAAAAGCAAGTTATACCCTTTATTTTTTTTCCGTGCCATAAATAGCCAGTACAATTTTCGTGGTGCCATTTATACCCAAAATGGGCGGAGTTCGGTTAGAGAGGGCTGTGTAGCAAGCGTGTGGCTAGCACGTGCGAAGTTTTGAGGGCATTTTTGTCCAATAAATCGTCATCTCCTTCATCTTATCATCCCTATAACTAACCTAGTTCTAAAATCTCCCAATTTCTTCTCATTCAAAATCTATAACCCATTTCATCTTCTCTTAAAGAATTTACTTCTATCAATCATCTTCTAATTCAATAATACCATTGTAGAAGACCTAAATTCTCAGAGTGTTGATGTCTACAATGGCTACTAGTTCCTCATCAATTTCAAGAAGACCAAACCGAACCCAATCTTTCAAACATCAATGTTATTGTAGATGTAATCCTCCTAGACCGGTTGTAACCCGAACATCAAGAACATCCCTAAATCCTAACAGAAAGTTCAATGGGTGTGACAAACTTAAGGTATGTATTTTTTTTTTTGTATGGAATTATTATATTATATTATCCTACAGAAACATCTACAATTATGGGTTATGGGGAAAAAATTATGTTTTGGCAAAATATTTGTGTTGTCCGAAAATTGTGCAAAATGAATTAATGTTTTTTGTGTTCTTTCTTAGACAAGTGGTGGCTGCGATTTTTTTGAATGGATTGATTTTACGGATGAAGACATTAATTGTGATGTTGGGAGCTACTATGGGGCGTATTCTCTTTCAAAGGATAAAGTATATGAATCAAGAAATGAGATTGATGTTGAAATCTTGTAGATGTGCTGCCAAGTTTCAATTGTACTATGTATTTTTTTTTTGAAATAGCAGAATTAGTAACAAAGAAAGATTATTTAAAATTTTCAAACCTCAATTCTTCATAAAATTCAATGGGGTTGGGAAGATTTAATTACTAGGCTTTAATTTGGGGGCAGAATGTTTTCATCGTTTATGGATGAGGAAAAGTTAGCTGATGTAATGTTGATTTGGGTGGGTTTTTCTTTATATATCATGAGTTTATGGGTCATGGATCGGTTCGTAGATACGGGTCATATTTTGTGTTGGACCCAACCCGTTTATTGGACAAAAATGCCCTCAAAACTTCGCACGTGCTAGCCACACGCTTGCTACACAGCCCTCTCTGACCGAACTCTGCCCATTTTGGGTATAAATGGCACCTCAAAAATTGTACTGGCTATTTATGGCACGAAAAAAAGATAAAAGGTATAACTTGCTTTTCAAAGTTAGATAATGGGTATAAATAGTGATTCTCTCTATAAATATTAATGATAAAAGTAGTAAGTTTCAAATAAAAAATGGTAAGATTATAAAATAAAGTAGTAATATTCAACATTTACTAGTTATTTATTAAGATTTACCAATATTTGTTTTAATTTTACCATTACAAATACCAAAGTTACTAATAATAAAAAAATATGGTTAACAAATGTGTGTTGACCAGTTTGACAGGTAACCGGTCACTTAAATTGGATGACGTGACAAACTCTCATTCGTCCATGTCAGTATCCTAATTTTAAAAAAAAAAAAAAAAAACCTAAAAACTTGCTATTTTAGGTCATATTTTCCACATGTCACAAATTTATTGGTCTATCATTAATCTTTAGGTGCCGAAAACACCACAGCAAATCTCTTTAAAGTAACTGATTGACATACAATATCTTTATTTTGGTTTTTTTCTTCTAATTATCGGGGCAAAATGTTAAATGAAGACATTATTTTGAATCATAAGTACTTTGATAATTACGTTAGTCTTCTTTAACATGCTGATTCATGAATTACGACAAATATACTTGACAAATGCATGTTTTTTACGATATAAAATTCAATTGTCCCACCGCGGACCTAATTGAACCCTTGATTCAGGGACGAAGCCAGGAATTTGGGTTTGGATGGACGAAACTACAACAGTATGTTGAACTACATATAAAAACGGCAAAAACAATTCTTGGGGGGAATAAAAAAGCGAAACTGATAAAATAATTCGAACTACATATAAAATTTATTATACTTAGTAGTATTTTTAAAAATCTCGAGGGTGACTACTGCCTCCCTTCCCCCTGTCTTCGTCCCTGCCTTGATTAAAAGGGAAAAAAAGATGGATGAAGAACTCTTTGATCAGGAGCATCTTATAAACATACAACAGAATGAGCTCTGACCAGGAAATAGTTCAAAATTTGGAGAAATGAAAGTTTGGCGGGAAAATATTTAAAATAAAAAACCAAAAACAAGGAGAATATGCAGGATAGATTGTGATTCAAAATTGCTTATAATGCATCTGATTTCCATTTGTGCATTTTCTCTCATCAGATCTCCGGCTTGAACTGCTTTCTGTCTTTGAACATTGGTAACAATCTGAACTTTTTGACAGCTTTCTTGCACAAGAGTTAATACCATTGGATATTTGCGAATTATTCATAAATGAAACTTCATCATCTGTAGAATCATACTCTTCAAAATCCTACACAGCGAAATGTACTGTTATTTACGCTATTCAAGAGATTTCTAAGGCTGCTAATAGAGTTTTTAAACACGAATTACCTTGGAGGACTTGGTTTTAGCATAATAAGGTGTTAAGCAAGGATTCAGATCTTTGAGGAAAAGGTCATCAGGACTGCCAGGTGTGGTTTGATCACCAGAACTGAACATCTGATCAAATTGCTGAATAGATTAACCAAAATTACAAGTTACAAGCTGATGGATGAAAGACTTAAAGCACCAAGAAGGCGGGCGCAAGGTGTTATATTACGAGACAATATTCGGTTTATATGCGCAAACTTCCTATCCTAATCACCCAAATATTTCCAGAAAATACGAATAATGATCATGAAAATTTGGTTTAGAAGTTGAGTCCAATTAAATATTTACCAGAGAATTAGCTGCCTCTTCTTGATCGTACCCTGGCGTCCTTGGTGAGCTATAACTATCATAGCAGCCCTTCATAGAATATTTATCTGCCTTTACCTGTGTATATCACCAAAATGTTGAAATCAATGAAAAGATCAAAGCAGCATACATTATCCAAAAACACTTTGTAGACATAAGAGCCATTGCATCATTCAGTATTGTTACTTCTTTACGAACAAATAAAATAGAAAAACTGTTATCGTCTGATCCTGGAAACATCAATTCTAGTCAGAAATTTCCCTCTCCTTTACTCTTCTTACATCATTTAAGGTGAACAATAAGGACATCATAGAAAATGCAAAAAGTGTTGCATGCTTTGACTGTTGATTGTTGCCAATACATCTCCGAATAAAAGCCGTTAGAATCACTCATTAAGTTTAATTAATTAAATGCTCCAGACCAGTAGTCAAAATCTCGTCTGCAGCAGAAGGGACCTCAAACAATTACTGCCGTTCCTGGGATCAGTGATTAGCAATAAGTCCATTCTGGTAGCAGTTTGCAGTTAAAATTTCCGTTTTTTTTAACTTTTTCGGAAAGAGTGTTTCTATGCCAATTTCTGTTCTTTCCTTGTCTTTTCTGGATAGCAAACGTGCACTCCGATAGCAGTTACGTATGATCTTGAATTTGAACACCAACAATAATGAAATTATGAATGTTACCTCGGCAAGATCGTCAGCCAGACATTGTAGTTGCCCCGTAAGAGATGTAACCTGCCTATGGAGACTTGGGATTAGTTGTTTCGCCTGCTTTAGTTCTGAACCTTGCTTTTCTAGAAGTTCTTGTAGCTGGGAGTTCATCACATCTGGGAATAATATATCACTTTTAAGGGACTTTATCTCCTCCCTTTGTTTCAAGCATAAATCTTTCAGCTTGTCAACCTAAAATAATATTCAGCAAGAGAAACTAAATCTTAAGGCATGACTTGAACAATAAAGGAAAAGGAAACTCTGCCAAGGAATCCCCTAGCAGCTCCAATTTGCAATTCAATAAACATTGATAAGGTGCTAAAGGGTTTAGAAGTTCTATAAAGTGTTGTGATGGATTTGCATACTTGTCCAACACAGTGTTGTAAAAATCGGTCTAATAAAAAATCACTAGTCGCCACCTATCTAACTAGTCGAGGTAAAAAAATCGTCTGACCAACTTAATCGGTCAAAAGCCGGTCAAAGTCGACAAAAAAGTCGGCCTAGTCGGAGTAAAAAATCGCCTAACCAACTTAATTGGTCAAAAGTTGGTCAAAGTCGGTCAAAAAATCGGTCAAAGTCAATCAAAACAACTTTGCTGCCTTTTTTTTAAACTCAAATTTCTACCAAAAACTACGTCGTTTGATTATTTTAGTATTTGAACTTGTTATTAGTTATTATGATATTGAATTTAATTATTATGGATGTATTTTGTGTACTTTGATTTGACTAGTATTTGATTGTTAATTTTTTATGTAATTTTGTTTGACTAGTATGATAGATAGGATAAGGGAATTTTAAAAAATCTCTTGTAATTTAGGTAAGTTGACTAGTCGCCGACTACTCGTTAGTCGCTAGTCTGACGACCGACTAGCTACTACCGACTTCTTTAGTTTCGCTTGTAGCTTGGTGGATAAAACCGGTTCGAGAGCTGAAGCCGTAACATTAGTCCAACAACATTCAACATAAGAAAAGATCCCCAATTCAGCAAAATTTAGGAAATTCAGAGATATCTAATTCCAGTACTTTTTCAAGATAGATGAATCCCACCCTTATGAAATAAACATTAAGCATGAATGAAATGTATTTCACTAACACTAAATCAAGATCATCAAAAAATTGAAAACTTGAGAGATTAGACTTCAAGATTCATGAATTGCAACAAGTCAAACTCATCTATCAACATTTCTAAAATTCTAAATCTTTCCTCAAAACCCAAACGAACACACAAGTATATAAGTTGTACTCAGTGCACAAGACTCTCGCATCAGCAGTGTCCAGAGAAGTCCTTATGTACGCAGGCATACCCTTATTTTCATAAAGAGGCTGTTTCAGAGTTCGAACTCTTGACCTAGCGGATATCAAGTAAACACTTGACCATCGCGCCAAACACGACCTTCAAATGAACACACAAGTATATCTTTTTTTTTTTAAAACTAAAGTTTATTAAAAAGGGTGGGAACATAAGAAACTGGTAGTAGTGTTTGAACGCAAGACATTTACGTCTTGAGACATACTCAATATTGGCCACTAGATCAATGTTGCAAGCACATGTATATCTTTTCTTTCTGAAGTGTTTAAAATGAGTTTATCTAAACATAACAGTATCAAACAAGAAATTGAAACCCATCAAAGCACACAAATCTTGAAATTCTAATGGTACCAAGCAATCCCCACCTTCCAATCTTCCCCAATTCAGTAAAAAAAAAAAAAAAAAATCAAGAAATTCAACATTTGTTTTCCAATTTTGCCCTTTTACCTCTCTGTTTTTCTCTTCAAGCATAAACTTAAGCTCAGAAATCTGAACCTCTTGCTCTTTATTCAAATTCAAAAGCTCCCTCTCACTCCTCAAAACCATAGCAAGACTCCTAGTATTATTATTCCCTTTGACCTCAGTCAACGCCTTCCTCTCATCTTCCTTTTTCGATGACCCTTTAAACAACTTTTTATGTAGAGCACTCAAAGGTGTCGCCTTTTTCGGTCCCGTGATAGCATTCTTCTTCAACAAATCCTCAGCAATTACCAATTTCATAGCCTCATTTGAACCTTTCTTGGGCTTTGAAGAAGAAGAAGAAGATGATGATTTTGTTTCCATAAATTTCTTGACCATGGAGCTGAAATTATTGTTGTTGTTGTTGGAATTGGAACCATTAGTCTTGGTTTTGATGAGGGCCCGGGAAGAGGAGGGATCGGATTTAGTGGAGGATCTGCAAGGACTAGAGGAAGAGTAAAATGATGAATTGTAGCGAGATGATGATGGTTTGATTGAAGCCATTTTCGAACTATTTTCTGTCTGAGTGAAAATGATTGAGTGATTGAGGTTTTTGAATTTTGAGGCTTTCGGACAAGAAGAGAGGAGAGAGGGAGAGTGATATGGTTGTGTGACTTCTGGCGCTGTCTGAAATTCAAATTTTTGTCAAAGCGCTCCAAAGGTTCTTTTTCCCCCAGTCCTACATGTTAAGAGGGATCGGATGTAGTCGGCCCGCAGTTAGGTGGCTCGGCCCAGATTATCCCGGACAAGAGAGGAGAGGAATTTATTTTCCTAATTTCTTTTACGAAAATTCTATATGGCTAAGAGATATTGGATAAAAATGGCAAAATCGTCTATTTAGTCCTCTTCTTGTTTTGAGTTTGCCGATAATATCACTTTCGTTTATTCTCCATCAATACAGGTACGTGGTTAACACGTGATTTATTTTTCAGGGATAATTTGAGAATTTCATTCTATTTCTCTCCTTAAAAAACAAAAATGATCATGTGTACTCAATTGTAAAAATTAAAACTTTTGGTACCCAATTATTTATCTTCATCTCCAATACTCTTCTTCCCCCAACATCATCCACCACCACCAAAAATAATAGCATCTTCCACACCAAGAACTCCCAAGAACATAACAAAAAACAATGAGATAAATCAGCACCAAAACCAAACATTCCCAAAAGGCTATCAGTTGAACAAAATCCATTATAGCGTGTATGTGGCTGCTTAGAGGCATGCTGCAAAAATCAGCACAATTGGAAGTCTAAAACATCACTCCATCAACTAAAATTCCACGGAATTCACCAAAACTCACTCAAAAATGAGCATTTTATACTTGAACAAATAGAAATTCTGGGCAGCTATGAAGTTTGTCTAAAACAATCAAATAACACTTATTTAAGAGATCAAACCCATGCACCAAGTATATAATCCTATTCACATTATACTAGCAATACAACCTGCATAATTTGAGCTCTAACTACCAGTGAAATTCGCCAGAAATTCCAACAAATAAAACCATATTTTGCAGAAAAATATATAACACAGTGATTTTCTAAGAAAGAGCCCAGGAGCTTACATGTTAAAAGGAAGGTACCAATCTGACTTAAGCTGGACTATATTCTACAACATTGAAGAAACTAAGACAAAATATGCGAATGATCTAAGTGTAAGCCGATGTATTAGCAAGTTGCCTCAGCAACTTGCATTATGTTATACAGGTGTATGGCTTACCGGATTTGGAGGAATTCAGTTACAACAACCAAGCAAGTTGTTGAAAGAGAATGCTACAACATAATGCAGCAGCACATATTGTATATACTACTTACATATATTAGTAGATATTTTGTACATATATAGATTCAGATAGTATACAATGTACAATCATTCTAGCTAGATAGCAGTTAGATTTTTCCCTATAAATAGTGCACTTTGTATACATTTTAATCTATGAAATACACAAGGAAATTTCTCACTCTTGTTCTTACCCGTGCTCTTGATCTTTAATTCTGCCTTCTCTTTTTGTTCTTCAATTTACATCTAGAAGAAGAATTCTTTGGTTTTTCTTCTGATTGTAAATTGCAATCTGGAATTCCAACAATTTAATCATGGTATCAGAGCAATAAACACAAATTGGAATGCATATTGTTTGAATCTCTTTACAATTTTGTTTTTCCAAATTGAGAAATCAAGTTCTCAATTTCTGGTTGTTCATTTGTTCAATTTGTTTGAGCAAATTCTTTTGATAGTAAGTCAGTGATTGATTCAACTGTATACATAATCAATTTACAGTGTCAATGACAGAATCTGAAATACCTGTCACAATTCCTGTCACAAGTCCATATTACTTGCATCCTAGCAGAGTCTAGATGTCTTGTTCAACCTGTTTTAGATGATGAAAATTATCAAAATTGGTCTAGAGCTATGAGAGTAGCTCTAATCTATGAGTCATTATGCAACCTAATCCTGATGACTCTATGTTTGAAAGTTGGACACAATCCAACGCAATAATATGTTGTTATCTTGGCTCTTAAATTCAGTTTCTCCTACTATTAGGCAAAGCATCTTGTGGTATAACTCAGCTTTTGAGATTTTAAATGATTTGGCTGAAATATTTAGCCAAGGAGATGCCTATAAACTAAGTGAGTTGCTTGAGGAAATTCAATTTCTAAAGCAAGGAAACCTAACTGTCACGACTTATTTTACAAAGCTGAAAATTATGTGGGATGAGATGACACTATTGAGACGTATACCTAAATGCTTGTGTAGTCCTGTGTGTAAGTGTGGTGGCTACACCGAGATGCAAAGCTATGTGGATAAAGAACATGTGATCAGATTCCTTAAAGGATTGGGAGATGAGTATGAACAAGTTAGGTCTCAAGTGTACTTGAGTCATCATATGCCTAATATTAAACAGGCCTTCAGCTTGGCTATCAAACAAGAGAGACAGCTGCATAGGATAACTGATGGTCCTACCAAAACTTTGGACAATCCTATTCTAGCAGCACATGGAGGAAATGGTGTACTTGGTGATAAGGCAGAAAACAAATCTGTCTATGGAAGAAACATGGATAATCAGCAAAATAATGACAATGGTCACCAAGGCAACAGTTACATCAATGTCAATGCATTTCAAAACTCAAGACAAAACAGCTACAGAAGGAACAATCATTTTCAAGGAAATTACAAAAGACCACAATGCACTCACTGTGGAAAAATGGGGCACGCTGTTGATAAGTGTTATCAAAAGTTTGGTTATCCAAAAGGCAAAGGGAAAATATCTACGTATGATTCTATTAATCAAGTATATACTGACAGTTTTAGGTCCAATTCTGTATGATCATACAGGCAGAATCAAAATCATAATGGACCTAACACAGGACAAAGTGATGTGGGAAGCATTTCACCCACATTATGTCAACAATTGAAAAGTCTACTGCAGTCAACACAAGTGCAAGGAGGGCAGCAAGCTGTTGATCATTCACCAACACCTTTAATTGCCAATTTTGCAAACAATGCCAATGATTCAGGTATAGGTAAAATGCTCAGATATTATTCTTCTAAATGGATTGTTGATTCAGGTGCATCCACATATGCAATGCCAAATGTCATTTTGATTACGTGCATGCTCTTTCATCTGCACATATTACACTACCTAATCGCCATACTGTACTAGCCACTAATAAATGTAGAATTACCTTAGGTTTAGGTCTAGTGCTTACCAATGTTCTATATGTTCCCAACCTCAATTTCAACCTCATATCCCTGAGTCAATTGACTACTGATCCAAATTTACTAATTTATTTACAATGCAATGACTGTATTATCCAGGATCTTGCACATACCAAGATGATTGGGATGAAGGGATTCATCGGCGGAAACTCGTTCCAAACACCCATGAGTCCTCCCCTGAAGGATCCACTCATACAAAACGAATCGAAAAATTCAAGAAAAAGACTTACGTTTTCGGGTTCAAGAATCTGATTCTTGAATGAAAGATCCTGTCTTTGGGCTCTTAGCAACGATCACCTCGAGTCTTCCCTTGCGGAATTACTCCCTACCGGTATCCACGCGACGAAACGGGCAGCGAGTGCTAGCTCTCTGTTTTTCTGAGTTTCTGGAATTAGGGAGAAAGGGAGAAGGCAGAATCCGAAATCTGATTTCGGGTGTGTTTGGTTAATTGCGGCTGAAGCAAGTTCTAACTAGGGTTTCGGCTGAGAGATGATTATATAGGGTGTGAGAGTTTGTTCCCATAACCAACTCTCACGTCCTACACCTCTCTCAGCAGTGGGAGTCTTTAAAACCCACGTCCTCTAGACTTCTGCTGGTAGTGGGAGTCTTTATCGGATAATGACTCCCACGTAATTCCAGCTATAACCAAATACCAAAAATGCCCTTCCTTTATCCCTGATTCGAATAATAACATCTTATTATTCTCAGAGAAATAAATGTCATATACAATGAACCTAGACACATTCTAGATTCATTGAATCTGGATATCAAGCTCGTTAACTCGTCTATGCGTGTGACCCTGTAGGTTCATATCACAATGACAATGAAAACATACCTAGTAGTAGTATGTGTTCATAAATCACAAGCGGTCCCTAGCAGGACATTGTGACTACCCAAAGTGAATGAATTTACGGTGGAACCTAATATCAATCCGCTATTTAATCCCTTTGTCTCACGATATCCTAATTAAGCATAAGGCATAGTAGTCGTCACCCTTATTAAGCTTAATTATATTTATGCTCGATCTCCAGGTAGGCTGTTCCAACAAATAGTATATGATAACCACTTTATCAAATATGTTTGAGCACGGCCATGCATTTAGACAGTCTTTCCCTATCGAGAGGGCCCATGGATATCTCTCTCTAATAAGAGAGAGACAAATTCCTTACAATGCCTCTCACATTCAAGCCATGATAGGACACTACATCCGATCATCAGTCGTATTGATTACTCGATTAAAAGCAACGTACGACTGAGTCAAAACGTGGCTCCATTCATGCTAGAATCAATGGAGACATAAGGTCTAAGGATTCTAAAATAGTATTGAGGAAGTAATACTTATGACTAAGGACCATGAAGTATTACTTCTCTAACGGATCACGTCCAATACAATGTATCCCTATATATTGCATCTATGATATGATTTGTATTCATTACATATGACCAGTAAAACATGATCATCAATTATCAATCATCCATCATACTAGTTTTATTTCATTGTAAATAAGCATTACATAAAACTAGGGACAACTAGAATAGTAATTACATAAGCTAATGAGTTTTACTATCAAATCACATATTTGATAATCAAAAGCAAAATTAACTATTCAAATACATGCTCAAAAGATATAAAGCGTACAACATGTGCTAATGGTCCTAGGGTAATACAAACATTATCAACATTACATTTTAAGTATAACTGCTCTCATTGAACCTAAGACCTATGAGGAAGCTGCCAAGGACCCTGTTTGGAGACAATCTATGAAGGCTGAAATCACAGCTTTGGAAGCCAACAAGACTTGGGGGTTGACTGATCTGCCCCTTGGAAAGATACCCATTGGGAACAAATGGGTGTACTGATGGAAATATTTGGCTGATGACACAGTGGAAAGACCTAAATCTAGGCTTGTTGTGAAAGGTTATACTCAAAATGCTTTTCCAAATTGGAGAAGGGCTATGCTGTTTAGGGAGGATACTATGAGTAATATTGGGGGAATGTTTTTGTTTGGTAACTTGAGCCCAAAGAGATTTTTTCTGTGAAAAAAAAAAACGAAATGCCAAAGAGGCAAATAGAGCATTATTTTGGATTTTAGCCTTTCGAAGTTGGATTGGAAACCACCAAGATAGATAGGGAGACAGACTTGGTTCCATGAAATAAGGGAAGCTTAGATTTTTCAGAGGTAGTGCCCCATAAAAAGTTTCTACAAATTGAATCTATAGAATTAGTTGTTTTTATGGGCAGCTTATAAAGTTGCATAACATGGGAAGGTACTGCAGAAAGAGATGATTTAATCAAAGTACATTATCCCGGATAAGTAAGAAATTGAGTTTTCCAAGCAGCTAATTTAGTACACATAATATCAAGAAGAAATTGAAAATGATATTGCCTTAGAGGAGGCACAAGACAAGGGAATCCTAAATATTTCCCAAATTCATTAGCTCTAGAAATTTGTAGTTTAGTACAAATCTCATTGGCTAAAGTAGGTTTAATATTAGCTGAGAAAATAACTCTTGATTTAGAAAAGTTGATTTTATGGCCTGCTTTAATACATAGAGCATCCAGGATGTCAATAATGGTCCCAGCATTAAAAAGATCAGCTTTAGCCATAAGAAAAATATCATCAGCAAACATTAAATAGGTAAATTTTAGGGCCAGTTCTAGAAATTTTGATAGGGCACCATAATTTATTACAAACCGAGTGATTAATGGAAATAGAAAGTTACTCCATACTCAGTATAAAGAGATAAGGGGATAGGGGATCTCCCTGGCGAAGACCTCTGGTAGGATTAAAGAAGGTTGTAGGAGAACCATTAATAAGTATAGCTAGGGAAGAAGTAGTGATACAAGTCATAATAAGAATGATAATTTTGCTTGGAAAATTAAAGAATAAAAGCATCTTATAAATGGACGACCATTCAAGACGGTCAAAAGCCTTTTCAATATCTATTTTAATGGTCATGTGAGCAAGTCTACATTTTCTCTTCTTGAAAGAGTGTAGTATTTCTTGGGCAATACATGCATTATCTGAGGCTCTACGGTTAGGAAGAAAACTACTTTGATTATGACTGATTTAGGTAGAGAAGGCAGGTCTAAGGCGGTTCACTAAGAGTTTAGTTAGAACTTTGTAAATGGTGTTACAAAGGCTAATAGGACGATAGTGAGTTACTAGTTCAGGTTTTTTAAGCTTAGGGACTAAACAAATGTAAGTATTACTAAGTCGGTACGATAAAAATGCTCTCAACTAGAGATAAAGGCGACTCCTCTGTTCCTAACTCACAACAAAAAAAATCAACAGAATAAGAAGAAGATGGACTGCAGAGAAGCACAAAAAAGCTCAAGGATAACAGTAAAGATAAACAAGATCCGGGGTACTATCAATTGGAATCTTATAAAGATAAACTAACTCAATCACATAATTTATGTGCCAAAGATGTCCAAAGAAAATTCATGATTCATCATCTTGAGGAAGAATCAGGACTCTGATAATGATATTGAAGATATCCCAACAATCAAACTTACCAAGAGTGACAAGTTAATAAGCAGGACACCATGGATTAACTCCATCATAATCAAACCATATGGTAAGCCTCTAAACTATAATTACATTGATTTTAAGGTGAGGCAATTATGGCATCCTTCCGGGGAACTTAGACTCATTGATCTAGGTAGTAATTTTTTCATTGCTAAATTCAGTATTGAGGAAGATTTCACTAGGGTGATTTCTGGAGGACCTTAGTTCTTGAATGGTCAATATCTTACTATGCGATTGTGGCAACCAGAGTTTAATCCCCTTTCGGTCAGTCCAACCACCACTGCTATATAGGCAAGATTACCTAGTTTACTTGTGGATTTTTATGATAGACTCATTCTAGAAAAAGTGGAGAATAAACTGGGTACCCTTCTCAAAGTGGATGCTAAAACATCGAATACGGAGAGGCGTAGATTTGCAAGATTGTGTATTCAAGTGGACTTAAAGAGACCTTTGGTTCCATTTGTCAGAATTGGAAAATCCCATGTTCAAAAAGTCCAATATGAAGGTATTTAATTCTGTTAATGTGGTTTGGTGGGACACATTGACAAGCAATGCCCTATCAAGATCGACAAAGAAAAACAATTAACTGTGGCTACCCAGTTGAAGGATCAGGAAGGGCAGGCCATAGACTTAATGGAAGAAGATGCACATTTTAATATTCATTCTATTGGACCATGGAATTTGGTCACAAAAAAGAGGGGACCTCGCCGGAATGTGCAGAAAATTAATTCTAGGGACTTCAACGGAAAAGAATACGTTGATTTGGATGGTAAACTTGGGCAAGAAGAAATTGTAGCTACTCAATATAAAGTTTGGAGGAAAAAGGACATCCAGGTAGGGGGACTAGCTACAATACAGATAAAAGGTCTTCTCCGCATTTATTACAGCAGGACAATTTAATTAATAATCATGTTACTTTACCTTTACCAACATCAATCCAAGTGAAGAGTAACAATACAAGCAATCTCGACAAGCCTATCAGGATGGACATACCTGAGGTAAACGGCGCAGATGTGACCTTGGCACCGACTGATTTACGGGAGCTTAGAGGGACAAAAAATTTTAATGTTCAGGTTAATCCTCCTAACCTACCTATAAATAAGTCTCCCAAGGACACTGGCTCTCCAAGCATACAACCCTCTAAATTACAGAATGCCCCCAACCAGAAGAAATTTCTCAGGGAGCAGAAGTCTCAGGCGGTCACTGAGCTTCCAGAATGTTCAACCAAGAAGGCCTTTGGAGCTGGGCTCGCAGTCAAGCCCAAGAAGCCAAATTCGGCCCATCTCGCAGAACAGCCCAAGAGAGACTGCGAATCAATTATGGCTGGGCTCCCAACAATTTTTCAACAGAAATCAACTCATCTCGGGGTCCAGATTAAACCCTCTCAATCAGATGCCCGAATGGAGCTTGGGCGAGATCCAACTGTGGTCCTGCCCAACAGCCTCTCTTTTACTTTGGGCCTCGACCCGACCCGAATGATGAGCTGGGTCGCATGGAATTATCCCCAATTACACCAGATTCCACCGCCCTCCCGGAACACCCCAACGACCCAGAACCACCCTCTTACCTTGAGAATCAACATCCCCCATCTCAAGTCACCTGCTCACGGTCCCCAGAGGAGAGTGGCTCCACGGCGGAATCGGATTCTCCAAGCTCGCACTCTCAATCAGTCATGAAGGAACCCTCAGAGACAAAACATTCAGAATTACTGAGGAACAGTCAAGTTTTGAGTCGTCTGGAGATGAATCAGAGATGGATACAGAGAACTATGCCTCCGATCCAAGAACCTCCGGGGGAAAATCGAACAAGAAGTATTATTCGGCAATAGTCACGAAATACACCAGGGGGGGGGAGAAGAGATTCTGCAAACAGAAAATTACTTCAGATTAAGCATGTCCCCTTTAAATCTAGTATTGGAAAGAACAAGAACTTGCCCGATCATCATTCAAGCGGTAGAAGGAACCAAGAGCTTGAGGTTATTCATCGAGAGGGAACAAACCAATCTGTTCTACACCTACAAAATCTCAATGTTTCCGAGGTACAACCAATACTGGGAGCCGAGAGAGATATTTCAACACCACCCAATAGTTTCCCCCATGATTAAGATCCTTACCTGGAATGTCAGAGGTGCGGCACACCCAGAATTTCTCGACCATCTAATGGATCTACTTAGGTTACATAAACCCACTGTTCTGGTTCTTCTGGAAACTAAAGTGGGGGAAGTGATTGCGGACAATATTTGTGCTAGGATTCCATTCACAAATGTGGAAAGATCAGACCCGGAAGGTTTCAGAGGAGGAGTGTGGATGCTATGGAATGAAGCTGACATTGACATCAATATTGTGGCAAAAATCTGCAGACAATCCACGCTGTCGTAAAGGTAAAATGCTCAACTGATCTTTGGCTTTTCTCTGCGATTTATGCTAGCCCGGATTTTCATGTTAGATGTAATTGTTGGGATCATCTTAGGGATTTAGCTTGTTCTCATGATCTGCCTTGGCTATTAATGGGTGACTTCAACGAGATTTTATACTAGTATGAGAAATTTGGAGGTTGCCCTCCTAATCATACTCGTGTGAGTGAATTTAAAAGTATGTTAGATGACTGCAACCTTGTTGACCTTGGGCACGAGGGATCTAGATTCACTTGGACTAACAAGCGGGATAACGGGGACCTTATTTTCCAAAGAAGTGACAGAGCGGTTGCTAACCCGGGTTGGAGAGAGTTATTCCAGGAGGCTACCTTATTTAACCTTGTTCGTACCAGATCCGATCACTCGCCTATTCTTCTAGATTTGAGCCCTCGTAATTGTACGCCTACCTCCAAACCTTTTCGCTTCGAGCCTTTCTGGTTGTCCCATCCTGGCCTTACTAATATTGTCCAAGAAGCTTGGTTGGACAAAAGTTTAGACTTTAACTATTTGGCTAACACCTTTAAGGAGTTAGTAAAAACTTGGGACGTGGAAGTTTTCGGCAATGTCCTTGTTAAAAAATGAAAATTGTTGTCTAGAATTAAAGGCACTCAAAGTTCTCTTGAAGTTCACCATTCTGCTTTTCTTGTTGACCTTGAAAGAAAGCTCTCAGCTGATCTTGATTCTATCTATAAAGAGGAAAAGTTATTGTGGGCGATCAAGTCCCGTTTGGACTGGGTTTTATGGGACGACTTGAACCTTAAATTCCTTAAAGCTTCAACCATCCACAACGAAAATATGTAACAAGATTTTGTCTCTTAAAAATGCTAACGGGGTTTGGGATTATGATATCTGTAACATTAAAAGGTCGATTCTTCTCCATTTCCAGAACCTCTATAAATCCGGTAGACTCAAAGTCAATCTTACTTCGGATAACTTTCCTTTCGATTGGAATAATCATAATGTGGCGGCTATGAACTCCTTGCAAGATCAGCCATCCCCTCAAGAAGTTAAAGCAGCCTTATGGTCTTTCAAACCTCACAAAAGTCCGGGGCCCGACGGTCTTCATCCGGTGTTCTTCCAAACTTTTTGGAATATCCTGGAACCGTCCATTATGACCTTTGTTAAGAACGCCTTCAATCTGAACCCCTTACCAAAAGGTAGTAATGCGACTTTCCTTTGTCTGATTCTAAAAGTGGCAAATCCTGAATCTGTTGGGCAACTCCGCCCAATCAGTCTTTGTAACACTATCTATAAACTGATCTCGAAAATTCTGGTTAATAGGATTAGGCCTTTTCTTCATTCCATCATCTCACTCCCACCAAGGCAGTTTCATTCTGGGTAGAAGATGTGTGGATAATGTTATCATTGTTCAGGAGGCAATGTTCTCCATCAGGAATACTCTAGCCAAACAGGGGGCTATTGCAATAAAAATTGATCTTGAAAAAGCTTTTGACAGACTCGAATGGGACTTCATCAGAGATGCCCTTTCTTTTTTTCTTTTTCCTCCAAGGCTGATTAAGCTTATCATGAATTGTGTTTGCTCCACTGATATGGCGATTCTATTTAATAGTGAGACGACTGAATGGTTCTCTCCCTCTAGAGGTATCCGTCAAGGTGATTCTTTGTCCCCTTATTTGTTTGTCATCTGTATGGAGTTTCTCTCCATCAGTATCGAAAACTCAGTCAGACTTAAAAAATGGAAACCAATCAGGATTGGTAAACAGGGCCCGCTCATATCCCATTCGCTCTTTGCTGATGATGTTATACTTTTTGGAGCTGCGAATGATGATTCCATTGCAGCTATGAGGGAAGTGTTGGACGACTTCAGTATTAAATCTGGTCAGATTATTAACCTTGCAAAATCCAAATTCACTACTTCCAATAATCTGACCCATGATTGCAACTCCGATATTGAATGTGCACTTCAAATTAAATATACGAATAACTTGGGCAAATATCTTGGATTCCCCATCTTTCACAAAAGGCCTTTAAATGCGGATTACCAATTTATCCTGGATAAAGTAAGGAGTAAACTGTCGGGTTGGAAAGCGAACCTTCTCTCCATGGCCGATCGACGTGCTATTATTCAATCTTCCTCTACTCAGATTCTTTCCTATTACTCTCAATGTTTGCCCATTCCTAATTCTATTTGCGAAAAAATCGATAAGGAGCAAAGAAAATTTCTTTGGGGAACCACAGCGGGGAAAAACAAAATCCACCTTATTCGATGGGACAGAGTTGCAAAACCAAAAAATAAAGGTGGTTTGGGAATTCGGAAGGCCATTCATGTTAATCAAGTGGGTTTAGCAAAATTGGTTTGGAGAATGAATAAAGATGTCAACAGTAAATGGGCCATTTGTCTCAAGAGGAAATATTTGCTTAATCACTATGATGATAAAATGGAATTAAAAAAAGGCCCAGGTTCAATCAATTTTAAAGCCATTAAGAAAGGTTTGCCTCTCTTTCATGCTTCCTCTGTTTGGATTCCTGGTAACGGTAATACCATTAATGTTTGGTACGACGACTGGTCCGGACTTGGACCATTGCGTGCTATTGTGAGTGGCCCTTTTACCTGTAACGAAGAATCGTTGCTTCTTAAGGATTTATTTGGGATTAATTCAACTTGGAACTTGCTCAATCTATCCTTCTTTCTCCCTATCCATATTGTTAATTGCATAAGAGCAGTTCCAAGAAAAGATAGGGATGAGCGTCTAGATCGCCTAAGGTAGGAGGGGGCGACAAATGGTGATTTTTGTTCGCAATCGGCTCATGATAATATTCACAGCCCCAATCCAGATAATAAAGTGAACAACATCCTTTGGAATTGGATTTGGGATTGCAAAACTAATCAAAGAATAAAACTCTTTTTATGGATGTGCAACCACAACCGCCACCCTACTCGTGAGCATTTATTTTTAAAAAAAATTGTGGATTCTCCTCTTTGTCAATTCTGCATTAACAAGGAGGAAACAGTTGAACATATTTTAAAGGACTGTGTCAAGGCTACTGATTTGTGGAGGAATATTGATACCCTTGCTCTCAATTTCTTCACTGCCAATGTTACTTTTAGTGATTGGCTAAGGACAGTTTGTTCCTCTACTACTATTTCTCCTTACCATGCTATACATGGGGGACTGTCATTTCTTGTGCTTGCTGGGGACTTTGGTTAAGAAGAAACTCAAATATCTTTGACCCAGGCAAGCCGAATACCAATTTGAAGAATGATATCATCATGAAGGCTATTGAATTTTGGTCGTTTGGACCTGGATCAAGAGAAAAAAAGACGAAAGCATTGATCAAAGTTTCTTGGATTAAACCGCAACCTTCCTGGATTAAATTGAATGTCGATGGTTCGTCCGTTGGTAACCCGGGTAAAGGGGGGGGGGCTTCTTCGCGATCATAATGGTAATTGGATTGGGGGTTTCTGCAAAAATCTGGGCTTCTGTTCTAATTCTGTTGCGGAGATGTGGGCACTTAAGGAGGGTCTAGTTTTGGCAAATAATTTGGGTGTCCAAAAACTTGTCGTCGAGCTTGATGCTCAGATTATTATTGATATTATTCTACTTAGTGATATTGACATTCATCCACTTTCTCCTATTATCTATTACTGCAGGGACTTGCTCAAGTCGATTCTGGAGACTAGGATCACTCATATTTACCGGGAAACTAATGCTTGTGCTGATGGACTGGCCAAAGTCGGTGGCTCCTATCCATCCTTAGATGTAGTTTATTTTCAGTCTATTCCCCCTTTTGTTAGCCAATTAGTGGCAGGGGATGCCCGTGGGGCTTGTGTTTCTAGACTAATTCCTGTTTTTGCGAATCCTGTAGTTGTACCTTTAACCACTTAACTTTTTATATTATTCTAATTTCCCAAAAAAAAAGTATTACTATGTCCTTCTGGAAGAGTTCCATAGTTAACAAAATTATGCACAACATTCATAATGACATGTTTTTTAAAATTCCAAATTTTTTGAAAAAATACAGGATGGAGATCATCAGGCCTAGGTGCTTTCAAAGGCTTAAAAGAATTGAGGATATTTTTAACTTCAGATTCACAAGGAATATCAGAAACATCATCAGAAAAGGAAAATGTACAAGCAGGCAATAAATGATGACTAGTATTTAAAGAAACATTCCAAAGAGAAGATGAATGCTCAAATAGTAAAAGTAGAAATATAGTGATGCAATAAAGTTTTATTAATAAAATTGGGATCAGAGTGCCAATTACCTCCTGAGTCTTTAAGAACTATTATTTTATTTTCCCTTATTTTGTTTAAAGTAGAAATATGAAAGAATTGGGTATTAGAATCCCCATCTTGAAGCCAATTGATTCGAAATTTTAACTTCCAGAATTTGTGTACATCGTTCAGAACTTGTAAGTACTCAAACTGCAATTTAGAGTTTAGATCAACAAGAAAATGACTGAAATGTTTACTAAGATAAATTTGGATCCCATTTATACGAGCAATAAATGAAGGCTAGAAGTTTTCTATTTTCATATATGTTTCCACCATTCAAAATTTACTATGGTAATATTTTTCCAATTTTATATACATGTAGTGAAGTTTAAATGGTTCGAGACAAATATGAGGGCATGTATGAGATAGACGATTTTTTGCAGTAATGAAAAACAGTAACTTAATTGGTAATTATTTTTACTAGACTTAATTGGTTAATTTCTTAAAAGCCAAATATGACACTTTAAAAAAAGCCAAATATGATGTAATTTATGACTTTCTATCACATCAATAAATATGAAAATCTAGTACTGACTTTGACTATTTTATGATTAATGAGTAAATCTTTATTTAGCTAAAAAAAAAAAAACAATTCAAAATATTCACAATTGTAAAAATGTCATTTATTTATTTTAGTAGTATCAAGACATTTGACCCGAATAATTTGGGTGGTGAATATTGATGGCACTTTGACCCACAAGCAGAAACATAAGATACGATAAGAATTACCAAAAGCTGAATGCAGTCCAAACCAGCATCCAACATCAGACCATTCTAAATGGCGGACCTACAGTGGGGGTATGGTGGGGCACTTTCTCCAAATTTTTGTAACATCCTGTCTAGTGAGTATTTGTTAATGTATCCATTTGAGTCAATTTTCGATTTGAAATTAAATTTTGTAGTTCGTGAATTATAAGAATAACACCACTTATATCTTAACGGTTTTGGTTAAAATTTTAACAACCTTAAGTGTGTAAAGGGACTATGAATTTATTTTGTCAATATTGATTGTGCCCCTCCTGTTTTTAAAGTCGGGGTCCGCCGCTGACTCTAATAATTATTATATACCACATGATATGGTAAAACAAATTGCGTTATTTATTTAAGCCTCGCTAATCACCAATGGAGTTAGTAAAAAGATCTTAGCTAAAAGACAGACATGTAGAAAGAAACAGATATAAGCTGACGTTGGTGTGGGAAGGAAATAACCTTAAACTGCAAACCCTCTATCCGAAAACAACGGGATCCATACTTATTTTGCAAGAGAGAAGAGAGAAATGTTAGTCTATAGTATAATTTGTTGTTTCTGTTACCTCAATTATTTATTTGAAAAGAAGCTCTTTAATCCTTCCTTTGAGACTTTTCAATTAACGTGAAACTGTCTTTTATGTCAGTATCTAAATAAAAATCATGTGACTCATGTATAGTTTTGTAATGCAGCAAGTATGCCTCTATAGAAAAAATACATGTAGGCGATCGTAAGAGTAGTATTTAAAAAATGAACCACATCACACATTACTTTTTTTTTTACTGTTAGATAGTAGAGAATAAATATGGAGATAGATTATGTAATAGTTAATGACATTTTTGACAATTTACAAAAAGAGAAAACCAAAAGGCTTGAGCCACTTTTAGGAGGGTAAAGTTAGATA
Organism: Vinca minor; assembly: GCA_026122235.1. Classification (NCBI taxonomy): domain Eukaryota; kingdom Viridiplantae; phylum Streptophyta; class Magnoliopsida; order Gentianales; family Apocynaceae; genus Vinca; species Vinca minor. Next base: position 2,341,372 of record JAOCZM010000278.1, on the reverse strand, counting down.
ACTTACCAATGATGTAAGTATTGTTCATCAACAATCTCAAATAGCTCAGATAGATAGCTCGGAAATATCACTTATCTCATGCACAACCTTTTTGTTAGTATAATCATACTATTACAAAATAGAAAAAGATTTTGAGCTAAAAAGTGAACTATATATTAAAGTTCAATCAGAAAGAAAGAAAAAAAAACAAAATACTAAAAGATCACCAACCAACCATCCGATCGAGGTGAGGATAAAATTCCTGAGATATTTAAACCTCTACATAACACTTCTGCCATTATAATTATGTTCACCATCACGGTTAGCACCAGCTCTTTATAATTTAGTACATTTCTATATTTGTCTTTATCAAGAAAAAAAGTTACTCTATCGGGCGTATATTTAATTTATTTATAATAAAATTTAGTTATATCATATACTGCCTTCTTTAGAGACGCGATCAATTTAGTTGAATCCACCACCGCGAATACATCTGATCTACTCACTATTCTGAAGACGTAGTTGTTTATCATCAATCTCTCATTTTGTAAACTTTTCCAAAAGCTTGACCATTACTCTTTCAGGGAATTGAAACTTTCTTGATCATCAAACAATATATGATACATCTTTAATTTTCTTTCTAAAAATAAAAATATTCCTTGTGAGAATAATTATAAATAGTGATCAACTTAAACAAAAGAAAGAAAAGAGTTGAGGAGCGTTACGTAATGTTTGGATGTAGAAAATGTTTTACATCCACGGAGAGCATATCCTCACCGAGTATTTGTTGAAACAGTACATTCATATCAGATTTATCTTGCTGTTTGTTCGCCTCCAAATTTTGAAATGATCCTTGAAAAAGACAAGTAAACTTGACTCGATGATCCACAATGAAAAGGTCGCGCAATTTAACATAAGATAAGCAATTAAATTCATCAATTGAGGGGAAAAAAAGATTTTGGAGAACAAAATGAACATTACTGAACAATGTCTCGAAAATGTTTATGGAGTGATCCCTTATCCCGAAATTGTGTTCTTTTCAAGTTTGTGAAATTTTCAAGGTTATGTGATACCTTTTCAATAGATATCCAGTATGTATCTTTTGTTTTATCTTTTACCGTCACATGCATGATTTCTTTTCTTTCTCTTTCCTCTTTACCACATATTCACTATGTTCAAAGCGTCTTAAACCTTCTTATAATGTGGATTGTTCCTCCTCGTTATGTCAGGCGAGAAAAGAAGCATTTGTCCGAAGACCTTAGTGCATTATTTGACCATCTTCTCAATTCTACATGTTCTAACATCTTCAACTTTAAATTCAATTAAACAATTGGTTGAACAAAATGTTAAATGCTATAAGAACAAATAAAAACACAATTTTTAAACGGTTCATTTGAGTTTTCATTCATTTTAGACAATTAGTTTTAGCCCAAATCATTTTGCAATAAAAATTTCATAAGCATTTTGGATAAGAGAAAATAAACTTCAATCTAGCCATATTATGCAAATAGTATATACAACTTTGACTCAGGTTAGACTAATAACAAGTCTAATAAAGACATGACGATCATTTCTTTATCTTTTAATTTTAAATAAAATTATCATAAGTATTTTAGATAAGAAAAAATAACAAAATCGTGGAAAATGATGATGCGAAGGGAATAAATCTGCAGGACTTTTAATTCTTCTTTTTTTTTTTACAAGTGGAACCATGTAATTAGTCCAAACCTATGAATTTTCTATAGTTCAATAATATTTCACATATAATAATTTCAATTAATATACTAGATTATATACTATAAGATCCAAAGTCTATTTTAAACAATGATAACAACTATGAATCTTTATCATATATGATAAATAGGAGTTTTACTATGGAGATTTTCGTTAAGCAATGAATTAATATTTAAAAAAATGGGCAAAATAGTCAACTAAATAAAGTATATAATACTCTAATTCTATATTTTAATTTTTAAAAACTACTAAATTATTTATAAAATTTACCAATTTACAAAATATTAAAATTCAACCTAATATGGTAAAAAAAGATAGGTATGATCATGGAATGAAAACAGTACCCTAATCATATCAATGGGAAAAAAAATAAACAATAAAGTTCATTAATTGAGGGGAAAAAAAGTTTTAAGAAAATGAACATTACCAAACAATGTGTCAGAAATGTTGTGTAGTGATCCCTTATCCCAAAATTAGGTTATTTTTAAGGTTATGTGATACTTTTACCGTCAAATATGTATCTTTTGTTTTATCTTTTACCGTCACATGCATGATTTCTTTTCCTTTCCGCTTGACCACATATTCACTATGTCCAAAGCGTCTTAAACATTCATATAATGTGGCTTGTTCCTCCTCGTTATGTCAGACGAGAAAAAAAGCATTTATCTGCAGACCTTGGTCCATTATTTGACCATTTGCCAACATCTTATCATATTCATCCATCTTCTAAATTCTACGCCTTCTAACATCTTAAACTTTACATTCAATCTGACAATTTAGTTGAAAAAAATGTTAAATGCTAGATGAATAAGTAAAAGCACAATATTTTTCTCCTCTACTTAAACGGATAAAATTTCACTTCAAACCCCCAATTTCAGCCCAAAAAATAAATATAAGATCATATCAGATCGATCTTGACGTTTGTTCGCCTCCAAATTTTGAGATATCCTTGAATAAGACCATCAAACTTGACTCGATGGTCCACAATGAAAAGGTCGAGCAATTTAACATTATGACTAATAACCTCATTCTCATTATATCTTCTCTTAAGAAGACAACAATGCTCTAATCATATCCATGAGAAAAAAGATAAGCAATAAAGTTCATTAATTAAGGAGGAAAAAAAGTTTTTTAACACCATCCAATAAAAAGAGAAGAAAATGAAATTACCGAGCAATGTATCGGAAATGTTGTGTAGTGATCCCTTATCCAAAAATTATGTTCTTTTTTGGTTATATGATACTTTTTCAATGACTATCCAGTATGCATTTTTTGTTTTATCTTTTACCCTCACATGCATGATTTCTTTTCCTTTCCACTTTACCACATATTCACTATGTCCAAAACGTATTAAACCTTCATATAATGTGGCTTGTTCCTCCTCGTTATGGCAGACGAGAAAAGAAGCATTTATCTGAAAATCTTGGTCTATTATTTGACCATTTGCCAACATCTTATCCTTTTCATCCATCTTCTCAATTCTAACTCTTCTAACCTCTTAAACTTTACATTCAATCTGACAATTTAGTTGAAAAAATGTTAAATGCTAGATGAATAAGTAAAAGCACAATTTTTTCTCCTCTACTTAAACTGAGAAAATTTCACTTCAAACCCCCAATTTCAGCCCAAAAAATAAATATAAATGATTAAAGATGTTCTTCAACCGCCAACCAATTTATTCTCTTCCTAGACCGATTCCAAATTCTATTTTTGCCTCTGTTTTTTTCTATGAGTTCCTCCCTCGCCATCGCTTGGAACAACGAAAATGTAATTCGAAACCCTAAACTCTGATTTGATCGATTACGTTATTGAATAAAATAATCATGGTTAGAATCAACGTTATTGAATTTAGATTGCTCCAGTTCGCCGAAGCCTGATAGTTTTTTTTCTGTTTTTTTCCCCCCGTAAATTTGTTGATAAGAGAAATTGAATTTCCGAATTCTGAGACACAACACATAATACCATTTTTCTATTGTTTAATATTATCAAATATCATAAGATTTTTAAAAAAATAAGATTTCATCCAATGTAATTAAGAGATTATTGAAATTAATTAGTATTTTTTAAATTAAGTATGACATACGATCTACGACCTTACCATCTTTCCACACTCTCCTGCTACTATATAAAATTTCGAGTTTGATTGCCTTATCTATTAAACTAATAGTGTCCTATCTTGTTTTTTTCCGGCTTGCTATCTATTGAAATACCAAATTAAATGTTTTTTTTACTCATTCATTCAATCCAAATTTGCCTAAATAAAAAACATAAAAATAAAAAATAAGAAAGTAGGAAAAATATTGTCTGTAAAATAAAGTAGAAGTTTCCGGCAACAAATCCACCGTCTACTACTTTAAAGCAAAACGATCAACATCCTCGGGATTAATCAACCAAAAATTCCCCGGACGAACTGTCCACTATTTCTCTAACTATTTGGTGGGTTCTAAGAATTCAGTTCCCGCACAAAAATTTCAAGAAACCCTGTTTGTTTTTCATGTTGGATTCTCAATTGTTACAAGTACATTGAATTCTTGAAGTACTGAGAAGAACTTGTGAATCCAATCAATGGGTCGTTCTCGTGGAAATTTCCAGTCTGAGGAAGATCCCAGCCAAAGGTTTTTTTTTATCTTAAATTCTTATTTACCCAACCTCCCTAGTTCTTACTGGAATTTTATTTGATTAAAGATTTTGTATAACTGGGATATGCTTAATTGTTCGGTTTGTTTGTTGTTTTTGCATAAAGTTCAAGTTTTTATTACAAATAAGTGATAATTGTATTGGTCTGGCAACTTATTTTTTTAGCAATAGTTTTATGGGTATTAGCCTAATTTTGATTTGATTCTACTTAGTTTGAGGATTTCTGGATTTTTTGGGTACTTCCATTTTAGGGTTTAATTTTTTTTTTTGCTGTTCCATTATGGGCTTGTAATGCTTGGGGTGTTTGGACCTTGATGGGGAGTTTTGTGGGTTGATCCATTTCCATACCTAAGTGAAGTCAGTTGCTGCTCAAATTTTAGGCTTGTCTTGGTTAGTTTTTGCTCTTCTAAAAGGATCAACAGGTGCATATGGCATTATAATGCTGTAATATCACATTTTTTATTACTGAAGTTATGATTCTGTTTTGTCTAGTGATTTCATTCTTGAGGTTTTTATTTCCTATCACATAATGTGAGATTATTAAGGTTATTAATTATTATTGTTATTATTAATGCTGTTTATCACCTGGTTTCAATTTCCTGCTAAATTGATCTAGTTTTTACTTGATGCAGATCAAGGAGAAGAAAGAATGCCTCAAACGGAGAAAATATAGAATCAGTTGGTGCAGGTACTCCGCGACTTATTGTTTAGTGCAATAAATACTTTTGAGTTGCTACATTTTAATAAAGATGCTGACTATTAGGACCTCTGTTCTTGAAAATTATCTAATTAGTAATCTTTTGATGTCATGCAGTGAATTTTACCATTTTAACTCTCTCCTATGACGGCTCACTCCATATATTTTTGTCCATTTTATAAAGCAGTCAAATGAGTCATTTTATTCCGTATGCATCAAAATGATTAGTCAGCAACGAAGTTAATTTATAAAAAGGGCACGAACTCAAAAACATGGAATTGCAACTGAAGGGGTAGCTTAGCAGTATACTTGCTCGCCAGGGAAGCTGGTAGAAAAATACCCTAACTACATCCCCCCTTCGCTCTTAGAAAAGGGAAAAAGTTAAACAAATAAAACAGGAATCAGGTGGAGGAGCTATGCGGTGGAGGAGATATCCGAATATCTGTAGTGATTAGTGAAGATGACTGATCTTACCTTTTGTCGTCTTGATTTTTATCTCGTTTCTCTCTTCATCTAGCTTTCATTCTTGGTTGCTCAGGTCAAGGGACGATTGAAGGGAAAAAGGCTTTATATCACTGCAATTACTGTAACAAAGATATCACAGGAAGAGTGCGTATCAAATGTGCTGTATGTTCAGATTTTGACTTATGTATAGAATGCTTCTCTGTTGGTGCTGAGGTGCATCCTCACAAAAGTAATCATCCTTACAGGGTCATGGTTAGTACTGTTATCACGAGCTTATTTGTTTTTCGGCGTGAGAGCAACTTTACAGTTGGCAAATATGTATTATGGCAATAGTTGCTATGAATCTAGCTGTAGTTTGCACAAGGCGTTGGGCATCTATCAATTGCATTTATTTATTACTCAATGCCGTGCTGTAAAGTTGACTTTTATGAATTTCACCGGTCAATTTGAACTTATCTGCCGTTACTTACTGTTTCATCTCTATACACAAAATCATTTTGCAATTTCGTGAATCTTCTGTGCTCCGTATATTACTGCAATAGCAAGATGTTTCCTTGATATTGTCAATTTCGCTTCCAATTGTTAGCAGTAGACTTTTTGAGGAATATTTTGCAGTTTACTATTGATATTTATTTGCTACTTGACAGGATGTCCTCTCCTTTCCTCTAATCTGTCCAGACTGGAAAGCCGATGAAGAAATTCTACTTCTCGAGGTGGTTTTAGATCTTTAATCCTTAATGCTTCACCCTTCGATCAGTTCGATGTACAAATTACTATTTCTGCTTTTGCTTCTGTGATATTTTTAACTGAAACTGTAATCTTACTTGTATTAATCTGTCTTTCTTTGATTCATGGGATTTGCTATTCCTAGGGGATCGAAATGTATGGCATGGGAAACTGGGCAGAAGTTGGTGAGCATGTTGGAACAAAGTCAAAGGATATGTGTATAGAGCACTACAGGAGTGCATACCTAAATTCTCCGTACTTTCCTCTTCCAGTATGTCAGACATCATGAAGTTATTTCTGGGTACTTGGTTTTAGTACTAAATCACTAAAGCACAAATCTTTTACCAGGATATGACTCATGCTATTGGGAAAAATAGAAAGGAACTCCTTGCAATGGCGAAAGGGCATTCCGAGGACAAAAAAGGTTTGGAGTATATTTTTTTTTATTTTGCTTGCTACATCATTAAGATTTCCAAAATTTCTTAGCTTATGAGTTCTTACCAAATTTCCATTTGCTGCATGTCTAAAAAGTTGTATGTTGTCCCCTTAGAGATTATTTGGTTTACTTATTATATGGAAAACTTAGATCATGACCTCGGAATCCGTGGTATAGGCTCGCTTTCACAAAACAGAGAGTTGTAGTTTTGGAATTTCTTAAATCAGGAAAAAAGGGCAAGAAAGTTATTGAGGAGAGGACTCGGCACTCCGCTGTCTGAAATCAAATTCCTATAATAGAAAAATTCAGTGTGTGTGAATTCTCGATGATTCATTCAAGATTTCATGCTTTCTGAAAACTGATCTGATAACATTTGTAAATTCTGAAAAATTAGGGGTTTCTTCGCTTGGAGAGTTCACACCTAAGGACGAATCTCCATTTTCTCCTTCAAGAGTCAAGTATGATTTGTCATTCCTTCACATGCATGTTATAGTTTAAGAACCTTCTGGTCTAACTTTCTTGAACATATATTTTAGGGTTGAAGATACAAATAAAAGCAGTCCCTCAGGCCGTTTGCCATCTGGTGCAACTGCTGGTAAGGCAAAGCATGTGATTTGTGAGCTATGTGAATTTTTTTCTCGGTTTCTATTTGTACTATCTAAATAGATATTCTGTTAGTGCATGAATTTTCACGGAGTGGATGGAGATTCAAGGTACATTCTAACATCACGATTTCTGCAGCAGGAACAATCGCTAAGAAAAAAGCATCAAAGAATGTCCATGTCAAGGATCAGCCGGACTCCGTAAAACCAGAGGGTGGAGCTTTTATCTTTCTTTGGGAGATATTCTGTAGCGGTTAAATATGAAATATGAATTTCTTAAAAAATAGGCTTCAGAAATAAGATTCTGATGTTCTTATGGATCATCTAACAGGCAGGAATCTTGATAGCAATAAATCCAACTCTTCGAAGGTGGAAGGCTCGTCCTTGATGGACTTAAGTGGGTATAATGTAAAAAGACAAGAGTTTGACCCTGAGTATGACAATGATGCTGAGCAATTACTAGCTGATATGGAATTCAAGGAAACCGACTCTGAAGAGGAGCGTGAGATAAAGTTGCGAGTGCTGCGTCTTTACGGAAAGAGGTAAATTTTCGTGGGTTAATTTAAAGACAGAAATGTTAACTACCCCCGCAAATAAAATGCTCACTTAAATTTACAAATTCAGGCTTGATGAGAGAAAACGTAGGAAGGAGTTTATTCTGGATAGGAACTTGCTCCATCAGAACTCATTTGAGAAGGATTTGTCTCAAGAAGAAAAGGCTCTTTGCAGAAACTATGATGCCTTTATGCGTTTTCTTTCCAAAGAGGAGTATGAGGAATTCATCAAGGCTATTGTCTCAGAGCACAGAATGCTGAAAAGGATCCAAGCACTCGAGGTAAACCATTTCGCTTTTAGAAAGTCGCCTAATTTGGATTCGGTTTCTGTTTTGAAATTTGTCTTGGTTGTTGTGCAAGTAAATTGTTCATGAGATATGACGCGGGGAACCAAAGTGACAAATTTGTATCGGTTTGCATTTTGAAACCTTTGGGTTTTGATAATGAAAAGGCTCAAACTTAAATAATTTTCTATTGTAAAAAAATAAAGGTTGCTATTCCTTCGAATCCTTTGACTGCTATACGAGTGGAAATTAGTTTACGCGTACATATAATCATCTTTTATGCTTGCTTAACTAGAGACAAAAATAATGCAGGAAGCACAAGCTGCTGGTTGTCATTCAATAGCTGAAGCAGATAGATACATGGAACGAAAAAGAAAGCGTGAAACTGAGGAAAGTGGATCCGGAAAGGAAAGTTGTCAAGATGGTGGAAGCAGTCGTGACATTCTTAACGCGCCTATTTCTTCAGACTCGATCAACACATATTCTAACCATAGGATGGCGTACCAGTCAAATATTGGCGGTCTTAGTGATTCAGATCCTATGGACTGTCCTGAGATGGAACTATTATCTGCACCGGTATGCATATTCTTCCCTTCTAATATATTCTAAATCACGTTTCATTGACAGATAAGGCTAGTTCTCCTTGCATCTTTTGGTCGAGGATAACAGAACGAATTCAAGTTTTTCGTTATAATCTTTTTTTTCATGAATTATCTAATCGCGATTCCTCTCGCTAACAGGAGAAACGTTTGTGTCGCGAAATCGGCTTAGCTCCTCCGCAGTATCTTAAAATGCAGGAGGTTATGTCAATACAGATCTTCAGTGGGCAGATTACCAAGAGATCTGATGCCTATTCACTTTTCCAAATTGAACCAGCAAAGATTGATAAAGTATTTGATATACTTGTGAAGAAGGGCATTGCTCCATTCTGATTCTGAGGGCATCTCTGTCCAGAAATATTCATCATTAGCCTGCCCTTTTGTGTCATTTTACTTTTCTCCTTTTTAGTCCAAATTAAAGTTGGGTTGGGGGGGAGGGGTAGAACATCATGTATTAGTTAAATAAATATTTACCAACTGTTGTATTATTCTGTGATAAAATTACAACCATAAATTTCCAATCCCATCTTGTCTTTTTGAAGATTATTATTATTATTATTTTTTTTGCTCCCAACATTTGGCTCTACTCTTTTTTTCTATAATTTTTTTTCTTAAAAAAAAAAATCAATAAAATTATATTCTTTCACACTCCCAATAAGTGAATAACCCTTTGTCAACTAGGGTGTAAAAAAGTCAAGATATTTTTGTGCTACTCATTAGGTCAAATATATATCAAAAGTTAAGTTAAAGCTTCTTTAGATTTGAATTGGACAATAAAACATGATAATTGTTTATTTATTTTTTTGGGTCCTGCTAGGTTAGCACTTACTAGCCATAATCTCATCAGTATACGGCAGCCTTACTCAATAATAAAAGCATGTTGGGCCAACACGGAACGATAAAGATAGACCGAAACGTTTGTCACCTCTACCTACACCCACACCTAATCCTGATGATCTCTTTCATCCAAGCTGAACTCACATATCCTTCTTATAGATGGAACTTTTTTTTTCTTCCCATCCAACTGATGCCTCCTGTGGCTACACCTGAAAGAAACAATCCAAAAAATGACCATAAAACTTCCATCATGGAGTTTAGCAAGAAAGCTAGTCTGTGAGTAAAGGGCTGGTAGTCAACATAGCCATTATCATGGAGTAGCTTTTTTTGTTGGGGCGAACAAAGCAAGGGCAATTTCCGGAAAATCAGACTGCGACTGCTGCTTTGTTTTCCTCCTCTTTTTTGGCGGCCTGTCGTGTTTGATTACTGACTCCGACTCGTCAGCCTTGTTTTGATCATTATCACAGACAAGGGGTTGTTTCTCCACATTAATGCGTTCTCTATCTTCAAGTTCAGTGGTTGTAACTGAAGCAGGCAACCTTTTCAGATAATTTTTTGGTGCTTCTGGCTTGGAGGATTTGGGTGCTTTGTCATCTTCCAACAAGAAGCTAACATGCTTAGGCCTCTTGGTCGAAATGGAAGGTTTTAATTCCTCCTTCCCATAAGGGCCGGCAGGGGAAGCAATGAAAGAGAGTACCTCAGTCTTTGGCTCGATATCAACCCATTTGTCATTTACCCAGTCTCTTGATACTCTTAAATCATTTTTCGGGATATTCAAGATCCTTGCCTCGTCTGAAAATCAGAAGAAAATCATGCCAGGTTATGGTGCAATGTCAAGAAGAGGTGACAGAAATGGCATAAAGTAAAGTAACTAACATGTACAAAACTTTAACGGGATAGAAATGCTAATCCCCCGCCCAAAATTGAATTTCTGCACTTGCATTTCTTCTTTTTTCAGGTTGGTTCAAAAGTAAATGTCCACTTTCCTAAAATAAACTTAATCTCTCCTAACTCCGCTAATTAACCGTCGTGATTTAAGGAGTCCTACTACCGACATCTCTGATTAACAAGGATATTGTAGTAATTTGTTCAACTACTCTCCTCATTCTAGTGCCCAGACAAAAGGGGACATTCGATTTTTTACGTAGCAAGTATTTATCACCTCCACGTAGATGGCGTATATCCGCTCACTCTCTGCTATATTGCCCAATTCTCAGAATTAGTAAAGCTACAGCAGTTCTTCAAATGTCAAATGTATAAAGGTTCCGTGGAGATTAAATTACCAGGCATATAAACTAGAACATTTTCGCTTTCAGAGTTGCCAACTGCGAGTACAACACATTCCCACCAGCCATCGCTCCACCATGCATCAACAGCGTCGCCGAATTCGAATTGAAAAGAACGATCTAAAATTTGAGGAGGCCAAGGTCGGACAGTCAAGCGGCCTGCGCATCTCATATTCAGCTTATCAGGAGCTGCCACTCTAGATGCAGGAACCCATTCCTGTGACAGACGGAAATAATTCGAAGATTAAACTAGTTTGTATATGCTGTGACCATTTGAATTAAAAAATATCAAGATTAACGTTTCTATCACATAACTAAGGTTGTGATGTAATTTTCGGAGGCTAAAACTATTTGATGTTGAATAATTAAAATTATGTAGACAACAGGCACACATGCAGACAACAATAGAAAATTTTCGCAATAAACGAACAATTTAATTCATCTATAATACCTCTAGTTTCTCAGCTTCATCAACAACATTCGAGACATCATAGTGTCGAACTTTTATACGATTTTTTGATGTCTTCAGTATCTTGCATCTGTACCAACAGCCTCGTAGGCCACTGTCCTGGCAGAGGAGCTCTATATTTTTCTCATCTGAGGAAGATGACTGAGAGGGAAGACTTCCAACAAGTTTGATAGCACTTGGTCCTTTGGACAATTTGAGTTCCAATTTTTGTGGTTCTGAATTTGGAACATCGGAATGACGACCTAGTTTCTGAAAACCCCTTAGACTTCTTCCACTCCTAGTGACTAGCTTAAGAGGGTCTTCACTAGGAAAATCTTCTTTTTCTTCGTTTGATTTCTCTAACTTCTCTTTGTTTTTAGAACTATCGTGACAATCAAATAAGGAAAATATTCTTTGACTGCCATAGCCACGCAATTTACTTGCATAAAATGGCCTGACCTTCTTCCTTTTGAATTCTCTATGGCACAGAAAGATTCCAGATGACAAATTCCCAGGAAGTGCCAAACTTTTCCCATAGTGCTTCAGATTTAACACAGTGCCTACTTGGTCAATAAGCTCTGCACCGATCACCTGAATATCAGGTGTGATGAGTACTTCCTCAGGGTGGGTATTTAACTGAGGAATTACTTCCTTGACTTCCTGATTATGACGAAACCATCGCACTTCAGCCTTTTTCTCTCCTTTTTTATCCTCGTACAGATCATCCAAGTAGCCAAGATAGTGGCTTTCTTCGTCTTCATGCATGATAAGTACGAAGGAATGAACCTGGATATTAAGATAATGACTCTTTTAAGGTCGTACAAAGGTGGATTATCAATGACATGTGAAAACACAACTAATATGCGATTGCTTACTGCTATCATCTTCCCATTGCTTAAACACGCAGGGTAGTGCTTGAGCTGCTCAGGACAGATCCACGGTTCACCTAACCATGTAATAACTGAATTTTGGACCTTGAATTTTCTGCAAACTTGGATCTATATTGAACAACATGTATATGGGTTATTGAAGTGAACAACTAAAATTCAGAAGAATATTTTATAATTTATACACATAATAGACAATAAACTTCGCTAACATTATAATAGTCACCTGATTCGTTCTTTTGCTTCCCATTTTCTAAAAACCTGAAATTAAGAGCTTTCCGAACCTAAAAGACTGGCTTAATTCAATGGCCTCTGAATTTGCACAAAACAAAAGGAAAAGTGAATTGCTGAGGGTAGATTTGAAATCTACGTAAGATGCCTTGAGCAATTGTAATTTAAAACATATTGAAAATCATCCACGAGCAACTTTTTCAAATGTCAAAAGAACAGGCAAATTGAGAAAAAGAAAAGAAGGAATAATGACTTGCAAAATAAAATGAATAAAGCAGCATTATGGAAGTTCTTCAAATGCATCATTTCTGTATAACTTGCTTCCTACAAGAAATCAGTCGTAAATGCTGAATATATATCCAAAATCTTGGTCACCATAAATGGGGCTAGGGCAACATTGCCAAACCGGTAGATGTTGCAGAAGGACAGGACTTGTCTGCCCAACATCCAGATCATTATAAACTAGAAACTTCAACCAGTCAGATTAATATAAAAGATTGTCCGCTTATTAACAACCAGGCCTATAAGTCATCTACTCAAGCGAACATGGACAAAACAGGATACTTAATGGACAAGTATGTTGGTTCATTTTTCTAGGGCGTCACTACTATCAGTGTACAATAAACAACTATTATATATAAATCAAAAGTAGATGATTGTGACAAAACACAGGTTAAATATGCAGCAAGATTGAATATTGAGAGTTATTCAAATATTTATTTCCATTTTTCCTTTAAACAGAAGGTCGATAAGCATATAGACATATAGAATAAATAGTTCAGGAGAAAACAAGACCAGAAAGAAGATCAGTGTAGACAATGGCAATAACTAGCTATCTTCAGGAGTACTGCCTATGATAATATCATTTTATCACTAATTGTGATACCCGGAATTTTTCATGCTCAAGTTTCTAGCATTACTTGACTTTCACATGCTATATGTTATGTACATTATTTGTTGAGGGGCGTTGTGGTGTGTTTGGTTAGTTGGGGGACTTAAGTGAAGATGTTAGGAAGATGTGGGATGTTTTGTAAGGATATTAGGGGTGGTTAAGGTAGTTTTTGCTGGCTTTTGTAGAGAGTGGGAGGTTAGTATTAGAAAGGAAAAGAAATAAAAGAGAGAAGAGAAGAGGGAGAGATTTTCTGGAAAAACAGAGAGCTGTGAGCGTTTTGCAGATTTGAGATAGTAAATGTTGCCCATTTTGGGTGATATTTAGTGCGTTTCGAAGAGGACTAAGAGAGCTACACTCAGGATTTGACGGATTAGCGTTTAGAGTTCGGTGCAGAGAGTTATAGCTTCGGGAAGTAGGGACTATGAATCTGGAAATTCAGCATTTGTGCATCCTTGAAGATTTTGATTTTAGTTATTAAGGTAAGGACCCTTCACCCTTGTTTTTCAGTCCAAAAGCATGAAAGATGTATTTTTCTTCATTGGTGTCTTGATTTCTTCATTGGTTTTATTGCATAAAATGGATGAAGTATTGTAGAATGTGCTTATATGATATCTATGTTGTAATGGGAAGTTCTGTGATCTTATGTGGGTTATCAGTTATGTTATTGATTAGTAGAATCTGTAGTTAGTAGTGTAGTATGGAATTTATGTGTATCCTCCACAATTATCATAAGGTAGAACCTTACGGGAACTGCTCACCGAGGTCATGCGAGACAGACTAGAAGAATATGAGTTTCTCATGAGGGAGATAAGCCTCGTGAGATTAGAATCCACCGGCCCCGATCAACTGGTGAGGGAGATAACATGAAGCTTTGTATTTTGGATTTAGTCCTTCTTGTTTGAGGGTTCGGTGTCTCATTGGTAGATGAGGCACTGCCCGGTCACCTCCAGGTTACGGGGTGTGACACTAACACTTCACAATGATAAGAATTTTTACCCGGGGGAAGAAGTATAAGAGGTTAAAGGAGTTCAATGTATCACAACAACCTTATAAGAACTGAACTAGGAGTTGGAAATCAGTAGAACTTAAATGAGAAGATCAGAAAACCAGCAATATCAAATCAGTTATAACCATGAATGGCACTCAAACATATCGAAAAATTTAAATGTTTTTTTATTTTTTTGTTGGTAAAAGCCGCCTCCTTTATTGTTTCGGCTATCAAAAACAGGAAATAAGTAAACAGTCAGGAAAAGAGTTAAGGAGATTATTCAACAGCCAAACTAAATAAAGCAACATACACAACTGAAAGAATCATGTCAACCATCTTTTCCACTCATCAGTAAACATACTAGTGCCGACGTACTCTTTAATATTGAAAAAGAGAATATACAAGAAACAGGACCATAAAATTAGCCAAATTTACAGAAGAATATTTGAAAGCTCAAAAGAAATGATGGAGCAAAGCCACATGAATTGGATAGTTTGATGAAACCACAGCAAGAAATTAAGAATTTCATAAGCCAAAAGGACATCTAGTATACAGTCATTAAACAAACTTCAACATAAATTGTAACAAAATCTGTTTATTTTATATTTTTTTTTCATTTCGCAGGCCCTCAAAGCCAATTAATTTCTTTATTTTTTTCAATTTCCGTGAATCAATTACTAAGGAGACAATTCTGAGAGCAAGCAATCTGCAAGTTCTCAGCAACATCCCCAAATATAAAATGAGAATTAGAAAAGGCGTTCAAGGTGTAATTAAAACACAAACACAAAAAAAAAGGTAATTGAATTGTACGGCATTGGACCTTGAACTCGATCTAATCCAATTAAATTAAAGTCCCCAGCAATCAGAGATTTAACGGAACTATTAAGGAAAAACAGAAAAAATCCTCACTCACCAATGGAATGCATCAAACAAATTATATTGCGACTCAGGGCAAGCAAGACTGATATAGATAAACCTACAAGAATACTCAAACAAGATACAATTAGCACGTGAATGAACTGATAATAAACTGTCTACTGATTGAATTTACTATTAGCTATACATCAACATTCATACCTGGAATTCAAGCGAAGATTTTAAGAAAGAGGAAAGTGATTTAGAGACATCAGTCGAGGACCCTCTCACTTTAAATGAGACTACAGGTCATGTAACGCCAATCTGAGCTGGATTTTGAACACGTGACAATCGCTCATTGGGTCTTTTGAAGAGTTTCCTTCCATTTTAACTTGCCATATCAGCTTCGTATTTCTTCAAACACGTGACAATCGCTCATTGGGTCTTTTGAAGAGTTTCCTTCCATTTTAACTTGCCATATCAGCTTCGTATTTCTTCCACAAAAGGCCTTAACAAGTAGAGCTTATTACAAGATTCTAACTAGTCTTCAGGATATAATAGTAAAGAAGGATCAGACAACTAATGCATATTTCAAAACTCGACATACTATAGATTAGAGACATTTCTCGCCGGAAGTTTGAACAGGTAAATGCTCCTTGTTGGTTTGAAATTTGTTCTCCTTTTGACTTGAGTTATTCTATGCCTAATTTTGGCCTCACCTGCCTTCCACAACTCAAACTAAGATGACTCTAACTCAATATGCATAGCTTAAAGACTACAAAAGACAATGTCTAAGCTAGGTTGCTTTCATATTAATGAACTTGTTTCCCAGCCATAGTTAGCTAGATTTTTAAATCGAACTAGCACAAAACAATATGCTTTCATGTATTCAGTTATTAAACTAGAAAAAGTCAAATGCATGTTCAAATAAGTGTTTCTATTCGAGCATTATTTTTCTTTTTCTTTTGCTTCTATTTTCTTGTACAATATATTATCTATTAATTGTTAAAAAGTAAAATCTATTTACAATCCAACGGAAACATATCTGTTAAAAACAAAATGCTAATGCAATTAGTTTTATTATTTCTAAAGCTAGAATTGGTCTCTCTTGGCAATTAATAGAATAAGTTAATAGACTTTGTGGCTTCCATTTCAAACTCTAATACATTTACCAATGCCTTATACAAAAGGAAAGTTTTCAATGTAGACTTACATTTCCTTTCATAAGCTATGCATCACACTAAAAAATAAAAGGAAAATCGCATACACAAAAGCTAATTGGTAGAACTTGACAATGTTTATGACTGATACTAAAATTATTTTAAAAACAAATAAATGTTCAAGGATCCCAAGGATGGAAAGTTCCGCATAAGGGAGAGGAGAAATACTTGCTATTCCTTTGAGAATGCTCAAACTATGAGAAGGATGATATATCATTCACAGTGTCAGTTTGCGTTGAGTCTCTTTTGCTTCAAATTTTAACCAAGAAACAGTAAATTCGACTCTGAAAGACTGCATCACAGCACATGAAGCCAACTAAAATTTAGGAATATAGCAATAGCAACACGATACATTCTCCTATCCACAGGAAATAGATGAAAGCAAGTTATAACAGGAATACTGTAATGTAACTATGAAAGCAATTTAGGGAATATAGCAAGAGCAACACAATACGTTCTCATAATGTAACTATAAAAGAAGTTCCGACATAATCGAGAATAATAGATATCCAAAATCTCCCAATAAATTGGTCAAAATAGTGTCTAGGCCATTTAAGTGCCACCCTTTTTGTAGCCTAACCAATATCTAGCTCATTGCTCATAGATAGAGCTTCTATGGAAAGTCTTACAAACACGATTTTTTTTTGATAACATATCACTAACATATAACAAATTCAAGGAATCCATTCCAGCGAAAGTATTACATACGAGGATCAGCTAAGGGCTGTCTGAAGTCGGAGACCAACTGAGTGAGCCATTCCACAAAAATTTCATCTTGACCTCCATTTTGTGCCAGCGCTAACAATTCCATAAGAACCCACATAATCCTCTGTGATGACATATATCATGTTTCTTATCCACCTTCCGGTCGCCACAACTGCAAGTACTGAATTTGCAGACGATCCCTTTAAGTAAAAATGCAGAATTCGTTTGCCCTTCTCACGACAAATGACGCGCTCTTCCCACAATACAAACACTCTATTTCCTGCAGACATTCTGATGATACAGAACCAAGAAATAGGAAAACTTTACTTCATATAAAAGATTAACCAATCAAATATAAGTCATGTTCATTAAAAAAAATCAACTAACCTGAAGCAAAATATATTGATGAAATCAAAATTCTGAGAGATTAGCCCCTCTCCCAAAAAGACTAAAACCCAGTTTGGTCCATAAGAACAAATTAAACAATTTCAAGAAAATAACAAAATTGATTAGAGCTTCTTGTTGATGATAAATGATACTCTTATTATACAATACTACAACCCCCACCCCCACACACACACAAAACCATTTACAGAGAAGGAAAAAAAAACAATAAAATCAAGAAACAGACCTGAGGTGAGTGAGATAGTTGCAGAAATTGGCGGGAAAAGAAAACAGTTATAGAAGTTGGGTTCTTCCATGTGTGGGGGGTTGGAAAGTATAGGAAAGTGCTTAACAATGTGTAAAGTAGACAAAAGATTAGAGGAAAGAAATAGGAGAAAGGAGGAAGGGAAGGGAAGGGAAGGGAAGAACCAATTAGATTTAACTACGTCAATATTTTTTTAATTATATATGTACACCTATCGATTTGTGATTGTTGATATAAACAGGGACATATGTTTTTTGTTGCATTTTTGTTAATGGCATTTCTTATGCCGTTACTTTTCTTGTAAATAACAATAGCGCTGTCTCCTTTATTATTTGTTTTTGACAAAAGGGGGATGGGATTTTTGTTGGGATTTAATCTGGTGTCATACTGATTAAAATTTTGAAAGTGCCATCTCCTTTATTTATTAACTTAAAATGTTAATATGATACTTTAATAAGTAAATGAAATGTATTAGTAAATACACATGTTTGGTACGTCGAGATGAAAAAGAATAGAATCTTTTTTTAGGAATAATCGCTTTTCACCGAAATGAGTTCGGAGTCCTCTTTTCATTACAGTGTTTGGAAGGATCTTTTTATATGTTTGGTGAATCTATTTTTCAAGAGAAGTGATAATGTCAGAGTAAGAATCCTCCTGCAAAAGCGATTTACGTGAATGTGACAAAATTACCCTCTAATTGATATGCTAGATCTTCCAATTATTTTTTCTTATTTTATCTTTTTTTTATTTTTTTCTTCTCTCTCCTCTTCCCAATATTCTCTCGTATTTTAATTACAAAAGTATTTTAATTTTTGTAACGTGTAATGAAAATCTTATATTTATGAATGAAAGGAGTAATATTGTAGTGTATAATAATATAAGGATAGTGTCATTCCTGAATTTTAGAATTGTGGAAAAAAAAATATTGGAGGCTTCTCCAAGAGTCAAAGGGTTTAACCGGAGGCGACTTTGGAGGAGTTCAATCTTAGAGTCTCACCATAGGTTTTTTTGGCTTATTTGGTTTTTTAATGTCGCCGCGATTTTGACGAAACAAACTTCAAATAATAATAAATGATCACTATGTTAACACTTTCATGTTAATTCGCAAATCCAAGTACCTCATTAACTTTTGTTATGTAGTTTGGATATAGTTTTGATGATTAAATGAGAAATTTATTGAATAATACGTAATAATATTTTAAAAATATTTCAAGGGCAAATTTTGTCAAAATTTACTTATTAAAAAATGCACTGCTTATCAATTATGTTTCTTTTTCTTCTTCTTCCAATTAAGATATTTCATCTAAATAAAAAAGTTTATTTTTCTTCTTTTGCCAATTAAGATATTTCATCTAAATAAAAAAAAATTAAATAAAAAAGATAGGTTACACAAACACTAATGATTGCGTTGTAAACCATATGTGAGCCAATTTTTTTTAAAAAAATATCCCTCCATTTCATAATAGAGATCATTCTTGGTAGTTTAGCATAACTTAAAAAAGTGGCAACAAATCATCTGTCTCCGTGTATGTCACTAATTTTTATACCTAACCAATTACAATTTATCGTGTGTATATATAATTGGAAGAAAATATCCACATAGCAAATTTTGATTGGTTGGGTATAAAAATAGGGAAATAGACGAGAAAATGAAAGACAATAGGCTTTTATACTTTTATACTCTTAAATATTTAGTCTATTCCAAACACCAATCCCTTTATTTTCTCTCTATACATCACGTACTTGCATACCACCAATTATATTTAAGAGAGTAAATATTGATATTTTGATTAAAAAACATCTTAATTTAAGAATGAAGGTATTACTTGATATTTGCAAGGAAGCCCCTAAATTGAAATTATTTTTCTAAGCTCTCCATATTAAGACAAAAGTTTTTCAAGATGAAAGTTTGGGTCAACATTTGAGGACATGTTTTCGATATTCTCCCAATGCCCATAAAGGGAAACAATACTTGTAAGCAGCATAATGAATTATGCAGTTCCCCATGGATGCCCCCGTTATTTCCTGCAGGGAAATTAAGATTGTACTCATTAGTTATAGTATATTGAACTTCGTATAACATTTTTCAAAAACTGCAGAATCATCTAAGAACTGACATAAAGAGGAGGTATCATAGAAACAAGAAACAATACAAAAGCACTATGTCTACTGTCCCTATAGTGTTGAACACTAAAAATTCAATATATACTGAATATTTGTCTAGTTTGAATCTCCAGTAACACTCAGTATAACACTTTAGTAACATTCTAACTGGAAAAAAAATTATTTGTATATCTTAAACTAAATAAGATAATCATTTTGATGGGTATTCTTTGTCTCATTTTGTGCTCATTCTCTTTCACATTATAAACAAGCTGACAAGTGAATATTTTTCTTTTAAAAAATCTAAAACCTAATGATGGAATCCTAAGAGAATAGGACAAGAAATAAAAATAGAAAATCCTAAACCGTATATTTACTGTCTCCTCGCCCCTAAAAAAGAAAAAAAATAACCCAACCCAATCATTAATTCATTATACCTGTTGGGGAAATCCTCCGTTGTCCAGTTGTGAATTGAGTAGTAGCATTGCAGCTTTATGCAAGGGTCCTGGATCTATATTTGCCTGCAAAAGATTAAGAAATTTATTACTGCTCCAGAAAATAAGGACCAGAGTTATATATATATATATATATATACACACACACACTAACCTAATGACCGGTGCGTGATATGCACGGGAACAAAATTAATTGTTAAGAAAATATTAAATAGTAACATAAAAGTAAAAAAATGACATTCTACATTGATATTATTGTTACTTGTTTTTCAAAACAATACCTATATAGAAAAATAAAAAATATAATAATTTTGTATTTATATGCAAAATATCAAAAAAGATTTTGGCAAAGAAGAATATTTTTTCAATGATTGCTTCATGTCGGCGTTGTAAGATTTCTTGAAAAAAATTAACGGTTTAAATGAACCATCCAAAAAGCAAATAAAGTATGTCTTTCTAATTTATTGGGCAACTTTAACTCAGTTAATGACACGATATAAATTAAATAATTCGATCAACTAAAATTTATTTTTTTTAAAATTTTTTGGCCCTTTTAATGAAAAAAGTTTAGTGAATAGTTCGCATGCGGGTGCAACAAAAAACTAAATAGTTTGGTAAACTAAATTTTTTTTAAAAAAAAAACTTTGACTGTTAAATGAAAATTTTGAAAAGCAAATTAGATTTGTCACTCAATTTAATTGATTAAAAAGTAACCCAACAAATGTATTCAAATAAAAATCCTACCCACTACCTTGATTTATAATGTCGTAAAATTTCAAAATTTTTATCACTTTTAACGTGGGATATTGATTAATATTGAAAAAGTAAAATAAAAATAAGAATTGGAAAAAAAATAATTAAAAATATTAAAATATATATTTTAATTTTAATAAGTCAAATATAAACTATCTGAAAAGAAAACAAAGTCCGTCTCTCAAATTAATTAGACAAATTCCAATTCGGTTCATGAAAAAATGAAAAACAAATAGAATTTGTCACTCGATTTAATGGACTAAAAAACAACTCAGCCAATTCATTCAATTAAAAATCATGCACAACCCCTTTATTTATAATGTTATCAAATTCCAAAAACTTCATACACTTTCGATGTGGGATTCAGAATAATATTCAAAAAATAAAAAATAAAAAATAGAAAGAAAAAATATAAAACCATTAAAAATACTAAAATATATAATCTAATTTGAATAAGTCTAATATGAACCACCTAAAAACCAAATAAATCCCGTATTTCCCATTCATTGGACAAATTCTAACTCAATTAATAATACGATAAGAATTAAATGTCTCGATCAACTAAGATATTTTTAAAGTTTTTACTCTTTTAATAAAAAAAAGTTTAGTGAGCAGATTCACTGGCAGGTTCAAATATAAAACTAAATGAGTTGGTGAACTAATTTTCTTTCAAAAAAAACTTTAACTATTTGAATGAAAAAATTGAAAAGCAAATTGGATTTTCCCCTCAATGTTATAGACTAAAAACCAACACAGCCAATTCATTCAATAAAAAACCATTCTAAACCCATTTATTTATAATGTTGTCAAATTTCAAAAACTTCATAAACTTCCGATGTGGAATCTTGAATTGTATTGAAAAGAGAAAAATAATAAAATTGAATAGAAAAAATAAAAAACATAAAAAACCATAAAAATAACTATTTCATTTGTATAAGTCAAAGATGTCAAGTTATATAATTAATTTAATAAATAAAAAATCATCTCAACCAATTATGTTTCTTGATAACTCGTAAATTTATCTATATTTTCTTCTACTTTAAATAGTAATTTTGAGCTTCAAAAAGTATTTACATATCGAGTTTTGAGCTTAGAATGGTATAATCCTCACTATTATGTGTTTGCATTTGTAGGGATAAAATAGTCTTTTGAAGGGTAAAAGTGAACCAAACTTGCAGAACAAGAAAGAAGCTGCTAGAATTGAAGATATATCTTTTACGGACTAGAAGAGTTTTGGTGTATTTCAACTATCTTAAAGAATCTTGAAGAGTTGTATTTTATGTCAACTACTTAAGAAGAGTGGGAGAGTTTTGATCTATGTCAATTACCTTAAGCTAGGAGATTTCTATTGCTATAAATACTCTTTACTAGTCTTAGGAAATTATTATAAAGTCATTATTAGATATTCTAGGTTTTATTTTGTTATTGAATTTTTCTCTAGTATGAGCTAAATATTTATTCTAAGGCCATGATGCAGCTAGATTAATTTTATATGTTATTCTCTTGATTTTGTTATTCGATTAGTGTTGTGGAATTAATTTCTTATTATTGTTCTTAATGCTTTTGTGTGATTAGCTACCACTCAAATTGTCTTTACATTAACTTGGAAGATTTGCGACAGCTGACCTTGTTAATTAGGTTAAATAATCTGAACATAAATTGCATGCAAGATAGACATATACTTGTATGGTTTGTGCGATCTTTATGATTTCATATGTTTAATGCGTTTTTGTGGGTTAAAATCAACATAGACATATAGTTGGTTTATTTATGAGAATAGGTTTGATAAGCCTTGAAAGAGGTTATTAGATATAATTGGAAATCGATCGATTAATGAAACTCACTTTAGCATAACATCTCGTAAGGATAATATATTGGTTAATTTAGTGAATTCATGTGCCTTAGATCTTTCTCTTATCAAACTTCTTGTTTAAGTTATTTGTTTATGTTAGTTAATTAATTTAATTTAATTAAATCATCATCAACCGTCAGATTTATTTTACTTGCTTTTGATCATTGTAGAATTATTTACATAGGAGTTAATTAATCATTATTCTCTGTGGGATCGACCTTGACTACTACAACATCGACCTAGTATACTTGCTAGTATAGATTTTGCGTATCAAGTTTTTGGCGCCGTTGCCGGGGAATAGTTGATTAATTTTATTTCTTTGTGATTTTAATTTTACTTTGGTCTTTATTTAATTTAATTTATTTTTTTAGGCATGACAACAACATTCGAGGTGGTTTCCAAATTGGCTGAATTGACAAATCAAGTTAGCCTCTTCTTGAATCAAAGAGGCAACCAAAACAATTTTGGATATCCACCATACCATGAAGCATATTATATGGGAGCTGAGAGACAATGCATCTCTCAATGGAATGATCCTTACTGCAACACTTATAATTCGGGGTGGAGGTCACACTCAAATTTTTCATGGATGGATCAAGATACTCAACAACAATTAATGGCTCTTCCACAACAACCTCCTCCAACACAAGAAAGGACACCGCAATATGAGGAAACTTTAATTCAATACTTACAAAAGTTGGAGGCTAAGATAGACTTATTTGCTCATACAAGTCAGGTTTCTATCAACGACTTGGAGGTTCAAATTGGTCAATGTAGTAGAAAATTAAAAGATAGACCTCCAGAGATATTTCTTAGTGATGTAGAGAAGAATCTCGTGGAGCGAGTTCATGCAGTGACCATCAGGAGTGGAAATCAAATACAATCAGTGGAAAAACCTAAAGAAGCTGAAAAGGAAAAGAATGAGGGAGACAAAACAATAGATTCTTTAAAGGAGGATAAGCCAAAAGAGGGAGACTCTAAATCTTATATTCCTCCTCCACCTTATGTTCCTCCTATTCCTTTTCCCCAAAGACTTAAAAAGCAAAATATCGATAAACAATTCTTTAAGTTTTTGGATGTATTTAAAAAGTTGCATATTAACATTCCTTTTGCAGAGGCTTTGGAGCAAATGCCGAGGTACGCGAAATTCATGAAGGAGATGCTAACAAACAAGCGTAAGCTCGACGATTGTGAGACAGTAATGCTTACGGAGGAGTGCTCTGCTCTTCTAAAAAGAAAGTTTCCCCAGAAATTAAAAGATCCAAGGAGTTTCTCTATTCCTTGTACTATTGGGCGATTAAACTTTGATAATGCATTATGTGATCTAGGTGCTAGCATTAATTTAATGCCTTTGTCTATTTCTGAAAAGTTGGGGCTAGGTAAAGTGAAATCTACTAGCATGAAATTGCAACTAGCAGATAGGTCTATAATTTATCCTTGTGGTATAATTGAGGATGTTCTTGTTAAAGTGGATAAATTTATTTTTCCTGCTGATTTTGTTGTAGTGGATATTAATGAGGATTGTGAGGCTCCCCTCATTCTTGGTAGACCTTTCCTTGCTACTAGTAGAGCTTTGATAGATGTTCAACTAGGAAAGATTACTCTTAGAGTTGAAGATGATGAGGTTATCTTTAATATGTATAAGCCGATGAAATATCATGCAGAGAGTGACTCTTGTTATATTGATAATTCTAATACTTCTCTTACACAAGATCTTACAGATAAATTCATTGGGTAAATTCCAACTTAGTTAATGATATTCTAAAAACTAATGGCTGGATAAAAAAAAGTTATTTTTTAAAGTTTTTACTCTTTTAATGAAAAACATTTAGTGAGCAGGTTGACCTGCGGGTTAATTATAAAACTAAATGATTCGGTGAGCTAATTTTCTTTCAAAAATAACTTTAACTATTTGAAGAAAAAAATTGAAAAGAAAATTAGATTTGTCCCTTAATGTACTGGACTAAAACTCAACTCAACCAATTCATTCAATAAAAAATCATTATAATGTTGTTAAATTTCAAAAACTTCATAAAATTCCGATGTGGGATTTTGAATTGTATTGAAAAGAGAAAAAGAATAAAATTGAATAGAAAAAAACCATTAAAAATAACTATTTCATTTGAATAAGTCAAATATGTCAAGTTATATCATTAATTTAATAAATAAAAAATCATCTCATCCAATCATGTTTTTTAAAACTAATTAAAGAACAAACAATTCCAGAAAATTACACGTAGGATTGTGAAGGCTTGTGATTGGTTGAAACTGAAAATATGCTCTGTAATATAAATATACTAGCCTAATGACCCGTGCTATGCACGAGAACTAATTTAATTGTTAAAAAAATATTAAATAGCATAAAAGTGAAAAATGATAATCTACACTAATATTTCTGTTTGATTTTTTCAAACCTACTTGTATAGAAAATAGAAAAAAAAATATATAAGAATCTTGTATTTGTATGCAAAATATCAAAAAAAATTATGATAAGAGAATAATATTTTTCAATGATTGCTCTTGGTCGGCATTGTAAGTTTTCTTGAAAAAACTAGCGGTTCAAATGAACCATCAAAAAAGCAAATAAAGTTCAGTATCTCCAATTTATTGGGCAAATTCTAATTCAGTTAATGACACGATAAAAATTAAATGACTTGATCAACTAAAGTTTATTTTTTTAAAGTTTTGACCCTTTTAATAAAAAAAATTAGTGAGCAGTTTGCATGCGGGTGCAACAGAAAACTAAATGGTTCGGTTAACTAAAATATGTTCGGTAATATAAATATAGATAGATTGTTAGAAATTATGATAGAATAAAATGGAATTTGTATTTTAATTAATTAATCAATAGAATAAAAATTTATGATATTTCAATAATTCTAAAAAGTACATAACAATAAAGAAATCTAAAAAATAACACATGAGTTATTTAACTTTTAGATGATAATTGTTTTCAGTTTATTTTTTATTATCAATTGAAAGATATTTCAACATTATTGGGGAAGTGATTTAATATTTAAAGTTTATTAAGATAAAAATTAGTTTCTAATTAATTTAATTGATTTAAACTCTTCTAAACCAATCAAGTTTTTGTAAAACCATTAAACCGCACAAAATTCTAGAACATTCCATGTTGGTTTTTGAAGTTTTAATTGGTTGAAACTGAAAAATGTCAAGAGTGCCAAACCTAGTGGGGCTAGCCTCTGCCCGTGACCGTGAGGTCTTGGGTTCGACATCGGGTATAAATAGCCCAGACTAATAACCCCCTACCCCCAAAAAAAAACTGAAAACATACTCTGTAATATAAATATAGATAGATTGTTAGAAAGTATGATAGAATAAAATGGAATTGATATTTTAATTAATTAATTAATTAACAGAATAAAAATTTATGATATGACTTTTTTTTTTTTTTTTTTTTTGACGCCCGAAGGCGATTGCCCACGAAGGGGAAGAACGGAGAGTACCCTAAATAGGGAGATTGTAGCATGCCCCATGCCTGGGGAGGGAATTTAGCCTCACAAGGAGGAGAATTTATTTTGCCTCACAAGGGGAGATACGGGAATCGACCACGGGACCTCTATCCCGTGGCCGGGTAGCCTTACCACTTGGGCTACCCGATATGACTAATAATTCTAAAAAGTACATAACATTAAAGAAATCTAAAAAAATAAAACATGAGTTATTTAAATTTTAGATGAGAATTGTTTTCAATATATTTCTTATGAAAATCAAATGGAAGATATTTCAAGATTATGGGGGAAGTGGTTTGGTATTTGAAGTTTATTAAGATAAAAATTAGTTTCTAATTAATTTAATTGATCTAAACCAATCAAGTTTTTGTAAAACCATTAAACCACAAAAAATTCTAGAAAATTTCATGTTGGATTTTGAAGTATTTGATTGGTTGAAACTAAAAACAAGTTCTGTAATATGAATATAGATAGATTGTTAGAAAGTATGATAGAATAAAATGAAATTAGTATTTTAATTAATTAATTAATTAATTAACAGAATAAAAATTTATGATATGCCAATAATTCTAAAAAGTACATAACAATAAATAAGTCTAAAAAAATAAAACATGAGTTATTTTACTTTTAGATGATAATTATTTTCAGTATATTTCTTATAAAAATCAATTGGAAGATATTTCAAGATTATTAGGGAAGTGGTTTAATATTTGCAGTTTATTAAGATAAAAATTAGTTTCTAATTAATTTAATTGAAACTCTTCTAAACCAATCAAGTATTTGTAAAACCATTAAACCACAAAAAATTCTAGAAAATTCTACGTTGTATTTTGATGTCTTTGATTGGTTGAATGCCCCTATTGCCACAGCGGTAGATATAGGTATTTTGAGAATACGTGTATATATATATATATAACAAAAATACTAATTAGATGGAACCATCTATTAATATTTTGTTTATGGACAAAATAATATAACCTGTCCTGCATGTATGAGAGCCATCAAAGCCCAAGATGTCTGCACCAAATTAGACTTTCCTCCCTCCAACCTTATGTATTCCTAATACATATGGGAGCAACTAGGTTACGATACATAAAGGTAAAAAACGCTATAGCCTCTAAATTATTCGTTTATTTTTTGTTTTTGATCCTCGAATATAAAAAATTAAATTTTGCCTCCTATATATTCACACGTATCAAATGCGACAATTTCATCCATTTTCTCCGTTACATCGCGACAGAAGCATAAAAAATGGGGCATTTTAGACGAACATTATCAGAAAAAAAAGAAACAAATCCAAAAAAGATAATTAAAAAAAACTAAAATCCTTCTTCCTCAAGCCTTCACCGCGGACGACTCTACAACCAGAAAAGCTCAATCCCAATAAAAAACTAAAGCCCTCCTTCGTTTTATTTTCGGAAAGCCTAGATTTTTATTGGGATTGAGCTTTTCTGATTGTAGAGAAGTCTTCCGACGGTGAGGGCTTGGGAAGGCGGAAGATTTTAGTTTTTTTATTACTATCTTCGTTAACTTTCTTTGGATCTGATATGATTTGTCTTAAATGTTTTTATTTTTTATGCTTCTGTCACAATATAATCGAGAAAATAGACAGAAAGATCGCGTTTGATACGTCTAAATAGTTGATAGGGAAAAACTTGATTTTTTTTGTTCGAAGGTCAAAAACAAAAAAAACCCGAATAGTTTAGGGGTATGAGCGCATTTTATTTTGCATAAAAATATATTCTCAAGATCAAATATTGTATGTTTTCAAGTTCAAACTAACATGTTAACCCTAATATGTATGAAAATGAATTACCTTGTTTGTACATGAAAGGTAGCTTTCTCCCCAACCACCATCTTCTTCTTGATGCGAGAGTAAGAACTCACAGGCTTTACGAACTACTTCACTATTGCAATATGTTTTTCCACATGCTGCTAGGCCTCTCAACGCTAGCCAAGAGGCATAAGTGTAGCATGTTGCCCAGAAGCTATGCCTATGTACAGTGGCGGAGCCAGGATTGAAGTTTAGGGTG
The DNA here is from genome assembly GCA_026122235.1 of Vinca minor. Taxonomy (NCBI): domain Eukaryota; kingdom Viridiplantae; phylum Streptophyta; class Magnoliopsida; order Gentianales; family Apocynaceae; genus Vinca; species Vinca minor. The sequence continues at coordinate 2,312,992 of JAOCZM010000278.1, read as the reverse complement.
GGTCGTAGTAAAAAAAAATTGAAAATTCTTGAGGGCGCCGTAGTATAATTTTTTTTTTTCACCGTTGTATATATATACCTAGTATATAAAAAAATTAAAAATTCTTGGGGGGCCAGGGCCCGCCCCTCTTATGCTCCGCCCCTGCCTATGTAATTATTACATGAAATGCAAAGTGATATTTCATACATAAACATAGCTACAAACTTTATATGGAGTAAAATGTAATTTTTTTTTTGTTCGTAATATTTTTAAAATTTTCAAATTCTATCGAAAAAAGAAATGTAGCTTTCAAAATTTCAAGGACTTACCATGAACCATCTTGATTTTGGTAGCTTTCAATAAATTGTATAGCCTTGTTCAAAGATGTGTTAATTTCTTTGCTTCGATATGTTGGATAAGAATGATTGAATATTGCAAGAGCTTCTACAATAGAGGAAGTCACCTCCACATACCTGAGGTACTCACCCAATTTTATTAATAAAGTAAAATCGATGAAATTACTAGAAAATTATTGTGGATCTTACTCGTAGTCACTGACAACATTCACAAAAATTTCCGTCGGATTGAAAATCTGAGGATAAAGAAAAAAAAAGTAGAAAAGTAAAAAAAAATTAAATTAAAGTAATTTCATGAGAATAAATTTCAAACAAAGATTTCACTTCTTTGCTCTATTCTAACTACAATTTCTTATGCTTAGTGCAGAATTTATTTTTTCCATTGAAAAATAGTTAATCTCTTTATTTATGCAGAGTTGTAAATACAGTCTGTGAAAATTAGCTCATGGAGCTCCATATCCTCTCAAAACCAATTGGCCCATGAGAGGTGTTAACCATTAACTTATAAGTGATTTGGATATTCTTTAAGAACTCGATGTGAGACTTCATATTTAACACTCCCTCTCACATCAATTTAATAGTCAATTTAAGGACCGTCGCTCTTCATGGGTCGTACGGGAACAATTAGAAGCCCACTTGGGCATCATGAGACTTAAGAAGGGCAGCAGACCTTAAACTGCCTGCATGATCCAAGAGGGCAGCGGGCCTTCGAATTGACCCCACCTCAATGTGAGGGGGAGTGTTGAAACAAATAGCACGTAAAAAGTTAATCAAAATGTGAATAAGATTATAACCAGCAACTTACCTCCCACCATGGCGAAAAAGTGGATGGCTCCCAACTAGTAAAACCACCATTTTTGCTCTACAAAAGACGCATCAAATATCAAAACTAGTCTTTAACTCGTCCCAAAAAGAATATTCACTTTTTATTCAAATTTGGGAAAAGGGAATATTATATAAAAAACAAATATTCTTTACTTGCATGCCCAACAAAAAATCAACAGCTTCATATAATCTCTCAACTTCAATCTTTTCGCCTACAATCGCTACCGAAATTTCTGAAATTTTAAGTAATACCTGAAGAAAAAGAGTAAACACAAATATCATTCAAGCTTACATTTCAAGGATCCAATAAAGTGGTTAATTTTATAGTTTGCATAAATAATTACAATTTTTATTTACTTTTAGGACTTCAGCAGTGCCATCAGAGATCTGCCAACCATGATCTCGATCACTTAGCATCCAAGCACCTTTACATGGGCGACGATGCATACTACGAAAATTGCCAGATGGGTTTTCTCGTATCTGAAATTCCGAATAATATCAATGAGTAAGAAAATCCGAACTGAAGGCACATTATTAGCTTTGTGAAAATTAGTTCATTGGCTTTCATATCCTCTCAAAACCAATTGGCAAGGAGAGGTGTTAACCCATGAGCTATATGTTATTTGGATCTTCCTTAGACACTCGATGTGAGACTTCATATTTCAGCACTCCCCTTCATATCGAGAAGGGACTCAATTAAGGCTCGCTGCCCTTCTTGGGTCGTACGGTGAACATTAAAGCCAACTTGAGCATTATGAGCTCATCATCCCGCCTAAGGACCCGCTCTGATACCATGATAAAATTGGACTTTGACCTAACTCAATCCCTCAAAAGGTACCTCAAGAGGGGGAGGATTGCCAATCCTTATAAAGAACAAATTTGCTCACTAGCTAGTCGATGTGGGATTTCAACACCCCCTCACGGGTAGGGCTGGACATCTGGACCGTGAACAATAATGGGGGCCCAACATTAAACTAGGTGGTTCTGATACCATGTAGAAAATGGACTTGGACCTGACTCATTCCCTCAAAAAGTACCTCAAGAGGGGAGGATTGCACAATCCTTGTATATTGCAAATATGCACACAAACCAGTCGATGTGGGATCGTTCACACCCCCTCACGGCCAGGCTAGACATCTGGATCGTGAACAATAGTAGGGGCCCAACATTGAATTAGGTGGCTCTAATACCGTGGTGAAAATGGACTTGGGCCTAACTCATTCTCTCAAAAGATATCTCCAGAGGGGGAGGATTGCCCAATCCTTATTAAGAACAAATTTGCTTACTAGCTAGTCGATGTGGGATTTCAACAAGGTTTATTTAAGAGGGTTGTAACCTGTGTTTCTTTAAGAAAATTATTCGCCTTTTTCAAACTTGTCCCGAGTTCTTCTAATAGATTAGTAGCCACTATAGCTTGAACCGTTAGAGCAGTATCCCATGTTTGTGCACCAATACCCTGCAAGAAATAAAACATAATATTAATTGATATCGAATGTTTCCAAGGTGTCGAAATATGCACAAAACCAATGTTTTTTTTAAAAAACCTTTTTTATACATATTGAATTTATATGAGTATAAACTATAATATCTTGATTAATGTACATTTAAATTTGGTAACGAATATATATACCAGCACTTTCATCCCATCCTCAGCTATCCATAAGTAATCAGGAACTCGTGCAAGATGATATTTTAAAGTAGTTGAGTTGGGGTTTGGATCCTCTGCACAACAAGCCATCATGTGAAACATCTGTAGAAGGTTAAAATTTGTTAGCATATTTTAAGGTTTGTTATCAAAACCTTAAAATGAATTAATTGTCACTTTGGTCATCAACGTATTAACGCTCCGCCACTTTCATTCTTTTTCTGTTTTTTTTTAACTTTTTCATCCTCAAATTATTTTCAAACAGCCAATTTCATCATTCCGTCCAAAAAAGGCCCAAAAATCGTCAAAAATGACGACGTGTAATAACGGGCTCATTTCTTTCTCTCCCCGAAGGGAAAAAATGTCAAAAAGCGTTCCTATTCATCTTTTTCGTCGAGTAGGTCTGCATATTCCGGGATGAAAACCCGTTGATGATTCATCCTTCATGTGCGGCAATTTAACAACCCCTTTACCAATTGCCCCACACTAGCAAAAAAGCTTCCATAGCTCAAATTCTCATCCAGGGGACACCAGAAAAATCCAATCCCAAATTCTGGAAATAACCCATCTATATTGCTTCTTAAAAAATTCAGCCAATTATTTCCCATGGTCCCTCACAATTACCAACTATAAATACAACCCAAAAGAATTGATCTTTTATTATATAGGGGTGCTCAAAAGAGAAATCACAGCCACAACAATTCAGGGCTTTGCAATTCGTTTAAAAAATCAATCTTTTGAAGAAAACAGGGAAATAATAACAAGGGTATATGAATATTAGAAAATATATGGTGAAAGACCAAGATTGGGGTGCTCAAAATGAAGTCAGAACAATTTACAGATTTGCAATTCGATTTACAGTACTACTGATCAGTAAGATAAAAAATTCAAAAGACCCAAATTGAAAAACGAAATATTTGATGTCCAATTTAGGGTTTATAACTCTCAATTTTGGGGGGAAATGCAGATGGTGGGAAAAGAATGACTAAACAATGGAAGATGAAGTTATCTCTCTATTTGGACGTTTTTGCCTTCGGGTAGAGAGAAAGAAATGAGCCCTTTATCACACGTCGTCATTTTTTACGATTTCTGGACATTTTTGGACGGAAAGATGAAATTGGCGGTTCGAAAATAATTTGAGGATGGAGAAAGTTAAAAAAAATAGAAAAAGGATGAAAGTGGAAGAACGTTAATACGTTGATGACCAAAGTGGCAATTAATTCACCTTAAAATATACCCATATCTCATAAAGATACGTGCACTTTCTATTATCTCAATCCCAAATTATAGGGGTGAAAATCCTCTGTCCCCGTTTGTGTATGTCCCCGTGTCCCTAACCAATCAGAATTTACTATATAAATATTTGTTTTAATTATATATACACATGGTGGATTGTGATTGGCTGGGGACACGGGGACATACACTGACGGGGACAGAGGATTTTTTGCCAAATTATAGGCACATTTCTTTTGAAATGGAAGACTCATTTATATTAGGGCTAGTAGGGGTATGCTTTTTCACGGATTCAATTATATCGTTTGTTTAAATGACCATCGGATTATTTGTTAGGTTTTGGTATTATTAGGTTTTTCAAAAATGCAACCAAGAAGAAATAAAAAATAAAAATATGAATATGAATATTTTGTTTTCAACATTATCTTGTATCAGGAAAAAAATCATCTGTTCTCGTTCCGTGTCCCCTTCCCTTTCCCTACGAATAGATATTTGCCACGTGTATATTTTTTCCCTGTGAGTTTCACTATTTCTTTTAAGTTATAATTTTTTAATTAAAAATTTAATACATGACAATTTTTGATTGGTGGGACAAGGAAGGGGATAGAGGATTCCTAACCCTTGTATCATAATACTTTGGTAAAAAAATTAGTTTCAGCAGAAGTCATTCTAAAAAAGTACCTTGCGGGGGGTGCTTTTTCAAATCAGTTTTATTGGGTTTAGTTTAAACTATAAGTTAAATTAGAAAACAATTGAAAACATGTCAGTAGTAACTTATTTTAAGCAAAAAGTTATAAACAACTGTTTTTAAGAAAAGTAGAGCATGCCCTATACATGTTTCTTATTTGTATAAAAAAAAAGGAAAAAAATAATTACTTATAAAGAAATATATTTAATTTAGATAAGAAAAAAGAGCATAAACTTATTTTAGATTGCTTCCAATGCTTACCTTTTGCACGTTTGCGAGGTTTACGTATCTGCTATTTTCATCTTCATAGTGAATGTGTGTCATTATTTTCTTCAAAGCTTTTTCTCTAATCTTGGAGAAGGGCCAACACCTTTGAATTGGTTCCCCAATATAATACAAGATGTCATAAATCACATCATGAATATTGGAATGGGGAGAAATGACATCCTTCTGCATTTGGCATTTGATAAATCATGTGGTATAACTCTTGTTAAAGAATATAAAAAGAAAGAAAAATTGATGTCTTTCTTGAATTAGTACTTTCCGTTTTAAAATATAAGAATTTTTAACATTTTTTTTTGGTATTATTTTCTTATATCGATTTAAAAAACGGGGTTTGTCTCTTGTCTAGTGAAAATAAGAGGTAGGATTTTGCCAACTCAGCTATCAGGTTAGAAGTTATTGACTTTTGACTTAACCACAACCTCTAGTATCTTAAGCCAATGTAAGATTCCAAACCGAATATGAAAATTAATATTTAAAATTCGAAAAAGACTAAATGAACAAAGAAAAAAATGCTAAAAGATCTTATATTTTAAAACGGTGTTTGATGTGAAGGAATAAGAAAATGCACCTTTAATAAAGAATTTCTAGCATTCTTCCAATTGATGGTATCATAAGGTTGATTGTAGAGTTCTTGTCTTAGAGACAAAATGAGATCCGTGATTGGTCCAACAGATTTTCTTCCCCACAAAAATGCAAGGGGCAAATATGTATCACGCAAATAACACCAGAATTTTCCTTTATAAAAAAAAATGTTTTGTTACTTGAATAAGCCTAGTCCGAATTTAATAAAGTGAAAATACGCAATAATATTATTAATAATTAAATTAACCTGCATGGACAGGAAAGGATGAAGGCAAAAGAATGAGCTCAGGGGGAACAGGGTTGCAGCCTGACCATTCATACACTCCAAGAACCTGTTAAATAAAGAGTAACAAATGCATAATTGTTGTTAAATCAGTGCTATATATATTTGGGACAATGAAGCGCAGCTCAAGCGGTAATACACTTCACCTTCAACTGACATGTCGGAAATTCAAGTCATATTGGGAAGGAAATGAGGAATAATTATTGATCTTCTTAGGAGGGGATTAAAATAATAATAATAATAATATGTGTGTGTGTAGGGGGGGGTGGGGGGGGGGGTGGAAATCAATGCTCTCTATATGCAATCAAATCAAAAGAATTTATGGGTAATTTAGAATTAGGTAGACATAATATTTCTAGTGGTTGGTGTTTATGATTCTAGTTAGACCATAAAATAAAAGAAAATTTTCAAATTACTTAAAGAAAGCACAAGTATACGTGGTAACCCATTCCTTAATATAAGACTTTCAGAATATGTTGCGAAAATTAAAAAAACAAAATCTAAGATATTTGTTTTAATAAAAAAATATTAATATTACTCTTAAATAAAATTAGTGGTATACAAGTTCTATTTAAGATAGTAATATTAATATTTTGAGTAAAAAAGTACTTTCAATTTTTTTACTTTCTTAATTTTCGCTATATTTCCTCCTGGAAGTATTATATATTAAGGAATTGAGGATTATAATATAATTTCTACATTGCTATAATTTTCTTTAGAAGGAAAAAAAACAACTATTAAATTACCGAAAGAGTCATCTTTCCCCATGATGGTATCATTGTTAGGCCTCCGTGATGAAGTATCCATCTTCGGGCTTCTGAAATTGCACTGCCTTCACTATTTTCTCCAAGCAATCGCAAGGTTATGTAGTTAAATGCAGTGCAGAGCATTGTGCTACTATGGGACTCTATATGAAATCCCCACCCTCCATCCATTTTCTGAATTTAAAAAAAAAGAAAAAAATAATTTGACCTCTAAATTAATTCAGTTTTGAAGTTAAATGAAAAATAACTAATTAAGGTTTGACCTGTACAATATTACAATAGTAACTTTATGAGCATGACCACTTAATTTAATTACTTGATGATTGTAAATATAACGAATTATCTCCTTTTTATACTCTGCTGAGAGGACCAAATTTATTGTTCCAGTTATGTACAGAGCAATCACCTGCATGGGAATCCAAAAAGATAGAGAAAATATGTAAGTCCAATCTGATTGATAAGTTTAAGTTTAAGTCGCAAATCTTAAATATATTAAATTAGTGATTTGTTTTTTTTGACATTTTTTTTTTGAAGCACAGACGGGCGTACACTCCAAATGAGAGAGTAGCAACTTCACAAGAGGAGAAGGAAATAACCCTAGAAAGGGAGACAATTTAAAGCATGCCCCATACGCGGAGGGTATCGAACCCACGACCTTAAGGTCGTGGGCAGGCCGTTGCCCCACTGGGCTAAGGACCTTGTGATCTTTTTTGTGACCTAGAGACGGTGAAGTGTGATGTAACAGTTCCGGTTGAATATATTTCTGATGATTTCAATGATTAATACCATTTTCATTAAAAAAAAATGCATATATATGTTAAATTAATGACATAGAAAATCAAATTATTGGGATATTTACCATGAGGGGTGTGTAAAAAAGGGGACCAGACATTTCATTGGGCCAGTGTCCATCGTGAGCTTGAATTGCCAAAGTGTATCGAAGGGCTTTCCTTAGAGCATTTGTGACCACTTCACCATTGATTTCCTCCATCTTTTTAACCCTCACTGTGGGCAAGGACAGATCTACCCCATTTTCTTTGAGAAGCTATTATTACAACCATAAAAAAAAATATAAAATTGGATTTCTGCTATAAGAGACTTTCATTTTCTGAAAAGAAAGTTATGTTTCCGTCACTCCGTATTTTCTGTAACACTCTTTAGTACATTCCAATTACAGTTTTGTATAAAAATAGAGTATATCTTTTTTAATTTTAAAATATTAAATGAAAATTTTCGTAATTAAAATGTTACTGGAGGTCTCACGTAGAATCCAAACCGAATGCGAGTGCCTTATGAAATATGCTATCTTAACTGAGATCTTGGCTTTAATAAATAGACTGAGATATTGGCTTTAATAAATAGTCAAAAGTTAACTGTAGTCATATATCTATACTCACTGATACATACATTTACTTTATATGTTTCTTCTTTTTTGGATATTCTAAAATCTATCTATATTATAAGCAGGGACGAAGCTAAAAATTTGGCGTTAGGGGACGAAACAGCAATAGTATGTCGAACTACAAATAAAAACGATAAAAAAAAAAAAAAAAATTTGTGGGGCAAAACTGATAAAATATTCCGAACTACATATAAAATTTAATATGCCTAGTAGTATTTTTAAAAATTTCGGGTGCGCCTGCCTCCCCCTGTCTTCGTCTCTGGTTACAAGATGTATGCATGAGATTTGAGATGACAATAGACCCAACTGAATCGAAGACTCGACTATGATTAGCTCAATTGGGATAGAGATTCCCCAGCTTAAATCAGAGGCGGGGTAAAGCTGGTTATGAATTTTGCCCCTATCGGGGATGAGACTGGGGGCGAGAGATGATATCTCGGTCCTACCAAAACATGTCTCGGCTAAAATATTAAATACAAATAGAAAAACAAATAAAATACCTAAAAAAAAACGTCGCAAAAATTTACAAAATCTTTGTAGACTCCTCCCTCTTGTATGCGGCAAATAATCGTCTGTACCCGTGTATGTTCTTATTCTTGTGCCCAACAAATCACAATTCACCATTTGTATATATAATTATAAGAAATCTCCACATGCCAAATTCTGAGTGGTTGAGCATAGGAATGAGAAGATACACGGGTACAGACGATTTTCACCCCTTGAATGCCTTTAGGAACCCATCATTTTTAGGGAATAAACCAGTATTTTTTTAGATAATGTTATTTCGTTTAACATGTATTAAATATATTTTGTTTACAATTGTGTCTTCTTCTTTTAATGGTGGTATATATTTGATAGCTTTTTGTAAAAAGTTCACATAGAGGTGTATTCAATTAGGATTTTAAAAGACTATTTATGGATAAATAAGTCTAGTAAATTTTAAAAGACTATCTAAGAATATAATGACTTATAAGATTTTTTTTAAAGATTTTTTATACTCAGGATTTTTATGTTCGAATTTTAAAGATTTATATCATTAGAATTTATAAAATTTGAAAGGACCACAAGATTTTTTATTTGTACGATGCTAACCAACCAACTTAGTTGGATGATGAGCAATCTCCAGTTCAATGATGTACGAATTCTTCAGGAACAACCTTTACAACCCAAGCTTTACAAATGATGGTGGAATTTATCATTCCCAAAGGTTTTATGATAGGTATAAGGTTATTAGGTTGCGGACACTTAGTTTAAATAATGGAATGAAGCCATAAATATAAAGTCAATAAAAGTCAAATATTTAAAGTTGTGGACACTTGCATCTAGGGGTGAGCAAATTCAGTATTTACTGAATTCGAATTCAATTCGGCAATTCGAATTCGTTAATTCAGTGTGAATTCGGTAATTCGGTTACATCCGAATTCGATTTGGTAAAAATTGGACAAAATTGGTTTGACTATAATTGAATTCTGCCTGACCGAGTTCGAATTCATTTTTTTAATAATTTTTTAATTTTATTATACAGTGAACATATAAAGTAATAGACCCTAAAAATTGTTATTTTGGCGATTTTGATATTAATTTTTCGTGTAAATATGGTTGAATTAAACGATGACTAATTTATTATTTATTATTGTGATTATTTTTTTCCCGAATTTTTGGTAATTATCCAAACTGAATCCGTTTTTATGTTCTAAAAAATTGAAAAACCTGATTTCAAATGTCCGAATTGGCGAATTCGAATTCGTTACTCACTCTTACTTGCATCAGAAATAACATAAACGGGATAAAATAGAACGGAACAATAAATAAAAGTAAACATTAAAAGTTACAAGAGTCAATTAAAAAGATAACGAACAAACAAATCATGAAAATCCCACTAAAAAGTCCAATGGGTTAGGGTGAGATTGGTTATAGGGTTTGTTATTTAAACCTCCCACTAAAAAATCCCACAAATTCCTAATTAAAAGAAAAAAAAAAATCATTGAAATTAGTAAATTTTTTAATATCAAAAGACTTTTTGTTACTAGTTTAAAGTCCCGATTGAATACCACTGGATTTGGACACCCTCTTTTAAAATATCCTAATATTCCTGATTGAATACCACAAATCTTATTTAGATTACTTAAAAGTCTTAATTAAATACCATAAGACTTATTTATCCCAAAATAGTCTTTTAAAATCCGAATTGAATAAAATCCCTTAATTTCTCTAGTCGAATTGGGCCGAAATTCAAGATTTAAAAAAATCCCAATTTTTCAACACCTGATCCGGGGATAGGATCCCTATCCATCCATAATTGCAGAGTTGAGGAAACAGGGTCGAGACAGGAGACTCCTGTCTCCGCTCCATTGCCATCCTACATGAGTGAGACTACTATATTATAGAGAGATTTTGGTAAAAGATTGACCTGCATGTCCTTGAGAATGTCGCCACAAGGCTTAGTTTGAAATCGATTTAAATGATAAGTCATCCGAGCTTTCTCAACAGCAGCTCGCTCTTCAGGAGTTCCAAGATCAGGATAAAACTCCCATGTCCGTCTTCCAAGGAAATTGTTGGTGCTGAACAGCCATGGACTTCCTTGCCCCTCTGAAACCTTAAGCTTCCACATTATAACCAGAAATATTAAGCACTTTGGAAATATAAAAATCTAAACAAATTATGTATCTGATGAGCCTAGCTAGAAGAGCCACCGTTTCGATTGAGAGAAACAGAGCGATTATACAAAAGGTGTATTCTTTTATTCTTTTTGACATCAATCAGTATATTATTATAGAAACAGACGATGACATAATGCAATCAAGGCTCCACCGCGTATTTAATTGAGATTGTTTAGAAAAAAGACATTTGTTCATTTTTTCAGAACACTTGTTACACTTAGTTAACAGGTGTTCATCATTTGTCAACATGTGTTGTTCTTTTAATAAGTACATGCTGATGAACACATATTCTCAGAGCAGTGAACATTATTCGAGTGTAAGAGGTGACCAAAGAGAAGAACTGAGCGTTCGTGTTCAAAACAATACCAATCGTCAAATCTTTCATACACACGACGAACAAACAGGGCCGTATAAATGGAACATGGGCCCTGGGGCAAAATTCTATCGGAAGCTTATATTGAAAAAATATTTTGAAAAAGTTTAAAGATTTTTTATTTATTCTCCTTCAGTTTTTGGCTGCAAAATTTCTTATTAAAGTTTTATATTCAAGATGTTCTAACAAATTATTTTCAATGGATAATATATTTAATCCATTTAATCTTCATGAATTTGTTTACCATAATGACTTCAGGAATTTGTTTAGACTGAGCGCGCGTATAGTAAAGAGAATAAAACACTCAAAAATTTTAGGGATGAAAATGATAGAAGATAAAAAGTCACGGATTATATGGGTTTGGAATCCTCTTTCCCCATTCAGTATTCCCTTCCCTGTCCCACCAATAAAAAAATGACATGTATTAAATTTTTAATTAAAAAATTATAATCTAAAAGAAATAGTAGAACTCACAGGGAAAAAATATACACGTGGAAAATATTTATTCGCGGGGACACAGAACGCGGACAGACGATTTTTTGTCGATTATATGGATTTAGACTAAGCCTATGTTTAGTAGGCAATGTGTGGGATGTAATTATATGGAGCCTTTAAATTATTATTTTTTTCAAGTGAAGTTTTAGTAAAAAAATATTTTGAAGCCTTTATTTTGTGGCGGTCTGAAACAATGGCCTAAATTGCCTCATGATTGACACGACTTTGAGAACAAATTTATTCTTTACATGTGAAAATTAAACTGTAACTAGATATACATAATGCCTACCTCATGACATACAATTATTAGGATTTATTCTTTAGGGAAATGCAATTATTAGGATTTGTAAATACGCAAAGAGGGAATGGCATGTTCTACTATGAGCATTCGCATGGAAAAGCTAGCGGTACCCCAGTAAAATTTAACACTCTCTTCATGTATAACTAATAAGTATCACATCTATATATAAAAATTAAATAAAAAAAAATCAATTCAGGATAATGAGGTGTTTACTCATAATTAAAGTCTTCGAATTAGAGGTATGAGCTGGCCTTTTCAAACATTTGTAGCAGTTAATTTGAATTGAGGTATTAGCTAGTTTTCTCAAACTCTTATATCAGCTAATGTGAACAGTTAATGTGAACATTGTGAATAATTAATTTTTAAACTCAACATAAAGATTAAACATATTTCAAATTTTTAGGATACCATTCAATTACACAAATCATCATTCAGTTAGGGAGAATAGCTGTAGGATAATGTTTTGAGAACCTCATTTCATTTAAATTAAGAATAATTTTTATTTTGAGAAAGAGAAAATTACTATTTATGTCAACTAACTATTTAGTAATACCAAATTATGATAAAAACTTATTTTATGTGCCTTTATACCAACTACTACTTTGGGGTGCCCAAAATGCTCAAAAGTGGCGGATTCGGTCAACCATGACGGCGACAAATGCACGTCTCACACACAGTGACAGAACCAGAAATATAATTTATTGGGGTCATTTATACATTTATTATCTAAATGGAGTAAAATACATCATATATAATAAAAAAAATTTCATTTGGACCCCAGTGACAGGTGACTAGATCCGTCCCTGCTCACACATGCTTGTTGAGGGGCAAATTAGTCAATCTAAGTGCTGTCAGCGAGTTGCCTCCAACCAAAAATACATACCCGATTTTCCTCAACTCTTTAGGGGATTTAGGAGGGTTTTTCTTAGGCGAGTTCTTTTTGGCTGAAAATTAAGGTTCTTTTGGAGGAAATAATTGGGAGGGAAGATTTTTTAGGGGATATTTAGGGTGTCATGATTTTGGGTAGTTATATGTTTTATTTTGAACTATTTTACCCATGCTTTGCCGAACATGTAAGGTGCACGTGGTTCATCTTCGCTCAGGTTGGTCAGATTCTATCGATATTTGGTATTTTGGGCACTTCGAAAATAGCTGTGGGTAGAAAGGGCACGTAAAATTTTTTTTGGTCATAACTTGTTATTGTTAAATAGTTACTGAGTATAAATTGTGGTTTCCTATTTTTATTTTTTATTTTTTTTAAAGGTGTTGTATTTGAACTAAATTTGTTAGGTTTTGGGGATAAAGTCTGCAAAATATTAAAGAGGATTTTCAATATTTTATTATTTTTAAAATAATAATAAGGTTACTTATAAGTATTTCACTCTTCTCTCTCTTGAGATGACTATGTTCCGATAAAGGCGGAGCTTCTCTCTAGAGTTATTAGGAATCCTAAGTTTTTCTCGGCCGCTGTTTTTGCATGGACATTTGCTTCGTACAATGACAATGAAATAGTGCGCTTGATGCCTCATTTCAAATAGTAAGGGATCCATTGGAATTCCGCCTCTCTCATGTAGTTCCTGATATCAATTAATGATATTATTTCTTTTAAAAAAAAAATAAGGTTAATTTTTTTTTAAAGAGGGGGGAGGGGGAAAGGGGAAAGTAGGAATCGATCCAGGACCTCGTTCAGAGAAGAAGCAACCTCAACCATTGGATTACTCTTTGATTTCCTAAAATATGGTTACTTATATTCCCTAAAAAGTTTAGTTATGAAACTTACAGTAAATGTCCATTTTATTATTTATTTTGTATAAAGAAATAAATGTCTATTTTGAAACCCAAGAGTAAATGAAAACATGTTTATTCAGAGAAAAATAAATACTTACATCCTACAAATCAAAGTTGTAAGTTCAGGCAAATTCAAACGAGAAAAAGGAGGTTATATAAAACAATAATTTACATAATGAAATTACATTTGTTTGTGGTTCGGAAGCTATTATATAAGACGATATTAACTTAATGCATAACTTTAATTAATATATAAGAGTTTTATTGTTAACAAAGAAATTAACACAATGAAATAACTTTTGTATGGTGAAAGCATTCTTCTAAATCTTGGGGTGTTGGAAATGCTTATCCTACTGTGTGCTCAGCAATTTTGGCACTTTTTCTTTTTTGTTTTTTTTTTTACATAAATGAGCTTCTCTCTTTTTTTTTCCTTACAAAAAATATACATCCAAATAACAACTTTTTCTTTTTCTTTTTTCCCCCTAAGAGTTTGTGATCTGAAAACAATGGGGGAAAAGGAAAATAATCATGTGAAGTGGCAGAGATCGGGATTTGAATTTTGGCCGATTTGGTGCCCGGCTGAAAATCTCAATATTAACACCATTAAGGATGGGAATCGGGTAGCCCAAGTGGTAAGGCTACCCGGCCACGGGACGGAGGTCTCGTGGTCGATTCCGTATCTCCCCTTGTAGGGCAATAAATTCTCCTCTTGTGAGGCTAAGTTCCCTCCCCGGCTTGGGGCATGCTACAATCTCCCTATCTAGGGTATTCTCCGCTCTTCCCCTCGGGGGCAATCGCCATTGGGCGTAAAAAAAAAAAAAAAAAAGAACACCATTAAGGTTAAATTGTCTTTTCGTTTTTTTTGTAATAATTAAGGTTAACTTGTCAATATCGAAGAGGCCAATAGCCCAGTGGAGCATTGGCCGGCCCGTGACCGACAGGTCCCGGGTTCGATACCCTCCGCTTGCGTGCGGTAAGCTTTATTCTACCTTATTTAGGGTATTCTCTCTCCCCAATGTGGGACTGTTCTCTCTCCCTAATGTGGGGCAATCGCCCATCGTGGCATCAAAAACGGTTAACTTGTCATTTCCATTCCTCAAGGCTGAAAATGAATTCATCTAATTCGTGCGTAGTTTAATTTGTGAGCTAAATGAACAATATATAAGTTATAATTTTTAGCTCAAAAAAAATTTGAACTAAAGTTAAACTAGATAGAGTTCGACTTATTTAACTCGTTGACTCAATATAATAATAATAATAATAATAATAATAATAACAACAACAACATTAAAAAACAAAGTAGCCACAAAAAGAAAAGTGAAAGGGATGGGACTAAAATGAGAATAGTGTAAAATGATGAATCGCACTTAATATATTACTACTTGTATCTTGTTATTAATTAATCTCACTTAATTTATCGAAAAGAGTACTCTTTTCGACGTACCATGTTTTAAAATTTTCAAGTGGAGGAAAAAGCCACAAATTCAAATCTATAATATATAAAGTTAGATCAAGTTGTGATAGAAGTTTGTGTTGATAACATTTGTCATTTTATAAATTCATAATCAAATGGAAAGGTTACATGTAGCAATGTAAGCATTGATTTTTTTTTTTTTGGGTGAATAATGTAAAGCATTGATTACTCTCTCAAATGCAATACCTCATTAGCTTATAACATAAATTGAAGCTTTAGATATTTATGGAACTCAATATTTAATAATAATAGTTTAGCTATTGTTTATATATATATATATATATATATATATATATATATATATATATATATATATATATATATATATATATATATAAGAAATAGAACTATTCTAAGAGATCAAGTAAATAACTTTAGTTAATACTATTAATTTTAGAGAATTGGAATAGACTATGTTTATGTAGTATATATGTAATGGATCTCATTATGAAACTCTTAGACTTCATAATATTTTTAACTCATCAATTTTTATCACATTTTAAGATCCTATGATGTTATAAATATCTTTAACTATTTAATATTATTCTAAACTCTTAGACTTCATAACCTTATTAACTAATTAATTTTTTAACACCTTCTAAGATCCTATGATATTATAAAGATCTTTAACTGTTTAATATTATTCTAAACTCTTAGACTTCATAACCTTTTTAACTCATTAATTTTTATCACCTCTTAAGATTCTACGATGTTATAATAAATTATATACACAATAAATTTAATTTGTGTTAAATGGAAGGTAAACAAAAGATCTTCTTAACTTTTGGGACTCTTCCCATTCTTAATTTAATAAAACTTTTACCATTCCTCCAATTCAAAACTCTCAATTTAACAAAACTCTTCCAAATCTTATTCAATTCGGGAACTTCAAAGGTCTTCCATCTCCACTATAAAATCCAAATGTGAACCAATTCCTCTCACCAATATGCATATGAATCTCTAATCTCACAAAAATTAAGAATATTTGCCGCCGATACAACTTACTTCGATCAATATAAGTGAGAAGAGAATTAGTATGGTTGAAATCTATTTATTTTCAATTGTTTTTAATATATCTTTTATGAAATTTATAGGAAAATATTGTGTTGAAAAATAGTGTTTCCGAAAAATAGTCCATCGAACAAGTGAGTCAAAGTTCCAAGTGAAAGACAAACTTGAATCATTTTCAGGTAAAATTCATATTTAACATTTTTAGCTCTCTTTATTTTTTTTATTTCACCTATCTTCGAGAAAAAAATGCTATCAACTTGACATTTAACATGATTTTCAATGATTGTTTTCTTTCTTCTGGTATTTTTTACATTATTATACAGAGTAATACTCTTATTTTTCTCCAATATATTATCAATGATCAAGTAACTAACATGTATTTGTGGCATAAATGTGATTAGATCTATTAAAGATCACTTCACATAAAAAATTGATGGACTTAAAATATATTTGTTGACCTTATATGAAATTTTACTTGAATTTAAATTATTTATATAATATCTTTTAAATGAAGTAAGAAAAACAGCGCAAAGCGCGGGCTCACAACTAATTTGTTATATAAGAGGGTTATGAATACTTCCATTATTTATTAATGAGTATTAAGTTATGTTAGTTGGATTTTTATTTGTTTACGCGGGTTTTAATAATAATAATAATAACAATGGGTTACATAATTTATTATTATTCTTATCCTGTTTTAAAACATTAATAAACTTGGTTTTTTTATAAAAAAAAATTAATGAGAAAGGTTGAAAAGTGGTTGAGTGAGGTTTCAACTCAAGACCTATATGCTTTGAGGTCTCAGACTCTCAGCCTTGATTACTAGATCAATGTTTCCTTGGTCAAACTTGGTAAATATAAGTAGTTAATGGAATCTAACGTAATTGGCTAAACACTTACTAATTGATAAAGTTTTCAAAGGAAGTAAGGAAATATTTTACTCCAGATGTAATTAGAATTTGACCACCGAATATAATTTTTTGAAATAGATACATGTAAAGTAGAGTGCTTATTATGACACTATTTATTTCCCGTATAATATAAAGCTAACTAAGAAACGAACTGTAGATTTATCCACACACAAAATATAGAGTAGAAGAGGAAACAATTAGCATATAACTTGTGCAAACAAATAGGCAGATATATCAATATAGTGTAAAATAATAGCATTAGTTATCTTCCAACTTCAAAGAACGTCTTGATATTTTATTTTTGTTCATGCCTAACTTAATTGCAATATTTTATATTAAGAATAGAAGTACTATAATAAATAGGATTCTAATTTGTAATGGAGTTAGTTTGTCATTTAAACTCCTTGTTTACTTAGAATTATATTAGGGAGTAACTTCCTTACTCTTTCAGGACTCTTCTTGTATTTATATGGGATCTTTTCCCTTGTTTTATTAATGAATATAGATTACTGATTCATATATTCTTTCATGGTATCAGAGGAAGGTTAAATAAAAATAGCCTCTCAAAATAAATAGCAGAAAACCTCTGTTATTCAATTTATTTCTTCTGTTTTTCAATTTATTTCTTCTGTTTGTTTTCGTGCCCTTTGTTAATCATGGCCGAAACAACTCTAACCAAAAAAAGCGAACAAGAGACATTGTCTCTTGCAAATCCCAACTCCCCATACTATATATCCAATAATGACAATCCAAGCATGTCCATTACGCCCATTCTTTTTTATGGGGATAATTTCAGTTCTTGGATTTCTGTCCTTGAGAATAGTCTACAAGTTAAGACTAAAATGGCCTTTTTCGAAGGAACTCTGCCTCGGCCTTCTGATCCCAATATGGCTCAAGCATGGGATCGTTGCAATTCACTCGTTAAAGGATGGATAATGGCATCCGTCGAATCAAAATTTAGGGGTATGCTCACACATGCAAAGACCCCTAAGGATATGTATGCAATATTGAAAGCTCGATATGCTCAAGAAAACGGCCCCAAAATATATCAATTAAGAAATCAAATTCAAACTCTCAAACAAGGAACAATGGGAGTAACTGAATTTTTTGGGAAACTTGAGATGTTATGGGAACAACTCTATCGATATATTTCGCTCCCAATATGCGGGTGCAAAGAGACAACGACTGCCTTAATCCGTCAACGGGAAGAAGAAAAAATTATACAGTTCTTACTCGGATTAAACAATAATTTCAAAATTATGAGAAGTCAAATTTTGAATGTAGATTCGTTACCCAGTTTGAATAAAGTTTTCGCAAGTGCATTGCGTGAAGAAAACCATCACTCTAGCACCGTTGATGATGGAACAACCGGTAAAATTGATGCTGCTGCCTTCGCAGTGAGCAGTATCGGAGATCAATCTCCATATGGCACTGGAAGTTTGACCAAGCCAATCTGTGGCTACTGTGGGAAGACCGGCCACAAGAAGGAACAGTGCTGGCTGTTGTATGGCAAGCCACCGGGAGCTGGGAGAGGTTGCGGCAGTGGGCGGAGCAACCGCGGTCGCGGTGGTCGGAATGGAGGTAGATCCAACTTCGGTTACAGTCCCTTCCAGGCCAACCACGCTGCTGAGATCTTTAGCACGGGCTTCGACGGCGGTGCGCAGCAGGCCGTCGGTGTGGATTTATCCGGCAGAGCAGCAGTCGGCGGAACCCTAGGCGGGTCAGCCTTCTCGGCCAGAAGTTTTGCAGCGGCGATGAATTCTCCAGCCGCACAGGATGTTGACCAAGCATATTCTGGAAGGCAGACTTCAAATACAATGGGCCAGAGCTTCAAATGCAATGGGCCCGGGTTCTTCTTTGGGTCAAGCCCAAATTTCCCAACTAGCCTATGAAGTGGCTAATTTGCTCAAGGGAGGTAAAAAGGATTTTTCTATGCTCGGTAAGAAACTAACTCTTCCATGGATATTAGATAGTGGAACGAGTCATCATATGACTTCCGACATATCTATCATTGAAAATTTGCACATTTTTTATCCACCCATAAATATTTGTTTGCCCAATGGAACCGTTTTCATGGTAAAACAGTGTGGCACAATCAAATTTAGTCCGGATATGGTGCTCCATGAAGTCCTTTACACTCCATCTTTTACTTGTAACTCTGGTGTCAGTCTCAAAGCCCGACAAGCGATTACAATGCTATTTCATATGTTTTGATGGTATTTGTGTTGTACGAGGACCCAATCCGGGAGGAAGATTTTTGCTAAAGGTGTTATGCAGTGATGGTGTATATCGGGCTGACCCAGCGCTAGACTCCTCAAAATGCGGTGGCGGGGAGCGAGTTCATAATCAAGACGCATCACGGTTGTGGCATCGAAGACTTCGGTCATCCCTCTTTTTTCTACTCTAGTCAATTTACCATTTGAAAATAAACTTAGTCCATGTCAATTTGTTGATCCGTGTGATATTTGTCACAAAGCAAAACACATTCGTTTTTCCTTTCCAAATAGTACAAATAAGGCTTCTAAACCTTTTGAACTCATTCATTGTGATCTTTGGGGAAAAATATGCTACTCAGCTCTCTTACGGGAGCACATTATTTTTTTATGTTTGGTGGATGATTTTTTCAAGAGCTATTTGGGTTTATTTGCTTACTGATAAAACAGATACTAGGCAAGCTTTTATAAATTTTCATAACATGGTTCAAACACAATTTATTGGGAAAATTAAAAGGGTACGGAGTGACAATGGTCTAGAATTTATTGGGTTGCGAGATTATTTTTCAGATAAGGGTATAATCCATGAAACATCCTGTGCAGCCACCCCTCAACAAAATGGGAGAGTAGAACGAAAAAATCGTCACATTCTAAATGTGGCTCGTGCCTTAAAATTTGAGTCAGAATTATCCATATCTTTTTGGGGGGAATGCATTCTTGCGGCCACCTATCTCATAAATAGAACTCCCAGTATGTTACATAAGGGTAAAACACCCTATGAAATTCTTTTTGGGAAACCACCTTCATATAATCATCTTCAAATTTTTGGGTGTCTATGTTACGTTCGTCTTCCTACTAAAGATAAATTGAGTGAACGGTCCGCCAAATGTATTTTTTTAGGATATCCAATGGGGCAAAATGGATGGAAAGTTTATAATTTGCACACCAAAAAAGTTATTATTTCCAGAGATGTTTCTTTTTACGAAAATATTTTCCCCTCAAGATTAACGAAATTCCTGAAAATCCACATTGTTTACAAAATATACTTCCAGTCCCAGATATTCCTTTTTATTCTGATGATTTTTTTGAGAACTCAATCCCAACGAGCCCAGTCCACCAAATCCGCAAGACAGCCCACCAGTTACATCACAGCGACTGGCTCCATCATTTTCACCCCAGGCCAAATCGCCACATAGTCAACACACAACCTCGACCCAATATCTTTCTGTCCAGCCCAGTCAACATTCCAGCCCCACCTCTCCGCCAGACAGCCCAGAAATAACCCAGCCAGTCAGCCCAGAAACAACCATTACTACCGAGACAATGCCACCTCCGCCACTTTGTTGGTCCGAACGACAAACCAAGCTCCCTGGCCACTTAAAGGATTTTGAGTGTTATGTAGCTGCTGATCTCTCACAGACATCACCATTACCAGAAAATTCCTCAGGTATTTCTTATCCTCTAAGTAATGTTTTGACTTACGATAATTTTCCTCGTTCTCATAAATTATTTTTAGCCTCCATTACTTCCGGTTTTGAACCGAAAAATTATTTTGAGGCCGTAAAATATCCGGACTGGCGTGAATCAATGAGACAGGAATTGACTGCCCTTGAGAGTAACAATACTTGGGTACTTGCACCTCTTCCTCCTGGTAAAAAAAATATTGGTAGCCGTTGGGTTTATCGTCTCAAGTACCGATCTGATGGATCTATTGAACAACCAAAATCTAGGTTTGTTGCTAAAGGTTACTCTCAGGTCGAGGGGGAGGATTTTTTCGAGACTTTTGCTCCTGTTGCGAGGATGACTACTGTTCGGTGTCTTTTAGCATTGGCTGTTTCTCAAGGTTGGTTTCTTTATCAAATGGATGTTAATAATGCCTCCTTCACGAAGATTTAAAGGAAGAAATTTATATGGATCCACCTTTGGGCCTTTATTTGCCTCGACCAAATTTATATTGTAAGCTTCAGAAATCTATTTATGGTTTGAAGCAGGCAGGAAGAAGTTGGTTTTCAAAATTAAGTACCTTGAGACAGTTTGGTTTTAAACAATCTCCAGTTGAGCACTCTCTTTTTATTTATAGGCAAGGAAATATTATTTTGGTTGTCTTGGTTTATGTAGATGACATAATTATCGCTGGCAATAATCTACAAAAATGCAATGAGTTAAAGAAATTTCTCAATGCTATATTTAAGATTAAAGATTTGGGGATTCTTAAGTATTTTTTGGGAATTGAGGTTGCTCACTCTTCACGAGGACTTTTTCTTAGTCAGATAAAGTATGCGCTAGACATTTTGACTGAATGTGGATTATGCGAGGGCAAAGCCCGATGAACACACTGATTGAGTTACAACATAAGTTATCTGATAAAGATGGTGAAATTTTTGGCAATCCAGGACGTTATAGAAGACTGGTTGGTAGGCTACTTTATTTGACAATTACAAGGCCTGATATCACATATGCTGTAAATATTCTAAGTCAATTCATGCAGAAACCGAGAGATAGACATTGGGAAGCAGCAATCAGAGTCGTTCGTTTTATCAAAGGTAATCCAGGCAGAGGAATTTTATTACCCAGGAATAATCCTAGTTTGGATTTGATTGCCTATTGTGACTCCGATTGGGCAGTGTGTCCAATGACAAGAAGGTCAATTACAGGTTACTTTATCAAGCTGGGCAACGCTCCTATCTCTTGGAAGTCCAAGAAACAACAAGTTGTATCCCGTTCTTCTGCGGAGGCAGAATATCGATCCATGGCAAATACAACCAGTGAATTAACTTGGCTTCGTGAATTATTTAAATTTCTTGGTGTATCACTTGGCCCAGCTAAACTCTTCTGTGATAACCAATCGGCCATTTACATTGCTACCAATCCAGTTTTTCACGAACGTACTAAACATATAGAAATCGATTGCCATTTTATTCGTGAGAAGATTGATAAAGGTGATCTTGTGACTCATCATATTGGTACACATGAGCAGTTAGTAGATATCCTCACTAAAGCTTTAACTGAGAAGCAGTTTGATTATTTGGTCCGCAAGTTGGGTGTTCTCGATATACACACTCCAACTTGAGGGGGAGTATTAAGAATAGAAGTACTATATTAAATAGGATTCTAATTTGTAATGGAGTTAGTTTGTCATTTAAACTCCTTGTTTACTTAGAATTATATTAGGGAGTAACTTCCTTACTATTTCAGGACTCTTCTTGTATTTATATGGGATCTTTTCCCTTGTTTTATTAATGAATATAGATTACTGATTCATATATTCTTTCATTTTATTTATTTTTATTTTATTTTTGTGGACTATCCAAAACAGTTTCTAAAATGTGGCACCAAAACTTTACCATTATATAAGACTTCTCCCAAAGTTACAAAATTTGAGGTTAAGTAGAAAAATATGCAGTATTTTTATAAGACACATGCAAGTCAACAAAGGAAAGCATTCAACAACAACAGTCAACATTTAAATAAGAAGCTTAAGCCCGATGGACGATTGCCCCATAAGGGGGGAGAGAACACCTCACAAGAGGATAAGAGAGCCCTAGAAAGGGAGATAATTAAAGTTTACCCCATGTATGGGGAGGGTTTCGAACCATACCTATCTCTAAAGGTCT
The DNA here is from genome assembly GCA_026122235.1 of Vinca minor. NCBI lineage: Eukaryota > Viridiplantae > Streptophyta > Magnoliopsida > Gentianales > Apocynaceae > Vinca > Vinca minor. The sequence goes on along the minus strand of JAOCZM010000278.1, from coordinate 2,290,110 downwards.
ACAATCAAGAAAACTGTTGGATATTACCATTTACTTCATCCATACTAAATTACAAAATTAAATGTTCATTTTTTATATTAATTTAGTTTGTTTCAAAATGAATATCTATATTCTATATTAATTTGTCCTAAAATATGCTTATTTATTTTGTATAAAGAAATAGATGTCTATTTTGAGAAACATTGAGTAAATAAAAACATGTTTATTTAGAGGAAAATAAATACTTACATCCTAAAAACAATATTGTAAGTTTAGCTAAATTCAAACGGGAAATTGGAATTTATAATGGCAGTAATTTACATAATGAAATTACATTCGCTTGTGGTTAGCTAGCTATTATATAAGACGATATTAACTTAATATGAACCTTTAATTAATCTAAATCACTTTTAGGAGTTGGGCTCTACTGTAAGTTCAGCAGTTTTGGCATTTTTTCTTTCTTTTTTGTCTTTTTATACATAAATGAGATTCTATTTTTTTTTCCTACAAAAAATATACATCCAAGTAATCGATTTTTTCCCTAAGAGTTTGTGATCTGAAAACAGTGGGGGAGAAGAAAACTGATCATGTGAAATGGCAGAGATAGGGATTTGAATTTTGGCCGATTTGGTGCCCGGTAAAAGATCTCAATAATAACACAATTCATGTTAAATTGTCAATTATGTTCCTCTTCAAGAGAAAATGAGTTGAGCTAGTTCATACATAGTTTATGGTCGATATTTGATTTGACAATTTTAGTTTTTAAGCTAAATGAGCTAATAATAAATTATATTTTTTGGCTCATAAAAAAATATGAACTAAGATTGAGTTAGATATAGTTTGACTTATTTAATTTATTTGCGAACTCAACAGGTCTGTCTCGAATAATATCGAGACCCTGTACAAATTATCAAAGTTAGACTCCTAATTTTTTTTAGAGTATATCTATATAGCCCATTTTGGAATTGGACTTTTTACACTTTTTCGACTAAAAAAACAACATATGCACAGCACGTGACGATCTGAGTGGGGGTATATTTACCATAGCAATGAAGAAACCAAAATACCCTATATTTGCACCCATTTTTTTAACCGCATAATATATTTACACCTACAAAAGAAATCCCCTCTTACTGCCTCCCTCCTCCTCCATCCCGTGAAACACCTTCATCCTCCTCCGATCACTAGGAGAAATCCCTTAAAGCTGATGGATTTGTTTTACCCAAAGCAGTTTTAAAGTGTTCATTAGTCACAGACATCTAATTCAATAGCTCTGCATCAATTGTATCATCTTTAAATACATCTTCTCCCTAATGCATTGAAGGGCAGATTCAGTACAAAGGGCAGCAAGATCAGAACCAACAAAACCTCACGTAATATATTGCTACTTGTGTCTTGTGATTAATTATTCTCACTTAATATATCTATTTTTAATTATTCGCACTTAATATATCTCAACATTATACACGGCCTGATATAGGTCTTGTTGTAAATCTATTAGCAATGTTTACTTCTTCCCCAACACAAAGATATTAGAAGTGTAATAAACATGTCTTTAGATATCTCCAAGGGACAATAGATCACATATTATTTCATTTCAGGAAGTTCAACGGGAAGTTGATTGACAATATCGAAGGCATGGTAGCCCAGTGGGTAACATTCACTGCTCGCGAGGCAGGAGAGTCAGGGTTCGATACCTCCCTCACACAAGGGGAATGATTTAATTGTCATTTCTTTGGGTTCCCTTGTGTGAGGTCTTATACACCCCTCACGGGGCACCCGCTCAACGGGACTTCTACTACTCCTCACGGGGCACCCGCTCAACGGGACTTCTACGACATCCGCTCAACGAGATCATCTACTTCTCCCCTTACGGGGTCTTCTACTTCTCCCCTCTCGGGGTCTTCTACTTCTCCTCCTCTGGTGAGGTCTTATAATAATAATTGTAATAAAACTAGACCATACTTATAAATGGTCTAGTTTTTTTAAAAAAAAAAAAAAAAGTTGATTGACAATGAAGATGCTGATTATTTATCTAATCCGTATAAAGCACGTTCTCATATTGAATATGTATTTATAAATGGTGAAATTATTACATTCGGGAGATCTCCAAAAGCAGTCTTTAGCATCCACTTCATATAATCACGCTGAAATTATAGCCATTCACAAGGCAAGTCCATAATGTGTATGGATGAGATCTATGATTCATTACATCTAAGAAAGTTTTGGTTTATCCTCTGATAAATTAATTTCATATCATCTATAAGAGAATAATACACTTTGTATAACTCAATTAAGGAGAGAATATATCAAAGGAGATAGGACAAAACACATATCACCAAAAATTTCCTTTACTGGTGCACTCCATGAGAGGTGATATAGATGTGCAATTGATTGATCAGGTGATAATTTAGCAGATTTATTCTCAAAGAGATTACCAACTTCAACATTGGAGAAACTGATTAAGAGAATTAGAATGCGTTGATATAGAAATATTAAGGGTTCTTTTAATTAGGGGGAGTAATATCACATAAAGAACGGTGCACTATTTTTTCTTCACAAATTGTTTTTCCTCACTATGGTTTTATCTAGTAAGGTTTTAACGAGACATTTTCTTTATATTATGGATATTCAAGGGGAGTGTTATGAAATAATATTGTAGATATCCTATTAGCCGAAAAGAATATAATTAATATAATTATCCTTCGGAATGTTCACCAGAAACAGTTGATGTTATCTTTAGATCGATATATGTGTCGTTCCGACACAGGTGTCCTAACCCCTATATATAGTATAGGGCTTATGATTCATTGGTAAATTACAAAAAATATACGAAACTCTAGAATTCTCCCTATTTCTTGTCTACTTTAATATTCCTTTACTATAATTTATAACAATTTACACATTCATTCAAATTAATTAAGAGTTCCTAAAACAATAGTATGGTTAAGCTTTTATCTTCAAAAAAACATCACTTTTTTCCATTTTTTCCGTTGTGGGTCTCATTATCTCTTTCACAAAAATTAACGATAAGTCAACAAAATTCAAAAAAGTGAAAATTTCACTCAAGTGAAAGGTTTAACCAAATAGTACAACCTAAACAATAAAAAGACTAACGCATCCTCCTTTGACTCTCTAAAAACTATGATAGCGATTAAAAAAGGTAAGATTGGATTTGACCATCTCCAGTATTATAAACTTCAATGTTTACATACAAATTTGAAAGGGAGTTATTAGGGAAATAAAATTTAGCTAATTGATGGGCTAAATTCTCAAATTGGCCAGGGGAAATGACTACGTTGACCTTGGGGTTTTATTAACTTCTTTATTATATTTTTTATTATTTTGAGTAAAAAAAATATAAAATATGGGAATGTCCCCAATTATCAATCCAACATGAAATTGTAATCATTTTTCGAGTTTTTTTTCACCATCAATTTCCTTTCATTCTCTCTCATTTTCTGACAGCCAAACATCATCACCATTTTACTCTCAAATCATCGTCATCATTGTTTTTCCTCTCAATTCCCTTCTCTCCATTGCTAATGCCCAGAAATTCGAATGAAGATATTCCTCTAAAAAATTTACTCATATTCCACTCACTCATCTCTACTTACTGTAAAACATTTCCCTCTTTAGCATTTTTGTTGTTTGTATTTTTACCAAAAATAGTTTGTTTAACTTAATGCAAAACTATTGCCACTGGACATGATGGATCAGTTGGTGATTGCAATATTTTGAAGGGAAAAGATTAAGAGCTCAACAATTTAACCAAAACTAGATTTCTTAAATCATTAACAACAAACATTTACACAACAAAGGCTAATATATTACTTGACAGAAACTTAGTACATTTTTACAAGATTACTAAACTAAATTAATCAAACTAAACATAACATTAGTACCTTAAATAAACTACTAGCTACATGAAATTAACCAAACTAAACAAAAAAAAAAATATTTAACAACATTTGGACTGTGAACAGGGGCGGATCCAGGATTGAAACATGGGTATTCATTTCATAATCCAAAATATAAAAATAATAGTTAACCGTAAATAAAAAGATTAAACAATTTTTTAAAAGCCACAGATGTTAAATAAATGAAAAGTAACAACCATTGAAACTACAACTTTATCGTCATTCTTCTCTCTTTCATTGCTTGAAACCGGTTAATAATATCTCGATCATCAACGGTGCTAAATACTTCTTTCTCTATATAAGTCACCAAGCAATCATTAAGCCAAGCATTACCCATTTTTCTTCTTAAGTCATCCTTCACGTAATTCATTCCAGAAAAAACTCTCTCCACACTTGCGGTTGATATTGGTAAAGTCAATGCCATCTTCACAAGCTTGTACACAAATCTGAAGTTCTCGTGTTTCTTTGTTCGTAGAAGAGTCTTGCAAAGATCCGAGAGGCCTTTCAAATTGGAAAAATTAGCATCCGTCCGAACACAACGAATATAAACTTCAAGTTGGGAAGCCAACTCTTCATCTTCAACACCAGCAAAATCCTTTGGATATAATCTCGACATCCTCACAAGTGATTTAGTATCAAAAGCTTCAAATGAGGAACAATGACTCAAGCATGCAACACATTGCAATAACTCAGTGCTCTCAGGAGTAAAACGTTCATTCAACTCTTTCAATATCACATCAATAATATGAACGAAGCAATCATATTTGAAATAATGCAAATAAGTAATGAAAGGAGCATTACGTTGAGACTGAGGCTTTTGGAGTTCTAAGGAGGGTTGTTTTCTGTTTTTCGCCAAAAAAAAAGTAGTGCCAAGAATTGAACTCTGGACCTCTTGCTTGAATGGTTAAATACTATACCATCTCAGCTATTTTCTTTTTTTTGTACAAGGTATTCATTGAATACCCTGAATACCCTATGGATCCGCCCCTGATTTGTGAAACATCATTGTACCCTAAGCATTAACCTCTTAAACAACTTCAACAGCCATTCCCCTGCAAGCTAGCTCTTTGATAGCCAAAGCCATCTCAAATTTATCGTTGATCTTGTCCCAAAAAAATACATCCAATTCTTAATTTTTAAAGGGATACAATGTAATATGTATTCGTATGGTTGATCTCATGGGGATAATATCTCTGAGATATGGGATGAGATTTGGGCTTATCAAGAAAAACATTTGGGGAATTTGACACTGAAATTATTACTCCTGGATATAGAGATATTATTACCCTAGACTAGGCATGATTACGTAGGCAACATCATTGCCTTGAAACTCACAAGTCAACATTTCGAGTTTTGTGTTTTTTTCTTGGAACCTCCGTCGATTATATGCATCATATACAATGGACACCGTTTTTATGCAAACTATGGCAGTCGGAAAGGCTGGCTTGGTGACAAATTTTAGGGATTTGAATTCGTAGTAGGTATCGGGTTCAATTTCTTTCTCTTCTTGTTTACTTTTAATTTTTTTAAAACATTTTCTAATTATTTTTTAATCTTTAACTTAATACAATATTTGTTTAATTAATAATACATTTTAATAAATAATACATGCGGCTAATCTTCCTAATTTTGGCAGGAAAAAAGTTGGAAAAGTTGGCTTACTGTGTTTTGTACACTTAAAATGGTACATAGTTCAAATCTTTTACTACATACTATTTTTCTCACTTATTTTTATTTGATAAAAATGAAATGAAATTTTAATCTATAACATAAATCTATATTAATTTTCATTGTGGCCATCACTGTAATTTTATCGTATAGAATAAATTATACTATTAATAAGTTTCATTAGGGCTATAATATAGTTATAAGTAATGAAAGTAACGTTACAATCTTAAAAATTACTCAATACTACTTTTAAAAAAAAAATTAATTATTGGGGGAGGGGACATATCTATTACCAGTTATGGAGGGATTCAAGAAGTGGGGAGAAGATTCGAACTCATGACATCTACGTAATCAGGCCTTACCCACTAGACCAATGCCTCATTGGAAACTCAATACTACTTAATAACATAATGATCATTGTAGAAGACACTTAAGGTTGATGATCATCTATTAACACTGTGAAATATTTATATACTCTTATAATTTTAAAGATAATTCTATACTACTTATTATTATAACAATCACTGTAAATGTAATTAGATTGGTGACCATCTATTAAATTATTGTTAACAAATTTAAGTAGTTATATTATATAATATTTAAAAATCACTTACTTAAGATTATATCGATATTAGGAACAAATTACTTACTTAAAGATTATATCTATATTAGAAAAAAATACGTAATTAGCTATTGTTTACTTAATAGTAAGAGACACATTAAAGATGACATGTTAGATACTTGACTATATCGATTGGGTTCATTAGTTATCAATGTGTTCATCATTGTAAGTGTAGCTACATAAGTTATTGCTATTAACACTATCAATAAACTATAATTACGCTTATAATCTATAAGACAATTCTATGTTACTTAACAATGTGTCCATAATTGCAAATGTAAATACATAAGTATTTGTCATTAACACTACTAAAGAGCTATAATTACTTTTAATTACTTTTAATTACTCTTAAAATGACATAAGTGACGAATTATAAACAATTTGTGGTCAATTTGTAATTATAAAAATAACTAATTAAGAAATTCGAGGTCAATTTGAAAACTATAAAAAAAAAATTGGTCAATTTGTAATTATAAAAAAAAACTAATTAAGAAATTCGAGGTCAATTCGAAAACTGAAATTTATTAACTTCGAGTCATTTTGGGGGGCATTTCATAAGTGTTGAAAATTTTGGGGTCATAAATGCAATTTAATTTAGGCACTTTAGGGTTTATAATTCATATTGTTGAGGTAATATTGTATGTTTTTTGTACCTAGGGTTGTAAAATGTCAAAATCTAAAATTGTCACTCATCGATCCAAGTAATGTACATAGCGAACGATCCAACCGTTAATGTCATATCAAGATCAAAGGTTAAAAACAATTTAAAAAAAGAACTTTAGTAAGGGAAAACATTCAACTCTTCCCATTGTCACCAAATGTCACATCTCAACAACAAAAATCGAGAATTCACATGGTTTTTAACTTTTTATCTTTTCTTTTGATATTATTTTTATTTCCTCATTTTTGTAATTCCCATTTAATCAAAGGGTATAATGGTCATTTCACGTCTCCTTAGCCAATTATAGCCAAAAATTGCTTAGCTCTTAATCATTTCCCAATTTGAAAATGACAAGTAAATGAATGCACAAGATCCTTTAGGTTTCAATTTATTTTTTTTTATTTTTTTTATTTTTTATAAGTTCTAGAACTTATAAATTTATTTTCACTTTTTAAAAAGTTGTAACAATAATTTCATTTTATGGTTGAATTATTAACTTCCAACTAGACAGGCTGTAGCAATTAAAATTGATCTTGAAAAGGCTTACGATAGACTGGAATGGGATTTCATAAGGGATGCACTTACTTTTTTCAAGTTTTCTACTAATCTAATCAAGATTGTTATGAATTGTGTCTCGTCTGTGGGTTTGGCTGTTTTATTCAATGGGGAATCTATGGATGGATTTAACCCATCCAGAGGCATTAGACAGGGAGATCCTTTATCTCCTTATTTATTTGTCATCTGTATGGAGTATTTATCTATCAGTATAGAGGAAGCTGTCAGACGTAAGAAATGGAAACCGATGAGAATAGGGAAGCAGGGTCTTTTGGTTTCTCATTCGCTCTTTGCGGACGACATCATTTTATTTAGCATGAAGGAAGATGCTTCTCTCTTGGAAATCAAGAGGGTACTTGATGATTTATGTTTTAGATCGGGTCAAAGAATTAACTTGTCTAAATCCAGATTCTGTGCTTCTAAGAACTTATCCCAAACAAGGATCTTAGAGATTGAAAATCTTATTGACATCAAGAGTTCTAATAATCTTGGTAAATATTTGGGATTTCCCATTTTCCAAAAAAGGCCGGTGAATTCGGATTTCCGTTTTATTCTGGATAAAGTGCGTCAGAAACTTGGGGGATGGAAGGCTAATTTGTTGTCTTTAGCAGGTACGAGGGCTATTATCCAATCATCATCTTCTCAGATTTTAAGCTACTATGCTCAATGTCTTCCCCTCCCGGTGGCTATTTGCGATGAAATTGATAAAGAACACAGGACTTTTCTTTGGGGTGGTACAAAGGATAAGAGGAAACTCCACCTCATCAAGTGGGACAGAGTTACTAGGCCAAAAAACAAAGGAGGATTTGGTATCCGGAAGGCGATCCATGCTAATAGAATGGGCCTGGCAAAACTAGTATGAAGAGTTCATAAAACTAAAGCAACTTGGGCTGTCATATTAGCTAAAAGATATATCAAACCCGGGAAGGATTCGGAGTTAGAACTTAAGAGGGGTCCGGGGTCTATTAATTCAAAGGCTTTGAAAAAAGTTTTGGATTTGTTTCATAAATGTTCGATGTGGATACCGGGTTCGGGGGAATGCATTAACTTATGGTTCGATGATTGGTCAGGAATTGGACCAATTAGGAAACTAATTCAGGGGCCTTTCAATAAAGGCGAAGAAAGTTTGAAACTGAATTGTATATATGGCTCCAATGGCAGTTGGTGTTTGGATCAATTATCATTTACTTTCTCGCCGTATATCTATAATTGCATCAAAGCGACACCGCGATTGGAAAATGGGAACCTCCCAGATAAAAGGAGATGGAAAGATTCATTGAATGGAGATTATAGTGCTAAGGGGACTTATAATATCATTCATGAAGCGGAGGAAGATGATCAAACTGCTAACATGGATTGGGATTGGATTTGGAAAGCTCCGAGTAATCAAAGAATAAAAATTTTCTTATGGTCATGTCTACATGATAGATTACCAACAAAGAAACTTTTATTCCATAAACATATCACAAACTCGGCACTATGTCCGGATTGTGGTTTGGAGGAAGAAACCGTACAGCATGTGTTGAGGGACTGCTACAAGGCGAAATTTTTTTGGGAAAAAGTCAAACTCGACTGGAATAATTTTGGAATGGTAGATATGGGTATGAAAGATTGGCTGAAAAAAGGGGCTGCTTGTAATGGTATTTCGGTTTGGAATGGTATCCCTTGGAACTGCATATTTGTTTATGGGTGCGGGGCAGTATGGAATGCAAGAAACAAATGGCTGTTCACGCCAAATCAGCCGTTTGACTCCTTCTAGTACATGCTGCGGAACGCAACGGAGTATTATGCTTTAGGAAATGGCCAGCACAGGAGGAAAGAACAGAGCCAAATTATGGTGGGATGGTCCAAACCAGAGATGGGGGTTTTTAAATTGAATATTGATGGCTCGGTACAAGGACAGCCGGGCGAGGCGGGCTGTGGAGGACTCATCCGTGACCACAGCGGGGCTTGGGTGGGAGGTTTTTATAGAAATATTGGTCATTGCTCGAGCACCATGGCTGAATTATGGGGACTTCGTGATGGACTAAAATTGGCAATTAATCTCAATATTGCTAATTTACTTGTCGAAGTAGATGCTAAACTCGTTGTGGATCTTGTATTACATTCTGATATTCTGACACATCCTCTATTTCCATTGGTTTACGATTGCAGGGTCCTGTTGCAGAAGATTCCGGTGCATAGAATGTACCATATTTATAGGGAAGCTAATGCATGTGCAGACGCTTTAGCTAAGATGGGAGCCACTTGCCCGTCTACGAACTTCATTACCTTCCAATCTAGTCCCCCATTTGTTAGCCAATTACTGGCGGGTGATGCCCTTGGGGCCTCTTTTGCGAGATTGATTTGTAATGACTCTTTGGGCATTGGTTGATTTTGCCTTGTTTTATATATAAATTTAGCTATTCTGACCAAAAAAAAAAAAAAAACTAGACAGTCTGAAACTGTAAGTCCTAGCTATGGTCATCTCCTAGTTATGTAGTGTAATAAAGTTTGATTACGAGGACGTAAAAAGGACCTAAGTATTGGACAAATGAAGAAGATGATTATCAAAGGTCCCTTACCCCACTGGATAAGGGTCTGCCCACGACTAAGAGGCCGTGGGTTCGATACCCTCCCCATGCATGGAGCAAACTTTAATTGTCTCCCTTTCTAAGGCTTTCTTCTCCTCTTGTGAGGTGCTCTCTTCTCCCCTTATGGGGCAACCGCCCATCCAGGCTTCAAAAGATGATTACTGAGAGGATTTTATTCCACAAAAACCCAACTATCCTAACAAAAAACTTTAGCCATGCTTAAAAACCTTTAGCCTTGTCTCTTGTTTTTTTAAAAGAATCTCGTGTGTTTAAAGATATTCAAAATTAAATATTAAATCACTAATTATCTTAATCATAGTAGTATACGTCACGTATTGCCAACACATTTCCTATAAAAACCAACACATTTCCTATAATAACAACCATAAATATTGCTAATTTATCTAAACTAACGTGTTATCACACATTCAACAACAATATTGTATCTAATTCAAGTATAAATAACCAAACTTTATTTTGCCTGAGAAAACATTTCAGACTTATAATTTGTTAAAGAATACCAAAACAATGAGGAAGGCTTCATTCGAGTTAGTTTTCATCGTTGCTCTTCTGTTTATATCAACGGGTTATCTCTCTATCTTTCTCAATATTTTTATTAATTCCGAATTTTCTGTAACATACTATTCTTTACAAATTTTACATTTCACCTCTTTTGAATTTCGTTTGAAACTTATAAAATTTGTTTTTATTTTTAATTGTTTATCCTCTTAAATTAAATATTCCTAATTAATTCCTTGATAACACCATCTTAAATTGCATAAAAAACATCCTCAAGAGATTTAAATTTTTATTTACGAGTTTCATAATTTACTATTGTGAGAAATTAATTGGTACCTAAACTTGATTTGGTAAGAAATATTTAGAAAGTTGTTTTAAGTTGCAAACAAACCCAAAATTTAAAATGTACGTCGAGAAAGGCGAGTGCAATCCCAGTTAAGCGCAATTGTTGTAACTGTTTCCAGGGACGAAGGCAAGACTTTTAGGTTGGGGGCGAAAAAATGCAACAGTATGTGGAACTACATATAAAAAAATGTAAACAAATGTTGAGGGCGAATTTGATAAAATATTCCGAACTGCATAAAAAGTTTACTCTATCTAGTAAGAATTTTAAAAATCTCGGGAGCGACTGCCCTACCCTCCCCCTTGTCTTCGTCCCTGACGGTTTCAACTCTTTTTGATGAATTGTAACTGTTTCACCTCGAGTTGTTATAAATTTTACATTACAATCACCAATTGAAAACTTATTAAAACTTGTAAAGTTTGCCCTCCGTCATATTCTTTTCTATGTTTTTGTCCTTTAAATTTCAAAGTATATCTCCGATTTGTCACTGATCAAGCACCTAAAGCGGCATTGGAAAAAAAAACATTTTCCAATTGCTTTACTTTAAAAGATTTTTTTATCTTTCTATGGTTGTCAAAATTGACTATCATAAGAAAAGAAATGAATTTTACCTTTTAAGAAAATAAGTAGAAAATGGTTATGAGAGATGTATCATTCTGAGAGATAGGAGTGTAGATCAGGGATCATTCTGGAAAAGTGATATGGAGATTGATCAAATTTCACTTTTTTACAATATAACGTTTTTGGGCGGTCCGAATTCCCTATAACATTTCATATATCACTATAAATTTTTAATTATAATCATTAAACTTTTACTAGTTAGAATTTAGATTATAGAAATAAAAATTTCTATTCTTAGATTGTTACAGAGAATGAAACAAAATACTCAAACCGCTTTGAGATTTTATTTTTGTATAAAGACTAAAAAGAAGAAAATAAATGATATTTTTTATCCTTTACTAATTTCACTAATTAATGAGAATAACTTTAGAAAAACATTCTTAATTTTTTTTAATAAAAAGCCTTAATAAATTAAGTGGCAAAAGAACTAAAAAGCCTTAGTGCCCTTTTGGGTAAATGTTTCTCAAGTTAAACCCGCATTTGAAATAGAAATACTGTTTCAATATGGTTTGGAAATAAAAATAATGATCGCGCTCAACTTTTTCAATTGTGATATTTTAACGATTTGAAATCGCTAGCTCCTTTTGGACAATCGTGACTTTCAATTGTGGTTTGACATTTTAAAACTTCCAATAATAGATCTTTTAGTTGAGCGTCCGAATGCGATTGCCCCCGAAGGGGATGAGCGGAGAGTACCTAAATAGGGAGATTGTAGCATGCCCATGCCTGGCGAGGAAATTTAGCCTCACAAGGAGGAGAATTTATTTGCCCCACAAGGGGAGATACGAGAATCGACCACGGGACCTCCATCCCGTGGCCGGGAAGCTTTACCACTTGAGCTACCCGATTCCCATAATAGATCTTTTAGTTAATTTCCAAATTTATCCTATATTTTCTTGAACATTATTAGAATGTATTGTTAACTCTACGGTCACGAATTTTCTTGCATGATAATCTAGACGAATTAGGATTTTATCACTTCTCTTACCCGATAATTATGTTTACATGGGTATGGACAAATTGACCAAAGTATATTTTTTATTTTAATTATGTTATTCTAAATATTTATTTTGTTAGCGTTAGTTTATTTTTACGACACATATTTAGTTTTATTATGTAATTATTTACTAGTTTCGCTTTTTTTTTAAAAACAAATATTTATCAAACATTATTCTATGGATATTTTGTACATTTTGTTATTCAAAATCACGCTTATGTAATATTTGCCACACACATACATCATCACGTTTGGTCCTAAAAGGTTTTTTTTTTTTTTTTTTTTAAATTGACTTCCAAACACGAAACTGATTTTTATTTCCTTAATATTGTAAAACGAGAACAAATTAAGTTAAAATGATTGCTATTTTAAAAAGGAAGATAGAGTATGTCTTAGTATTTGACCTAAGTCTGATGATTCTGATTTCTTTAATACTGTAAAACGAATAAAGTATTCAACGAAAACAAATTAAGTTAAAAGGATTAATATTTTAAAAAGGCGGATGGGGTATATCTTAGGTATTTGGCTAATTATTATATATCTAACCTTATTATTATGTCTGATAGGTCTTTCACACGATACATGTAAAACATGGGATTGTACAGATGGTCGTTGGGAATGTTGCCGGGAACTTTCAGACTGTAAATTTAATGAATGTGGTGGTGGACGATTCGACTGCTGCTATTTATATACAGATTGTGAGTGCCATTGTAGAGTCCTCAATAAAACTATTAATCTTCAAAGCTGCGATGGTTATGGACATTGTGTTTGCGCATGATCAAGAAGTCAATTCCACCTTTGTGCAACCATAATATCGACCCAATATCTCACTCCTTTGTTGTCGAACATATGTTTCTCTATTTTTTCCATTAGTCAAGAATAAAAGAAATAAATAGGATTTAAATTTGTGTCTATCGGTTGTAAGCATGCCATCAGTTACTATGGCAGATGTTTGATACTAGCGGGTCATATGTTTCTTTCTTAGCCACACAAAGAATAAACCTTTGTCTATAGTGAAAAGTTTTTACTACTATTAATAATCTATGGACAATACATTTTTTTTTGTTGAATAAGAAATTTTCCATTAATCACAAAATAACTGAGGTCATTATAATCAAAGGAAAATCTGACAATATAAGAAAAAATAAAAGTTATACAATGATTTAGAATACATAATCTTGCACTTCGCAACATTTTATTGCAATACTTGAACCACAGAGGCAAGAGAAGATCAGTCTCAACATCTTCCTTAGCGTTTAACAATTTATAGGACCATGAGCATATCAACCATCCTACATATTTGCCTCGGAAAGATATAGAAAATTGATAAAGGACCCAAATCAAGTCCGGGTTGAACGATTTCTCCTAGGAACAGAGAAAATAAGTCTAGATCTGTGAAAATTTGAGACAGATATAACCTCTGTATCTTAGATCTTTAAGAAAAACACACTTTGAAAGAAGTCTCATATGATTTGTGGTACAAAATAGAGGTATAATACCCGAAAAAAAGCAATAAATAAAGTTAACTTGCCAAGATCCGATCATTGGCCGGAGCCAATTACCAAATCCGACCAGTAGAACATGCAAGAAAGAGACTTACAGAGAGGGAAAATGGGAAGAAAAAAAGTTGCAGGAGCCACTCTGGATGGAAAAAAAAACTGTTATGGACAATAAAATTATATTATTTTTTTATAAGTAGTAGCTCCAAATCTTCTTCCCGCTCTCCGCTTAAATGATGTTGTCATGTTTTATCACTTGCTAATATTTATTTTTGAAACCCACAGGGTTGTCCTATCACTTTTTTTTTTCTTTCTTAAAAGGAGGATTAATAGTGATTCTCCGCTATCCTTCTGGAATGACTCGAACTCCCGACCTACCGATTGGAAGTGAAGCGTCTTACCGCATGAGCTGCGCTTCGTTATCTTAATATGATAAGAGAAATCTTCATGATCCTTTAAAAAATAATCCTAATACGCCAACTTAAATGAATTAAGAGATTCCAATTGGATTAATCGAATTAAATGTTTGTATGTTAACATTTAAAACACTAGGGGAAATCCTTGCACTAAAGTGCGGACCAAGATTTCCCCTAGTGCGGAGTGGGTGCCTAATAAAGGGTGATTTATATATTTCGGTTAAAATATAATATTTGAAAAGTAGGAGAAAAATAGATATTACATTGTATAAAGTGCACACTTTATAGACTATGAAAACTATTTTAGCTATCAGATATAAGTTGTATTGTATAATTGTATAAAACAGGAAGTCCATAAGAAGGAAATTCTATGGGTGCACTTCTTGGCCCGTTCTAACTTCTTGGCTCGTTCCAAGTTTTTGGCCCTCAACTCCTCATAGACTCAAAAAGATTCTAATAGCCACTCAAAAAAGTTTCAAAAAGTTTCTAATTGCATCATATAAGGACCATTATTACCATCTCATAGGAACTAGTGCATCTCTTCGGTACACTATCTGTCACAAATTATCTGTTAGTATTTTTTTTTTAGTTCGTCTCCAATTAGTAATTCATTTTCTAAACAAATGACTCATTAATGATTATATTTTCAATCCTACTCATTATATTAAATGTTATAGAGAAAAAAAAATTTGAAGAGAAAAAAAAATGTAGAATTAAATTAAAATAAAATAAAATAATGTCATGTTTAATATTTCACTGTATCCTCCTATAAAACTTGATGAAATATTACTTCCCGTGTAATGCACAAACTAAATAGATAATTTGGGACGAAGGGTGTAACATTTTTTTCTCGGTTCTTGAGGAAGTACCCAAAAGCATTCTCCATCCTCACAAATATTCTTTGAATATCTTTCCAATTCGAAATCATGCACCTACCTATCTTATCCATCTAAAAAAGACGTCCTCTATAAATGAAAATGTTACAAATAAGACATTTAATAATTGCTCAAATTGCAACCAATTAGCTAACCTTATGTGCAGAAATAATCGAAGACTTGACTGAGAACAAAATTCAGAAATATTTTCTCACTTTGAAAATTAATATCAAGTAATCGAAGATATCCAAAATAAAACTTATGTGCAGAAATAATAATGACAATTAATTCATAAAAACTGAACTGAAAACAAAATTCATTAAAGTAACGAAGAAAATATATGGGTTGATCGGACCATGATTGTGAAAAAAAAAGAGGGGGACTGGAGCAAAATTGTGAAACCGGACAGTTTCTAAGGACTAGATTGATTAAATATCATAACCTTTGAAATTAGAGTGATTTAAATAAATTAATATATGGGTTTAGGGTTGATAATATCTATTAGTTAGGGGACTAATATTGCAATTACTCTTCATAAATAATACATTTTATGTTTTATTCAGATTATTTTAATCAAATAAGTCCCACGTCGAATAAATAGAATGTTTTTTGAAGTTTTATTCCTTAACAGAAAAAAAAAAAAGACAGCTAAAATTCCCTTTAATGCAATTGGATTGAAATTGTTTTTTTTTACTGATGCATATTTTTTTTAGTTGCCAAGATTCAATCCCGGTCTCATAGCTTTGAATTAGGCACTCGAAAAGTTAAAAGATTGTAATTCATTTAAGTTTTAAAAAAAACGAAATCGTTCCGTATCTGATTTTTTTAAGGTTAAAAAAAATTAAAGTCCAAACTTTTTAAAAAGTTAGGTGATAAAAGAAACTCGAGTTAAGGGTCATTTCATCCTCCCTTTTTATAAATTCATAAAAGCATATTAATATTGGCGGAGCCAAAATTTTTTTTGATGATATCTTATAGAATAGAGTTATTCACATTTTGTTCACCCTTTTCACTCTACTGATCAGTGCTTCATAAACCTCCAAGTCCTCTGGCTTAAAAAAAAATGGCAAAGCTACAAAGTTTTCATTGTCATTAACGTGCATGGCACATCACTTTGAGAAGGACTCTCGAGAAGAAAAAATAAATATTTACTATGAAAATTAAAATATATATCATGTTTGCCACATCAAAATTTTCCAACTTAAATCTTGAATCCCATAAATTTGCCTCTTTTTCAAAAGTCAGTGTCAAAATGCCACTTGTAGTCTTTAAGACTATAACTTGTAGACTATTTATTTATTTTGGATAAAATCTTATATTATAATCTATTAGTAATTATGAAATTTTTGATGAAATCTTATAAATATTATAGTCTCTTACACACTTAAGTTTGTTACAATTTTAACCAAAATTGTTAAGATATAAGTGGTGTCATTCCTATAATTCACGAATTAAAAAATCTAATTTTAAATCGTAAAGTGATTCAAAATGTTCACGGAACGAGGTGTTACAAAAACAAAACTAAAATTATAAATTTTTTTTTTTTTTTTTTTATTTGGAAAAAACTGGGGGGAGGGGGGGGGAACCCAGGACCCCCTGGCTCCGCCAATGAACACATAGAAGGAGAGCAAACATGTATGTTATTGTTTCTGTAATGGGTTTCGGTCCATTATTGGATCGAGTATGAATTTGGGTCGGAGGCAACCCGTTCTCACCCCTTGGCTTGACGATTCCGCCATTTTTAGTTAGTTTTGACACTTTGCAAATTTTCCTAGGTATAAATGGCACATAAAATTTGAAATACCCTGAAGGGAGAATTTAAGAGGGGTGAATTAGGTTCTTAAACATTTTCGCTCTTCTAAATAATTTTTCACTTATATGATCACTTATATAACAAGTATGCCGTTTAAGAAAATAGATGTGAGTTAAAGGAGGTAGATCTTAAATGACTAGTATGTTATATTCAACATAAGAAGACCTCAAAGAAGATGATGATAAACAAAGTATGATAAACTAAGATGCCACTAAAGATACTATAGCCTAGGATGTTATATGGAAAGTTTGTAAGATCAAATAATACAAGTAATATGAAAGTTACAAAGCAAGATACACTATACAAGAATACTAACTCAAGTTGAACAAATAACTCTCACATAACCAAGTTCATATAGCACGTAGACAAAGTTGATAATGATAAGAACATGAAAGTAATAAGGAAGAATTAGAGATAGCAAATACAAAGATTTAGAGTGGTTCGATCCTCAATGATCTGCATGTTTGAAATCATGTCTAAAGGATTTGGAAATAATATATGAAAGTATGTAGAATCACAATTTCAAATCAAACTTTGTAAGCAAAAAAAAAAAAACTTTTGAAAATCTTTGTAAGCAATATATGAAAGTATGTTTCGAAATATCTTATCAATGAAAATATGAGGTTAAAACTAATTTTCATACTAGTGGAAAAAAGTTATCCTTTTGTAGATTAAAATTGAACTAGGAGTTGTTCATTTTTTATTAAAATTTTAGTTAATGAACTATAATGGAGAAAGGCATATCATTCGATTTCTTTGCTTTCTCCTACATAAAAAGATGAGGGTATGGGTGTAAAGCCATTTTTCATTATAATATTTTCCTCTCCATAGCGCGTCCTATTCCTTCCAACATAAGTATAACTTAAATTTGTCACTTAAGTAATGGTAAGTAATGGCCTAGTAATCGAATGCTTAATTTGTAGTTGAGAAAATCAATAATTAATTCTTGACAACGTTAAAAAAAAAGGTATAACTAAAATTTTCTGTTTTACTGAGGGGATAATTTAGTCTTTTAAAACTTTTCTTGCCGTAAAAGTACGATAAACCGGAGAAAATCCAGGACTATAAAGCAATGGTGAAATTCCTAAAAATATTAAGGGCTAGAATAGAATTAACCGGGCTGCCCATAAACAAGGAAATCAAGTACTAGAAATTGAATTTTTCTGGGCAATTCATTGATTTCCTGGAAATCTAAAAAAACAACAAACAGTTTCAAGGAGCTCAATTGAAGCTGAGTATAGGGCAATGGCTATGACTATTTGTGAAATACAATGTTTAGTGTATCTTCTTGGAGATTTGGCAGTTCATCAAAGTAAGTTGCATTTTTTGTGTGACACTTCCAGTGCTATATACATTGCTGAAAATTCAGTGTTTCATGAGATAACAAATCACATTGAAATATATTGTCATGTTGTGAGACAAAAGCACAAAGAAGGAGTCTTAAAGCCTACGCCCATATCTTCATACAATCAACTTGCAGACTTGTTTACCAAGGCTTTAAGTTCTAATAGATTTTCTTTTTTGGTGAGAAGTCTGGGAATGATAAACATAAACCAAGTTCCAACTCATGGGAGGTTATTGAATGATGAAGAAAATGGAAGAATTGAGGCCATCAAAGTAGTTGAACTTTCTGCTGGAACTTGCACAATGAAAAAGAAGAAAAGATGTCAAGATTATTCCAGAAGGGTTCGAACCCTAGATCACTAAATGTCATGAAGCCAAGTCATATGAGAAAACATACGGATCCGAGTCCATCAAACATATAGTTTGTTAGGGGGAAAATCTGGGGTGGAACGGTCCCAAAGGGACCGGCCCCACTCCCCTCTCACATAAAAGATGGAGGACCCACCTGAATGACTTGCTGAATGACCTGCGGGACCTACCCTGTAAGTGGGTCCTGTTTAATTTTATGTGAGAGGGGAGTGGGGCCGGTCCCATTGGGTCCGCCCCATGCCAGACTTACCCCTTGTTAGGAGTTACTTTTCTTGTAATTAGTGAAGGGATTTATGGGTAGAAACTCGTTCTAAACACTCATGAATCCTCCCCCGAAGGATCCGCTCATACCATAGGACTCAAAAATGCGAAAAGGACTTATGTTTTCGGTTAAAGATTCTGTTTTTCCGGGTGCTTAGCTGCAACCACCAAAGTCCTCCCTTGTGGAATTACTCCCTACCGGTATCCACGCGACCAAACGAGCAGCGAGTGCTACCTCTTCGTTTTTCGAATCTAGAGAGAAAAGGAGGCAGAAAATTTGGAAATCTAATTTTAGGGTATTTTTGTTTATTGCGGCTCAAGCAAAACGTAAACTAGGGTTTCGGCCAAGAGAGGATTATATAGGGTGTGAGAGTTTGTTCCAAGAAATACTCCCACGTCTTATCAACCTACTGGTAGTGGGAGTCTTTATCGCATAATAACTCCCACGTAATCCCAGCTATAACCAAATACCGAAAATTCCCCTCCTTAATCTCTAATTCGAATAATAACATTTTATTATTTTTAGAGAAATAAATGTCAGATACAATGAAACTAGACACATTCTAGATTCATTGAATCTGGACATGAAACTCGTTCACTCGTCTATGCGTGTGACCCTGTAGGTTCATATCACAATGACAATGAAAACACACTTAGTAGTAGTATGTGTTCATAAATCGCAAGCGGTTCCTAGCAGGACATTGTGACTACCAATAGTGAATGAATATGTGGTGGAACCTAATATCAATCCACTATTTAATCTCTTTGTCTCGCTATATCCAAATTAAGTATAAGGCATGCTAGTTGTCACCCTTATATAACTTAATTGTATTTATGCTCGATCTTCAGGTAGACTGTTCCAATAAACAGTATTTAATAACCACTTTATTAAATACATTTGAGCACAGTCATGCATTTAAACAGTCTTCCCTATCGAGGGGCCCATAGATATCTCTCTCTAATGTGTGAGAGAGAGAGAGAGAGAAATTCCTTACAATGCCTCTCACATTCAAGCCATGATAGGATACTACATCCGATCATCAGTCGTATTGATTACTCGATTAAAAGTAACGTCCGACAGAGTCAAAACGTAGCTCCATTCATGCTGGAAACAATGGAGACATAAGGTTTCAAAAATAGTATTGAGGAAGTAATAATATTGACTTAAGAACCATGAAGTATTACTTCTCTAACGGATCACGTCCGATACAATATATCCCAATATATTGTATCTATGATATGATTTGTATTCATTACACATGATCAGTAAAACATAATCATCAATCAAACATCATACTAGTTTTATTTCATTGTAAATAACATTACATAAAACTAGGGACAGTTAGAATAGTAATTGCATAAGCTAATGAGTTTTACTATCAAATCACACATTTGATGTTCAAAAGTAAAACTAACTATTCAAAGACATGCTCAAAAAGATATAAAACGTACAACATATGCTAATGGTCCTAGGGCACTACTAACAATTAGTAGTTAACTGCTAGTTAGTTAGAGTAGTTATTGTAACTAACTATCATTTTATGTATAAATATCCTGTAAATGTTCTCTTTAATCTTAATGAGAAAATATCCAGATTTCCCTCCATTCTCTTTTTTTCTATGTTCTTCCTCTTCTCTTTTTCTACATTAGCTCATAAAAGAATATGAATCAAGTTTGAACTAGATAGAATTATAGTTATTTTACTCATTAGCTGACTCAATGAAATAATAACAATAATAAAATAAAGTAGCCACAAAAAAGAAAAGAGAAAAAGAGGACTAAAATGAGAATAGTGTGAAATAATTAATCTCACTTTATATATTTCTACTTGTATCTTGTTATTAATTATTCTCACTTAATATATCTCAATGTTATACACGACCTGATATAACTTTTGTTGTAAGTCTATTAACAGGGTTTAGTTCTTCCCCAACACGACATTGGCAGCGTATTAAACATATCTTGCCCTTAAACTCTATTTGCTCGCCTAATTGTTTCAGGCCTACAAGAGCAATGCGTTTCCAAGGTACAACGTCCAATCACACTGCTTACCAGAAGTGTAATGAAGCAGTACTTCGAACCTTTTGTGCATAACTCTCTATGAACTAATATGAAAATGCAGAAATTAAGAAGGAAGATGTTATTTGTAGCAAATGATTCTGTGGGGGAGACTGCCTTTTATAGTAGTCAGAAAGCTACAGTTTCACCCTCGCTCATTCACCTCGTAGTGGAGAACGTGGATAACTCCCACAACTCGTAGTGTGGTAATGTGCAGTTACACAAAGCTGCTGGAGAATCGTGTAACGACCATTTTGCAATTACACAAACGTTGTGTGACATTTATGCAGTTACTCAATAGTTAAGAAACTATTGCAGTAATTTTGTCCAAAAAGATATTACTGCCCTGCCAGCAGGGACACGTGCGACGCGACACGTGGCGTGGCGAGTTGAGACGAGGCGGACGGACGGTGCGCGAGGGGTAACCTTTTTCCCAATTGTTTAAGATCACTAGTCTAGCTAGTGCTTATAAACTACTTTTAATCGGTTCTCACAACCGATGTGAGATAACATCGCACCTCCATTAATAACATCTCCACTTTAACAAAATTTATCATTCACACCGAGAATTAGTTTCCTCACATGTTATATATCATCGCGAAATTTGCGCAACCCACTACATGAGGAATTCAAAACACTTTAAAACTAAGTGATGGAACACACAATTAAATTTGATCAAATAAGTCAATATAATAATTAATTCTCCAACAATCCCCACATGAATGAAATTTGGCATGAAAGATAAACGTGTAGCCGAAAATGCAAGAGTTCAACGAGAAATCGCTGCTTCGGGATAGTTGGTTGTGAATCCTTAACCTTTCCTAGTGAAATATCATTGGGTACACTTGCTACCCATTGGACGCGATGCCTTGAACGGTTCAACTTTTTGTGTCTACCAAGACAATGATATTCACACAACGTTTTCTCTACACTATTAGTCGGTTATTTCGTTGTTGTCCATTTCGGCCTTGAACTGCCTTGGAAATATTCATTGAACGCTCTAGAGATTTAGCCTTTAAGTAATGTCATAGAAGTTGCCCAATCACGTTTAATATAGGTGATCTCTTATTAGAAGTATTCCATCATACTCCACGTATTACGTATAAGGATCATTGAAAGTTAACACATATCTTTCAATGGACAAGTCTATCACTCTTTCATCACAGAAATGGGCTGAGAATTCTTTTCTTGAGTGCTTCGTTCGAATCCCCCCCACAATTCGTTTTTCCCGTTGAACTAGCAAATTGGTTTTACAATTCAGGATGGGTTTCCATCATGTGTGGTAACCAATTTCACGGGCTTCAATCCCATTCCCCCGATAAACTGTCTACTATGTCTCTTGTTATACCTTTTGTCAATGGGTCCACTATGTTTTCTTTGGATATCACAAAGTCTAAAACAATAACGCCAGTTTTCAATAAAGTTCTAATGGATTTATGTCTTGGATGTATATGTCTAGACTTCCCATTATACATGTTATTTGTTGCTCTTCCAATACATGACAAACTATCATAATGTAAGCTAACTGGTTGCATTGGTTTTGAATACGTTGGAAAGTCCTCCAAAAAACAACGTAGCCAATCAGCCTCAGCTACTTCTATATCCAAAGCTATGAACTCCGATTCCATAGTTGATCTTGCAATGTTGGTTTATTTGCACGATTTCCAAGAAACCGCTGCAACTCCCATCACAAAAATTTATCCACTAGTAGACTTTATATTTTTGGAGTCTGAAATTCAATTTGCATCAAGTACAACTAGATATCTCGTCTAATGTAACTCATAATCTTCAGTGTATCATAGATATCTAAATACTCTAATTAATGTTTTCCAGTTCTCGTGATGGGATTACTCGTATACCTCACTAGTTTGTTGACTGAATTTGCAATGTCTGGTCTGTTAGTAGTGCCCTAGGACCATTAGCACATGTGCGTTTTATTATCTTTTGAGCATGTAATTGAATAGTTAATTTTGCTTTTGATTATCAAATGTGTGATTTGATAGTAAAACTCATTAGCTTATGTAATTACTATTCTAGAAGTCCCTAGTTTTATGTAATGCTTAATTACTATGAAATAAAACTAGTATGATTGTTGATTGATGATCTTGTTTTACTGATCATGTGTAATGGATACAAATCACATCATAGATGCAATATATAGGGGATACATTGTATTGGGACGTGATCCGTCGGAGAAGTAATGCTTCATGGTCTTAAGTCATAAGTATTACTTCCTCAATACTATTTTAGAATCCTTAGACCTTATGTCTTCATTGATTCTAGTATGAATGGAGCCACGTTTTGACTCGGTCGGACGTTACTTGTAGCAGAGTAATCAATACGTCGATGATCGGATGTAGTGTCCTATCATAGCTTGAATGTGAGAGACATTGTAAGGAATTTGTCCCTCTCCATTATTAGAGAGAGATATCCATGGGCCCCTCGATATGGAAAGACTGTTTAAATGCATGGCCGTGCTCAAATGTATTTGATAAAGTGGTTATCAAATGCTATTTGTCGAAACAGATCTACCCGGAGATCGAGCATAAATACAATTAAGCTTAATAAGGGTGACGACCACCATGCCTTATGCTTAATTAGGATATCACGAGACAAAGGGATTAAATAGTGGATTGATATTAGGTTCCATCGTAAATTCATTCACTTTGGGTAGTCACAACGTCCTGCTAGGGACCGCTTGTGATTTATGAACAGATACTACTACTAAGTGTGTCTTCATTGCCATTGTGAGATGAACCTACAGGGTCACACGCATAGACGAGCTAACGAGCTTCATGTCCAGATTCAATGAATCTAGAATGTGTTTAGGTTCATTGTGTTGGAGTACATTTAATCTAAGGTGTGTCAATTCGATTGGGCCGGCCGGGCCGCGATTGGATTGAGCCCTTAATCGGGTTGGCCCGACCAATATGATTGGGCCGACCAACCCATTTGGATCAATCAATTCGATTGGGCTTCGGGCCGGGCCGGGCCGGGCCGCGATTGGATTGGGCCCTTAATCGGGTTGGCCCGACCAATATGATTGGGCCGACCGACCCGTTTGGACCGACCTTATGGCTGGATTATTGATATGATTTCAGCTCTCTAAAATGGTGGTTAAAGTGGTGGAGAACATGGAGGAGTGGTTTCCTCCATGATCTCCCACTTCCCCACTTTCTCTTGATAGACTAGGAGAAAATACAGATTTTCTCATCCATTCTAATCAGTTTTTCCAGCTTTTGAAGCTTAAGAAAAAGAGAGAATATTGAGAGCTTTAGAGAGAAAAGAAAAGACAGATTTTCTAGACTTGTTTTTCTGGCTATTGCTAATAGAAAAGAAATTAGAAATCTTGTATCTTGTTCTTCTAAAAGGTCAGAGATACATACTCCATTGAAGAGTGTCTTCAAAGCTTCTACAAGGCGTTGGCTAGCACCAAGCAGTAGAAGACCATCCCCGTAAGATCGAGTGGATACTGGGAGAGGCGGAGCCTGCATTGTGGTGTTCCGTTCGTTACAACTACCACCGAAAGCGTTTCGTCCTTTCTAGCACCGATAAAAGGTATTACACTATCCCGTAGTCGTAGGTTCTTACTCGTGATAGATCCTGGTAGAGGCGGGTCAGTTTTATTCCGCTGCAAACTTGTTTTTGACCCGGTTATTCCTCTAACAGTGGTATCAGAGCCACTCACGAGTACCCTATAGACTTTAAGTGTTATAGTGTTTGAATATAGATTATGAATCTATGTTATGCATGCTTTTCCAGCTTTCTGTATGTATGTCTGTTGAGAATTTCCAGTTTTGAAGTCATTCAAAAGTTGGAAAAACTCTCGATTTCTAGCACTGATCGGTCGAGGGACTCGGTTTGATCGGCTAGAAAGCTAAACATGATAGCTAAATGTTCGATCGACCGAGGCAAGACAGTAGCTAAATGGTATTTGGTTCGGATCAACCGAGTTGGTCTTCGGTCGATCCGAGTTGGTCTTCGGTCGACCGAAGTACCTGTTTAATCAACGGAGTACTCTCAGTACTTTGTTCGGTCGACCGAGCTTGGTGGCCGGTCAACCGAACTGACCAGAATATGAAATGTTCTTTTTGCTGGTTGCTCATTATTTTTCATAAATTGTTATGTTAATTGAGCGTGATGCATAGTAATCGCCTTTACCCTGTTGGTTTTATTTTATAATACGATCTGCGTATCGTGCCTATTTTATCATTCAAAAGTTGTAATTTTATTCTCATTAAATCCCCTCGAATGTAACTCGAGGTTTCCTTAGAAATTTTGTAATTCTAGATTAGGAGAAGGGACAGCTAAGATGTTGAAGATTTGGAGGCAACCAAGCTGAAGGTCAAGACGGTGTAGAATAGATGTTTTTTCATTTTACACCCCTTAGATTGACTTCACGGTTTTTCCATTGGCTTGGAAAAACCGAATAGGATATGGCGATTACTATTGCATTTTATTTTTATGTATTGGATGCATATGTATATAAGCATAAACTGTTTTATTTATGCTTTTCTGGTGAGATTGTTAAAAACAAAATCCATCATTTAAAATATTAATTAGTGCCTTCCTAAGTTTGGCCCTCGTCAAGGCCTAGATCGACATTAGTATGGGACATGCCAAAGCTATGCATACGTGTCTATCCGGGTGAGGCGCGAATGATAAGTTGTGATATCCGCCGGCTAAAACTTAGGGTCCTAATTAAGCTGGATTATCTCAATAAATGGATTGAGGATCTAGAGGCAAAAGAGTTGAGAAAAAGTGTATAATGATACGCTTGAATAAATGTTATTCACTCAACTAACCAAGAATTACATAATTTGATGTAATTGGCAAACGTTGCCTACCTAAATAACTAAGTTTTGGGCGATCAGCCAAAGTCGACTTCGAAACGAGGTGAAATATGGATCTTGGCCCGCTAGAAAGTTAACTGAACTTTCCGAGTTGATATTGAGGGTTATTCACTCGAAGAAAATAGTGGGAGAAATCATTAAAAAAGATAAAGACCTAATAATGATTTTAAATCGGGTACTTACTTTGCATATATAATTTTTGTTGTAGAAAATGGCAAATTCAAACCAAACACTATCATCTGCGTTCGTCCTTGAGAAGGACAAATTGGAGGGAGTTAACTTCCTCGATCGGGTTCGAGAACTTGAGAATCGTTCTCAAGCATGAAAGAAAGTCTGTATGTACTTGAACGACCCAATTCTCGCTATACCGGAGGCTCGCGCTCGACGCCGATTGAAGTGCTTATCGAAGCATGTTAGTGATGCTTTAGATGTGTCTAGCCTCATGCTTGTCACCATGAATTCCGAGCTTCGAAGCAACATGAGGACATGGGGGGCTTATGAGATCTTTGGCTCACCCGAAGCAAGTATATCGAGGGGCAAGCACGCCGGGAGAGATTCGATGTATCGAAATCTCTCTTTCAGATGCAAAAATGTCCGAGGGAATGCCGGTAGGAACTGACGTTCTTAAGATGATAGGTTATGTTCGGAACCTTGAAAAAGCTGGGATTTCCTTTGGGACAAGAGTCGTCGATCGATTTGATCTTGCAATCGTTGCTCGAGTCATTCGATCGGTTCATTACGAATTATCACATGAATGAAATTGACAAGCCATTACTCGAGTTGTTGAATATGCTAAGGACTGCCGAGAAGGAAATAGGCAAGTCCAAGCCCAACACCATCTTGATGGTGCAAAAGGGGCAAAGGCAAAGGTTTTTGCGAAACCAAAAGGCAAACCGAAAGGTAAGCGAGGGCAAGCAAACCAATTTCAACAATGCACTTTGAAACCTAAGGGTGGTGTAGCCAAGGACTCTATCTGTCATCATCTGTGGTGAGAAGGGTCACTGGAAAAGGAACTGCAAGAGCTATCTTGCAACAAAAAGGCTGGAAAAGGAGAAATCAATTGTTGCTACGGGCTCAGGTATTTATGATATAGATATTAATATGATTGATATCAATTTAAATACAACTACTTCTTGGGTATTTGATACCGGATGTGGTTCTCACATTTGTACTAATGTGCAGGGAGCTGCAAAGGAGTAGAGAGTTGGCAAAGGGTGAAGTGGAACTACGAGTAGGCAACGGAGCACGTGTTGCAGCCCTAGCTGTAGGGACTTGTACTTTTACTTTGCCTTCAGGGCTTGTTTTGGGTTTAGAAAACTGTTTCTATGTACCTAGTTTAATTAAGAATATTATTTCAGTTTCTTGTTTGGACAAGAAAGGTTTTGAGATTTCGATCAAAAACCAACGATTGTCGTTATTTCTGGATAATATGTTTTATGCAAGCGCCTCTTTAATTAATGGTCTATATGTTTTAGATCTTGATATGCCAATTTTAAATATAAATACCAAAAGGATTAAGACTAATGATTCTAATCCGACATACCTCTGGCATTGTCGCTTAGGCCACATAAACGAAGATCGCATATCCAAACTCCATAAAGATGGGCTATTGGAATCATTTGACTTCGAGTCTTATGATCGATGCGAATCTTGTTTGTTGGGTAAGATGACAGCATCACCTTTCACTAAGCTAGGTGAGAGTGCCGATGCTTTATTAGGACTAATACATAGTGATGTATGTGGCCCCTTTTAATATACATGCAAGGGGTGGTTACCTCTACTTCATTACCTTTCTTCGATGACTTCGGTAGGTATGGATATGTGTTCTTGATGAAACACAAATCCGAAGCATTTGCTAAGTTTAAAGAGTTTAAACTTGAAGTAGAAAACCAACTTGGCAAGAGTATTAAGATTCTTCGATCTGATCGAGGAGGAGAATACTTGAGTCAAGAATTCGTGACTATCTAAAAGCTTGTGGAATCATTTCACAACTTTCTCCTCCGACTACTCCACAATGGAATGGTGTATTCGAAAGGAGGAACAGAACCTTATTAGATATGGTTCGTTCTATGATGAGTCACACGAGCACTGCCCAATTCCTTTTGGGGACACGCACTAGAGACAACGACTTTAACACTTAACGCGTTCCATCTAAATCGATTGCAAAGACACCATACGAGTTATGGGTAGGAAGCGTCGGTTTGTCTTTCCTCAAGATTTGGGAGCTGTGAAGCGTTTGTGAAAGCGCTCGACTTCGATAAGCTGGCTCCAAAATCTGAAAAGTGCATATTTGTAGGTTATCCTAAGGAAACTAAAGGATACTACTTTTATATCCCTAACGAGAACAAAGTGTTTGTTGCTCGTACGAGAGTCTTTCTAGAAAAAGAATTTGTTTCTAGAAACACAAGTGGGAGTAGTGTAGAACTTTACGAAGTTCCGAGACTCTCAAACTAGCACTAATGATGCGATGGAAAATGAAACGAGACTCCACAAGTTGTTGTGCGGCGAGTGCCACAAGCAGTTGTGCGGCCAGCACTGATTCAAGAAACACAAGAATTGCGTGAGTGCTGGTAGAGTTCGTCGTCCACCTCCTAGGAAAAAATTGGATTTTTCATAACGGAACATGGTGATGTTATGTTTGTGGATCACGATGAACCTTCAACCTACAAAGCAGAGCAATTAATAGCCCGGATTTCGAGAAATGGCTTGAAGCCATGAGATGCTGAAATGGACTCCATGTACACTAACCAAGTCCGGATCTTGGTTGATCCACTCTGAAGGGGTAACTCCCATAGGGTGCAAATGGGGGTTTTAAGATTAAAACCGACATGGAAGGAAATGTACAAAGCGTACAAGGGCGACTTGTCGCGAAAGGTTTCAAACAAATTCATGGTATTGACTATGATGAGACTTTTTCCCCCTGTAGTTATGTTCAAGTCCATTCGGATTTTGCTTGCTATTGCAGCTTACTATGACTACGAAATCGGCAAATGGATGTCAAAACCGCTTTCCTTAATGGAAAACTTGATGAGGATGTGTATATGACACGGCTGAAGGTTTTGTCACTCCGGAGAATCTTTGGAAAAGTATGTAAGCTTCGAGAGATCCATTTATGGACTCAAGCGGAGCTTCTCGAAAGTTGGAACATCCGTTTTAATGATGCCGTCCAGTGAGTTTGGCTTCATTAGAAATGAGGATGAGCCTTGTGTTTACAAAAAGGTTAGTGGGAGCTCAATTGTATTCCTGGTTTTGTATGTAGATGACATACTACTCATTGGAAACGACATACCAACCTTAAAGTCTATAAAGGCTTAGTTGAGTACATGTTTCTCTATGAAAGACTTAGGCGAAGCCAGCTATATTCTGGGAGTCAAGATCTATAGAGATAGATCCAGGAGACTCATTGGCCTAAGTCAAAGTACATATATAGACAAGGTGCTAAAGCGGTTTAGCATGCAAGAGTCTAAGAAGGGCCTTTGTCCTATGGCACATGGTACTGTTCTGTCGAACAAACAGTGTTCTAAAACGCCTGCCGAATTTCAAAAGAATTCAAAGAATCTAATGAAACATAAATCAGAATCTTTTGGAAGATTCAAAGAATTTCAAAATGAAGTACAAAATCAACTTGGCAAAAGTATTAAGATACTTCGATCAGATCGAGGTGGCGAATACCTTAACCAAGAGTTTGACGAACATCTTAGTGGTTGTGGAATTGTTTCACAATTAACTCCTCCGGCACACCACAATGGAATGGCGTGTCGAACGGAGGAATCACGCCCTTATTAGATATGGTTCGATCTATGATGAGTCAAACAAATCTTCCAATATCCTTTTGGGGCTACGCCCTTAGAAAGCTGCTACATTTATATTAAATAGAGTTCCTTCTAAAGCGGTTCAGAAAACTCCATATGAGATATGGGTGGGAAAGCGACCTAGTTTGTCATTCCTCAAAATTTGGGGATGCGAGGCGTACGTAAAAGCGCTTGTTATCCGATAAACTCGCTCCCTAAATCGACAAGTGTTTGTTTGTGGGATATCCTAAAGAAACTAAAGGATTTTACTTCTATCTTCCATCGAGAGAACAAAGTGTTTGTTGCTCGTAATGGTTTATTCCTTGAAAGGGAATTTATTTCCAAAGAGGATAGTGGGAGTAAGATCCATCTTGAGGAGATTCATGATCCCCAAACAACATCCGAACCAACTTTAGAAGTTCAAGCAAGCTCACGTGCCGATCATCGAGCTTCAATCTTTGGCACAAGGCCCCGAGGAGGTCGAGTCGGGTACATCAACGACTCGAGAGATATGGATTTCTCGTGATCGATGATCATCGAGGTTGAGCTGATTGATCAAGATGAACCAACTACCTACAAAGAGGCAATTCGTAGTTACGAGTCGGATAAGTGGCTAGAAGCTATGAAGTCCGAGATGCAATCCATGTACGACAACCAAGTATGGACTTTGGTTGATCCACTCGAAGAGTGCAAGGTCATTGATAACAAATGGTGTTACAAAAAGAAGACCGACTTGGATGGTAATGTACACACTTTTAAATCGCGACTAGTAGTTAAAGGTTATAGACAAGTTCATGGTATTGACTATGACGAAACCTTTTCCCCTGTCGTGATGATAAAGTCAATTAAGATTTTACTTGCCATAGCCGCATATTATGACTATGAGATATGGCAAATGGATGTTAAGACTGCGTTTCTTAATGGAAACCTTCTCGAGGATGTGTATATGACACAACCTGAGGGGTTTGTTGATCCAACAAATCCTAGCAAAGTGTGTAAGCTTCAAAGATCCATTTATGGATTGAAGCAAGCATCTCGAAGCTAGAATCGTCGCTTTGATGAACGTATTAAAGAATTCGGTTTCATCAAAAACGAAGACGAGCCTTGTGTTTATAAGAAAATAACTAATAATGCAGTAGTGTTCCTTGTGCTTTATGTGGACGACATCTTACTGATTGGAAATGACATCCCCACATTACAAAGCGTAAAAGCTTGGTTGGGGAAGTGCTTTTCCATGAAAGACTTAGGCGAGGGCTACATACATTTTGGGTATTAGAATCTATAGAGATAGATCTAACAAAATGATTGGCCTAAGCGAGTGGATACATTGACAAGAGTACTTGAAAGCAGTTCGGTTGCAAGACTCCAAAAAGGGATTCTTGCCCATGTCACATGGCGTTAAACTCAGCGAGAACTCAAGGACCTTCCACAAGGGAGGACCAAGAACGCATGAGTAAGATCCCATATGCTTCGACCATAGGGTCTATTATGTACGCCATGATATGCACTCGCCCGGATGTCTCATTTGCTTTAAGTATGACTAGCGGATATCAATCTGACCATGTAGAGTCACATTGGACTGCAGTCAAGAGCATTCTTAAGTACTTGAGAAGGACTAAAGATATGTTCTTAGTTTACGGAGGTCGGGGAAGGAAAGTCTGGTTGTAAATGGTTACACATACGCAAGCTTCCAAACTGACATAGATGATTATCGATCGCAATCTGGTTTTGTGTTTTGTTTGAATGGAGGTGCTGTGAGCTGGAAGAGCTCAAAGCAAGAAACCGTGGCCGACTCTACAAATGAAGCTGAGTATCTAGTCGCCTCCCAAGCACGACTAAAGAAGCTCGTTTGGATCGGGAAGTTTGTTGATGAACTAGGTGTCGTCCCCTAGCATTGTGAACCCAGTGGACCTCTATTGTGATAAGTACTGGTGCCATTTCACAAGCTAAGGAACCAAGATCTCACCAACGATCCAAACACATTCTCGAGGCGTTTCCATCCGATTAGAGATCATCGACGGAGAGGCGTTAGTATTTGCAAAGTTCATACGTGACGACAACATTGCGGTTCCATTGACCAAACCACTCCCACAGCCTAAACATGAGAGTCATACTAGGTCAATGGGATTGAGGATCATGTATGATTGGACCTAGGGCAAGTGGGAGATTGTTAGTAGTGCCCTAGGACCATTAGCACATGTGCGTTTTATTATCTTTTGAGGATGTAATTGAATAGTTAATTTTGCTTTTGATTATCAAATGTGTGATTTGATAGTAAAACTCATTAGCTTATGTAATTACTATTCTAGAAGTCCCTAGTTTTATGTAATGCTTAATTACTATGAAATAAAACTAGTATGATTGTTGATTGATGATCTTGTTTTACTGATCATGTGTAATGGATACAAATCACATCATAGATGCAATATATAGGGATACATTGTATTGGACGTGATCCGTCAGATAAGTAATACTTCATGGTCTTAAGTCATAAGTATTACTTCCTCAATACTATTTTAGAATCCTTAGACCTTATGTCTTCATTGATTCTAGTATGAATGGAGCCACGTTTTGACTCAGTCGGACGTTACTTGTAACAGAGTAATCAATACGACTGATGATCGGATGTAGTGTCCTATCATAGCTTGAATGTGAGAGACATTGTAAGGAATTTGCCCCTCTCCATTATTAGAGAGATATCCATGGGCCCCTCGATAGGGAAAGACTGTTTAAATGCATGGCCGTGCTCAAATGTATTTGATAAAGTGGTTATCAAATGCTATTTGTCGAGACAGTCTACCTGGAGATCGAGCATAAATACAATTAAGCTTAATAAGGGTGACGACCACCATGCCTTATGCTTAATTAGGATATCGCGAGACAAATGGATTAAATATTGGATTGATATTAGGTTCCACCGTAAATTCATTCACTTTGGGTAGTCACAACGTCCTGCTAGAGACCGCTTGTGATTTATGAACACATACTACTAATAAGTGTGTCTTCATTGCCATTGTGAGATGAACCTACAGGGTCACACGCATAGACGAGCTAACGAGCTTCATGTCCAGATTCAATGAAACTAGAATGTGTCTAGGTTCATCGTATCTGACATTTATTTTTCTGAGAATAATAAAGCGTTATTATTCGAATTATAGATAAGGGGCATTTTCGGTATTTGGTTAATAGCTGGGATTACGTGGGAGTTATTATCCGATAAAGACTCCCACTACCAGTAGAAGTCTAGGGAACGTGGGAGTTAAAGACTCCCACTGCCGAGAGGAGTTAAGGATGTGAGAGTTGGTTATGGGAACAAACTCTCATACCTTATATAATGATCTCTTGGCCGAAACCCTAGCTAATTAAGTTTCAGCCGCAATTAACCAAAGAGACCCGAAATCAGAAATTGTATTTTGCCTTCTCCCTTTCTCCCTAATTCCAGAAACTCAGAAAAACGGAGAGCTAGCACTCGCTGCCCGTTTCGTCGCGTGGATACCGGTAGGGAGTAATTCCGCAAAGGGAATTCCGTTGGTGTCAGCAAAGCATCCAAGAAACAGGATCTTCCATTCAAGAATCAGATTCTTGAGCCGAAAATTGTAAGTCTTTTTCGCTGTTTTTCGATTCGTTTTCATATGAGCGGATCCTTCAAGGGAGGATCCATGGGTGTTTGGAACGAGTTTCCGCCCATGAATCCCTTCATGGTCTAGTATAATCCATGAGGTAAATTATACTCTCAATTATTCTAGAATACTCCAGTTGTCGCACACATTCTCCGCGATTCTTGCAGAGATTTGAAACCACTTCCATAGGTGTTCTACCAATTACATCACTTCCTATGTCAAATTTGTATAGAATCTACTCAACATAGTGTTTTTGAGATAGTGAATATCCATATTCTGTCTTGGATACCTTAATCCCAAGAATTAAATCAGTAGGTCTCATGTCCTTCATATCGAAGTTTTGCGACAACATCTTCTTGGTAGTCTTGATGTTATCTTTGTTACCAATGATTAACATGTCATCCA
This sequence comes from Vinca minor, assembly GCA_026122235.1. Lineage (NCBI taxonomy): Eukaryota > Viridiplantae > Streptophyta > Magnoliopsida > Gentianales > Apocynaceae > Vinca > Vinca minor. Next base: position 2,256,348 of record JAOCZM010000278.1, on the reverse strand, counting down.
CGTAGAGACAGACTAATACATAGTCATTGTTGTTTCCTTTCACGTAGACACTTGTCATACTGATTTATTTGAAATCCATTCAAAAGATCATGCTATCGAATTTCTCATGCCATTGTTTAGGCGCTTTCTTTAATCCATACAAGGATTTAACAAGTCTGCACACCAAATGCTCTTTACTTGGAACCACACACTATTTAGGTTGTTCCATGTAAATCTCCTCTTCCAGTTCTCCATTGAGGAAAGTTGTTTTTACATCCATTTGATGGATTTTCAAGTCAAACAAAGCTGCAAAGACTATGATTAACCTGATTGATGTTTTCCTAGACACAGGAGCATAAGTGTCGAAGTAATCCACATCATGAGTTTGTCTATAATTATAACCCTTTATTACAAGTTTTGCTTTGTATCTATCTACCGTACCATCTGGTCTAATTTTCTTTTTGAAAATCCACTTGTGACCCAACGCTTTTGGAAGTTCCACATGTTCCCATGTATGATTTTGAAGTATTGAATTTATCTCACTATCAACAGCTTATTTCCAGAGGTTAGAATCAGGATAAGACATTGCTTCTCTATAAGTCAAATGGTCATCTTCTACCAGATAACTCAGAAAATCTGGACCAAACGACTTTTCAATTCTAACTTTCTTGCTACGCCTGAACTCTTCAACTTCCTCTTGAAGATTTTCTTCCCCCACATTTCAAACATCTCGATTGACTTTTGGGTCTAATCCAGAGCGATCAATGTAAGGGAAAATCCCTTCAAAGAAAGAAGCATCCCTAGCCTCAATAATAATATTTTCATGCACTTCAGAATTATCATATTTGTGCACTAAAAATCTATATGGACTACTCTCTTGTGCATATCCTATAAACACGAAATCTACTTTTTAGGTCATATCCTAGTGCTCTTAGGTGGTGGAATTGAAACCTTTTCTAGACATCCTCATAATTTATAAATTTTTAAGAATGTATATGCCATTTCCATAATTTATAAGGTGTTTTGTCTAGCCTTTTATGTGGTAGTCTATTTAGGATGTGATTTGCGGAAAGCAAAACTTCCCCCCCCCCCCTAAAAAATATTTATGGGGTGAGCCAGAACTAATTAACATGGCATTCATCATCTCTTTTAATGTTCTGTTTTTGCGCTCCGCAATACCATTTTATGCTGGAGTATAGGGCGCGGTTGTTTCATGTATAATGCCACTTTCAGCACACAATTGAGTGAATGGATATTCATATTATCCACCTTTGTCGCTCCTTAACCTTTTTATTTTCTTACCATGTTGGTTTTCAACTTCATTCTTATAATGAATAAACATGTTTATTGCTTCGTCTTTATATCCCATTAATTAGAAATAGCAAAATCTCGCGCATTCATCGATAAAAGTAATGAAGTACTTTTTACCGCCTCTTGATTGTACATATTTAAGATAACATACATTAGTGTGTATTAAATCTAATGGTTCTGAACTTCTCTCAATTGATCGGAAGGATGACTTAGATAACTTAGCTTCTACACAAGTCTCACACTTGTAGTTCTTGTCAACATAAAATTTGGGTAGTAGGTTTAGGAAAATTAATTTTTATATGCATTTAATATTCACATGACCTAGTCTATCATGCCATAAATTAAAAGACTCAACCAAATAAGCAATTTGTTTGAATTCATAAGCCTATTGGGCAACATTGTTCCCAGCTGAGCTAGTAAAAGCCTTAGTTACATTCACGCCCATATGCTCAGTTCCTGTGAGAACAGTCATTACATTCACTTCAAAGAGACTATCAGATAAGAGTACCATTTTCTTACACACATTTTATTCTTAGTCAGAATAAATTTGTTTGCCTCAAACACAAGCCTGAATCCTTTGTTGTTCAGCACAATTCCATAAATGAGATTTCTTCGTATATCAGACACATGGAGCACTTCAGTGAGAGTTAGCTTTTTCCCAGATGTCATCTTTAGGACAATATTTCCCTTTCCTTCAACCTTGGAGAATGCAGAGTTTCGCATGTAGCAGGCTTCATTCTCAACAGTTTGATAAGTCTTGAACATCCATTTGTTGGTACAAATATGGCGAGTAGAACCCGTGTTTGCAAACAATTCCTTTGGGTTTCCCCTATCATATTCACCTCTGAAACGACATCAGTGATATGCATGTCCTTCATTCCAGAGTTCAGCTTAACGGCCTCAGATACATGAGTATAGTCACCCTTTTGGTACTTGTTCTTGTTGTAGTTATTATTTTGACCGTCCACACGGTTGCGACAGTCCTTTACTTTGTGATTTTGCTTACCACATACAAAGCAGCTTCTCGTGAACTTCTTGTTGGAGTTCGACGCCTTCAAGTCACTCGGGCACTTTCTCTTTCCACCAGCTTCGACAACATTTGCCTTTGAGACACAAGTATAAGGCCTTTTTGAAGCCTTCCTCACCTCCTGTTCAATTCTCAGCTTCAAAATCATATATTAAAGGGTCATTTTCTTCTTCTTATGCTTAAGGTAATGCTTGAAATCATACTAAGAAAGGGGTAATTTCTCGATCATCAACGCCACCTGCAGCAAATCATTGATCCCCATCCCCCCAGCGGCAATATCATGATAAATCTTCTGTAGCTCTTCACTTTGTTCAATGGTAGATTTTCCATCGACCATTTTAAAATCGTGGAAGTGAGTAGCAATGAATTTCTTAGCACCAGCATCATCTACATCAATGAATTCTGATTAAATCCTAGATGAGACAGTAGTTAACCACTTGCCCTTGAACTCTATTAGCTCGCCTAATTGCTTCAGGCCTACAAGAGCAACGAGTTCCCAAGGTACAACATCCAATCACACCGCTTACCAAAAGCGTAGAGAAGCAGTACTTCGAATCTTCTGTGCAGAACTCTCTATGAACTAATATGAAAATGCAGAAAATTAAGAAGGGAGATGTTATTCGTAGAAAATAATTATGTGGGTGAAACTGCAGTTTTCTGACTGTTATAAAAGGCAATCTTCCCCCCACATAATCATTTTTAATCACTAATTATTTTAATCATATATATATATATATATATATATATATATATATATATATATATATATATATATATATATATATATATATCTGTGTGTGTGTGTGTGTGTGTGTGTGTCACGTATTTGCAACACATTTCATATAATAACAACCATAAATATGCTAATTTGTCTAAACTAACGTGTTATCACACATTCAACAACAATATTGTATTTGTATTAGCAACACATTTCCTATAATAACAACCATAAATATGCTAATTTATCTAAACTAACGTGTTATCACACATTCAACAACAATATTGTATCTAATTCAAGTATAAATAACCAAACTTCATTTTCCTAAGAAACCATTTCAGACTTATTCTTTGTTAAAGAACACCAACAAAATGAGGAAGGCTTCATTCGAGTTAGTTTTCATTACTGCTCTTCTGTTTATATCAACAGGTTATCTCTCTTAGCATTTTTATCAACCCGAAGTCTCTGTAACATATTATTCTTTACAAATTTTACATTTCATCTCTTTTGTTTGAAACTTATAAAATTTGTCTTTATTTTTAATTGTTTATCCTCTTAAATTTAAATATTCCTAATTAATTCATTGATCAAACCATCTTAAATTGCATCGAAAAAATCCTTAAATGGCATCGAAAACATCCTCAAAAGTTTTAATTTTTTTATGAGTTTCATAATTTACTATTGTGAAAATTAATTGGAACCTAAAGTTGATTTTGTAAGAAATATTTAGAAAATTGTTTTAAGTTGCAAACAAAACCAAATTTTAAAATGTACGTCGAGAAAGACTAGTGCAGTTGCAGTTAAGCGCAATTGTTGTAACTGTTTCAACTCTATTCTTTTTATGTATTGTAACTGTTTCAACTCCAGTGTGTGATAAAGTTTACATTACAATCACCAATTATATTTTTTTTTAACTTGTAAAGTTTGCCCTCCGTCATATTCTTTTTTTATTTTTTTGTCTTTTAAATTTCAAATTATATCTCCGATTTGCCCCTGATCAAGCACCTAAAGCGGCATTAGAAAAAAACATTTTACAATGGCTTAACTTTGGAATATTTTATCTTTCTACGAGTGTCAAAATTGACTATCATAAGAAAAGAAATGGAAACCAAAATATTAGCTTCTAAGAAAATAAGTAAAAAATGGTTATGAGATATGTATCATTCTGAGTGATAGGATTGTAGAATATGGATAATTCTGAAAACGTGATATTGGGATTAATCAAAAGACTTATAATTCATCTTTTTTACAATATAGCATTTTTGGACAATTCATATTCTCTATAATATTTCATATATCATTCTTTGTAACATTGTTATTTAATTTTTTAATTATAATTATTAAACTTTACTAGTTAGAGTTTAGGTTACAGATAGTTGTACAAAGGATCCAAACCGTTTTTGAGGTTTTATTTTTGTATAAAGATTAAAAAGAAGAAAATAAATAATATTCTTTATCCTTTGCTAATTTTAGTAATATAATAAAGAATGAAAGAATTATACGTATTAATGAGAGTAACTTTAGAAAAACAATCTTAATTTTTTTTCTATAAAAAGCATTAATAAATGAAGTGGCAAAAGAACTAAAAAGCCTTATTGCCCTTTTGGGCAGTTTTGTCTCAACTTAAACGGGTGTTTGGAATCAAAACACTATTTTAGTATGCATTTGAAAATGAAAACCACAATCGCGCTCAACTTTTCTAACTATCTTAAAAAGCTACTAACCTCTAATATTATACATTATCTTGTAGTTACATTTCAAATTTATCCTATATTTTCTTGAATACTAGAATGTATAGTTAATTCTATAATCACAATTTTTCTTGCATGATAATAAGAGGGTACTAGGATTTGATCACTTTTCTCTTGTCTGATAAGTGTGCTGGTATTAGTATGTAATTATTCACTAGCTTTGTTTTAAAAAATTATTTATCAAACATTATTCTATAGATAATTTGGACATTTTGTTATTCAACATCACTTTTGTGTAATATTTGCCAAACACATACATTATCGTGTTTGTTCATAAAAGCTATTTTTTTAGAATTGACTTCCAAACACGAAACTGGTTTTTATTTCCTTAATATTGTAAAACGAGAACATATTAAGTTAAGAGGATTACTATTTTAAAAAGGAAGACAGAGTATGTCTTAGGTATTTAAGCGATAACAAATTAAGTTGAAAAGATTAATATTTTAAAAAGGAAGACGGAGTATGTCTTAGATATTTGGTAAATTATTATATATCTAACCATATTATTATGTCTGGTAGGTCTTTCGCACGATACATGTAAACCATGGGATTGTACGGATGGTCGTTGGGAATGTTGCCGTGAACTTTCAGACTGTAAGTCTAATGATTGTGGTAATGGACGATTCGACTGCTGCTATTTATACACAGATTGTGATTGCCATTGCAGAGTCCTGAACAAAACTATTAATCTTCAAAGTTGCGATGGTTATGGACATTGTGTTTGTGCATGATCAAGAAGTTAATTGCACCTTTGTGCAACTATAATATCAACCTAATATCTCACACCGTTGTTGTCAGACATATATGTTTTTTTTAATAAAGAAGAAAGGGAATAAATAGAATTTAAATTTTTGTTTATCGGCTGTAAGCATGCCTATCAGTTACTAGTCGGTCATATGTTTCTTTCTTAGCCACACAAAGAATAAATCTTTGTCTAAAGTGAAAAGTTTCTATTACTATTAATAATATACGGACAATAAAATTATATATATTTATTTATGCTTAATTTTTATTAGTAGCTCCAAATCTTCTCCGCGCTCTATGTTTAAATGATGTTGGCATGTTGTCTCTTGCTAACATGATAAGAGCAATCTGCATGATCCTTTCCGTCTTTTAAATCATAATACGCCAAGTTAAATGGATTAAGAGATTCTAATTGGATTAATCGGACTAAACGTTTGTATGTTAACATCCAATGTTTGAAGTTTCCGTCTTTGGATCTCATTGATAATCAAATATCAACTGGTGGGGAAAATTTTAGAAGTTTAAAGCATTCGATATGTTTCTGATGGAATTTCCATATGAAGTAGCAATTTGACATCATTATGAAAACTTGCATCCACCCAATATTACTTTGAAGTTGAAATGCATCAGTAAATTGTCTACCGAGGGTGCATTTAAGCAATACTTTTGAATTTTCTACCGTGAGTGTAAAAATCAACTAGTGCAATTTAAAAATGGTTCAAATTCTTAAAGAAGGGGGCATACATGATTGAGCTACAATGGCCAATAGTGATGTCAAAAGATCCACTTCTACCGCGGTTTGTGGATGTCACAAATGAATTCAATAAGTAGAACGCGATGATGAAGAGAAGGCGGAAAGATGACTTTGACAACTCCCTATCCCTGGAAAAGAACTTCCTTCGTCTAGACCAAAATGACAAAGTTGGATCATTCAAGCGCACTGAGTCGAAACTTGATTTCTATCATTCTATTTGACCTAATTCTGCATTTGGATTTCTACCTTTTAGATTGAGAATTCTTTTTAAACATGCCATAAAAGAATAAAGGTTAATGGCGTCCAACTTATTATAAACCCCATTAGAATTAAAGAATTTTTTCCTCTAAATGTAAGATAGGTGGGGAGAACAAATCAAATTGAAGATGCAAGTTCTGCAATTCAGGTGAAACACGAACTTATATAATAGTGAATGAATTATAAAAGGATATGATTTCAAAATTCTTTTTGAGGGAGTTAATTACAAGAACATTTTAAAAAAAAATATTTTTTTCCCTACGAAAATTCAGCCGTTAAAAAAATGTTAGATACAGTCGTCACCCCACAACCTAATTCTCACCCCTGCCAGGATTCAAACCTCCAATGAGCGTTCAAACTACTCCCAATATATCTCGTCGCATATAACTTACCTAGAGTAGTTTTTCCCTTTGTGTGGTTCGCGAGTTACTGCACAATTCATTTGACTTAAGAGCATACACATATAGTGATTGGGCTGGATGTATAGAGACTAGAAGATCAGTAATTGGAATGTGTGTTTTTCTTGGCAATGCCTTGATATCCTGGAGATCAAAGAAACAGCCAACTGTTTCTAGAAGTTCAGCTGAAGCTGAATATAGAGCAATGGCTCTAACTACTTGTGAGGTGTAGTGGTTGATTAACTTGTTATATGACTTAAGAGTAAAGCAAAGAAGAGTTGTTCCCTTGTTTTGTGATAGCAAAAGTGCTATACACATTGCAGAAAATCCAGTGTTTCATGAGAGAACTAAACACATAGAGATTGATTGTCATTTAGTTAGAGAGAAATTATTGGCAGAAGTCATTAAGCCTTTGCCTATCAGTTCTAAAAAATTATTACTTGCAGAACTTCAATTAACTAAAATTGAAGAGCGGAAACTGAAGATGAATCACGCAACTACTTCATTTGCGTGCTCTGATACCATGATGAGAATCCAAATTCTAGAGGAAAATAACTTCGAGGAACAAAGAAGAACATAAGGAAGAGAGAATTTTGTGGAAGTTTTTCTGTTTTCATTAAATTGAAAAGAAGCTCCTTGAGCTGTATATATGCATGTCTAAAAGGGAAAGAAAACTAAAATAACAACCTCTAAAAATATCTTGTAATCCTAATTAGTAAATTAATTGAATTTAATACAAGTTTTGAGTTCCATTCGGGTTTGGAGAAATGGAGTTTGGATACTCCAGATTCTTTACTTCAGGGCCATTTCCTTTGTGAGTATTGGGCCTATTTTATTTCTTTTAATACCAGCCCAGTCTGCTTGCCTTTCATTCTAACTTGGCCTGTGTCTTGCAGCTCACATCCTTTGAGTCCACTGCACTTGATCTCTTCTAACTCAGAGTGATCTTCATTGCCACTCTTTTTCTTCTTCTTCTTCTTCTTCTTGCTACCTGCACTTGTTCCAGCTTGCTATATAAACTTGTTACTTGATTTCAACAAATGCGCTTCTAAGATATCGAGAACTCAATTCCATTAACTACGTTTTTTTAAGTTTGATTAGTACTGTGAGCAATTAGTAAAGCTTTTATAAGTTTGATCTTTGTAATATTTTTATTAAAAATTTCATTCGTATAGTCTAAACTATAAACTATAAAATATAAACTGAAATCTTGAAAAATAAAGCATAAACACTGGGGGGTGTATTCAATCCGGATTTTAAAAGATTTTAACTGATTTTCAAAAGTCTATGGATTTTGCTGACTTTATGGATTGTTTTAACTCTATGCGAGTCTGCAGGAGTCTATCAGATTTTATTAGATTGATTTATCAGGATTTCTTTTGATTTATAAAGTCTATAGATTATTTGAATAGCACCAAAAAATAAAGAAAATAATGATTCAGTGGTGTATTATACAGATCCAAAGGTGTTAAATTTCCAAAGTCAACATATGTTTATCAATCTTTTTTTGTAATTAAATCATTTTGTTAAAAATTTAAAAAGTTTGGCGATAGTCTTTGATTTTTTTTAGATTACGTAACTGCGGCTTTTTTGATTTATTTGTTCAAGGTTTGTATAATTTACTTACTGGTATTTTTTTTCTTTGGTTTAATTAAGATATGTTTTGTGATAAGTTTTGTTTGAACTTTTTTTTCTCTTTGATTTTCTCTTTCAGGAAAATGAAATTCATGTTTGAAAAATAGAAATTTGTGGTTAAATAGAGAAGAAATTGTTTGCTTTCTTTAATTTCTATTTGAAGATGATCAAGAAGAAAATTGTTTGGATATTATGACTTCTTTTTGGGAAATAAACATTTCATATTGAGTTTTCTAACGATGTTAAAAAAAAATCTCATATTTTTTTTGTAGTTTGAAATATTTCTTTGTTTTTCTTATAATTTTATAGAAATGAGATTACTAAAAAAGTTGTAATCTAAGATAAAATTATCAAATACACTTTAATTTTAATATTAATGAGAGAAAATCAAAATCTTGAGAAAAAAGAAGAGATTTCACCATACACATTACCTTTAATGAAATCTATGAGAATCTATAGAGTTTTGAATACCTCTAGATTTTAATGGACTTTTTAAAATCTAAATTGAATACCTCTAGATTTTAATGGACTTTTTAAAATCTAAATTGAATACCTCTAGATTTCATTGGATTTTTTAAAATCCAAATTGAATACCTATGGACTTTAAAACTCCTTAAAAATCCTATAGATTCTACATTGAATACACCCCCCTAAACATGTCCTTCCATTTGTTTTCTACCAATGGATCCAAACCGAGTTAGATTCAGTGTCTAACAGATAAGAGGTATAGTCCCCAGGACCCTTTTTGTATACCTAGCTGATGTAGGCAGGAACTGATTTTTGGTAGGAGTATGGAGACTATGATTTACAATGTATATTCTCCATTTGGCATTGATAATACAAATCCCATTTCCATAAAAAAAGAAAGAAAAAAAAACAAAAAGAAACGAGGCAGGGTCCAAAAGTTTGGAGCCGTTGGTGAAAGTATCATTTCTGTGTGCATTTTGTCATAATGCATAGCTCAATGTGAGATCTTCTACAAGTGTTGTTGGTGTCGCTTTGCTTCTAACCATAGAGTAGGGTTCCATTCCAACTAAAGTAGACCCGTCTATAAGTATGTCTAAAGTGCCATTGAGAACAGTATCTCTCATTTTGAGGGGCCTCAAATCTCTCTCTCTCTCTCTCTCTCTCTCTCTCTCTCTCTATATATATATATATATATATATAATAGTAAAAAAAGTTGAAGATCTTGACTTTATTTCTAGTGCAATTATTGCACATAGAATTTTGTTTGGTTAGAATAATTGTTGTATCTACAAAAATAAGTTTTTGTAAATTGAAGTTGTTGAAGTCGTATATGTTCTACAATATCATTAGTTTTGATAGTAACTGAGAATGATATTTTGGAGAAAGTCGATTATGAAGATTCGATTGACGATTTTGCTTCAAGGAGTCTTAGAAGAATGACCATTTTTAAATAAAAGATGAATATTATGATTGCTCGCACTCTTGGAAATTGTTTTTATAATTATGTTTTGATACTTTTTATAATTTATAGATTTTTAAGAAAAAATTATTGATTAATTTTAATAAGTAGTACAATGCCTCAATATTATTTGAGACGTCGATATGCCAAAGACATGAAATTGAATCCATGATGTGATAGTGGTATACATATGTTGAATTCTTATTAAAGCACATCTACAATTTAAATTCTCCATTAACCATAACAATGAATTGCTAGAGGCTCATTTCTTCCCCTTTGTCTTGTTGGGGTTACAAGTTATTAGAAAAGGAAAGCAACAGCTAAGAAACCTCAAAGCTGCAATCAAATTTATGAATAATTAATGCTGATGATAAATGGAAAATATTAAAAAGGAAAAGGTTGGTTTAGTTCATTAGGGAATAATTTCCAAACTACGTACTAAACAAACAAATTCGTATCCATTTTAAATCTCCTACTGTTGGTAGACAAATCCCCTACTGTTATTTGTGACTAAGTGGTGTTTTGTTACGTTGGTTGGTGATGGAAATCAAAATGGTGATTAATTTCTGGATTGACTCTGAGAGAGATTGAAAAGAGTCTAGTTAAGGTGATAAGCGGGTTTTGTTCTTAACTCGTATTAATTGATTATCAGCCTCGGATCAAATTAATCCATGACTAGTTTGAAAATAGCCATTTCAATGAAAAATAGCTAAGAGAGAAATAATTATTTAAGAAAAAGATAAGTATTTTATTTACGGTCGATTTAAAATCAACGGTTGAAATTTATAAGCATGTGCTAAAAAAAAAACAATTTTAATACTTTAATTAGACTCGGATAAAAATTGTAGTAGTTGTATAATACATATCTAGAGGCTTGCCGTTGTGTCATTTTTCTTTCTTCTTCTATATTAAAGTTATTAGAATTTAATTTCTAACCTCTTAAACTACGAGTCAAGTAATCTATTATTACATCATTATCATTATTTATACGACCATTATTTTATCTCTATACTTTTTTTAAGAAAATTTTATCTCTATAATTGATAAACTAGTTATAGATAAGAAATATCCACTACCATATAAAATGAAATACATATCTATTTTTATAACAAACTATTATGAACATCATATGCCTGATATTATTTTAGATACTCTTTAAAGAGGCCACTTAGAAAATGGTTTGATGGCGATCGAGTGTTTGTATCATAGATAAATTTCTGAAAAAGTTAAAAAAATCCTAAAAGATAAAACATTTATAATCTATCAAGCTAATGCAATCAAGATAAATATACTCAATATGGGCAGACATAGTCTCTCAACACTATATTTGTATTTTTATTTCCACCACAAATTTCTCATTAACTAACAATTTAGACTTTATAAGAGATTAATTATGTATCTAACAGGAACGAACCGCTACATTTTGAATGTAGGCAAAACGACTTACTACAGTTCTAGTAGTAGATTTGCGCACTAAACTATGGCTCAGGAACAATATATACTCAATATGTCCAGACCTATATTCTCTCAACTCTATGTTCATAATTTACAGTTTCCCTCATCAACATACTTCTTTTTTTCAAAAATTGTAGAGCTACGGATAGTGTGCTGTAATACATGCCATTGAACTTTATTTTTATACTAACGTGTGACGCACGTTGGTAGGATTTTCGATTTATCCTTCTAAATATAATGAATAGAGAGATAAGCTATTTTCCTTATTATAATTTAAATAAATTTAATCTATTCTTACAGTCACTAAAATAATAGTTTGATGGTCGAGTGTCTGAGTTGTAATTCAAAAGATAAGTAATTAAATGCTAGCAACTTCAGCAAACTCCAACTTCTCTTATTTTCTCTATATTGTAATAGTATGTGTATTTTTTTGCTTATTTACATCTGATATCTATTGCAAATTTTCTATCTTTAAATGTTTTTTTTTAGTTTTAATTTTTTTTCCTTTTATAATATTACTTAATATATTAATAAATTATTTTAATTTTAATTTTATAATTTCTAATATACTTAATTTAGTTCAACTTGTTTGACAATAATTTCCGTAATAATAATATTTATTTTTCTTTTTATCTTTGGGTGAGAAAAAGGGACTTGATGGTTGTTTTATTTGGAGGGAGTACTTTTTTTTTTTGTCGATTTTGATTTTGTTTCCGTCGTCACATGCATAACACATGATGATTTTGCCAAAACAATACTTTTTCAGAAAGATAAATCGGTGCCCGAAAATAAATTAAGGACCAAAAAAATTAAAAATCAGGAAGATAAAATTGTCATACTGTAAATAATTTAAGGATTAAATTAACGAACAAAAAAATATTTATGGGGCACATTATCCCTACCTCCCCTATCTATCCACCCTCTAACCTCCTATATATCATATTTACATGGTCCTCTCCCCCATATCAAGAAATTTATATGTACCATTTCATGCCACATTCACCGCAGAATCAAAAAGTGCTGATGATCCCACTAAATATATATATATATATATATATATATATATATATATATATATATATATATATATATATATATATATATATATATATTCTATCATTTCATGCCACGTTCGCTCAATTTTTTTTGGATGCTATCTAATTTGCCAAAGTAAGAGCAGTTGTGCAATAAATTTAATGGTCGCACTTTAAGATCGTGGGTACGAAGTGTGATAGGTTCATTCTGAAAGATTTATTTTCCCTCTCTTTAGGCAAAAAAATCATATGTACCCATTATGTGTCTCGTTTCCTTTCTCCACAAATAGTGGCGGAGCGGAAATTTATCTTTAGGGGACACAATTAACATTGACAAAATAAATTCATAAGAGCATATAAAATATTTCATTACAATTGTTCCCTACACGTTTTCATACTCTGATAATATTCTATAATTATATCATTTTCGATAGTATCAAAAACATCTTTCTCAACAAAAGCAATTAAAGTATCATTCAACCACTGATCTCCAATTCGATTGCGTAGACGATTCTTGACAAAAGTCATTGCGTAAAAATACTCTCTCAATCGAAAGCAATAGCCACCGGTAGAATTAAAGCCAATGTCAAAAGTTTGTAAACTAATGGGTAAACTTGATGCTTGTTCTTTGCAAATAACCTCTGTGAAAGCTCACTAAGACCCTGCAATCCTTGAAACTCTTCACTCATACGCATTTCAATAATATATGTATCAAGTTGATCATCCATTGCTAAGATATGTCCTGCATCAAAATCCAATGGATAATATCCACATAGTCGAATCAATTTGTTCTTGTCAAAATCAGTGAAGGATCTATTTGGACACAAGCACGCAACACAAATTATTAGGTCACTATTCACCTCCGAATAATTGATCAATTGCAGCCTTAAGAGAGATAGTTGTAGTACTTGATACATGACTAACACCAACAAAATGCTCCAATATTTTTCCATTACTCACATAACAAAATATTACCGACATTTGCTCCTTCATTGATATGTCACGAGATTCATCAACAAGATTAGAAAACAATCTATTACCAATATCTTTGATAGTCACATTTTAAATTGTAGAAGCAATGGCACTAACAATATATTTTTAAACACACGGAGATGTTAATTTGAGATTTTCAGGCGCATTCTTCAAAGCTACTCGCAACCGACTAGAATTCTCATTATACCATGACAAACAAAATTGCCTATATTTCGTATCAATTTTTGTAGCTGAAAATAAATGGTTTCTAGTGAAGATTAAAGAAGCATTAAAAGGGTTACCTATTTAATTCAAATTATGAAGGATGATGAGGATTGATGATTGAGGACAAAATAAACCCTAATGAGAGCTTGAGAGGGAAAAATCGCCATTGTATTTGTTGTTGTTGAGACTTGAGTAACGAGAGAAATGAGTCGTGACTTTTGCTATCTTGAAGACTTTTACTCTGGTAGACTTGTAGACTTGTAGTCTACAACTTATAGACTCGTGGTTTTTATAAAATCTTATAGACTAGAGTTTTTTTTTGTTAAAAGAGTTATACACACTTTTCTAGTAGTAATTTTTTTTTATTAAATAAATATTATAGTCTTTTACACACTTAAACTTGTTACAATTTTAACCAAATTTGTTAATATATAAGTGATGTCAATTCTATAATTCACGAACAAAATAATCTAATTTTAAATCGTAAAGTGATTCGAAATGGATACAATAAACAATATTCACGGGACGAGGTGTTACAAAAAATGAAACTAAAACTATTAAAAAAAATAAAAATTTTGGAAAAAACACGTGCCCCACCAGGCCCTACTGTGCCTCCGTCAGTGCCTACAAATAGATGATTGACACGTATTCATGTTTCTCCTACGTTTCTATTATTTTTTTTAGGTTATAATTTTTTTAATTAAAAAATTAACACATATCAATTTCGTATTTTTTAATTAGTAGCACAGAAAATAAGACACCGAACGGAAATAAGAGATTCCTACCGCTCTCTTGATAGACAATGGATCATTCTCTTCTTTTTTAAATGTATGGATCATACTTAAAAGCAAAGAATTTCTTTGTTATTATTCTTGTTTTTGAATTAATGTATTTTTTTGGGAAATTAGCCTATTTAGTCCCCCAATAATTTTCGTTTAGCCTGTAAAGTCCCCCAGAAATTTTCATTCAGCCCGTAAAGTCCCCAATGTTTAATTTCAACTTGTAAAGTTCCTTATCTATTTACGGGTTACATATAGAGGTTCCACTACCTCTTCTGTGGCGGAATCAGGGCAGCCCCAAATTCAATGTCATCCACGTGCTTGATGAGCGGGGGAATAATTATCAGTTTCAATCTATAAAATTTACAAAATACAAAAAATCAGTATAAAAATTGTTATAAAAAAAAACCCCAAATTCTATATCTCTAATTTGTAGGAACCCATTTTCCCTAAGTCCTTCGCATAAGAGGTGGTGGAACCTCTATATGCACCCCGTAAATAGGTAAGGGACTTTAGAGGCTGAAATTAAACAATGGGTACTATACAGGCTAAATAAAAATTTCTGGGAGACTTTACAGGCTGAAAGAAAATTTCCAGGGACTTTACAGGCTGAAATTAAATATTGGGGACTATACGGGCTAAACAAAAATTTTTGGGGACTTTACAAGCTGAAATTAAACATTGGGGAGTATACAGTCTAAACGAAAATTTTTAGAGGATTAAATAGACTGATTTCCTTTTTTTTTGTACTTTCAAGCAACTTCGTGTTTATCCCTATCTACTTAATTAGCTTGAAATTTTCCTAACTTGAATCTATAGTTCTGTTTGAATGACTTGCCAAAGAGGGCTTTGGGGAGCATTTAACGGTTAAGCAATTGAAGCCAAGTTTGAAGAAGAACTTTCCCACCAACATCTTCCAATAAGGACTGCAAATTATTTCTCTGTCCTTATTAATCTTCTTTAATTATGTTTGTAATGACCAATTTTCAGAGGTTGCCTTAGTTATTCCACACGTGTCTCCCAGTCACATTCTAAAATACACATTTTTTTTCTCTTCAAGAATAATGGGAAAATAATAATTCCCTCTTGGGAATTAAAATACACTTAAATCTCACCAACCAATTTTCTTAGAGCCAAATAACACAATATTATGTGCATTGATTTTTTGCCTTTGAAGGTCATCTTTCCCTAGAGTTTCCAAATTTATTCATATTCTTATGGTGTATCCAACTTTTCTTTCTTCGGTGGGATCAAATAAAGTTTTTATTCGATATTTTTTTTGTCTTTTTTTAATTTTATAAAAGGTAATGAGATTAAATTCACTTTAAAGAGACTATCAGATAAGAACCATTTTCTTACATACATTCTATTCTTAGTCCGAATGAATTTGTCTGCCTCAAACACAAACCTGAATCATTTGTTGTTCAGCACAATTTCAGAAATGAGATTTCTTCGAATCTCAAGCACATGAAGCACTTCAGTGAGAGTTAGCTTTTTCCCAGATATCATCTTTAGAACAATATTGCCCTTTACTTCAACCTTGGAGAATGTAGAGTTTCCCATGTAGCAGGCTTCATTCTCAACAGTTTGATAAGTCTTGAACATCAATTTGTTGGTACAAATATAGCGAGTAGCACCCGTGTCTACAAATAAATTCCTTTGGGTTTCCCCTATCATATTCACCTTTGAAACGACATCAGTGATATGCATGTCCTCCATTCCAGAGTTCAACTTAACGGCCTCAGATACATGAGCATAGTCAACATATGGGTACTTGTTCTTGTTCTCACTCCCATTGAACCTCTTATTCTTATTGTAGTTATTACTTTGACCGTCAACACGGCTGCGACATTCCTTTAATTTGTGGTTTTGCTTACCACTTACAAAGCAGCTTCTAGTGAACTTCTTGTTGAGGTTCGACCCTTCAAGTCATCGGGCACTTCCTCTTTCCCCCCATCTTCGATAACATTTTCCTTTGAGACAAAAGTATAAGGCCTTTTTGAAGCCTTCCTCACATCCTGTTCAATTCTCAACTTCAAAATCAGATATTCAAGGGTCATTTTCTTCTTCTTATGCTTAAGGTAATGCTTGAAATCAACCTAAGAAAGGAGTAATTTCTCAATCATCAACGCCACCTGCAACGAGTCGTTGATCCCCATCCCCCAGCGGCAAGATCATGATAAATCTTCTGTAGCTCTTCACTCTGCTTAATGGCATATTTTTCATCGTCCATTTTAAAATCGTGGAAGCGAGTAGCAATGAATTTCTTAGCACCTACATCATCTACATCAATGAATTCAGATTAAATCCTGGATAAGACCGTAGTTAACCACTAGCCCTTGAGCTCTATTGGCTCGCCTAATTGCTTCAGGCCTACAAGAGCAACGAGTTCCTAAGGTACAACATCCAATCACACTGATCACCAGCAGCGTAGAGAATCAGTATTTCGAACCTTCTGTACATAACTAACTCTCTATGAACTAATAGTAAAATGCAGAAATGAAGTAGGGAGATGTTATTCGTAGCAAATAATTATATGGGTGAAACTACAGTTTTCTGACTGTTATAAAAGGCAATCTCCTCCCCCCCCACATATTCATTTTTAATCACTAATTACCTTAATCAAACTATTATATATATATATATATATATATATATATATATATGTGTGTGTGTGTGTGTGTGTGTGTCACGTATTAGCAACACATTTTCTATAATAACAACCAGACATATGTTAATTTATCTAAACTAACGTGTTATCACACATTCAACAACAATATTGTATCTAATTGAAGTATAAATAACAAAACTTCATTTTCCTAAAAAACCATTTCAGACTTATTCTTTGTTAAAGAACACCATCAAAATGAGGAAGGCTTCATTCGAGTTAGTTTTCATTACTGCTCTTTTGTTTATATCAACAGGTTATCTCTCTATCCCTCTTAGTATTTTTATCAACCCAAAGTCTCTGTAACATATTATTCTTTTCAAATTTTACATTTCATCTCTTTTGAATTTTGTTTGAAACTTATAAAATTTGTCTTTATTTTTAATTGTTTATCCTCATAAATTTAAATATTCCCAATTAATTCATTGATTAAACCATCTTAAATTGCATCGAAAAAAATCCTTAAATGGCATCGAAAACATCCTCAAAAGATTTAATTTTTTTTTTTATGAGTTTCATAATTTACAATTGTGAAAATTAATTGGAACCTAAACTTGATTTTGTAAGAAATATTTAGAAAATTGTTTTAAGTTGCAAACAAAACCAAATTTTAAAATGTACGTCGAGAAAGACTAGTGCAGTTGCAGTTAAGCGCAATTGTTGTAACTGTTTCAACTCTATTCTTTTTATGTATTGTAACTGTTTCAACTCGACTTGTGATAAATTTTACATTACAATCACCAATTAATTTTTAACTTTGGAAGTTTGCCCTCCGTCATATTCTTTTTTGATTTTTTTTGTCTTTTAAATTTCAAATTATATCTCCGATTTGCCCCTGATCAAGCACCTAAAGCGGCATTAGAAAAAAACATTTTACAATGGCTTTACTTTGGAATATTTTATCTTTCTATGAGTGTCAAAATTAACTATCATAAGAAAAGAAATGGAAACCAAAATTTTAGCTTCTAAGAAAATAAGTAGAAAATGTTTATGAGAGATGTATCATTCTGGGTGATAGGATTGTAGAATATGGATAATTCTGAAAACGTGATATTGGGATTAATGAAAAGACTTATAATTCATCTTTTTTTACAATATAACGTTTTTGGACACTTCAGATTATCTATAATATTTCATATATCACTCTTTGCAACATTGTTAATTAATTCTTAATTATAATCATTAAACTTTACTAGTTAGAGTTTAGGTTATAGAAATAAAAATTTCTAGTATTACATGTTACATATAGTGGTACAAAGGATCCAAACCGTTTTTGAGGTTTTATTTTTTTATAAATATTAAAAAGAAGAAAATAAATAATATTCTTTATCCTTTACTAATTTCAGTAATATAATAAAGAATGAAAGAATTATACGTATTAATGAGAATAACTTTAGAAAAAAACAAAGCATTAATAAATGAAGTGGCAAAAGAACTAAAAATCCTTAGTGCCCTTTTGGGCAGTTTTGTCTCAACTTAAACGGGTGTTTGGAATCAAAACACTATTTTAGTATGCGTTTGAAAATGAAAATCACAATCGTGCTCAACTTTTCTAACGATCTTAAAAAACTACTAACTTCTAATATAATACATTATCTTTTAGTTACATTTCAAATTTATCCTATATTATCAGAGGGTATTAGGATTTGATCACTTCTCTCTTGTCTGATAAGTATGTTGGTATCAGTATGTAATTATTTACTAGTTTTGTTTTAAAAAATTATTTATCAAACATTATTCTATAGATAATTTGGACATTTTGTTATTCAAAATCACTTTTGTGTAATATTTGCCAAACACATACATTATCGTGTTTGTTCATAAAAGCTATTTTTTTAGAATTGACTTCCAAACACGAAACTGGTTTTTATTTCCTTAATATTGTAAAACGAGAACATATTAAGTTAAGAGGATTACTATTTTAAAAAGGAAGACAGAGTATGTCTTAGGTATTTAAGCGATAACAAATTAAGTTGAAAGGATTAATATTTTAAAAAGGAAGACAGAGTATGTCTTAGGTATTTGGTAAATTATTATATATCTAATCATATTATTATGTCTGGTAGGTCTTTCGCACGATACATGTAAACCATGGGATTGTACGGACGGTCGTTGGGAATGTTGCCGTGAACTTTCAGACTGCAAGTCTAATGATTGTGGTAATGGACGATTCGACTGCTGCTATTTATACACAGATTGTGACTGCCATTGCAGAGTCCTGAACAAAACTATTAATCTTCAAAGTTGCGATGGTTATGGACATTGTGTTTGTGCATGATCAAGAAGTTAATTTCACCTTTGTGCAACTATAATATCAACCTAATATCTCCCTCCGTTGTTGTCAGACAAATGTTTTTTTTTCCTTAGTAAAGAAGAAAGGGAATAAATAGGATTTAAATTTGTGTTTATTGGCTGTAACCATGCCTATCAGTTACTAGTCGGTCATATGTTTCTTTCTTAGCCACACAAAGAATAAATCTTTGTCTAAAGTGAAAAGTTTCTACTACTATTAATAATATACGGACAATAAAATTATATATATTTATTTATACTTAATTTTTACGAGTAGTAGCTCCAAATCTTCTCCACGCTCTATGCTTAAATGATGTTGGCATATTGTCACTTGCTAACATGATAAGAGCAATCTGCATGATCCTTTCTGTCTTTAAATCATAATACGCCAAGTTAAATGGATTAAGAGATTCTAATTGAATTAATCGGACTAACCGTTTGTATGTTAACATCCAATGTTTGAAGTTTCCGTCTTTGGATCTCATTGATAATCAAATATCAACTGGTGGGGAAAATTTTAGAAGTTTAAAGCATTCGATCTGTTTCTGATTGAATTTCCATATGAAGTAGAAATTTGACATCATTATGATAACTTGCATCCACCCAATATTACTTTGAAGTTGAAATGCATCAGTAAATTGTCTACCGAGGGTGCATTTAAGCAATACTTTTGAATTTTCTACCGCGAGTGTAAAAATCAACTAGTACAATTTAAAAATGGTTCAAATTCTTAAAGAAGAGGGCATACATGATTGAGCCAATAGTGATGCCAAAAGATCCACTGCTACCGCGGTTTGTGGATCTTTTGGCACAAATGAATTCAATAAGAAGAACGCGATGATGAAGAGAAGGCGGAAAGATGACTTTGACAACTCCCTGTCCCCGGAAAAGAACATCCTTCGACTAAACCAAAATGACAAAGTTGGATCATCCAAGCGCGCTGAGTCGAAACTTGATTTCTATCATTCTGGAACGCTGACTGAAGCTGATTTACGACTCTCACAATCGTCTAACTCACAAAGTTGGACATATAACAATGCACTTATAAAAAGTATCAAAATATAATACGATTTTTATATTTTCAAAACCAAAACAAACAGCAGTAGTCTTGATTTTTTCTTCATCTATTTTACCTAACTCTGCATTTGGATTTGTACCTTTTAGATCGAGAATTCTTTTTAAACATGCCATAAAAGAATAAAGGTTAATGGCTCCAACTTATTATAAACCCCATTAAAATTAAGGAATTTTTCGGGGAATTGCCTTAATATGGCCCTCAAATTTCATAAAGGTCATGACATTGCCCCGAAAAAATGGGGAGAAACAATTTTGTCCAGAACGGAAGTGTAACTTCCATCCTGGGGCCAAGACGGAAGTCCCACTTCCGTCCTGGATGACGTGGCAGCCTCCCTCACGCGCCTTGCCGCGCCATCCAGCCACTTCCGTCCTCAACTGGCAGTGTGTTGTCTAAAAAACACTTATTTTTTTTAGGGGTCTACAGTTTTTAGTGGTTATTTTTTTCAGGTGTTTGTATTACAACAACAAAAACAATATTTCCAAAACATATTGCTTACTAAAATTTTAGAAAAAAAATGAATAAATTGTATATTAATATATAAACAAACAACGGAATAATCGGAATAATATTTTACAACGAAAAAAAAGTAACATTCTTCGTAACTGCAATGAATGAAACGTAAACAACGTAAATGAAAATCTATCTACGGTGCCGAAGATGTGTATCGATCGGGGCGTCTCGGGTCCGGTCGAAAGAAGTAAATCCGGCCATTTCTCACACGCACGGTGCTACCAAAATCGGTTGCAATGAATTCCACGCCTTCCGGGTCAAGGAAAATCGGCTCCTCAGGGTAAAGCGGCATCGGCAACGGTGTCTGATGCTGCTTCTAAGAGATGTGCAGGCTGTACGAAGGCGACCCTCCCGAGTAGAAGCCCGGCTGTGCAGATGTAGAGGGCCCTGCACCAGGATCCCCTCCCGCCTGAATACCCGGTGAATAAGTACCGGGTGATGCAAATTGGTATTCAAAACGGGGGGGTATGTCGGCCTGACGGGGAACCTGTGTCTGTGTCGGAGACTGTGCCGGATCTGTCGCCGGTGTCGTAGTCGCCTCGCCGCCAAGTCCTCCCTCGCTGCCTCTCGATTCCTCCGCGTACCTTGCATCCCAACTTGGGACCGAGCCGGAACGGGCTCCCTAGGCTGCGTAATCGGTTCCACAACAGCGAGACTACGCCACATCCGCGAGATCGCGATCTGCAAGACAGGGGACTTCCGGCCGCCACGAACGCTTCTTTGATTGTCTTTGAAGCTTAGGGAGACGAGGGACTCGTAGTGGCCGATTGAGTTGGAGACCGGCTTATCAAGTTCCGTGATTATCAGTCTGTTGGCATCCGCCTGCAACATCAATTCTCGTGTCAGTATATTATAAACAAGGAAAAACAATGTAGACAAACAAAAAGAAAAAACTTACAATAATGTCTTCGGAATGCGCGATGGGTTGAATGCCCCTCGGGAGTGGACCGGCATCCCTGTTGCGTGGGTTTGTAAGAAGGTGCACGGTAATGCGATTGTACCAATCCATGTACTCACGGGTTGGTAAGATCACATTACTGGGGACCGGGACAGCGTTCGCCAGTGCATCCACTCGCTCATCCCACATGTCTATGTAGACTTTGTGCTTGTTCTCCCAGTTCATATTCGCTCCCGCCGTGTGGGTGTGGACGTCCCCTGGCCTCTCGTAATACCCTCCGCCACCGATGGGGTTGGTATCACCCTGCTTTGGGAACCCGAATTGCCCTAGCAACCCGGTCCGGCATGTGAAACTCAACCAACTCGAAACACACGAGTGGCGTACGGGCCCGACAGGTAGACAGGAAGCCGTCATCACGAGCGGCCCGGACGGCAATAACCCAGTCGGGGTACGGCCTCCACATGAACTGTCAAAAAAATTGTACATTAGCATAAATTAATTGCGCAAATTAAAAAAAAAATACGAAAATTACAATAAACCTTACCCCCTGAGCGTCCGTCAGTCGGTCAAGCTGGTCGCGAAACACCGTAAGCTGAGATTTCGGCGCGTTCTTGAAACTCCGGGCGGTATTCCAACGCGCCCCGTGTGCTCGGCCATCCGCGGGAATTTCATGCATAATCTCTCCCCGGTTCGCCGGCCGGAGAAATGATAGCGCTCCCACGCCCACAACTGGTACAAACAAACACGGATTAATCATCAAATATTTAAAAAAAATGCAGGTAACCAATAAAAAAACCATTAAAACCTCCTTCCAAACCTAGATCAAAAGGCAACAACCGGCTATGTCCTTAGACACGGCTACATGCGAGAGGTGCACAGCTGGCGGTATAGGTAAGACAGGACGCCGCTGGCTCAGGAATGATGGTCGAGGGCGAGGTCTCCGTCGCTGATGAGCAGGAGATAGCGCATGATCCCGCGCGACCCGGATTTATCAGGGAAAAGGAAAGTGGTGATGCAGAGGAAAATTAAGGTCCGGGCCCGCTGGTCAACCGCGACCTCCGTGGCATCCTCGCCTAGGGGCTCGGAAATGTGGGCATACACCTCTGCAAGCTCGATGGCGTAACCCCTAATTGACCCAGTGAGGGGAGGGAGGGGGGGCGGGGGCGGGGCGGGGCGGGGGCGGGGGCGGAATCCTAGGCTCTCTTGGACACACTCAATCCATTAACTCTTGGTCATGTTGTAGTCCTCGTGCCACGTCATCACGTTGCTCGCGGTGGGCGATCCCTATGAGGCATCCCTACGTCCTCTAGGGTGATGGTGACCTTACCGCATCGCGAGACGGAAGGAGTACGTCTCGGGGTGCCACCGCTCTACTAATGCGGTGACCAGTGCGTGGTCTATCTTTATCTTACCTATCCTACAACAACCCCCGAAACCTATACTGGTCAATGAGCTCTATCACTCTCGGGTTGCCCTCGTGTTGGTAGGTCTCAAAAAAACTCTCGTCATAGCTAATGACCTTCAAACCTCTGTCTAGGCCTACATCCCCGCCCCCAAATCCTAAGTGATCTATGTGAGGTGTGTTTGTTCAACACTACTCGGGATCAGTACTGGGATCGGGCATAAGGTGGGTCGGAAAAAACCATCTATAAAAAAAATGGTAGGATTTTATCAATTAAAAAATGCGTAAATTCACAATTCACAAAAAACAAAATTTAAGGATAAAATTAACCAATTTGCATTTAAATCATAAGGATTTAAAAATTCACCAAATTGCAATTAAAATACTAAACCAAAAAATTCACCAATTCTCTATTAAATAATATAATAAAATTAAAAAAAAACGATATGTTCACTAAATTAGATACTCACATCATTACTAAATATAAAAAAATTTAGGACAAATAGTGAAATTAAGGAAATAAGAGATATTAATTGAAATTAAAATACATAAATATCAAATTCACAAAATTGCAATTAAATTAAATACATTTTTAATCTGCAATTGAATTTTAAAATTATGGAAAAAAAATTAAAACAAAAATACTAATACCTCCAAATTTTAAAAATTTGGGAGAGCGAGAGAGTGGTGGTGGGGATGATGGACCTTGGCGGTGGGAGCGGCTGGAGGTTGCTGCAGCTGCAGGAGGGAGGGGTGGTTTTTTTTGGGAGAGAAAGATCTGTCGCGGTGGGTGGGGGGAAGAAGAAGAGTTTTTTTTTAAACTGGGAGGCCATAACGGAAGTGCCACTTCCGTCTTGGCCCCAGGACGGAAGTGGCACTTCCGTTCTGGACAAAAATGTTTCTCCCCATTTTTTGGGGGCCATGTCATGACCTTTATGAAATTTGGGGGCCATACTAAGGCAATCCCCAATTTTTTCCTCTAAATGTAAGATGGGTGGGGAGAACAAATCAAATTGAAGATGCAAGTTCTGCAAGTCAGGTGAAACTAGAACTTATATATTAGTGAATGAATTATAAAAGGATATGATTTCATAATTCTTTTCGAGGGAGTTTACAAGAACATTTAAAAAAAACAAAATATTTTTTTTCCCTACGAAAAATTCAGTAGTTAAAAAAATGTTAGATACGATCGTCACCCCACAACCTAATTCTCACCCCCACAAACTACTCCCAATATATCATCCCGTCACATATAACTTACCCCGGAGTAGTTTTTCCTTTTGTGTGGTTCGCGAGTTACTTGCACAAGACGATATTTATCTAGTGTGTGCTTTAGGTAACAACTCGTGATTCCCGAAATTAACAAATACACAAGACAAATGTATGGTTTTTTGGCATCCGCTTGCCCCTTAAAAAAGGTTGATTTCACCATTACTATTCCTTGAATCATCTCGTCCTAATCCTTCGGGACTACAGAGACTCATCGTTATTGAATCCTCTGTCCCAAAGCTTCCCTAACAGAGTTGCCCAGGGTGCAAGAAAGTGCTTCATCCCACCATCATCATTTCTAACCAAAGGGTTATTGGAGTTAACCTTATAGTAATAATTAGTCAAGAACATTTTTTGCAATTAATCATATATCAACGGACTACTCGGGATCACAAATTTCTATTCTTGGAAAGAAATAAAATCACCTAAGTTTTTTACAGAGATATAAACAAAATGGTTTACAGATTCGTACCTTTTCCTTTTCCTTCTTCTTTTTTATTTTATTTTATTTTTTTTCAAAATTATATAGATAGTCTAAATGATTATTGAGTCTGTCTTTCGCTGATGCCTTTTGACTTTAATTTGAAAGTATAATTTCGTAGCAAATGTGACGGTATATGGGAATTATTGTTTTAGTGGTATTATGTGAACAACTACTTTGTGCATCCATTGACAAACATTATGTCAGTCTTCAATCCATCTGCTTATGTATATTTTTTGGGAGCAACTACTTTGTACATTTATTGTCAAATGTTAGGTATGTCTCACACAGAGGCTTCTCAATTATTTTGGAGGCTCTGTGCTAAACTTTAAATGATTTTCTACGTGTGCCCGGAAATATGCATTAATTAAAATAAACTAAACTACATATGTTATTTTAAGTATATTAAAATCTAATACCATATCAGAAATAGGAGAACATTAAGGGAATAAGAAATTTAAACTATTATATACAGTAACTAAATTCATATTAACATGTACCGGGGACATGTGTTAGAAAAATTCAACTTCAAAAGGAGGCTCTATATATCCGGAAAATGAGATTTTTAGGTAAACATAAAACAAAATAAGTTTTGTATTAAATATTGAGGTCGGGAGGCCCAAATCTAAAAGGATTATAAATTTTTTTTAGTGGAAACACACACACACATATAACAAAAAAATTGGAGCCCACAATTTTTGGAGGTCATGCACGGTCGCTCACCTCGAACATGCTCTTAGTCGCCGCTGGTCTCACATCCATCTCTGTCCATATTTTGAATTATTGAAAATTTAATGATTTATTTTATTGTTGTTGAATTTTTGTATATAGATAAACTAAGGCCTTATTCAATCAAGGGCCTGTGGATCACTGACAACTGACTAAGGTTCCTGATCTTTGTCTGAGACAATATTGCTGATCATTATTCCAGATCAAAGAAACCTGGGATATCCCATAAATAACACCAAATTCAGTTTCTTTCCTACAATTGAAAGCTTTCAATATTAATGGAAATATATATATATATATATATTATCCTAACAAAGCTGGTTCTTTTGATATATAAGATTAAACTAAGGAAGGTCACACCGAGAGTCAGATGTACTCGAGCTTATGAGGAGTGAGTATATGGTTGATTAAGCAACCAGAGTTTAAATGCTAATGAGAATCCAAATTTTTGAGAAAAATAACTTCGAGGAACAAAGAAGAAAATAAAGAAGAGAGAATTTTGTGGAAGTTTTTCTATTTTCATTAAAATGAAAAGAAGCTCCTTGAGCTGTATATATACATGTCTAAAAGGGAAAGAAAATTAAAATAACTACCTCTAAAAATATCTTGTAATCCTAATTAGTAAATTAATTGAATTTAATACAAGTTTTGAGTTCCATTCGGGTTTGGAGAAATGGAGTTTGGATACTCCAGATTCTTTACTTCAGGGCCATTCCCTTTGTGCGTATTGGGCCTAATTTATTTCTTTTAATACCAGCCCAGTCCGCTTGTCTTTCATTCTAACTTGGCCTCGTGTCTTGCAACCACATCCTTTGAGTCCACTGCACTTGATCTCTTCTAACTCGGAGTGATCTCCATTGCCACTCTTTTTCTTCTTCTTCTTGCTACCCTGCACTTGTTCCAGACTTGATGTATAAACTTGTTACTTGATTTCAACAGCCCCCACAAGCTGGAACTTGGAACATATCAAACAACCCCAAATTGTGTATCAAATAATTCAATCTTCCTTTTTCCAAAGGCTTTGTAAAAACATCTGCAAGTTGTTTTTCAGAACTGATAGGCAAAGGCTTAATGACTTCTGCCAAGAATTTCTCTCTAACTAAATGACAATCAATCTCTATGTGTTTAGTTCTCTCATGAAATACTGGATTTTCTGCAATGTGTATAGCACTTTTGCTATCACAAAACACGGGAACAACTCTTCTTTGCTTTACTCCTAAGTCATATAACAAGTTAATCAACCACTCCACCTCACAAGTAGTTAGTGCCATTGCTCTATATTCAACTTCAGCTGAACTTCTAGAAACAGTTGGTTGTTTCTTTGATCTCCAGGATATCAAGGCATTGCCAAGAAAAACACACATTCTAGTTACTAATCTTCTAGTCTCTATACATCCAGCCCAGTCACTATTTGTGTATGCTCTTAAGTCAAATGAATTGTTTGCTGGATAATATAAGCCTTGTCCTGGTGTACCCTTAACATACCTCAATACTCTATGTGCTGCCTTCCAATTCATAATAGATGGTTTGTCTAGAAACTGGCTGAGCTGTTGAACAACAAAACTTATATCAGGCCTAGTCACTGTTAGATACAACAGTTTGCCTACTAATCACATGTATGCAGTTGTATCCTCAAAGTTCTCAGAGTCATTGTGAGCAAATTTTGTAACTGTTTCCATAAGAGTAGAAACAGGTGAACAATTTGAGAAACCTTCTTCTTCCAGCATGTCTATTACATACTTCCTTTGTGAAAGTACTAACCCCTCTTTGTTTCTTATGATCTCAATGCCCAAAAAATACTTTAATTCTCCAAGATCCTTTATTTTGAACTTGTCATGCAAAAACCTTTTAACAAATCAATTTATGTTAAGCTATCACTTACAAGAATGACATCATCCACATAAACTAATAAAGGAATGAAAGCATCAAAACCATTGTTATTATGCTTAATGAATAAACTGTAATCATGCCAAGATTGAACAAACCCTAGATTAAGCAATTCAGATGTCAACTTGGCATTCCACTCTCTACTTGCTTGTTTTAAATCATAAAAAGATTTATTTAACTTGCATACAAGATTACTGCCTGGTTCCACATAGCCAGGAGGTGGCATCATGTAGATTTCCTCATGCAATTCTCCATGTAAGAATGCATTGTTTATATCTAATTGATGGATTAACCATCATTTTGCTACTGCTAGTGCGAGTAATGTCCTTACAGATGTCATCTTTGCCACAGGTGAAAAAGTGCTCAAGTAGTCAATGCCAGCCTGCTGAGTATAACCCTTTGCAACTAGCCTGGCCTTATATCTTTCAAGATCACCATTTGATTTAAACTTTAATCTAAAGACCCATTTAATTCCAATAGCGTGTTTTCCTTCAGGCAATGGTACTAAGGTCCAGGTTTGATTATTTCCTTCAGACCCATTTATTTTCAATAGCGTGTGCGTGTCACGTATTAGCAACACATTTCCTATAATAACAACCATAAATATGCTAATTAATCTTAACTAACGTGTTATCACACATTCAACAATAATATTGTATTTAATTCAAGTATAAATAACCAAACTTCATTTTCCTAAGAAACCATTTCAGACTTATTCTTTGTTAAAGAACACCAACAAAACGACGAAGGCTTCATTCGAGTTAGTTTTCATTACTACTCTTCTGTTTATATCAACAGGTTATTTCTCTATCTCTCTTAGTATTTTTATCAACCCGAAGTCTCTGTAACATATTATTCTTTACAAATTTTACATTTCATCTCTTTTGAATTTTGTTTGAAACTTATAAAATTTATCTTTATTTTTAATTGTTTATCCTCTTAAATTTAAATATTCCCAATTAATTCATTGATTAAACCATCTTAAATTGCATCGAAAAAAATCCTTAAATGGCATCGAAAACATCCTCAAAAGATTTAAATTTTTTTTATGAGTTTCATAATTTACTATTGTGAAAATTAATTGGAACCTAAACTTGATTTTGTAAGAAACATTTAGAAAATTGTTTTAAGTTGCAAACAAAACCAAATTTTAAAATGTACGTCGAGAAAGACTAGTGCAGTTGCAGTTAAGCGCAATTGTTGTAACCGTTTCAACTATATTCTTTTTATGTATTGTAACTGTTTCAACTCGAGTTGTGATAAATTTTACATTACAATCACCAATTAAATTTTTTTTTAACTTGTAAAGTTTGCCCTCCGTCATATTCTTTTTTTTTATTTTTTTTGTCTTTTAAATTTCAAATTATATCTCCGATTTGCCCCTGATCAAGCACCTAAAGCGGCATTAGAAAAAAAACATTTCACAATGGCTCTACTTTGGAATATTTTATCTTTCAATGAGTATCAAAATTGACTGTCATAAGAAATGAAATGTAAACCAAAATTTTAGCTTCTAAGAAAATAAGAAGAAAATGTTTACGAGAGATGTATCATTCTGAGTGATAGGATTGTAGAATATGGATAATTCTGAAAACGTGATATTGGGATTAATCAAAAGACTTATAATTCATCTTTTTTACAATATAACGTTTTTGGACACTTCGAATTCTCTATAATATTTCATATATCACTCTTTGTAACATTGTTAATTAATTCTTAATTATAATCATTAAACTTTACTAGTTAAAGTTTAGGTTATAGAAATAAAAATTTCTATTATTAGATCGTTACAGATAGTGGTACAACGGATCCAAACCGTTTTTGAGGTTTTATTTTTGTATAAAGATTAAAAAGAAGAAAATAAATAATATTCTTTATCCTTTACTAATTTCAGTAATATAATAAAGAATGAAAGAATTATACGTATTAATGAGAATAACTTTAGAAAAACAATCTTAATTTTTTTTTCTATACAAAGCATTAATAAATGAAGTGGCAAAAGAACTAAAAAGCCTTAGTGCCCTTTTGGGCAGTTTTGTCTCAACTTAAACGGGTGTTTGGAATCAAAACACTATTTTAGAATGCGTTTGAAAACCACAATCGTGCTCAACTTTTCTAACGATCTTAAAAAACTACTAACTTCTAATATTATACATTATATTTTAGTCACATTTCAAATTTATCCTATATTTTCTTGAATACTAGAATGTATAGTTAATTCTATAATCACAATTTTTCTTGCATGATAATCAGAGGGTACTAGGATTTGATCACTTCTCTCGTCTGATAAATATGTTGGTTTAAGTATGTAATTATTTACTAGTTTTGTTTAAAAAAATTATTTATCAAACATTATTCTATAGATAATTTGGACATTTTGTTATTCAAAATCACTTTTGTGTAATATTTGCCAAATACATACATTATCATGTTTGGTCATAAAAGCTATTTTTTTAGAATTGACTTCCAAACACGAAACTGGTTTTTATTTCCTTAATATTGTAAAACGAGAACATATTAAGTTAAGAGGATTACTATTTTAAAAAGGAAGATAGAGTATGTCTTAGGTATTTAAGCGATAACAAATTAAGTTGAAAGGATTAATATTTTAAAAAGGAAGACGGAGTATGTCTTAGGTATTTGGTAAATTATTATATATCTAACCATATTATTATTGTCTAGTAGGTCTTTCGCACGATACATGTAAACCATGGGATTGTACGGATGGTCGTTGGGAATGTTGCCGTGAAATTTCAGACTGTAAGTCTAATGATTATGGTAATGGACGATTCGACTGCTGCTATTTATACACAGATTGTGACTGCCATTGCAGAGTCTTGAATAAAACTATTAATCTTCAAAGTTGCGATGGTTATGGACATTGTGTTTGTGCATGATCAAGAAGTTAATTCCACCTTTGTACAACTATAATATCAACCTAATATCTCCCTCCGTTGTTGTCAAGCATATGTTTTTTTTTTCCTTAGTAAAGAAGAAAGGGAATAAATAGGATTTAAATTTGTGTTTATCGGCTGTAAGCATGCCTATCAGTTACTAGTCGGTCATATGTTTCTTTCTTAGCCACACAGAGAATAAATCTTTGTCTAAAGTGAAAAGTTTCTACTACTATTAATAATATACGGACAATAAAATTATATATATTTATACTTAATTTTTACGAGTAGTAGCTCCAAATCTTCTCCACGCTCTATGCTTAAATGATGTTGGCATGTTATCACTTGCTAACATGATAAGAGTAATCTGCATGATCCTTTCCGTCTTTAAATCATAATACGCCAAGTTAAATGGATTAAGAGATTCTAATTGAATTAATCGGACTCAACGTTTGTATGTTAACATCCAATGTTTGAAGTTTCCGTCTTTGGATCTCATTGATAATCAAATATCAACTGGTGGGGCAAAGTTTAGAAGCTTAAAGCATTCGATCTGTTTCTGATTGAATTTCCATATGAAGTAGCAATTTGACATCATTTTGATAACTTGCATCCACCCAATATTACTTTGAAGTTGAAATGCATCAGTAAATTGTCATCGCGTATATATCCGAGGGTGCATTTAAGCAATACTTTTGAATTTTCTACCGCGAGTGTAAAAATCAACTAGTACAATTTAAAAATGGTTCAAATTCTTAAAGAAGAGGGCATACATGATTGAGCCAATAGTGATGCCAAAAGATCCACTGCTACCGCGGTTTGTGGATCTTTTGGCACAAATGAATTCAATAAGAAGAACGCGATGATGAAGAGAAGGCGGAAAGATGACTTTGACAACTCACTGTCCCCGGAAAAGAACATCCTTCGACTAAACCAAAATGACAAAGTTGGATCATCCAAGCGCGCTCAGTCGAAACTTGATTTCTATCATTCTGGAACGCTGACTGAAGCTGATTTACGACTCTCACAATCGTCTAACTCACAAAGTTGGACATATATCAATACACTTATAAAGGTAGAGAAGTGCACATAAGCGATTTTTTTCTTTTGTTTTCCAGCATTTCTGGCCTTCCTGCAACATAGTCTAGGTGCCCCTGACCGTCTCCATCGCCTCTGAAATCATTGGCCGATTGGTTGAAGAGAATCATTCCCAATAACAGGAGAGTGGTCCTGCAACAAAGTCTAGGTGCCCCTGACCGTCTCCATCGCCTCTGAAATCATTGGCCGATTGGTTGAAGAGAATCATTCCCAATAACAGGAGAGTGGTAGATAATAAAATTTGCCAAAAATAAGAGAAAATAATAGCTACATTTTTTTGTTGCGAAAGCTTGACAGAGATTTCCGTGTTCCCTTCCAGATGTTGGGCAAGTTTTCCTTCAATAAAGCCATAATACTAGAAAGTCTATCTGATTTGAGTGCAATAAAGCCATAGCAGATCTTTGTGGCGTTCTCTGTTGCACTCGCAAGCCCGTCTCGAACAATATTAATGATATGTACTACTTATTAAAGTTAGATCCCTAAATTGTTTTTTTTTAAAAATATAAATTATCAAAATATAATACGATTTTCATATTTTCAAAACCAAAAGAAACAACAGTAGTCTTGATTTTTTCTTCATCTATTTGACCTAACTCTGCATTTGGATTTCTACCTTTTAGATCGAGAATTCTTTTTAAACATGCCATAAAAGAATAAAGGTTAATGGCGTCCAACTTATTATAAACCCCATTAAAATTAAGGAATTTTTTCCTCTAAATGTAGATAGGTGGGGAGAACAAATCAAATTGAAGATGCAAGTTCTGCAATTCAGGTGAAACTAGAACTTATATATTAGTGAATAAATTATAAAAGGATACGATTTCAAAATTCTTTTCGAGGGAGTTTATAAGAACATATAAAAAACAAAATATTTTTTTCCCTACGAAAATTCAGCCGTTAAAAAAATGTTAGAGACAGTCGTCACCCCACAACCTAATTCTCACCCCTGTCCGGATTCGAACCTCCAACGAGCGTTCAAACTACTCCAAATATATGATCCCGTCGCATATAACTTACCTAGAGTAGTTTTTCCTTTTGTGTGGTACAAGATACGATATTTACCTAGTCTACGCTTTAGGTAACAACTGCGATTCCCGAAATTAACAAATACACAAGACAAATGTATGGTTTATTGGCATCTGCTTGCCCTTAAAAATGCTGATTTCACCATTACTATTCCTTGAATCATCTGTCCTAATCCTTCAGACTCCAACTCTACTGTTATTGAATCCTTTGTCTCAAAGCTTCCCTAACAGAGTTGCTCAGGGTGCAAGAAAGTGCTTCATCCCACCATCATCATTTCTAACCAAAGGGTTATTGGAGTTAACCTTATATTAATAATTAGTCAAGAACATTTTGCAATTAATCATATATCAACAGACACTGGGATAAAAAATTTCAATTAGGAAAACAATAAAATCACCTAAGTTTTTACAGAGATATAAACAAAATGGTTTATAGATTCGTACCTTTTCCTTCTTCTTCTTTTTTTATTTTTTTTTTTATTTTTTCAAAATCATATAGATAGTCTAAATGATTATTGAGTCTGTCTTTTACTGATGTCTTTTGATTTTAATTTGAGAGTATGATTCCGTAGTAAATGTGATGGTATATGGGGATTATTGTTTTAGTGGTATTATGTGAGCAACTACTTTGTGCTTCCATTGACAAACGTTATGTCAGTCTTCAATTCATCTGTTTAAGTATATTTTGGGAGCAACTACTTTGTACATTTATTTTCAAAGGTTAGGTATGTCTCACACAGAGGCGTCTCAATCATTTTGGAGGCTCTGTGCTAAACTTTATAGGATTTTCTACGTGTGCCCAGAAATACGCATTAATTAAAATAAACTAGACTACATATGTTATTTTAAGTATATTAAAATCTAATATCATATCAGAAATAGGAGAACATTAAGGGAATAAGAAACTTAAACTATTATATACAGTAACTAAACTCATATTAACATGTACCGGGGACATGTGTTAGAAAAATACAACTTCAAAAGAAGGCTCTATATATCCGGAAAATGAGATTTTTATGTAAACATAAAACAACATAATTTTTGTATTAAATATTGAGTTCGAGAGGCCCAAATCTAAAAGGATTACAAATATTTTTTAGTGGAAACACACACACACACACACACACACACACACACACACACACACACATATATATATATAACAAAAAAATTGGGGCCCACAAATTTTGGAGGCCCTGCACTGTCGATCTCCTCGAATATGCTCTTAGCCGTTGTTGGTCTCACATCCATCTCAGCCCATATTTTGAATTATTGAAAATTTAATGAGTTATTTTATTGTTGTTGTATTTTTGTATATAGATAGTGGCCTACTGTCTCTTCTCTCTCTCTCTTTTTTCTCTCTTTTCTTCCTCTTGAAGTTTCTTCCTTTCTTTGTTTCCATGGCTACCCATTCTCCACCCTTTTTTGGTGTCCTCACCCCTACTTTTGGCCACAAACATCGATGGATCTTCCCTAATGCGTTTTTCATCAAGAATCAAGACTTGGGTGTGAGATCTTTTGTCAATCTTCTTAGATCGACTAGTTGGTGGTAAGTTATGGATACCCAATTATGGGCCCTTTCTTGAGTTTCCATTTCTTTTCTAAGGGATTCTTTAGATCGTTGATAAGCTCATGTTCTTCTGAATTGCTGTCTATGAAAGAGGTTGAAACCAAGTGCTTGCCTCTAGGGTTCGAAAATGGCAATGAAGATGCTGCGGAGAAACTATCTTTTGTTTGTTTGTTAAATTAGTAGTTTTAGTTGCCTCCCACCTTTTGAGGTGTGGGTTCTTATCCGTTACTTTGTGTAACTTTATTTTATCTGTCATGTTTGTCTTTTTTCTTTCCTCAACTCTTCTCTTTTGTTGTATTATAAAAAGAGTTTGGGAACTTTTCAGGTTGTAATGGCCCTGACCATTTTATTATTAATGGATAATCCTTTATTCATCATCAGTGGCCTGTGGATCACTGACAACTGACTAAGGTTCCTGATCTCAATTTCATTAACTACGTTTTTTTTTAAGTTTGATTAGTACTGTGAACGATAAATAAATTTTTTATAAGTTTGATCTCTGTAATATTTTTATTAAAAATTTCATTTGTATAGTCTAAACTATAAACTATAAAATATAAACTGAAATCTTGAAAAATAAAGCATAAACACTAAACATGTCCTTCCATTTGTTTTCTACCAATGGATCCAAACCGAGTTAGATTCAGTGTCTAACAGATAAGAGGTATAGTCCCCAGGACCCTTTTTGTATACCTAGCTGATGTAGGCAGGAACTGATTTTTGGTAGGAGTATGGAGACTATGATTTACAATGTATATTCTCCATTTGGCATTGATAATACAAATCCCATTTCCATAAAAAAAGAAAGAAAAAAAAAAACAAAAAGAAACGAGGTAGAGTCCAAAAGTTTGGAGCCGTTGGTGAAAGTATCATTTCTGTGTGCATTTTGTCATAATGCATAGCTCAATGTGAGATCTTCTACAAGTGTTGTTGGTGTCGCTTTGCTTCTAACCATAGAGTAGGGTTCCATTCCAACTAAAGTAGACCCGTCTATAAGTATGTCTAAAGTGCCATTGAGAACAGTATCTCTCATTTTGAGGGGCCTCAAATCTCTCTCTCTCTCTCTCTCTCTCTCTCTCTCTATATATATATATATATATATATATATATATATATATATAATAGTAAAAAAAGTTGAAGATCTTGACTTTATTTCTAGTGCAATTATTGCACATAGAATTTTGTTTGGTTAGAATAACTGTTGTATCTACAAAAATAAGTTTTTGTAAATTGAAGTTGTTGAAGTCGTATATGTTCTACAATATCATTAGTTTTGATAGTAACTGAGAATGATATTTTGGAGAAAGTCGATTATGAAGATTCGATTGACGATTTTGCTTCAAGGAGTCTTAGAAGAATGACCATTTTTAAATAAAAGATGAATATTATGATTGCTCGCACTCTTGAAAATTGTTTTTATAATTATGTTTTGATACTTTTTATAATTTATAGATTTTTAAGAAAAAAATATTGATTAATTTTAATAAGTAGTACAATGCCTCAATATTATTTGAGACGTCGATATGCCAAAGACATGAAATTGAATCCATGATGTGATAGTGGTATACATATGTTGAATTCTTATTAAAGCACATCTACAATTTAAATTCTCCATTAACCATAACAATGAATTGCTAGAGGCTCTTAATATTGGAGCTCAATCGTTTTGTAAGTATCATTTCTTCCCCTTTGTCTTGTTGGGGTTACAAGTTATTAGAAAAGGAAAGCAACAGCTAAGAAACCTCAAAGCTGCAATCAAATTTATGAATAATTAATGCTGATGATAAATGGAAAATATTAAAAAGGAAAAGGTTGGTTTAGTTCATTAGGGAATAATTTCCAAACTACGTACTAAACAAACAAATTCGTATCCATTTTAAATCTCCTACTGTTTTTTTTTTTTTTTTTGGTAGACAAATCCCCTACTGTTATTTGTGACTAAGTGCTGTTTTGTTACGTTGGTTGGTGATGGAAATCAAAATGGTGATTAATTTCTGGATTGACTCTGAGAGAGATTGAAAAGAGTCTAGTTAAGGTGATAAGCAGGTTTTGTTCTTAACTCGTATTAATTGATTATCAGCCTCGGATCAAATTAATCCATGACTAGTTTGAAAATAGCCATTTCAATGAAAAATAGCTAAGAGAAAATAATTATTTAAGAAAAAGATAAGTATTTTATTTACGGTCGATTTAAAATCAACGGTTGGAATTTATAAGCATGTGCTAAAAAAAACAATTTTAATACTTTAATTAGACTCGGCTAAAAATTGTGGTAGTTGTATAATACATATCTAGAGGCTTGCCGTTGTGTCATTTTTCTTTCTTCTTCTATATTAAAGTTATTAGAATTTAATTTCCAACCTCTTAAACTACGAGTCAAGTAATCTATTATTACATCATTATCATTATTTATACGACCATTATTCTATTTCTATACTTTTTTTAAGAAAATTTTATCTCTATAATTGATAAACTAGTTATAGATAAGACATATCCACTACCATATAAAATGAAATACATATCTATTTTTAGAACAAACTATTATGAACATCATATGCCTGATATTATTTTAGATACTCTTTAAAGAGGCCACTTAGAAAATGGTTTGATGGCGATCGAGTGTTTGTATCATAGATAAATTTCTGAAAAAGTTAAAAAAATCCTAAAAGATAAAACATTTATAATCTATCAAGCTAATGCAATCAAGATAAATATACTCAATATGGGCAGACATAGTCTCTCAACACTATATTTGTATTTTTATTTCCACCACAAATTTCTCATTAACTAACAATTTAGACTTTATAAGAGATTAATTATGTATCTAACAGGAACGAACCGCTACATTTTGAATGTAGGCAAAACGACTTACTACAGTTCTAGTAGTAGATTTGCGCACTAAACTATGGCTCAGGAACAATATATACTCAATATGTCCAGACCTATATTCTCTCAACTCTATGTTCATAATTTACAGTTTCCCTCATCAACATACTTCTTTTTTTCAAAAATTGTAGAGCTACGGATAGTGTGCTGTAATACATGCCATTGAACTTTATTTTTATACTAACGTGTGACGCACGTTGGTAGGATTTTCGATTTATCCTTCTAAATATAATGAATAGAGAGATAAG
Organism: Vinca minor; assembly: GCA_026122235.1. Lineage (NCBI taxonomy): Eukaryota > Viridiplantae > Streptophyta > Magnoliopsida > Gentianales > Apocynaceae > Vinca > Vinca minor. The sequence continues at coordinate 2,218,947 of JAOCZM010000278.1, read as the reverse complement.
CTATTTTCCTTATTATAATTTAAATAAATTTAATCTATTCTTACAGTCACTAAAATAATAGTTTGATGGTCGAGTGTCTGAGTTGTAATTCAAAAGATAAGTAATCAAATGCTAGCAACTTTAGCAAACTCCAACTTCTCTTATTTTCTCTATATTGTAATAGTATGTGTATTTTTTGCTTATTTACATCTGATATCTATTGCAAATTTTCTATCTTTAAATGTTTTTTTAGTTTTAATTTTTTTTCCTTTTATAATATTACTTAATATATTAATAAATTATTTTAATTTTAATTTTATAATTTCTAATATACTTAATTTAGTTCAACTTGTTTGACAATAATTTCCGTAATAATAATATTTATTTTTCTTTTTATCTTTGGGTGAGAAAAAGGGACTTGATGGTTGTTTTATTTGGAGGGAGTACTTTTTTTTTTTGTCGATTTTGATTTTGTTTCCGTCGTCACATGCATAACACATGATGATTTTGCCAAAACAATACTTTTTCAGAAAGATAAATCGGTGCCCGAAAATAAATTAAGGACCAAAAAAATTAAAAATCAGGAAGATAAAATTGTCATACTGTAAATAATTTAAGGATTAAATTAACGAACAAAAAAATATTTCTGGGGCACATGGTCCCTCCCTCCCCTATCTATCCACCCTCTAACCTCCTATATATCATATTTACATGGTCCTCTCCCCCATATCAAGAAATTTATATCTACCATTTCATGCCACATTCACCGCAGAATCAAAAAGTGCTGATGATCCCACCAAATATATATATATATATATATATATATATATATATATATATATATATATATATATATATATATATATATATATATATATATTCTATCATTTCATGCCACGTTCGCTCAATTTTTTTTGGATGCTATCTAATTTGCCAAAGTAAGAGCAGTTGTGCAATAAATTTAATGGTCGCACTTTAAGATCGTGGGTACGAAGTGTGATAGGTTCATTCTGAAAGATTTATTTTCCCTCTCTTTAGGCAAAAAATCATATGTACCCATTATGTGTCTCGTTTCCTTTCTCCACAAATAGTGGCGGAGGCAGAAATTTATCTTTAGGGGACACAATTAACATTGACAAAATAAATTCATAAGAGCATATAAAATATTTCATTACAATTGTTCCCTACACGTTTTCATACTCTGATAATATTCTATAATTATATCATTTTCGATAGTATCAAAAACATCTTTCTCAACAAAAGCAATTAAAGTATCATTCAACCACTGATCTCCAATTCGATTGCGTAGACGATTCTTGACAAAAGTCATTGCAGAAAATACTCTCTCAACTGAAGCAATAGCCACCGGTAGAATTAAAGCCAATGTCAAAAGTTTGTAAACTAATGGGTAAACTTGATGCTTGTTCTTTGCAAATAACCTCTGTGAAAGCTCACTAAGACCCTGCAATCCTTGAAACTCTTCACTCATACGCATTTCAATAATATATGTATCAAGTTGATCATCCATTGCTAAGATATGTCCTGCATCAAAATCCAATGGATAATATCCACATAGTCGAATCAATTTGTTCTTGTCAAAATCAGTGAAGGATCTATTTGGACACAAGCACGCAACACAAATTATTAGGTCACTATTCACCTCCGAATAATTGATCAATTGCAGCCTTAAGAGAGATAGTTGTAGTACTTGATACATGACTAACACCAACAAAATGCTCCAATATTTTTCCATTACTCACATAACAAAATATTACCGACATTTGCTCCTTCATTGATATGTCACGAGATTCATCAACAAGATTAGAAAACAATCTATTACCAATATCTTTGATAGTCACATTTTAAATTGTAGAAGCAATGGCACTAACAATATATTTTTAAACACACGGAGATGTTAATTTGAGATTTTCAGGCGCATTCTTCAAAGCTACTGCAACCGACTAGAATTCTCATTATACCATGACAAACAAAATTGCCTATATTTCGTATCAATTTTTGTAGCTGAAAATAAATGGTTTCTAGTGAAGATTAAAGAAGCATTAAAAGGGTTACCTATTTAATTCAAATTATGAAGGATGATGAGGATTGATGATTGAGGACAAAATAAACCCTAATGAGAGCTTGAGAGGGAAAAATCGCCATTGTATTTGTTGTTGTTGAGACTTGAGTAACAGAGAGAAATGAGTCGTGACTTTTGCTATCTTGAAGACTTTTACTCCTGGTAGACTTGTAGACTTGTAGTCTACAACTTATAGACTGTGGTTTTTATAAAATCTTATAGACTAGAGTTTTTTTTTGTTAAAAGAGTTATACACACTTTTCTAGTAGTAATTTTTTTTTATTAAATAAATATTATAGTCTTTTACACACTTAAACTTGTTACAATTTTAACCAAATTTGTTAATATATAAGTGATGTCAATTCTATAATTCACGAACAAAATAATCTAATTTTAAATCGTAAAGTGATTCGAAATGGATACAATAAACAATATTCACGGGACGAGGTGTTACAAAAATGAAACTAAAACTATTAAAAAAATAAAAATTTTGGAAAAAACTGGTAGGCCCTACTGTGCCTCCGTCAGTGCCTACAAATAGATGATTGACACGTATTCATGTTTCTCCTACGTTTCTATTATTTTTTTTAGGTTATAATTTTTTTAATTAAAAAATTAACACATATCAATTTCGTATTTTTTAATTAGTAGCACAGAAAATAAGACACCGAACGGAAATAAGAGATTCCTACCGCTCTCTTGATAGACAATGGATCATTCTCTTCTTTTTTAAATGTATGGATCATACTTAAAAGCAAAGAATTTCTTTGTTATTATTCTTGTTTTTGAATTAATGTATTTTTTTGGGAAATTAGCCTATTTAGTCCCCCAATAATTTTCGTTTAGCCTGTAAAGTCCCCCAGAAATTTTCATTCAGCCCGTAAAGTCCCCAATGTTTAATTTCAACTTGTAAAGTTCCTTATCTATTTACGGGTTACATATAGAGGTTCCACTACCTCTTCTGTGGCGGAATCAGGGCAGCCCCAAATTCAATGTCATCCACGTGCTTGATGAGCGGGGGAATAATTATCAGTTTCAATCTATAAAATTTACAAAATACAAAAAATCAGTATAAAAATTGTTATAAAAAAAAACCCCAAATTCTATATCTCTAATTTGTAGGAACCCATTTTCCCTAAGTCCTTCGCATAAGAGGTGGTGGAACCTCTATATGCACCCCGTAAATAGGTAAGGGACTTTAGAGGCTGAAATTAAACAATGGGTACTATACAGGCTAAATAAAAATTTCTGGGAGACTTTACAGGCTGAAAGAAAATTTCTGGGGGACCTTACAGGCTGAAATTAAATATTGGGGACTATACGGGCTAAACAAAAATTTTTGGGGACTTTACAAGCTGAAATTAAACATTGGGGAGTATACAGTCTAAACGAAAATTTTTTAGAGGATTAAATAGACTGATTTCCTTTTTTTTTTTTTGTACTTTCAAGCAACTTCGTGTTTATCCCTATCTACTTAATTAGCTTGAAATTTTCCTAACTTGAATCTATAGTTCTGTTTGAATGACTTGCCAAAGAGGGCTTTGGGGAGCATTTAACGGTTAAGCAATTGAAGCCAAGTTTGAAGAAGAACTTTCCCACCAACATCTTCCAATAAGGACTGCAAATTATTTCTCTGTCCTTATTAATCTTCTTTAATTATGTTTGTAATGACCAATTTTCAGAGGTTGCCTTAGTTATTCCACACGTGTCTCCCAGTCACATTCTAAAATACACATTTTTTTTCTCTTCAAGAATAATGGGAAAATAATAATTCCCTCTTGGGAATTAAAATACACTTAAATCTCACCAACCAATTTTCTTAGAGCCAAATAACACAATATTATGTGCATTGATTTTTTGCCTTTGAAGGTCATCTTTCCCTAGAGTTTCCAAATTTATTCATATTCTTATGGTGTATCCAACTTTTCTTTCTTCGGTGGGATCAAATAAAGTTTTTATTCGATATTTTTTTTGTCTTTTTTTAATTTTATAAAAGGTAATGAGATTAAATTCACTTTAAAGAGACTATCAGATAAGAACCATTTTCTTACATACATTCTATTCTTAGTCCGAATGAATTTGTCTGCCTCAAACACAAACCTGAATCATTTGTTGTTCAAAGACAATTTGTAAATGAGATTTCTTCGAATCTCAAGCACATGAAGCACTTCGATGAGAGTTAGCTTTTTCCCAGATATCATCTTTAGAACAATATTGCCCTTTACTTCAACCTTGGAGAATGTAGAGTTTCCCATGTAGCAGGCTTCATTCTCAACAGTTTGATAAGTCTTGAACATCAATTTGTTGGTACAAATATAGCGAGTAGCACCCGTGTCTACAAATAAATTCCTTTGGGTTTCCCCTATCATATTCACCTTTGAAACGACATCAGTGATATGCATGTCCTCCATTCCAGAGTTCAACTTAACGGCCTCAGATACATGAGCATAGTCAACATATGGGTACTTGTTCTTGTTCTCACTCCAATTGAACCTCTTATTCTTATTGTAGTTATTACTTTGACCGTCAACACGGCTGCGACATTCCTTTAATTTGTGGTTTTGCTTACCACTTACAAAGCAGCTTCTAGTGAACTTCTTGTTGAGGTTCGACCTTTCAAGTCATCGGGCACTTCCTCTTTCCCCCATCTTCGATAACATATTCCTTTGAGACAAAAGTATAAGGCCTTTTTGAAGCCTTCCTCACATCCTGTTCAATTCTCAACTTCAAAATCAGATATTCAAGGGTCATTTTCTTCTTCTTGTGCTTAAGGTAATGCTTGAAATCAACCTAAGAAAGGAGTAATTTCTCAATCATCAACGCCACCTGCAACGAGTCGTTGATCCCCATCCCCCAGCGGCAAGATCATGATAAATCTTCTGTAGCTCTTCACTCTGCTTAATGGCATATTTTTCATCGTCCATTTTAAAATCGTGGAAGCGAGTAGCAATGAATTTCTTAGCACCTACATCATCTACATCAATGAATTCAGATTAAATCCTGGATAAGACCGTAGTTAACCACTAGCCCTTGAGCTCTATTGGCTCGCCTAATTGCTTCAGGCCTACAAGAGCAACGAGTTCCTAAGGTACAACATCCAATCACACTGCTCACCAGAAGCGTAGAGAATCAGTATTTCGAACCTTCTGTACATAACTAACTCTCTATGAACTAATAGTAAAATGCAGAAATTGAAGTAGGGAGATGTTATTCGTAGCAAATAATTATATGGGTGAAACTACGGGTTTTTCGATCTGTTATAAAAGGCAATCTCCTCCCCCCCCACATAATCATTTTAATCACTAATTACCTTAATCAAACTATTATATATATATATATATATATATATATATATATATGTGTGTGTGTGTGTGTGTGTGTGTCACGTATTAGCAACACATTTTCTATAATAACAACCCTGGACATATGTTAATTTATCTAAACTAACGTGTTATCACACATTCAACAACAATATTGTATCTAATTGAAGTATAAATAACAAAACTTCATTTTCCTAAAAAACCATTTCGGACTTATTCTTTGTTAAAGAACACCATCAAAATGAGGAAGGCTTCATTCGAGTTAGTTTTCATTACTGCTCTTTTGTTTATATCAACAGGTTATCTCTCTATCCCTCTTAGTATTTTTATCAACCCAAAGTCTCTGTAACATATTATTCTTTTCAAATTTTACATTTCATCTCTTTTGAATTTTGTTTGAAACTTATAAAATTTGTCTTTATTTTTAATTGTTTATCCTCATAAATTTAAATATTCCCAATTAATTCATTGATTAAACCATCTTAAATTGCATCGAAAAAAATCCTTAAATGGCATCGAAAACATCCTCAAAAGATTTAATTTTTTTTTTTATGAGTTTCATAATTTACAATTGTGAAAATTAATTGGAACCTAAACTTGATTTTGTAAGAAATATTTAGAAAATTGTTTTAAGTTGCAAACAAAACCAAATTTTTAAAATGTACGTCGAGAAAGACTAGTGCGATGCGAGTTAAGCGCAATTGTTGTAATCTATTTCAACTCTATTCTTTTTTATGTATTGTAATCTGTTTCAACTCGACTTGTGATAAATTTTACATTACAATCACCAATTAATTTTTAACTTTGGAAGTTTGCCCTCCGTCATATTCTTTTTTTGATTTTTTTTGTCTTTTAAATTTCAAATTATATCTCCGATTTGCCCCTGATCAAGCACCTAAAGCGGCATTAGAAAAAAACATTTTACAATGGCTTTACTTTGGAATATTTTATCTTTCTATGAGTGTCAAAATTAACTATCATAAGAAAAGAAATGGAAACCAAAATTTTAGCTTCTAAGAAAATAAGTAGAAAATGTTTATGAGAGATGTATCATTCTGGGTGATAGGATTGTAGAATATGGATAATTCTGAAAACGTGATATTGGGATTAATGAAAAGACTTATAATTCATCTTTTTTTACAATATAACGCTTTTTGGACACTTCAGATTATCTATAATATTTCATATATCACTCTTTTGCAACATTGTTAATTAATTCTTAATTATAATCATTAAACTTTACTAGTTAGAGTTTAGGTTATAGAAATAAAAATTTCTAGTATTACATGTTACATATAGTGGTACAAAGGATCCAAACCGTTTTTGAGGTTTTATTTTTTTATAAATATTAAAAAGAAGAAAATAAATAATATTCTTTATCCTTTACTAATTTCAGTAATATAATAAAGAATGAAAGAATTATACGTATTAATGAGAATAACTTTAGAAAAACAATCTTAATTTTTTTTCTATACAAAGCATTAATAAATGAAGTGGCAAAAGAACTAAAAATCCTTAGTGCCCTTTTGGGCAGTTTTGTCTCAACTTAAACGGGTGTTTGGAATCAAAACACTATTTTAGTATGCGTTTGAAAATGAAAATCACAATCGTGCTCAACTTTTCTAACGATCTTAAAAAACTACTAACTTCTAATATAATACATTATCTTTTAGTTACATTTCAAATTTATCCTATATTATCAGAGGGTATTAGGATTTGATCACTTCTCTCTTGTCCGATAAGTATGTTGGTATCGAGTATGTAATTATTTACTAGTTTTGTTTTAAAAAATTATTTATCAAACATTATTCTATAGATAATTTGGACATTTTGTTATTCAAAATCACTTTTGTGTAATATTTGCCAAACACATACATTATCGTGTTTGTTCATAAAAGCTATTTTTTTAGAATTGACTTCCAAACACGAAACTGGTTTTTATTTCCTTAATATTGTAAAACGAGAACATATTAAGTTAAGAGGATTACTATTTTAAAAAGGAAGACAGAGTATGTCTTAGGTATTTAAGCGATAACAAATTAAGTTGAAAGGATTAATATTTTAAAAAAGGAAGACGAGTATGTCTTAGGTATTTGGTAAATTATTATATATCTAATCATATTATTATGTCTGGTAGGTCTTTCGCACGATACATGTAAACCATGGGATTGTACGGACGGTCGTTGGGAATGTTGCCGTGAACTTTCAGACTGCAAGTCTAATGATTGTGGTAATGGACGATTCGATCGCTGCTATTTATACACGATTGTGATCGCCATTGCAGAGTCTCGAACAAAACTATTAATCTTCAAAGTTGCGATGGTTATGGACATTGTGTTTGTGCATGATCAAGAAGTTAATTCCACCTTTGTGCAACTATAATATCAACCTAATATCTCCCTCCGTTGTTGTCAGACAAATGTTTTTTTTTCCTTAGTAAAGAAGAAAGGGAATAAATAGGATTTAAATTTGTGTTTATTGGCTGTAACCATGCCTATCAGTTACTAGTCGGTCATATGTTTCTTTCTTAGCCACACAAAGAATAAATCTTTGTCTAAAGTGAAAAGTTTCTACTACTATTAATAATATACTGACAATAAAATTATATATATTTATTTATACTTAATTTTTACGAGTAGTAGCTCCAAATCTTCTCCACGCTCTATGCTTAAATGATGTTGGCATATTGTCACTTGCTAACATGATAAGAGCAATCTGCATGATCCTTTCTGTCTTTAAATCATAATACGCCAAGTTAAATGGATTAAGAGATTCTAATTGAATTAATCGGACTAACCGCTTTGTATGTTAACATCCAATGTTTGAAGTTTCCGTCTTTGGATCTCATTGATAATCAAATATCAAGCTGGTGGGGAAAATTTTAGAAGTTTAAAGCATTCGATCTGCTTTCGATTGAATTTCCATATGAAGTAGAAATTTGACATCATTATGATAACTTGCATCCACCCAATATTACTTTGAAGTTGAAATGCATCGATGAAATTGTCTACCGAGGGTGCATTTAAGCAATACTTTTGAATTTTCTACCGCGAGTGTAAAAATCAACTAGTACAATTTAAAAATGGTTCAAATTCTTAAAGAAGAGGGCATACATGATTGAGCCAATAGTGATGCCAAAAGATCCACTGCTACCGCGGTTTGTGGATCTTTTGGCACAAATGAATTCAATAAGAAGAACGCGATGATGAAGAGAAGGCGGAAAGATGACTTTGACAACTCCCTGTCCCCGGAAAAGAACATCCTTCGACTAAACCAAAATGACAAAGTTGGATCATCCAAGCGCGCTGAGTCGAAACTTGATTTCTATCATTCTGGAACGTTGACTGAAGCTGATTTACGACTCTCACAATCGTCTAACTCACAAAGTTGGACATATAACAATACACTTATAAAAAGTATCAAAATATAATACGATTTTTATATTTTCAAAACCAAAACAAACAGCAGTAGTCTTGATTTTTTCTTCATCTATTTGACCTAACTCTGCATTTGGATTTGTACCTTTTAGATCGAGAATTCTTTTTAAACATGCCATAAAAGAATAAAGGTTAATGGCGTCCAACTTATTATAAACCCCATTAAAATTAAGGAATTTTTTCGGGGAATTGCCTTAATATGGCCCCCAAATTTCATAAAGGTCATGACATGGCCCCGAAAAAATGGGGAGAAACAATTTTGTCCACTTCCGTCCTGGGGCCAAGACCGAAGTCCCACTTCCGTCCTGGATGCGTGGCAGCCTCCCTCACGCGCCTTGCCACGCCATCACTTCCGTCCTCAACTGGCAGTGTGTTGTCTAAAAAACACTTATTTTTTTAGGGGTCTACAGTTTTTAGGGGTTATTTTTTTCAGGTGTTTGTATTACAACAACAAAAACAATATTTCCAAACCACATTGCTTACTAAAATTTTAGAAAAAAAATGAATAAATTGTATATTAATATATAAACAAACAACGGAATAATCGGAATAATATTTTACAACGAAAAAAAAGTAACATTCTTCGTAACTGCAATGAATGAAACGTAAACAACGTAAATGAAAATCTATCTACGGTGCCGAAGATGTGTATCGATCGGGGCGTCTCGGGTCCGGTCGAAAGAAGTAAATCCGGCCATTTCTCACACGCACGGTGCTACCAAAATCGGTTGCAATGAATTCCACGCCTTCCGGGTCAAGGAAAATCGGCTCCTCAGGGTAAAGCGGCATCGGCAACGGTGTCTGATGCTGCTTCTAAGAGATGTGCAGGCTGTACGAAGGCGACCCTCCCGAGTAGAAGCCCGGCTGTGCAGATGTAGAGGGCCCTGCACCAGGATCCCCTCCCGCCTGAATACCCGGTGAATAAGTACCGGGTGATGCAAATTGGTATTCAAAACGGGGGGGTATGTCGGCCTGACTGGGAACCTGTGTCTGTGTCGGAGACTGTGCCGGATCTGTCGCCGGTGTCGTAGTCGCCTCGCCGCCAAGTCCTCCCTCGCTGCCTCTCGATTCCTCCGCGTACCTTGCATCCCAACTTGGGACCGAGCCGGAACGGGCTCCCTAGGCTGCGTAACCGGTTCCACAACAGCAGACTCTGCCACATCCGCAGATCGCGATCTGCAAGACAGGGACTTCCCGGCCGCCACGAACGCTTCTTTGATTGTCTTTGAAGCCTAGGAGACGAGGGACCTGTAGTGGCCGATTGAGTTGGAGACCGGCTTATCAAGTTCCGTGATTATCAGTCTGTTGGCATCCGCCTGCAACATCAATTCTCGTGTCAGTATATTATAAACAAGGAAAAACAATGTAGACAAACAAAAAGAAAAAACTTACAATAATGTCTTCGGAATGCGCGATGGGTTGAATGCCCCTCGGGAGTGGACCGGCATCCCTGTTGCGTGGGTTTGTAAGAAGGTGCACGGTAATGCGATTGTACCAATCCATGTACTCACGGGTTGGTAAGATCACATTACTGGGGACCGGGACAGCGTTCGCCAGTGCATCCACTCGCTCATCCCACATGTCTATGTAGACTTTGTGCTTGTTCTCCCAGTTCATATTCGCTCCCGCCGTGTGGGTGTGGACGTCCTGGCCCTCTGTAATACCCTCCGCCACCGATGGGGTTGGTATCACCTGCTGGAACCCGAATTGCCTAGCAACCCGGTCCGGCATGTGAAACTCAACCAACTCGAAACACACGAGTGGCGTACGGGCCCGACAGGTAGACAGGAAGCCGTCATCACGAGCGGCCCGGACGGCAATAACCCAGTCGGGGTACGGCCTCCACATGAACTGTCAAAAAAATTGTACATTAGCATAAATTAATTGCGCAAATTAAAAAAAAAATACGAAAATTACAATAAACCTTACCCCCTGAGCGTCCGTCAGTCGGTCAAGCTGGTCGCGAAACACCGTAAGCTGAGATTTCGGCGCGTTCTTGAAACTCCGGGCGGTATTCCAACGCGCCCCGTGTGCTCGGCCATCCGCGGGAATTTCATGCATAATCTCTCCCCGGTTCGCCGGCCGGAGAAATGATAGCGCTCCCACGCCCACAACTGGTACAAACAAACACGGATTAATCATCAAATATTTAAAAAAAATGCAGGTAACCAATAAAAAAACCATTAAAACCTCCTTCCAAACCTAGATCAAAAGGCAACAGCCAGCTATGTCCTTAGACACGGCCTGTGCAGAGGTGCACAGCTGGCGGTATAGGTAAGACAGGACGCCGCTGGCTCAGGAATGATGGTCGAGGGCGAGGTCTCCGTCGCTGATGAGCAGGAGATAGCGCATGATCCCGCGCGACCCGGATTTATCAGGGAAAAGGAAAGTGGTGATGCAGAGGAAAATTAAGGTCCGGGCCCGCTGGTCAACCGCGACCTCCGTGGCATCCTCGCCTAGGGGCTCGGAAATGTGGGCATACACCTCTGCAAGCTCGATGGCGTAACCCCTAATTGACCCAGTGAGGGGGAGGGGAGGGGGGCGGGGGCGGGGCGGGGCGGGGGCGGGGGCGGAATCCTAGGCTCTCTTGGACACACTCAATCCATTAACTCTTGGTCATGTTGTAGTCCTCGTGCCACGTCATCACGTTGCCCGCGGTGGGCAGTCCTATGAGGCATCCTACGTCCTCTAGGGTGATGGTGACCTTACCGCATCGCAGACGGAAGGAGTACGTCTCGGGGTGCCACCGCTCTACTAATGCGGTGACCAGTGCGTGGTCTATCTTTATCTTACCTATCCTACAACAACCCCCGAAACCTATACGGTCAATGAGCTCTATCACTCTCGGGTTGCCCTCGTGTTGGTAGGTCTCAAAAAAACTCTCGTCATAGCTAATGACCTTCAAACCTCTGTCTAGGCCTACATCCCCGCCCCAAATCCTAAGTGATCTATGTGAGGTGTGTTTGTTCAACACACTGGGATCGTACGGACCGGGCATAAGGTGGGCCGGAAAAACCATCTATAAAAAAATGGTAGGATTTTATCAATTAAAAATGCGTAAATTCACAATTCACAAAAACAAAATTTAAGGATAAAATTAACCAATTTGCATTTAAATCATAAGGATATAAAAATTCACCAAATTGCAATTAAAATACTAAACCAAAAAATTCACCAATTCTCTATTAAATAATATAATAAAATTAAAAAAAAACGATATGTTCACTAAATTAGATACTCACATCATTACTAAATATAAAAAATTTAGGACAAATAGTGAAATTAAGGAAATAAGAGATATTAATTGAAATTAAAATACATAAATATCAAATTCACAAAATTGCAATTAAATTAAATACATTTTTAATCTGCAATTGAATTTTAAAATTATGGAAAAAAAATTAAAACAAAAATACTAATACCTCCAAATTTTAAAAATTTGGGAGAGCGAGAGAGTGGTGGTGGGGATGATGGACCTTGGCGGTGGGAGCGGCTGGAGGTTGCTGCAGCTGCAGGAGGGAGGGGTGGTTTTTTTTGGGAGAGAAAGATCTGTCGCGGTGGGTGGGGGGAAGAAGAAGAGTTTTTTTTTTTTTAAACTGGGAGGCCATAACGGAAGTGCCACTTCCGTCTTGGCCCCCGAGGGACGAAGTGGCACTTCCGTTCTGGACAAAAATGTTTCTCCCCATTTTTTGGGGGCCATGTCATGACCTTTATGAAATTTGGGGGCCATACTAAGGCAATCCCCAATTTTTTCCTCTAAATGTAAGATGGGTGGGGAGAACAAATCAAATTGAAGATGCAAGTTCTGCAAGTCAGGTGAAACTAGAACTTATATATTAGTGAATGAATTATAAAAGGATATGATTTCATAATTCTTTTCGAGGGAGTTTACAAGAACATTTAAAAAAACAAAATATTTTTTTCCCTACGAAAATTCAGCCGTTAAAAAAATGTTAGATACAGTCGTCACCCCACAACCTAATTCTCACCCCACAAACTACTCCCAATATATCATCCCGTCACATATAACTTACCTGGAGTAGTTTTTCCTTTTGTGTGGTTCGCGAGTTACTGCACAAGACGATATTTATCTAGTGTGTGCTTTAGGTAACAACTGTGATTCCCGAAATTAACAAATACACAAGACAAATGTATGGTTTTTTGGCATCTGCTTGCCCTTAAAAAAGGTTGATTTCACCATTACTATTCCTTGAATCATCTGTCCTAATCCTTCAGACTACAGCACTACTGTTATTGAATCCTCTGTCCCAAAGCTTCCCTAACAGAGTTGCCCAGGGTGCAAGAAAGTGCTTCATCCCACCATCATCATTTCTAACCAAAGGGTTATTGGAGTTAACCTTATAGTAATAATTAGTCAAGAACATTTTTGCAATTAATCATATATCAACAGACACTGGGATCACAAATTTCTATTCTTGGAAAGAAATAAAATCACCTAAGTTTTTTACAGAGATATAAACAAAATGGTTTACAGATTCGTACCTTTTCCTTTTCCTTCTTCTTTTTTATTTTATTTTATTTTTTTTCAAAATTATATAGATAGTCTAAATGATTATTGAGTCTGTCTTTCACTGATGCCTTTTGACTTTAATTTGAAAGTATAATTTCGTAGCAAATGTGACGGTATATGGGAATTATTGTTTTAGTGGTATTATGTGAACAACTACTTTGTGCATCCATTGACAAACATTATGTCAGTCTTCAATCCATCTGCTTATGTATATTTTTTGGGAGCAACTACTTTGTACATTTATTGTCAAATGTTAGGTATGTCTCACACAGAGGCTTCTCAATTATTTTGGAGGCTCTGTGCTAAACTTTAAATGATTTTCTACGTGTGCCCGGAAATATGCATTAATTAAAATAAACTAAACTACATATGTTATTTTAAGTATATTAAAATCTAATACCATATCAGAAATAGGAGAACATTAAGGGAATAAGAAATTTAAACTATTATATACAGTAACTAAATTCATATTAACATGTACCGGGGACATGTGTTAGAAAAATTCAACTTCAAAAGGAGGCTCTATATATCCGGAAAATGAGATTTTTAGGTAAACATAAAACAAAATAAGTTTTGTATTAAATATTGAGGTCGGGAGGCCCAAATCTAAAAGGATTATAAATTTTTTTTAGTGGAAACACACACACACATATAACAAAAAAATTGGAGCCCACAATTTTTGGAGGTCATGCACGGTCGCTCACCTCGAACATGCTCTTAGTCGCCGCTGGTCTCACATCCATCTCTGTCCATATTTTGAATTATTGAAAATTTAATGATTTATTTTATTGTTGTTGAATTTTTGTATATAGATAAACTAAGGCCTTATTCAATCAAGGGCCTGTGGATCACTGACAACTGACTAAGGTTCCTGATCTTTGTCTGAGACAATATTGCTGATCATTATTCCAGATCAAAGAAACCTGGGATATCCCATAAATAACACCAAATTCAGTTTCTTTCCTACAATTGAAAGCTTTCAATATTAATGGAAATATATATATATATATATATTATCCTAACAAAGTCTGGGTTCTTTTGATATATAAGATTAAACTAAGGAAGGTCACACCGAGAGTCGATGTACTCGAGCTTATGAGGAGTGAGTATATGGTTGATTAAGCAACCAGAGTTTAAATGCTAATGAGAATCCAAATTTTTGAGAAAAATAACTTCGAGGAACAAAGAAGAAAATAAAGAAGAGAGAATTTTGTGGAAGTTTTTCTATTTTCATTAAAATGAAAAGAAGCTCCTTGAGCTGTATATATACATGTCTAAAAGGGAAAGAAAATTAAAATAACTACCTCTAAAAATATCTTGTAATCCTAATTAGTAAATTAATTGAATTTAATACAAGTTTTGAGTTCCATTCGGGTTTGGAGAAATGGAGTTTGGATACTCCAGATTCTTTACTTCAGGGCTATTCCCTTTGTGCGTATTGGGCCTAATTTATTTCTTTTAATACCAGCCCAGTCTGCTTGTCTTTCATTCTAACTTGGCCTGTGTCTTGCAACCACATCCTTTGAGTCCACTGCACTTGATCTCTTCTAACTCGGAGTGATCTCCATTGCCACTCTTTTTCTTCTTCTTCTTGCTACCTGCACTTGTTCCAGCTTGATGTATAAACTTGTTACTTGATTTCAACAGCCCCCACAAGCTGGAACTTGGAACATATCAAACAACCCCAAATTGTGTATCAAATAATTCAATCTTCCTTTTTCCAAAGGCTTTGTAAAAACATCTGCAAGTTGTTTTTCAGAACTGATAGGCAAAGGCTTAATGACTTCTGCCAAGAATTTCTCTCTAACTAAATGACAATCAATCTCTATGTGTTTAGTTCTCTCATGAAATACTGGATTTTCTGCAATGTTTATAGCACTTTTGCTATCACAAAACAAGGGAACAACTCTTCTTTGCTTTACTCCTAAGTCATATAACAAGTTAATCAACCACTTCACCTCACAAGTAGTTAGTGCCATTGCTCTATATTCAACTTCAGCTGAACTTCTAGAAACAGTTGGTTGTTTCTTTGATCTCCAGGATATCAAGGCATTGCCAAGAAAAACACACATTCTAGTTACTAATCTTCTAGTCTCTATACATCCAGCCCAGTCACTATTTGTGTATGCTCTTAAGTCAAATGAATTGTTTGCTGGATAATATAAGCCTTGTCCTGGTGTACCCTTAACATACCTCAATACTCTATGTGCTGCCTTCCAATTCATAATAGATGGTTTGTCTAGAAACTGGCGGAGCTGTTGAACAACAAAACTTATATCAGGCCTAGTCACTGTTAGATACAACAGTTTGCCTACTAATCACATGTATGCAGTTGTATCCTCAAAGTTCTCAGAGTCATTGTGAGCAAATTTTGTAACTGTTTCCATAAGAGTAGAAACAGGTGAACAATTTGAGAAACCTTCTTCTTCCAGCATGTCTATTACATACTTCCTTTGTGAAAGTACTAACCCCTCTTTGTTTCTTATGATCTCAATGCCCAAAAAATACTTTAATTCTCCAAGATCCTTTATTTTGAACTTGTCATGCAAAAACCTTTTAACAAATCAATTTATGTTAAGCTATCACTTACAAGAATGACATCATCCACATAAACTAATAAAGCAATGAAAGCATCAGAACCATTGTTATTATGCTTAATGAATAAACTGTAATCATGCCAAGATTCAACAAACCCTAGATTAAGCAATTCAGATGTCAACTTGGCATTCCACTCTCTACTTGCTTGTTTTAAATCATACAAAGATTTATTTAACTTGCATACAAGATTACTGCCTGGTTCCACATAGCCAAGAGGTGGCATCATGTATATTTCCTCATGCAATTCTCCATGTAAGAATGCATTGTTTATATCTAATTGATGGATTAACCATCATTTTGCTACTGCTAGTGCGAGTAATGACCTTACAGATGTCATCTTTGCCACGAGTGAAAAAAGTGCTCAAGTAGTCAATGCCAGCCTGCTGAGTATAACCCTTTGCAACTAGCCTGGCCTTATATCTTTCAAGCTCACCGTTTGATTTAAACTTTAATCTAAAGACCCATTTAATTCCAATAGCGTGTTTTCCTTCAGGCAATGGTACTAAGGTCCAGGTTTGATTATTTCCTTCAGACCCATTTATTTTCAATAGCGTGTGCGTGTCACGTATTAGCAACACATTTCCTATAATAACAACCATAAATATGCTAATTAATCTTAACTAACGTGTTATCACACATTCAACAATAATATTGTATTTAATTCAAGTATAAATAACCAAACTTCATTTTCCTAAGAAACCATTTCAGACTTATTCTTTGTTAAAGAACACCAACAAAACGACGAAGGCTTCATTCGAGTTAGTTTTCATTACTACTCTTCTGTTTATATCAACAGGTTATTTCTCTATCTCTCTTAGTATTTTTATCAACCCGAAGTCTCTGTAACATATTATTCTTTACAAATTTTACATTTCATCTCTTTTGAATTTTGTTTGAAACTTATAAAATTTATCTTTATTTTTAATTGTTTATCCTCTTAAATTTAAATATTCCCAATTAATTCATTGATTAAACCATCTTAAATTGCATCGAAAAAAATCCTTAAATGGCATCGAAAACATCCTCAAAAGATTTAAATTTTTTTTATGAGTTTCATAATTTACTATTGTGAAAATTAATTGGAACCTAAACTTGATTTTGTAAGAAACATTTAGAAAATTGTTTTAAGTTGCAAACAAAACCAAATTTTAAAATGTACGTCGAGAAAGACTAGTGCAGTTGCAGTTAAGCGCAATTGTTGTAACCGTTTCAACTCTATTCTTTTTTATGTATTGTAACTGTTTCAACTCGAGTTGTGATAAATTTTACATTACAATCACCAATTAAATTTTTTTTTAACTTGTAAAGTTTGCCCTCCGTCATATTCTTTTTTTTTATTTTTTTTTGTCTTTTAAATTTCAAATTATATCTCCGATTTGCCCCTGATCAAGCACCTAAAGCGGCATTAGAAAAAAAAACATTTCACAATGGCTCTACTTTGGAATATTTTATCTTTCTATGAGTATCAAAATTGACTGTCATAAGAAAAGAAATATAAACCAAAATTTTAGCTTCTAAGAAAATAAGTAGAAAATGTTTACGAGAGATGTATCATTCTGAGTGATAGGATTGTAGAATATGGATAATTCTGAAAACGTGATATTGGGATTAATCAAAAGACTTATAATTCATCTTTTTTTACAATATAACGTTTTTGGACACTTCAGATTCTCTATAATATTTCATATATCACTCTTTGTAACATTGTTAATTAATTCTTAATTATAATCATTAAACTTTACTAGTTAAAGTTTAGGTTATAGAAATAAAAATTTCTATTATTAGATCGTTACAGATAGTGGTACAACGGATCCAAACCGTTTTTGAGGTTTTATTTTTGTATAAAGATTAAAAAGAAGAAAATAAATAATATTCTTTATCCTTTACTAATTTCAGTAATATAATAAAGAATGAAAGAATTATACGTATTAATGAGAATAACTTTAGAAAAACAATCTTAATTTTTTTTTCTATACAAAGCATTAATAAATGAAGTGGCAAAAGAACTAAAAAGCCTTAGTGCCCTTTTGGGCAGTTTTGTCTCAACTTAAACGGGTGTTTGGAATCAAAACACTATTTTAGAATGCGTTTGAAAACCACAATCGTGCTCAACTTTTCTAACGATCTTAAAAAACTACTAACTTCTAATATTATACATTATATTTTAGTTACATTTCAAATTTATCCTATATTTTCTTGAATACTAGAATGTATAGTTAATTCTATAATCACAATTTTTCTTGCATGATAATCAGAGGGTACTAGGATTTGATCACTTCTCTCGTCTGATAAGTGTGCTGGTATTAGTATGTAATTATTCACTAGTTTTGTTTTAAAAAATTATTTATCAAACATTATTCTATAGATAATTTGGACATTTTGTTATTCAAAATCACTTTTGTGTAATATTTGCCAAATACATACATTATCATGTTTGGTCATAAAAGCTATTTTTTTAGAATTGACTTCCAAACACGAAACTGGTTTTTATTTCCTTAATATTGTAAACCGAGAACATATTAAGTTAAGAGGATTACTATTTTAAAAAGGAAGATAGAGTATGTCTTAGGTATTTAAGCGATAACAAATTAAGTTGAAAGGATTAATATTTTAAAAAGGTAGACGGAGTATGTCTTAGGTATTTGGTAAATTATTATATATCTAACCATATTATTATTGTCTAGTAGGTCTTTCGCACGATACATGTAAACCATGGGATTGTACGGATGGTCGTTGGGAATGTTGCTGTGAAATTTCGGGATCGTAAGTCTAATGATTATGGTAATGGACGATTCGACTGCTGCTATTTATACACAGATTGTGACTGCCATTGCAGAGTCTTGAATAAAACTATTAATCTTCAAAGTTGCGATGGTTATGGACATTGTGTTTGTGCATGATCAAGAAGTTAATTCCACCTTTGTACAACTATAATATCAACCTAATATCTCCCTCCGTTGTTGTCAGGCATATGTTTTTTTCCTTAGTAAAGAAGAAAGGGAATAAATAGGATTTAAATTTGTGTTTATCGGCTGTAAGCATGCCTATCCGTTACTAGTCGGTCATATGTTTCTTTCTTAGCCACACAGAGAATAAATCTTTGTCTAAAGTGAAAAGTTTCTACTACTATTAATAATATACGGACAATAAAATTATATATATTTATACTTAATTTTTACGAGTAGTAGCTCCAAATCTTCTCCACGCTCTATGCTTAAATGATGTTGGCATGTTGTCACTTGCTAACATGATAAGAGCAATCTGCATGATCCTTTCCGTCTTTAAATCATAATACGCCAAGTTAAATGGATTAAGAGATTCTAATTGAATTAATCGGACTAAACGTTTGTATGTTAACATCCAATGTTTGAAGTTTCCGTCTTTGGATCTCATTGATAATCCAAATATCAACTGGTGGGGCAAAGTTTAGAAGCTTAAAGCATTCGATCTGTTTCTGATTGAATTTCCATATGAAGTAGCAATTTGACATCATTTATGATAACTTGCATCCACCCAATATTACTTTGAAGTTGAAATGCATCGATAAATTGTCATCGCGTATATATCTGAGGGTGCATTTAAGCAATACTTTTGAATTTTCTACCGCGAGTGTAAAAATCAACTAGTACAATTTAAAAATGGTTCAAATTCTTAAAGAAGAGGGCATACATGATTGAGCCAATAGTGATGCCAAAAGATCCACTGCTACCGCGGTTTGTGGATCTTTTGGCACAAATGAATTCAATAAGAAGAACGCGATGATGAAGAGAAGGCGGAAAGATGACTTTGACAACTCCCTGTCCCCGGAAAAGAACATCCTTCGACTAAACCAAAATGACAAAGTTGGATCATCCAAGCGCGCTCAGTCGAAACTTGATTTCTATCATTCTGGAACGCTGACTGAAGCTGATTTACGACTCTCACAATCGTCTAACTCACAAAGTTGGACATATAACAATACACTTATAAAGGTAGAGAAGTGCACATAAGCGATTTTTTTCTTTTGTTTTCCAGCATTTCTGGCCTTCCTGCAACAAAGTCTAGGTGCCCCTGACCGTCTCCATCGCCTCTGAAATCATTGGCCAATTGGTTGAAGAGAATCATTCCCAATAACAGGAGAGTGGTAGATAATAAAATTTGCCAAAAATAAGAGAAAATAATAGCTACATTTTTTTGTTGCGAAAGCTTGACAGAGATTTCCGTGTTCCCTTCCAGATGTTGGGCAAGTTTTCCTTCAATAAAGCCATAATACTAGAAAGTCTATCTGATTTGAGTGCAATAAAGCCATAGCAGATCTTTGTGGCGTTCTCTGTTGCACTCGCAAGCCCGTCTCGAACAATATTAATGATATGTACTACTTATTAAAGTTAGATCCCTAAATTGTTTTTTTAAAAAATATAAATTATAAAAAGTATCAAAATATAATACGATTTTTATATTTTCAAAACCAAAAGAAACAGCAGTAGTCTTGATTTTTTCTTCATCTATTTGACCTAACTCTGCATTTGGATTTGTACCTTTTAGATCGAGAATTCTTTTTAAACATGCCATAAAAGAATAAAGGTTAATGGCGTCCAACTTATTATAAACCCCATTAAAATTAAGGAATTTTTTCCTCTAAATGTAGATAGGTGGGGAGAACAAATCAAATTGAAGATGCAAGTTCTGCAATTCAGGTGAAACTAGAACTTATATATTAGTGAATAAATTATAAAAGGATATGATTTCAAAATTCTTTTCGAGGGAGTTTATAAGAACATATAAAAAACAAAATATTTTTTCCCTACGAAAATTCAGCCGTTAAAAAAATGTTAGAGACAGTCGTCACCCCACAACCTAATTCTCACCCCTGTCCGGATTTGAACCTCCAACGAGCGTTCAAACTACTCCAAATATATGATCCCGTCCCATATAACTTACCTAGAGTAGTTTTTCCTTTTGTGTGGTACAAGATACGATATTTACCTAGTGTACGCTTTAGGTAACAACTGCGATTCCCGAAATTAACAAATACACAAGACAAATGTATGGTTTATTGGCATCTGCTTGCCCTTAAAAAAATGCTGATTTCACCATTACTATTCCTTGAATCATCTGTCCTAATCCTTCAGACTCCAACTCTACTGTTATTGAATCCTTTGTCTCAAAGCTTCCCTAACAGAGTTGCCCAGGGTGCAAGAAAGTGCTTCATCCCACCATCATCATTTCTAACCAAAGGGTTATTGGAGTTAACCTTATATTAATAATTAGTTAAGAACATTTTTGCAATTAATCATATATCAACAGACACTGGGATAAAAAATTTCAATTAGGAAAACAATAAAATCACCTAAGTTTTTACAGAGATATAAACAAAATGGTTTATAGATTCGTACCTTTTCCTTCTTCTTCTTTTTTTATTTTTTCAAAATCATATAGATAGTCTAAATGATTATTGAGTCTGTCTTTTACTGATGTCTTTTGATTTTAATTTGAGAGTATGATTCCGTAGTAAATTAAATGTGATGGTATATGGGGATTATTGTTTTAGTGGTATTATGTGAGCAACTACTCTGTGCTTCCATTGACAAACGTTATGTCAGTCTTCAATTCATCTGTTTAAGTATATTTTGGGAGCAACTACTTTGTACATTTATTTTCAAAGGTTAGGTATGTCTCACACAGAGGCGTTTCAATCATTTTTGAGGCTCTGTGCTAAACTTTATAGGATTTTCTACGTGTGCCCAGAAATATGCATAAATTAAAATAAACTAGACTACATATGTTATTTTAAGTATATTAAAATCTAATATCATATCAGAAATAGGAGAACATTAAGGGAATAAGAAACTTAAACTATTATATACAGTAACTAAACTTATATTAACATGTACCGGGGACATGTGTTAGAAAAATACAACTTCAAAAGAAGGCTCTATATATCCGGAAAATGAGATTTTTATGTAAACATAAAACAACATAATTTTTGTATTAAATATTGAGTTCGAGAGGCCCAAATCTATAAGGATTACAAATATTTTTTAGTGGAAACACACACACACACACATATATATATATATATAACAAAAAAATTGGGGCCCACAAATTTTGGAGGCCCTGCACTGTCGATCTCCTCGAATATGCTCTTAGCCGCTGTTGGTCTCACATCCATCTCAGCCCATATTTTGAATTATTGAAAATTTAATGAGTTATTTTATTGTTGTTGTATTTTTGTATATAGATAGTGGCCTACTGTCTCTTCTCTCTCTCTCTCTCTCTCTTTTTTCTCTCTTTTCTTCCTCTTGAAGTTTCTTCCTTTCTTTGTTTCCATGGCTAGATCCAACCATTTGGTTGGATCTAGCCATTCTCCACCTTTTTTTGGTGTCCTCACCCCTACTTTTGGTCACAAACATCGATGGACCTTCCCTAATGCGTTTTTCATCAAGAATCAAGACTTGGGTGTGAGATCTTTTGTCAATCTTCTTAGATCGACTAGTTGGTGGTAAGTTATGGATACCCAGTTATGGGCCCTTTCTTGAGTTTCCACTTCTTTTCTAAGGGATTCTTTAGATCGTTGATAAGCCCATGTTCTTCTGAATTGCTGTCTATGAAAGAGGTTGAA
Organism: Vinca minor; assembly: GCA_026122235.1. Lineage (NCBI taxonomy): Eukaryota > Viridiplantae > Streptophyta > Magnoliopsida > Gentianales > Apocynaceae > Vinca > Vinca minor. The sequence goes on along the minus strand of JAOCZM010000278.1, from coordinate 2,196,401 downwards.
ACCAAGTGCTTGCCTCTAGGGTTCGAAAATGGCAATGAAGATGCTGCGGAGAAACTATCTTTTGTTTGTTTGTTAAATTAGTAGTTTTAGTTGCTTCCCACCTTTTGAGGTGTGGGTTCTTATCCGTTACTTTGTGTAACTTTATTTTATCTGTCATGTTTGTCTTTTTTCTTTCCTCAACTCTTCTCTTTTGTTGTATTATAAAAAGAGTTTGGGAACTTTTCAGGTTGTAATGGCCCTGACCATTTTATTATTAATGGATAATCCTTTATTCATCAAAAAAAAAAAAAAAAAATCAGTGGCCTGTGGATCACTGACAACTGACTAAGGTTCCTGATCTCAATTTCATTAACTACGTTTTTTTTTAAGTTTGATTAGTACTGTGAACGATAAATAAATTTTTTATAAGTTTGATCTCTGTAATATTTTTATTAAAAATTTCATTTGTATAGTCTAAACTATAAACTATAAAATATAAACTGAAATCTTGAAAAATAAAGCATAAACACTAAACATGTCCTTCCATTTGTTTTCTACCAATGGATCCAAACCGAGTTAGATTCAGTGTCTAACAGATAAGAGGTATAGTCCCCAGGACCCTTTTTGTATACCTAGCTGATGTAGGCAGGAACTGATTTTTGGTAGGAGTATGGAGACTATGATTTACAATGTATATTCTCCATTTGGCATTGATAATACAAATCCCATTTCCATAAAAAAAGAAAGAAAAAAAAACAAAAAGAAACGAGGCAGGGTCCAAAAGTTTGGAGCCGTTGGTGAAAGTATCATTTCTGTGTGCATTTTGTCATAATGCATAGCTCAATGTGAGATCTTCTACAAGTGTTGTTGGTGTCGCTTTGCTTCTAACCATAGAGTAGGGTTCCATTCCAACTAAAGTAGACCCGTCTATAAGTATGTCTAAAGTGCCATTGAGAACAGTATCTCTCATTTTGAGGGGCCTCAAATCTCTCTCTCTCTCTCTCTCTCTCTCTCTATATATATATATATATAATAGTAAAAAAAGTTGAAGATCTTGACTTTATTTCTAGTGCAATTATTGCACATAGAATTTTCTTTGGTTAGAATAACTGTTGTATCTACAAAAATAAGTTTTTATAAATTGAAGTTGTTGAAGTCGTATATGTTCTACAATATCATTAGTTTTGATAGTAACTGAGAATGATATTTTGGAGAAAGTCGATTATGAAGATTCGATTGACGATTTTGCTTCAAGGAGTCTTAGAAGAATGACCATTTTTAAATAAAAGATGAATATTATGATTGGTCGCACTCTTGAAAATTGTTTTTATAATTATGTTTTGATACTTTTTATAATTTATAGATTTTTAAGAAAAAATTATTGATTAATTTTAATAAGTAGTACAATGCCTCAATATTATTTGAGACGTCGATATGCCAAAGACATGAAATTGAATCCATGATGTGATAGTGGTATACATATGTTGGATTCTTATTAAAGCACATCTACAATTTAAATTCTCCATTAACCATAACAATGAATTGCTAGAGGCTCTTAATATTAGAGCTCAATCGTTTTGTAAGTATCATTTCTTCCCCTTTGTCTTGTTGGGGTTACAAGTTATTAGAAAAGGAAAGCAACAGCTAAGAAACCTCAAAGCTGCAATCAAATTTATGAATAATTAATGCTGATGATAAATGGAAAATATTAAAAAGGAAAAGGTTGGTTTAGTTCATTAGGGAATAATTTCCAAACTACGTACTAAACAAACAAATTCGTATCCATTTTAAATCTCCTACTGTTGGTAGACAAATCTCCTACTGTTATTTATGACTAAGTGCTGTTTTGTTACGTTGGTTGGTGATGGAAATCAAAATGGTGATTAATTTCTGGATTGACTCTGAGAGAGATTGAAAAGAGTCTAGTTAAGGTGATAAGCAGGTTTTGTTCTTAACTCGTATTAATTGATTATCAGCCTCGGATCAAATTAATCCATGACTAGTTTGAAAATAGCCATTTCAATGAAAAATAGCTAAGAGAGAAATAATTATTTAAGAAAAAGATAAGTATTTTATTTACGGTCGATTTAAAATCAACGGTTGGAATTTATAAGCATGTGCTAAAAAAACAATTTTAATACTTTAATTAGACTCGGCTAAAAATTGTAGTAGTTGTATAATACATATCTAGAGGCTTGCCGTTGTGTCATTTTTCTTTCTTCTTCTATATTAAAGTTATTAGAATTTAATTTCCAACCTCTTAAACTACGAGTCAAGTAATCTATTATTACATCATTATCATTATTTATACGACCATCATTTTATCTCTATACTTTTTTTAAGAAAATTTTATCTCTATATTTGATAAACTAGTTATAGATAAGACATATCCACTACCATATAAAATGAAATACATATCTATTTTTAGAACAAACTATTATGAATATCATATGCCTGATATTATTTTAGATACTCTTTAAAGAGGCCACTTAGAAAATGGTTTGATGGCGATCGAGTGTTTGTATCATAGATAAATTTCTGAAAAAGTTAAAAAAAATCCTAAAAGATAAAACATTTATAATCTATCAAGCTAATGCAATCAAGATAAATATACTCAATATGGGCAGACATAGTCTCTCAACACTATATTTGAATTTTTATTTCCACCACAAATTTCTCATTAACTAACAATTTAGACTTTATAAGAGATTAATTATGTATCGGACAGGAACGAACCGCTACATTTTGAATGTAGGCAAAACGACTTACTACAGTCCTAGTAGTAGATTTGCGCACTAAACTATGACTCGGGAACAATATATACTCAATATGTACAGACCTATATTCTCTCAACTCTATATTCATAATTTACAGTTTCCCTCATCAACATACTTCTTTTTTTCAAAAATTGTAGAGCTACGGATAGTGTGCTGTAATACATGCCATTGAACTTTATTTTTATACTAACGTGTGACGCACGTTGGTAGGATTTTCGATTTATCCTTCTAAATATAATGAATAGAGAGATAAGCTATTTTCCTTATTATAATTTAAATAAATTTAATATATTCTTACCGTCACTAAAATAATAGTTTGATGGTCGAGTGTCTGAGTTGTAATTCAAAAGATAAGTAATCAAATGCTAGCAACTTCAGCAAACTCCAACTTCTCTTATTTTCTCTATATTGTAATAGTATGTGTATTTATTCTTTTTCTTTGTTTTGTTGTTTTCTTTAACAGTAAAAAATTTCCTAAAATCAATGGATACTTTTTGCTTATAGAAATTGTACTTTTATATTTGCATATATAACAGCAAGAATCTTCTTTAGGCAATATATATGTATATATATTTGCTTATTTACATCTGATATCTATTGCCAATTTTCTATCTTTAAATGTTTTTTTTTGTTTTAAATTTTTTTCCTTTTATAATATTACTTAATATATTAATAAATTATTTTAATTTTAATTTTATAATTTCTAATATACTTAATTTAGTTCAACTTGTTTGACAATAATTTCTGTAATAATAATATTTAATTTTCTTTTTATCTTTGGGTGAGAAAAAGGGACTTGATGGTTGTTTTATTCGGAGAGAGTACTTTTTTTTTGTCGATTTTGATTTTGTTTCCGTCGTCACATGCATAACACATGATGATTTTGCCAAAACAATACTTTTTTAGAAAGATAAATCGGTGCCCGAAAATAAATTAAGGACCAAAAAAATTAAAAATTAGGAGGATAAAATTGTCATACTGTAAATAATTTAAGGATTAAATTAACGAGCAAAAAAAATATTTCTAGGGCACATGGTCCTCTCCCCCATATCAAGAAATTTATATCTACCATTTCTGCCACATTCACCGCAGAATCAAAAAGTGCTGATGATCCCACCAAATATATATATTTTTGTTTTCTACCATTTCATGCCACGTTCGCTCAATTTTTTTTGGATGCTATCTAATTTGACAAAGTATGAACAGTTGTCAAAATATGTGCAATAGATTTAATGGTCGCACTTTAAGATCGTGGGTACGAAGTGTGATAGGTTCATTCTGAAAGATTTATTTCCCCTCTCTTTAGGTAAAAAATAATATGTACACATTATGTGTCTCGTTTCCTTTCCCCACAAATAATGGCAGAGCCATGAATTTATCTTTAGGGGCACAATTAACATTGACAAAATAAATTCATAAGAGCATATAAAATATTTCATTACAATTGTTCCCTACACGTTTTCATACTCTGATAATATTCTATAATTATATCATTTTCGATATTATCAAACACATCTTTCTCAACAAATGCAATCAAATTATCATTCAACCACTGATCTCCAATTCGATTGCGTAGACAATTCTTGACAAAAGTCATTGCAGAAAATACTCTCTCAACTGAAGCAGTAGCCACTGGTAGAATTAAAGCCAATGTCAAAAGTTTGTAAACTAATGGGTAAACTTGATGCTTGTTTTTTTGCAAATAACCTCTGTGAAAGCTTACTAAGACGCTGCAATCCTTGAAACTCTTCACTCATACGCATGTCAATAATATATGTATCAAGTTGATCATCCATTGCTAAGATATGTCCTGCATCAAAATCCAATGGATAATATCCACATAGTCGAATCAATTTGTTCTTGTCAAAATCAGTGAAGTGTCTATTTGGACACAAGCACGCAACACAAATTATTAGGTCACTATTCACCTCCGAATAATTGATCAATTGCAACCTTAAGAGAGATAATTGTAGTACTTGATACATGACTAACACCAACAAAATGCTCCAATATTTTTTCATTATTCACATAACAAAATACTACCAACATTTGCTCCTTCATTGATATGTCACGAGATTCATCAACAAGAATAGAAAACAATCTATTACCAATATCTTTGATAGTCACATTTAAAATTGTAGAAGCAATGGCACTAACAATATCTTTTTGAACACACGGAGATGTTAATTTGAGATTTTCAGGCGCATTCTTCAAAGCTACTGCAACCAACTAGAATTCTCATTATACCATGACATACAAAATCGCCTATATTTTCGTATCAATTTTTGTAGCTGAAAATAAATGGTTTCTAGTGAAAATTAAAGAAGCATTAGGGGTTACCTATTTAATTCAAATTATGAAGGATGATGAGGATTGATGATTGAGGACAAAACAAACCCTTTATGAGAGCTTTGAGGGGAAAAAATCGCCATTGTATTTGTTGTTGTTGAGACTTGAGTAACAGAGAGAAATGAGTCGTGACTTTTGCTATCTTAAAGACTTTTACTCCCGGTAGACTTGTAGACTTGTAGTCTACAACTTATAGACTGTGGTTTTTTTTTTTTTTTATTTTTTATAAAATCTTATAGACTAGAGTTTTTTTTTTGTTAAAAGAGTTATACACACTTTTGTTCACCCTTTTCGAGTAGTAATTTTTTTTTAAAAATAAATATTGTAGTCTTTTACACAATTAAACTTGTTACAATTTTAACCAAATTTGTTAAGATATAAGTGATGTCATTTCTATAATTCACGAACTAAATAATCTAATTTTAAATCGTAAAGTGATTCGAACTGGATACAATAAACAATATTCACGGGACGAGGTGTTACAAAAATAAAAATAAAACTATTAAAAAAAAAATTGGAAAAAACTGCCCAGTGCCCACAAATAGATGATTGACACGTATTCATGTTTTTCCTACGTTTCTATTAATTTTTTTTAGGTTATAATTTTTTTAATTAAAAAATTAACACATATCAATTTCGTATTTTTTAATTAGTGGCACAGAAAATAAGACACCGAACGAAAATAGGAGATTCCTACCGCTCTCTTCGTAGACAATGGATCATTCTCTTCTTTTTTAAATGTATGGATCATACTTACAAGCAAAGAATTTCTTTGTTATTATTCTTGTTTTTGAATTAATGTATTTTTTTTTGGGGAAATTAGCCTATTTAGTCCCCCAGTAATTTTCATTTAGCCTGTATAGTCCCCAATGTTTAATTTCAACCTATAAAGTCCCCCAAAAAATTTTCGTTCAGCCCGTAAAGTCCCCAATATTTAATTTCAACCTGTAAAGTTCCTTATCTATTTACGGGTTGCATATAGAGGTTCCACCACCTCTTCTGTGGCGGAATCAGAGCAGCCCCAAATTCAATGTCATCCACGTGCTTAATGAGCGGGGGAATAATTATCATTTTCAATCTATAAAATTTACAAAATACAAAAAATCAGTATAAAAATTGTTATAAAAAAGAAACCCCAATATTCTATTTCTCTAATTTGGAGGAACCCATTTGCCCTAAGTCCTCCGCATAAGAGGTGGTGGAACCTCTATATGCACCCCGTAAATAGGTAAGGGGCTTTAGAGGCTGAAATTAAACAATGGGGACTATACAGGCTAAATAAAAATTTCTGAGGGACTTTACAGGCTGAAAGAAAATTTTGGGGGGACTTTACAGACTGAAATTAAATATTGTGGACTATACGGGCTAAACAAAAATTTCTGGGGACTTTACAAGCTGAAATTAAACATTGGAGAATATACAGGCTAAACGAAAATTTCTGAGGGATTAAATAGACCCTTTCTTTTTTTTTTTTGTACTTTCAAGCCACTTCGTGTTTATCCCTATCTACTTAATTAGCTTGAAATTTTCCTTAAATCTTCTTTAATTATGTTTGTAATGACCAATTTTCAGAGGTTGCCTTAGTTATTCCACACGTGTCTCCCAGTCACATTCTAAAATACACATTTTTTTTCTCTTCAAGAATAATGGGAAAATAATAATTCCCTCTTGGGAATTAAAATACACTTAAATCTCACCTACCAATTTTCTTAGAGCCAAATAACACAATATTATGTGCATTGATTTTTTGCCTTTGAAGGTCATCTTTCCCCTAGAGTTTCCGAATTTATTCGTATTCTTATGGTGTATCCAAACTTTTCTTTCTTCGGTGGGATCAAATAAAGTTTTTATTCGAGATTTTTTTTTTCTTTTTTTAATTTTATAAAAGGTAATGAGATTACATTCACTTTAAAGAGACTATCAGATAAGTACCATTTTCTTACATACATTCTATTCTTAGTCAGAATGAATTTGTCTGCCTCAAACACAAACCTGAATCCTTTGTTGTTCAGCACAATTTAAAAAACGAGATTTCTTCGAATCTCAAGCACATGAAGCACTTCAGTGAGAGTTAGCTTTTTCCCAGATATCATCTTTAGAACAATATTGCCCTTTACTTCAACCTTGGAGAATGTGAGTTTCCCATGTAGCAGGCTTCATTCTCAACAGTTTGATAAGTCTTGAACATCAATTTTTTGGTACAAATATGGCGAGTAGCACCCGTGTCTACAAACAATTCCTTTGAGTTTCCCCTATCATATTCACCTTTGAAACGACATCAGTGATGTGCATGTCCTCCATTCCAGAGTTCAACTTAACGGCCTCAGATACATGAGCATAGTCAACATATGGGTACTTGTTCTTGTTCTTGTTCTCACTCCCATTGAACCTCTTATTCTTATTGTAGTTATTACTTTGACCGTCCACACGGCTGCGACATTCCTTTAATTTGTGGTTTTGCTTACCATTTACAAAGCAGCTTCTAGTGAACTTCTTGTTGAGGTTCGACCCTTCAAGTCATCGGGCACTTCCTCTTTCCCCCCCCCCCCCATCTTCGATAACATTTTCCTTTTTGAAGCCTTCCTCACATCCTGTTCAATTCTCAACTTCAAAATCAGATATTGAAGGGTCATTTTCTTCTTCTTATACTTAAGGTAATGCTTGAAATCAACCTAAGAAAGGAGTAATTTCTCAATCATCAACGCCACCTATAGCGAGTCGTTGATCCCCATCCCCCCAGCGGCAAGATCATGATAAATCTTCTTTAGCTCTTCACTCTGCTTAATGGCATATTTTTCATCGTCCATTTTAAAATCGTGGAAGCGAGTAGCAATGAATTTCTTAGCACCTGCATCATCCACATCAATGAATTCAGATTAAATCCTGGATGAGGCAGTAGTTAACCACTTGCCCTTGAGCTCTATTGGCTCGCCTAATTGCTTCAGGCCTACAAGAGCAACGAGTTCCTAAGGTACAACATCAAATCACACTACTCACCAGAAGCGTAGAGAATCAGTATTTCGAACCTTCTGTACATAACTCTCTATGAACAAATAGTAAAATGCAGAAAATGAAGAAGGGAGATGTTATTCGTAGCAAAAAATTATATGGGTGAAACTGCAGTTTTCTGACTGTTATAAAAGACAGTCTCCCCCCACATAATCATTTTTAATCACTAATTACCTTAATCAAACTATTATATGTGTGTGTGTGTGTGTGTCACGTATTAGCAACACATTTCCTATAATAACAACCACAAATATGTTAATTTATCTAAACTAACGTGTTATCACACATTCAACAATAATATTGTATCTAATTCAAGTATAAATAACCAAACTTCATTTTCCTAAGAAACCATTTCAGACTTATTCTTTGTTAAAGAACACCATCAAAATGAGGAAGGCTTCATTCAAGTTAGTTTTCATTACTGCTCTTCTGTTTATATCAACAGGTTATCTCTCTATCCCTCTTAGTATTTTTATCAACCCGAAGTCTCTGTAACATATTATTCTTTTCAAATTTTACATTTCATCTCTTTTGAATTTTGTTTGAAACTTATAAAATTTGTCTTTATTTTAAATTGTTTATCCTCTTAAATTTAAATATCCCCGATTAATTCATTAATTAAACCATCTTAAATTGCATCGAAAAAAATCCTTAAATGGCATCGAAAGCATCCTCAAAAGATTTAATTTTTTTTTATGAGTTTCATAATTTACTATTGTGAAAATTAATTGGAACCTAAACTTGATTTTGTAAGAAATATTTAGAAAATTGTTTTAAGTTGCAAACAAAACCAAATTTTAAAATGTACGTCGAGAAAGACTAGTGCAGTTGCAGTTAAGCGCAATTGTTGAAACCGTTTCAACTCTATTCTTTTTATGTATTGTAACTGTTCCAACTCGAGTTGTGATAAATTTTACATTACAATCACCAATTAATTACTTTGAAAGTTTGCCCTCCGTCATATACTTTTTTTTATTTTTTTTTGTCTTTTAAATTTCAAATTATATCTCCGATTTGCCCCTGATCAAGCACCTAAAGCGGCATTAGAAAAAAACATTTTACAATGGCTTTACTTTGGAATATTTTATCTTTCTATGAGTGTCAAAACTGACTATCATAAGAAAAGAAATGGAAACCAAAATTTTAGCTTCTAAGAAAATAAGTAGAAAATGTTTATGAGAGATGTATCATTCTGGGTGATAGGATTGTAGAATATGGATAATTCTGAAAACGTGATATTGGGATTAATCAAAAGACTTATAATTCATCTTTTTTTACAATATAACGTTTTTGGACACTTCAGATTCTCTATAATATTTCATATATCACTCTTTGTAACATTGTTAATTAATTCTTAATTATAATCATTAAACTTTACTAGTTAGAGTTTAGGTTACGGAAATAAAAATTTATATTATTACATGTTACATATAGCGGTACAAAGGATCCAAACCGTTTTTGAGATTTTATTTTTGTATAAAGATTAAAAAGAAGAAAATAAATAATATTCTTTATCCTTTACTAATTTCAGTAATATAATAAAGAATGAAAGAATTATACGTATTAATGAGAATAACTTTTGAAAAACAATCATAATTTTTTTTCTATAAAAAGCATTAATAAATGAAGTGGCAAAAGAACTAAAAAGCTTTAGTGCCCTTTTGGGCAGTTTTGTCTCAACTTAAACGGGTGTTTGGAATCAAAACACTATTTTAGTATGCGTTTGAAAATGAAAATCTCAATCGCGCTCAACTTTTCTAACGATCTTAAAAAACTACTAACTTCTAATATAATACATTATCTTTTAGTTACATTTCAAATTTATCCTATATTATCAGAGGGTATTAGGATTTGATCACTTCTTTCTTGTCTGATAAGTATGTTGGTATCAGTATGTAATTATTTACTAGTTTTGTTTTTAAAAATTATTTATCAAATATTATTCTATAGATAATTTGGACATATTGTTATTCAAAATCACTTTTGTGTAATATTTGCCAAACACATACATTATCGTGTTTGGTCATAAAAGCTATTTTTTTAGAATTGACTTCCAAACACGAAACTGGTTTTTATTTACTTAATATTGTAAAACGAGAACACATTAAGTTAAGAGGATTACTATTTTAAAAAGGAAGACAGAGTATGTCTTAGGTATTTAAGCGATAACAAATTAAGTTGAAAGGATTAATATTTTAAAAAGGAAGACGGAGTATGTCTTAGGTATTTGGTAAATTATTATATATCTAACCATATTATTATGCCTGGTAGGTCTTTCGCACGATACATGTAAACCATGGGATTGTACGGATGGTCGTTGGGAATGTTGCCGTGAACTTTCAGACTGTAAGTCTAATGATTGTGGTAATGGACGATTCGACTGCTGCTATTTATACACAGATTGTGACTGCCATTGCAGAGTCCTGAATAAAACTATTAATCTTCAAAGTTGCGATGGTTATGGACATTGTGTTTGTGCATGATCAAGAAGATAATTCCACCTTTGTGCAACTATAATATCAACCTAATATCTCCCTCCGTTGTTGTCAGACATATGTTTTTTTTTCCTTAGTAAAGAAGAAAGGGAATAAATAGGATTTAAATTTGTGTTTATCGGCTGTAAGCATGCCTATCAGTTACTAGTCGGTCATATGTTTCTTTCTTAGCCACACAAAGAATAAATATTTGTCTAAAGTGAAAAGTTTCTACTACTATTAAAAATATACGGACAATAAAATTATATATATTTATTTATACTTAATTTTTACGAGTAGTAGCTCCAAATCTTCTCCACGCTCTATGCTTAAATGATGTTGAAACTTGATTTCTATCATTCTGGAACACTGACTGAAGCTGATTTACGACTCTCACAATCGTCTAACTCACAAAGTTGGACATATAACAATACACTTATAAAGGTAGAGAATTTTTTTTTCTGTTTTCGATAGTTTTCCAGCATTTCTGGCCTTCCTGCAACAAAGTCTAGGTGCCCCTGACCGTCTCCATCGCCTCTGAAATCATTGGCCGATTGGTTGAAGAGAATCATTCCCAATGACAGGAGAGTGGTAGATAAGAAAATTGGCCAAAAATAAGAGAAAATAATAGCTACATTTTTGTGTTGCAAAAGCTTGACAGAGATTTCCATGTTCCCTTCCAGATGTTGGGCAAGTTTTCTTTCAATAAAGCCAGAATACTAGAAAGTCTAGTTGATTTGAGTTCAATAAAGTCATAGCAGATCTTTGTGGCGTTCTCTGTGGCACTCGCATGCCCGTCTCGAACAATATTAATGATATGTATTACTTATTAAAGTTAGAACCCTAAATTGTTTTTTTTAAAAAATATAAATTATAAAAAGTATCAAAATATAATACGATTTTTTATATTTTGAAAACCAAAACAAACAGCAGTAGTCTTAATTTTTCTTCATCTATTTGACATAATTCTGCATTTGGATTTGTACCTTTTAGATCGAGAATTCTTTTTAAACATGCCATAAAAGAATAAAGGTTAATGGCGTTCAACTTATTATAAACCCCATTAAAATTAAGGAATTTTTTCCTCTAAATGTAAGATAGGTGGGGAGAACAAATCAAATTCAAGATGCAAGTTCTGCAATTCAGGTGAAACTAGAACTTATATATTAGTGAATGAATTATAAAAGGATATGATTTCAAAATTCTTTTCCAGGGAGTTTACAAGAACATTTAAAAAACAAAATATTTTTTCGCCTACGAAAATTCAGCCGTTAAAAAAATGTTAGAGACAGTCGTCACCCCACAACCTAATTCTCACTCCTACCAGGATTCGAACCTCCAACGAGCGTTCAAACTACTCCCAATATATGACCTCGTCGCATATAACTTACCTAGAGTAGTTTTTCCTTTTGTGTGGTTCGCGAGTTACTGCACAAGACACGATATTTACCCAGTGTGCGCATTAGGTAACAACTGCGATTCCCTAAATTAACAAATACACAAGACAAGTGTATGGTTTCTTGGCATCTGGTATAAAAAAATTCTATTCTAGGAAAACAATAAAATCAGCCAAGTTTTTACAGAGATATAAACGAAATGGTTTACAGATTCGTACCTTTTCCTTTTCCTTCTTCTTTTTTATTTTATTTTATTTTTTCAAAATTATATATATAGTCTAAATGATTATTGAATCTGTCTTTCACTGATGCCTTTTGACTTTAATTTGAGAGTATGATTCCGTAGCAAATGTGACTTTCGCTTACGTGATTAACTATTATATACAATAACTAAATTCATAATTGTAAAACCCGTAACTTTCGCTTACGTGATTAACTATGTAGGTGTAATATTTTTTTTGTACGATTATGTGACTACGTGTCTAATTAATTTTATAACATGTTACATATTATTTTTTCGTGTATATTTTATTGAGGGCGTTTTCGCACACGTATCGTAGTTGGAGAATTTTATTGTAATTCACCTAGATTATTAATTTAATTAGATGAATGTTTGGAATTAATTAAGAATTTTATTGAGATTAGGAGAATCATTGTAATAATAAAATAAGAATTAAATAATATATATTAAATTAAATTAAAAGAAAAGGGAACATGGGTTTCGTGGGGGATAAGTGAATAGGAAAAGAAAAAGAAAAGGCATAACGTACGGCGTTTCGTGGGTTTGGGATTTAATAAAAGAAGAAAAAAAATAGAGAATTAAAGATAGAGAGTCTGCGTGGGTTAAGTAAAACGGAAGAAGAAAAACTGAAGAATAAAGAGAGGCGGCGGTGGCTTCTCACGGCAAGCAACAAAGAAAGACGCCTGCGACAAGGAAGACAGAGAGAGAGAGGGCTGCCTCGGGGATCGTGCAAAACCATGCCCCAAAAGGAAAGAGAAAAGAAGGATTTTTGGAGAAAACAAACGTCTGCCCAGAAATTCAACAGGACAATTGAGGGGCTAATGACCCCCGTTTTTTACCTACAACATATCAATTCGAAGATAATCGAAAGTGTTTCGAGTGTGCGCAGACGAAACGCAATTCGGAGTTTCCAACAGAAATTTATCGCACCGCAAGTGAGGCTATCAGCATTGATTAGGGGATTTTAGTGTTTTTCGCGTCCGCAACAGGTGGGAACAACTTTTCCTCTGCTAAATTAATGTTCTGAATTACTGTATACTTCTGGGTAATAATCTGACATTTTTATTGTGTTTCGGGAATAATAAATTTCATAAACTGCTAGATTAATTAATTACTGAATGTTTGATTTTTCCGTTGTTAATTATGTTTCTACTTTAATTGGATGATTTGAGCATGTCTATATATGAATTTCAATCACTTTCATTAATTGCTAAAATCTTATAAACTGTCTCTGCTAAAATCTTATAAACTGTCTTTGCTTTCATTAATTGCTAAAATCTTATAAACTGTATTTGAACTGTTGGAGACTGCTAGAGTCTTTTCTGTAATTGCGTTATTTGGGTCTTCAATGAGTCGTCCTAATTGAGAGTCCTTGTTTTGACCTAATTGGTTTGATCGACCGAGTCGTCTCCCCATTCGAACTCTTGTTTATGGAAAATCTATTGCAGGGTACGTCCCATTTATGTATCGCTAGAACCTGGTGTTCACGATATTTTTGTGTGGATACGTGGGCACGGACACTAGCGGGAAGAAACAAGTTAGGGCTGCTAATAGTAAATTGTGGAGCTCATGTGTGGGCAATGACACAATAGACGTATTCTTTATTTTTGGTCTTCCAGCCGGGGGAAAGATTCAGCCGATTTCTGTGTGGATTTTGTGTGGCCTTTCCTCAATGGGTTATTACATGGGGGCTGTTAGCAATGATTATGGGTCTGATTAGACAATTGAGCTTGACTGTGAGATTGTAGTGTCATAGCGATAACTATGTTCGTAACGTCTAAGCAAATTGTGTAATCAAGAATATTGTATGGTAGAAGTAGCTTGATGTGGATTCGGTTGTGTGAAATGCTTAGACGTGAAGAGTATAGTTGTTTAGCTTGTTTTTTTTCCCACTTGTTTGGTCTTTGTTCGTTTATTACTCGATTGTTTGACATAACTATCGGTTTGTAGTGCATGAGTAGTATGGGATGCTAATGGCATGAATTCCGATCTGGAGTGTCATATTTGATAAGTATAGGCGAACATTTATTTGGGTCTTGTTGATACTTGGTTTTTAGTCCTTTAACTTGCATTTTGGGTTGAGTTTGTTTTAGTGCAAGATAGTACACTCGTGTACAAGTTTTGCACATGTTTTCTGTTATGTACGATTTTGATCCAATCCGATTTTGTTCTGTTTTGTTTCGGGTTCTGAATCTTTTAAGACTTGTGTAACGTCTTGTTCCGAGTATTTACTTTTCAAAGGGGTATTTTGGGAAACGGGCATATGCACTGTCTATATCTGTTTTATGCTATATCTGTTCTGTTCTGTCTATATATATATATATATATGGTTATTACTGTTTTTAGGTCCCCACTGAGCAGTGGAGCTCAGTCCATCCGCTTTGTTGTTTTAGATTTTATAGATGTTAATTATTCCTTTGATGGTGATGCTTGGGAAGGGGTCTACGAAGAGTGATTCTAACTGGATTAGTTCACACATGTTATTTCATTTATAGTTATTTATTTGGAACTTGTAGTTCATTTTATCATATATAATAAACTAGATGTATTTTCTTTTTTGAATAATTCTTCCGCTAGCACATTTAATACTATTTATGGATTTCATAATTAAACAGCCTTAATTAGTATTTTCTGACTGTGGTTTAGGTGCTTCATTAACCAATGGGGCACTGCTATGTCATCACTATGGAGACGGGGTGTGAAAATATTAACATGTACCGGGGACATGTGTTAGTAAAAATCCAACTTCAAAAGAAGGCTCTATATATCCGAAAAATACGATTTTTATGTAAACATAAAATAAAATAATTTTTTTTATTAAATATTGAGCTTGGGAGGTCCAAATCTAAAAGGATTACAAATATTTTTTAGTGGAAA
Organism: Vinca minor; assembly: GCA_026122235.1. Classification (NCBI taxonomy): domain Eukaryota; kingdom Viridiplantae; phylum Streptophyta; class Magnoliopsida; order Gentianales; family Apocynaceae; genus Vinca; species Vinca minor. Next base: position 2,181,298 of record JAOCZM010000278.1, on the reverse strand, counting down.
CACACACACATTTATATATATATAATTTTTTTTATTAAATATTGAGCTCGGGAGGTCCAAATCTAAAAGGATACATATATATATATATATATATATATATATATATATATATATATTCTCCATTTGGCAATGATAATACAAATCCCATTTCCATAAAAAGAAGAAAGAAAAAAAACAAAAAAGAAAAGAGGTATAGTCCAAAAGTTGGCGAAATCGCCTAATTAGTCCTTTTCATATTTTGAGATTACATTTAGCGTCTCTTTCGTTTTATTTGTACTTTTAACGTCATGTTCGCTTTTACGTTCATCCATTAAAGGACATTCGTTAGAATTTCTGTCATCCTGCCTTCAATTCAATTATGTGCCTCACACTTGATTTACTTTTTAAGGGTATTTCAGACATTTCAACATATTTCCAAAAGAAATTTTTTGGTACTCAATTGTTAAAAAAAAGAACTATGAATACCCAATTATAAATGTCCAAAAATATCTAAACCCAACCTCTCTTCATAATCCACCACCCCATTTCTTCTTCCTTCATCTCCGACCACCGCCAAATCCACTGGGCGCCACCACAATCCCTTCAATATGGATATCTAATTAGAATTAACCAAAAAAGCGTCTTAGTCGGAAGAATTTTTCTGCCTTATTGTGTACATATGGAAGAACGAACAAACTGTGAGAAACCAGCCTCTTTGATTTGTAAGTTTAGACATAATCATTAACCCATAGCCTTCCATAATCCATAGTCTTCTGCTTTAAACAAATGCAATTGAAAGAACCACCTCTTTGAATTGCATAATCAATTGGCACACAATTGAATGAATCAACCAATTAAATTAAGATAATGGTACCAAAATCCATTAAAATGTGTACCAAAATCCATCTTCTCTACCTTAATTCCTACACATAATTCTTTTATTCTTAATAATTTAGAGGAATTTCGCAATCGTCAGCGAAAAGCATCGCCCTTCTTTACCAAATCCATTAAAGGTACCCATTGTAGGGCTTTGATGATTTTATATCTTTATTGTGGTGGGATTGTGGTGGCACCGATGAATTTGGCGGTGGCCGGAGATGAAGGAAGAAGAAATGGGTGTGCTTGGATTATGAAGAGATGTTGGGTTTAAAATTTTTTGGTCATTTTTAATTGGGTATTCATATGTTTTTTTTTTTACAATTGAGTACATAAGTTTTTCTTTTGGAAAATATATTGAAATGTCTGAAATACCCTTAAAAAGTACATCACGTGTGAGACACATGATTGTCTTGACGGCAGGATGACAGAAATTCTAACGAATGTCCTTTAATGGATGAACGTAAAATCGAAACAGGGACGTTAAAAATAAAAATAAAACGAAAGGGACACTAACAACAATATCAAAATACGAAAAGGACTAATTAGGCGATTTTGCCTCCAAAAGTTTGGAGCCGTTGGTGAAAGTATCATTTATATGTGCATTTTGTCATAATGCATAGCTCGATGTGAGATGTGCTACAAGCGTTGTTGGGGTCTCTTTGCTTCTACTCATAGGGTTCCATTCCTACTAAAGTAGGCCCGTCTATAAGTATATCTAAAGTGCCATTGAGAACAATGTCTCTCATTTTGTGGGGCCCCAAATGTCTCGTCTAATTCACAAAGCTGGACATATAACAATACACTGATAAATGGTAGAGAAGTGTTTTTTTTCTTTCTATTTTCGATAGTTTTCCAGCATTTCTGGCCTTCATGCAACAAAGTCTAGGTGCCCCTGACCGTCTCCATCGCCTCTGAAATCATTGGCCGATTGGTTGAAGAGAATCATTCCAACTTATTATAAACCCCATTACAATAACCGGAGAGTGGTAGATAAGAAAATTGGCCAAAAATAAGTGAAAATAATAGCTACATTTTTTGTGCTGCAAAAGCTTGACAGAAATTTCCATGTTCCCTTCCAGATGTTGGGCAAGTTTTCTTCAATAAATCAAGAATACTAGAATGTCTAGTTGATTTGAGTACTATAAAGCCATTACATATCTTTGTGGCGTTCTCTGTGGCACTCGTATCCCCGTCTCGAACAATATTAATGATATGTACTACTTATCAAAGTTAGATCCCTAAATTATTTTTAAAAAATATAAATTATAATAATATATTAATACATGTAGTGTTCTTGATTTTTCTTCATCTATTTTATCTAATTCTGCATTTGAATTTCTACCTTTTAGATCGAGAATTCTTTTTAAATATGCCATAAAAGAATAAAGGTTAATGGCGTCCAACTTATTATAAACCCCATTAAAATTAAGGAATTTTTTCCTCTAAATGTAAGATAGGTGGGGAGAACAAATCAAATTGAAGAAGTAAGTTCTGCAATTCAGGTGAAACTAGAACTTATATATTAGTGAATGAATTATAAAAGGATATGATTTCAAAATTCTTTTCGAGGGAGTTTACAAGAACATTTAAAAAATAAAATATTACAAAATAAAATTCTTTTTGGTATGATTTATTTATTACAGAATTACAAAAGTTTTTAATGGAAAGTCGTGCTTTGGCATGATGGTTAAAAGTTTACTTGATATTCATTAGATCACGGGTTCGAACTCCGAAAATAGCCTCTTTATAAAAAATAAAGGTAAGACTGCGTGCATTGGGACCTTCCCCTAACCCTGCTGATACGGGAGTCTTATGCACTAGGTAAAAAAATTGTTTTGAATAACTGTTTTGATATTTGTATCATACTTTAGGGAAAAGTCTCATGAAATTTTGAGAATTTCCTGATGGAGTTTTTGTCGAGAGCAGAGTGTCCTCTGCCGGCAACAATGATTAATTTTTCACTTGGTGAGTGCCTTCCATGAACGAATCAAATGGTACTTTGTGATGAAAAAGAAAGAAGGGATAAATGCATCCAGTGGAGAACACAGACTTTAAAAACAGGGGCACAATTAATATTGACAAAATAAATTGCTCCAATACCTTCCCATTCTTCACACAACGAAATACTACCGATATTTGTTCTTTCATTGATATGTCACGGGATTCATCAACAAGAATAGAAAACAAGCTATCACCAATATCTTTTATAATCATATTTAAAAATGTATAATCATATCGCCTATCTTTCGTACCCATTTTTGTGGCTGGAAATACATTGTTTATAGGTTGACTATATATATATATATATATATATATCGTTCGAATTTGTCATACCCGGGATTTTTGCATTTCAGAATTATATGATTTAATTGTTAATTGCATAATTAATTGACATGTATTTGATGTCATGATTAAATGCTAAGTGCTAGTTGAATGGCTTCATGTGTTATATGTTTTACGATTTAATTATGTGTTCAGGGACATGTGAGTAATTAATAATGGAGAGAGGCATAATAATGTAAATAACCTAAAATTAAAACTCCTAGGTTGAGGGGTCTTGGGGTCTGCCATCAGTTACAATTAAAACATAACAGACGATCGTGATAGTTGAGAGAGAAGAGAAAAATCTGCCATGCACATTAAGAAAACAGTTGAAGGGGTTTCAGGATTAAGTTTTCACCACAAGAGATACCGAATCGAAACTAATTGAAAGTGCTTCGAGTGAGCGCAGACGGAACGCAGTTCGAGTACTCGAGAAGGAAGTTATCGCCCCGAGAGTGCAACCACCAAAGCTGATTTCGGGTTCGCAATTATTTTCATCAACGTAACGGGTAAGGACCCACTTCCTCTATTATGTTTTTGCCCTTGCGTATATGCATATATATATTGGGTACTTATATAATATTATTTATCTAACAATTGAGTATGATTTATTGCATAAACTGCTAAAACGAATTAATCGCATGTTTTGTGTTTATCGTTTGAGTTATTTGATTTCTGCCATGAACTGAATAAAATATACTTGTTAATTTAATCTTATTTCTGTTATTTTTATTTAACTGTTATATACATAAATTTTGAATACTGTATATGTTATGTTTTGTGGACCGTTGGGAGTCCTTTCTGTATTTGCCTCTATTTGGGTCGTCTTAATTGATGTCAATATTTCAGTCCTATTTGGTTTGGTCGACCGAGTCAATCCCTATTGAGCTCTTGTCTAGGATCACCAGTTAGTAGGATCTGTCTGACTTCTGTTCTGTTATGTATCTCTAACCCCGAGGGGTTTTCTTTTTTGTTCTGTTATGGGCCAGCACCAAATGAGGCAGACAATGGGTACATAGTGGTTTTGTGGAGTCCCTGGTGAGGGTTGATGAGACAATGTAAATGGATTGTTCCTTAAAATCTGTGTCCCTTCTTTTGGGGTTAACCCGAACCCGCGTGTTATACTGAACCGTCCTAGTTTGTTTGATAACTGGGACCACTGCCGTTATTGCTCAGTAGTGGTGAATAGACAACCGAGCTTATGTGGTGATATTATTGTGTCATAGCAGTAGCGATGTTCTAAGTTTCTAGACGAGGTTGTAATCGGGTGTACCAGATGGGCAATGCGTGGTGCTTGTCGTATACTCGGTTATGAAGGCGTTTAAGTGCGAAGAATGTGGTTATCTCACTTAATTGTTGTGTCCTATGTGTCCTTCCTTGTTTTGGTCATTAATTGTTGCTTGGTTTGAGTCTATTTGGTCTCTTATGGGTTTGGGATGTTTTGAAATGGATTTGGTGCATCTTTGCACAAGTTTCAAACTTGTTTTTCTGAAGTTCGCTGGTCGCAGACGAACCATTCGTCCTCGCATTCGTCCGAAAAAAGGCAGTGGTCATTGCCTTACCTCGAACGGACCATTCGTCCGCAGCTGTTCTGTTTGTCCCGTTCTACTATGTTCTGTTCTGTTTTGTGTTCTGAGTCCTGTGGGACTTGTGTAGTGTTCTATAGTGGGAACTATTGTGTCACATATTATTTCCAAATGGGTATTTTGGAAAATGGAAATCTATTGTATCTTCTGTGATTTATTTTTGTTATGTTATATTTATTCATGTTATTATTATTGGTCCTTACTAAGCACCGGAGTACAGTCCATCCGTTTTTATATTATTTTGCAGAAGATTTAGGTGAGGACTATTATCTTGATGATGTCACCTGGGATGGGGATTACGAAGAGTGATCATAAACGGCTTAGTCAATGAACATTGTTATTTCCATTTCTAGTATTCATCTTGGAACAAATAGTTTCCCTTTTCAGTTGTAATAACTTAGAAATGATATCCTTTTCAGAATTATGCTTCTGTTAGTGCATTTTTACTATGGATTTTATAATTGAATTTCCTTTATGAGTAATATCTGATTGTAGGCTTTGGTGCTTTATTATCCAATGAGACACTGTCATGTGACAGAATTATATCTCGAACACTGTCATGTGACAGAATTAAATCTCGAACATTAACATCATAATTTTGTATTGGGATTCTCAATCCAGGATCCGAAGGCAATTGTTCAATATCGAATTCAAGTTTTTCATCCCTAACATTTTCGACATTAGTTTCAACTAAATCCTCTTCAACATCCATTTTTGTATCAATTTCAATATCATTTTCATCTCCAATCTCAACACTTTTATCCCTAATACTCCCTTTCACTATCTCTTTTAAGTTTTTTTTATATTAAATAAATATTATAGCTCCTTACACCCTTAACATTGTTAAAATTTTAACCAAACTTGTTAAGATATAAGTGTTGTTATTTCCAAGGCAGTCAAGCTCGCGATCCTACGTAGGATCGGAAGGGCCATATGAGGATCGTAGGATTGTAACTCGGATCGTAGATCCTACTTAATTTAAAATATTATTTGAAAATATATATGTACTATTAGAAAAACATTTCAATCACAAATTTAAAGTGTCTTTAAAGAAAAAAAGATAATCAAATACTCAAAGCAAATCATTCAAGTTATTAGCATGTTTATTAATTATAAGAGTGAATGGCCAAATATAGACCTAAACAATTTTTTCTTTTCTCATTTTAGACATTAACTTTTTTTTTGTACATTTCTAGACTTAAACAATTTACGAGACTGCCGTTATAATTTTTTTTGACATTTTCGGCCAAAAACATGCACGTGACCAACATGTGCCGGTCTTCACAGGTCAATTAACATATTAAAACATATTACCCATTTTTAATTCATGGTACCCGACCCGACCCGATCCGAGATAGCTCTCTTATTCTTTTTCCTCCAAAAGAAGCAATTCATGGTGTCTCTGCAGTCTCTCCAACTGCCGCCACCCCTTTCGTATGAGCAATGTTACCTTCTTGTGTTCCAAAAAACGATCAACAGATCTTTCATAAAGCAACATCCAACATAATTTCTATCCTCCGAAAAAGGAGAAGAAGCCCCGTTTGCCGTTTCTTACCTCTTCCACCATTACAACCTTCATACTATCCTGCTCAACCAATCTCCAAGCTGTCTGTTCAAATGCCAGCCCAGCCCTTGTCGGTGTTAGATGCAGGTTACCCTCTATTGTATTAAGGGTACCCTCTGTTGCGAAAGGAATACTAAAACAAAAATCAATCACCTTATATTTGGTCATTCACTCTAATTATAAAGATAAAAGTACAAATATCATGTACTAAAATTAAACATGTTTATTAAATTTAATTTAAAATTAACAAAAATTAAATAAAGGCAATGTAAAAAGATTCTGTAAAATTAGCTGAAATTATTGTTAAACAACTAAATTTTTCAAAGAAAATGTGAGAATTGAAGCAGTCAATCACCAAATACTTTCCATATCAAGATTTATTTTTTTTTAAATATCTACCATTTCATGCCACGTTCGCTCAATTTTTTTTGGATGCTGTCTAATTTGACAAAGTAAGAACAGTTGTCAAATGTGTGCAATAAGTTTAATGGTCGCACTACGAGATCGTGGGTACGAAGTGTGATAGGTTCATTCTGAAAGATTTATTTCCTCTCTTTGGGCAAAAAATCACATGTACCCATTATGTCTCGTTCCTTTTTCCCAAGAATAGATTATTGACACGTATTCATGTTTCTCCTACGTTTTTATTATTTATTTTTTAAGTTATAATTTTTTAAATTAAAAGATTAACACATATCAATTTCGTATTTTTTAATTAGTTGCACAAAAAATAAGACATCGAACGAAAATAGGAGATTCCTACCGCTCTCTTCATAGCCAATGGATCATTCTCTTATTTTTTAAATATATGGATCATACTTACAAGCAAAGAATTTCTTTGTTATTATTCTTGTTTTTGAATTAATGTAATTTTTTTTTTTTTTTTGCACTTCCAAGCCATCTACTTAATTAGCTTAAAAATTTTCCTAACTTGAATCTATAGTTCTGTTTGAATGACTTGCCAAAGAGGGCTTTGGGGAGCATTTAACGCTTAAGCAATTGAAGCCAAGTTTGGAGAAGAACTTTCCCACCAACATTTTCCAATAAGGACTGCAAATTATTTCTCTGTCCTTATTAATCTTCTTTAATTATGTTTGTAATGACCAATTTTCAGAGGTTGCCTTAGTTATTCCGCACGTGTCTCCCAGTCACATTCTAAAATACACATTTTTTTCTCTCTTCAAGAATAATGGGAAAATAATATTTCCCTCTTGGGAATTAAAATAACTTAGCTCTCACCTACCAATTTTCTTAGAGCCAAATAACACTATTATGTGCATTGATTTTTTGCCTTTGAAGGTCATCTTTCCCTAGAGTTTCCAAATTTATTCATATTCTTAGGGTGTATCCAACTTTTCTTTCTTCGGTGGGATCAAATAAAGTTTTTATTTGAGATTTTTTTTTTTTGTTTTTTTAACTTTATAGAAGGTAATGAGATTACATTCACTTTAAAGAGACTATCAGATAAGTAGCATTTTCTTACATACATTCTATTCTTAGTCAGAATAAATTTGTTTGCCTCAAACACAAGCCTGAATCCTTTGTTGTTCAGCACAATTACAGAAATGAGATTTTTTCGAATTTCAAGCACATGGAGCACTTCAGTGAGATGTCATCTTTAGGACAATATTGCCATTTCCTTCAACCTTGGATAATGTAGAGTTTCCCATGTAGCAGGTTCATTCTCAACAGTTTGATAAGTCTTGAACATCCATTTGTTGGTACAAATATGGCGAGTAGCACCCGTGTCTACAAACAATTCTTTTGGGATTTCCCCTATCATCTTCAGCTCTGAAACGACATGAGTGATGTGCATGTCCTCCATTCCAGAGTTCAGCTTAACGGCCTCAGATACATGAGCATAGTCAACATTTGGGTACTTGTTCTTGTTCTTGTTGTAGTTATTACTTTGACCGTCCACATAGCTGCGACATTCCTTTACTTTGTGGTTTTCCTTACCACATACAAAGCAGCTTCTCGTAAACTTCTTGTTGGAGTTCGACGCCTTCAAGTCATCGGGCATTTCCTCTTTCCACCATCTTCGACAACATTTGCCTTTGAGACATAAGTATAAGGCCTTTTTGAAGTCTTGTCACATACTGTTCAATTCTCAACTTCAAAATTAGATCTTCAAGGGTCATTTTCTTCTTCTTATGCTTAAGGTAATACTTGAAATCATCCTAAGAAATGGGTAATTTCTCAATCATCAACGCCACCTGCAGCGAGTCGTTGATCCCCATCACCCTAGCGGCAAGATCATGATAAATTTTCTATAGCTCTTCTCTCTATTCAATGGCATATTTTCCATCGACCTTTTTAAAATCGTGGAAGCGAATAGCAATGAATTTCTCAGCACCTGCATCATCTACAACAATGAATTCTGATTAAATCCTGGATGAGGCAGAAGTTAACCACTTTCCCTTGAGCTCTATTGGCTCGCCTAATTGCTTCAGGCCTACAAGAGCAACGAGTTCTCAAGGTAAAACATCCAATCACACTGCTCACCAGAAGCGTAGAGAAGCAGTATTTCGAACCTTATGTACTGAACTCTCTATGAACTAATAGTAAAATGCAGAAAATGAAGAAGGGATATGTTATTCGTAGCAAATAATTATATGGGTGAAACTACAGTTTTCTGACTGTTATAAAAAGGCAGTCTCCCCCCACATAATCATTTGTAATCACTAATTATCTTAATCAAACTATTATATATATGTATGTGTGTGTGTGTCACGTATTAGTAACACATTTCCTATAATAACAACCATAAATATGCTAATTTATCTAAACTAACGTGTTATCACAAATTCAACAACAATATTGTATCTAATTCAAGTATAAATAACCAAACTTCATTTTCCTAATAAACCATTTCAGACTTATTCTTTGTTAAAGAACACCAACAAAATGAGAAAGGCTTCATTCGAATTAGTTTTCATTATTGCTCTTCTATTTATATCAACAGGTTATCTCTCTATCTCTCTTAGTATTTTTATCAACCCGAAGTCTCTATAACATATTATTCTTCACAAATTTTACATTATAAAATTTGTCTTTATTTTAAATTGTTTATCCTCTTAAATTTAAATATTCCTAATTAATTCATTGATTAAACCATCTTAAATTGCATCGAAAAAAATCCATAAATGGCATCGAAAACATCCTCAAAAGATTTAATTTTTTGTATGAGTTTCGTAATTTACTATTGTGAAAATTAATTGGAACCTAAATTTGATTTTGTAAGAAATATTTAGAAAATTGTTTTAAGTTGCAAAAAAAATCAAATTTTAAAATGTACGTCGACAAAGACTAGTGCAGTTGCAGTTAAGCGCAATTGTTGTAACTGTTTCAACTTTTTTTTTTTTTGGGACCTCACCAGATGAGGGAGCCAAAGTAGGGCGGATAGAAGACCGGCAAGCCGGTTGCCCCAAGATGGGAATATAAGTGCCTCACAGAGGAGGTAAATTAGAAGATCGATAGACCGGTTGCCCCAAGAGGCGTATATAAGTGCCTTACACAAAAGAGAACCAAAGAATTGAAAATTAAATCATGCCCTTTCTGTGAGGAGGGTATCGAACCCACAACCTCATGGTTGTGGGCAGGCCATAGCCCCACTGGGCTATGGACCTTGTGATACTCTATTCTTTTTATGAACTATAACTGTTTCAACTCGAGTTGTTATAAATTTTACATTACAATCATCAATTAATTTTTTTTTAACTTGTAAAGTTTGCCCTCCGTCATATTCTTTTTTTATTTTTTTGTCTTTTAAATTTCAAATTATATCTCCGATTTGCCCCTGATCAAGCACCTAAAGCAGGCATTAGAAAAAAACATTTTACAATGGTTTTACTTTGGAATATTTTATCTTTCTATGATTGTCAAAATTGACTATCATAAGAAAAGAAATGGAAACCAAAATTTTAGCTTCTAAGAAAATAAGTAGAAAATGGTTATGAGAGATGTATCATTCTGAGTGATAGGATTGTAGAATATGGATAATTCTGAAAACGTGATATTGGAATTAATCAAAAGACTTATAATTCATATTTTTTACAATATAACGTTTTTGGACACTTCAGATTCTCTATAATATTTCATATATCACTCTTTGTAACATTATTAATTAATTCTTAATTATAATCATTAAACTTTACTAGCTAGAGTTTAGGTTATAGAAATAAAAATTTCTATTATTAGATGTTACATATAGTTGTACAAAGGATCCAAACCGTTTTTAGAGGTTTTATTTTTGTATAAAGATTAAAAAAAAAAAAAAAAAATAATATTCTTTATCCTTTGCTATAATTTCAGTAATATAATAAAGAATGAAAGAATAATACGTATTAATGAGAATAACTTTAGAAAAAGCATTAATAAATGAAGTGGCAAAAGAACTAAAAAAAGCCTTAGTGCCCTTTTGGGCAGTTTTGTCTCAACTTAAATGGGTGTTTAGAATCAAAACACTATTTTAGTATGCGTTTGAAAATCACAATCGTGCTCAACTTTTCTAACGATCTTAAAAAACTACTAACTTCTAATATTATACGGGTGTTTGGAATCTTTTAGTTACATTTCAAATTTATCCTATATTTTCTTGAATACTAGAATGTATAGTTAATTCTATAATCACAATTTTTCTTGCATGATAATCAGAGGGTACTAGGATTTGATCACTTCTCTCTTGTCTGATAAGTATGTTGCTATTAGTATGTAATTATTTACTAGTTTTGTTTTAAAAAATTATTTATCAAACATTATTCTATAGATAATTTGGACATTTTGTTATTCAAAATCACTTTTGTGTAATATTTTCCAAACACATACATTATCATGTTTGGTCATAAAAGCTATTGTTTTTAGAATTGACTTCCAAACACGAAACTTGATGCGCATATGATCCTGTATGAAAACTGGTTTTTATTTCCTTAATATTGTAAAACGAGGACATATTAAGTTAAGAGGATTACTATTTTAAAAAGGAAGACAAAGTATTTCTTAGGTATTTAAGCGATAACAAATTAAGTTGAAAGGATTAATATTTTAAAAAGGAAGACTGGAGTATGTCTTAGATATTTGGTAAATTATTATATATCTAACCATATTATTATGTCTGGTAGGTCTTTCGCACGATACATGTAAACCATGGGATTGTACGGATGGTCGTTGGGAATGTTGTCGTGAACTTTCAGACTGTAAGTCTAATGATTGTGGTAATGGACGATTCGACTGCTGCTATTTATACACAGATTGTGATTGCCATTGCAGAGTCCTCAATAAAACTATTAATCTTCAAAGTTGCGATGGTTATGGACATTGTGTTTGTGCATGATCAGGAAGTTAATTCAACCTTTGTGCAACTATAATATCAACCTAATATCTCACTCCGTTGTTGTCAGACATATGTTTTTTTTTTCCTTAGTAAAGAAGAAAGGGAATAAATAGGGATTTAAATTTTTGTTTATCGGCTGTAAGCATGCCTATCCGTTACTATTCGGTCATATGTTTATTTCTTAGCCACACAAAGAATAAATCTTTGTCTAAAGTGAAAAGTTTCTACTACTATTAATAATATACGGACAATAAAATTGTCATCTCGTATATATCCGAGGGTGCATTTAAGCAATACTTTTGAATTTAATACAATTTAAAAATGGTTAAAATTGAATCCAATAGTGATGCCAAAAGATCCCCTGCTACCGCGGTTTGTGGATCTTTTGGCACAAATGAATTCAATAAGAAGAAAGCGATGATGAAGAAAAGGCGGAAAAATGACTTTGACAACTCCCTGTCCCTGGAAAAGAACATCCTTCGCCTAAACCAAAATGACAAAGTTGGATCATTCAAGCGCGCTGAATTTGTTTGAGTCGAAACTTGATTTCTATCATTCTGGAACGCTGACTGAAGCAGATTTACGACTCTCACAATCGTCTAACTCACAAAACTGGACATATAACAATACACGCACAAAGGTAGAGACGTATTTTTTTTTCTTTTCTGTTTTCGGTAGTTTTCCAGCATTTTTGGCCTTCCTGCAACAAAGTCTAGGTGCCCCTGAGCGTCTCCATCGCCTCTGAAATCATTGGCCGATTGGTTGAAGAGAATTATTCCCAATAACAGGAGAGTCGTAGATAAGAAAATTGGCCAAAAATAAGTGAAAATAATAGCTACATTTTTGTGTTGCAAAAGCTTGACGGAGATTTCCATGTCCCATTCCAGATGTTGGGCAAGTTTTCCTTCAATAAAGCCAGAATACTAGAAAGTCTAGTTGATTTGAGTGCAATAAAGCCATTGCAGATCTTTGTGGCGTTCTCTGTGGCACTCGCATGCCCGTCTCGAACAATATTAATGATATGTACTTCTAATTAAATTTAGACCCCTAAATTGTTTTTTTTTAAAAATATAAATTATACAAAAATATCAAAATATAATACGATTTTTATATTTTCAAAACCAAAACAAACAGCAGTATTCTTGATTTTTTCTTCATCTATTTGACCTAATTCTGCATTTGGATTTCTACCTTTTAGATTGAGAATTCTTTTTAAACATGCCAAAAAAGAATAAAGGTTAATGGCGTCCAACTTATTATAAACCCCCTTAAAATTAAGGAATGTTTTCTTCTAAATGTAAGATAGGTGGGGAGAACAAATCAAATTGAAGATGTAAGTTCTGCAATTCAGGTGAAAGTAGAACTTATATATTAGTGAATGAATTATAAAAGGATATGATTTCAAAATTCTTTTCGAGGGAGTTTACAAGAACATTTAAAAAATAAAATATATTTTTTCCCTACGAAAATTCAGCCGTTAAAAAAATGTTAGAGACAATCATCACCCCACAACCTAATTCTCACCCCTGCCAGGATTCGAACCTCCAACGAGCGTTCAAACTACTCCCAATATATGACCCTTCGCATATAACCTACCTAGAGTAGTTTTTCCTTTTGTATGGTTCGCGAGTTATTGCACAAGACGATATTTATCTAGTGTGCGCTTTAGGTAACAACTGTGATTACCGAAATTAACAAATACACAAGACAAATGTAGGGTTTCTTGGCATCTGCTCGCCCTTAAAAAAATGTTGATTTCACCATTACTATTCCTTGAATCAGCTGTCCTCATCCTTCAGACTACAGCTCTACTGTTATTGAATCCTCTGTCCCAAAGCTTCCCTAACAGAGTTGCCCAGGGTGCAAGAAAGTGCTTCATCCCACCATCATTATTTCTAACCAAAGGGTTATTGGAGTTAACCTTATAGTAATAATTAGTCAAGAACATTTTTGCAATTAATCATATATCAACAGACACTGGGATCACAAATTTCTATCCTAGGAAAGCAATAAAATCACCAAAGTTTTTTACAGAGATATAAACAAAATGGTTTACAGATTCGTACCTTTTCCTTCTTCTTCTTTTTTATTTTATTTTATTTTTTCAAAATTATATAGATAGTCTAAATGATTATTGAGTCTGTTTTTCACTGATGCCTTTCGACTTTAATTTGAGAGTATGATTCCGTAGTAAATGTGACGGTATATGGGGATTATTGTTTTAGTGGTATTATGTGAGCAACTACTTTGTGCATCCATTGACAAACGTTATGTCAGTCTTCAATCTATCTGTTTAAGTATATTTTGGGAGCAACTACTATTTACATTTATTGTTAAATGTTAGGTATGTCTCACACAGAGGCGTCTCAATCATTTTGGAGGCTCTGTGCTAAACTTTAAAGGATTTTCTACGTGTGCCCGGAAATATGCATTAATTAAAATAAACTAGACTACATATGTTATTTTAAGTATATTAAAATCTAATATCATATCAGAAATAGGAGAACATTAAGGGAATAAGAAAGTTAAACTATTATATACAGTAACTAAATTCATATTAACATGTACCGGGGACATGTGTTAAAAAAATTCAACTTCAAAAAAAGGCCCTATATATCCGAAAAATGAGATTTTTATGTAAACATAAAACAAAATAATTTTTGTATTAAATATTGAGCTCGGGAGGCCCAAATCTAAAAGGATTACAATTTTTTTTAGTGAAAACACACACACACACACATATATATAACAAAAAAATTGGGGGCCATAATTTTTTGGAGGCCCTGCACGGTCGATCACCTCGAACATTCTCTTAGCCTCCGCTGGTCTCACATTCATCTCTGCCCATATTTTGAATTATTGAAAATTTAATGAGCTATTTTATTGTTGTTGTATTTTTGTATATAGATAGACTAAGGTCTTATTCAATCAATGGCCTGTGGATCACTGACAACTGACTAAGGTTCCTGATCTTTGTCTGAGACAATATTTCTGATCATTCCAGATCAAAGAAACCTATCTGGGATATCCCATAAATAACACCAAATTTAGTTGCTTTCCTACAATTGAAAGCTTTCAATATATATATATATATATATATATATATATATATATATATATTCCACTCTTTATCGAGAGTAAGATGTACTCGAGCTTATGAGGAGTGGTTATATGGTTGGTTAAGCCGCCAGAGTTTAAATGCGCTTCTAAGATATCGAGAACTCAATTTTATTAACTACGTTTTTTTAAGTTTGATTAGTACTGTGAGCGATTATTAAATTTTTTATAAATTTGATCTCTGTAATATTTCTATTAAATATTTCATTCGTACAGTCTAAACTATAAACTGAAATCTTGAAAAATAAAGCATAAACACTAAACATGTCCTTCCATTTGTTTTCTACCAATGGATCCAAACCGAGTTAGATTCAGTGTCTAGCTGATGTAGGCAGGAACTGATTTTTGGTAGGAGTATAGAGACTATGATTTACAATGTATTATACCTTGTGTATATTCTCCATTTGGCATTTACAATGTATTATACCTTGTGTATATTCTCCATTTGGCATTGATAATACAAATCCCATTTCCATAAAAAAAGAAAAGAAAAAAAAAGAAAAAGAAAAGAGGTATAGTCCAAAAGTTTGGATTTTGTCATAATGCATAGCTCAATGTGAGATCTGCTACAAGTGTTGTTGGGGTCGCTTAGCTTCTACCCATAGAGTAGGGGCAAACAATTCTTTGTCCTTCTTTTTGTCCTCATTCCTATCCCCAACAAATCACAATTCACCCTTATATATAATTGAAAAAAATATTTATATGATAAATTTTGATTGGTTGGAGGTAGGAATGAGGACTGGAATGGGGACAGAGAATTTTCACCCTAGATTAGGGTTCCATTCCAACTAAAATAGGCCTGTCTATAAGTATGTCTAAAGTGCCATTGAGAACAATGTCTCTCATTTTGAGAGGCTATATATATAATAGTAAAAAAAGTTGAAGATCTTGACTTTATTTCTAGTGCAATTATTGCACATAGAATTTTGTTTGTTTAGAATAACTGTTGTATCTACAAAAATAAGTTTTTGTAAATTGAAGTTGTTGAAGTCGTATATGTGTTCTACAATATCATTAGTTTTGATAGCAACTGAAAATGATATTTTGAAGAAAGTCGATTATGAAGATTCGATTGGCGATTTCGCTTTAAGGAGTGTTAGAAGGATGACCATTTTTAAATAAAAGATGAATATTATGATTGCTCACACTCTTAAAAATTGTTTTTATAATTATGTTTTGATACTTTTTATAATTTATACATTTTTAAGAAAAAAATATTGATTAATTTTAATAAATAGTACAGTGCCTCAATATTATTCGAGACGTCGATATGCCAAAAGCATGAAATTGAATCCATGATGTGATAGTGGTATACAAATGTTGAATTCTTATTAAAGCACATCTATGATTTAAATTCTCCATTAACCGTTACAACGAATTGCTAGAGGCTCTCAATATTGGAGCTCAATCGTTTTGAAAGTATCATTTCTTCCCCTTTGTCTTGTTGGGGTTACAAGTTATTAGAAAAGGAAAGCAACAGCTAAGAAACCTCAAAGCTGCAATCAAATTTATGAATAATTAAGGCTGGTGATAAATAGAAAATATTAAAAAGGAAAAGGTTGGTTTAGTTCATTAGGGAATAATTTCCAAACTACGTACTAAACTGAAAAAAAGGTTGGATTAGTTCATTTTGATAGGGGTTTAGTAGTGACGGATCCAGAAAAAAATTTCACTAGGGGTCATTTAGTATACACAATAATTCACTGGCTTATACATTTATTATCTAAATGGAGTAAAATACATCATATATAATTAATTTTTTTTTTATTTTTTTTGAGTGGGGTCAAATGACCCCACTCAGCCTTATGTGGATCCGTCGATGGGGTTTAGCCACTCCATCTTGGCGCAGTCTCTTTCCTAAAATGAAAATACAACATTTATCTATTAAGGATAGTGACCACTTATCGATTCTTCTTAGCATTCCTCCTCCCCATAAACGAAAGAAGAGGAGGAATAGGAAACCTCGTCCCCAAAGGTTTGAACCACTATGGTTCCAAGAACTGGAATTCCTAGACTATGCTCGTCTTAAATGGACATCTCCATCTGACCTCTCCGCTTTTGAAATTAGTAATGCTCTATCAGATTTCCGCACCGACCTCTTGGAATGGAGTTCTAGAGTCGTTGGGGATTTGGAGAAAAAACTAAAGGACAAACAAAAGAAATTAGACGCAATCCAAAAGCGACGGGGTCTAATTGGTTACTCCCTATCCGATGAGCTTGAAATTGCTACGGAACTAGAGAAAATTCAAGATCTTAGAGAGGGATATTGGAAAGCTCGAAGTAGAGCAACCTGGTTGATGGAAGGCGATCGCAATACAGATTATTTTCATAATAAGGCATCCCATCGGAAGGAGAATAATCACATTGATCAGATTATAGCTCCGGACGGTAGTTTGGTGGATGATGAGGACGATATTGAGAATGTTGTTGTTGATTTCTTTCAGACTCTGTTTAAAGCTAATACTGAGGGAGCAAGTCTTTCCCCGGATTTGCTTAACAATAAGCTTAGCCCAAGAGAAATGGGTATCCTAGAGCAACCTTTCACAAAGGCTGAAATTGTCAAGGCTCTCAAGCAGATGCATCCGCACAAGGCTCCTAGCCCTGATGGAATGCATGTGTTATTTTTACAGAAACTTTGGCACATTCTAGGGAAATCGGTCTCTGATCTTATTCTTGGAATCCTAAATGAGGCGGCTGACATGTCAGCAATAAATTCTACACATATAGCTCTAATTCTAAAAATTAAAAAGCCAATTTTTATGATGTATTTTAGGCCCATAAGCTTATGTAATGTTGTCTATAAGCTCCTCTCTAAGGTCATTTCAAATCGCCTCAAGTTGGTCATGAATTCAATCATTGATGAGGCCCATAGTGCTTTCCTAAGAGGCAGACTCATCTCAGATAATGCATTTGTGGCTTTTGAAGTTTTCCATAGCCTGCAACCGGTACGACTGAATGGTTCACACCAGCTAGCTCTCAAGCTAGACATGAGTAAAGCTTTTGACAGAGTTGAGTGGATATAGAGATTGTGATGGCTAACATGAATTTTCCGCCAAAGTTTCTGTCTCTAGTAATGAATTTATCAGGACTGTTAATTATTCGATTCTGCTTAATGGAATCCCCCACCAGATCCTTTAGGCCAACTAGAGGAATCTGGCAAAGAGATCCCTTATCTCCTTTCATTTTCCTTATTTTTACTGCTGGGTTATCTTCTCTTATTCGTTCGGCTGAAGAGCGGGGTGTTCTCACTGGCTTTCAGTTTGGAGGCGTTGCTTCTGTCACCTTCTATTTGCGGATGACTCTCTTTTCTTCTCTTAGGCCAATGAGGTATGTTTGAGGAAGCTAAAGGAGGTACTTAGGACATATGAAGCTTGCTCTGGTCAAATGATTAACTATGATAAATCCAACCTGTTTTACAGTAAGGATACCCCTACTGAGGTAAAAGACCTCGCGTTTACTATCCTATAAATCCCAGAAGGCAATGGAAAAGGGAAATACCTGGGTCTCCCGTACATGACAAGGAGATCGAAAAAAGAGGTTTTCCAATTTGTTATTGATAAAGTGAGGAAATAATTTAGTAGATGGAAGGGAAAAACTCTATCATTTGCAGCCAGAGTTGTACTAGTAAAACCTGTAGTTCAAGCAATTCTCACATATGTCATGTCTTGTTTTGTTCTCCCCAAGTACATTATTGAATCCATCACAAATATGATGCGTACCTTTCTATGGGGTGGTGATGCAAAGGAAAGAAAGATATGCTGGCGATCATGGACTGAGCTTTGCAAACCAAAATCTCGAGGAGGACTAGGATTTCGTGACCTCGAGGCTTTCAATCTAGCTTTGGTAGCTAAGCAAGGTTGGCGGATCATCAATCAACCATTCTCACTTTCCTCTAGAGTCTTGTGGGCGAAGTATTTTGCTTTAGAAAGATTCTTGACTGTTCCCCTAAAGGGACGGACTTCTCTTATTTGGTAAGACATAATCAAAAGTCGGGACTTACTCCTAGCAGGCTTAAAATAGAGGATAGGGGATGGCTCAAAGGTCAGTATGTGGTGTGATAAATGGCTTACATCCCCACACACTTTCAAACTTCTATCCCCGCCAAACATGTATTTTTCTGATTAAATGATGGCAGTATCTAGGTTCATTGACTATCAAAGAGGAACCTGGAATGAAGATTTGCTGGAACAATATTTTGCCTCTTATGAGATTGACGAGATCTTAAAGGTTCCACTGTGGCCACCAGATAAACTAGTTTGGGCCTACACAAAGAATGGGTCCTATTCGGTTAAATCTGTCTACCATCTTCAAGTTGACATCGTGAGCGGTGAAAGAACCCGCCCATCCACCTCAACGGCCAAGGCTTTTCATCATTGGGATTTAATTTGGAGACTGCCTGTTCCGCCAAAGCTACAAGTTTTCATCTGGAAAATCTGCCAACGAATTTTGCCAACCTGCCATCCTCTATCTCGAAGAGTTAAAACTCTTGCATCACAGTGCCGCCTTTGTAGAACTGAAGCCGAATCTACTCTACATGCAATTTTTTCATGCCAGCAGGCGGCAAAAGTTTGGAATTACACTAGTTTTGACATTAATTCTATCATTGCAAAGGACATATTTCCTTTACTGCTTGATTCCTATTTTAGAATGTGGAGACGAAGTCGTCACTCCCTTTGTTTATGTTTCCTGGAACATCTGGTGCAATAGAAACAAAACGGTCTTTGAAGGAAAGGGAAAGTCAGCTGAGGAAGTAGCAAATCTCGCTTTGGTTTGCGCCGCGGAATATACCAACGTTTTAGCTTCATCACTAGGTCAAGGTAATGCTCGCCAACCTTTGCCGGACTATTAGGGGTGGGCAAATTCGGTTTTTGCCGAATTCCGACCGAATTCGAATTGAATTTGGCAATTTGGTTTCTGTAATTCGGCATGAATTCGGTAATTCGGGCGTGACCGAATTCGAATTGGGCGAAATTGGTTCGGTTTGATCAAACCAATTTTGAATTTGGTCTGACCGAATTCGAATTGGATTTTTTAAATAAATTAATAATAATATTGATATTATTATATAATAAGTATATATAGTAAAAAAAAACCCTAATTCTAACCCTCCGCCCCCTCTCTGTAGTCTATCCCTCGTCATATCTTTTTGAAAATTGAAGCGGTTCTCCGCCTCCAATGTACGGCTCTCCTTCTCCGGCTGCGCTGTCTGCTGTCCGCCTGTCCCTCCCCGTCTCGTCTTCTCAACCCATCATCAGTTAATCGGTATGTTTCAGTTTAGATGTAGTCTTCTTGGTGATGAACGACCTTGTGGTGTTGGTGTTGATCGATGAAGGAGTTTCCGAGGAAGTTTTCAAGCTTTGGTTGTTGATTTTCAAGGCTATTATGGTATATCTGTGAATTGGTTTTGTAATTCATATTCACTTCCTTCAAATTCCAATCTGCCCAAAAACAATTCGGCCAATTCGGTCGAAATCGAATTCCGAATTCACCAATTCGCTCAATTCGAATTCGGTCGGTTTTTTGAGGTAGGAAAAAAATGAAAAAACCGAATTCAAATTACCGAATTGGCCAATTCGAATTTGGTGTTCACCCCTACGGACTATGACCAAATAAGGTATATACTAAAGGGCAAGGAAAAAATGTTTGCTCCCCCTGATCAGACAAGTGAGAGCAGACAACAAAGGGTTGATGCAAACATGATTCCTCCTACGCGCCTGGGTTGGAGGCCACCTACAAATGGTTTTTTGAAACTGAATGTTGATTGATCTTGACTGAATGGTGTTGGCGGTCTAGGTGTTATAGTACGGGACCACGAAGGAGTTTTTGTGGGAGGGTTTACAATGTTTGACACAAATTTTTTCTAACCCCGAGCATGCGGAAGTAAAAGCACTACTGGAGGGGCTCAGATTTGCAATGTGCCAAGGCTACCAACAATGTCTTATTGAAAGCGATTGTCAAGTTTTGGTTAACAAAGTGCGTCAAGCTAATGAAAACCTATCCCTAGTGGGCAATATAGTTAGTCAGATTAAGAATATCCTGGGGATTAGTATAACCAATCTATCTTTTATCCATAGATCTTGTAATAATTTTGCAGATGTTTTGGCTAAATATACAATGAGGACTAGAACCTCGTCTCAATGGTTTGGAGACCCACCGGATTTTCTCCTACCACATGTAACCTTCGATATCAATTAATAATAATGATTTCCCTATTAAAAAAAAATACGTACTAAACAAACAAAAATTATTTACAGGTGGTTTGAATGAGAAGGACAAAGTTTCAGGTGAACAAATAAATTGATTATCTATTATGACTGTTAATGTGGTTTTAAAGACTTTCAATTCTCCCATTAACAAAAGGGAATTCTAATAACTCAATAAATTCGTATCCATTCTTAACGTCTTGATCAATCTCCTACTGTTACTTGTGGCTAAGTGCTGTTTTGTTACATTGGTAATGGAAATCAAAATGGTGATTAATTTCTAGATTGACTCAGAGAGATTGAAAAGGGTCTAGTTAAGGTGATAAGCGGGTTTTATTTTTAGCTCGTATTAATTGATTATCAGTCTCGAATCAAATTAATTCATGACTAGTTTGAAAATAGCCATTTCAATGAAAAATAGCTAAGAGAGAAATAACTATTTAAGAAAGGGATAAGTATTTTATTTACGATCGATTTAAAATCAACGGTTGGAATTCATAAGCATGTGCTAAAAAAACAATTTTAATACTTTAATTAGACTAAAAATTGTAGTAGTTGTATAATACATATCTAGAGGCTTGCCATTGTGTCATTTTTCTTTCTTCTTCTATATTAAAGTTATTAGAATTGAATTTCTAACCTCTTAAACTAGAAGTCAAGTAATCTATTATTACATCATTATCATTACTTATACGACCATCGTTTTATCTCTATACCTTTTTTAAGAAATTTTATCTCTATATTTGATAAACTAGTTATAGATAAGACATATCCACTACCATATTAAACGAAACACATATCTATTCTTAGAACAAACTATTATGAACATCATATGCCTGATATTATTTTAGATACTCTTTAAAGAGGCCACTTAAAAAATGGTTTGATGGCGATCGAGTGTCTGTATCATAGATCAATTTCTGAAAACGTTAAAAAAATCCTAAAAGATAAAACATTTGTAATCTATCAAGCTAATGCAATCAAGATAAATATACTCAATATGTGAAGACATAGTCTCTCAACACTATATTTGGATTTTTATTTCCACCATAAATTTCTCATTAACTAACAATTTAGACTTTATATGAGATTAATTATGTATTTGATAGGAACGAACCGCTATTTGCGCACTGAACTATGACTCATGAACAATATATACTCAATATGTGCAGACCTATATTCTCTCAACTCTATGTTCATATTTTTCAGTTTCCCTCATCAACATACTTCTTTTTACCAAAAATCGTAGAGCTATGGATAGTGTGCTGTAATACTTGCCATTGAACTTTATTCTTATACTAACGTGTGATGCACGTTGGTAAAATTTTTGATTTATCCTTCTAAATATAATGAATAGAGAGATAAGCTATTTTCCTTATTATAATCTTAATAAATTTAAACTATTTTTACAGTCACTAAAATAATAGTTTGATGGTCGAGTATCTGAGTTGTAATTCAAAAGATAAGTAATCAAATGCTAGCAACTTCAGCAAACTCCAACTTCTCTTATTTAGGGGTGTCAACGGGTTCGGGCCGCCCGAACTCGGCTCACATAGCTCGAAAAAATGTGAGCGTGAGCTGAGGTAATGTGAGCGTGAGCTTAATATTCAAGCTCGCTTCTTATGTGAGCTGAGCGTGAGCTTGACCACGCTCAGCCCGAAAAAAGCTCGAACCCGAATAAGATTAATAATATAATTAAAATATTATATATATATATATAAAATAATAATAATAATAATAATATAATATATTGATAAACTCAATACTCAATACCACAGTTTAATTATTCTCTCCTTCACAAAACCCTATTCAGTATTCACCGAGACCGACTAATCATCTTCCATCACCATCATCAGTCATCCTTATTCTGTCTTCAACACGTTTACAAGGTAAAATTTGGCTCTTTCTTTCTAATTGTACTATGCTACTGCATCAATGGACAATTAATCCAAATCCTATTCTATATTTATGTCGTTTTGTCTCTTTTGCTTCTTTTTTTTTTTTGTATTCTTGTCCAAATTTAATTTTAAGGCCAATTGTATTATACTATTCTTGAGACATAATTTTCGTTTTTTCGCTGATATAAATGAGCTTAGGAAACTCGTGAGCTAAGCTCGAGTTCGTGTTAAAATGTGAGCTGAGCGTGAGCTCAAGGTTTACGAGCTTTTCCTGGCTGAGCGTGAGCGTGAGCGTGAGCTTTTCAATTTTTATGTGAGCTGTTGACACCACTACTCTTATTTTCTCTATATTGTAATAGTATGTGTATTTATTCTTTTTCTTTGTTTGGTTGTTTTCTTTAACAGTAAAAAAATTCCTATAATCAATGGATACTTTTTGCTTATAGAAATTGTACTTTTATATTTTATTTTTTTGCATATGTAACAGCAAGAATCTTCTTTAGGCAATAGATATTTTTTTTTTCTTATTTACGTCTGATATCTATTGGCAATTTTCTATCTTTAAATGTTTTTTTTTTTTTTTTTTAAATTTTTTCTTTTTTATAATATTACTTAATATATTATTTTTATTTTATAATTTATTATATACTTAATTTAGTTCAACTTGGTTGACAATAATTTCCGTAATAATAATATTTATCTTTCTTTTTATTTTTGGGTGAGAAAAAGGGAGTTGATGATTGTTTTATTTGGAGGGAGTACTTTTTTTTTGTCGATTTTTCTTTTGTTTCCGTCCTCACATGCATAACACATGATGATTTTGCCAAAACATTACTTTTTCAGAAAGATAAATCGGTGCCCGAAAATAAATTAAGGACCAAAAAAATTAAAAATCAGGAGGATAAAATTGTCATACTGTAAACAATTTAAGGATTAAATTAACGAACAAAAAAAATATATTTCTAGGGCACATGGTCCCTCCCCTATCTATCCACCCTCTAACCTCCTATATATCATATTTACATGGTCCTCTCCCCCATATCAAGAAATTTCTATCTACCATTTCATGCCACATTCACCGAAAAAAATTAAAAAGTGCTGATGATCCCAACAAAGATTTTAGAAAAAAAAATATGATTAGACAATGTGTTATCACCATTTTTACCTACTCAAACAAATAGGCAACACACAATAAGAAAATCCTACATTTTTACCTTATTAGACCATTTTTCAAGCCCCTTTCAAAAACCATTCAGTGGAAACTCCATTAAGAAAACTATTCTTAAAGAGTTTGATTTATTAATCAAAAACCCTTTTTGTGTCTCGTTCACTTTCCTACGAATAGATGATTGACACTTATTCATGTTTCTCCTACGTTTCTATTATTTTTTTTTTTTTTAGGTTATAATTTTTTTAATTAAAAAATTAACATATATCAATTTCGTATTTTTTTAATTAGTGCACAAAAAATAAGACAACGAACGAAAATAAGGAGATTCCTACCGCTCTCTTCATAGCCAATGGATCATTGTCTTCTTTTTTAAATGTATGGATCATACTTACAAGCAAAGAATTTCTTTGTCTATCTCTTATGTATGTTCCAATTACTTCAAATTTATCACATTAATATTCCTTCAATTATATTCTTTCCGTCTTCATTATTCTTATGATAAGAGAGAGGAGAGAGAAGGAAAGCTATTTAATGAATGTAAACAATGACGACTGAAGAAGTGAAATTTGAGAGATATCCACGTGGCGAATTTTGAGTGATGAGGCTTTATATTTGATTGACAAAATGCACTGGATGGAATTAACCTCTTTAACTGATTTTCAAAAGTCTATGGATTCTGCTGACTTTATGGATTGTTTTAACTCTATGCAGAGTCTGCGGAGAGTCTATCAGATTTTATTAGATTGATTTATCAAGATTTCTTTTGATTTATAAAGTCTATAGATTATTTGAATAGCACCAAAAAATAAATAAAATACTGATTCAGTGGTGTATTATACAGATCCAAAGGTGTTGAATTTCCAAAGTCAACATATGTTTATCAATCCTTTTTTTTTTGGAATTAAATCATTTTGTTAAAAATTTAAAAAGTTTGGCGATAGTCTTTGATTTTTTTAGATTACGTAACTGCGGCTTTTTTGATTTATTTGTTCAAGGTTTGTATAATTTACTTACTGGTATTTTTTTCTTTGGTTTAATTAAAATATGTTTTGTGATAAGTTTTGTTTGAACTTTCTTTTCTCTTTGATTTTCTCTTTCAGGAAAATGAAATTCATGTTTGAAAAATAGAAATTTGTGGTTAAATACAGAAGAAATTGTTTGCTTTCTTTAATTTCTATTTGAAGATGATCAAGAAGAAAATTGTTTGCATATTATGACGTCTTTTTGGGAAATAAACATTTCATATTGAGTTTTTTAACGATGTTAAAAAAAATCTCATTTTTTTTTTGTAGTTTGAAATATTTCTTTGTTTTTCTTATAATTTTATAGAAATGAGATTACTAAAAAAAATTGTAATCTAAGACACTTTAATTTTAATATTAATGAGAGAAAATCAAAATCTTGAGAAAAAAGAAGAGATTTCACCATACACATTTAAACCTATGAAATCCATCAAAATCCTACCTTTAATGAAATCTATGAGAATCTATAGAGTTTTGAATACCTCTAAATTTTAATGTACTTTTTAAAATCTAAATTGAATACCTCTAGATTTCATTGGACTTTTTAAAATCCAAATTGAATACCTATGGACTTTAAAACTCCTTAAAAATCATATAGATTCTACATTGAATACACCCCCCTAATTATTTACGTATATTACTTTCCCTGGCCTGAAATAGGTTTAAAGATAATGGCAACTTGCTTCTAAATTAAGATAAAAACTTATTAAGTATTTTGTGCCGAACTCGAGACCTATTGTTTCGGAGCAGTAAGTACTAACTAAGGTTTTTAGGGATTTGAATATTGTCGTTCATATTCGGAAAATTCTAATGTAGGGCCGGCTTTGTGGGACTGATCCCACATACCTCTCACATGAGTTGAGGTGGGACCTACTTTGCAGGTAGGCTCCACCCCAACTAATGTAAGAGTGTTGTGAAGACGGCCCCACAAGGACAGGTCCATGCCAAAGTCACCCTACATACTCTATAGCAAACAAATGGAAAGGCTTTATATTTCATTGACAAAATGCACTGGATGGAATTTACCTCTTTGAATTCTGTTTTGCTGTTCGGGCCGACTTTTCCGAAAATTAATCTAGGTTGAATCTTTTTCTTTTTTATTTTTCCTTTAGAAAAAAAATAGGAAACTAATTACGTGCAATGCCTATAGTAAGAAGACGCTTCTATAAGCATATTAGCCGAAGAACGTGACCAACTTTGCTACAATATTTATAAATATCAATCGTTAAATTGTAAAATTCGAAATTCTAACGTAAAAATAATTTTACATAAATTTTCATGAGAAAGCATTCCAAACTCCAAATATAAACAAGTGCTTATAAATAACCATATAAACGTATTAACAAAAGTTATTTGACTATTGGATTACAGTGGGAACTTTTTAACTTCACAGAGGGAGGTGGCCTCACAAGAGGAGGAGCCCAAGAAGGGTGAAATTTATTAAGCCCCACGTAGGAGGCGGATATCGAACCCTCAACCTGGCAGTGCCAAGCCCCACTAGGAACACTTTGATGCATACATTTAATCAAATAATATTTTTTATTACTCACTCTATTTGGTGGGAACTTACCCAATGGCGGAGGATTGTGAGGGAAGGAGGGGGCCATGGCCCCTTAAATTTTAGAAATTTGCACATTAGTATTATGAATATTTTTTTTTGTATAAATAGGTCCTTATAATATTTTTTTGTAATATAAAATGTCTTGGCCCCCTAAAAAATTTGAAATTTAATAGTAGTACTCTCTAACACATAGTTTCACTACTAACTATCATAATAATGTTGTTTATTACTCACTCTATTCAAATTTGAATGTACAATTTTTATTTTTTGATGTCCAAAATTAAATGTCTCATTTTCTAATATAGAAATAATTTTGATTTGAACTTCCACTAGTAATCACATATAATCTAATAGAATTAAAATTAACTAGTATATTGGTCTCGTCAATTTCCGAATTAAGTAGATTAAGCTCTACTTAGTACTAACACATAGTTCCACAACTAACTTTCTTAATTTTATTGATTAAATTTTATTAACAAACTAATGATGACGTTTATTTTTTGCCAAATGTAAATACTATGGTGATGTATTTAGCCAAAAAAATTGATTGACAAAATCGCAAAACGTAAATAGTTTAGTAACCAAAATAGCTATTAACTCTTCTATAAAAAAAATGCATACATTTAATCAAATAATATTTTTTATAACTTTCCCATGCTATTTTGAAGTATGATGCGTGACAATAACCTCTGTAAATTAGTTGGTTTTCTTCATTTTTTAAATTTTTTGTCAATTTTTTAAATTAATTTATGCCTCTTTTTAATATAAATATTGTTTAAATTAAGTTATTCTAATAAAAATATATCATTTTACCTCAAATATATCGTCTTACACTGTGAAAGTAAATTTTAGTTCGCCCCTAAATTAAAATGCTAACTTCGCCACTGAACTTACTAAACAAAAGACGACGAGGTTGTTGCATATTTGTTAGAGAAAATGGAGCTATGGATATACAACAAAATGAGTAGGTTAAGATAATAACTGAAAAATTTAATTTAGATATTATTAACAAACCCCTAATCAAACATATTGAAGAAAAATAAAATAAAAAAGGTAACGGTTTCCATCAAGAACGGGAGGGAAATTAGGGTGTGGCTTAGCCGGCCCTCATTTGTACCTTTCGAGTAAGCTTCACACTAAGGGGAGTCCCTTCATTTCCTCTCTTTGCGTTCAATTCTTCACTCTTTTTAGGGGGTGAAAATCGTCTGTCTCCATTTCGATCCCTGATCCTGTCCCCAACCAATCAGAATTTACTATATAATTATTTTTTTCAATTATACATACACTGGGTGAATTGGAATAATTTGTTCCATTACAAATTCTGCGTGGTGGATACAGGTATGAGACAGATGATTTCCAACAATTATTTGCCCTCTTTCTATATATATCTTTATCTTCCTTCTTACTTTTATATATATAACAAACATCCTTAAACCCTGCTAACATAGTTGAACAGAGAAAGAAAATGGTGGGACTTGAAGATATTGGAAATGAAGAACTTTTTCTTGTTCCCGACCCTGTTCTTTTGGAAAACAATAAACTTCACAATCAACTCAAAAATTAAACTCAAAGGTTTGGAAATTATTATTTCTTTGGTTAGAATACTAATAGTTTATGCATTGAAATGCTCTTAATATCATTATATATATTTTTGTTAACATTAAATCCAGAAAAGGATCGTCTGCTAGGAGAAGCCCATAGTGCTCAGAGCAACTGAAGTATTGAAGGAAAAGGCCGTAGAAAAGGTAAATATTACCATTAGCCTACTTTACATTTTCCAAAGCGCGTGACAAGAAATTAGCTCAGTTGGTTAAAGCGCCCTTGTTGATCAAAGTGTTGATCAAAAGGTTTGCCTAATAGAAGCCTTAAATACATTCACGCCCATAGGCTCAGTTCCTGTGAGTACAGTCATTACATTCACTTTAAAGAGACTATCAGATAAGTACCATTTTCTTACATACATTCTGTTCTTAGTCAGAATAAATTTGTTTGCCTCAAACACAACCCTGAATCCTTTGTTGTTCAGCACAATTTCAAAAATGAGATTTCTTCGAATTTCAAACACATGGAGCACTTCAGTGAGAGTTAGCTCTTTCCCAAATGTCATCTTTCGGACAATATTGCCCTTTCCTTCAACCTTGGAGAATGTAGAGTTTCCCATGTAGCAGACTTCATTCTCAACAGTTTGATAAGTCTTGAACATCCATTTGTTGGCACAAATATGGCGAGTAGCACCCTTGTCTGCAAACAATTCCTTTGAGTTTCCCCTATCATATTCACCTCTGAAACGACATCAGTGATGTGCATGTCCTCCATTCCAGAGTTCAGCTTAACGGCCTCAGATACATGAGCATAGTCAACATTTGGGTACTTGTTCTTTTTCTCGCTCCCATTGAACCTCTTGTTCTTGTTGTAGTTATTACTTTAACCGTCCACACGACTGCGACATTCCTTTACTTTGTGGTTTTGCTTACCACATACAAAGCAGCTTCTCGTGAACTTCTTGTTGGAGTTCGACGCCTTCAAGTCATCAGGCACTTCCTCTTTCCACCATCTTGGACAACATTTGCCTTTGAGACATAAGTATAAGGATTTTTTGAAGCCTTCCTCGCATCCTGTTCAAATCTCAACTTCAAAATCAGATCTTCAAGGGTCATTTTCTTCTTCTTATGCTTAAGGTAATGCTTGAAATCGTCCTAAGAAAGGAGTAATTTCTCAATCATCAACGCCACTTGTAGCGAGTCGTTGATCCCCATCCCCTAGCGGCAAGATCATGATAAATATTTTGTAACTCTTCACTCTGTTCAATGGCATATTTTCCCTCGACCACTTTAAAATCGTGGAAGCGAGTAGCAATGAATTTCTTAGCATCTGCTTCATCTACATCAATTAATTCTGATTAAATCCTGGATGAGGCAGTAGTTAACCACTTTCCCTTGAACTCTATTGACTAGCCTAATTGCTTCAGGCTTACAAGAGCAACGAGTTCCCAAGGTACAACATCCAATCACACTGCTCACCAGAAGCGTACAGAAACAGTACTTCGACCCTTCTGTGCAGAACTCTCTATGAACTAATATGAAAATGCAGAAAATGAAGAAGGGAGATGTTATTCGTTGCAAATAATTATGTGGGTGAAACTGCAGTTTTCTGACTGTTATAAAATGCAGTCTCCACCCACATAATCATTTTTAATCACTAATTATCTTAATCAAACGATTATAAATAAATAAATATATGTGTGTGTGTGTGTGTGTGTGTGTCACGTATTAGCAACACATTTCCTATAATAACAACCATAAATATGCTAATTTATCTAAACTAACGTGTTATCACACATTCGACAACAAGATTGTATCTAATTCAAGTATAAATAACCAAACTTATTTTTCCTAAGAAACCATTTCAGACGTATTTAACAAAATGAGGAAGGCTTCATTCGAGTTAGTTTTCATTACTGCTCTTCTGTTTATATCAACAGTTTCGATAGTTTTCCAGCATTTCTGGCCTTCCTGCAACAAAGTCTAGGTGCCCTTGAGCGTCTCCATCGCCTCTGAAATCATTGGCCGATTGGTTGAAGAGAATCATTCCCAATAACAAGAGAGTGGTAGATAAGAAAATGGGCCAAAAATAAGTGAAAAATAATAGCTACATTTTTGTGTTGCAAAAGCTTGACAGAGATTTCCATGTTTCCTTCCAGATGTTGGGCAAGTTTTCCTTAAATAAAGCCAGAATACTAGAAAGTCTAGTTGATTTGAGTGCAATAAAGCCATAGCAGATCTTTGTGGCGTTCTCTGTGGCACTCGCATACCCGTCTCGAACAATATTAATGATATGTACTACTTATTAAAGTTAGACCCCTAAAATATTTTTTTCCCTATGAAAATTCTGCCGTTAAAAAAATGTTAGACACAATCGTCACCCCACAACCTAATTCTTACCCCTGCCAGGATTCGAACCTCCAACGAGCGTTCAATCTACTCCCAATATATGATCCCGCCGCATATAACTTACCTAGAGTAGTTTTTCCTTTTGTGTGGTTCGCGAGTTACTGCACAAGACACGATATTTATCTAGTGTGCGCTTTAGGTAACAACTGCGATTCCAGAAATTAACAAATACACAAGACAAATGTATGGTTTATTGGCATCTGCTTGCCCTTAAAAAAAAGACTGATTTCACCATTACTATTCCTAGAATCATCTGTCCTAATCCTTCGGACTCCAGCTCTACTGTTATTGAATCCTCTGTCCTAAAGCTTCCCTAACAGAGTTGCCCAGGGTGCAAGAAAGTGCTTCATCCCACCATCATCATTTCTAACCAAAGGGTTATTGGAGTTAACCTTATACTAATAATTAGTCAAGAACATTTTTGCAATTAATCATATATCAACAGACACTGGGATCACAAATTTCTATCCTAGGAAAGCAATAAAATCACCAAAGTTTTTTACGGAGATATAAACAAAATGGTTTACAGATTTGTACCTTTTCCTTCTTCTTCTTTTTTACTCCTTTCATTTATTTATAGAAATCGTTTAGGACGTATAGCGAAAATTTAAGAAGTAAAAAAAAACGAGGTAATTTGTTTGTTAAAATATCAACAAAACTCTCTTAAATAGAATTAGTGGTATACAAGTTATATTTGAGCGAATAATATTGATATTTTGATTAACAAAGTACATTTCTTTTTGCTTCATTGATCTTTGTCACATTTCCTAAAGGAATATTTGTCAGTTTGGTCCTCAAATTATTTCTCAAATAATCGAGTGGTCCTCAATCTTGTTTTACTTCCTATTTGGTCCTGAATGTTATTTTGTGCTTCCTAACCGGTCACAACACCACCACCCACAGTGGTTTCCGTCCAAATCCATCTCTATGTAGTATTTATAGTGATTCCTGAAGTATTTTCGAGCATCAAAGATGTTCATATCATCATTTTTTTCATCCTACAAAATCCATCACCGACCACCAACGCCGTCCACCCACCATATCTCTCCCAAATTCGACCACCAAGCCGCCACCCACCACTTTTGGCCAACGCAAAATTGGAATCACATGAATCTTTATTCCAAGGACAATGATTAGACCTCAAACCCTAACTGGAAAGCAGTCCTAAAAGGTCCACATGGGAGGCGTTGGTGGTCGAATTTGGGAGAGAAATTTTGGGTGGGCGGCATTGGCGACCGGATTTGGGCTGCGATGGATTTTAGAAAATGATGATAGGACCATCTTGAAAGCTTGCAAATACTTCTGAGATCATCTAGGAAGTAAAAATACAATAACTGGATATTTGGCTGGAAACCACCGTGGATGGTGGTGGTGGGACTGATTAGGTAGCGCGAAATAACTTATAGGACCAAATGAGAAGTAAAAAAAAATAAAGACCACTCGATTATTTGAGAAATAGTTTGAGGACAAAAAAAGATAATTTTCCTTTTCTAAACAACTTATATTATTAAATGGAGTTCGTCTTTTATTTTATTTTTCAAATTAAATAGATAGTCTAAGGCCTTCTTCAATCAATGGCTTGTGGATCACTGACAACTGACTAAGGTTGCTGATCTTGTCTGAGACAATATTGCTGATCATTCCAGATCAAAGAAACCTATCTGGGATATCCAATAAAATAACACCAAACGCAGTTCCTTTCCTACAATTGAAAGCTTTCAATATTAATGGAGCCATCGGTGAAAGTATCATTTCTATTTGCATTTTGTCCTGCGGCATAGCTCAGTGAGAGATCTGTTATAAGTGATGTTGTTAATGTCTTGCCTCTACCTACATAGTAGGGGTTTGATTCCTACCAAACGCACATAAGTAAATTCACTATGTGTGATAGTGTTATGCAGACAACTCGTAGTGACCTCTTATATATTGAGGCACATCCGCTATTTAAATTCACCACTAACCATAATTAAGAACGAAGAGCTAGGGGCTCTTAGGATTGGAGCTCAATTCTTTTGAAAGTATCATTTCTTCCCCTTTGTCTTGCTGGGGTTACAAATTATTAGAAAAGAAAGCAACAGTAAAGAAACCTCAAATCTGCAATAAAATTTATGAATAATTAAGGTTGGTAATAATTATAAATATTTAAAAGGAAAAGGTTGGTTTAGTTCATTAGAGAATAATTTCCAAACTACTAAACAAACAAATATTATTTACAGGTGGTTTGAATGAGAAGGACAAAGTTTCAGGTGAACAAATAAATTGATGATCTATTATGACTGTTAATGTGGTTTTAAAGACTTTCAATTCTCCCATTAACAAAAGGGAATTCTGGAAACCAAATCATTATCTGATACAATAACTCAATAACTCAATAAATTCATATTCATTCTTCACATCAGTGGCGGACGTAAACTTTAAAGAATGGGTCACAATTAACATTGAGAAAACAAATTGCTCCAATACATGCAGGTTCTTCACATAACGAAGTACTACCGACATTTGATTCTTCATTGATATGTCACGGGTTCAAGACTTGATGATGGGATGAATTTTTGGTATGATTTATTTATTACAGAATTACGAATGTTTTTAATGGAAGGTCGTGCTTGGCGTGATGGTCAAATGTTTACTTAATATTCATTAGATCACGGGTTCGTACTCCGAAAGCAGCATCTTTATAAAAAAATAATGGTAAGGTTGCGTGCATTGGGACCTTTCCCAAACCCTGCTGATATGGGAGTCTTATGCACTGGGTAAAAACAATGTTTTGAATAACTGCTTTGATATTTGTATCATACTTTAGGGAAAAGTCTCTTGAAATTTTGAGAATTTCCTGATGGAGTTATTTTTTTTATTTTTTTGTCGAGAGCAGAGTGTCCTTTGCCGGCAACAATGATTAATTTTCCTCTTGTTGAGTGCCTCCCAATTAGGGATGGCAATTTGATCCGTGACCCGTCGCCCCGACCTGCCCCAACCACTTTTGGGGCAGATCCGCCCCGCCCCGCGAACGGGGCAGATCAGGGCATGGTATTTGTATCCGCCCCGCCCAGCCCAGCCCAACCCAGCCTAGCCCATCCTATCCTATATAATATTATTATACTAAATACTAACCCTAAATCCTAATTCTCTCATATCAGCCCCAGCCCCCGCCCCAGCAGCCCCAGACCCTCGTTCTCTTTTCTTTTTCTTCTCTTTTCTTTTTCCCCTCATCTGAAACCTTCTTCTTCTTTTTTCTTTTTCCCCTCTCTTCTTCTTCTTCTCTTTTCTTTTTTTAACAGCAGAAACACCTAAGAAGATAAAATGGAAGAAAAAGGTTTGATTTTTATTTGAATCTTTGAAAAAATAAGAAGAAAAATATTTGATTTTTGTTTCGATCTTTGAAAAAGAAGAAGAAAAATGGAAAATATGGTAATATTAGTGATCTTTGTTTGATTTTTGTTTGAAATTTTGAAAAAGAAGAAGAAAAATGGAAGGTTGAGGTTAATCTTTGAAAAAAAAGAAGAAGAATTGAATGGAAACCCAGAAAGAACAAAGGCAAAAAAAAAAAAATTTGAATGGGGCGGGGCGCGGGTCAAAAATATCTGATCCGGGACGGGTCGCGGGGCGGGGCGGGGCAGGGTTTCATAGTCGCGGGGCAGGTATGGTATTTGCGATACCCGCCCCGATCTGCCCCATTGCCATCCCTACTCCCAATAACGAATCAAATGGTACTTTGTTCTGAAAAAGAAAGAAGGGATAAATGCATCCAGTGGAGGACACAGACTTTAAAAACAGGGTCACAGTTAACATTGACAAAATAAATTGCTCCAATACCTGCCCATTCTTCACATAACGAAATACTACCGATATTTGTTCTTTCATTGATATGTCACGGGATTCATCAACAAGAATAGAAAACAAGCTATCACCAATATCTTTTATAATCATATTTAAAACTGTATAATCATATCGCCTATCTTTCGTACCCATTATTGTGGCTGGAAATACATTGTTTCTAGGTTAACAAGGCCCTCTTTAAATATATATATATATATACTAGCGTAATGACCCGTGCTATGCACGGGGATCATTTTTATTTTTCTTTTAAGAAGTGAATATATTACCAAAAAATTATGTATAGCTTTATGTCGTGGTGTTGATAATTGAAGAAACCCTTTTAGAAATGTAAAAAGAACGAATATTGAACAAAATATTAAAACAATCAAAATTGAAATATATAACAAAAGTATATAGTTGGTTAAATTATATTTTGTGATCACAATGCAAATGAAATGGAAGAAAAGTTAACGTTATGTGTTTGTCCAATCTTGAATAGTTTTGTTGGTCGTTGATTGCAACCTCTTTGCTACAAAGGAGAAACCTCCAGTGAAATCCCGAAATTTTAAAGTTTAGGTTTTTTTCCCAACATCGTGGAATGCATGAATTGGAGGTCGGGGAGTTCTAATCATATTAGAGGGAAAATGGGGAACCATTATCGATACTGTTTTAAAGAAAGAAAAAAAGAATTTAAAATATTACGTGAAATTAACAGAAATTAAAGAAAAAAATTATTTCAATCTAGTTTTTTTTTTTTTTTTTGGCATAGCCCAGGGCACTTGGAATTTATTTTCTTTTTATCAAAACAACATCTAATAATTTTTATTTAAGCTAGCAAAGAGTAAAAGTAAAAATAAAAGTTATATATGAAATAACTTATTTTGCTGAACTTTTGAATAAATTAGATATTAAACCTGAAATTAATTCACGCTTGAGAAAGAGAATTAATAAAACGTAGAATAACTTACTTGTCTCAGTATAACATTAATGTCTACATTAAACGTAGAAACGCTACTCGTACAAAGATAATAAAGCTAGTGTGCCTACGGATGTAATCCATATCAAGAAATAGATCCTTACCGCTATAACATTTTTTCTGAAGGTAAAAAATTATTGTACACATGTTTAACAAATCATAAGTATTGGTATATGCCGAGAAGCCTTCACAGATGTTGACGAATAAAATAAAATAAATTAACTGTTTCACAATTGACCACAATTACAAACTCAATTAAGAATTTAACAATTGGCGTTCTTTTTAAATCTTCTAAATGAGCTTCTTTCGGTTACAAAAAACGTCATCAAGTGAAGTTTCCCTCTTCTTTGATATAGGAAGTAGAAATGAAAAGGAGTTCTACCATATCTAATCATCATCGGTTCCTTTACACTAATTCTGCCATCATAGTTTTTTTTTATTATAGTTCGTAATTTGTTTATGTTTACAAAATTAAAATATAAAAAAGTATAATATTTCATGCAATGAACTATATAAGGAAAAATAATTACAAATAACCTAAAAACTCTATAATCTTTCAACAATTATGAATAAAGAATGTCAAGAAAAATGAAAATAAAAAAAAAGAGAAGAACCTCAGCTTCTGTCATTGCTTAACTATTGGGAATCTGTTGCATGGTATCCTCTCAACTGAAATTGAAATTGTAGCATGATTCTCTCATGCATGATTTTTTATTTGGATGCGAAGTTAGTGAAGAGATACTGGAAATATTTTAAAAAATATTAAGTTATCAAGGATGTAGAAAATATACCTTTAAGTCGTCTAGTCCATTAAAAAAATGACATGGTCAATATGAAAACCTGAAGAAAAAAGAATAGAGGAAGGAACCCTCTTCAAAATTGGCATTAAAATATTTAAATAAGAAGTCTTTAGGTTTATTTGTCAATTCAAAGAATTCGTCCAAATTCCTGCAATATCACAATGCAAAACTCATCAAACAAATAGATCTAAAAAATAATGACCCCAATATTTGACATGATGAAATATGATTCTCACCTTCATAGCGAGACCTTCAAATTATCATCACATGCTGAAAAATTTCAAAGCAAAATGCATAATTAATTTCAATAGTAAGAATGAATCGTCTAAGAAAAATAACAACAATGTCAAATATTCAAGTAGTTAATATGATTAACCAGTAATATTAAAATTACAAACTTGTATTAAAAAACCTCCTTTATGTGAATCCTTCCCCTCATTGGTAAAATATTTTATGCCCCTACCTGTAGACAGAACTGGAAAATAGAAGGTTAAAATAAATATTTCAGCATCACATATTTTTTTTGCAAAAAGGTGACAAAAACAAAACTCGAGATCGAATCAAACAATGAAGAAAGAAGAGAGATGAGTTAAGGAAAAACTATTAAAAGCCAAAAAGAAAAATATGAGATGAAGAAAAATATGAAGGGACGGTAAAACAAAATAGCGGGGGATCAAAATGGCGAAAGATTAGGTGTTTTTGGAGATAATGGAGATAGTGGATTGAATTGGGAAGTTATTGAGATAGAGATTATTTTTTTATTTAATCCAATAAACTAAAAATCTCATTAACCAATCATAATTAGATAAACTAATTAAGGATAATAAAAAAAAATTGCTAAAAAACTAAATTCTTAGAACCAAAATAACAAATGAAGTCTAAATTAAATTTTTGCCTAAGACTTCTAGGACATAAGTAAATCAATACATATAAGAGAAAATGTTACCAAGAATTAGGATTCTTTGTACCTTTCAATCAAATAAATCGAAACATTTAAAAGAGAAAAAAAAAATAAAAGTGGCTAACAATGATCAATAGATTCAGCTATCATAAATCAATGCACAAAAGCAAAAATTCTACTAATAATATAAAATAAATTTAGAAACATAACACAAGGGTCATAAGCAATATGATGATACATAGTTATCAGAAACTCGAATATTATTTAGGCTATATACTTTAACAAATACAATATTACTTCAATCTTGAATTTAATATTTCATTTTGACTTAAAATAAAAATTAATAAAAGTATTTTACTTTTAATAAAGTTGTCTTCAACATTATTAGTTAAGGAAATTTAATCCCCTTAAATTACGCTTAAACTAAGGAAGGTTAGTAGTGGAAGTTTATATGAAAAAATATTATTATTTTAGGAAATGAGTAATTTAATTCTAGTCATTCTGAAAAGAAAAAAAAAAACTCATAATAGACATACTTTACTCAACAAAAACTCATTTTGTATACTTTATTCGACAAAAACTCATTCTGTATACTTTATTCGATAAAAACTCAAAAAACATTATGGTCGGTAAGTAGCTTATAAATTAACGTAAAAATATTGCAATATAAAAGTTCAAACGAAACAAAAAATTTCTTACTGAATTTATTACAATATTCCAACTATCTCATAATTTACTTAAATTAGCATTCCATTAAAAGAATTAAAGAAAACGATTGTCAAATAGCCGCTAGAGTAGCTGGCAATGTGGTATGGCATTTGAACTGCATGTTGCGGGTTCGAATCCTGCCTCCTCCGAATTAAATAAAATAGTTCAATTTTTTTGCACCAATCAAAAGTTTTATAACTAATTAAAAATATAAAAAATCCTAGAAAATGACACGTGGTATGATATATATACAAATCTGAAAAGGGCTTATGTAATATATATATATACTAGCAAAAATACCCGTGCTATGCACGGAAACGTAATGTTTAATGAAAGAAAAAATGTCAAAGTAATTTTGTATCTCAAAACATGTCAAAGTACACCATTTTATAGTATTGTCAAACTCAAAAAAACAATGTAACTTTTCAATGTGGGATACTCTAATAAGCAAATTAAGAATTTACAACCAAAGTAAAATTTAACCAACCAATCAAAATTTTATAAAATAATTAATTGAACAAAAATTCATGGAAATTACACGTAGGATTTAGAAGGATGTGATTGGCTGAAACTGAAAACAGACTTTGTAATATAAATATAGATAGACACTCATTCCGATTCAAAATATTAGTCTTTTTAGGAGTTTTCACACAAATTAAGATACTAATCAAAATGACTAAAATACCCCTAATTAATACTCCAAAAGAAAAAATAAATTAATGAAGAGTTGCATGAAAACTATACATTTTGACAAATATGAATACAACAATACAACAACAATAGCATTACCCATTAAGTCCCCAATAATGTAAGGGTGAATTAGCCAATAAATGCACCATTCTTGTAAAAAGACCTATGTTTTCCAACAAAAAATAACTCTTAAAAAAACTTCTATTTTGAATCGGAGGAAGTATAAATTTTATGCACATTAATTTTCTTTTATAGTTTTGTCATTTGTCAAATTTTAAAAATAAAAAAAAAAAAATTTATGTGGGAGTTTTTATTGTTGTTAATTCTCTTGTTTGACTTTAGATTAATATTTTTAACTTTGATTATAAGTTCAATCGAATTCGAGAGGACCCGACCATCCGAATTACCCGTTATTTGTTAAAACTTTAACAATTTATATTTATATAAATAAAAAAATATAAGAAGCAAATAACCCAGGGCTTCTTAATTTGATGGGCTAAAATGTCACCTCAATTTTGTAACTCAAAACATGTCAAAGTACCATCTTTTATAGTATTGTCAAACTCAAAAAATAATGTAACTTTTCGATGTGGGATACTCTTATGAGCCAATTAAGAGTTTACAACCAAAATAAAATTTAAATTAACATTCCATTAAAAGAATTAGAGAAAACAGTTGTCAAATACTTGCTAGAGTAGTTGGCAATGCAGCGTAGCATTCGACCTGCAGGTCGGGGGATCGAATCCTCCCTCTCCCGGTTTGAATCAAATAGTTTAACTTTTTTGCACCTATAAAAGTTGATATTTAATTTTTATTAAGATAAGTTATTTTTCAATTAATTTAATTAACCTAAATATTCTCAACCAATTAAAAATTAGTAAATTAATTAAAAAAGTGAAAATCTAAGAAAAGAGATGGAAGAAATATATAGATACAATTATCTGTATGTATAAGTGCTTTGTAATATATAGATAGATAATATTGAAAAAAGAAAAAATCTAAAAATTAGAAAAGAATAAAAGAAAAATCATAAATATATTAAAACTCATAACTTTTAATTAATATTTTTTTATTATTTTTATTCTATTAAATATTAAAAAAATTACAAATTTCTAAACTCTCCAAATCGAACTTGATTTTAAGCTCAATCGGAATTCAGAGGACTCAGACATCTGAATAACCCCTTATTTGTTAAAACTTTAACTATTTAAATTTATATAAATAAAAAATGTAAGAAGCAAATAAATTTGCTTCCCCACTCTGATGGGCTAAAATGCCAACCCAATTTCTCACTCAAAACATATGATTATAAGTTCAATCGGAATTCAGAGGACCCGGCCATCTGAATTACCCGTTATTTGTTAAAACTTTAACTATTTATATTTATATAAACAAAAAATATAAGAAGCAAATAAGCGGGCTTCCTTAATTTGATGGGCTAAAATGTCAGCCCAATTTTGTAACTCAAAACATGTCAAAGTACCATCTTTTATAGTATTGTCAAACTCGAAAAACAATGTAACTTTTCGATGTGGGATACTTTTATAATCCAATTAAGAGTTTACAACCAAAATAAAATTTAAATTAGCATTCCATTAAAAGAATTAAAGAAATTAGTTGTCAAATACCTGCCAGAGTAGTTGGCAATGCAGCGCAATCTGGTGAGGCTAAGCTCCCTCCCCAGGCATGGGGCACGCACAATCTCCCTGATCTAGGCGATTGCCTTCGGGCGAAAAAAACTCGTTTGGCAATAATTTTGGTAATAGTAAAATTTATCTTTCTTTTTATTTTTGGGTGAGAAAAATGGGTTGATGGTTGTTTTATTTGGAGGGAGTACTTTTTTGTGTCCATTTTGCTTTTGTTTTCGTCGTCACATGTATTACACATGAAATTGTCATGCTATAAATAATTTGAGGATTAAATTAACAAACAAAAAAGTATATTTCTAGGGCACATGGTCCCTCCCCTATCTATCCACCCTCTAACCTCCTATATATCATATTTACATGGTCCTCTCCCCCATATCAAGAAATTTATATCTACCATTTCATGCCACATTCACCGCAAAATCAAAAAGTGCTGATGATCCCACCAAAGATTTTTTTTTTTTTTTTTTTATATCTACCATTTCATGCCACGTTCGCTCAAAAATTTCATGCCACCCAAATTTCATGCCACCCAAACCAAAAATCCCAGAAAACTCCCAGACGCGCCTTGCCCACGTCATCCAAGACGGAAGTGGGACTTCCATCCTGGCCTCCAGATTAAAATCCCCAAATCCCTTCTTCTCCCACCCACCCGCGAGCCTTTCAGCTAAAATTAAAAAAAAAACCCCAAGTGCTTCCCCTCCCTCCTCCGCCATCACCCCACCCCTCCGCTTCGCTGCTGCCGCCGCCTTCCTTTGTCGCCAACAATTCACCGCCTTCCTTTGGAAGCCCAGGGGGTAAGTATTTTCTTTAATTTCGTATTTTATGTTTAAATTAAAGCAATTAATTTAAGCTAAGTACACTTTTTTATTGGCAGTTCATGTGGTGGTCGTACCCTGACTGGGTTATTTCCGAGAGGGCTGCTCGAGATGAGGGCTTCCAGGCCACCTGCCGAGCTCGTACGCCGCTCTTTTGTTTCGAGATGGTTGAGTACCACATGCCGGACCGGGTTGCCAGGCAATTCGGATTCCAGCAGGTGATACCAATCCCACCTTTGGCGGAGGGTACCAAAGAGGGTGTCGACGTCCACTCGTTTAAGGCTGGAGCGGCTCGGGACTGGGAAAATGAACATGCCACATACATTGCTCTATTGGCTGCACGCGTGGATGCGCTGGCGAACGCTATCCCTGTACCAGGTAATGTGATCCTACCTACCCGTGAGTACATGGAATGAAACAATCGCATTACCGTTCACCTCCTGACAAACCCCCGAAACAAGGATGCCGGGCCACTCCCGATGGACATTCAACCTATCTCAACTTCCGAGGCTATTTTTGTAAGTTTTTTGTTTGCGTTGTCTAGAATATTTTTTGTAGTTTACAATATACTGACACGAGTATTGATGTTGCAGGAGGAATCCAACAAACTGATGCTTGAGGAATTCGAGAGGCCGGCCTCTCGTACAAACAGTCAATACAAGTCCCTCATCTCCTGGGCTGCAAAGACAATTAAAGATGCATTCGTAGCGTGCCAGTGAGGGACGGTATCGTGCGGATCGCGCCGCTGCGGATGTAGCGAAGCTGCGGCTTTTACGCAACCGTAGCGTGACCCGAGGGAACATGTTCCGGGCAGTCTGTGGTGGGAAGGCAAGGTACTCGTAGGAACCGGCAGGCCACTCAGGAG
The DNA here is from genome assembly GCA_026122235.1 of Vinca minor. Taxonomy (NCBI): domain Eukaryota; kingdom Viridiplantae; phylum Streptophyta; class Magnoliopsida; order Gentianales; family Apocynaceae; genus Vinca; species Vinca minor. The sequence continues at coordinate 2,139,494 of JAOCZM010000278.1, read as the reverse complement.
GACTTGCCAGCTAGGAGACTTCGGCAACGGGGCGGGCCACCGGAGCCTGCACAACCTGAGGCTGATCCAACAGGGTCTCCGTACCCACACAGTTTCTCAGTGCGGCTGAAATCGGCACCCACTATGAGTACCAATTCCCGAGCTTCGATACTTACTATTCCAGTATTCAGCCGGGGGGAGATGCGGGAGCCGGACCATCTCCTTCGGTACAGCCGGGTGTATATTCTGGTGGATCGCCTTCGTACAGCCTCCACCTCACTCAGACGCAGCACCACACTCCAACTTTCCAACTTGGGTACCCCGAGGAGCAGATATTTATCGACACCGAAGTGGCAGAGTTCATCGCAACAGAGTGTGGTAGCGGGGTGCGAACGAGAACGGGCCACACGTACTATTTGTGCGAAGACATGAGAAGCCCCGACCGTTACACCCCGTCTGAGCCGTAGATAGCTTTGAAATTATTTTGTAATCATATCTTTCATTTCATTGTTGTTTCTAACAATTTAAATTATTTTATATTATAACATATTTTATTTTATTTTGGAATCTTGTCTAACTTTTATGGTATAACACTTTGTTATTTCTCTTACTCCGAATTTGGTAAGTAATGTTTATCGTTGATTTTTTTATTTTGTAAAAATACCAGGACAAATAAATGCAACCAAAAAAAATGAGTGTTCTTGGCACAACACACTGCCAAGGCAGGACGGAAGTGGGACTTCCATCTTGGAAATAAAAAAATTTCACTGCCAAGGGCTGAGGAGTCAATTCCAAATGCGATTCCTTCCCCTTAGGACCAAGGGCCACCCCAAAAAGAATGGGCTTCGTATTCTTAAGCCTGAAACTAAGTTGTTATTCCCTCCTCACCCGAACTCTTTCCGGCCCCACCGTTTACTATCGCCCAGAGGATCTCGTCGGGCTTTTCCGAGACCAGACATATGCAGCTCTTTGACTTCCATTGGTTTTGTTGTGGCCGTGTCCACACATACATACAGCTGGCTGTTTTAGACTGGCCCTCTCGAAAACGGGACTTCCGTCCTGACTTACGTGGCAAGGCGCGTCTGGGAGACTGTCACGTCAGCCGTCCTGGACAGAAATGTTTCTCCCATTTTTTCTACTGCTATGTCATGACCATTTTACTAAACAAATGTCATCCTAAGGCAATGCCCAAATTATTTCTCTGACCAATTTTGAATTAATCTTCTTTAATTATGTTTGTAATGACCAATTTTCAGAGGTTGCTTTAGTTATTTCACACGTGTCTCCCAGTCACATTCTAAAATACACTTTTTTTTCACTTCAAGAATAATGGGAAAATAATAATTCCCTCTTGGGAATTAAAATACACTTAGCTCTAACCTACCAATTTTCTTAGAGCCAAATAACACAATATTATGTGAATTGATTTTTTGCCTTTGAAGGTCATCTTCCCTAGAGTTTCCAAATTTATTCATATTCTAGGGTGTATCCAACTTTTCTTTCTTCGGTGGGATCGAATAAAGATATTATGATAGTTAGTTTCACCACTAACTATCATAATAATATTGTTTATTACTCACTCTATTCGGATTTGAATGTACAATTTTTATTTTTTGATGTCCAAAATTAAATGTCTCATTTTCTAATATATAAATAATTTTGATTTGAACTTTCACTAGTAGTCACATATAATCTAATACAATTAAAATTAACTAGTATATTGGTCTCACCAATTTCCGAATTAAGTAGATTAAGCTCTACTTAGTACTAACACATAGTTCCACGACTAACTTTCTTAATTTTATTGATTAAATTTTATTAACAAACTAATGATGGAGGTTTATTTTTTGCCAAATGTAAATACTATGGTGATGTATTTAGCCAAAAAAATTGATTGACAAAACCGCAAAAAGTAAATAGTTTAGTAACCAAAATAGCTATTAACTCTTCTATAAACAAAAATGCATACATTTAATCAAATAATATTTTTTTATAACTTTCTCATGCTATTTTGAAGTATGGTCCGTGACAATAACCTCTATAAATTAATTGATTTTTCTTTCATTTTTTAATTTTTTTGTCAAATTTTAAAATTAGTTTATTTCTCTTTTTTAATATAAATATCGTTTAAATTCAGCTCTTCTAATAAAAATATATCGTCTTACACCGTGAGAGTAATTTTAGTTCGGCCCCTCCTCCCCTAATTTAAAATTCTGACTCCACCACTGAACTTACCTAACAAAAGACGACGAGGTTGTTGCATATTTGTTAGAGAAAATGTAGCTATGGATATACAACAAATTGAGTAGGTTAAGTTAATAACTGAAGAATTTAATTTAGATATTATTAACAAACCCTCTAATCAAACATATTGAAGAAAAATAAAATAAAATAAAATAAATGTAACGGTTACCATCAAGAACGGGAGGGAAATAAGGGTGTGGCTTAGCCGGCCCTCATTTGTTCCTTTCGAGTAAGCTTCACACTAAGGGGAGTCCCTTCATTTCCTCTCTTTGCGTTCAATTCTTCACTCTTTTTAGGGGAAACTAGTGTGTCTTTCATATCTGTTCCAATCACTTTGAATTTATCACGTTAATATTTTTTTCAATTATATTTTTTCAGTCGTCATTATTCTTAAGATAAAAGAGGGGAGAGAGAGAAGGGAAGCTATTTAATGGATGTGAATAATAACGACAGAAGAAATGAAATTAGAGGTGTATCTACATGTCGGATTGTAAGTGGTTGAGAAATGCATGGAGACACACGATTATTTGGCAAAAAATCGTCTATCCCCCAACTAATCACAATTCGTCACGTCCATTGGCGGAGCCAAGGGGGGAGCTTTTTTTTTATAATTTTAGTTTTGTTTTTGTAACACCACGTCCCGTGAACATTTTGAATCACTTTACGATTTAAAATTAGATTTTTTAGTTCGTGAATTATAGGAATGACACCACTTATATCTTAACAATTTTGGTTAAAATTGTAACAAACTTAAGTGTGTAAGAGACTATAATATTTATAAGATTTCATCAAACAATTCATAATTACTAATAGATTATAATATAACTTTTAATGTGTTATTTACACGCGTGAGGTATACACGTGCCCTAGATTTTTTTTCTTTTCTTGATGTAATTATTTTTTTTTGTTGTTGATTGGGAGAGTGGAAAGAAATGTACTCCTTCCTTCTAAATGGCCTTTTATTTTGGTCTAATCATACAAAAAAGGTCTTTGGGGCCTTTTTATTCAAACTTGTTCTTTTTGGATTCAACAATCAAACATGATATATATTTTAATTTCCATAGTAAATATTTATTTTTTCTTCTCGAGAGTCCTTCTCTTTGATGTGCCATGCACATTAATGACAATGAAAACTTTGTAGCTTTGCCATTTTTTTTAAGTCAGAGGACTTGGAGGTTTATGAAGCATTGATCAGTAGAGTGAAAAGGGTGAACAAAATGTGTATAACTCTAGTGTATAAGATTTCATCCAAAAAAAATTTTTGACTCCGCCAATGTTTATATGCTTTTATGAATTTATTTTGTCAATGTTAATTTTACCCCTCCAAAAAAAATTCCTAACTCCGCCACTGGTCACGTCTATATAGAATTGGAATAATTTGTTCTATTATAAATTCTGCGTGGTGAATACAGGTATGGGACAGACGATTTCCAACAATTATTTGCCCTCTTTCTATATATATCTTTATTTTCCTTCTTACTTTTATATATATAACAAACATCCTTAAACCCTGCTAACATAGTTGAACAGAGAAAGAAAATGGTTGGACTTGAAGAAATTGGAAGTGAAGAACTTTTTCTTGTTCCCGACCCTGTTCTTTTGGAAATCAATAAACTTCACAATCAAATCTCTTAATATCATTATATATATTTTTGTTAACATTAAATCCAGAAAAGGATCGTCTGCTAGGAGAAGCCCATAGTGCTCAGAGCAACTGAAGTATTGAAGGAAAAGGCCGTAGAAGAGGTAAATATTACCATTAGCCTACTTTACATTTTCTCAAGCGCGTGACAAGAAATTAACTCAGTTGGTTAAAGCGCCCTTGTTGATCAAAATGTTTGCCTAGTAGAAGCCTAAATTACATTCACGCTCATAGACTCAGTTCCTGTGAGTACAGTCATTACATTCACTTTAAAAAGACTATCAGATAAGTATCATTTTCTTACATACATTCTATTCTTAGTCAGAATAAATTTGTTTGCATCAAACACAAGCCTGAATCCTTTGTTGTTCAGTACAATTCCAGGAAAGAGATTTCTTCGAATCTCAAGTACATGGAGCACTTTAGTGAGAGTTAGCTCTTTCCCAGATGTCATCTTTAGGACAATATTGCACTTTCCTTAAACCTTGGAGAATGCAGAGTTTCCCATGTAGCAGGCTTCATTCTCAACAGTTTGATAATTCTTGAACATCCATTTGTTGGTACAAATATGGCGAGTAGCACCCATGTCTGCAAACAATTCTTTTGGGTTTCCCTTATCATATTCACCTCTAAAACGACATCGGTGATGTGCGTGTCCTCCATTCCAGAGTTCAGCTTAACGGCCTCAGATACATGAACATAGTCATCATTTGGGTACTTGTTCTTGTTCTCGCTCCCAATGAACCTCTTGTTCTTGTTGTAGTTATTACTTTGACCGTCGACATGGCTGTGACAATTCTTTACTTTGTGGTTTTGCTTACCACATACAAAGCAGCTTCTAATGAACTTCTTGTTGGAGTTCGACGTCTTCAAGTCATCGGGCACTTCCTCTTTCCACCATCTTCGACAACATTTGCCTTTGAGACATAAGTATAAGGCCTTTTTGAAGCCTTCCTCACATTCTGTTCAATTCTCAACTTCAAAATTAGATCTTCAAGGGTAATGCTTGAAATCGTCCTAAGAAAGGGGTAATTTCTCAATCAGCAACTCCACCTGCAGCGAGTCGCTGATCCCCATCCCTCCAGCGGCTAGATCATGATAAATCTTCTGTAACTCTTCACTTTGTTCAATGAAATATTTTCCATCGACCATTTTAAAATCGTGGAAGCAAGTAGCAATGAATTTCTTAGCACCTGCATCATCTACAACAATAAATTCTGATTAAATCCTGGATGAGGCAGTAGTTAACCACTTGCCCTTGAACTCTATTGGCTCGCCTAATTGCTTCAAGCCTACAAGAGCAACGAGTTCCCAAGGTACAACATCCAATCACACTGCTCATCAGAAGCGTAGAGAAGCAGTACTTCGAACCTTCTGTGCAGAACTCTCTATGAACTAATATGAAAATGCAGAAAATGAAGAAGGGAAATGTTATTTGTAGCAAATTATTATGTGGGTGAAACAACAGTTTTCTGACTGCTATAAATGGCAGTCTCCACCCACATAATCATTTTTAATCACTAATTATCTTAATCAAACTATTATATGTGTGTGTGTGTGTGTGTGTGTGTGTGTGTCACGTATTAGCAACACATTTCCTATAATAACAACCATAAATATGCTAATTTATCTAAACTAATGCGTTATCACACATTCAACAACAATATTGTATCTAATTCAAGTATAAATAACCAAACTTCATTTTCCTAAGAAACCATTTCAGACTTATTCTTTGTTAAAGAACACCAACAAAATGAGGAAGGCTTCATTCGAGTTAGTTTTCATTACTGCTCTTCTGTTTATATCAACAGGTTATCTCTCTATCTCTTAGTATGTTTATCAACCCGGAGTCTCTGTAACATATTATTCTTTACAAATTTTACATTTCATCTCTTTTGAATTTTGTTTGAAACTTATAAAATTTGTCTATTTTTTATTTTTTTATCCTCTTAAATTTAAATATTCCTAATTAATTCATTGATTAAACCATCTTAAATTGCATCGAAAAAAAAATCCTTAAATGGCATCGAAAACATCCTCAAAAGATTTAAAAAAAAATTATGAGTTTCATAATTTACTATTGTGAAAATTAATTGGAACCTAAACTTGATATTTGTAAGAAATATTTAGAAAATTGTTTTAAGTTGCAAACAAAACCAAATTTTAAAATGTACGTCGAGAAAGACTAGTGCAGTTGCAGTTAAGCGCAATTGTTGTAACTGTTTCAACTCTATTCTTTTTATGAATTGTAACTTTTTATGAGTTGTTATAAATTTTACATTACAATCACCAATTAAAATTTTTTTTTAACTTGTAAAGTTTGCCTTCCGTCATATTCTTTTCTATTTTTTTGTCCTTTAAATTCTAAATTATATCTTCGATTTGCCCCTGATCAAGCACCTAAAGCGGCATTAGAAAAAAACATTTTACAATGGCTTTACTTTGGATTATTTTATCTTTCTATGAGTGTCAAAATTGATTATCATAAGAAAAGAAATGGAAACCAAAATTTTAGCTTTTAAGAAAATAAGTAGAAAATGGTTATGAGAGATGTGTCATTCTGAGTGATAGGATTGTAGAATATGGATAATTATGGAAACGTGATATTGGGATTCAAAAGACTTATAATTCATCTTTTTTACAATATAACGTTTTTGAACACTTCAGATTCTCTATAATATTTCATATATCACTCTTTGTAATATTGTTAATTAATTCTTAACTATAATCATTAAACTTTACTAGTTAGAGTTTAGGTTATAGAAATAAAAATTTCTATTATTAGATCATTACGGATAGTGGTACAAAGGATTCAAACCGTTTTTGAGGTTTTATTTTTGTATAAAGATTAAAAAGAAGAAATAAATAAAATTCTTTACCCTTTGCTAATTTCAGTAATATAATAGAGAATGAATGAATTATACGTATTAATGAGAATAACTTTAGAAAAAACAATCTTAATTTTTTTCTCTATAAAAAGCATTAATAAATGAAGTGGCAAAAGAATTAAAAAGCCTTAGTGCCCTTTTGGGCAGTTTTGTCTCAACTTAAATGGGTGTTTGGAATCAAAACACTATTTTAGTATGCGTTTGGAAATGAAAACCACAATCGTGCTCAACTTTTCTAACGATTTTAAAAAACTACTAACTTCTAATATTATACATTATCTTTTAGTTACATTTTAAATTTATCCTATATTTTCTTGAATACTAGAATGTATAGTTAATTCTATAATCACAATTTTTCTTAGCATGATAATCAGAGGGTACTGGTATTTGATCACTTCTCTCTTGTCCGATAAGTATGCTGATATCAGTATGTAATTATTTACTAGTTTTGTTTTAAACAAATTATTTATCAAACATTATTCTATAGATAATTTGGACATTTTGTTATTCAAAATCACTTTCGTGTAATATTTGCCAAACACATACATTATCATGTTTGTCATAAAAGTTGTTTTTTTTAAGAATTGACTTCCAAACACGAAACTGGTTTTTATTTCCTTAATATTGTAAAACGAGAACAAATTAAGTTAAGAGGATTACTGTTTTAAAAAAGGAAGGCAGAGTATGTCTTAGGTATTTAACTAATTATTATATATCTAACCTTATTATTATTATGTCCGGTGATTTCAGCGATAACAAATTAAGTTAAGAGGATTAATATTTTAAAAAAGAAGACGGGGTATGTCTTAGGTATTTGGTTAATTATTATATATCTAACCTAATTATTATGTCTGGTAGGTCTTTCGCACGATACATGTAAAACATGGGATTGTACGGATGGTCGTTGGGAATGTTGCCGGGAACTTTCAGACTGTAAATCTAATGATTGTGGTAATGGACGATTCGACTGCTGCTATTTATACACAGATTGTGACTGCCATTGCAGAGTCCTCAATAAAACTATTAATCTTCAAAGTTGCGATGGTTATGGACATTGTGTTTGTGCATGATCAAGAAGTTAATTCCACCTTTGTGGAACTATAATATCAACCTAATATCTCACTCCGTTGTTGTCAGAAATATTTTTTTTTTCCTTAGTAAAGAATAAAGGGAATAAATTGGATTTAAATTTGTGTTTATCGGTTGTAAGCATGCCTATCAGTTACTAGTCGGTCATATGTTTCTTTCTTAGCCACACAAAGAATAAATCTTTATCTAAAGTGAAAAGTTTCTACTACTATTAATAATTTATGGACAATAAATTATATATATTTATTTAGACTTAATTTTTATGAGTAGTAGCTCCAAATTTTCTCCACGCTCTCCGCTTAAATGATGTTGGCATGTTGTCACTTGCTAAATGATAGAGCAATCTGCATGATCCCTTCCGTCTTTAATTCATAATACGCCAAGTTAAATGGATTAAGAGATTAATCGGACTAAACGTTTGTATGTCAACATCCAATGTTTGAAGTTTCCGTCTTTGAATCTCATTGATAATCAAAAATCAACTGGTAGGGCAAATTTTAGAAGTTTAAAGCATTCGATCTGTTTCTGATTGAATTTCCATATGAAGTAGCAATTTGACATCCACCTAATATTACTTTGAAGTTGAAATGCATCAGTAAATTGTCATCGCGTATATATCCGAGGGTGCATTTAAGCAATACTTTAAAATTTCCCTGGAAAAGAACATCCTTCGTCTAAACCAAAATGACAAAGTTGGATCATTCAAGCGAGCTGAGTCGAAACTTGATTTCTATCATTCTGGAACGCTGAGTCTAGTTGATTTGAGTGCAATATGCAAGAAAATGATAGGTTTGTTGTAGTTAAATTCGATAGAATTAAACACGTAATCCTATTCCCAATCAGAGACACTAACAGAATTTAATTATCAATAACAATTAAATCGGCAAGGCAAAATAAATCCAAAACAGTAAAACAGCCAGAAATAGAAAAATAACACTGAATCAGTTTATAATACAGAAACAGGAAATTTAGGAAAACACCTGTACCAGAAGATAGAAATTCCAGATACGTGAAAACCAATCGTTTTTGGTAACCAACTGAATTAGCAGTTGAAACTGGTTTTCCTTCAAGAGAATATTCGCCCCACTTACCGGTGCGAAAGGGACCAGCGAAACTCCTTGCAAGATAAGACGGTCCAGATCTGCAACAGCGCACACCGAATTCGATCACCTCAAAAGCTCCTCAGTTCGCCCGAGAAATCACTGAATAAAATTTATTATTACTATGAGAAAAATATTTAAAAGGAAAAAGACAAAGACTAAAAGTCTTAACTTTTTCGTTTTTGTTCTCAAAAGAAAATAAAAGAAAGGCAATAATAAAAAGACATTTTCTTTTTATTTCTTTATTTTTCTCATATATGAAAAACATTAAGAGTAGTGTATTTATATAGGAAAATGAGCCTTGTTATTTCCAAATATTCCGATGTGGGATTCATATTAAAATATAAGTTCTCACATCTTGAAACTCCAACTTCCAATACAATTAACAATGGATTCCCACCACATAAGTGGCTTTTACCAAAGTTATAATTCACTCTCTGCCATGTCAAGAACAAAACGTAATTGTTGTTTCAACCTAATTCTTCATAGACGCAAAATTATTGAGTCTCAAAGTAGCAACTTCCAACAATCCCCCACAAATCCATAGTATATTAGTATCCGAGATTAACATTAATTTTCTTTCAATGATGGTACCTTCCGGTTTGAACCACCTCCTAAGTATCCACTTTATGCCCCAACAGGAACAGATGGACTAGAGCCTTGAATTTGAACCTTAGATGTGACGGCGTCCATTGGTAACAACAAATTAAAAAGGCTATGAAGACAATCTTTAGGGTTGACACGTTATGGCCATGTGTCCGATCCTGTCTCATAAGTGTATTCAGAGAAAAATCTGTTCTCTTCGTTGCGGCCTCACAACAACACTCACATAGTTGGCAATCTCCAAGGATGCACTGCTAACGTCTTGTCTAAAAATACTCGATTCCATTCAGAGTACAAAAAATCTTACTTGATTTGCAGCTACGCACCTTTCAGGCTTACAGGAGAATTGACTCACAGATACATAAGTATCAATTAGTATATAAGGTGCCCGATTCACTCAATCAGCTTGTTTATACCACATTGAACCGCCTTGTGGGATCCCCACTTGGTCGGTTGGGTTGCCACTAAAGGTGAATCATTGATGGGTTTTCAATCCCATCCCCAACCTGGATTTAAGGAATATAGTAGTTTATAATCCTTTTGTTAGAGGGTCTGCTATATTATTTTTGGATCCAACAAAATCAACAGACATCACCCTATCAGACACTATTTCCCTTATAAACGTAAGTCTAACTTGGATGTGTCTCTTTGTCTTTTGGTTATACTTGATACTCTTTATCTTAGCAATTGTACTTTGACTATCACAATGCACAGATATAGCATGAATGGGCTTGCTGACCATTGGCAAAGAAGACAGAAGTCCATACAGCCACTCAGCTTCCGTTCCAGTAGTATCCAAGGCACATAACTCAGCCTCAAAAGTGGACCGAGTTATCAAAGTCTGTTTACAAGACTTCCAGGCGACAACACTGCCGCCTAAGGTAAAAACATATCCAGTGCAACCATTGCTTCCAGAGTTCTTGGCTATCCAGCTTGCATCACTATACCCCTCAAGTAATTCAGGGAATTTATCATAATGCAGTCCAAGGGAAATAGTTCGCTTCCAGTACCTAAGTACACTATCCAAGGCCTCCCAATGAGTCCGATTAGGACAACTTGTATATCTAGCCAACTTACACACAGAAAATGAGATATCTGGTCTATTTCCATTTGCAAGATATTGTAAGCTGCCTATTATCTAAGAATATCTTAATTGAGACACAGGAACACCACTTTCATTCTTGAATAAAGCTATAGAAGGGTCACTTGGAGTTTTAGCAGTTTTGCAATTCTGATAACCATATATCTCGAGAATATTCTTCTCAACATAGTGAGACTGAGAAATGGTTATCCCTTCAGTTGAACGAATCAACTTCAGGCCAAGAATCACACTTGCTTCTCCTATATCCTTTCATTTCAAACTTACTATTCAAGAATGACTTAGTCTCATTAATAATCTCAATATTTGGACCCAAACAACAAGATATCATCTACATACAGACATAGAACAATAATATAATCACTTTTAACCTTGTAGTAAACGCACTTGTCATTCTCATTTGTAGTGAAGCTAAACGATAGAACAGTTTTATCAATTTTTTCATGCTATTTTAAGGGTGCTTGTTTTAGTCCATATAAGGACTTAACAAGTTTACAGACCTTTTGCTCATTTCCTTTGGCTACAAACCCTTCAGGCTGATCCATATAAATCTCTTTTTCAAGATCTCCATGAAGAAAAGCAGTTTTCACATCAATTTGATGGATGATAAAACTACGTATGGAAGCCAATGCTATAAGCACACGGATTGTAGTCAACCGAGCAACAGGGGAATAAGTATCAAAGTAATCAATCCCCTCTTTTTGTCTAAACTCTTTGACAACTAATCTGGCCTTATACTTATCAATGGTACCATCTAAGTTATATTTCTTTCTAAAGACTAATTTGCATCCAATAGTAGTACACCCAGGAGGGAGATTAACTAATTCCCATGTCCCATTAGAGACAATAGAATCCATCTCACGTTTGATAGCAGCTTTCGAATGCTTAGCCTCAGAAGAGGCCATAGCATCCATGAAAGTTAAAGGTACATCCTCAACATTGTAAGTGACATAATCACTTCCAGAGTCCTTGACTACCCTTGCTCTCTTGCTCCTTCTAGGTTCATCCAAATACTCTGTTTGAGGATTGGAACTACTAGGATCTGCCCCCACATCTGTCATCCTTTCCACATGATCAGGAATAGAACAAGATGCTAAGCTCGAGTCTAAAGTAGAATCTTGAGGCAAACCAGTTTTAATGGGAAACACATCCTCAAAGAATGTAGCATCACGGTATTCCACTATTGTGTTAAATTTTACGCCAGAAATTTTAGACTTGATTACTAAAAATCTCATAGCATAGCTAGTTTCCACATAACCACTAAAGATAGCATCAACAGTTTTAGGACCCAACTTCTTCCTTTTGTGTTCAGGGATTAGTAATTTTGCAAAACAACCCCACACATGCAAGTAGTTTATGTTAGGTTTCCTTCCTTTCCAGACTTCAAAATGAGTTACCTATTTATGTTTAAGAGGGACTCTATTCAGAATATGGCAAAGCTGTATTCAAAGCCTATCCCCTTAGGTAATCCAGAAGTCAAAAGAAGACTGTTAATCATATCTTTAAAAGTTCTATTTTTCCGTTCAACAATTCCATTTGACTGGGGTGAGTAAGGGATTGTCATCTCATGAATTATGCCATTATTTTGGCAATATTCAACAAATAGATTAGACACATACTCTCCACCTCTATCAGATCTTAACCTTTTAAGTTTCTTGCCAAATTTTTTTTTCAAGCTTCATTTTTAAATACGAGAAATTTATTAAGTGCTTCATTCTTTGTTTAAGTAGATAAACAATATTTACTACAATCATCAATAAAAGGTAATAAAATATTTCTTTTGATCCTTAGTTAACAACCCATTGAACTCACAAATATCAGTGTGCACCATGTCAAGCAACTCTGAATCCCTTTCAACTGAATGAAAAGGTTTCCTTGTTGTTTTAGCTTCTACACACACTGAACATTTGTTTTTCCTATCAATGTCATGTTTAGGAATCAGATTTAAATTCATCATTCTTTTAATAGAATCTAAATTTAAATGTCCTCCAAGTCTACTATGCCAAATTTCAGTCGATTCAATTGAATGCACAACAGGAATATCAGATTTATCAACAGAAAGAGCTTTATTTGATTCGAAAAATTCATATAAACTCTTAATTTAAAAAAACCATCAGACGAATAGCATTTGGCAATAAATGTACCATAGTGTAACATTACTACTCTATTACATTTGAAATTAAGTTCATAACCCTTTGATACTAAACATGAACCACTAATAAGGTTTCTTCGAATTGCTGGAACATGATGCACCATCTGAAGAGTAAGAATGTGCCCTGAAGGAAACTTCAAGTCCACGCGTCCTATCCCAATCACATTGATTGGCTGCACTTGAGTTCCCCATTCTTACAATTTTACCTCCAACTGGCTGGTAAGACACAAAAAGCTTTTTATCAGTACAAACGTGCACATTTGCTCCAGTATCAACCAAGCATTCAAGTGGCTCAAACATGACAGTTAGAATTAAAAGGTCAACAGAAACATACATATCATCAACAGTAGTACCAGTCTCACCAGAATTAGCTTCAATAGTGCAAACCTCGGCGAGGTGTGCACTCAAATCAACATCCACTTGATTGACTTCTTCAACTACCATGTTGACATGTGCCTTAGAATTGGATCCATGTTTGACCTTAGACTTCTTGGACGGACAATCCTTAGCCCAGTGCCCAACCTGACCACAATTCCAGCAAGGTTTTTTTCGTTTTTTGTTTCATTTTAGCCTTGCCTTTCGCCTTGGTTACATTCTTTGAGTTGTTATTAACCCCCACATTCTTCTAATTACTCTTTTTCTTTCCAACTGTTACTACGTGAACATTAGACTCAACAGATGCAGTGTGATTTTGACTCCTATGTTCCTCTTCTATCGATATATCCAACATCAAATCATGTAGAGATATTTCCATTTTCTTGTGTTTGAGTGTCATACCGAACTCCTCCCAAGACTTAGGAAATTTCTCTATTATTGACATAACTTGAAATTTCTCAGGAAGCTTCATATTCGATTCAGAGAGGGAGTGAATAATCAATTGCAGATCATGAGTTTGTTCAGTTACAGACTTGCCCTCAACCATATTATACTTCAAGAATTTAGAAACATGATACCTCTCAAGACCTTGGTCATTAGTATTATATTTATTATTCAACTCATCCCATATAACTTTTGCTGTGTAAGAATCAGAAGAGAAGACATCAAAAAGGACATTTGTCAGAGCTAACAGGATCGCCCCTCTACAAACCTCGTTCTCTTCTTTCCAAGCAGCAATATCAACACCTCGAATGTTAGTAGGAGTTGATACAAGCTTGTCTTTCTCAACCGCATTCATCAAACCCCTCATAGACAACCAGATTTTCATACGCTGTTGCCAGCGTTTGAAGTACTGCCCAGGACCAAATTTGTCTGGTAGACCTATCATGTCAATCATGGGTTTGCACTTAACGGATTGAGGTGGATTTTGCCATTACAATCAGTTATTGATAATGGATTATTCTCTTGAAGATTATTAGAAAATGATAGGTTTATTGCAGTTAAATTCGTTAGAATTAAACACGTAATCCTATTCCCAATCAGGGACACTAAGAGAATTTAATTATCAATAACAATTAAGTCGGCAAGGCGAAATAAATCCAAAACAAAATTTAATTATCAATAACACTGTATCAGTTTATAATATAAAAACAGGAAATTTAGGAAAATACATGTACCAGAAGATAGAAATTCCAGATACGTGAAAACCAAATCGTATCTGGTAACCAACCGAATCACCAGTTGAAACTAGTTTGCCTTCAAGAGAAATATTCGCCCCACTTATCGGTGCGAAAGAGACCAGTGAAACTCCTTGCAGGATAAAACGGTTCAGATCTGCAACGGCGCACACCGAATTCGATCACCTCGAAAGCTCCTCAGTTCGCCCGAGAAATCACCGAATAAAATTATTATTACTATAAGCAAAAGATTTAAAAGGAAAAAGACAAAGACTAAAAGTCTTAACTTTTTCGTTTTTGTTCTCAAAAGAAAATAAAAGAAAGGCAATAATAAAAAACCATTTTCTTTTTATCTCTTTATTTTTCTCATATATGAAAAACATTAAGAGTAGTGTATTTATATAGGAAAAGGAGCCTTGTTATTTCCAAATATTCCGATGTGGGATTCATATTAAAATATTAGTTCTCACATCTTGAGACACCAACTTCCAATATAATTAACAATGGATTCCCACCACATAAGTGGCTTCTACCAAAGTTATAGTTCACTCTCTGCTATGCCAAGAACAAAACGTAATTGTTGTTTCAAGCTAATTCTCCGTAGACGCAAAATTATTGAGTCTCAAAGTAGCCACTTCCAACACAATAAAGCCGTAGCAGATCTTTGTGGCATTCTCTGTGGCACTCGCATGGCCGTCTCGAACAATGTTAATTATATGTACTACTTATTAAAGTTAGATCTCTAAATTGTTTTTTTAAAAAATATAAATTATAAAAAGTATCAAAATATTTATATTTTCAAAACCAAAACAAACATCAGTAGTCTTGATTTTTCTTCATCTATTTGACCTAATTCTGCATTTGGATTTCTACCATTTAGATCGAGAATTATTTTTAAACATGCTATAAAAGAATAAAGGTTAATGGTGTCCAACTTATTATAAACCCCATTAAAATTAAGGAATTTTTTCCTCTAAATGTAAGATAGGTGGGGAGAAATCCCCAATCCCTCTCTCTCTCTCTCTCTCTCTCTCTCTCTCCCCCCTCCCTTGGCGTTGCTGCTTTCTCCTCTGCCTCAGGCCAGATTTGGCCATGGACTCCGGCCAAAGGTCAAATCCTGGCAAGTTATCTACTTTTGTTTAGTTTTTATATATCTATTTTGTGCCACAAATCATATTATAGCTCTTTCAAAGTGTTTTTTTTTCTAGATTCAAGACATGGAGGTTACATCTGTCCCACATCTTCACAGATCTAGACTTGTTGGCTCTATCCCTAGGAGAAATCTTTCAACCCGGACTTGATCTGGGCCCTTTATCAACTTTCTACATCTTCCCGAGGCAATTTGTAGGACGGTTGATACGTCCCATGGTCCTATAAATTGTCGATCTCTAAGGAAGATGTTGAAATTGAGTTTCTCCTGTCTCTGTGGTTCAAGGATTGCGATGAAGATGCTGCGAAGAAGAAGATTATGTATTTGTTTACCTTACAAGTTTTTAATTTAGTATCTCCTAACCACCCAAGTTTTCTTGGTTGTGGCTTTTGTCTGTTATCATGACTTTTTAAATCATTGTATAACTTTTATTTTATTGTAATTTCATATTTTTCTTTGATTGTAATGGCCTCGGCTACATTGTGATTAATGGAAAATTTCTTATTCATCAAAAAGATAGGTGGGGAGAACAAATCAAATTGAAGATGCAAGTTCTGCAATTCAGGTGAAAGTAGAACTTATATATTAGTGAATGAATTATAAAAGGATATGATTTCAAAATTCTTTTCGAGGGAATTTACAAGAACATTTAAAAAACAAAATATTTTTTTCCTACGAAAATTCAGCCGTTAAAAAAATGTTAGAGACAATCGTCACCCTACAAACTAATTCTCACCCCTGCCAGGATTCAAACCTCCAACGAGCGTTCAAACTACACCCAATATATGATCTCGTCGCATATAACTTACCTAGAGTAGTTTTTCCTTTTGTGTGGTTCGTGAGTTACTGCACAAGACGATATTTACCTAGTGTGCGCTTTAGGTAACAACTGTGATTCCCGAAATTAACAAATACACAAGACAAATGTAGGGTTTCTTGGCATCTGATTGCCCTTAAAAAAAAAGGCTGATTTCACCATTACTATTCCTTGAATCATCTGTCCTAATCCTTCAGACTCCAGCTCTACTGTTATTGAATCCTCTGTCCCAAAGCTTCCCTAACAGAGTTGCCCAGGGTGCGAGAAAGTGCTTCATCCCACCATCATCATTTCTAACCAAAGGGTTATTGGAGTTAACCTTATAGTAATAATTAGTCAAGAACATTTTTGCAATTAATCATATATCAACAGACACTGGGATCACAAATTTCTATTCTAGAGGAAAGCAATAAAATCACCTAAGTTTTTTACAGAGATATAAACAAAATGGTTTACAGATTCGTACCTTTTCCTTCTTCTTTTTTATTTTTTTGGGACCCACAATTTTTGGAGGCCCTGCACGGTCGATCACCTCGAACATGCTCTTAGCCGCCGCTGGTCTCACATCCATCTCTGCCCATATTTTGAATTATTGAAAATTTAATAAGTTATTTTGTTGTTGTTGTATTTTTGTATATAGATATACTAAGGCCTTATTCAATCAATGGCCTGTGGATCACTGACAACAGTATAAGGTTCCTGATCTTTGTCTGAGACAATATTGCTGATCATTCCAGATCAAAGAAACCTATCTGGGATATCCCATAAATAACACCAAATTCAGTTGCTTTCCTACAATTGAAAGCTTTCAATATATATATATATATATATATATATATATATATATATATATATATATATATATATATATATATATATATATATATTCCACTCTTTATAGAACTGGTTCTTTTGATAGATAAGATTAAACCAAGGAAGCTCACACCGAAAGTAAGATGTACTCGAGCTTATGAGGAGTGGTTATATGGTTGGTTAAGCAGCCAGAGTTTAAATGCGCTTCTAAGATATCGAGAACTCAATTTCATTAATTACGTTTTTTTAAGTTTGATTAGTATTGTGAGCGATTAGTAAATATTTTATAAGTTTGATCTCTGTAATATTTCTATTATAAGTTTCATTCGTATAACTATAAACTATAAAATATAAACTGAAATCTTGAAAAATAAAGCATAAACACTAAACACGTCCTTCCATTTGTTTTCTACCAATGGATCCAAACCGAGTTAGATTCAGTGTCTAACAGATAAGAGGTATAGTCCCCAGGACCCTTTTTGTATACCTAGCTGATGTAGGCAGGAACTGATTTTTGGTAGGAGTATGATTTACAATGTATTATCACATATCGGGTCAGGAACGGATCTTGTGTATATTCTCCATTTGGCAATGATAATACAAATTATGTATATTCTCCATTTGGCAATGATAATACAAATTCCATTTCCAAAAAAACAAAAAAACAAAAAAGAAAAGAGGTTGAATTCTTATTAAAGCACATCAACGATTTAAATTCTCCATTAACCATAACAATGAATTGCTAGAGGCTCTTAATATTGGAGCTCAATCGTTTTGTAAGTATCATTTCTTCCCCTTTGTCTTGTTGGGGTTACAAGTTATTAGAAAAGGAAAGCAACAGCTAAGAAACCTCAAAGCTGCAATCAAATTTATGAATAATTAAGGCTGGTGATAAATAGAAAATATTAAAAAGGAAAAGGTTGGTTTAGTTCATTAGGGAATAATTTCCAAACTACGTACTAAACAAACAAATATTATTTACAGGTGGTTTGAATGAGAAGGACAAAGTTTCAGGTGAACAAATAAATTGATTATCTATTATAACTGCTAATGTGGTTTTAAAGACTTTCAATTCTCCCATTAACAAAAGGGAATTCTAATAACTCAATAAATTCGTATCCATTCTTAACATCTTGATCAAACTCCTACTGTTACTTGTGACTAAGTGCTGTTTTGTTACATTGGTGATGGAAATCAAAATGGTGATTAATTTCTAGATGGACTCTGAGATAGATTGAAAAGGGTCTAGATAAGGTGATAAGTGGGTACTAATTGATTATCAGTCTCGGATCAAATTAATTCATGACTAGTTTGAAAATAGCCATTTCAATGAAAAATAGCTAAGAGAAATTAAATCAATGGATGGAATTCATAAGCATGTGCTGAAAAAAATAATTTTAATACTTTAATTAGACTCGGCTAAACGTTGTAGTAGTTGTATAATACATTTCTAGAGGCTTGACATTGTGTCATTTTTCTTTCTCCTTATATATTAAAGTTATTAGAATTGAATTTCTAACCTCTTAAACTAGGAGTCAAGTATTCTATTATTACATCATTATCATTACTCATACGACCATCATTTTATCTCTATACTTTTTTTAAGAAAATTTTATCTCTATATTTGATAAACTAGTTATGGATAAGACATATCCATTACCATATTAAATGAAGTATATATCTATTCTTAGAACAAACTATTCTGAACATCATATGCCTGATATTATTTTAGATACGCCTTAAAGAGGCCACTCAAGAAATGGTTTGATGGCGATCGACTGTCTGTATCATAGATCAATTTCTGAAAACGTTAAAAAAATCCTAAAAGATACACAACAAGAAAACAGGGAAATAGTGACGGCCGTTTTCGTCGATAATCGGTCTCTATTCCTATGATAGCGACTGATTACCGACCGAATCACGTGGTCGTGTATTTTGCGTCACTAAGCCGGTTAACGACCGACTACCGACTGCATTTTGGGTGACTGCAATGTGGATTGCAATTTAGCGACCGAACATAATATATTGTTGACTTTTGACTTTGACTAGGTAACGACCGAATAGCGAAATGTTTAGCGACCGTGTATTCCGTCGCCAAATAACGACGGAATACCGACAATTTAGTCAATATTGTTGACTTTGACTTTGACTTTGTAATGGCCGACGGCCTTTGTAGCGATCGATGTTACCGTCTCCATATTGCGACGGAAGACCGACTACGTAGTCAACATTATTGACTTATATATCGACCGATTAGCAACGAAATTTTAGCGACGGAAATGCCCGTCGGTAATTACTGATGGATGTGCGACTAATTCATGTTGATTTGACTTTGACTTTAAACCAATAGCAACCGAAAATCCGTCGCCATTCTGTCTGCAAAATAATTCTTAATTTAAAAAAATAAATCTGAAATATAATTAAACCCCTATTATAAAAAAGAGCATTACGAAATAGAAACAAGTCAGAAAAATCACAAACAGAAACAAAATCAATAAGATCTCAAATAGCGATACGAACCTAAAACAATATCAAAAAGATACCAAATAGCAAACATGATCAATACAACCCAAAAATAAGATTACATAACCAATTATCTCGCTAAAACCACAAATTTACACTTCTTATTTACATTAGAACACTCACAATCAAAGTGTACACTTTGAATTACAACACTCACAATCAAAGTGTGCACTTCTCATTTAGATTAAAACACAACTACAAGTTTACACTTCTCATATACTCCTTGGTGCATGAGTTGAAATCTGAAAAATTCAAAAATAAAATTAACACTGTCAATTAATTTATGGTAATCAAGTATTAAAAATAAAACAACAAATATTACTCACCTTCAATATGTGGAAGTCCAAGAAGCTAGTTGTGAAACGAGAAATAGATTAATAATAAAAGAAAAATGGATTAGTAAAAGAAACATTAAGAATTAAAGCACAACAACAAATACATAACGAAATTAATAATTTAATTTTTAATCATTCTAAATCATCCTCCGACATATTTTCATCCTCTTCTTCAGAATTGTCATCACCCGACAAAATTTCATCATCATCTTCATCAACACGGCTCGGACCAGCCACAAGTACAACTTCAATTTCCTCGACCGGTGTGCAAGTTTACCAACTTCAGTAACAATTGGATCAATGCGACTGGTCTCCTCCTCGCGTACTTCCTCCTAATATGGTACCGGAACACCATGAACGTCAACTAGACGTGGTTTGGAACGACAAACAGCCAACCAATTAGCCCTAGATGTTGTCTTACTACCCCGGGATAAGGTGTGTAGTAGACTTGTTGACAATGGGAAGCAACCCGCACAAGGACACCTAATCCCATCATTTTGTACATTAGCAGACATACTAATAGCGAAATTCACAAATTGTTTCACTCCCGCTATAAATTTCTGGACTATGATGGGGTCCACCATTAGATGTCGAATCCATATACATGTAACTACGGTCCTCCATTATAAACACAATATCTGCATATATCAAGTCTTCATAAGTAAATGCATTCGGTCGTTGAACCTTATGTTTGATGATTTTGAACTTTTTTATGTACTATGTTATTAATGGCATCTTATATGATTTTTTGTAATGTTCCCTTATCAATTGTTTACTGATTGGAAACTAAAAAAGACAATACAAAGAAGCAAAAAACCAGAGAGATAATACAAAGAAACAAAGAAGATCCTTCAAAGGATTCCGAACATTCTAGCACAATGTAATTTACAATGAAATTTTACAATAAAAGTTTACAATGAAAGTTTACAATGAAATTTTATTAGGAAAGTTTACAATGAAATTTTACAATAAAAGTTTACAAGGAAAGTTTACAATGAAAGTTTACAATGAAATTTACAATGATTATAATGAAAGTTTACAATGAAAGTTTACAATGAAATTTTACAATGATAAAGAATAATGTCAATGTTAAAGTGTAAGAAACACCAACAAGTTTATTCCAAGCAAAGAAACCTTTGTCCATCATAAATCAAGTTTATTCTAAGAATATTTTCATAATCATGTATGGACATAAACAAATTCAATCTTTAATTTCGAAAAAGAAGAAGATGAAGAAATTGATAGGAAAATAAACCTAGTTGCTATACTTCACAATGGTGGTGGAGCACCTAATTCAGAGAGGTGGTGGAGGGCCGGCGGAGGTGGAAGTCGTAGTTTCGAGCGGAGGTGGAGGATGGGAGATGGAGGCAGGGAGGGGGAGGGTTTCGCAAGGGAGAAGTGGGTTTCGTGGGCTAGGTGTTCTGTTTTACAGAAATTTAAAAATAGAACTACGTTGTTTTATATTAAACTTTAGCGACCGATTACCGACCGCGTTAACGATTCGGTCGGTATGTGGTCGCCTATTAAAAAGTACACGTCGTTGTTTGTGCCTTTTATTTACCGAGCGAATCGCGGCCGCGTTGGCACATTCGGTCACCCTACAGAATGCTTAACACTTGTACAGTTTTCATAATAATAAACCCATGAACAGGCAAAACGACATTACTTGTTTGACTATTCAAGTTAATGTACACACAAATGATTCATGTAAATGTACACACAAATGTACTACTTGAATTGTGCTGCTTCGAGTCTATACAGGTGTTTTGTGAATAAGTTTAGGTTTTACTTGTTTGACTATTCAAGTTAATGTGTGTGTGTGTATATATATGTGTGTGTGTGTGTGTAATAGTAACTAAAATAGGCAAAAAAATCTATATATCCTTAAAAATCCCGCTATTTTATAAAAAATGGAATCCGGGAAAATATACCGACCGCTTTGACAATTTCGGTCGCTATTCGGTCGCCCAATAGCTACCTAGAGACCGAATAGCGACGGATGTTAAGAGATCGGTCGCCCGAATTAAAAAATTATAAATCCGAAAACCGACATCGTTCAGAATGCGAGTACAAACTAATATGAATATTTTAGTAATTATTTGTTTATTAATAATCAATTATTAAAATTTTAACTCCATCACTTAATGGAGCACGTAAATGTACACACAAATGTACTACTTGAATTGTGCTGCTTCGAGTCTATACAAGTGTTTTGTGAATAAGTATAAGTTTTACTTGTTTGACTATTCAAGTTAATGTGTATGTGTGTGTGTGTGTGTGTGGTGTGTGTGTGTGTGTGTGTGTGTGTGTGTGTGTGTATTAGTAATATTAACTAAAATAGGCAAAAAAAATTCTATATATCCTTAAAAATCCTGCATTTTTTATAAAAAAAAATGAAATCTGGGAAAATATACCAACCGCATTGCGGCCGCTTTGACAATTTCGGTCGCCAAATGAAGATATCGGTCGTTATGCGGTCGCCAAACCCTAACACTATACCCTAAGATGGTCGTTAGTCCGTCGCTAGGCGGTCGTTTAAAAGTCCAGTATTCCAGAAACATAATGCTTAAAACACAGTACACACCCTGCCACAATTCAACAGAAAACAAGCTCAAATAAATTCAATACCAGCACAAAACTTAACTAGTTCACCATTATACAAATAACGTAAGTAATACAATAGTGATAACGCAAAAACAAACATACAATAGTGATAACGCAAAAACAAACATACAATAGTTTAATATTATACCAAAAAAACATAACAAAAGTTGAATAATAAACTACAATATCTATTGACGGCCCAATATATCATCTACAGCTAAGGGATCATCGTCATAATCCAAATCTAACTCATCGTTATCTAAATTGCTCAATCTAACTTCTAGCTCAACGGGACTTAATATAGCGTCCCTGTTTGAAAACATATCAAATAAGGTACTAGCTAATGCCTTATTTCTTTTCTTTTCCCTCCGCGCAAATTCTCTGTCCTTATCTTCAAATTTCGTCTTCCAATTTTCGTTTAGTTCTGTTATTTTTTGTTCCATTTCTGAATGAGAGACCTACTGGCTACCTCTCCTCATTGCCTTAACAACATTGGAGAAGGAACCGAGTCCTTGAACTAGTCCCTTTTTAGCCCGCCCACTGCCTCAACAGAGAGCGCAACCTGAGTCGACAAATCAGGAGAAGGCTGGCATGCTTGAGTAGCTTAGGTTGCGGTGTTGTCATAAACAGAATGGAACACTCCCTGTCAAATAAAATGTAAGGTTATAGATAAATGCAGGTAAATAACTAATCTAAAAAAAGGGGAACCAGTATTGAAATACTTACAGATAGGTGTCTAGAATCCTCATCAACATATTCCCCTATCCTCGAGCCGGCATGGTGTTGATGACACCAATCGTAGCTATCCGGGAATGGGATTGAATGTCCCGCCTCCTTTTCCTGTTTACAAAAAGCATTAAAACATTAAATACGTAAATAAAACATAAAATTTTAATGAATTTGAAAAATAATACAATTACCAGTCTCTGGTAATGCTCAATGTGGCTAAGGGAACCACCTGTATGCTTCGTTGAGCCTTTGCCGCCCCTCCCATCTTCCGGTTTATTGATGCATATTTAGACTTGGCTTTAAATTCCGGAGTTGCCCAATACGTTTTAAGTTTGTCCCAATCAGTGTCAGTAACCCATTTCGACTTCTTATCATTTTTTCGATTGTCACTCATGATACCGCGCCAACCTCTCTTGACGATCTCCTCATGCTCAGGAGCACATCGATAACTTTTTTTTTTTTTTTTTAAATAATGTTAGATAATTAAAATTGATAGACCTATAAATTCGTTAAGTTTCAAATACACTTACCGTAAACTCTTCCCACCACATATTTTCTTCTTCCATGGGAACATCATTTATGGTGCTATATGCTCCCTTGGAACGGCCTTGGAATATACCGGTAATGGCGGCGGAGCAGCTAGAGCTCAATCTAAAACTATAATAGCCGCGACAAAATTCAATTAGATAATATATTGATTATAAGAATTATAATTAACTTGATTTATAAAGGAGATAAGTTTGAAATTAACTTACGTGCCATAAGTAGGCTTGAGGAGAATCCAAGTATCTAGTGCAATCGGTGCTCCACCGGTACTGGTATCAGTCGCCATCTCTGGGACAAGCGTAGACTCGGTGGGCGGTACTGCCGCGGACGTATCCCAAGATACGTGTACATCGGCAGACTGTGACGGAGGTGTCATACCAGTCACAGGGGCAAATGGCAGTGTCGACTGCAAACCAGGTGATGAACCTGGCTGGGAGGTAGGGGCGTAGAAGACGCTGGAGTCTGACTAAATAGTAAGCACGATTGGATAGTTTTCTTTGGAGGCATCTCTGAAATATAGATTAAGCGGATTAAGAAGTAGCAAATTACCGATCGGTTTATAAGAATCAATCGTAAGAATCAGTCCAAGTTCATAATACATATAAAGAGAAAATTCAGTTTTACGTCAATCAGTCCAAGTTCATAATATTAGCATACTAAACTCTTAAGGAAAATTGCAACTCTTGTTTGAACAAAAGAAAAATTTTGCTTAAGAAGGGAAAATTTTGCCTAAGGAGGAAAAAATCTGCCTAAGTAATTCAGGAGAAAATTTCTACTTCAACAAGAACATGAGAAGATCATGAAATGCAACTCAGTAAAGTGGGAAGAGTAAGAACATATCAACTTAGTAGTATTGAAGCATACCAAGTAATTGTTTTTTGGCAGTTCATGCATAATCAAGTTGCTCCCATAGGTTTATGCATTTATAGGCAACAGATACACAATTGAAGTTAAGTTAGCTTACAAAGAACCCTCTTAACTTGCACCTACCAATATCTCCATCCCAATTGGATTCTTTTTATTATGAACTATCACGAAAAGTCCACACTTTTCTAAACTAAAATATTCTTTTTTTAGTGCAATATATCTACGTTCCTTTTTTTTCCTTTTTTCTTTGGCCCGGCGATACTTTATCTAAGCTTTTCCATTTCAACAAGCACGATTTTTCAGCTTACAAATTAAACCCATACACTGATAACATATATCACATTGCGCGTATTAATTACATCAATTCACACCTCAAAATGCAGTCGACTATTTATAAGCACATGTTTATAGATTTGGGACATCAGATGACTTGATCCGACAATCCAGATTATTAGTTGTTTCGAAACGACTATTCTTGAACAACTGATGAAGAACAGTCATTTATATTGACATGAGAATTTTGCGTATTTGTTGCTTCACTTCGAAGGTATGCTAATCTTTGAAATAATATTCTACTCCAAGATTCTTAAAGTGTCATGTAATAACAGAAGAAATGCATAAGGAGTCAACTAGCCAGCAGCAGTGAACTTAAAAACTGGAAAATAAATACAAAATCACAGATAAAATTGATGAAATATGAATATACCAAATGCCACAAAAGTAAACACTACTAACTCAACCAGCTTAAAATATACCAAATGCCAGAATATTAATCGGAAAAAAAAATACTTAGAGAGAAAGAATCAGAAAAAAACCAAAAAAAAAATTGTTGTTAATCAGTCTCCCTCTTCAACCGTACCTTCAAAACAGAGAAAAAAATTTCAATTATAATTAGCAAATGGCCAGTTAAAGAATCACAAAATTGGGGGAAAAATCTTGATAAAAATCAAACCTTTTGAGAATTTTTGACGAGATAAGATTAGGAAATGAGAAATGCGATTACAAATAAGAATTTTGTAGAGATGGAGGTGGCGGGATAGCGGGACGGCGGGAGGTGGGCGGGATGGTGGTTGCAGGAGATGGCGACGGGGAAGGGAAACGGTTCAGCTTCAGGGGGTTTAGGTTTGTGGTGGGGTGGGATGGGATAGCGGGAGGTGGGCGGGACGGCGGTCGCTGTTGTTTTGTTGAAACAGAATAAATAAGTGTTTAGGTTATTTTATAAGAGAAAAACGTTGTAGATGTACATGAACTATTTTCTGCTTTTCTATAAATAGCACAAAGAAAAAAATAGAGCCCCCATGTACATGAACAATTTACGGGACTTGCTCTGTTTGGAAAAATAAGGATTCAAGCCAATTTTCTTATAAAAAATGCCATGTGCCGCGCGCATGGCACCGGATTGAAGGGCAAAATGGCCATTTTATACAGCACCACCACCACCTCCACCTCTCACACCACCACCACCCACCACCACCATCACCCCATCCCACCACCATCACCCCATCCCACCACCACCACCCCTTCCGCCACTCCCTCCTCCTTCTTCCTCTTCCTCCACCGATCAAAACCTCACACATCACCACCACCACCACCCTCCCATTCCGCCACTCCATCCTCCTTCTTCCTCCGCTCCACCCATCACACTCCATCCTCCTTATTCCTCCATTCCACCATCACCTTCCCCTTCCGCCACCCCACAACTCCAAAATACAC
Organism: Vinca minor; assembly: GCA_026122235.1. Taxonomy (NCBI): domain Eukaryota; kingdom Viridiplantae; phylum Streptophyta; class Magnoliopsida; order Gentianales; family Apocynaceae; genus Vinca; species Vinca minor. The sequence goes on along the minus strand of JAOCZM010000278.1, from coordinate 2,113,048 downwards.
AATTTTTTCCCCAAAACACATTACCCAAAATACACAATTTTCTCCCCAAAACCCATTACCCAAAATTGGTCTACTATTACACCATTCAAAACTTTAAAGGGCTTAGTTCTAAGTAGAGGTGGAATAGAGGAAGAAGGAGGATGGAGTGTGATGGGTGGAGTGGAGGAAGAAGGAGTGGCAGAAGGGGAGGGGATGGTTGGAGTAATGGTGATGTGTAATGGTGGTGGAGGAAGAGGAAGGATGAGGGAGTAGCGGAAGGGGGGTGGTGGTGGTGGTGGTGAGTGGTGGTGGTGTGAGAGGTAGAGGTGGAGGTGGTGGTGGTGCTGTATAAAATGGCCATTTTGCCCTTCAATCCGGTGCCATGTGCGCGGCACATGGCTTTTTTTTTACGGAATTTGGCTTGAAATCCTTATTTTGCCAAACAGAGCAAGTGCGTAAATTGTTCATGTACATGGGGGCTCTATTTTTTTCTTTGTGCTATTTATAGAAAAGCATAAATAGTTCATGTACATCTACAGCGTTTTTCTCTATTTTATAATTTGAAAAAACTCACAAAACAACGTCGTTTTGACGCCGTTATGCATTTCGTCGTTATTCGGTCGTTATATTCGGTCATTAGTCAGTCGTTACATTTCCGTCATTATGCGGTCGTTAGAGGAAACAAAACGACATCGTTTTATGTCCTTCATCTATAGGTTGATAAATATACACCGTTATATACTCCGTCGTTATTCCGTCGGTAGAGGAAAAATATAGCGACGGACTAGCGACCATTTATGAATCCGTTTGAGTTGGTCAACGGGACCGATATATCTGACAATGTAGCGACGGAATCGCGACCGTTATATTTTCGGTTTCCATTCGGTCGCTATATGGTCGGTAACTCTGGGACCGAAAATTAAGGTAGCTATTTTCGGTCGCTATTTAACTGTTTTCTTGTAGTGATAAAACATTTGTAATCTATCAAGCTAATGCAATCAAGATAAATATACTCAATATATGCAGACATAGTCTCTCAACACTATATTTGGATTTTTATTTCCACCACAAATTTCTTATTAACTAACAATTTAGACTTTATAAGAGATTAATTATGAATCTGACAGGAATGAACTGCTACATTTTGAATGTAGGTAAAAAGACTTACTACAATCCTAGTAGTAGATTTGCACACTGAACTATGACTTAGGAACAATATATAGGGAATTGCCTTAGTATGTCATTTGTTTATTATAATGGTCATGACATGGCAGTGGAAAAAAGTGGGAGAAATATTTCTATCCAAGACGGACTTCCGTCCTGGCTAACGTGGACAACTCCCAGACGCGCCTTGCCACGTCAGCCAGGACGGAAGTGGGACTTTCGTCTTGGCCCCAGGACTTCCATCCTCACCCTCCAGATTTTAGTCCCAAACTTTCTTCTTCTCCCACCCACCCGCGAACCCTTCAGCCGCCGAAAAAAAAACCCCCAAGCCCTTCCCCTCTCTCCCGTCACCACCCCCACCACTTTGCTTCGCCGCCGCCTCCATCCTTTGCCGCCAACAATCCACAACCATCTTCTCTCTCATCTCTCAATCTAGGAGGCATAAAACCTTAATTTTTGGAAATCTTTTATAGAAATTCAACATGTATGTTATTATTTGAAGTTTTAATTGTTGTGATTTTAGTTCCTTAGAGTAATTTGTTCCCTATTTGAAGTTGTATGTGTTTGAATTTGGTTTTGATTTTGTGAATTTAGGTCAATTAACAAATTAGGACATTTTCCAATTTAGGGCAATTTTTAAATTAGGGGATTTGTCAATTTAGGTTTTTCGTGATTTCAATATTTGTGTTAATTGCGGATTATGGTGAATTGTGAATTGTTATTTTAATTGTGAATTGTTATTACAATGAATGGTGAATTGTGAATTGATTTTATGAAGTTTCTGATGAATTGTATGTTTTTTTTTAGATGTCTGTTCCTGCACACCTTCTGCCCGGTCCTTATGATCCCAGTGTTTTAAACAAACACACATCCCATAGAGCACTTAGAATATGGGGAGGGGACGTAGAGTTAAACAATAGTTTAAAAATAATTAGCAACTACGGGAATTTCTTTGATGCCTACCAAAATGAAGGCAACGTCAATGGTTCTTGATCTGATTGACCTTTTGGGATTTGGGGGTTGATGTAGGATAGGAAAGATCAAGGTAGACCACGCCTTGGTCACCGCATTAGTAGAGCGGTGGCGCCCAGAGACACATACTTTTCACCTCCGATGCAGTGAGGTCACCATTACTCTGGAAGACGTAGGTTGCCTTCTAGGACTGCCTACTAAGGGCGACGTGGTGTCGTGGCACGAGGACTACAACCTTAGCAGGACTCAGTGGATTGAGCGTATGCACGACATACTAGGTTTCCGACCCCCAACCGAGTCCATTAGGGTAACACCATCGCCCTTGTAGAGGTGTATGCCCACATTAGTGAGCCCCTAGGCGAGGATGCCACTGACTTGGTCGTAGACCCGAGCTCGGGCCCGGGCACTTATTTTCCTGTTGATGTCCACCTTCATTTTTCCAAACAAATCCGGGTCGCGGGGGAACATGCGATATCTCCTCACCATCAGCGACGGGGTCTTAGCAGAGGACCAGCATTCATGGGCTAGCGCCGTCCTAACACATCTGTACCGACAGATGTGCACCTCTGCTAAGGCCGTTTCTAAGGACATAGCTGGATTTTTCCTTCTAATCCAGGTTTGTTTACTTTTTTATATGGTTTTATTGCTTCCATGTATTTTGAATATTTGTTGTTAACTCCATGCTTTTTCTGTACTAGTTGTGGGCATGGGAGCGCATCTCATGTCTCCGGCCGCAGAACCGCGACCCGACTCTGCAAGATATTCACGCGGACTGGAGAGCTTACGAGTCGCGATGGAATACGGGCCGGAGTTTCCGTAACGCACCCAAAGCGCAGCTTGCGGTGTTTAGAGATCAGCTGACGGACGCCCAGGGCGTAAGTATTTTCATTTAATTTCGTATTTTATTTTCAAATTAAAGCAATTGATTTATTCTAACACTTTTTATTGGCAGTTCATGTGGAGGCCGTACCCTGACTGGGTTATTGGCGAGAGGGCTTCTCGGGGTGAGGGCTTCCAGGCCACCTGCCGAGCCCGTACCCCGCTCGTTTGTTTCGAGGTGGTTGAGTACCACATGTCGGACCGGGTTGCTAGGCAATTCGGATTCCAGCACGTGATACCAATCCCACCTGTGGCGGAGGGTACCAATGAGGGCGTCGACGTCCACTCGTTTAAGGCTGGAGCGGCTCGGGACTGGGAAAAGGAACATACCACGTACATTGCTCTATGGGCTGAACTCGTGGATGCGCTTGCGGACGCTATCCCGGTACCCGGTAACGTGATCCTACCTACTCGTGAGTACATGGAATGGTACAATCGCATTACCGTTCACCTCTTGACAAACCCCCGAAACAAGGATGTCGGGCCACTCCCGATGGGCATTCAACCCATCTCAACTTCCGAGGCTATTTTTGTAAGTTTTTTGTTTGCATTGTGTAGAATATTATTTCTGGTTTACAATATACTGACACGGGTATTGATGTTGCTGGAGGAATCCAACACACTGATGCTCGAGGAATTCGAGAGGCCGGGCTCTCGCACAAACAGTCAATACAAGTCCCTCATCTCCTGGGCTGCAAAGACAATTAAAGATTCATTCGTAGCGGCCGGGAGGGCGGTATGGTGCAGATCGCGCGCTGCGGATGTAGCAGAAGCTGCAATTCTGCAACCGGTTACGCAGTCGAGGGAACATGTTCCGGGCAGGTCTGTGGTGGGGAGGCAAGGTACTCGGAGGAATCGGCAGGCCAGTCAAGAAGGACTTGGCAGCTAGGAGACTTCGGCAACGGGGCGGGCCACCGGAGCCGGCACAACTTGAGACTTATCCAACAGGGTCTCCGATGCCCACACAGTTTCACAGTGCTGCTGAAATCGGCACCCACTATGAGTACCAATTCTCGAGCATCGATACTTACTATTCCAGTTTTCAGCCGGGGGAAATCCGGGAGCCAGACCATCTACTTCGGTACAGCCGGGTGCATATTCTGGCGGATCGCCTTCGTACAGTCTCCTCCTCACTCAGACGCAGCACCACACTCCAACTTTCCAAGTACCCCGAAGAGCCGATATTTATCGACACCGAAGGGGCGGAGTTCATTGCAACGGAGCGTGGTAGCGGGGTACGAACGAGAACGGGCCACACATACTATTTGCGCGAAGACATGAGAAGCCCCAACCGTTATATCTCGTCTGAGCCGTAGATAGCTTTTAAATTTTTTGTAATCATATCTTTCATTTCAATTTTGTTTCTAACAATTTAAATTATTATACATTATAACATATTTTGTTTTGTTTTGGAACGTTGTTAGACTTTTATGGTATAACACTTTGTTATTTCTCTTACTCCGAATTTGTTTTATCATTGATTTACTTATGTTGTAAAAATACCAGCTCAAATAAATGCAGCCAAAAAAAATAAAAACTGAGTGTTCTTGGCATAACACATTGTCGGAGTCGAGGCGGGACGACTTCAGTCTCGGGCGGCGTGGCAAGGCACGTCTGGGAGAGCGCCACGTCGACTGGACTTTCCGTCCCCGGGACGAAATGTTTCTCCCACTTTTCCACTGCCATGTCATGACCATTATACTAAAAAATTGTCATACTAAGGCAATTCCCCAATAAATACTCAATATGTGCAGACCTATATTCTCTTAACTCTATGTTCATATTTTACAGTTTCCCTCATTTACATACTTCTTTTTTTTCAATAATCGTAGAGCTACAGATAGTGTGCTGTAATACATGCCATTGAACTTTATTTGTATACTTGCTTGACTTAACGTGTGACGCACGTTGGTAGGATTTTCGATTTATCCTTCTAAATATAATGAATAGAGAGATAAGATATTTTTCTTATTATAATCTTAATAAATTTAATCTATTCTTACAATCACTAAAATAATAATTTGATGCTCGAGTGTTTGAGTTGTAATTCTAAAGATAAGTAATCAAATGCTAGCAACTTCAGCAAACTCCAACTTCTCTTATTTTCTCTATATTGTAATAGTATGTGTATTTATTCTTTTTCTTTGTTTTGTTGTTTTCTTTAACAGTAAAAAAATTCCTATAATCAATGGATACTTTTTGCTTATAGAAATTGTACTTTTATATTTTATTTTTTTGCATATGTAACAGGAAGATCTTCTTTAGGCAATAGATTTTTGCATATTTACGTCTGATATCTATTGGCAACTTTCTATCTTTAAATGTTTTTTTTTTATTTTTAAATTTTTTTCCTTTTATAATATTACTTATTATATTAATAAATTATTTTTATTTTAATTTTATAATTTCTAATATACTTAATTTAGTTCAACTTGTTTGACAATAATTTCCGTAATAATAATATTTATCTTTGTTTTTATTTTTGGGGATGAGAAAAAGGGAGTTGATGGTTGTTTTATTTGGAGGGAGTACTTTTTTTGTGTCCATTTTGGTTTTGTTTCCGTCGTCACATGCATAACACATGATGATTTTGCTAAAACATTATTTTTCAGAAAGATAAATTGATGTCCGAAATTAAATTAAGGGCCAAAAAAATTAAAAATCAGGAGGATAAATTGTCATACTATAAATAATTTAAGGATTAAATTAACGAACAAAAAAATATTTCTAGGGCACATGGTCCCTCCCCTATCTATGGTCCTCTCCCCCATATCAAGAAATTTATATCTACCATTTCATTCCACATTCACCGCAAAATCAAAAAGTGCTGATGATCCCACCAAAGAATTTTTTTTTATATATATATATAAAAAGATGATTAGGTGAAAACCAATAACAAAAACCAAACACCAATGTGTTATCACCATTTTTACCTACTCAAACATATAGGCAACACACAATAAGAAAATCCCACATTTTTTACCTTATTAGACCATTTTTCATGTCCCTTCCAAAAACCATTCAGTGGAAACTCCATTAAGAAAACTATTCTTAAAGAGTTTGATTTCTTAATCAAAAACCCTTTTGAACAATTATTCATATTGTCTTCTCTACCCCCTATTTTAAGGCCTTTTCTAGTTTGATTATGTGTTGTGGACACTTCTCCTCTGTCACTTAACAAAAACACCTTCTACATGTAATAATCCTCAAAAAATGGCCATTTGGAGGCTATTTGGCACCAAGTTAGGGTTGGATTTGGTTTGGTTCTTGATCGCTCAATCCTACGTTTAAAAGAAGGTGGCATGTCAGGTTCTTGAGTTGCACTTCCCTTAATCTTATTTGGAGGCTATCTATTTTGACATAGTAAAAATAATTGTCAAATATGTCCGATAGGTATTGTCAAGTTCATGAGTCGGATTTTGGAGATTGTGGGTACGAGGTGTGATAGGTTTATTCTAAAAGATTTATTTCCCTTCTTCAAACAAAAAATCATATGTATCCATTATGTGTCTCGTTCCCTTTCCCCACGAATAGATGATTGACACATATTCATTTTTTTCCTACGTTTTTATTATTTTTTTTAGGTTATAATTTTTTTAATTAAAAAATTAACACATATCAATTTCGTATTTTTTAATTAGTGGCACAGAAAATAAGACACCGAACGAAAATAGAAGATTTCTACCGCTCTCTTCATAGCCAATGGATCATTCTCTTCTTTTTAAATGTATGGATCATACTTACAAGCAAAGAATTTCTTTGTTATTTTCAAGCCACTTCGTGTTTATCCCTATCTACTTAATTAGCTTGAAAATTTTCCTAACTTGAATCTATAGTTCTGTTTGAATGACTTGTCAAAGAGGGTTTTGGGGAGCATTTAACGGTTAAGCAATTGAAGCCAAGTTTGGAGAAGAACTTTCCCACCAACATCTTCCAATAAGGATTAGTTCTCTGTCCTTATTAATCTTCTTTAATTATGTTTGTAATGACCAATTTTCAGAGGTTGCCTTAGTTATTCCACACGTGTCTCCCAGCCACATTCTAAAATACACATTTTTTTTCTCTTCAAGAATAATGGGAAAATAATAATTCCCTCTAGTCTTGGGAATTAAAATACACTTAAATCTCACCTACCAATTTTCTTAGAGCGAAATAACACAATATTATGTGCATTGATTTTTTGCCTTTGAAGGTCATCTTTCCCTAGAGTTTCCAAATTTATTCATATTCTTGGGGTGTATCCAACTTTTCTTTCTACGGTGGGATCAAATAAAGTTTTTATTTGACATTTTTTTTAAAATTTTATAGAAAGTGAATTGTTTTAAGTGAAAGAATGGGGCCAAAAAATTATAAATTATTCAAGGATGGATTTATCCTCCCTAGAATGTTTCATTGATTGTTTAGGGTGTTGAAGGCTCATCCGGATTTTAAAAAGGTTTTTGTTTAATTTTTTAAATTATTACCAAGGTCAATGCTAGTTTTATATTGGTCTGAGAGAAAGTTATCATCATTCTATAACCTAGAAAAAAAGTATTATCATCTTAAAATTTGCTCCTGAATTAATTGGTGAATGCAAGTAGGAAAGAAGAAGAAAAAAGCCAATTTAAAAGAGAGAAAATTGGTTTCAGTTGATTTTTTTTTTTATTTACGCATATTACTTTCCCTGGCCTGAAATAGGTTTAAAGATAATGGCAACTTGCTTCTAAACTAAGATAAAATTTCTTAAGTATTTTGTGCCGAACTCGAGACCTATTGTTTCGGAGTAGTAAGTACTAACTAGGGTTTTTGAGTAGGGATTTGAATATTGTCGTTCATATTCGAAAAATTCTAATGTAGGGCCGATCTTGTGGGACTGATCCCACATACCTCTCACATGAGTTGAGGTGGGACCTACTTTGCAAGTAGGCTCCACTCCAATTAATGTGAGAGTGTTGTGAAGACGGTCCCACAAGGACCGGTCCATGCCAAAGTCACCCTACATACTCTATAGCAAACAAATGGAAAGGCTTTATATTTCATTGACAAAATGCACTGGATGGAATTTACCTCTTTGAATTCTGTTTTGCTGTTCGGGCCGACTTTTCCGAAAATTAATCTATGTTGAATCTTTTTTTTTCCTTTAGAAAAAAAAAATAGGAAACTAATTACGTGCAATACCTAGAGTAACACGACGCGTCTATAAGCATATTAGTCGAAGAACGTTACCATTTGACTACAATATATATAAATATCAGTCGTTAATTGTAAAATCCTAAATTCTATATTAATTTTACATAAATCTTCATGAATAGTCGTGAAAGCATTTCAAACTCTAAATATAAACACGTATTTATAAATGACTATATAAACATATTAACCGAAGGTTATTTGACTCACTAGGGTGGGAACTTACCAACCAAGAGACGACGAGGTTGTTGCATATTTGTTAGAGAAAATGGAGCTATGGATATACAACAAAATGAGTAGGTTAAGATAATAACTGAAGAATTTAATTAGATATTATTAACAAAACTCTAATCAAACTTATTGAATAAAAATAGAAAAATATAACGGTTTTTAAATATAACGGTTACCATCAAGAACGCGAGGGAAATAAGGGTTCTGTCATTTGTTCCTTTCGAGTAAGCTTCACACTAAGGGAAGTCCATTCATTTCTTCTCTTTGCGCAATTCTTACTCTTTCTAGGGAAAAGTAGTATGCTTCTTATGTCTGTTTCAATTAATTAGACTTTACCACGATAATATTTCTTTAATTATATTTTTTCAGCCGATTATTATTTTTAAAATAGGAGAGGAGGGAGAAGAGAAGCGAATTTATTTAATAGATGTGAATAATGACGACTGAAAAAGTAAAATTTGAAGAGTTTATACGTGTCGAATTGTGATTGGTCGAGACATGGATGAAGACACCAGATGGCACGATTATTTGGTAAAAAATCGTCTGTCCCCCAACTACTAACAATTCGCCACATGTATATAGAATTGGAAAAAAAAAATTGTCACATTACAAATTACTCCCTCCGTTCCCATTTATCTATCGCTTTAAGACATTACCCTCGAATTAATAAAATTATTGAGGTACATTAATTTAAAAGTAGATATACACTTTTACCCTTCAATTAATACATTTATTTTGAAACAATTAAAATTAGTTGTTGACTAAATTAATGAAATATAAGGGTAAGTTTGGAAACAATACATTTAATACACCCTTGATTCTTAAAGTAAGCATATCTAGGCGACAGATAATTGAGAACGGAGGGAGTATGAGTGGGTGTACACATATGTGAATATGTACGGGGACAACCGATTTCCACACAGATTTTTTGCCCTCTTTCTATAGATTATTTGCCCTCTTTCTATATATATCTTTATCTTCCTTCACTTCTTACTTTTATATATAACAAACATCCTTAAACCCTGCTAACATAGTTGAACAGAAAAAGAAAATGGTGGGACTTGAAGAAATTGGAAATGAAAAACTTTTTCTTGTTCCCGACCCTGTTCTTTTGGAAATCAATAAACTTCACAATCAACTCAAAGGTTTGGAAATTATTATTTCTTTGGTTAGAATGCTAATATTTTATGCATTGAAATGATCTTAATATCACTATATATTTTTTTTTGTTAACATTAAATCCAGAAAAGGATCGTCTGCTAGGAGAAGCCCATAGTGAAATCAAGGGACTCAGAGCAACTGAAGTATTGAAGGAAAAGGCCGTAGAAGAGGTAAATATTACCATTAGCCTACTTTACATTTTCCCAAGCGCGTGACAAGAAAATAGCTCAGTTGGTTAAAGCGCTCAATGCACGCAAGATCAGTCCCCGTGCTCTATGAAAATGATCATTGTGATGTTCTGTTTTGTCAGCTTGAAGCAGAGGTGAAGAGGTTAGATGGGAAGCTTCGAGTTACCGAAAACCTTGTTGATCAAAAGGTTTGTCTTTTTTATATTTTTTATTATATTTAGACATTAGGCCTATGTTAATATTCTGATTAATTTGTGTTGTAATTACAGAATCTTGATATCAAGAAACTGAATGATGAGAAGAAAGAAGCATTGACTGCACAATATGCTGCTGAAGCAACACTCAGAAGAGTTTATGCAGATCAAAAGGATAATGATTCTTTTCCTATTGAATCCATCATTGCTCCTCTCGAAGCCGAAATTAAGATTTTTAAAATTCAGGTACTTAATTTCCTCATCATTTTGGCTACAGATCTTCTAGTACTCTCTCTTATTGGTCTAAATAGCTCACGGCTCCTATGCGGAACAGGGTTTTGTTCCGCATGTGCGGGACAAAATCCTGACCGTCAGATGAGATTTTTAACGGTCCAGATCAGGAGAGAGAAAAGTTGCGGCTGATTAAAAAAATAATAAATTTTTTTTTAAGTCTCTCTCCTGATCTGGGCCGTTCAAAATATCATCCGACGGCTCCAGTTGTTCCGCACATGCGGAAAAAAAGCTGTTCCGCATAGGAACCGGACTGGTCTAAATACACTAATGAATTTTTTGCGCGTGTATTAACGTGATTAGTCGATACTTCGTAACTTTCCTTGGTCCAATGATTATGCTAGTATCTTTGTAGAAATTTTATTGGTATACTCAGTGTGGTAAAAAGCTGCTGGTTGGCAGACTAGTCGTAAAAAAATCGCTAGTCAACACCTAACTGATTAGTCGGAGTAAAAATCGTTGGTCAAAATAGATTAAAAATCGGTCAAAGTCGGTCAAAACGACTTTTTTAAAACTCAATTTTCTACCCAAAATTACATCGTTTGTGTACTCAATTTTCTACCCAAAATTACGTCGTTTAGTATTTGAACTTGTTATTACGTATTATGATATTGAATTTAATTATTATGGATGAACTTTGTGTACTTTGATTTGACTAGTATTTGATTGATAATTTTTTTTGGAATTTTGTTTGACTAGTATAATACACAAGATGAAGGAATTTTAAAAAATTCCTTTTAATCTAGTTAAGTCGAGTACTAGCTAGTCGCCAGTTTGGCGACCGACTTCTGCAATATTTGGTATACTAGATAATGTATTAGAAGGTCTGGAACTAATCGTCTCGAATATCAGATTGCAGGCCTGATGGAGGATAAGAGAGCTTTAGAAAGGCATACAAAATCAAAAGAAGAAGCTTTGCTTGAAGCAGAGAGGATACTAAAGAGTGCTCTAGAAAGGGCATTAGTAGTAGAAGAAGTTCAAAATCAGAATTTTGAACTTAGGAGACAAATAGAGATTTGTCAGGCATGAATCTCCCTTTAGTAGTCCAAAAATATATATGGAAGTTTTGATCATTTTTAGCTAAAACATTTTGAACTTCTACATGCATCACTAATGTTCTGGATGCTGAATGAAAGAAGCATGGTGATGTGCACATAAATCAAAATGGTTCTTGGGTCTGCCTTCTCTGATGCCTTTTGGCTTTGATTTGAGGGCATGATTCTGTAGCAAACGCGACGGCATAGGGGACCATTGTTACATGTGTATTATATGAGCAACCACTTTGTGCACTTGTTGCCAAATGTTAGGTTAGTCTCCAATACATCTGTTTCAGTGGTATCCTGGGATCAGCCACTTTGTTTGACAAAGGTTAGGTTTGTATCCCGTCCATCCCCGCCCATATCCCCAATTATTGGGGACTTAATTGGTTATGCTATTGTTGTATATGCAGGAAGAGAACAAAGTATTGGAGAAAACGAACCGGCAAAAAGTTTTGGAAGTTGAAAAACTTAGCCAAACAATTGAGGAACTTGAGGAGGCAGTTCTTGCTGGTGGTGCAGCAGCCAATATAATCCGCGATTACAGGCGACAGATTTGTGAACTAAATGTAAAATGAATTCTGGTTTAGAGATTTCTTGCTAGATAAATTCTGTGTTCGATATTAACTATCCGTAGTTTATGCACAAAAAAACATTGTAGGAAGAGAAGAGGACATTAGAAAGGGAATTAGCAAGAATTAAGGTATCAGCAAACCGAGTAGCAACCGTGGTAGCTAATGAATGGAAAGATGAGAATGATAAGGTTATGCCTGTCAAGCAATGGTTAGAAGAAAGAAGACTATTGCAGGTATTTCCCGTCTCTTGAAACTATCAGTCCGACACTCCGATTGCTAGGCTATATTACCTAACAGGCGTTTTATCAGCACCTAGTGTTCTCGTCTCAATTGATTGTTAATTCTGATATAGATAAGGAAGATTATGACTATTTCAATTGATTGTTACTATTGCTGGTATTTCCCGTCTCTTGAAACTATCAGTCCGGCACTCGATTGCTAGGCTATATTACCTAACCGGCATTTTTATCAGCACCTAGTACTCTCGTCTCAATTGATTGTTAATTTTGATATAGATAAGGAAAATTATGAATCTTTCAATCTCTTCTAAGATGATCTATATCATTGAATTTCAGGCAGAAATGCAACGTCTACGCGACAAATTAGCTATATCAAAGAAAACAGCCAAGGCAGAAGCCCAACTCAAGGTAAAAAAACTTGGGGTTCATTGGTATTCTGTACATATATATATTATCTTCACAAATTTTTTTAAATGCTTTGAAACTTTGTGATTCAGGATAAACTGGAATTGAGGCTAAAGATATTAGAAGATGGCTTGAAGAAGTCACCAAATCTGGCAATATCCCCAAAGCCTGGAAAAACCAATCATTTCTTTAGGATTCTTTCTAGTAATGGTGGATTGAAGAAGAGATCTTCTTTACACCCCAAAGCTTCCAGCATCAAAAGTTCCGAGAAATCGACTTCCGAAGAAATGAAGCAAGCCAATAGTACAAAAAAGATTCATGCTTCAGAAAGTTTTCTAAGGAAAAGTTTGTGTGCTAGTCGAAATAAGGTGGTGGTGGTTCAAAAAGAGAACACAAATAGTTTCAACTCTTGTAACAATGGGAGCATGGAATCAGAGAAGATTGAGGCAAAAGAGTGTGATGAAGCACAAGATATCGCGGTGGATAAGGCCGGAAACAATGGTGATGATCTTGTTTCGGGGGTTTTATACGACCGGCTTCAGAAAGAGGTCATGAGTTTGAGGAAGATTTGCGAGGCGAAAGAGACTAATCTGAATGCTAAAGATGAAGAAGTCAAGGTTTGACACTTTGACATCTCTATCATTATGCATATGTTGACTGAAACGTCTGGAATTGAATATTCACTTTCCTATTCTGAGTAAATTTTGTTTCGTTTTTTCAGATGCTTATGAAAAAGGTTGATACATTGACAAAAGCATTGGAGGCAGAGTATAAAAAAGTAAGGAGAGAATTAGCAATGAGAGAAAAGGTAGATCCTGCAATTTCTTCTACCAAGGCATATGACAAAATAAGAAACTCCAACTCATCTAAAAGGTATAAACATTACCACACAAGTCTCATGATATGTACTTTTGTCAATGAATTTCTAGTTCACATTTACTTTTCTTCTCGACACGGAATTCTTGCGTTGATTTATTTAGCCGACCTTAGTTACTTGGTATTAATGCTTTGTTGTTGCTGTTATATTTACTTCTCCTCCCCTTTCCGACCTCCCCACATTGTCGGATTTGAGGCTAGTTCATTTAGCAATCCTAACCGCTTAAGCTGCGTGGACGTCTGGATTGCTTTTCAACTTAAGTTTTTGTGGGGTCTACAGTTGACTTTTGTAAAAAAAAATAAAAATAAGTACGACCCACAAAATAAAAGTTGGAAAATAGTCTCTGTCTTCCTCGCATTTCAATTTGTTTTATAAGGCTGCTAACTGAATTTCAGAATTGAATTTCATATTGGAGATGAGATTAACATTTGTTCAATTTTTTTCCTAATATTGCTGCTATTTTGGTAAAATAGGGCTGCAAAAGCATGATGAACAAATCATTTTCTCAGTTTTCATGAGGATTTCAGCAGTGGTCTTGTACATTGTGCAATGTATATATGAAGAGTAGCAGAGTGATGCTTAGCTTAGCTTTCCATTCTGTTTGATTATTTGGGTTTTGATTTTCTTGTCAAAATAATGCATTCTTTCATTACTCACTTTGTAACTTTTATGTGTGACTGATTCTTTGGTAAAAAAAAAATTGAAAACTTTCTGTTTTTTTTTTTTTGGTATTTATTTGTTCATATTAAGGTAGTAACAAATTTGTTTTACCACAAAAAAGAGGCTATGAATTACTCCCTCTATTCCTAAATATAATAAGACTTTCATTACATTTTGTGAAAATTAAGGAAGCAAAAATTTACGATATTTTTGTAATCAAAATAACAATATTATTCTCTTAAATAATACTTGTATACCACTAATTATATTTAAGAGAGTGATATTGATATTTTGATTATAAAAAAATATTAATTTTTTATACATGTCTTGAAAGTTTTATATTTATGAATGAAGGTAGTATGTTAAAAGAAAGAATTCCTACAAACTACTCCCTCTGTTCCTTAATATAAGACATTTATTACATATTACGAAAATTAAGGAAGTAAAAAACAAGATATTCGGTTAGTTAAAATACAAATATCATTCTCTTAAATATAACTTGTATACCATTAATTTTATTTAAAATAATAATATTAATATTTTGATTAAAACAATATCTTAATTTTTGTTACATTAGATTAACTAATGGAGGGAGTAGTGATAAGGACTGCAATTTCATCACCAAAAGCTGCAGGGCAACCAGAAGCAGGCTGGGGACGGGGATTTTGCCTTGTTGCTGGCCGGTCCGGCCCGCTTCGCCCTGGTCTCGTCTCCACTTGTCACTGCCTCCATATCATTCATGTAAATTATAATGTTCCTTTCAGTAAAGTCTGAATTTCTGCAATTCTGCTTACTCTTGTGCTCAGGGACGAACTCAGGAATTTGATGTTGGGGACGAAACTGCAACAGTATGTCGAATTACATATAAAAACGGCAAAAAAAATTCTTGGGGGCGAAACTAATAAAATATTCCGAACTACATATAAAATTTCTATACCTAGTAGTATTTTTAAAAATTTAGTGAGGGCGACTGCCCCCTGTCTTCGTCCCTGCTTGTGCTCCTTCATACTTTTGATTGATATTTCTAAAAAATCCAATTAATTGGGCGTATTAACTGTTAATTATCAATAGAGTTAATTGTACGTGTTCATTCAGTTGGAGAAGATTCTTCTTATAAAAAATATTATGTTTTTTAATTCTTTTCCATAAGTAGTTCTTTTCCTTTTATAATATTGACAATTTTTTATAAAGGCAAATTCACAAATTTAGTCATACAACATTTTACGACTTGTGACTTTGGTTCTTTTTCTATTTTTTTTTTATACATTTTGCATTCGAATTCACTTTACGATTTGTATGTTAAGTCTTTCTATATAATTTTCTGTTAATCAATGGATAGTCAAGGGTAATTTCGGAATATCAAATAATATATTTCCTGCCCATATTATTTAAAGGAAAATTCATAGAATTAGTCCCGAAACATTTTACGCAAATTCATTTTACCATTTTTGAATGGAGGTGGTGATAAAATGTTTTAGGACTAATAGTGCAAATTACAAAGTCTCTGGCTGAATCGAAATCTTTTGAAAATAAAAGAATATCATCTATATAAATCAGAGCATTTGGAATCAGGGATAAGATCCAGAGCCAGCTCTCGAGCTCATAATGAGAAACATAAAGATTATGTTAAAGCAGGGGAGTCCCAGAAATACCAGCAACATGAACACAAAATGCTAACCAGGAAATCTTAATGGAGGAAGAAAAAAAGGAACAGGCAATTCATCAATTCAAAATTCTTAAACTAGAGTTGAACTTGTACATATTCAAGGAGGATCTCAACTCACAACAAAAAAAACAAAATTGCAAGTATTCTCTTCTCCGCAACAACAACAACTAATTATGTCCCCAATAATTGGAGGTTTGGCCGAGGAGGATGGATAGGAGATAGACCTAACATTTGACCGTAAATTCACAGTGGCTTCTCCGCGATGAACAATAACTTTGCCCTATAACGAGAGAAAAATTGGAGAAGAGGATACAGAAGAATGCTCTTACTCTTTCCAAAATCTTGTATCAGTACTAGAAACTAGTTATGGAAATCTAAGACGTGGCTACAGAATGAGAACGTCTAGATTCCAACCATGAAGTGGCTGCTTCATTAGTTGTCAAGAACCACCCGACCTTGTCAGGCGCCTCATGAAAAGGAGCTTCGAGTTCCTTCAGATATGACTCAAAAATTCCAGCTAAACCTTTCTCAGAGTATTTATGTTTACCATGACCTGTGTTGATTCCAAGCAATGAAGGTAACGCCTCCCCATTTTCAAGGGCCCTAGACAAATCATTCATCCATATGTGCAATGCAGTCAGGGCAGCGCCAAGAGACAGACTCTTTAATTGTAGAGACCACTGTGTTGTTGTTCTAGACTGTATATCAGTGTATATTTCAAGCGTAAGGCCTAAATCTAACAATTCACAAGCTCTCTCCATCAGATTGAGGTTGATACAAAGATCAATCAAACAATTGCAGTATGCTTTCCTAACATCTGAAACAATATCAGTAAATAGTTTGCCAGCTTCCTTCTTAATGATTTCACCCTCGATGGTGTCGCTTTCAACAAGGAGCTTCACCACATGACCAACCTGTGCATTAGCTTTCTCGATGCAGCTAATTACCTTACCAAGTTCTTCTCTTGGTGTTTGGGTCATTACATTAAGCAGGCAACCACAGAATCGCTCATCAGGAGTTATTCCCAACTCTAGCAGCCGATCAAAAGTCCTCACAACATCATCTGTACGATTGGCTTTGCCATAACATTGGATCAATGAGGTCAGGACATAGATATTCGGCTCAAATCCTGCTCCCAACATTTCGTTCAACGTCTCTTCTGCCTCTAATACTTTGCCACTGCAGGAGAATATAGTAACCATGGAAGAATATGTCCAGCTATCAGGAGCGCAATTGCCTGAATCTTTCATGTCTCCAAAAATCTCAACAGCTTCATCTGTAAGTCCAACCTTAGCACAGATCGACAAAAGAGTATTGTAAAGAACAGCATTCAACTCCAAGCCTTTCTGCTTCATTTCTCTATATACATTAAGAGCATCTTCCCCATACCGAGCCTTGCAAAATCCCCGGAGAAGTGCAGCATATGTACCCCAACTCGGCCGAATCCCTTTGCTTAACATGTCTTTATAAATACTCTTTGCCTGCCACGGCCTCTTGGCTCTTCCCATTGCATCCAACAAGGTGTTATAGACTATCAAATTAGGCCTTACACCTAGTGCCTTCATTTCCTCGTAAACATTCAAACAGCCATCATAATCCCCGGATGTCCCGTAAATTCTAATCAATGTCGCAAATGTCATGCCATCAAGACGCCATTTCTTGGTTTTAGCACGATCATACAAACTCAACGCCTTATCCACATTCCCTGCCCTTCCATAGGAATCAATCATTACCGAACACGTCACAGCATCAGGCTCGCACTCAAAAGACGGCATCCTCTCAAACCACTCCACAGCTTTCTCTGGCAACGAACACTGTCGAGCACAGCTGATTATAGTTGAAAATGTAACATTATCTGGCTTAATCCCTCTTTTAGTCATTTCATCAAACAGCTTCTCCGCCTTATCCAAATCTTTACACTTTTTAAAAACCTTCAAAGTTATATTATACAAAATCACCTCCTTACTCAATTTAACCCTTTCTTGGAAATACTTAAGCACCAAAAGTGCCTTTTCCGGGTTCGACATATTATTCAACACAACAGCAGCATCTTTTTCCACTACATTACCACTCAAACTCCCCAAAATACCCATCAAATCAGCTTCTAAAGCACCATTACAAGAATTCAACGATCGTGCAATTTTCAGTAAAGAATCGTACCTGAAATCATAGGAATCCTTCCGAAGCTGGACAGCTCTTGAGCTTTTTGGGTTAACCCAAATATAGCTTTTTGAAGACGAAGAACTGGTTTTATCATCTGGGATTTGAGTGATTTCAGAATTTGAGGTCTGTAAAGAAATATAGGTTAGATAAAGACAGGGTTTTGAGTGGAGTTTGGAAGGGAAAATTAGGGATGGTGGAGGCCTGAGATGGAGAAGATGAGATGGGTAAAGAGAATTGCAGAAGAGGTGAGGGTCTCGAGAGACTGAAAATGGCGAAGAGGCGAGATTTAACGCCATCGTTTATCAGTTTCTTGCTAGCATTTGTCTATGGAGGGGTTCTGTTGTTCGAGGGGAGGGAGTGTTTTCTGCGCCTTATCAAGAGTCAAGTGGGCACTATCTGTATACTCTTATGTTTTGCAAGGAGATAAATGTTTATCAAATTTTTATAGTAAAAAATTGTAAAATATTAAATATAATTATATTTATTCATCAAAAAATATATATATATATATATATATATATATATAATTTTATTTTATTTTATTTCTAATTTAATTTTATCTTCTTTTTTCTATATTTTCCCTCTCAATTATTCAATATAAGGGGTATGATTAAAAAAACTATCAGTTCTTTGTTTAGAAAGTTACTATTTTGAAGGACTTATATAATTTTTTTTTTTTTTATGAAAAACAATTTAATCAATAATAGAATCAGGATTACAAACATGGAGAAGTTTTAAACTTAGACCAAAAGATTCATGGTCACAAAATACAAAGCCAAGAAGAGAACCAAGATGGACAATTCCATTCCTTTGATTACTCTTCCCCAGTTAGCTAAATTATGTGCAGCCTCATTACATGATCTAGGAGCTTGCTGGATAATATAATGTTTCAGCAGCTTTAAATTCCTATTACATTGATCAGTAATGACTTTACCTTGTCATTCCTCTGATTCTTTATGGCCTTTCAAGGAGTAGATCACATTAGTTGTATATCCTTTAAGGATTATCATGTCAATGGTGTAGTTCACAGCCATCTCAATTGCCAGGTTTGCAGGTTTGACCTCAGCAGAAAAAGCATCCTGCACCAATCCTGACAAAGTGGTAGCCAGTCTGAATGCACCTTGTTCATCTCTAATGATAGCTGCTGCAGTGAACTTTCCATTGAAAAAAGTTGCATCAAAGTTGATCTTGTGCCAATTCAGAGGAGGTCTGGTCCAGTGATTGGGCAAAGACAAGACTACTTTAACCCCTGTTAGTAGCAGCTCTACAATAGGAATGAGAGTTGGAATTGATATAATCAATAATTTTCTCCAAGTCACTATTTTTCTTCCTAAACTCACTACTATTCATTTCCAACTAGATTTGTTCCATAGCCACCAATGCAAAGTTGGTGAAAAGGTTCAGTTCCTCAATGGCCAAAGGCAAAAAAAGATCATGCTGCAGTACAAGTTCTATCCATTTAAGGATACCCCAATCTTAAAAGGATTCTAGTCTAATGTTCTACTGAGACTTCCACCATAACCTCTTAGCAAAAGGGACATTTAAGGAAAATGTGATCAATGTTCTCTTCCTAAGAATTATAGATAACACATAGAGGGTTATGTCACGGGTCGCAAGTTTCAATACTTGAGACGCCCGCGATGCCGAGTAACTCTAGCTCAAATAGCTCCTAAGTTACTCCCGGCAAGCTTTCTCTTTAGTCACAATCTCGGGACAAGAAGATAGGCAACACTTAAAAACGAAAACGGGTCACTTGCGCGAAAACTCGGCTTTTCTCATTAAAACATAACATGATTACAAGTATGAAAATTTACATCAAAAGAGTTCAAAACGACGAGGGGGAGAGTCGCTTGAATGCCTATTACAAATGCTAGAAGTTTGGTTTTTGCTTGTTTGTTGAAATTTTTGTTCCCCCCTATAGGTGCTTAAAAAGCATATGCCCAAATGCTAGGAGTGTACCACTTATTTCCGAGGAGGTGGGAAAAACGCTAACATATGCTATATACATGATAATTACAAACTACTTCGAGCATTATCTACTACATGATTACAAAAGGTCACTCATCAAATTTGAGCTCATTCGGAGTTCATTTGCATGCAAAACGGCAAGTGCCAAGTTGGTTGGCTGTTGGGCGCTGCCGCTGCATTCTGCTGCACGCTGGGCGGCTGGCACGGGCGCTGGCATGGCAGGTTGGGGCGCTGCTGTGCGGCTGGCATGGGCGGCCAGCAAGGGCGATGGGGTACGGGCGGCTGGCCTGGGCGCTACTGCATGTGCGGCTGGCCTTGGGCGGCTGGCATGTCTTGGCATGGGCGGCCAGCATGTCTTGGCCATGTCTTGGGCCATGTCTTGGGGCATGCCTTGGCCATGTCTCGGCCATGTCTTGGCCATGTCTTGGGGCATGTCTTGGCCATGTCTTGGACGATGCTGCCTCCGAGCGCACGAGCTGGGCGAGGCAATGGGGCACGCTTGGCGCACGGGCGTGCGGGTCATGATCGGCATGCTCGGGAGCCTTTGGCCACAAGGCTTAGGCAAGCTCGGGCGCGCAGAGGAGCATCGTTGTTGTCTCCTATGCGAAGTCACGAATGACCCGTGACATACTCCCCCACTTGATTTAGGCGACGTCCTCGGCGCCTTCTTCATCTGAGCACTTTTTAAATCCACGGCGAGCCTGAGGAGGTTTGTCAAAACACGGTCTTTGGCAGCAACTCCGCTTCCAGTCAGTTCAGCAACACTTTCTTTAAGATATTCGGGAATCGGAGTCCTTTCACCTTGTTGCACGCCAAGGCGAATGTGTTTCTGCAAGAGTTCAAGGTTAGGCTAGCATAATCCGTTCCCGGGGTTCTGCATCCTTTAATCTTCGTGCCGCAGTGTTCCTTTCCCTTCATGGGAGCTCTCATCGAATACATGGTGGCCAGTAGCGATGTATTCTCTGAGGGCTCAACATTATTTCTCAAAGGGATCAAGGTTGGTTTATTCCCCATCACCATAAGTGAATTAGCCCAGGGGTCTATTGCAACTTTATTTTTCCGCAAAAATCCGATGCCAAGAACAATCCGGTGGTCATCCATATTTACAACCGCGAAGGAAGTCAGTTTCTTCAACGGTCCCATTTCCACCTTCACACTATGGGCCATGCCCACAAAAGGCTTAGCACACGAGTTAACAGCCTTCACAACACGACCCACACTCTTTGATAGTGTTATGCCCAGCTGATCAATCTCGGTGCAAGCAATATAGTTCTCCGTGGCTCCACAATCCACAACAGCCGAGACAGCTCTCCCGTTGATCTTCAGGTCCACATACAAGAGTCCGGGCTTCATGTCTTGAGCATCGTCCGTTTTCACTGCAACGATCCCAGGTTTCATGTCTAGAGCATCGTCCGTTTTCACTGCAACGATCTCCTCTTTAGACCCCAAGGCTCCAGCAAGGCCTTGATCTTCAACCGTGCGAAAGCTTCCCAAATATCCTACTTCCTCAGGATATTCTTGCTGTTCAAAAATTCGAAGGCTTCCCAAGTAACTCCCCTCTTCATGATGGGCAGCTCGGTAACCCTCGTCTCCCCCGCCAGCGATTTCTCGCTCTTGGGTCATTTCCTTGCTAGCAGATACAGCATGTATCGCTGCTAGCACACTCTCAATCACCTCTGGATCGGATCTTATAGCATTCACCGACCCACTAGGCGCCACCTTGTCGGGACAAAATCTCTGAAGGTGCCCCGACTTTCCACACGAGAAGCACGAGTAACCGCTGCTTCCCGCTCTTGAAGTTGAGCCGGCATCTCCCCCACTAGAGCTCTGTCTGTAGGCTGGACGATCCGCTCCACTAAAAGACTGTTTCGGCATTGGGGAGATGAATTTCCCTCCACTAGACCCCCTCGAGTCATCTACTCTTCGGTCCCTCTGAGGTTCCATTCCATAGTCCTCCAAGCTCTCCGCCATCGACATGGCTTCCGCCACTGTCTCGGCCCTCTGTCTGTTCAACTCTTGCCTTGCCCACGGTTTCAACCCTTCGACAAAGGCAAAGAGCTTGTCCATCTCTGACATGTCCTCAATCTGTAGCATATAGGTAGAAAAATTCTTCACATACTCCCGAACTGCACCCGTATGCCTTAGTTCCCTAAGCTTGCGGCGAGCATCGTATGCAGCATTCATTGGGAAGAATTGTTTCTTCATAGCACTTTTCAGTAGCTCCCAGGTATTGATAACTATCCGACCCGCTTCGATATCGTGAGTTGTCACCCTCCACCATAGCTTAGCATCATCCTCCAGATAGGTAGCGGCAGTATCAACCTTCATGGCCTCATCCACAATGCCTACAGTCTTGAAATATTGGGACAAGTCGAAGAAGAAGTTGCCAATCTCCTTTGCATCCCTAGCTCCTGTGTAGGCCTTCGGTTCTCTCACCTTTACCTTAGGAGTGTTGGGAGCGACAACACGTGGCCCAGTCTGTGCTCCAGCTGCACGGCCAATGGCCAAAGACAGCACCCTCAACTCGCACCTTACTTCGTCCATCACAGACCGAAGTTCGGTCAACGCTTCGGTGTTCTTTGCCACGGATGCGCGAATTTCCACAATCGCCGCATCGCTCGTCACAATCCTTTCCTCATTGGATTGGACACTCTGAAAAAGTTCCCTAGTAGCGGAGCTCAATTCCACTAACTCCCTACTTTGATAGGCAACATCGTTCTCCATTAGCATCGCCCGACGCTCCATGGAGTTACCATCCTCCTCGCTAGCTCCGTAGCAGAAGGTATGGACTTTACCGACCGACGCTTCCAACGCTTCGAGACGTGCTCTCATAGCACTCTCATCCGCTGCTAAACCGATTCTCGTTTTACTAGCCATCGTCGTTCCCCAAACAAGGCTCTGATACCAAGTGTCACGGGTCGCAAGTTTCAATACTTAAGACGCCCGCGATGCCGAGTAACTCTAGCTCAAATAGCTCCTAAGTTACTCCCGGCAAGCTTTCTCTTTAGTCACAATCTCGGGACAAGAAGATAGGCAACACTTAAAAACGAAAACGGGTCACTTGCGCGAAAACTCGGCTTTTCTCATTAAAACATAACATGATTACAAGTATGAAAATTTACATCAAAAGAGTTCAAAACGACGAGGGGGAGAGTCGCTTGAATGCCTATTACAAATGCTAGAAGTTTGGTTTTTGCTTGTTTGTTGAAATTTTTGTTCCCCCCCTATAGGTGCTTAAAAAGCATATGCCCAAATGCTAGGAGTGTACCACTTATTTCCGAGGAGGTGGGAAAAACGCTAACATATGCTATATACATGATAATTACAAACTACTTCGAGCATTATCTACTACATGATTACAAAAGGTCACTCATCAAATTTGAGCTCATTCGGAGTTCATTTGCATGCAAAACGGCAAGTGCCAAGTTGGTTGGCTGTTGGGCGCTGCCGCTGCATTCTGCTGCACGCTGGGCGGCTGGCACGGGCGCTGGCATGGCAGGTTGGGGCGCTGCTGTGCGGCTGGCATGGGCGGCCAGCATGGGCGGCCAGCAAGGGCGATGGGGCACGGGCGGCTGGCCTGGGCGCTGCTGCATGTGCGGCTGGCATGTCTTGGCATGGGCGGCCAGCATGTCTTGGCCATGTCTTGGGCCATGTCTTGGGGCATGCCTTGGCCATGTCTCGGCCATGTCTTGGGGCATGTCTTGGCCATGTCTTGGACGATGCTGCCTCCGAGCGCACGAGCTGGGCGTGGCAATGGGGCATGCTTGGCGCACGGGCGTGCGGGTCATGTTGCGACAACGAGGTGCGCCTTCCATGATCGGCATGCTCGGGAGCCTTTGGCCACACGGCTTAGGCAAGCTCGGGCGCGCAGAGGAGCATCGTTGTTGTCTCCTATGCGAAGTCACGAACGACCCGTGACAGTTACCTGTGTCAATGAAGTTTTTAATTCTATCTGATAACTTGTAAATTTATCTATATTTTTTTCTACTTTAATAGTAATTTTGAGCTTCAAAAAGTATTTACATATCGAGTTTAGAGTTTATAATGGTATAATCCTCACTTCTTTGTGTTTGCATTTGTAGGGGCAAAATAGTCTTTTGAAGGATAAAAGTGAACCGACTTGCAGAATAAGAAAGAAGCTGTTGGAATTGAAGATATGACATTTACGGATTAGAAGAGTTCTGGTGTTTTTCAACTATTTTAAAGAATCTTGAAGAGTTGTATTTTATGTCAACTACTTTAAAGGAGTGTGAAGAGTTTTAATTTATGTCAGTTACTTTAAGCTAGCAGGTTTCTATTTCTATAAATACTCTTTAATAGTCTTAAGAAAATTCATTCAGACATCATTAGATTATTCTCTAGGTTTTAGTTTTTCTCTAGAATTATAGTTCTTTTATTTGCAATTTTCATTGACAATATTCAAGCTTTGATGGTTGAAGTACTTTTGAAGATTATTTTGATTTCAAGTTCGAGACTTTTATTTGAATTCATAGATGTTTTCTTATATTCTCTGTTTTAATTTGTTATTGAATTTCTTCTCTAGTATGAACTAAATATTTATTCTAAGGCCATGATGTAGCTAGTTTAATTTTATATATTATTCTTGTGATTTAGTTATTCGATGAGTGTTGTGGAATTAATTTCTTATTATTGTTCTTAATGCTTTTTTGTGATTAGCTACCACTCAAATTGTCTTTACATTAACTTGGAAGATTTGCGACAGCTAACCTTGTTAATTAGGTTAAATAATCTGAACATAAATTGCATGCAAGATAGACATATACTTGTATGGTTTGTACGATATTTATGATTTCGTATGTTTAATTTTTTTTTATGGGTTAAAATCAACATAGAAATATAGTTGGTTTATTCATGAGAATAGGTTTGATAAGCCTTGAAAGAGGTTATTAGATATAATTCGAAATCGATCGATTAATGAAACACACTCTAGAATAACATATCGTTAGGATAATATTGATTAATTAGTGAATTCATGTGCCTTAGACCTTTATCATATCCAACTTCTTGTTTAAGTAATTTGTTTTCTTTAGTTTATTTAATTAATTTAATTAAACCATATTATCATCAACCATTGGATTTATTTTACTTGCTTTTGATCATTGTAAAATTAATTACCAAGGAATTAATTAATTATTATTCTCCGTGGGATCGACCTTGACTACTGCAACCTTGACCTAGTACACTTGCTAGTATAGATATTGTGTATCACTATCCTTTGTTTGCATGATGTTGGACAGAAGCCTTCAAAGTAAATGTTTGTGCCTAGGATGTAACTAGCTTGCATAAGTCTTTTCCAAAGTCTGTTATTGACTGGAGAGTTAACATTGTACCACTCTGTAAGCTAACTTTACAGAGAATTTCCCTGACTTGGAGGGGTCCAGACAAGGGTACAGGGTTCCATTGTAGATAAAATTTGAATCTGAAGTATAGCAACAGCTCCCTCTTCAAGAAAAATGGTCTTGATCAGTGGCTCATTCTAGGATGAAGATTGGGGGTGTATAAGTTGATTAATCCAAAGAGGATCCCCATCACCTCTGTTTTGTTGAGTAGTCCTGTAGCCTTTTAACCCAGGTATCCATGGTTCATTCCAAATGCTCAGCAAATGGTCACTGCCAATCTTGCTTGAGTGTTGACCTGCTCTTCCAGATAGCTTTCCATACCCTAGAAGCATGACCCTTATAAGTTTCAGCCTTGAAGAAGTCCTCAGAACCCCAGGTACTTGGCTTTCAAATGATTAACCCAAGATTTCTCCTGATTTGCACACATAATCAATGCTAGTTTAGCATTAAAAGCATGATTAATGTCAGTAGATTTCCTAAAACCTAAACCCCCATATTCTATAGGAAGGAAAATAAACTCCCAAGCTTTGAGATAGATGTGTCTACTATCATCATCCTTAAATCCCCACCAGAGCTTCCTAATTTTCCTATCTATATCATCACAGATAGACATATGAATGGAGAGTATTTGCATGAAGTATGGTGGTAAAGCCTGGAGAACATACTTGATAAGGACTCATCTGCCAGCCTGAGACAAACACTTGAGTTTTCAATCACAAAGTTTCTTAGACACTCTCTCAATCAGCTCAGCAAAGGCCATATTTTTTAAGAAGGCTTACAAAAAAGGAAGGCCAAGATATTTAGAATTGTGGTTGCAAGGGGACATCTTAAGTTTGGTACAAATCCTATTTCTAAGATCACTAAGGATATTATCACTGAAATGGATAAAGGATTTACCAGTATTAATGACCTGCCCAGACCAGGCACAATATTTAAGAAAACATTTATTGACATTATCATCTTCAATCTCATTAGTTTTGCAGAAAATCACCAGGTCATCAGCATATATAAAATGAAAAAATGGGAGAGCTAGTCCTGCAAATCTTAACACCATGAATGAGACCATCTAACTCAGCAGAGCTCAACAACCTAGATAGAACATCAAAGAAAATGACAAACAAGACAGGGGATGGGATCTCCCTGTCTGATAGCTCTAGAGATGGTGAAATTACCAAATGCAGACCCATTAATAAGCACAAAAAAGGGAGGAAAAGACACACAAGACATAGTGAGCCCCACAACAAAGTTAGAAAACCCATGACAGAACAAAATGTGCCTCAAGACATCCCTTTCTACCCTATCATAGGTCTTAGCCATGTCAATCTTAAGTCTTAAGGGCCATAAACCCCAAATCACCCTTTTTCTTTTTAAAGTAGTGCATGATCTCCTGATTAAGAATGGTAATATCATATATGAGCCTATCATGGATAAATGCTAACTCAACAGGGGGACACAATCTTATCAAGCATAGGTTTGATCCTAGCAGGAAAAAATTTGGTAATGACTTTGTAACTGACATTGCACAGGGAGATAAGTCTGAAATGTTCAACTTTGGTAGGATTATTAATTTTAGGAATTAAGGAACCAATTGTTTTTTGTGGGGATGAAACTTAATTGTGATAAAAATTATTTTTCTCACTAGTATTCCAATTTATTGTGACAAAAAATGCTTTGTCACTCTACTGATGCCTTTCTGTGATAAAAATTTGTGACACTAAAGTTCATACAGTTAGTGTTAGCTGAATGATGTCACAAATAACAGGTTTATTGTGACAAAACATGGATGGTCACTATTGTTTGTACTAGTGGTGACGATTTATTTGTTTGTTACTACCACAAATTACGACGATTAGTATTTACCATGGTTAATTTGTCATTATTAATGTATTAATAGTTTCATATTAATAATGTCTTCATCATAATTAAATTCATTTTTTCCCTTCAATACTCATTGTATCAATAGTAAACGGATTTCCTTAAACGATTATCATCTGTACACTACAAAAAAAATACTTTTTAGGACGAAACTTGTCACGCCCCGTATCCTAAGGGCAAGACACGACCGTGTCAATAGCCCAAAAGCTACTAACACAAGGTCTCTTATTCATCTTAACTTTAAATTTATTAAATAAAAATAAACCACGAAGGGATTTTATATAACTTAAAAAGTATCTCAAGATAAACAATTACATCGAAATCATTCGCAGCGGAAACAAAACATAACATAAATAGTTTGTCAAAATTAAACTAAAACATAAACGAATCACTCTCTTCACCAAAAGGGAACTTCTTCCCAATCTCCTAAATTATTCTCATCATCGCTAACTTTACCTGGAAAAAAAAAATATGGAAAGGGGTGAGCTTCCAACTCAGTAAGAAGTTTATATCCTTTTCGGAATCAAGCACCCTTTTATTTTTATTTTTATTTTAGTTTTACAAAGGACTGGTCATTTAGCTAAAATAGAAACCTTGTAGAGTGATTTATTTTAACTTCTTGGAAATGAGAAAGGAACACAGAAACAGTAAGCTCCTAAAATTAACAATGCAAAATATGAATTTCCGAATCAGTAACTCCAAAACAATGACCCTGCAAAATTTGAAGTGTAGCAAGAGATAATTAAAAAAAAATGATTGCAGGGGAAGGGGTATCAAAAACTTAACAACCAAAAATAGGAATAGGAACCCCAAAGCAGTAAGTTGCCAAAACATGAATTGTAACTTAAAGCATGATTGCAGGAGCAGTAGATCATTTTCAAAACGTGAATGATTAAATCATTTTCTTTTCACTTATTGTTCACAAACAATTTAATTTCATTAGACAAAACTGATGTTTCACTTCAGAAAGTTTTGTTACAATAATAAAATCATTTTCATTCCTTTGGCTCTTTCTTGTAGAACATCGAATTGACTCATTGAGTCCTTAACCGGGGGTATACATCGAACGTTCGGCTTCGGTCGCGGGCGATGATACTTAATTGAGCCATAGTAAAAACTTTACTTTACCTTTCGTAAATCAATTAATAATGATGAACCATGATCACTTTGATTTATTTGTTTCAGGTAACCTTACTCATAACAACCTTAACCATCATCCATCACAAATGCAGAACCCAACATGCTTAATCCCCAAATAGCAATAAACGAAACAAAACCTTTTACAATATCTCATTTGAACAGAAGCTATTTTGGACAGAGGCATGTCCGGGTCACAATTCTTTTCGTTTCCATTACCAGTAGAATTACTAGAAAATATCAAATTATTAAAAATCATTTTAATATAAATCAAAATTGATCCCAGATGCCTCATAAAGCAGTATCCTCAAAGACTAAAGTCGGTCGTATATCCTTACATACATAGCATGCTTGATTCCATTTAAAATCTATAATCTTGTTAGACAAACACTTCATTTATTGACATTAAAAAAAACTCAACAACAGAGAACATAAAAACAAAGGATTCTAAACCCCTTACCTCAACACGAGTCCTTCTTCTAAATCGATCAGAAAATCTTAGCGCCGCTCCCTAGTCTCCGCCTCTCTCGCTTCTGCAAATGCACCGAGAGATACCTCAGAATCCACGCTCGTTCTCACCTCTTCGTTTTTTTTTTCACGATACACAGGTAGGGAGGGGATTATATACTACATCTCTTAACAGAAAACATCTGCTTAAAATCTATTTGAAAATTGAAATATCCTGATACTAAGTTGTTTGATATCCCATCTAATCCTCCCAAGACCGAGGTCTTTTGATTTCAAAATCCCCTGCGGTTTACAACAGCTTCTTCTAGATAAACTTTTAACTTAACTACATATCGCATTTAGATCCCTGTAGAAATTAATTATTCTCCTAAAGCCCAATACTTTTAATTCTTTTTTTTTCAACCCTAAAGCCAATTAAATCAAAATCCTATTGACGGAAACGGGGTTTCACAAAACTTTTCGTGACAAATATATTTTCGTCACGAAAGGTCTTTCTTTCTTGACGAAAACGACTTCGTCGCGAAAAATGACATTTTCTGAAGAAAATCTAGATTCGTCACAAAAATGTGGTTTCATATTTTCATCACGATAGGTATGACTTTTGGTTAGGAAAATGTGTTTGTTACGAAAAGTTCCGTCCTAAAAAGTATTTTTTCTTTTATAATATATAGTTTGTATATGATGTATTATATCGTTGTTATCCTCTCAAAGTTATCCAATTTTATGCCAATCAGTTTCCCAAGAGATATCATGTCTCTGAATATGATCAATTCTGTTAACTCTCCTCCTAATCAAGGTATTAATATGAAAAAAAATAGAATTTGCATCACCTTGTTCCATACCTTGAACTTTATCTTTATCTCTCCACAAGATCTCAACTCTTTTCAGCATCTCAGTCAGCTCTTCTTTCTTGGTAGATTCAATGGATAGGACAATAGTGGATTGGTCAAGGGCTTGGAGGAGTTTAATCTGATATATCAGTTTCCTGATTGAGGCATGGATGTTACCAAAACAATTATTGTTCCATATTTTTAGGGCATAACAGGTCTTATGGATTTTCAGGGAGTGGTGGAGGTGACTAAGTCTAGGGATGTAGTTATTCCACACATCTTTAATCACCACTTTGGACATAGGGTCTCTAGTCCAAACAAATTCGAATCTGAAAGGTATAGAGCCCCGGGAATGGTTAGGGGTAGTATTCAAAAGTAAGCGGTTATGATATGATTTCAAGGCAAATAGATGAGTAATTTTTTCTTTGGGGAATAAGGAGGACCAATCAGAGTTGAATACTCTTCTATCTAATATTCTCTAATATTGGCTCCCCCGCCCCCTTTTATTATTCCAAGTGAAAGAATGGCCTTCATAGCCATCATCAATTAAGCCTATGTTGTCCATAAAACAACCTAAGTGCTTACTGCCAGAAACAAATGGTCTCCCACCTAGTTTATCCCTCTTAGAAGAAGAAATGGAGTTAAAATCACATATGATAAACCAGGGACCCAAATAAAGCTTCACCCACTTCTCTAAGATTATCCCAGAAAACCCTTTATTCCTAGATTGAGGTGGCTCATAGATACAGGTAAGTTGCCAAGAATGGGAAGAATAGTGGGATGTAACAAAGGCATTGATCAAATAATTGCTCTCAACAAGCACATCAAGAACAATATTGTCCTTCCAAGCTAAAGCAAGGCCTCCAACATAGCCTACATACGGGATAATAGCTTGATTAGGGTACCCCAGGGAGTGAAGAACTTTTGAAATTTTAGAATGAGAATGGCATTTCAACTCACAAAGAAAGATGCACAAATGTTTATAAGCCTTAATCATATCACTAAGAACTCTATACGCCGAAGAGCGGGACAACCCCCGACAGTAACATGATAGAAGGATCATCTGGATTTAGGGCCATAGATGGGCCAACCATATTTTTTGCTTGAATTTTTGAAGGAGAAAAAGAGGGCTCAGATGAGGAGTTAGGGCTAACACATGGGTTGGAAGTTTGGGTTGGTACTACATGACAAAGAGCGGGATTTTAATGGTTGGATTGTTCACCATCACTCTCAAATTTCAATTCCTAGATAATGGAAAGGTTAAGTATTTTTTCTTTGAAGAAATTTTTAATAGGGCCCTTTCTGGCTTCTTGCTTCACACTAATGTACCTACGGCGTATAACCACGATTTTTTCAACTTCTAACATGACTTGTCTAACATCTAGGTTGTTACACTGATCCTCAATAAGACAAGATTTTGTGTTAGGTTTGATGATTTCACAAGGGAGAGGAAAAATAGTTGGATTTCTAGAAGCATGAAAGTTTGAGAGGAGGCTTGATATATCTGGCCGGGTTTGGTTATCTAAGGATATTTGGGGTTGGGTTATGTTTTGGTTCGGATTTGGTTTAGTTTTTTTATTTGTACTTGGTTATATGGGTGATGTCACACACCGTACCGAGAGATGACCTGGCAGTACCTCATCAACCAAAATGAGGCACAGAACAGAAAGATAATTTTTATTAATTCATATTATGAAAAAAAATACTAACAGGTGAATATAAACATCAGAATCGTAATTAAATCCAACATAAGTGAAAGATGGGTCATACTAAGTGTTATTACAACATAAAAAACGTAAATAAGAATTCTAAACTATTACATCCGATTATCATAACTCATCCAAATCCCCCATCCCAAGCTTTCACATATTCATCATCGGGTACATGCTCACCTGCAAATAAGAAAAGTAAAGGCATGAGATGTGAAGCCCAAGCATATCAGAATGATTTAGGTAGCTATCATACCTATCTTTGTTGATAACATTAGATTCTGAGACCATTTTTGCGCAAAAAATGAGCAAATATTCGAAAATTCAAAAAACTAGAATATTAATCAAATTCTAAATTTCAAAATATGATCATCCTTGGCATTGAAAATTACAAGCAGTTCTATTACAACAAATATACAAAACGCAACAAATGAAGAGAGTTGGCCTTTTCGCCATATACCGAAAGAATAATTAGGAATAAATCCTTCAAATCTGAGAAACCTGGATTAGAAAGAAAAAAAAAAGGCAAAAGAAACCAAACCTTTTTTGCAATCTTACAAGATACCAATTTTTCATCCTTTCACTACATAACAGAGAGATGTGTGAATTCTTTTTGATAAATTTTCGCCAGTGGGTAAATAACCAAGATGATCTTTTTAAATAGATTGTTAGAGATTTGGGGAACATGAGTAATAGTAGTAATATTCATGAATTGCTCTTCTGATAATAAAAATATTTACAATTTTGTTACAAAACACAATTTTTGCATACAATGGTTACACCAACCGGTTGGGATGCAGAATATTTCTTTCCAAAAAAAAAAGATTTCTTCTTATCGTCCTTTGAATATTTGTCCTTTTTCTTTTTATCGCTCATTTAATATTTGTCATTTGACTTCTTTTTAATGTACTCACAATCTTCCGGTTTTAGAATTGACATATAATAAGTACCTATTGATATTGGGAACTTATCGAGCAGTCATCTTCTAACTTTACAATATCCTTTATAGTCCCAATTCTCACCCCACGAATTTTTAATCAAATAATATTTTTCTCCATTCTCCTCCCCAAAACCGATGATGAGAACAGCATGATAATTTGTTGGATCTCCCATCTCGTTTCATATGGATTGAGCCAAAATCTTCAGGTGTTGGACCGTTATAGATACCTTCTTCTGTATACGTCGTAAAGTTATCGTAAATATGCATTTCAGCAGCGATTGGTTGCTTCCTCATAATATTAAATATTTGTGGCTCGGGTATATTTTGTTCATCGGGATAATCAGAGTACCTTTTATGAAAATCTTATATTTCATAACCGCTAGTTCATGACATACATGACCCTATGCAGCTACGTATGGATAATCAGATTCTAAATAAATCCCGAAGTTGATATCTATCAATCCGGCCGTTAGAATTCAATCTCGTTCGGTCAGAATCTAGTTTAAGGAGTCTAGTATCTATGGTTAAAATATGTGGATGATCAGAGATCGTTTACTATGACTGCCAAAGTGTTTTCTTCTGCAGCCCAGATTTTCCAGCCTATGTTTTTTCTCTCTTTTCTTCTAACTTGCCTCTAACTCTCCTTCTAATATTCCAGCAAAAACCACCCAAAATAAACCACTCAACTCCCTTTACAAAACAACCCCCACCAGTTTCTAAATTCTACACTTAAGTCCCCACACTTACAAACTGGTTAAGGCACGCCTCAACATAAAATGTACAACAAATAACATGTAGATTACATATAACACATGAAATCAAGTAAACATATTATAAACATAAGTTCAAAAAGTTCCGAGTATCACATACTTCCCGCTTATCGAAGTTTCGTCCTCGAAACTTGCTCTCTCTACATCATAAGTACTCACACTTGCCCACTAGATGCAAAGGTCCTATGGTTTTCACAAAGCAATTATAGTATCAGATAAAATCTAACAGATTTACATATTAACACAAGCATATATGTTACCACCACGCTTCTGCGCCACTCTGAAAAAATTAATAATAACCAAATAACAGTTCAAGTACAATTAAGCACATAATTCATATAACATGCTCACATAATACTGAATATGGCACAGAATATAAGTTAGCATAGCATATCATAATATAATAAGAAACATGCCATCACATACATCTCAATGTTCACATAACGCATCAGCATAACATAACAATTAACACAAGTATATAGATATAAGTAACATGTACTTCATATACCAGAGTCTCTACCAATCACACATCTCACATGTTATCTACCAAGTTTATCCTATATTCATTTCAGGTTTTATCCCTAAGATTCGACCTATTCTGACACCATTTATGTCACACCCCGTGCCCGGGTAATGACATGGCGTTACCTCACCAGTCAATGAGGCATGGAACCCATAGCAGAAAGATAATATTTATTAAATCATATTATGAAAAAGAATATTAACAGGTCAACATAAACATCAAAATCGTAATTAAATCCAACATAAGTGAAGGGTATGTTATACCAAGTGTTATTACAACATAGAAAACGTAAATAAGAGTTCTAAACTATTACATCTGATTATCATCACTCATCTAAATCCCCATCCCAAGCTTTCACATATTCATTATCGGGTACCTGCTCACCTGCAAATAAGAAAAGTAAAGGCATGAACTGCGAACCACAAGCATATCAGAATGATTTAGGTAGCTATCATACATATCTTGGTTGCTAACATTAGCTTCTGAGATCATTTTTGTGCAGAAAATGAGCAAATATTCAAAATTTTAAAATTAAAAATGAGCAAAACTAGAATATTAATCAAATTCCAAATTTCAGAAGATGATCATCCTTGGCATTGAAAAATTACGAGCATTTTGATTACAATGGATACTTCAGCCGTTGGGATGCAGAAGATTTCTTCTTATCGTCCTTTGAAATTTGTCCTCATTCTTCTCTCCCCTTCGAATATTTGTTATTTGGCTTCTTTCTAATGTACTCATTAACGTATTCACAATCTTTCGGCTTCAAAATTGCTAAATAATGAGTACCCATTGGTATTGAGAACTTCTTGAGCAGGCTTCTTCTAACGTTACAATATCCTTTATAGCCTCAATTCTCCCCACACAAATTTTTAAACAAATAATATGTTTCCCCATTCTCCTCCCCAAAATGATAAGAACAACATGATAATTTGTTGGATCTCCCATCTCTTTTAATACGGGTTGAGCCAAATCTTCAGGTGTGGGACCGTTATAGATACCTTCTTCTGTATACGTCGTAAAGTTATCATAAATATGCGTTTTAGCAATGATTGGTTGCTTCCTTAGAATATCCAATATTTGTGGCTCTGGTATATATTGTGCATCGGGATAATCAGAGTACCCTTCTATGAAAATCTAATATTTCGTAGCCGCTTGGTTCATGACATACAGGACCATATGCAGCTACGTATGAATAATCAGATTCTAAATAAATCCAGAAGTTGATATCTCTCAATCCGACCGTTAAAATTCAATCTTATTCGGTCAGAATCTAGTTTAAGGAGTCTAGTATCTATGGTTAAAACATGTGGATGATCAGAGATCGTTTACTATGCCTGCCAAAGTGTTTTCTCGCGTTGTCCAGATTTTCCAGCCTATGTTTTTTCTCTTTTTTCTTCTTTTTCTTCTAACTTGCCTCTAACATCTCCTCTCTAACTCCCCTTCTAATATTCCAGCAAAAACCACCCCAAATAAACCACTCAACTCCCCTTACAAAACAACCACCACCAGTTTCTAACTCCTACAATTAAGTCTCCACACTTACAAACTAGGTCAAGGCACCCTCAACACAAAATGTACAACAAATAACATGTAGAAGACATATAACACATGAAATCAATTAAACATGTTATAAACATAAGTTCAAAAAGGTCCGGGTATCATAGGTGAGGTCTTTTGATGTTGGTTTTGGGCTTTGTTGGGAGATATATTTCTGAAATGACTGGGACAGGAAGAGCAGTGGTGGGCTGACTAATGGGCTCTTTTATAGGTAGGTAATGGTTTAGGTTGGACTGACCAGTTTGTGTAGTATTATAGGTTTGGTTATGGGTTGGTGGGTTGTTTTGTTAACAGACCTAAAATCATCAGAAGGGTTAATTAAAATAACAGGACCAAAAGGGTTAACATTAGCACTTGATGGCGTAGAAGACTTACCGTTATCGGCTACCGTTAGCGGCTGAAGTGACTCTTCCAATTCCATCACAGTCAGATTACCGTCTTCCTCATTGACTGATTGATTCCTCCGTACAAGCGCCAATTCAGACTTTTCCGACGAATCCACATTATTCAAGGAAGCTTCATTTCCGGTGAGGCCCAAATTAGTAGTACCCTCCCTCTGATTGATATTGTTTCCAAGGCTTCCATCTATCTATAGCATTACCAGGGTTGAAGGATCTCAAAGATGGACCAAAGTCCGATTCCGGCTCCACCAGGCCTTCCATTTTCCTCCTGGCACTGTTGCAAGACACCCCAGAGTGCCCTAACCTTCCACAATTGTAGCAGAAGTCCGCTAACCTTTCGTAAACCAATTTTACCCATTTTTTCTCCAAACCCGGTCTTTAAAGACATTTATAATTTACAAGCATCAAATGAATCTATTCAATTATTTTTTTATAATGATGCATCATAATTAAGAGCATATGATAATATTTAACTACACCTTAAAAGTAGAAATAAGCATAAATTTATAGAAAAAATAAGAGGTGAAAAACTAAAGAGAAAAGAAATTAAATATTCTAGCAAAAAACCAAGCTCTATCAGATGCCTAGGCGTGAATCTGGCCAGAGGAGATCTAAGGAAGGAGGAGGAATATTGGCGAGAGAGAGAACATCTATATTTGTATATTTAGCAACAAAAAAGAAGATAACTATATTTGTATAGTTGTCATTTATAAACTTATTACACTAAAATCTCTATACAATTATACTCTATATAAGAATAACCTCTTATAGTAATAAAAATTATGGTCATAACTCGAGACCAGTTATAAATAAGAATAAACTCTACATTGTAATATTCCATATTTTTTTAAGGATCATCCTTAATAAATTTAACTCCATATAGTAATAAAATAACATTAAAATTTAAATATATTTATATATGTATATAAAATATCCAGAATTATTTAAATATGTTATATTAAACTTAAGATGATATGAAATACTTATCTAAAGTTGTCTGTGACAATGACTTAATTTTTTGGGTTAATACCGCATCTTTTAACTTGCGCGTTCGTAGTAACTCGTCAATATAATCACCTTCTTATTGAATCCAAAATATCTCCTGTTTGTACATACATTTTTTTTTTACATTTCCTAGATACTTTACGTACATGAATGAATCTTCTAAATCTAATATATACACAATGTACATGAATGACGTACGTATATTTGTTTTTTTAAAATTCATGAATCTTATATATCTTTTAAATTTATGTTTTTAAAATATGAAGGAATACATTTTCAAGTGTCGTATAATATATATTAGTTAATTTTTTAATTATAATTTTTATATGTAAGCTTCCAATTTATTTTCACCCAGACATACTACACTAATAATATTCAAGTTACTATTTTGAGTTTAATTAGCTCCCATTTTAATTCAGAAAGTAGCTAATTTTACCTTTTAGAAAAGGGATTTCATTTAAGCATGTAATCTTATTTGACATTTACACATCTTGTTGACTAAATGTCGAATGTACTGTAAGAATTGGGCAAAGCCACGTGTAATTGTAAGGGATTAAGATTAAGATTTTGTTTTGATTATGTTGGAAGTGGCTACTTTGATTAATTCTAACGAATTTAACTGCAACAAACTTATCATTTCTAACCGATTCTGTTCATCCTGGTTCTTCCGTGACATTTTGGTTTTCATGAGCAATATTGTTGCTAATTACCTCCTATGTTTTATAATATAACATCTTCTAAATATTTAGCATAGATAAATAAAAAAAATGAAAGACGAGATATATTTATTCAGTTGTATATAAGCTTAGAATAAAGAAACGTATTTGTTTCATCTCTCTCCAAAATATCCAATTTTTTTAAGAAGAATTAGTCTACTCTTTTGTCAGTCAAAGAGACACAATGACAACGAGTTGCAATTTAAGTGATAAAATATTTCTTTTTTAACTAATATATTGTGTGTTCGAGTCATGATGAATAGAAAGTGAAAAACTAATATTGATTCTTTCAAGAAGGGAATTAAAAAAAATTAAAAAGACATATTGAACATTCCCAATATTTGAAAAAAAATAAAAGTTGTTATTTTTCTTTCCTTTTTATATCTTTTGAGAATCCTAGGGCGGCTTTTTAATATGGTAGCAAACTAGCAGGATAATAAAAGATCACAGGGCGTCTTAATTTTGTTGGTTATTGGCATCCCTATCATATTTCGAATTATCAGTGGGAAGAAGAATTTGAAAAAAATACTTTTCATTTCGTCTAAAATCAAATGTTTATTTGACTTTGTCAAGAATTAAAAACAGTACTCCCTCTATTTTATAATATATTTATTTTTAGGTAGTTTTGCATAAATTAAGAAAATAAGAGACAACTTTTTTTTTTTACTATTATACCTTTAAACATGATTTTGAAACCCAGCCTGATCTGCCCGACCATACCAATATTTTGATTGTTTTGATTGTTTTTATTTTTTTTAGAAATTTATACACGCAAATTTCTTGCGAAATAAAATATGGAATACAAAGTGAAGATTTTGTGTTAGAGCCTTGAAGGTCTTGGAAGTGAGAAATTTATCTTGGTTAGTCAGTAAGTTTAAAAGTTATATTCAGACCAATAAGTGCAATACATGTAGGATAAAAAGTGAATTCTCTTTCTTATGAATTGACACTTTTAACCTACACATATTGCATTTATTGGTATAAATATAAATTTTAAACTTACTTACTAATCAAGATAAAACTAACATTGCAATTAGCCTTGGACATTAACAGCATATCCTACCGTTTACATATGACCGTTGAAAAAGGATTATTTGGACAAGAGTGGTGACTACACTTTAAATAAAGAGGAGTTGTTATATTTACAAACAAGGACGAAGGCAGGAATTTGGCGTTAAGAAACGAAAATTGTAACAGTATGCTGAATTATATATAAAAATTGTAAAAATAAATTTAGGGGGTGGGCGAATTTAATAAAATATTCCAAATTATATATAAAATTTACTATATGTAGTACTATTTTTATAAATCTTGAGGGGTGACTGTCACCCCCACCCCTTGTCTTCATTCCTACTTACATCATTAGCACCTAATCAAATCAATTCCAAGAGAAATGCAAAACAATAATAATTAAAATCATTTCCCTTTCAACATTACAAAATAAACAAAAAAATATATATGTTGTTTCTCTTCAATATATTTCCTTTTTCTTTCTTGCCTGTTTAAGAAAAGAACAAAACAGAATCTGCATAAGAATCATTGGTACGGTTTATAGGAGTGAACACCACAAATTCATTATATACTAAATATTTTTTATTGTCAGATAAAAATTTGACAGTCTAAATTTTTTTGAAGCGAACATGTGTTGTAATTTTGTAATTATCAATATATATTGATAATTTTTTTATTTTGCAATATAGTCACATGAACAATAATAGAATCGCATGCAGGGACCGGCCCACACGTTGGTGGAGATGGTGCAACCGCACAGAGGGGGGTCCCCAAATATCCAAGCTACCATGTAGCCATCCATATCCATTACTCTAATAGTCCAACTATTATTGACGATTTTACCTCCACTAATACTCAAAGAAAGTATATTTTGTAGTTTTATAATGTCATATTTCATTTATTTTAAAAATTGTAACAAGTTGAAAATGTTAATGTTCATACGAAAGGCCCCATTTTTTGTTTTCGCACAAGGCCCCCAAAATGTCAGGACCGGCCCTGATCGCATGCTAACAACAATTCCACCCCCCCCTCCCCCTATCAAAATTCCTAAACTTTTTCTTCAATAAGGTCACTGTAAATCAATAATTATTTTAAATTACAAATAAAATATTCAATCATAAAATTTATCATATATCCAAACAAAGAAAACGCTTCATCATAGATATAAAAGAAAGAGAAAAAAATGAACTCTACTCTCTGCTTAACTGGAATTGTTTCTTTCTTAAAAAAATTATATAATATTATTCCCTTAATAATATTCTAAGGCGAAGATCTTTTGTTCGAATTTTGTTTCAGTTCTGTTAGCTGATTCGACGATAAAAAATTTCAATCGCTCAAATAAATAGTTATTTCTATATAGCTATTTTTGAGTAACAATACACTTTTTCTCTAATTATTAGATCGATAAAATATTTTCCGAGATTATGGCACTTCAGTGTTAATAAAAATACATGTCAAACACCAGAACTATTGTAATATAAAAATATTATTTTTTCATTTTTTTTTTAAAATCATCAAAAACATTTGTCAATAACATAATTCTTAGGGTAAAACCGAAGAAATACAAGTAAAATATCTATCAGAATAGAGTAAAAAGTTGTTGAAAATTCTTGATTGTTCAACTGGTTTTGTTCTCTTCTCTTAACTCTTTGGACAAGAAAAGAAATTGGGGAAAACTTTGAGGTTTTTGGGATTAAGAAAAACTTTGAGATTCCGTGTGTTGACCACGGGTCCTATGCCAAACACCTTTTATTCCGCACATGCGGGACGGAATCTCAGTCGTTGAATTAAAATTTTGAATATGTTCTCAAGGCAAAAAAACTGTTCTGCATGTGCAGAAATAAAGGTGTTCCGAATAGGAGCCGGACTGAAAACTTGTGTTGGTAGTTTTTTTTTTTTTTTTGAAGCCCGGTCGGACGGTTGCCCCATGAAAGGGAGATAGAAGTGCCTCACAAGAGGAGAAAATACTAGAAAGGAAAATTTAACGCATATCCCATATATGAGAAGGATATCGAACTCATAATCTCATCGTTGGCAGACCATACCCCACTTAGCTACGGACCTTGTGATGTTGGTAGGTTGACATGACATGAAGTATATTTGCATTTACAAACGTTGACGGCAGACCAATGTCTTATTTCCTTAGTATCAAAGAAGTTTCCAAATTGGACAAAGTAAACAGTCCACGCCTGCTCTGTTTCTTCTGGTTTTAAACATAATTGAATCGATTTTTTAGTCGAGAATTGTTGTCAAACGACTGAATTATACTTTTTTTTAATTTTCATAATATAAGTCGATTAAAACATGTAGTAAATATTAAACAAACAAAAAATAATGTGTGTATATTTTTTTAATCAAAATATCAATATTATCTTTTTAAATAGAATTATTTATATATATGTTATATTTATTTTAAAAAGTAATATTAATATTTTAATTAATAAAGTATCTTGATTTTTTAAAATTTTTTGTTGTTAAATGTCATAGATGATGTATATTATTAGAAATATATGTCAAATATTGTGCTAAAAGTGATGCTCAAATGGGCCCAGTACTCCACAAGACAAGAAACATGATCATGGGAGTAAACTTTTGACTACTTCTGTTTAAAATGAAGTAAAATTGAAGAAATAAAAAGAATTCTAATAAGTTCAGTACTACAATTAATAATTTTACACAAAATAATGAAGAAAAATAGGAAATTGAAATCAACAAGAAATTAGAAAAAAAATGAAAAATGAAAACAAAAATTAATATCAGATATGACAGCCGCAGCAGAGGAAGAAAACACAGAGAGTTGACACCAAAACTATGGCTTCGAAAACATACACGATTTTGAATAGAAACCCATCAATAAACCAAATATGTAATGTGAATTTCCTTTTCCACCGTATCCCAGATGACAAATTCTTGAACTTCCATTGCCCTGATCCACCACTTGAAGCGGCGGCGGCGTCAGGACCATGTCCACCACTAGTACTGCTGCTCTTCTTGTTCAACCTCTTAAAAAGGATCGGGAAATTTGGCTTCTTCAACATCTTCTTCTAGATTTGTGTGAGAATTTTATAAGGAATTTGGAATTTGGAATTTGTTGGAGAAGGTTTCTTGGAATATATGAGGAAGATATAGTGGAATTTATAAGGTAAGATGGGGGGTAGTTTGGTAATTTGAAAAGAAAATGGCAATGGCCTCGTCTGCTATGGTACTGACCAAACAAATTTAGTTTATATTAAATAATTTTTTTATTATGAATAAAAATTAGCCGGTTCATATTTTTTTATAATGAATTGTTATTATGATTTTTTAAAATTTATTACGTAGAAAATGTGTTACATTTCTTAAGACATGTGTTAACTAAGAGAACATGTTTTATATTAAAGTATTACACCTTAAAAAATATTACCTCCATTCCTTAAATAATACTTTTAGGAAATGTAGCAAAAATTAAGATATTTTTTTAATTAAAATATTAATATTACCCTTTTAAATAGAATTAATGAAACACAAGTCTTATTTAAAGGAGTAATATTGATATTTTAATTAAAAAAAATACATTTTTTTTTACTTTTTTAATTATCGTCATATATTCTGAGAGTCTTATATTAAAAAATAGAGAAAATATTAAATGTTTTTTTGAATTTTTGTATTCTATATTATAATCACGACCATTTAATTTTACAACCGTGCGGAGTTTCCGCGTTTTCCGGTAACGTGGATTCAAATGCAATTTTCAACTTTTCATGGGTTTAATAATAATAGTGCCGTTAGAGTGAAATGCTTGTTTTTATTTCCACGCTCTATAAGGTTATAGCTTTTTCAATTTGATTTAATTTTTTGCCTCACTATGAGTATTTAAAATCTTTTTTTTTATTGGGGGGGGGGGGAGGTGCGAGATTTGAACGCGGACCGAAGTCCTGCGTTCAGTGGCCGTTTCCACTGGGCCGTTGAAGTCTTACGAGTATTTAAAATCATGTTCTTAAGAAAATGTTAATTTTTCCTTTTACTGGAGAAGAAAAAGTAATAATCATATAAAGAATGCTGTTACTTTATATCAAGTTTTCATTAAATGTGTACAAGTTGTTAATTAATCTAAAATATTAGAGACGAGATAAAGTTAATTTTTTTTTATACATTGACAGAAGGAAGTGGAGGAATTTATTAATGAAACGATGAAATTTTATACTTGATTTATATAGTCGGTCCCAATTACTTGAGATTAAAAATTTTGTTATTAATTCGTTCAAGATCTTCTAAATAACTATTTAAGGAATGTACACACGCATCATATGAGAATGGTGAAGATGCGCAAAATATATATTTTATTGTGTTTTGTCT
Source organism: Vinca minor (assembly GCA_026122235.1). Classification (NCBI taxonomy): domain Eukaryota; kingdom Viridiplantae; phylum Streptophyta; class Magnoliopsida; order Gentianales; family Apocynaceae; genus Vinca; species Vinca minor. The sequence goes on along the minus strand of JAOCZM010000278.1, from coordinate 2,070,593 downwards.
TATTTCTTTTCTCATTGAATACTAAATACCTAGGTTGGTGTTGGTGTGTTGTTTTCTCTATTAAAGTTTTTTTAACCATTTATGTATTTTATTTTGTAGTTACATTATTATGGGTAATTTATACATTGACTTTCCTTATGCTTGTTCATATATTTTCTCCAGAAAATAAACAAAAAACAAAAGCTTGTTCATAGTACAAGTTCAGTATTGTACCGTTGCAAAATGGGCAGTTACTGTTTTTTGTAGTTTATTACTACTTCCGTCCCAAATTATTTGCAACGTTTCACTTTTTGAGACATCTCAAATTATTTGTCACGTTTAAAAAATTAATGCATCTTTAATATTACTTTTCCAGTCTTACCCCAAAATTTACTATATAAACATTTTTTCCTAATTATATATACACATGGTGAATTGTGATTGGATGAGGACAGGAACGGGGACAGATGATTTTTTGCCGTTATTAATCATTTGCCGTTATTATTAGTAATAACGGCAAAAAATCATCTGTCCCCGTTCCTGTCCTCATCCAATCACAATTCACCATGTGTATATATAATTGGAAAAAATGTTTATATAGTACATTTTGATTAATTGGGGACGGGGATAGGGACATGAATGGGGACAGAGGATTTTCACCTATAATAACTTTTCAATCATTAATTGAGGGGTATTTTGAACTTTTTTCTCATATTAATTGCTTTCCAATTATTTTCTTAATCTTGGTAAAAATGTGAAATGTTGTAAATAATTTGGGACGGATGTAGTAGTAATTCTATTATCATGGTCACTATTTCTTATTTCGGGAAGAAAGAGTCCAAAATTAAGATTAACGGCTCCGTGAGTAAAAGTAATGTTTTAAGTATACCAATTTCTTCACCTGTTTCGGGAGTGGAGATTACACGTCTCGAATTCAGAGGCAACTTCTCTTAAAACAATTTTAATGGATTTTGGTTTTTTTTTACACATTCAAAAATTCAACTTTGGCCACATTTGAAGTAAGGACTCACTTTTATGCAAGACAATCAAACTCGAAATTCTACGAAAAATTGAAAGGGCATAAAAGGATAGTAGGATTGTAAAGTCGAATCGTTGATCCTACTTAATTTTAAAAAATACTCATTAATTGAATACTCTACTAATTCCTCTAGTGAAATCTAAAAAAATTCAGAATCTTATGATATTTTCTATTATTAAACAAATATTCATCACATCAAAGAGACATAGAAAAATGGTATTCTGTTATGTGTCTCAGAATTCGAAAATCAATTTCTCCGATCAAAATTCTTACTCGAACAAAAATAGAAAAAAAAATACTCGGGCATCGGCCAATTGGAGCAATCTAAATTCAATAACATTGATAATTTGATTCAATAAGTTAATCGATCAAATTAGAGTTTAGGCTCCAATTACCTTTTCGTTGTTCTAAACTATGGCGGCGGATAGGGGTGTTCATTAATCGGTTTTAATCGAAAACTGCACCGCACCAAATTTAATTTTGGTGTACGGTGCGGTGTTTGGTCAATTATGGTGCGGCTAAATACGGTTTTAGTTGCCACAAATTATTTTTTGGTGCGGTCGCGGTTTAGAAAATTTTAAGTTATATCGCACTGCAAACCGCATTATGTACCTAACTAATTTTTTGTTTTTTATTTTAAAGAAAATATGGTATATTTACATAATTATGTTTTACTAAATTTAATTTAATTACAATTAGTTATTTTATTAGATTTAAATTAGGGTTAGAATCTGATTCTCTTATTCTCACACTCATAAGATATTTAAATAATTTTATAAGTTTTTTAGATCGGTTTTCACCGCACCTAATTTCACCAAACCAAAATAATTACGGTTTGGTGAAATTCGGTTCGGAAGTCAAAATGGTGCGGTATGGTTTTAGAAAATATATCAAAAAAATCGTATAAAACCCGCATTAATAAATCGGTTTTCACCAAACCGCACCAATAAACACCCCAAGCAGTGGAGGAGCTCAGAGACAAAAAATGAAATTTGAATCGATTGAGGAAGAGAAAAAATTGTTCGGAAGTTGAAGATTGGAGAGGCTTGACGAGATTGAATAGAAAATTTGTGTTGATAGATAATTTTTTTTTATATCTAAAATGAAAATGCATTTTTTTTCTTAAATCTTTCAGGTCGGGTTGTTTTGTTTTTATCCAAAATGAAAAATCAATTTTTTTTTAAAAAAAAATCGTGTCGGGTTGAGAAAATAGCTAGCTCGGAATTAACTCGTAGGATCGTATGATCATACAATCCCTAGTGCGATCCCACGAGTTTACATCGATCCTACTTGATCATCAGTCCTACGTAAAATCTAACACGTAAGACCACTTAAAACTTGTAGAATCGTACGATTTTACGAGTCGACTCGCGAGTTTGATAACCTTCCTTTTACGAGTAAATTTTGAATTGAATATTTAAATATGAGAAATGATTCACGACCTATTAAGATACTTCTAGAAAACAAAATTCCGAACTCGAATCTATGCTAAGTCGGAAGTATATACGACTAGTTGACTAGCTTTGCTTGATGTATGCTAATTTCTTCCTGAAAATAATTTTAGGTCTAGTAACAAGAAATTACAACATTTTATGCTTCATTTGTATAAATTATTCCTTTCGTATTTTTTTAAGTTGCAGAAATTATTGTCAGAGATGTGCATCCCAGTAGAAGCAATAACCTATGTGTACACTAATGGGGATCATGTGAATATCTTCTCCCTGCAAAAAAGAAAAGAAAAAAAAGAGCTGTATACATTATTTTGGTTGTTCTAAGAAAAAACGGCTACTTATAGAAGGAAAGTAAGGAAGTGAATGAGTAGGTATACCGTATATTAGTGCCCCGACTCATAGTGGGTACCGGAAGCGAATCCACCCGAACTTTTGTTTATAAATATATATATATATATATATATATATATATATATATAGAGAGAGAGAGAGAGAGAGAGAGAGAGAGAGAGGGACACTACATGCCTTCCTCTTCTTCCTTTCTTTCCAAGACAATGACTTACAGTTTCCAGAATTTAATCAGTGGATTTCTTCTCAGTCCATCATTCAACTGCTCCTTTAATTTTTTTATTTTGCCGCGTTTATTTTGCTAACACTTGGAGCAAAATCATAGACGGAGCTCATATTCTATAAGCTCATGAAAATAGTACCGTACTTTAATTACAAGGACTGAAACTAGAGTAGAGGTGCTTCTTTTTATCAGTAGTTTTGTTTTTAGGAATCTCAATAATGCGATTATAAAGAGAAATTCAAAAGGAAAGAAATGAGAAAAGGAAAAAATCTCAAAGATGGAAAGAATTTCACTACTTTTAAAGACTTTAGAATATTCCCACTAAGATGGAGGGAATAAATAGCCACTTTGATTTTTTCGCCTAGCTACTTTGGTAAAAAAAAATCAATTTTTTTTAACTATTTTCATCATCAGTCATTTTACGGCCAGCCAAATTGGTCATTCCGTCAGAAACATTAAAATTCGACGTTAAAAAAGATTGCGTGGCCAAATCGGCATATCATCGTCTCTCACATACGAGGGTATTTTTGGAAACAAATGGATTTAGTTTTTTGTGGAAAGATAACATAGCTCTTACTGCTCCTTTTTGCAGTGATCTTCCAGAAAGTGATCTCACCACCATTGATGAAGAAGATCTTTTTTGTAGTGATCTTCCATTTGAAGAACTACCACCAGCTGATGAATTTGACGATTTTAGACCAATTTTCAAATCTTGCTTCTCCAAAAACTTTTCAGGAATTGAAAATCCATTCAATCCCACATCTTCTTCTTCATCTCTCTTCAATGCATTTTGAGCCCGAGATCCATCTTGAACAGATTCTACTTCATCAATTTCTGTATCCGGCTCGGATTCTGTGTTATTCTCATAAACCTGCAACTGGGATTCCTCCAAATGGCGTAAATTCGCCATACTAATCACAATTCCAAGACGGCACAAGGGGCAATTGGTATGAGACCGTCGCCAATTATCGATACAAGGTATATGAAAATCATGATTACATTTAGGCAAAAGCCGAAGACTTTCATCTTCTTGAGATTCATTCAAACAAACAGAACACTCTGTTCCTTCAACAATTCCATCACCTTTTTATATTTACAAATTGTAATAGCCTTAATAATCGAAGCTCGAGACCAATTGTTCTTATATAACAAATCGGATGGTCAACCACCGTTCCATGATCTTCATCAAGAAGAAAGTCAACCCTTGTAAATAGTGTAACAAAGAAAACCCAGAAAAGCAGTGACTAATATAACTAGAGAAATTATCAAGAAAATAGAAAGTTTATAAGATCTGCTACTGGGATGATCATCGTCGAAGTAAATAGGTAGTGGTGGGAAGTCATCGTTTAGTATTTTCGAAACAGATGGCTTTAGTTTTTTGTTCCGAAAATACCCTCATAGGGGAAAGAGTCAATTTTGTCCCGTTTGGCCACGTCATTATTTTAGACGTCGATATTCTAAATTTCTAATGGAATGACCAATTTGACTGGCCGTAAAATGATTGATGATGAAAATAGTTAAAAAAGTTGATTTTTTACCAAAGTGGTTAGGCGAAAAAACGTTAATGATCAAAGTGGCTATTTATTCAAGATGGAGGTCTCGGTGTCATTTTACTTTATGTCCAAATGATTTAAACGTTACCCTAACAATTACCTACTCCTCCGATTCAAAATATAAGTCTTTTACATAATTATTTTTTATTGTAAAATATAAGTCTTTTTACAAGAATAATACATTTATTGTCTAATTTATCCCTACATCATTTCTTCTCTGTATTCATTTTGGTCAAAATGTGTAGTTCTCATTCAACTCTTTATTAATGTTTTTTGTTTTTTGGAGTAATTAATTAAGAATTTAAGAGTACTCTAGCCATTCTGATTAGTATATTAATTTGTGTGAAAACTCTTAAAAATACTTATATTTTGAATTGGCTGTATAATATGTTATGAAACCCTTCTTGCAATACTCTTAGTTATATATCGCTTACAAACACTCTTAATTATATTTAAAAAAATTTATCGAAAACCATCCAAAATCTGTCATTGTTTCCTTTTGTTTGTCTAGTTAGTGTGTTACACCATCATTGCCAACCTTCTGTTTTGCTTTAAATTAGTTGGGAATTAAAATGCTTTATTCTCAAAGTGTAGTTTTTAAAGAATCCTCCCCTGCCTCCAAAATCCCCTATTTTATTATGTCCAAAGTTTGTCTTTCTGTTAATATAATATATATTGTGACAAAAAGTAAAACAAATATTTTTATCAATAGCTATTATATAAAAAATTAACGAATTTTTTGCCCTCTCGAATAAGCAAATAGGACATGAAAGTGTCAAGTATTTCCGTTTAAGGGCGGATCCAAAAACTGTGTTCGGGCAAGTCGATCATCTTTTGGGATGGTGAACCTTAATTTTGTAAATGGTTTTTCTAGAAAAAAGATTCTTAAGGGGGAAAATATGGAATTCTGAAATTTTTTGGGGTGGTCGTTAGTCGCTACCCCCTAGACCTGCCTCTACTTTTGACTCTAAATAATAAGTTTTGAGTTTGACACCTCTGTTTAGAAGTCCTGATATTATAATAATAATAATAAATAAATAAATTGTAAAGGGTATGAATGCACATGAGAAATTTGGTGTCAAGAAAGGACAATTTCATTGCAGCATTTGTTTCTTAGATCAAGGAAGTCGATGACATATTAAAATATTACTCCATGTCCAATTTTCACAGGGCTAAACAGAATAAAAGAGAGGAGATGAAGACGAATTTAAAGAAACGTACCACGGTGATCCGGATAGCAGAAAATTGGATCCAATGCTCAACAAAATTACAAGTAAATCTCACATGGCTTTTGTTTAAGTAGATAGATCCCAAGCTTCTGTAGATTTGCTTAGCTACTTAATGATATTAATTAAGGTTGTAAAAAATGCAATTCTACGTAGATTCGTAATAGGGATGTAAATTATAAACTCATGAATCGTAAAATTGTACCAGAAATTTAAAAAATATATTATATATATAAATAATAACATATAAATCATATCATATAATCCAACAATATAAGAAAAATATATAAAACATAGTTTCACAAGTTTTTTCAAAAGACAATAATGCAATAAAGTTCACAATAAAAAACTTACAAGTATTTCAAAATATAAAAACGCGACAAAGTGAAACCTTCGGATTTTCATCAGCTTGACAAATATATTTTTTGAAAAGAGATTTGAGAATTAAATATTTAAATATTTTAAATTAAAACTCTATCTAGATGCACCCAATCTTACTTGAGTGGCAAATGTTCATTTTAGGACATGTTTCTCAATTACATTAATAAGTTGCTTATAACTTTTTTTCCAAAGGAAAAAATGTTCCGAGTTGTTTTACTTTTTATAAGCTTTAAAAAAAACCTGAGTTTGAAAAGTCACATTGCTGGTACTTGTACTTTTCAAAACTTAGTTTGCCAATTAAAATATAAAAAATAGAATAAAAAGTGTCTACGCCTTTTAAAATCTTAAGGTTTTATAAGGTTAAGTTTTGTCCATTCAACTTCTCATACATATCAATGTTGCATTTGGCTACAGTGCTGATCAAGAAGTTTTTCAATCGGATTCATTCATTTTGAATCTAGTAGCCATCAAGCATTTTGGCTGGGGAAAATAGCGTCCACACTGAATCCTTTGCTTTTAACCTCCCCTGTTCGAGCCCATATTGGATTTTTTTCATATTACTTAATTTTTTCTATCTCAGATTATGATTGTTTCGAATTCCTTAATTTTCTCCATCTCATGTTGGAATTTTTTTCAAATTCATTAATTTTTTCCATCTCAATCGTGATCTTTTGTTCAAATTCCTTAATTTTCTCCATCTCAGATTGAGATTTTATTCAAATTCCTTACTTTTCTCCCTCTCAATCGTGATCTTGTTCCGAAAATGTCAGATTTTTTACTCCAATTCGGCATCATGCTTATCATTCCACACAGTGCCCATAATTTGGAGTTTCAATATATCAAAAAAATTATAAACTCTTATTTTCAATAATTGTTCTTCCTTTTCTTCTTTTTGACAATATTTTTCAATGGAGAATTTGTTTGTGCATAGTTGGAAACGGTCATTTTCCTTCACCGAATTGCTTGCTAAGCAATCAATTTCGGTTGTTGATTCCATAGAGAGCTCGATGTCAAATAACAAAATATTTCAATTATACCATTTTAATTAGCAGAATTGTATTTATTGTTCATTATGAATGTGTGTTTGGCCGTTTACCGCTGTTATGAATTTGTAGCATAGCTATTATGTGCCAAGGTAATAACTATTGTGCACATAGCTTACAATTATTATACACATGGCTTACAGCTAAATAGTAGCATAGCTATTATGTGCCAAGGTAATAGCTATTTTGCACATAGCCTATAGTTATTATACACACGACTTACGCATATTATAATTATGTGTTTAAACATTATAATTATGTTTTTTAAATTTTTTGTCATCATTTTGTCTAAACAATACCAGTTTTAACACTTGTAGAATTTCATATTTGAACAAAATAGCTATTAAATCGTGATTCACTGTAATATGCTTTTGAAGCCATTTTTATTCTACAAAATGTTTCTGTTTATGTCAACAATATATTTGTAGCAAGTTGAAACTTGAACCTTTTTTTTTTGTTTACATCGGGTTTGTGAATCGAACAAAATAACTATTAAATCAAGGGTTTTTGGGTTTTCTAATTTTCTGAGGTTCGGATTTATGGGTTAATGGATGAAGGTTAAATATATAATAATGAAGGACTGTTATGAATTAATTGGGGAAATCATGGGGTGAATGGTGGTTTAAAGGTATGGAAGATAGTGTAATGGTGGTAGCAGTTTCAAAAAATTAATGGTGGAAAAGAGGAGGAAGATAACAATATTTTGTGTACGGGTTTATTTTTTTTGCTAGAGTTGGGTCCTATACGGCAGGCCTATTTTTTTAAATTGTACCACATTTTTTCTGGCCATTAGATGAAAGGTTCTTAAATCTAATGGTTCGACGGAAATCCAAAAAATTAGGACATTTTGGACTAATATATCAAATCAAAAAAAAAAAAAAAAAAAAACTCAAACTCTCCCAAATCAAGCCTCCACACAGGCCGCCCACCATCGCCGCACCATTACAGTTCACCCTTCTGCCCCATCGTCTTCAACCTTCACATTCTCCTCCAGCGGCTTCGGAACTCCAGATTTCAGCCAAGAACACCATCTCAGTTGCAATCGACGGAAGGGTTAATAATCAATTTCTTCTCAGAGGCTAGATCCTTATATCAAGGGCAAGAAGCTTATTCAAAAATTTAAGATGTAATTGAATTGAGTTTAGCTTTGGTTTAGTTTGAAACTCAAAGTGAGATCCAAACTGTCTTTGTATAGAATATGAAAATGAAACTTGAAGCATTAAATCATCTAGAATCTAAACTATCTCGGTATTGTGTGGTCATTTGCATTTATACATTCCCTCTAGTTCCATCTATTAAACCCCATACTCTCATCCAAGTCTATCAAAACCATATCAGTCTTCGAATTCATATAAAAGAGATGATGATACTAGGGTCAGCTTTCTTTTTTAAACTACGCAACCCTGCTAAGATGAAGCTGTAAACACTCTTGAAAATAGTATAGAAAGAATTCAAATATAGATTCAATCAATATTTGCTTCTCTGGAGAATCACACTATACACGGCTAAATAATTAACATGCACAAATTAAGTTGGAAATATCTGAAAACAGGATGCAAGGGACAATTTGATAATTCTGTAAGATTTTGCACATACTTGTTGCAATTGCATGATTCAATCGAAATAATTCGTTGAAACTGACAGTATACACTATCTGAAGTCAATCAGCAGCCGTTGATGAACCAAATTAGAAAACATGACATAAACTTGTTTAAACAAGAGGCAAATGCTCTAACTCAAATTTTACATAGCCGAAACATAAAAGAGGCTCATTGACTTGAACTTACCATAATTATGTTTTAAAATCACTAGTGTAGACAAGAAATCTCTACTCAAGCTTCAGCAAAAGACGGAACAAAAAGCAGGAGTGATTCAGATTCAGTAGCAAAGGCAGGTGCAACACAATGAACAAAGGCCTGAAAAAGCATCATGCCCCATTCCGAGTTGAGAGATTCTCGATCAGTTCATTAATGATGGCAAAAAAGCCGGTCGAGCAAATCACCTCAGCCCGAAGCCGTTGGTCTCTAATGTCTTTTCATAATAGATCAAACACAGCCACCAAGAGGATGCTCAACAAAAACAGAAACAAAAAATCTAGAGGGGAAAATAAATTTTGAGAATTTAGGTGGGGTACAATCTAGAAATGATAATAAATGGAACAAGGGAAAACATATCAAATGAAAAAATATATGCTCACTTTGCAGACATTTTAACTTGAAAAAAATTCTAAAATCCTGGAAAAATGGTCATTTGTAAAAAGTTATGAAGTGCAACTTGTTTCCGAAAAAACCTAGCCCATGTCATAGAACATAATTATCTGCAAAGTGAGGCTATTATTATCTGCACACTTCTATCAAAAATCACAACAACCAGGAAAACTAGAAAAAACTTGAAAGGGTTATTTGTTGTGCTATCTAGGTCTCGGAAAAGGGGCAATTGTTGATGATGCAATTTATTCCCATGGTTAAATTTCTTGTTGGGGAATCTCAAACCCAATTGAGAGAACACTTGATATTAGCTTTAAAAAGTGAAACCCTCAACTCTCTGGTATAAATTACCTGTCAGAAGCCTTTGATGCTGATCACACTAAAGAATCTAATGATATACCACTATTATTTGATGTGAGGTGTAGCCGGCAGAGTTTCAATCAAAGAGAAGCATGCGTGAGGTGTAGCCGCAGAGTTTCAATCAAATAGAAGCATCTAGTGACGTAGCCAGCTGGGATCCACAATCATTCAAATTGGAGATCCCACACAGGGAAGTGAAGAATGTAACCAACAGGGGAGAGTAGAAGCAGAAAACCAATGAGGCAGAACCACGAAGACACCTCGACACAAAAGCAAAAGCATAAAATATTCAGCGATGAGACTTGAATCTTTACTTTCTTAGCTAAAGATATTAGGAAACATATAATAATCCAAAAGCTTATAAAAACCAAATATGGTTCACAGGCAGATCCAAAATGTAAAAAGGAAATAAAAACTAACCAACCCAATAAAGTTCGAGAGATACTTAACCAAATCCACGAGACGAAGCTGAGGGTATCACCCCTTACAAAGTAGTAACTAATTCCAAGCAGATTAAAAACACAATTGAAAACGCTCTAGATTGACTTGGGTTTAAGTTTTCCAGGCTCAGCTCCTGCTTTGGCGACGCTCCCTAAGACCATTTCTGCTCAAGTGAAACAAGAAAAATATAAGCTAAAATGAAGAAGCAACTTGATATGATATCATAACTATCTGAATCACATATCAAAAAAAAATACACAGTGCAACTGGGGCATGCTTGGATACAACCATTCCTGTAAATGAAACTTTGAATGTGCATACACCCAAGCTGGAAAGAGATGAACTCTTATACGAGAGAAAGAAAGCACAGACATGCAAACAAATGCACAATAATTTATCATGAAAACAGTTCAAGATATCAAATCCTACAGGAAATTACTGTTTAACTAACCATTCATTCAAACAAAATTCTACATTGTCTACAGTATGTTACAAGAAGTTTTATACATTGGATCCAAGATATAGAACAAAAACCATGGCAACCAAGAATCAGTAGAATAGCATGTCATGGAATAGATAACCAACAAAAGATGATCTTTGAACAACATAATGGGCTTACCCATTGGCATAAGCCACCTCGTCTCGTCCACGATAAGGTGACCTGCTATAGCTGCGGCCACGGGGAGACACACTACGACGTCGAGGAGATCTTCCATGAGGACTGTAACTCCTGTTAAATATATCAATGTTATCAGATACATAAGCATTTTCAAATTCCAGAACCCTGTTTCCTCTGGATTCGGACAACCTACAAGGCTCAGTGACGGGATTTTGATGTCTGTTTTAGAATCTCTACCAAGAATCTCCATGAGAAACTGATGCCATTAGATGCAGTATCATTTGTTACCAAGTATTCTAACATTGCTACTACAGTACAGTGAGATTACTTCTGACAATTAACTTGGTAGTATCATGCTTAATGATGTTAGATAGTTTCCTTTCCCCTGAAAATAACAGAGTAAAACTTTGATAATTCTGTGCTAATTTTTTAGACAAGAAAAAACATAAATTGTGCACACAACTAATAACAGATTATGTCTATCACACGCATACACATGAAACTACCTAGGACTAAACAGTAACATAAACACAGATATTATTAATAAAGAGCAACTTAGAATTCCATTGTCCCTTTTCTTTGCATGTATCATGATTCTGATTCAGGCATTGTTAATACAAAAGACAACCATACTTCTATTTGCCATACCATTCATCTGAAAGGATTTCAATACAACAATGCATTTCTAAACTTTGGAAAGAACTTCTCATCTTTGTTCTACAACTAAAAGTTTATTACCAGCTTCCCCAGCTTTTCCAAGAAAAGATACCACGGTCATTTCCCATCAGACAGATTGAATATAATATCATTTATGAAATTCACAACCAGATCCCAGACATCTACCATATACAATAAAACAGGCATTTTACTCATGATTGCTTGACAAATTCTAATAACTCAGAAAACAAATTAATATCTCATCTCTCACCTTCGCCCATAGCTAGGACTCCTGCGGAATCTAGGAGGACTGCGACGCGTCTTCCTGAGCCTCCACGTGTCCGACACTCTCGGGCAAAATGACCAGCCTCACCACACTCGTAGCACTTCAGATCAGAACCACCAGAACGACCACGACCCCCTCCACGTCCACCACCACCACCTCTAGAATTGTGAGAGAGTTCAACTCTCCAACCATTTTTACCTATTCCAAAAAACAGAAGTCAGGGAGCAATACTTTAAAAAAGTTTTGTTTATAATGAAAAATAAACATTAATTTGCTCCGACAAAAAAACCAAGGCTTGGCATAATCAGATAAATTGTCATAACACATTTCTGATGTTGTCTTAAAGAATCAGTGGAATTTATTATCACCATCAGAGGGAGCATACCATCTAGTTCACGGATCGCATCTTGTGCATCTCTTCTGTCATCAAAATCTATAAAGGCATAGCCAGGGGGCCTTCTTGCAACCCAAACACTGCATAGAGTTTAAAATGTAACAACATTTAAAACATTTTTATAATTCATGTTTCAAGTGAACGGAGTAGTGATGCTTGACAGGTTCATTTAACCACTACACTTAAAAAACGTATAGTTATTCCTACCTTCTTATAACTCCAAAAGCACGGAATTCATCTTCGAGTTCCCGTTCAGTCACTCGGGGATCCAAATTCCCAACGTATACTCTCGACATCTCCGACATAAGCCTACAAAACCATTAATAGAAAATCAGTGTTCTTAATGCTACATAACCCAACCCTAAACCCTGCAGGTGCAAGAAAGAAAGTAATCTCTCCCTTGACAGTAAAACTAAAAAACATATATAAAAAGCCAACAGCAGCACCCAAAACTGTGCAAACTTTTAACTTATAGTACAAATCGTTCATTGAAAACCAAACTCAAAAAAAGGGGGGAAACGGACAGACATACAAAGTAACAACTGAAACAAGGTCAATAACCGAAAACTTAAAAAAGACCAAGAATTAAAGTCATTCAAGACTTGTATCAAAATCATACCCATTTACAACATTTACAATCCAAACAGATTTCTCATACAAAACCCAAGATACTCTCGACATGTCCAATCATAGACATATTATTCATATAAAACTTGGAAAACCCATCACTAAAAAGAGTTTAAAAAATTTCTAAGGAAAGGCAATCGAGGAAAGCAAGTGTAAAGGTCACAAGAATCTTTCAAAGCTTTACAAACTGAGATTAACTTTATGAATCACAATGCAAACCAAATAAGAAGTAAAAGAAAGAGGAAACAATTTATTCTCGTGTAAATACCCCCTTTTCTCCTTGGTTTCTACCCAAGGGATTCTAACTTCCAGGGACGGATTAGGGGGACTTCTTATGTGGATAGACTTTCTGGTCTTCTAGTCATAATTTGTTTTCAAATTTGCCCCTGCAACATCTTTTAAAATTCTTTTATAAAGATCTCGCCCTCTTAAAGTTGAAGTTCTGCTTCTGTCTATGCAAACTTACAATTTATACTTTTTCATATATCTTTTTACAGCTACAAAATCAAATCTTTCCGCCCTTGAAAATCATGGAGGTTTCAGCATTGAAAGACTAAAAGAAAAACACACAATCACTCATTTATTCATATTAAGATTGAAGTTGCACCAGATCTAGTTTGAACTACATTAAATTAAGATCCAAATACGCTCCATCGAGATATTTTTTTTAAAAAAAATGTTAAAATCGCTGCATATAACCCAATCAACCCAAACAAAACTTTGGTAAACACATAAATTCGTTCTGAATCAGAAATCGGATTTCGAAACTTTTAAACCTAAATCACAAAATTTGATGGTATTAGAACATGAAAACAGCTTTGATTCGTACCTTTTATTGCTGCAACTGGAAGCGGCAGCCAACAAGAAACCCTAACTGGAAAACCAAGAAATATAGTTTGGAGAAGTAGAGTAGAATAGAAATAGGGGTATCACCCGAACCCGGCTCACATAGCTCGAAAAAATGTGAGAGTGAGCTGAGGTAATGTGAGCGTAAGCTTAATATTATGCTCGCTTATGTGAGTGAGCGTGAGACATGCCCATTCAGTAGAAAAAAAGTCTCGAATCAGAATAAAATTAATATAATTAAAATATTATATATATAATAATAATAATACTAATTTAAAAAAAAACTTATATACATTATAATTATAATTATAATGTGTGGATTAATTTAATAATCCTTTTTTTGAGTAGAAAGGATATTATATTAAAGAAGAGTCTGCTACAGGGGAGAGACATGTATACAAAAGTTAAAGGAAGATAGAAAACATGAAAAGACAGCGTAGGAAAACACGAGTACAAAAATATATTGGGATGAATCACAACAAAAAAGTGAGATGGTGTAGAAGAATTCAATGGGATTGTCAAAATTGGAATTGCCATCAACAATGGAATTAAATCAATCTTTTGAAATTTGCAAATTTATCATTTGTTAAAATTTTAAGTGCATGTATTCTCTTGTTTTTTGTTTTTTTTATATAAGACTCCTTTTATTAGTATATCAAACAATTCTGAAACTTTTGCTTCTTTTTGTGTATTCTTGTCAAAATTTAGTTTTAAGGCTCATTGTATTATGCTATTCTTGAGACATGATTTTCGTTTTCTTCGTTAATATAAGTGAGCTTGGGAAGCTCGTGAGTTAAGCTCAAGCTCGTGTTAAAATGTGAGCTGAGCGTGAGCTCAAGGTTTATGAGCTTTTCCGGGCTGAGCGTGAGCGTGAGCCTTTTCAATTTTTATGTGAGTTGAGCGTGATAGCTCGATTGACACCCCTAAATAGAAAGAAGAGAGGGGGAGGGGGGCCTTCCATTGATTTATTAGAGGGAAGAGAGATTAAGGGGGTGTATTCAATCTGGATTTTAAAAGATTTTAACTGATTTTCAAAAGTCTATGGATTCTGCTGATTTTATGGATTATTTTAAATCTATGCAGAGTCTTCGCAGAGTTTATCATATTTTATTAGATTGATTTATAGGGATTTCTTTTGATTTATAAAGTCTATAGATTATTTGAATAGCAACAAAAAATAAAGAAAAGATTAATTCAGTGGTGTATTATATAGATCCAACGGTGTTGAATTTCCAAAGTCAACATATGTTTATCAATCTTTTTTTTTTTTTTGGAATTAAATCATTTTGTTAAAAAATTTAAATAGTTTGGCGATAGTCTTTGATTTTTTTTAGATCACGTAACTACTGCTTTTTTGATTTATTTGTTCAAGGTTTATATAATTTATTTACTGGTATTTTTTTCTTTGGCTTAAATAAGATATGTTTTGTGATAAGTTTTGTTTGAACTTTTTTTTTCTCTTTCAAGAAAATGAAATTCATGTTTGAAAAATAGAAATTTGTGGTAAATAGAGAAGAAATTGTTTGCTTTCTTTAATTTCTATTTGAAGATGATCAAAAAGAAAATTGTTTGGATATTACGACTTCTTTTTGGGAAATAAACATTTCATATTGAGTTTTCTAACGATGTTAAAAAAAATCTCATTTTTTTTTTTTTTTGTAGTTTGAAATATTTCTTTGTTTTTCTTATAATTTTATAGAAATGAGATTACTAAAAAAATTGTAATATAAGATAAAATTATCAAAGACATTTTAATTTTAATATTAATGAGAGAAAATCAAAATCTTGAGAAAAAAGAAGAGATTTCACCATACACATTTAAACCTATGAAATCCATAAAAATCCTACCTTTAATGAAATCTATGAGAATCTATAGAGTTTTGAATACCTCTAGATTTTAATGAATTATTAGCCATTTTTGTCATCAACCTATTTTTAAACAGCCAATTTTATCCTTTTCAACTTTTTTCAGCCATTTTTGTCCCCAAAGATTTTACGATCAACCATTTTTGTCATCAACTTATTTTTGAACAGCCACTTTCATCTTATTTAACATTTTTTAACTTTTTTCATCTCCAAAGATTTTACGAGCAGCTATTTTTATCCTTCTGTCAAATAATTGTCTAAAAATTGATGACGTGTCCAAACGGCTCTCAGATTGTCTCTCTCACGCAGGGGTAAAGATGGAAATTCCAAAGTATACTAATTGCCTCCCTTGTAAAGCCCGTTATTCCCACTCATATCAGTCTCCATTCTCATTTTGTCTCCATATCAGTCTCTGTTCTCATTTTGTCTCCATATCAATTATTTGACAGAAGGATAAAAATGATTGCACTTAAAATCTTTGGAGATGAAAAAAGTTAAAAAAAAGTTAGGATGAAAGTGGATGTTCAAAAATAAGTTGATGATAAAAATGGCTGCTCGTAAAATCTTTGGGGACAAAAATGGCTGAAAAAAAGTTAAAAAGGATGAAAGTGGCTGTTAAAAAATAAGTTGATGACAAAAATGGCTGATCGTAAAATCTTTGGGGACAAAAATGGCTGAAAAAAGTTGAAAAGGATAAAATTGGCTGTTTGAAAATAGGTTGATGACAAAAATGGCTAATAATTCGATTTTAATGAACTTTTTAAAATCTAAATTGAATACCTCTAGATTTCATTGGACTTTTTAAAATCCAAATTGAAAACCTATGGACTTTAAAACTCCTTAAAAATCCTATAGAATCTATGTTGAATACACCCCCTAAAAATAAAATTAAGTCTGATATGTATTATATTCGATGTCAAAATTTATTCAGATTAGAAGAGATAATTTTTTGTACTGATAAGATAAATCTCGACAATATAATTTATTCATCATGTTCTATAATCTATATAACAAGAAAAACATAACAAAATGATTATTAAACAAGAGTACTACCCACTCACCACTACATTAACTAGTTCCCACCCTTCACCCCTCACAACACAAATTTTTTCTCTCTCATCTCAAAAAATTTCTCTCCCAAAAAAATCTAATCCCCTCCCCCTGCCGGAGCACCACCTACTGTTCATCGGAGCCACCGTCAGAACACCTTGCATTTTTTAGCTAATCGGATTAGATCCACCACAAAATATCAATTTAAAAAAATTTGGAGCAAAAAAAAATTCGACAAGATTCTGGCTAAATTGACTATGACGATTGTGGTTATTTAGAAGACATTGATTTTGAGGTAAATACTTACATATACGTTTCTTGTTGTTTTTAATAATATTTATTTTTTTGGGTAAAAAAAACATGTTTAAATTGAAAAAAAGTGGGGAAAAAAAACACCGGAACAGAGAAAACAGCGCTTGAAATTGATTCTGGGAAAAAATGTGCGTGCTGACGTCAGCAGGGGTGGGTGACGCCACCGCATACTCATTCGCAGCGGTGACGTCACCCAGCAGGGGTGAAAACAATTTTTTTTTTTTGGATAGTTGACCGTACCATTAAATGTGGGATTGTCTTCCACCGTGTGTTCATTGTGATTGATCGCTCAAGAGAGGGACAAGATTATAGTGCACCCAAAGTGTATTAACGATGTGAGCATTCTGGTACGTACGTTGGGGCACCAGTTGGCAAGGTCGGTGAAGGGAGGAAAGCTAACCAGACAAGGAGGACTAAGAAGATAGATTGCCCATTCAAGATAGTAAGGAAAAATACTAAAACTGAGTCATGGAGATTTCAGGTTAGCCAAGGCAAACATAACCACTTCTTGGGAATTTATCAGTTTGGTCATGCTGCAGCACGGAAGTTGGATGACGACCGAATTAAGTTGGTTGAGCGGTTGACTACGTGCAACGTTGGGGTTAACAAAATATATAACACATTGAAAATGGAAAATCCTAATTTTTATGGTGGCAAGTCTACAATATATAATGCGAGGGAAAGAATCAAGAGACTTATAAAAATGGTAGGACTGAATTACAAGATCGGATGTATCGTCTTACTGAAGCTGGCTATGTTGTAGAGTTCGTCGTTATGTAAATAGCGGGAGTGACGGGACGGATGTAGACGAATCTCAACAATATGTTGGCGACTTATTATTTGCTCATCCGGACTCCATAAGACTTGCCAAGGTTTTTCCCTACGTTATCCTTATGGACAACACCTACAAAGCAAACAGGTATTTTTTTTATTTGAAATATTTATATTGTACTGTAATTATTTATATTGTTTAGGATTTTGTAGATTTACCGATTTAAATAATTACAGATACAAAATGTCTCTACTTGCTGTTATTGGAATTACCTGCACCGGTCAAAATTTCACTATTGCATATGCATTCTTGCGTCAAGAAAGACAAGAAAATTTTCCTTGGGCACTTGCTATGATTAGGGGATTATTTTATCCCTAAACGAGTCCCTGGTGTTGTTGTAACAGATAAAGATATGCAAATTGTTAAGTCAAGTATTGAGGTATTTCATGAGCCAAACACATGTTGTGTAGGAGACACATTAGAAAGTGTGTCGACAAGAATGTTGTTTCAATACTTGGAATAGAACAAGGTGACGAATTCTCACAAACCACTTGGGGCGCACTGGCTTATGCTCAAACTGAAGATGATTATTATGAGAAGTGGTTTGCTATTTTATCTGGTTCTAAAACGTAAAAGGGAGCAAATTTGATAAGATATCTTCGAAAAACTTGGGTTGATAACTACAAAGAAATGTTTGTTTCGGCGTAGACAAACAAGTATCTCAACTTCGGTTCAAATACCACAAAAATGTTTCTTGGGATTTAGACCTTTTGATGAATGAGTACAAAAAAAATTGGGGATATATGTGATTGCACTGCTAGATCAATTTATGGAATTCCATGTTCATGTGAACTACAAGCCATATTAAGGAAGACGGGTGGTAAAATACGAGTTAGGGATCTTCACATTTTTTGGAGTTCTCTCATAGTTGATACTCCTCCTAAACATCCTATGTTTGGCGATATACAGCCTCCCGATGATCATTTAAAGGTCTTATGGACATGTATAATTAAATTTCTATAAGAGATCCAGAACAGATAAGACAATACAAAAACAAGTTTGCCGAAATAATCTACCCTTACGAAACACACTTAGCTGAGCCATAGATCGTGGTTACCAAAGGCAGGCCGAAATGATCGAAATGATCATGTACAAGGCGGGAACCATCGTGGTGGGAGTTTAAATCAAAGACAGGGAAAAAATCATTTAAGAAAACAGCTCCAGGTCGGGGAGGAAGAACTTCTAGTGGCTCCCAAGGACGGGGGTCATGTCGGGGGACTCCTGATAGCTCGTCGGTACCTAGGAATGTAACTGATGATAGCGGATCTTGTTTTTACTTCCTTTGGCAAACATAATTTTCCCCTTTAGCCCTACCATTCATGAATGGATGTTTGAACGTAAAAGATGACGGTCACTATGGTTATCGGTCTGTAGCTCATCAAGTGTGGCATGATGAAGATCAATACATATCCGCCAAATTGTTAATGCATAACAGTCTTAAAGAATGCGGTAATGATTTGAAATACAGATATCAACTTGCGGTCGGTGGCGAAGAAGTTTGTGCTCGAATTCTTACGAAACTTACATGGTGGGTTCCAAAACCCTGCACACCTGATTACTAGATGGACCTTCCAGATATGGATTGGATTACTGCGACAACTTTTGAAGTTATATTTGTATGTTTTTTGGCGGGAACTTCGCACACATTCTTACCACTAGAAACTAGCCATCTCCAGTACTGGAAATTACGGTCGCTTATATACCAACAAAACGCCACTTTGTATCGGTATGTTGTTCCAACTTTAATCACTTGATTTACTAAATATTTGTGATTTGTTTTTATTGACTAATTCAACTTTTTATACTTTACATGTTCAAATTAAACGTAATTGTCCATTGCCCCCATTGCATCCATCTTGGATATATTATGCAAGTACAATAACACAAAGTTGGTATGATCCATTCAAAGGCAGATTTACCGCGTGGGAAAATTTAGACCAAGTATATAGATGTTGATTTTGATTTTTATATGACACTTCGTATTAAAACTTTTGATTTTTTAAGAATTGTAAATTATTTTGATGTATTGATGTGTAAACAACATACCCTAATTGTTGAAACCTAAATACAAAGAAAATACTTGGAAATTTTGTTACACTTGTTTTTTGTTGCAATACTCATAAAACACTAATTACGTCACCGCATACACGTCAGCAGAGGGTTGGCCTGCTAACCGTTTGCTGACGTCAGCAAGGGTGAGTGACGTCACTGCATACTCATTCGCAGGGGGTGATGTCACCCACCGCGTGGTGACGTCAGCAGGGGTGAAATTTTTTTATTTTTTCAGAATATTGTAATTAGTGTCTTATGAGTATTTCAACAAAAAACAAGTGCAAAAAAAATTCCCAAGTATTTTCTTTGTATTTAGGTTTCAACAATTAGGGCATGTTGTTTACACATCAATACATCTAAATAATAACAAGTCACAAATTTTCAATTATTAAAAAAATAATTAAAGTCTTAATAAAATACAAATTTAAAAACGGCGGCGACAATGTCCTGCGGCAGAGGGCTCCCAAAAATCCGGCCAAAATTTTGATTTATGAGGATGGGTGGTTGAGAGGATTTGAGAGGAGAGAGAAAAAAATTTTTGTTGTGAGGGGTGGGGGAGTGAACTAGTTAATATAGGGGTGGGTGGGTAGTTTGACCCTTATTAAACTGGTTCGGCTATGATTTTTATAGTACTTTTTAATACATACATATATAATAAGGGACGTTGAATTAACATCTTCTGGGAATGTTCGAAATCAAAGGCTCAAATTGGCTCTGAAGGAAAAAAAGCAATTTCGTCAATAAATAATTAATTAAAACATTTTTTCAATTTCCTACTGAATTTACAATATTCTAGAAACTTTAATTTTTCAAAATTTTGAAATTTCTCCCACTCACCCCACCCCGTCAATCAGAAGTCTCATCAATATTCTCCTACCCCTTCTCTCTGGTAGATATTTCAGAACAAACACAATCTCTGTCTGACACTTCAACTTCTACCTCGTTCTCTTCATCTTCCTAGTTCTTCCTCTTCGTTTGTTCAACTTCTGAGCAAAAAGACATTGCCATGTCACACCCGAAACCCGGGTGATAACATGATATTGTCTCATTGGTCGATGAAACACCAAAGTTCACTAACATAGTTACTAAAAAGGGAATTCATCAACATTATTAAGGTCCAAAAGTCTTAAAGAGCAACGTGGAAGTGAAATACAAAAATCGAAATAGTTCTGACATTACAAATGGAAATGAAACTAAGTGTACTAATGAAATAACATAAATCAATCTAAATGTTCATTAAGTAAGTAGATTATGAAGTCACTCCTCGTACGACCCCTCCCAAGCATCATCAAAATAAAGCTCAACACCATCATCACCTGTAAGATAAGAAAAATAAAGGATTGAGTCGCGAAGCTCAGTAAGGACCAAACGTCCCTGGGATGAGGCATTAGATAAGACACAAAATAGTTTTCCATTTTCCAAAATACCCCATTTTGAAAGTACACTTGACACGACGGACTTACACTATAAAATGTTGTAAATACAGTGAAAAAATAATGCACCAATCTCACAAAACACTAGACACGAACAGTGAAAGAATCAAAGTGAAAAACACCTCAACATAGCTTGCAATCAAAGCATCGTCCGGTATCGTCCGCATAAAAGCTCACTAAACTCTAGACGAAGGGATCGTCCGCACTGGTCGACCGCAGGTGCCAGCGGATGAAGCACTTCGTCCACATGTCCGTCCGCATAAAGGCAGTAGCCTCAGAAGTTGTGTGGGCGAAGGGTAGGACGAATGGTTCGTCCGCGGCCTAGAGAAAACAAAATTTCAAGTGCAAATTTGTACACCAAAGCACCATTTCTGCACCTAAACATTCCCAACCCAAAATACATGTTTTTAGACTCAAAAGCAAGTAACAATTAAGACCAAAATAAGAACAAACAAGTGAAGAATATCAATTAAGCTAAATAATCATACTCTTCATGTCTAATCACTTACACAACCGGATGCACGACAAGCACCATGCTCTACCCATATGGTACACATGATTACACACATTGCTTAGACACTACGAACATAGCTATCGTTGTGACACGACTTCCCATGATTGGAGAATAACTGTAACGGCCTTAACGATGATCAAGTTAGGATGCCCCAAAAAGTACAATACATGGGTTCAGTTTCATTCCCGAACGAACGGGTCCAAGATGTTAAGGATCCATTCTACATTGCATCATCATCCATTATCATGGACTCCACAAAACTGTTACAGTCCCAATGATTTTCCCTCATCAGGTGAAGGTCCAATAATTACAACACATATCACATGATCTCCCGTGATCAACACATTTCACGTTATATATCGAATGAATCCTGTCATCTAGCAGTTACTAGATAAGAGCTCAAAAAGGGATGATGACTCGGTCGACAAATACCAAATAGACAACAACTTCGACATCCACTTAGGCAACGACTCCAACAATACCGATAAGGCAATAATCAAACGACCCAAGTATCCATCAAGGCTAGCAACCAACAATTAGGCAAACAAGGGCAGCAAGTAACATCAATTATATATCCCAATTCATAACACAACACGAATTTGACGATTAATCACGTAGAATGCAAATACAACCAACGCTTCATCCGTTTTATGCATTAAAACATGTAAAAATAGTTCATACTCATAATCATACTTTAAAGTATTGATTTCATGCATTATACGTTTGAAAACACAAAGGAGAAAGGTCCTTACCTCTTACAAAAACAAAAACAAACAAAAGCACAAGAATCTCAAAATTCCAGAAAATAGCCCCGCTCCCGGTGCTATAACTTTGCCAGCGCTACAGGGCTGATGCTGGGCTATTTTCAACACAGCCAGCACGCCGGCTCACCCCTTGGTTCATGTCCTTCTTTATCTTTCGGTCTGGGTTGTTTACTGCTTGCAGATTGCTCGTCGCAGTTGATTTTTTACTGACTTTGCTGCTGTTGCGCGCTTTTTCAGCGCTGTTGGGTGAGATCGTGATTTTTTCGCGATCTTATCATTACGTATTAACGCATTTACAGTTTGTTTGGTGATTCTATTACTTTTGACACAACATTCAGGACCAATTAAAATTATCGTCCAATAGGTAATTATTTGTAACTCTGAGTATACTGTTTAACAATCATTTATCATTGTTGTAATAACAATTTTTTTCTGGTCTAATAGCTATAATATATGGTTAATATTGTTTTTGAAACTGATTTTGATACTACTTCAATCATGTTTTCAGCCTTGTATGTTGGGTTCAACCATCACCAGCGATGTTGCATTTTTGGAGTTGTACTTCTTTATGCTGAGATGATCTCGTATTTCGAATGGCTGTTCAGAACTTTTGTGAAATGTATGTCCGGTAAGGAGCCTATAACTATATTCACTGACCAAGACGCTGCAATTGTTGCTGCCATAAAGAATGTTCTACCGAACACATTTCACGCATTATGTACATGGCATATACGTGAAAATGCTCAGAAGAAACTTACTACGTTGTGCACAGATGAGTTCAAGACGAAATTTTGTTACCTAATGTATAGTGTGGACGACGAGGATGAGTTCAACTATGTATGGGATGAGATGATTAAAGAATGTTTTCCGAGGGAGGACATCCGAGGTTGGGTCATGTGGATTCATTGATTTAGGAAAAAATGGTCATCTGCTTGGGTTAGACAGTAGTTCATCGTCGGTATGGTTTCAACCCAGCTAAGTGAGTCTTGTAATAGTATTTTAAGAGGCTATTTAAAATCTGACCACAATCTTGTTGAGTTTTTCAACCATTTTAATAGAATGCTCGACGATAGACGTCAAACTGAGTTTGAAAGGGAATACGATGCAAGAGACAAAGTGCCGAATAACAACTTCCCTCACAGTTATCTTACCATGAGTGCTGCAACAAAATTTACTCCTACTATTTTTTCAATGTGGTAAGAAGAGGTAAAAAATATATTGACTGTTTATCAGTTACAACTATGTATCTTTAGGATAATAGCTATTAGTTTAATGTATTTCAACTATTATGACTGCACATATATGATGATCACACTATTTTCTCTTTTCCTGTTTGCAGTATCACCAGTCCATGTCTTACATATTTGATGAATGTCCATCCAATGACCTGAGTGGAAAGAAGGATTTTATTGTTTATAAGTACGTATTGTACAACGGTATACAACAGAAGCTTGATGATAGAACTATAATGGTTGATTTCCAGGGGTGCAATTATTGAATACTCGCGTCGTTTGTTTGAAACATTTGGTTGGCTATGTCGACACACCCTAAGAGTCATGACAGTGGTTGGTTCTTTTGGTAGTCACACGCAATTTAGGGAACTGCCATCACGATATGTATTGAGTAGGTGGACCAAACATGCCAAAAATGATGAGGTTTCTTGTATTTCGATTGCTGATGAAACACCTAGTGATTATGGGGAAAGATATCGGAAACTCTATGGCAGAATGATGAGGTTAGCTACTAGTGTTTGTTCAAATGATGTTGCGTACAAACTCGTTAATAGTCAAATTGATGTTATTTGCAAACAGGTTGAAGAACTCACTTTTAATACAATATGTGTCTATGAGTTTACAAGTTCCAACAGCAGTACATTGGTTGATCAAACAGTGATACAGTTGAAAGAAATACCCAACCCTAATAGGTCAAAGAAGAGGCTCAAAAGTCAGATGACGTTGCACAAGCAGAGAGCGAAAGCCATTATTAAACGAAGACGCTCTGGAGCGGACACAACATTGTCTGAGAAAATTAACATTTCCCAGATGTAACAGATATTAAGTATACATCTTACAGTTATTATATACATGAAATATCATTGTTGATATCAGTCAGTTGTGGTTGTTCAAAAAACAGTTTATACTTTTGAACAGTTTATACTTGTGAATAAATTTGATAAGTGTTAATAGCAGTCATGTTATTTGCTCCAATATTATTATGATGCTGCCATAAAAGTATATGTTGTTTTTACTTTTGTTAATCTGTGATTAAATTTGTATGGTTTTTTAATAGCTATTAGTAATAGATGTTATACCTATAATATACATTAACAATAGCTATGTAGACCATACAATATATTTTCAAGCATTTACTGTATTCTAATATAATAACTATTAGGCACTAACCCTGTTCACGTAAAAACCAAAATACAATAGAGCAAAATAAAAATATACCATCAACAATAAAATGATTCGGAAAATAGTTTTACATTTATCCATTTTCTACTTCTTATGACGATATTTTGCTGCTTGTGTTTTTTGGTGTTATAGGAGGGTGTTATCTTCCTGATTCATTAGTCTTGACACAATGTGTTTCCTTTTTGCTGCGTCATACTCTACAGTAGGCCAAGTGCTAAAACAATTAAGTGTTATGTGGCCGTCCCAATTTTTCATCATATTAATCAAGAATACCCCACAACTGTCAAAACAATTGTCCTGTTGTGATGGAACTACACCCTATTTGAAGCTCTGCAGCGATAAAGGCACACTCTTTGTACCCAAAGCGTTTCTCACCCATGTATATAGAAACTGGAAAATAGCATTTGCAAGTGGTTCATAGACTTCTTTGATAACTTTCATTTTAGCATCAAGGCTACCCAAGCACCACCTCTTCCCCCATTTGATGTCAAGAGAACAACCAGTAATGATCATTACTGCAGACTGGGATGTAAAACTGCATTCATGACACATTGTGTTCATTTTAGTGCAATAGATATAAGTATAATGTTTAATAACAGTAACAGTTATGTGTAATAGCTGTAGCAGGAATACAATATCATATTAGTTAAGGAAACTTACGCATTCAATTTCATTCAGTATCCAACGCTCTCCAACTTTCTTTCTTGCCAGATAAGGGAAGGTTATTAAAGAATGTATCATCGATGAATTGGATTAAATCCTCATTTTCCAAGGCTTACACAAGTCGCAACACTTGCAAGTCTGTTGTGAAGAAGAAACGTTTGGATTTTTTTTCTTTGCACTTTTTTTGTTCAACGTGTGCGCATAAGCATCTATTACTGAAATGTCTATTTTCTCGCCTACTTGTATGGACCTCATTTCTCTTCTTCTAAGGTCGACGAGACCATCACGCAGGAATACCATCGTTTCTTCTCCATTTTCCCAAATGTAATCAACCTGTTCCGCCTCGTTGTTGGATAGTTCTGACAGTCCTTTTTTTTCCAATAGCATAAGGGGAACCAAAGACAGACTTGTTTGGTTTAGTCTGCCTTTTTTTCTTCATTGACGACGATTTTTTGCTTGCTTCTGCCTTTGCTGATTTCCCCTTCCCTATTCCCTTTTGTTTCTTGGCAACCTACATTTATTCAGAAGCAACCTAAAATAGATATTATACACACATAGTACATATATTATTAATTACTTAGTGTAGCTATTTTATACTATTCAGCCTATATGAGATATCAGAATATTTCAATAGCTGTTACACATATGCATTATAACTATTAGTAATCCTTGCTGAAAGCTTTATACAATATATATTACAGTTTCAGTTATTATAAGCAAATAATAAATATTATTCAGAAGCATTACAGTTATTACCAGTCATATTTCTGTAAATTGAAACACTTACACGTTCACTTTTATACTTTTGTGTGTAATCTTCTTCGACAATGCGATCTCATCCAAGTGGGTCATCTCCGTAACCTGCCTGCTTGCCGAGGTTTGACGACTCATCTTCTTCAACTTCAGAAGGAATAACATTGTCTTCGACTTCCTTTGCTTTCCTTTTCTGAGATCTTGTTATAAGGGGCTCTTGTACCCTCCTAATTAAATTAGCCAAGTTTTCCTCGGTTGATTCTGTGAAGTCTTCTTCTGGGTGATTTAGCCTTATATCTGAATCATCTTCCCCTCTCTGTTGAAACTGATATGGCTGGTTGATGATGGGGTTTTGAGTTGTATTCTTCTTGAACTGGTCGGGGATGTGTTTGTTCCCTTTTCTTTAGAGGTGCCAACATCATTGTCTTTGCAATAGTTGCTTCTTTCATAATGATTTTTTAACATTGCATTGATATTTCTCAACATTCTCTCCAAATGTTTCTTCTTCTCAAGCATCCTTAGTGCCGAGTTTATAACCTTCGCTACACAAACTTTAAATGGTTTGCCATTTTTTGGCATTGGATCACTCTCGCTACTTTCTTCTTTACTTTCGCTTTGGTCATGTTGTTTTCAGCCTTCTGGAACTTTCATCTCTTCTGCAACTTTTCTTTCTGCCTTCCGAGTTTTTGGTGCTTTTCGTTTGTCCTGTTTTTTCAGAGTTTCATTTGGATCACCGTAGACTCCCTCCTCAACGTTTGAGTATCCGGTCTCCTTGATGCTTTCCATTTTTACTGAGACTATTTGATTGTCCCAGTATTTTGATGTTGTAGTCAGACCACTTTTGTGTTGGCCCGAGACATAATCAAGATAGTGAATCTGTTTTAAAGAAGTGTTTATTATCAGATAATAGCTATTATATTCAATGTGTATAACTATTATTAACATTGACAATCAGTATGTTCGAATGTTTTAAACAAGTAAGCATTCCCATTAAACCAATAACTATTAAGGGAAACCATTATAGCTATGTTGACCTCAGTAAATTTGTTTCAGGACAGATACTATAAGACTTTCACATTCCCATTCATATTCCATTTTAATTAAGAGAATACTCATACCTTACAACTATTAACCATTTCTTATATAGCTATTAACACATCAATAAGTTTTTAACAAATTCACACACAATCCAGCACTAACATGTTATAAACACAGTAAACTATATACATTACATGTATTACACATATGAAACATACTTATTAATCAAAATTTAGACACTTGTTACGGATCCTTACCATTAGGAAATGCATATTTCCTACAGCCTTGACATTTTTCTGGTCAGAAGCCATTTTTTTTCTTATTACTGACCAAGTTTTCATTTAATTCACTTAAAAAATACTCTGCCCAATTAATTTTTCGAGCATCTGTCAGTGGCTCTAGCATTTTTGCTATTTGAAAGTTCATGTTATCCCCTGTTGTCGACAGGACATCACTGTACATTACGAACAAAATATATAGCACACACCATTTATCCTCGTCTTGAATTTCGTCCTGCTCTAATAATTTCCTCATCACATAGTCCTTCATGTGTGCTTTGTTTATTATTGCTACACGGTATGATTGGCGGCTGTAATATTTGGCCCATTTTGCATCCGGCAGTGTTTGCATGTCCACTTTTCTGCCTTTATTCTTTACTCTGTATATTCTTTCAATGTCATCCGCTGTTATTGAAATTTTATGGCCATTAGACAGCATTATTGCCTTCTCTTTATCATTGTAATTTGCAGGGAAAAAAATGGAAGGCTTCCCCAGAAATATTAGATAATTTGATTTCCGTGAATCCCAAAAACCCAGTAACTTTTAATCTCTAGTCTGCTTCTGAATAAATTTTTGTTTTCTGACATCCTTCTGTTGAAGTCAACAACTTGTTTAAATCCTGTAGAAACTGGAATGATTTGTTTCTTTTCATCCATGGTAGTATCCGCAACACTCGACATAGCTATATGTGCTACTGCTTTTGGTGATTAATCTTCCAACGAATTCTTCAAATCAATTTTCTGGTCTCAGTTATCAGAGGAATCTTCAAATCAATTTGGCACATTAGGTGATATCGTGCAGGAGATCTGTTATAGTTATGGTGGAATGAGATTATCGTGATTTAGGGTTTCAGATTTAGGGGAGAATTTCTCAATTTCACGTGATTGATGTGATGATGAATGCGCGATTTTGTTTATTAGGTATTGATCCAGTGTATCGCGCCTTAGGAACAGCGGATGGCCCGCGACTCTTTTAGCGCCTTTGGATCCGCGCCTTCTTAATCCACTGGCCAGATTTGTGTTGTGCAGGTGCTGTAATTTCTAAAACGAGAAGGGAGGTCTCTGTTATATGTGAAAACCATAAGGGAGGGCAATGTAAATTACCTTTTTTAAAATTATTTTATTCAGGAGATTTTTTTTTGTCAGATATGTCAATGTATCTATTTAAAATGAGATACGCTTATTAGTTTCCTTCTAAAATTAATGAGTATTATGAGTTTGTTTGATTTTTTACCTGTTCTAGGTCACATAAATACATGTATAATTATATAATATTGTACTATTTTCTTGAAATAATTTCGTTGTTGTTGTAATCACAATATTAGATTATATACTTGTAAATTCATATTTATTTCACTATTTGATTTAACAATTTGAGTATTACCTGAATTTGAATGTTCTATGTTTAGTTTGAAGGAGTTGATATTTTTTTAAATAAAAAATTCCCATTTATCTTCGGACTAGTTCGTTAGTCTACGAAACATATTCGGACCGAATACGGACCAAGCATTAGAGGTCTGCAAAAAATGAATTAAGGCCGATCTAATCCATTTAAGGTAAATCCGTGTGGAGCCGAGGAAGACCGGATTTGACTGGTCCATTTAACAGAACTAATAATAATGTATCTCGAATAATTTAAAATTTAAATAATTTGAAAGAGTAATATGTAAAAACAGCCCAACTACTTTATTGTAGTCCTCATTCTAATTGTTCAAAGATTTTAGCCTCGTATATATTTTCTTTTTAATGTTTTGGTTCTCATGCGGCTAAACATTCCTGAATTTCGTTTTCCCTTTTGTATCATAAACTTTTTATTTTAATGTATCCTATACTGGTTTTGGGGTACTTTTTTGTCAAATCATTGTCTAGGTGGTGACTTACGACAAGTTTTGAACAAGGTTTTGAAACTCAGATCGGACATCGACCCAAAAAAGTTATTGGGTTACGGGTAACTGGTTAGACCATCATCAATCTGTTAATTGATTCGGTGACGTCATAAATATTATAAATAAATAAATAATATATAATTATTATTTAAAATGAAATAAATGTTAAATTTTCCATTTAATATGGGATGCACAAATTCAAAGCTTAAAACACCAGCTTAATATAAACTTGAAAATTAACAAAATGCTATGTAAATTCAGTCACAACTCATAGGTCTTATAATAAAACTCTAAATAACCAATAAAGTCTCCAAACAAGATTAAATAATAAACATAAATCATAGGCAATCCAACAAAAAAATAACCAATTTTTCTTATTTAAAAGTAAATTACAACATATTAGACCTGACCGGTTCTACTAAAACCGTTTCGATTTTCGAGTTAGACGGTCCAACCGCCAAGTTTTATCGGGTTGAACAAATGAAACATATTTTTATCCCTATCAGTTTTGGGGCCAAACCGGACCACAATGCATGCCGGTCGGCGATCCAACCGCCGGTCCGAGCTGGATTTCAACACCCTTTTTGCACATATCGTGTCTTTAAAGATTTGAATTTGATAGTATTAACCTTAAGGGCAACGACATATGCAAAATCATGCTCAAAGTTTATCGGGAATCATCAATCATTGAAAGATTAATTTAACAAAATAAGCAGTTTGAAATAGTTCAAGTATATGTAATACACTAAAATAAAATATTTACGGACAACAGGAGAAGAAAAACATAAATGATTTATGTATATATAGTGGGTTTTCTCTTCATTTGAATTGTTATTTTTATTTTGAATAGTAATTTTGATTGAATCCATGTTTTCGTTTCTATTAAATATTTTTTCAATTAGATAAACAATCTATTTCGAATGACTTTAGTCATCAGTTTATTATTTATTTAATATTTGAGTACTTGCAAATTTTATATCAACAAACAATAAACAGACTGAGAAATCTGCTCAAATTTTATTTTTTTCCACTAATTTGATGTTATATTCTAAATCACGCCTCTATAAGTCTTGACTATCTTCTGTAACCATATCAACGGTGCAACCACTATAGGACCTTTCACTTGTAGAGCTGTAATTATCATAATTATCTTTGTAACTGGCTTTAGATATTGATCCATCCTTTAATTTTCTTAACTGTTCAAGTTCTGTTGCATCTTCTTTCATCCGTGGCCTCTTTCGACCACTAAGTTTTAGACATCTTTTCGCAAGATTAGCAACTGCCACAATCTCCTCTTTCCGGCCTTCGTCTGAAACAACATTGTCCACGAATTCAAAGAGTCGATTCTCTTTTATCGATGATTGAAATTGAATCACCAAGCCTTCAGTTGATCCAGACGACGATATAGCTTTCTGCCCCGTTAGCAATTCAGCAAGAACTACACCAAATGCGTAAACATCACTCTTGTCATTTAGTTGTCCTGAACGGAAGTATTCCGGATCAAGATAGCCAAACATGCCCCCGACCAATGTGGTCAAGTGAGTTTTATCAATGGATACTAATCTTGAAAGTCCAAAATCAGAAACAACTGCCCTGTAATTGTCATCCAATAAGATGTTGCTCGACTTTATATCTCTGTGAAAAATGGCCATCGAAGCATAAGAGTGCAAATAAGCAAGTGCTTCCGCGATTTCTGCAGCAATTCTTAGCCGAATCTCCCAAGAGATTGTTGAGCCATTAGGACGATCATGAAGATGGTTTGACAGAGTTCCATTTGAAACATATTCGTAAACAAGTAAAGGAACTTCAGTTTCCAAACAACAACCTAATAATTTTACGATATGTCTGTGGTTGATTTGTGATAGAATCAGAACTTCATTGATAAATTGAGAGATTTGATTCTCATCAATTTTATTAGATTTCTTGATAGCCACAATACTTCCATTCGATAACATTCCCTTATAGACAGTGTCGAGCCCTCCTTTCCCTAGAACGCGACTTTCATTAAAATTGTCTGTTGCCTTTTCCAACTCTTCTGAGATGAAAATCTTTGTTTCGAACACATTCCCTCTTGAAGATATTTGTTTTTGAAGAAGTAATCCTCCATTCTTTTTGAATAGCTTCTTCTTGGCCTTATTTTGCTCCATTTTCTTCAGTTTTTGGTATAGCCAGAGACCGGAGGCTACTAGCATTAGAAGACCAATTGTAAGTCCAATACCTGTCATTCCAAAGATATTTTCAGGACAATGACAATGTCGCAGCTTTTATTTCCCAGTGCCCAGCTAAGAATTATTGGAACAAGGTATTCATCTTCACAATTTGAAAGGTTAAACATGTTATAGTCAGTGAAGTTCTTATCTACAATGAAAGTGATGCTGCATTCATGATTAGCCCATAATCTTAATGGAGTGTTCATAGTTTGCGCCTGAAAAGAAAAATTCGTATATTCTTTGTTTATATTAGTCTGGCAGCAACCGTCAACGCCTGAGCATCTTGAAGAATTGATAATATTTGAATGATAATTGAAGATAGTTGAACACGTAGACACAAAATCTCCATTATTTTCATCCGTCAAGTATGCTGAAATGTCACATCCAATGGCTATGAACTTGTTTCTTGTTCGCGAAAAGCTATAGACCTCCGTTGAATCACCATATCCTGGAGGTTCTAAACACTTTCCTTGCCCTGTTTTTTATTATCAAAGAGATAAGGAGAAAGAGGAATCATCAATCCTATATGCCCGTCTTCTTCAATCGCGTAGATCTTATACTCGTCTAACATTGCAGAATTTGATGTTTCATTACAAAAGATGCAGAAATCTTCGCTTAAGGAACAATCTTTCCTATACCAAATGGATAAGGAATGGTCAGATTCCCACATTTCTGATGAGGACAGCCTGCAGGCCTTGGTAAAGAAGTTGCAATTTCATGTATTGAGGCTATGAGTATTAGGTGGAGTATGCTCTTGTTTAGTCTCATCTTTTTCTTTTTCTTTTTTGATGATTTTATTTGATCAATTCTTGATCAGTTGCAGATGTTTATATTCAACATTATGAGTATGGTTTGCTTGATAAATAATTGAAGCTTGGAGGATATTGTGCATATGACAAAAGGAAGAAATTATAGCCATAGCTTTTTCTAAAGTTTAAAAGAGGCAAATTATTGCTCCATTAGGCATAAAAAAGTAGCAAATATTAATATTCCATGTTGGCAGAACCATGTCCTCAAGTCTTGCTTTGAAGATAAACACATTTGTTTTTGGAGTAAAAGCTTAGAATGCTTAATTATGATGGAAATAACCAAGAAGCTATGAGTTCTTGGCCAAAAGACATTAAAAAAAGAACATATCCGTTGAAGATCTTATAGAAATTTCGTCACTAAATCAAATCGATGCAGATCCGAATGGAAATAGAAACAGACATCTTAATATTATCAAAACATGTTTATATAATAATAGTTACTTTGAGTCATATATTTGACATTTATTATGCTCTAAATCAGTATTTTTTTAATAAGGTCGAAAATGACGACGAACATGATCATCAATTGACAGTTAAGAATGATGATTTAAATTCAACGGAGTTGGACGAATTGGTTGTGAATGGTATGATTTTTTTTTTTTTTTATAACAATACAATTGTTGTTGATGGTATGATACTGTAAATATTAATGGAATTTTAATCAATTGGACTGAATGTGAATACCTATTAATATTGATTATTATAGATGTGTTCGTAACTCTTTACAGTTGTTATAATCTAAGTTTACAACTGTTATGTTACAAGCTAACAGTTGTAGTATTGATCGTTGTGCTTAACATTGACAATAATTAATTGACTTGATATCTTTTACATTTGTTATATAGGCTCTATTTGGATTGGGTTTGGGTTTGAGACCCAAACCTAAGGAAATATCTCGATATGGGACCGAGTCCACGTGTGGGCTAATGTGGTTGATTTGGCACATCCCTGCAGAATGAGGAGAGAGAAGGAAATGCAGTGATGTGGCTGAAATCTGACCGCATTAGTCCAATAGACTCAGTCCCATGACGAATAGACCTTATACCTAAATCTAGGTTTGGGTTTTGGCGGGAGAGGCTAAAAAGTGGGCGGGAAATATTCAAATTCAAATTTTTTTTCAAATAATCGGTCAATTCCAATTTTTTTCTCAAAAATTTAGAATTTGAACATTTCCCGCCAATTTTATCGGCCAAAATATAAATTTTTACGATTATTTGAAGAAAAAATCTGAATTTGAATATTTTCCGCCCACTTTTTAGCCTCTTCCGCCAAAACTCAAACCTAAATCTAGGTTTGAGTCTCAAACCCAAAGCCAATTCAAATAGACCCATAGAATCTGCCGGTGAGTTTGCAAATCAAGGGTCCTACAAAAAAATGAAAATCATGGAGATGGTGGAGGATCTAATAACCCGGAGTTTACTACATTAGAGGAGCTTCACGTATTTTATGCAGAATACAGTCATGGTTTGAGATTTGCCATAAGGAAGAATAATATGAAGTCATTGCGTAAAGACAAGACGATTATTGGATATGTTAGCTATGTGTGAAGCAAAGAGGGATATAGAAAAGGAAGCCTTCTCGACCTAGAGAACCATATAATGGCACTTACTGATGCACTGGTCACCGAACTGCGAGAACGTTGTCATGCTGAGGTGAGGGTTGATTATAAGGCTGAATTCTTGGTTAAATTTTAACCAAATTAGGCGGGTTTACGAAGTTACAAAGTGGGTTAAAGAGTATAATCATCCTCTGCATCCCCTGGAGTATAGCTAGTTCTTAAAATCAAATAGGAACATTAGCAATATTCAAGGAATGGTTGTTGAGATTAATAATAGTAGTGAGTTTCTATTAGGGTCAACCTGCAGGCTTTGGTAAAGAAGTTGCAATTTCATGTAATGAGGAAAGTATTGAGGCTATGAGTATAAGGTGAAGTATGCTCTTGTTTAGTCAAATTTTTTTGATGATTTTTTTTATTATTATCAATTCTTGATTAGCTGCAAATGTTTATATGCCAAATTATGAGTATGGTTTGCTTCTTAAATAATTGAAGCTTGGAGGATATTGTGCATATGACAAGTTTGAAATGACAAGAGGAAGAAAATGATAGCCATTGCTTTTTCTAAAGTTGAAGGGCAAAAAATACTATGTTCCCATTAGTGTGTTCCGTTTTATGTTTCACGAATAGATAATTGTTACATATTAACTTTTCTCTTATGGGTTTCACTATTTCTTTTAGATTATATATTTTTTAATTAAAAAATTAATGCATGTCAATTTTTTATTAATAAGGAGAAGAAATAGACATTGAACGGAGAAAGAAAATTCCTCAGTACATTATTGCTCCATTATGCATAAAAAAGGTAGCAAATAGTAATATGCTATGTTGGCAAAACCATGTCCTCAGCTCCTGCTTTGAAGATAAACACATTTGTTTTTGGATGAATGCTTTTGGAGTAAAAGCTTAGAGTACTTAATTATGATGGAAATAACCAAGAAGCTATGAGTTCTTAGCCAAAAGCCATTATAAAAAATAAAAAATAAAAAATAAAAAAACTTCTAGTCGTGTTGTGTTCCTAGAAGAAAAGTTTATCATACAAATCATATGGTCAACTTTTAGTGGATTGCAAATTATCTTTTTAGATGTCAGACTAAGGTGATTATTGATTAGATTTATCAACTAGATGATGATCTAATATTATCGGGTCATATTTCAGATATTATTTGTAATACTTTTAAGGAATTATTTTTTTCTAAAATATTCTATGTACACCGGTAATATAATGTTTTGACTTATATTTTAATCAAATCCTAAGGGAGGCATAGTTGCTCTCCTATTAATAAGGGATCTTCCATATTTTCTTTTCCCATATGTAATATCTGAACCAACACAAGTTGGCTCAATTTGTAAGGATTTAACACGTTTTATAAAGGTCAAGTGTTTAATTCTCGCTACCGACGTGAAGGCTGTGTTAGTAGGTGATCTGTGAGTACCCTTGTAAGCGATCTGTGGTCCCTAGTAGAGCTGTCATAATGAGCATATGCCCGCGGGCATGCCTGCCCCGTGAGATTAATGGGCGGGTATGGGGCTATTAATTTCATACCCATTTAAATGCGGGTATCAACGGCATACACATGCGGGTAAAGGGTTATGCGTGTATGGGCGGGTTGCAACCGGGCATGCCCGCTTTATTTTTATTTTTTATTGTTAATTTTGGATATGGATTAATAAGGCTATTCAGTCTTCTCCAAACTGAACAATAGTCATATATCCCCACTATCTTCTTGCACGCATTCTTACCAAATATAAGAGTCATCTTCTTCCTAAAAATGTACAAACTCAAATATGTGTACGCAATTGGATTCATGATTTCATCTATTAAGGTAACTAAATTATGTTCTAACTTATCATTTATCATTTACCATTTATAATGTTTTAACTTCTTAATATGTGTGTTTTATATGTGAAGATGATGATGAGGAATCAACATTGTCTAACGTAGATTCAAATAATACTTCTAGTGTTAATAATCTAGATCAATAGATGGAGGATATTAAAAAACAATATCTATTCTTTGTTGCTTTGACTTCAATAATATGTTTGTTAATTTTGGACTGTTGATCTTGAATTATTTTTTAAATTGTGGAGTTTGATTTGATTTTTTTTAACTACTTTGGATATTGTGGAATTTGATTTGATTGTTCTTGAACTATTTTGCATTTTTATTTCCCCTTCATAAGCCCATAAATTGTAAGTGAATGAGAAACAATTGCATTTTGTTCATTTTTCGGATTTGATATTTTTTTTTTAAAAAAAAAAATTAATAATAAGGAGCATTTGGCGGGCGGGTACTGGCATTTTTCGTTAAAAATATAATAAAATATGTTTTACAATATTTTTTAATGTTGTAAGGAATTTGATCCTAGTTCTACTAAATCACAAGTTAGACACTTAAATACCAGACTATAACCTAAATGGCTATATCACAGTATACATATGACAGTTTTGAGATTTTTAAATAGATTACGAATAGAAAATAACTGATATTCTTTACCTAATAAGAGAATCTGATAATTGTGTGTGTGTATATATATATATATATATATATATATATATATATATATATATATATATATATATATATATATATATATCGTCTGATCCCTAAAACATAAAAATTACTCCACCTACCCGTGATTGAATTCACGATTTTAACTTGATACAAAAGTTAAAGAGAGTATTTGACTTTTAAATAATTTTCTAACTTACCTTTCTTAATTAAGAAAACTTCGTAGTGAAACCATGTTTTGATATAGTTTTTTTTTTTTTTTTTTGCTAAGTGAAAAAAGAAGGTGCAAATGATGGTGACCAACACCTCCAACTACCTTATGTTCGGACTTTTGTGTTCATCAGCGAACATATCAGACTTAACTGAACAACCAGCGCAAGCACTGACCCCGTCAAAGTAGCACCAACATGGGACAAGTATAATTCCTAGAAGCCGACAGCACCAGCCAAGATTCGAACTCATGACCTCGTCTTTACCAAACCACTTGGGAGTAAGCTTAATCAGATGAGATTAGTGGTGAGATTACGCGTTAGTAAGAATATTTTCTGAAATCAAGCCTTCAACTAAAGGATAGTGGACCCAAGAAATTAGTGAAACGCCTCCCATCAGTCGAGCCGATGGGTCACTTTGATTAACATACTCCACAATTCCTGTCGGATCGGAAGGTGGGTGTTGTCATGGGTCGTCTCTCGAGGGTCATTCGAGTGACCTATAACAGGGCCCTGGGGGCGTGGGTATCGCCTTTTTTGTGTACAAGAAATTAGTGAAACGCCTCCCATCAGTCGAGCCGCTGGGTCACCTTGATTAACATCCTCCACAATTCCTGTCGGATCGGAAGATGGGGGCCCTGGGGGCGTGAGTATCGCC
Organism: Vinca minor; assembly: GCA_026122235.1. Taxonomy (NCBI): domain Eukaryota; kingdom Viridiplantae; phylum Streptophyta; class Magnoliopsida; order Gentianales; family Apocynaceae; genus Vinca; species Vinca minor. The sequence continues at coordinate 2,033,105 of JAOCZM010000278.1, read as the reverse complement.
TTTTTTGTGTACAAGAAATTAGTGAAACTTCATTAGATTGAGAGAGTACCATTAAGGGTTATCAGATAAAAAATTTGACGTCTGAGATTACTTGGGTCTTAATAAATATGATAAAGAAGGTGCTAAATTAAATAATCTCAACCGTCAAATTTTAGATCCGACGATCCGTAATTGTTCCGCACCGGAGCTGGAGTGCACTTTGGGATACTTGGCTGCGGGACAAGGTTAATTTGGGGATATGGGTCAAAAGTAATTTCTCCGTCAGATTCACTTATAAGTTTGAAATGGCTATTAAGAGGTGTATTCAATTCGGATTTTAAAAGTTTTTAATTGATTTTCAAAAGTATATGGATTCTGCTGATTGCATGCATTGTTTTAACTCTATTCAGATTATACACAAATTATATTAGATTGATTTATCAATATTTCTTTTGATTTATAAAGTCAATAGATTACTTAAATAACAACAAAAAATAAAGAAAAAACTGATTCATTGGTGTATTTGTATTATACAGATCCAGCGGTGTTGAATTTTCAAAGTCAACATATGTTTATCAATCTTTTTTATTTTTGGAATCAAATAATTTTGTCAAAAATTTAAAAAGTTTGGTGGTGAGTCTTTGATCTGTTTGGAGATCACGAAACTGCTGCCATTTTTTGATTTTTTTTGTTCAATGCTTGTATAATTTACTTATTGGTATTTTTTTTCTTTGGCATAATTAAGGTATGTTTTGTTTGAATTCTTTTTTTCCTTCGATTTTCTCTTTCGGGGAAATGAAATCAATGTTTGAAAAATAGAAATTTGTGGGTAGATAGAGAAGAAATTGGTTGATTTCTTTAATTTATGTTTGTAGATGACCAGAAAGAATATTAAATGGATATTATGACAATATATATTATTTTGGGGAAATAAACATTTCGTATTGAGTTTTCTAACGATGTGAAAATTTTCCTCATACTTTTTTTTTTTGTGTTTGGACATTTTATTTATTTTTCTTTTAATTTTAAAGAAATGGGATTACTAAAAAAATTTGTAATCTTAGATAAAATTATTAAGGACATTTAATTTTAATATTAATGAGAGATTCTCAACATCTTGAGGGAAAAAAAGAGATTTCACAATAAACATTTAGGCCTAGGAAATCCATCAAAATCCTCCATTAATGAAATCTATGAGAATCTATAGAGTTTTGAATATCAATAGATGTCAACAGATAATTTATAATCTGAATTGAATACTCAAAATTTTAATGGACTTTTTAAAAACTAAATTGAATACATATGGACTTTAAAACTCCTATAATGCCTAGATTGAATACACCCCTCTAAGTGTCGAGAAACTAATTCTAATAGTAAATCTACTCTTTCTGAGAGTAAAAAATGGATAGTTCTGATATGGACCAGGTCCATTGGATCATGCGGTGCAAAACTGACCACATCACCATAAAATGAGGAGAGAGACAATTTTGTGATGACGTGCTTAATTCTGGACAACAAGGTACATGTGGACCTGATCCATATCAGAAAAATCTGTAAAAAATTTAGGAATTTATTATAGTAAGCTCACGTACCACAAAATATTGCAAAATTTCATATAGAGAGTCGCGATTAATATCGACCCGGCTATGGTGGGTTCAACTCCTGCAGAACCTCAATCCTACCATTGGATGAATTCCCTTCAGATTCTACGGCCAAGAAAGGAACGCTTTGCAACCAAATAAAAAGCGTGTCACACACAATAATCTAACCCATAAACCCCCATACGGCTCTTGCTTCGTCTTCCTCCCCACAATGACCTCCGTATTTAATGGCGATTAACCACATTCCCATGAAAATCAACCATTAAACTTCATCAATACCTATTAATCGGTAACCTCCCACACGTTCACCCCAATTAATCGACCTCCTACTGCTTCGTCTTCCTCCCCACGATCTCTTTCACCATTAATGGCGATTAACCACCTTTCCACGAAAATCAACCATTAAACTTCATCAATAACTATTAATTGGGTAACCTCCGCACACGATCACCCCAATTAATCGATCACACACATTTCGAATAGTATAAATAGAACAGTGAAAACTAATTTGGGTAAAAAATTGCAAAACCAAGGAAAGCTTACAGCGATTTTACAATGTCGTAATATTTATTCTTCTATTGATACATAATTATGGAGCAAAATAAACAACTTATTCAAGTATCCAGTGGTTTTAAACATATTGTAAACCTCAACAATCAGATTCTGAAGAACAAATCTGCATACAAAAAGAAATTAGACAGTCTTAAAATGTCAGGTTTTTTTGGATTCACTTATATAAAATTGTCTAAAATTTCTGGGGATGCGTGCAGGTTTTTTGCTGAAAACTATGACCCTGATGAAAAATGTATACTACTCTCTGGTGGCCGTAAGCTGTACATTACAACATCGGATATTGAGCGAGTATATGGTGTGAAAAATAATGGGGAAACCTTAAATGAAAACCTACTGTCAGAAGTACCATGAGCTAAGAAATACTGTGCAAAAACTATAATGTAAAGATCAGCAAAAAAGTTTACATGAAGGAGGAACTAATGAAAGAATTGTTGGAACAAGATGAAATAGAAGCTGATGACAAGTGGTGTTTCCTATACATCTTGTTTGTAATGTCTACAACAATGTTAGCGGATACTACCGACAGCATGAACATGATGTATGCAATCATGCTGGAGCCGTTGACAGATGCAAAAAAATACAATTGGGCAGAGTATTTTGTAGCAGTGATGCACGAAAGAATGCAAACAAATAAAATAAAAATGTCTTTAGAACAGACGAATGTAAAGACTGTTGGAAATATGCATTTCATGATGGTATGACCTGTTTACAGTTGTTATAATTGCGAATAATAGCTATGTATTACATTGTTAATAACTGTAGTGGATATAGTTTAGTGTTTTAATCTAGTTTAATGAATGAAACTGTGTTGCATAATTTGTTTTTTTGAGGTAAATAACTGTAACATATGATCATAATAGCTATAACACATGTAGACAATAAATATTAGAAGTGGTGGCAAGTAATAATGAAAACTATAATGTTAAGTTGCAGAACATATACCTATTATGTTAAAAATTACAACATTAAAAGATTCCAACTTTACTGTAAATAACTGTAACTTTTGTGTATAATAGCTATAACATATGTGTTTAATAGCTATGTGTTATGTACATAATAGCTATGTGTATATATTAGACTTTTATATTGTTTTAGACCGTTGACCAGTTTTATACTATTTTCCAACACCTTATAACAAATTCATTATCTTGACTACGTTACCGGATAGCAAATATCAAGACTCACAACAACGTCAAAATACTGGGACAATCAAAATGTCTTGGTTAAAATGCACAACAATCGGGAGATTGGATTCTCAAATGTGGAAGAAGGAATTTATGTAGGTGAGGAGAAGGAAGATGAATCCGACAAAAATGAACCCGTTAAAAAAAAAAAAAAAAAAAAGAGGAAAAGATATTCTACATGTAAACCGTACACTGGAAGAATTATATAACCTTGAAAGGAAATATGAAGAAAAGCTGGAGTGTATAAGAGAACAGATTATTTCAATGAAGGCCCAAGATGAAATAGAGCCACCACTAGAAGCATTCTTTGTTGTAGAAAGAGTGGACAACCCAATAACAATAACATATTCAAGAAGAAGGAGAGCGGTGCCAGGAGAAGATCAACATCGAAACAACCCGGCAAATGATGATGAAGAACCTGAGGTATGTGCAACATAGCTATTTATTGTATTCATAATAGTTGTATTACATGTGTCTAATAACTATTATTTATTTACAAAATCATTATTTGGGAAAATATCTTTTCCAAACTGTTTGGTTTGTAAAAACAATTTTGTTTTGTATTATATTAGATTGACCATGCAGTTGAAGAAATTGAAAAAACAGAAAAGGTAAAAACCCCAAGTGAAAAGATTATATTGGATGTGGAAAGTCATGTTATCAATATCAATTATAAACCAATTGCAGATGCTGTTTTTGCATTTCTTGAACCGTGGATGAGAGATGCTTTACCAAGTGAAAAGATACCTACGTTCCTGCCAAATTTCGAGTGGGGATCAGTACCAGTACAACATAGCAACAGTCCTAACAGTTTGTGGTGTCTTCTTACTGAGCATGATGGAACGCTGGGAAGGGAGCCTTTTATCCAATTGTTTTTTGATATGGCCGACCGCCGAGTACGATGCTGGAAAGCGGAAAAACATTGGATCGCAACTGATGAATCATCAGAGAACACAATTCTAGAATGGAACAAATCACAAGCAAAAGAATTGAAAATTAGCAAAATTTAAATGTAATGTTTTTTAATTATAATCTGGGAATTTGAATGTTTTTTAATATATAAATTGTGACATTAATAGTTATAAGCTACCACACTGACAGACATCCATTATAAACAAAATATATTCATACTACTGTTATAATTCAGTTTTCATATATGAAACTGTAGTATAACCTTGCTAATTTATTTCTATGTATTAATTCTTAAACCAAAGTACCAACTAATAACATAAGGTTGTAAAAGGTCAGTATGGTAGCCACCGTTTCCCCCGTTGTGCCAGGAGGGTGCAGGGAATTTTTGACAAGCCAATTTGAATGAATGACCATATGTTAAGAATTAAGAAGAAGGTATTAGGAAAAAAGAAAAACTTCATCACTATATTCTACCATAAATTAAAAGAACACTGTAATATAATTACAATAACAATAGTTATTAGACAGAGATAACATTAACATAAACATTAAAACTTGGTTTTGAATAATAAAAAAAACTGTCATTTGTCACGACAAATCAATTGAATAAGAAACAAGAATTGACTGGCTGTCAAGCAATAAGGTGAAAGAAATTGGTAATTTAAAATTAGCGATAATGGAATTATCCATCGAAGGAATCAAAGAAAAAAAACAGAGAGGAAAAAGATGAAGAAGTGCAATTAGGTTATTTTTTCCCTATATTAACACACGATCATCAGAATTGGGAGGATAAAATAGAAAGATTCACAAATTAATCCAATACACGTGTGAAAATAATGATAAGATCGCGCCCAAATCGCGATCTTATTATACCAGCGCATAAAAAGCGCGGGACAGCAAGTTATTCAAAAACCGGTTGTGTGATGTGCACCATGGGCAGCAGAAGTAGCCTTGGATGCTGGATGAAGAAGGAGCAGATCAAACAGCCCTAAATCGGTGTTAGATGTGCTGAAAATCTTCTACATCAGCACTGTAGCCGCGATCGATTAATATCCTTCCAACAAGAACTAAGTTAGCAAAATGGATACCCCTTTTTTCACCGGTTTGCCAATTATGTGGTGAGACGAATGATGATTGGTACCATAGACTTTTCATTTGTAAAATATCAAGGGAGGCTTGGCGCGTATTTTCTTTTTCCTGATTTTAAAGACTTATTTCAATTTGTTCCGTCTGTTTATGGAGATTACGTGATTTTCTTTATATTCTGTCTTTGGAGTGTATGGTGTAATATGAATAATGTAATTTTTCAAGGCTAAAACCGTACGCCAGCTGAAATCTGGAAATTAGCGGCAAATTTGGCTCATGATGAATTTTTGAAGAACAATCTGCACCTTACACAGGTAGTCCCAGCTCCATTGATCCCCATTAGCTTTCTGACCGCTACCGCAAGCCAGAATGGTTAGCAATGTTGCAGCTGCTCATAGCCATCATTTATGTTATTCGAACTCTTCGTACATGCTTGTCGTATCTGTGTCAACACGACAAGACATGAGTATAGATATAGCATATTTACTGGATCTGGTCAACGCCGATCAGACATTTTGTTTTATATATTTAAGTAACCGATACCTAAATATATACACGTACCCGACATCTGTACCCGAGTCCGAGCTAACATAGGCCATCATTACCCAAAAGGTAAGCTGATCATGCAGTCACCTACTGAAGCTCTTCATTTCCCAATTCATAAACATCATTCTGCTCCCAAAGGCAAGCAACCACTTTCTTTGCATCCTGGAAGCTTACACACTCTCCATCTCCCGAACAAATGGAGACCATGACCATACTTGAAAAGTTTCGTTTTTGGATCCTTTCTTGGTTTTTCAGGGTTGCAGGTTGAGAGTAATTGCAAAATAACTATAGACAAGTTAAGGAGAGTAACTCTTACTTAACCCCTTAGGCCATTTTTACTACTCTGTAAACTCTCATTTATCCGCTTCTCAAGCGAGTCTTCTCTTTGTAACGCATCATCAGGGCCGGCCCGAGCCCATATGGAGGTGGTGCAACCGCACAGGAGAGAGTCCTAAAATTTTCAAGTATAACCTGTTTATATGTTAAGCTCAGCCCAAATATCCAAGCTACCATGTAGCCATCCATGTCCAAATATCCAAGAAAGCATATTTTGTAGTTTTATAATGTCATATTTCGTTTATTTTAAAAATTGTAATAAGTTGAAAATGTTAATTTCATACGAAATGCCCCATTTTTAATTTTCGCACAGGACCCCCGAAATGTTAGGACCGGCCCTGCGCATCATAGCAACAAACCAGAACATTCTATGTTTTAACTTTCATTAGCGGGTTATCCCTTCAATGCATGGATGAGTACGGTGTATGATGTAATTGCTCCCTTTATTATTTTCAATGCACCATAAAGTCTCGTGTTTACATTTTAGAAAAAACGCTGAAAGTTATTTTTCTTGATAGTTACAAATTGATTAGCAGTCGTCTAACAATTGAGTTGGACATTTCAAAAGAAAATAAAGCAATTTGAGTATTTTTATGTAAAATTAATTAATTAACTATTTTCAAAGAAAAACAACTAGTTTAAAGAGAAAAAAAAAAGGCATTTCTCAACAAATAGATAAAAAGTAAATGATTGAGAACTCTTAGCGTGTGCCGAGAAAAACACAATTTACCATCTTTACCTAATTGAAACTTTACTCTTTTTTAACCAATATAATCATAATAAATAATAAAAACTAGGTCAACCTCATAAAGTCTGTATACACGAAAATATGAAAACGACTCTCTTCCCCCAACGACCAATATTATAAGAGATGAGTCATAACATAACTTCTCTGTTAGCCCTCAAATGAAAGTAAAATTCTTGTATGAATTATGTGCATACCAACTTTGTGGTACATAATTAATCACATTATTACATCATTCTTTAATAGTAATATTGTCAGTTCTGAACAAAAGTTATTAATCCATATCACAGATGTCTTAAACATTTTGGGGATTCTGTGCTAAATTTTAAATTGAAGTTCCACGTAAGCTAAATTTTAACAATGAGTCTCTACATAAACAAAGAACAATAACTTTCATTTAAATATAAAAAAAAATCATTACAATCATAAAATATTTTAAACATAATTTTAAAAATACAAACATTTTTTACCATTCTTCAACAATATATATATATATATATATATATATATATATATATATATATATATAATATAAAATTGGGACCCCAATTTTTTGAGGCCTTGTGCAATTGAACGTCTCGAACACCATATTAACCACTCCTGACCCATATCAGGATTATCCTAATAGACATTGAACTATCTCATTCTTCTATTATGAAACAACAATGAAATTGAAATTCACGCGAGTTTCCCTTCCTCGAATATCATGCAAGGTGTCACCACTCACTTATCTTATTTTATTTTATATTTTTCCTTTTTTTTGGGGGGGTGAGGTTCACCACTCACATTTCTCAAGTACTGTTTTTTTTTTTTGATGAATAAAAAATTATCCATTAATAATAAAATGACTGGAGTCATTACAACTGAAAAAGTTCTCAAACTCTTTCTCTAATATAACAAAAGAGAGGAGTTGAGGAAGGAAGAAAGACAAACAAGACAGGAAAAAAAAATTACACAAAGTAACGGATAAAAACTCACACCCCAAGAGATGGGAAGCAACTAAAACTACTAATATAACAAACAAACAAAATATAGTCTTTCTCCGCAGCATCTTCATCGCCATTTTCGAACCCCAAAGGCGAACACTTAGTTTCAAACTATTTCATAGACAGCGATTCAGAAGAACATGAGCTTATCAACGATCTAAAGAATTGCTTAGAAAAGAGGTGGAAACTCAAGAAATGACCCAGAACAGTATTGGGTATTCAAATCTTACCACCGACTAGTCGATCTACTCGCCCCCAAGTCTTGAATCTTGATGAAAAACGCATTAGAGAAGGTCCATCGATGTTTGTGGCCAAAAGTAATTGTGAGGACACTAAAAAAGGGTAGAGAATAGCTAGATCTAACAAAAAATGGTTGGATCTAATCATGAAAGCTAAGAAATGAAGAAACTTTAAGAGGAAGAAATGGGGAGAAAAAGGAAGAGAGAAAAGACAGTGGGGAGAAGATAATAATAATAAAAGTCTCAAGTACTACTACAACTTTTGAAGTAGACCATTTCATACTTTCTAAGTCAATCACTAAATATTAAACAAAAGCCAGCAAACCTCTAACCAACAATTGCAGCGTAAAAGACTTGTACTCTAATCTTAAATAATTGTACCTCTTTAATTACACAAGGAACAAAATTTTCCACTCTTTAGTAATCCCTTTGGAATTATGAAAGGAACCAACTTGAGGAATGAGAAGAGGAAATTAAAAAACAAACAAAATGGAGCATGTAATTTAGAATCACATGGGTATTACACCACCGTAAAGCAAGAGTATCAAATCTAGCATTGAAGATTTGAATCTTTGCGATAGTTGAAAGTTAGATTTTATATTAAAATTTAGAAGTTTTGTGAAGGTAAAATTATGATACGCTTTGTCGGGTCTCTAAGGGTGCTAGTTGCACATCGTAAAGGGATTTATATTAAAATTTAGATGTCCTGTGGAGGTGAGACGCTTGGTGTGAGATGAAGAAGGAAGTGGAGGGAAGAGATGAGTTTTTCGTTTGGATTGAGGAAAAGGAGAGGAGAAGAGATAAAATGATATGATTCGGTCAATTTGGTGTTTGAATAGATAGTGAGAAAGAAACAAGAGAAAATTATCAGTTTACATAATTGTCCTCATCTTATGTCAAGACGATTATTTTAAAATAAGGATAGTTTAGTCAATATAAAAAAATTTATTTAGGCTGGTTTCTTTCTTCTCTGTTTTGTCAACTTTTGGACGGAAAGGACACCGAAATTTTATAACTAGAGATATTCCTTCTCTCTCTCTCTCTCTCTCTCTATCCTATTCATTTCCTTTCCATTATAATAAATCAATTCAAACAGAAAAAATTAAATCCACACCTCTCCTTCTATTTCTCTCAATCCAAACGGTCCGTTAGGATTATTATTATTATTGGATTAATTATAATTGAGTACCAACTGTTTTATTTTACAATTAGGTTTTCATAGTTTTTCTTTTCGTTAAATGTATTAAAGTCCTCAAAACACTCCTAAATTGAGAGCCATGTGTTACGTTTGACGGGCATCTGTAAATGTTTTTAAAATATTTTGTTAATAGATAAAAAAATACACGCAAACTATAAGTGATAAAATTAAATTAATAAAATCTTAGTGTCGATTTAAAAATACGTACAAAATTAAATGAACTAAATTGGCGTGATAAAAAAGAAAATTTTCTTTCAAGAATGTTTGAAAGCCATCCGCGTGTCAAAACAACTTAATTAGTGAATTACTTTCCAAAAGGATCCCTCTTAAAAAAAGAAAAACATGTAAAATTATTTTGTTAATATTTAGAGAGAGAAAAAGAGAGAGAGAGAGAGAGTTGCAGATCTGCTGCAAATTGAAAGATACCATCGACACACAGAAAAAAGATACTTCCCCTTTTGCCCCCATCCCCCCCTCTCTTCTTAGTTCTCAACGATAACCTACACTTTGTTTCTTCCCAGTCTATCTAACTAGCTCATTCCAATTTACATCTTCTTCTTCTTCTTCTTTTTTCTTGTTTTCTTGTTTTCTTGTTTGTGTTTTGTATATATATAGAAAGAGAAAAATAAAATGTTTGAATTAATGGAGAGTAGCTGCTATTCCAAGGTTTTGTTTGGAGTTGTTGTTGGGCTGGCTTCTATTGATGCTCTTCTTGCTGCCCTTGCTTTTTTTCAGGTTATCCCCCTTTCTCTATTTATATTTTTATTTAATTTTTAATTATCACTACTCAGTTGCATTTCCATTTCACACACAGACACACACACACACACACACATAATTTTTTAATTATCACTACTTATGTGTGTGTGTGTGTGTGTGTGTGTCTGTCTGTCTGTTTTTTTTTGGGGGGGGTTGTTTTATTAATTGAAATGGTTTTGCTTTCTGGGTTTTGAAGTAATAGATTGTTCTTGTCAGAAAGTTGGGTTTTTTTTGTGTGGTGGGTTTGTGATTGTGCTAACAGACTGATGATTTAGTCGCATTGAAGTAGAATTTGACTAGAAAATAGCAATGTGATTGAAATTTGTGTTACTTGTTTAATGGGAAGAGCAATTTCCCTTTAGAATTCGAGTTATGGTAATGTTTTATGGGACGATAAAAGGTCATTTCTTTACTTTCTATATCAGTGTCCTTGTTATCCATAATCTGAATTCGCGTGTACATATGATTCTTCTTAAATCCAGTTGCTCTTTCCTGGTCTGATTAATTCATTTTGGTTTTTGATGACAACGTGATTAATTTTAATTTTTAAGCCATATGAATCACAAGTGACACCATTGCAGTAGTTTTGTGGTGATGCGATTTGATAACTGGAGGATGATAACTGATAAGATCTTCAAATAGTTATTGATTTTGCTTCAGCTAGTCTTATGCTAGATGAGAGTCTACATAGGTAAGTGGAGTATGGCTGTTCCTTTCATCTAGCCTGTGTTCAGTTATGGGAATTGCTTTACAGAGCAGATCATGATGGCACACGATTGTCGTGTAGTGGGGTAGTTCATGCATGTAAAGTATTAGGAAAGACACGTGGTTGGTGCCGCATCTCTTTTGTGAATGTAACGCATTTGTGCCAGTTGTGCTGGTTCGTAGAAGTCCAGTTTCTATTGAACACAGTAAGAGTCTTTGCATTTTGCTTCGTATTTTCACGATTATTTTAATGTGTTTTTCAATCTTGGTAAATGAGAAACTTTGCTCACTATTAAGGGATACGTTTTATTTTTAGTGAACATTTAATGAGCTTGATGTGAAAACCTTAGAGAAAGAACCTAGATTAGGATCTACATGGGTTAGCAGAGTATGAGTGTTCCTTTCACCTAGTCGGTGTTCAATTATGGAAATTGCTTTACATATCAGATCATGTTGGCACACAATTGTCATGTAGTGGTATAGTTCAGGCATTGAAAACGTTACAGAATACACGTGGTTGGTGCCACATCGCTTTTGTGAATGTAACGCATGTGTGCCAGTTGTGCTGGCGAGTATAAGTCAAGTTTCTATTGAACACGGAAAGAATCTTCGATTAATTTAAGCGGTTTCTGAATATTGGTAAATGAGAAAAAATTGATTAGTATTTGATTTTTTGGCAACTCAGAATCTAGACTCTATGCTATCATGCTTGCTGAAACCTTTTCGGCTGGTAATCTTTTAGGTTGCTTTCTGATTAATTTGTTGTATATGCAAGAGTACGGAGCGTAAGAGTACGAAGCACTTGTCTGTTTGAACGTATTTTCCTAATGCTGTATTTGGAAATATTGAACTGCCTAGGGAAGTATAAATATCGCGCACTAACCTAGCCACGTGTATATTCACCTTGTTTTACAGATTCTTTTTCAAATAACTTCAGCTAATCCTTGCTAGGAGTATTTGTGGTTTTCTGAGGCTGGCTTTCACCACCTATATTATCTATTACAATTAGTGTTATCAATCTCGGATAGCGGCGCGTAGAGACTCTTTGGAATTTTATGTACGTGATTTACCAAAAATTCAAGACACATCCAAAATTTCAAAATTAGAGATACATTGGTCTTGTTAATAATTAAACATAATTAGAAAAACTTTCAATATTTTTTTATGAGAGGAAGTGTTGATATGCGATGTCAGCCAATCCAGTTTTTTTAAAATTAGGGGTTTTTAAGGGCAGGATGATTTCCAATTTACTCTTAAAGTTATACTCCTATGGAGGGTAAAAATTGATTTTTAGCCCATATTCCCAATAGCGGCGCTACTTGCCGCTATTTTTCCCGCTATCCCACCTGCTACAGCCGCTATGGTGATCTGTTCCGCTATGAGGGTCTCCGTAGCGGCCCCTACTGCTCCGCTCCACTACACCGCTATTTGCCGCTATTGATACATTGATTAAAATGGAAGAAATAATGGATCTTATATCGAATAACAATGAACACCATTTCCAAATTGAACCTTTCCAAGACCAGGAAGTCAAATCCACATCCTATTCGAGTTACTCACAACCTGTAATTAGCTAAGTGCAGGCTGCTGAAGTCTCTAAAACTTCTGAAGGAAATGCACCTCTCCGCCTTTTAGTTTCTAGGTCATTTGGGCTTTTCTTCATCTAAAATCATGACGATTATATTGCTCTCATACATCCCTCATTGAAATCCACTTTTGCTGATAATGCTCGAGTCTGTACTGAAAAAACTCTCTTTTAACAATTACTTTTACCTTGTTCATAGGAAAGAAGGAAACTGTATCTGTTTGAAATTCAAAATCTACAGCTATGATATTTCTGTTTCTTTCAGCCAGATTTATGTACCAGGTGAGGTTATGTATGAAATGCCAGTGAAGACCATTGTTGTCTTGCAGAGTTACAATAATAACATTATGCTGTCGTGATCCCAGCTAGTACTTTCTATTTGTTTCCAACACCCCAGCATGAGTGTGCTAAGTCCTACATAGTTGTTATTTTAATTTTCTTAGGCTTTTGTATTGTTCTTTAGAATTGTAGACTTCCAAGGGGGTTTAGAAACTTTGTTCACAATTGACGGAGAACATTAATGAGCTTCACGTGGAAACCTTTGAGAAAATTTTGTAAGAAAATCTGCACATAGAGCAGGCTGATAGAGAGAGAACTTTTTTTCTAGTGTAACATGAAGTTTATCTATATAGAGTTTCTGGGGTTAATCTTGTTTTCAGTCTTGTGTTTTAGGAGGCTACTTTAGCTCATGAGGTTCATGTGCTATATTTTCCTAGATCACTAACCTTTTACAGATATATTTCTTCATCTTTTTTTTTGTTATTTTGAAGATGAATTTTGAATTGAAAAAATTGTTGTCAAAGCTAGAGGGTGGCAACCTTCGTCAAAAGTCAAGTTAAAATAATTTTGTTTTCAAATGCCATTAAATCTTATGATCTTATCATGATAGAAGGAATTAATGTCTATGCTAGATTGCTCAATTCTGAAACCTAGAGTGGCTTAATAGTTTATTAGGAGTTGTAAACAGGTATGGGAAGCACTTAAATATAAAATGCTCAGGTTTCTAAGGATTACAGTCTTGACAATGTTATCTTTGCTGACATTTCTAAGCAAATTTTTTAATTCGTTATTACTAAGGAAAAGCTTGAAAAAGTACAATTTCCTGTTTTGCTTGTTTATGTATATTTTTGTAAGTTTTTTCTTTTAGTTTTCTAGTTAGGTGAATGAGTAAGTAATGTTTCTTGACATCGTAAAAGGGGTACTAAATTGAGGAACATTTAGCAAATGAAATGAGAGTTCTGAGTTCCAATAGTTCAAGCCTTGCAAGTTAGTAAGGCTTACTATCTTGTCTAGATACCAAAGAACACATTCCACAAGAATTGCTTTGCCACATTGATTTTTCGCTCGATCTTTTTGGAATGCAGACCCTTCTGTTCAAGCTGTAATGGACAATGAACGTATAAGTTGTCTGCAGGGCCTTGAACATATTCTTTCAGCCATATTCTCCAATACTGCAGCACCTCCAACATTAAACAAGGTCTAACCGCAATGTTTAGAAGGAGGGATCATCATTGCTGACAACTTGCTCCACTCTGATCATTAAGGAAGCAAATTTAGGCGGATTCTTTAGTTTCTCACAGTTCCAATTAGAACTGATTTCTTATTCATCGAAAGCAATTCTCTTCTGTCAAATAGAAGCAGGTTCCCTAGGGCATTTTTGTTCTTTGTTGCAGAAGTACTTATGTGGTAAGGCATAAATTGAAATAATTGTAAAAATGTGTTGTTCTGCAATGATGCTGAAATTGTTACTGAGTAAGCTTTTATTATGTATTTTGTTGAATCCTTCTAATTTCTTTATCATTTTTGTATTACAGCTATTGAGGATTCATTCAAGAAGTTCACATCTTGGCTGGACCCGTCAGAAAGTAAGCAACCCAATGTTTCTCCATTCTCTGGTGGCATCTGAACTCGACTTAGATACTTAAAAACTTTTCTGTAATCGCCAAACGTCAAGTTTCCTACTTAAAACATTTGCACAGTTTTCCAGTAAACATCCTATTTTTCTGTTATTTCCAAAAGTTAAGGTTATCCCAGGATGAAACTTATATTTTCCATTACTTGAAATGGAAGTAGTTCATCTACCTTGCAAATTCCCTTCTTTTCTGTGTGTATTGGCTCTCACCTTGAGAATGTCAAGGTAGCCGTTAAAACCATTTGGATGTTTGTTTGCAGGTTTTTCATCTACTGATCGGGTCATCTAATTTGGGTAAGAATTGCAATTTTCTTGATGATTATCTTCTTTTTATTTATTTATATCTGACAAACTTATTTTCAGCTTGACGAAGTCTTGATAGGTAATATTTGTAGAAGAAGGGTAGCATGTTCCATTTCCAGTGCTTGTTGATCTGCTATCCATTGTTAATTTGTAAATTTCAAATAATTCACATCAGGGTACAAATATAATCACTTTGGAAAGGAAAAAAAGATATTGTTGACATTCTTTCTTGTATCCTCATTGGTTAGATTTCTTAAGCTCATCCATCCAGGCATGCAAAGTACTTCAAAACATACTGACACTTGCCTTGAACTTCCTCTTGGACTAATCGATTTCTCTCAGTACCACTTTAACAAATTATAATGGCAATGTCTATTTCTATATGAACCTGCATTACTTACAACAGCATTGTGAATTCAAGAGAACATACTCTGGAACGTCTTCTGTTTTCTTTCCCTAGAAACTTATGACAAAATAGAGAAGTACTTCTGTTTTTTCAGTCAATCTGTTAGTGACTCCTCTGTAATGTAGCTGGCAACTGAACCAATAAAAATAACAAAGTTGCGAGGTGAATTGCTTTGTCAAAGTTTAGATGCTTTTCTGGATTGATGAAAAAGCATGTAATCTACTAGATGGCTTGTTGTAATTGTAAGGATTACAGAGTTTAATATATTCTCCAAAAAGAGAAATAATGATGGAAGGAAGACATCAGAATGAAAGAAAAGCGTAGGCTGAAAATTATCATGCTTACAATGCATGAATGATATTTGGTCATGGGCATATGTCCGACCGACATGTTCCATCATGTCGAGGGCCTGTTGTGAATATAGCCTGCTCAATTGATTATTCAGTTCTAGACATGTTTTTTTTGCTTGTTAAGCCATAATTATCCCGTCTATATATGTATTAGTTATTATGATAGTGTAGTTATACTTTTTACATTTGCAGCTTCTTTCATATCCTTCAATATCAATGTATTTTCGGGCTTCCAATCTTAGCACTGGTCTTTACCTAGTCCGGGGTGTGGACTTTTATCTGTTATCATGGTGGTCTCCACCATTGTATAACTTTTATTTTCTTTTTATCTTTTGATTGTAATGGCTTCGGCTATTTTATGATTAATGGATAATTTCTTATTTAGCAAAAAAAAATATCTTAGCACTGGGAAAGGGGAGCACTTTGAATGGTGGACAAGTATGTTTGTATGGGAAAAGACCAAACTAAATGTAATTGATCTGGAAGTAAGGATCTTTTAGTTTCTTCGGTAAAAGGCGATGTGTTATGGTAATGAAGGAGGTATATTAGTACACATCATATAGAGACCACTGAGGAAGCAAACAAAGCTTTTGTACATGACTTCGAAATCCATAATTGACGCATAATAGTCTCTGTTCCTTTAATTGCTGTGACATCAGGTCATGACTGATTTACTTAAATTAGTAGCTTGATAATTTTCTAAAACAAACTCTTCTATTGTTCAGAATAGATTCGCTTAGAGTATTGTAGTGTTTTTGTTTGTTATCTACTTCTAAGGAATAATAGATCTCATTTACTACTGGCAGGTTACTTTATTTATTTTATCTTAACTCTCGTTGCTGCTTACAAGGGTTGGGCTTACTGGTCACAATTCTGCGGTTTCTTTTTCATGGGTATGTATAGTTTTTGACCTCTTGCAAGTTCTACAGCTTGAGTAATTTGTACGTTTGATTATATCACGTGGTTGAGTGTAACAATTGTTTTTTATTTTATTCTGCAGCTTGCCCAAACATTCTACTTCTTGCCGCATTTCTTCTGCTTCTTTCATTCTGGTGAGTTATATCAATTTATTGTTATATTTTGATGAATTTGTTTTGTTGATTATATACACGGATAAATTCTGAAGTTACAGTAATTTGCTGCCCCCCACTACATCAGTTTAATTGGGGAACATTTATGAGCTATTCATGCAACCAAATCATCAGAAAAGTACTAATCTTTTTGACCCATCATGGCCTGTATATCTTTATTAAGCACATAATTCTTTATTAGCCATATATTTTGGGATGTTCTCAAACTAATTTTCTATGCATTTCATAGACAACCTACACCTTATTGGGAATTATTTTCTAGGGTTGACCTCTGCCATCAGTCAAATGATGATGATGACGACGATGATGGATACAATCCCCAGGAAGCTTTATTGGAAAAGACAAATAAAGCTCAGTCAGATGTTCGTGTGAGAAAATGTTTCTCTTTTCGAGCAATCCATGTTGGTAGTCGCCAAAAAGTTGTGATTCTGGTAAGTCAAACCAGAAAAAAAATTGCTTTCTATTCATATTTCTTAATTCTTATACAAAGTAGTTTCATGATGTCTTTTCTTTTCTTACTATAACTTGATTCATCAAATTTTACTTTTCACCAGGTAACACTGCTAGTTTTTACACTAATGGCAGCATCTGCTGTTCTAATATGGATTGGAAATGGAAAAATCCCTATTGATTCGACATTGGTGGCTCGGGTATGGATGCCTCATGGTTTCATATTTTATTTATGTTTCCAGACACTGCTTATTACTATGTAGAAATTCTAGTTAGGTTACAAATACTTTGTCCGTCCAAAATTGAAGGTCTCATTTTGACTTGGCAAAACGTTAATGAGAGTAGTTTGGTTGGTGGCCATAAGCGAATCAAGAATTAGATAGGTCAGCAGTAGGACCCATACACTAATGGAGTTTACATCCTGTAAATGAAGAATGTTAGTTATGGGAGTTCCGAGAGAAAATAAGTTTATTTTAGAGAAGTGGACATCCATTTTTGGGCAAACTAAAATAGAAATGTCGACATTTTATTTTCGACGAAGGAGTACTATCCATGGCATAAACTAAAGGTGAAATATGATGCCTATTTGTCTTTTTGAATCTTTATTTTGCTTCAAAGCTGCTCAGGTACTGGGAAAATAGTGGTGACAAGCATCATAATGGAAACTATGTATGGCCCTTTTCCTATCTAAAAAAACTATGAAGTAAAATCCATCATCTCCAACCTTGGCCGGGAGAAGCTCTACAAAGGGTAGAATACCTTCCTCGGATGTGAAGGATCAACTCTCTACATGTTGCCCCACTGTTTTTGCTGATAAGAAGTGGCATTTTCCTAACCCAGTTCTAGGGTTCATGCAAATAGATATAATTTGGGTATTTGGTGAGGGTGCGGGAGAAATTTCTGACAATTTACTTACTTTTCTATTTTATGGGTGATTCTAGACGTGGATAGAATGGAATGACAGCATCTTTAAAAGTTTAGTATGTGCATAGTGATTTTTACTTGGGGATAGAGTTAACTTTTGTTTCATTGCTTTCGGCTATATTATAACCTCGGTGCCGCCCTGTTCTTCTCCTTTCTTCTGGATCTAGGTGCCACCATTCCACCTCAACTCTCAGCGCAAAACCTGTGGATCTCTTCACCCCCTTTTCTTCTTCTCCCTATTCTCCTCCCTACTGCAGTCTCCACTTACCCATCTTTTTCTTCTTTTCTCTCACACTGCCACTTCACTCGAAGAAACAACAATTGCAACGCTTCATCAGGATATGTAATATGTTCACTGTGCGAGAAAATCAAGGCCAGTTTAAGTCAAGGGTTTGATTAGCTGCCTCATCCCCGCTGAGGAGATAGGGTGATTCAGAACTATCAATTTAAGCGTTCAGCCCACATTCACTTGAGTGAATTATTTGAAATCATCTATAAGTATTCGTTCCAAGGCTTCAACTCCCATGTCCTGCCCTTCACATAATCCCTCATGGCTACTTTCATTTTCTTCTTTGATGCCTTTCTGACTGTCCATAAGTGTTGCCATTCATAAGTTTTTAGCCCAACTTCACTGTGATGTGAGAGTTGAGAGCCACACTAAGGACAGACCGCATTACCATAACCATTTTTGTATATTTTTGACTGCTGCAAATGGTTGAGGACTGATGCCACCAGCATGCTGCCTTTTCTGGAGAAGAAGAAACGGGTCAGAAGTGTCATGGGTCAAATATATGTGTTCAAATGGTTTCGATCACAAGGGACTCGTTAACTCTCTTCTCATTTTATTTGATAAAAAATACCCCTCTGCTTAATGACTTAGCTTCCAAATGGGCGGAAAGGTTGATTTCGAGGCTTTTTATAATTTGATTGGGCATACATTATGTTTTTAGTTTGAGTGATAAATTCAAGAATCCATAATAGTTTGAGGGCCACCCGCACTTTTTGCCTTACGTTTTACTTGGTACAGTAACATATAGCTTCAATAGAAATCTACGTAAATCTCCAGCTAATCTTTCTTGGAGTTCAAAATGCTACTTTTAGATTCTTTTTACTCTCTCTCTCTCTTGTATGTGCTGAAGGACACTGACTATTGACCTAATTTTTACGCAGGTATATGTAGATATTTTTGCCGTAGCAGTTCTCTTGCTTGGAGGAGCATTGGCATGCTATGGTGAGAACTTAACATTTGAAACAGCTTCCTTAGTGGTAATATTTTAGGAATTTGAGTATATATCTTCTTTGTCATTTATAATATTGTCTGTTACCACTGTGAGTGGGATGCTATACATCAATGCTAAGTTAGATTAATCACTATTCACTTCTTATTGATTAAAATATGTGTGCTGATTGATAGAAGAAACACTACATTCTTTCACCTTTTTAAATCTCGTCTTTTATAGGTTTAATCTTGACTTTGTTCTCTTTGGTTTAGGGCTTGTATTATTTCTGAAAATGAGCAAAGTAAGATCTGAGAGGGTCTCTTCAGAAAAGTGGAAGGTACTAATTCTTTTGTATATCTTTGTTTCGGACGACAACAATTTTCCTCGTTGTACATAACACAACTGTTATACTACTTCATAGTTTAAAGAAAATATGCATTTTTAATTGATCTCTGTTGCTATTAAGGTTAGTTGTCAGGTTGTACTAATCTTTAGAATCCTGTTGGCACGAGGGGAAAAAATTCTTTGCACTCCATAAGTGAAATGTTATCTCCCTTTGGATTGAATAAATATTACTCCCTCCATCCCATTTTATTTGCTTTCATTGACAACTACAAGGGAATTAAGGTTTTGTCAAATTCCATGGTTAAATATAGTAAAAAGTCAAGAATATCATTATTTAAATCTGTTCAACAGTCATTTACTTCTTCCCCCTCCCCCTCTCCCTCCATTCAAAATCCAACCACCACTTAAATCTGTATTGGAAACTGGTATTTTTTAATTAACTGGAGTATTGAGTTGGGGTAGTAAGGGTAAAAGATCTCATAAATGCACACTTCATTTAGAAAGAGGACAAATAATTTTGGACAGACAAAAAAGGAAATGAGGACAGTTATTTTGGGACGGGGGATTACCTTTTGCATCGCTTCATTCTCAACATGTAGTTAGTGAGTTCGTTAATTTCTTAACTTAAACTTATCATCCTATTTTCTGATGATACAGGTTGCTGGTTTAGCTATTGTAACTGTCTTCTGTTTTACTTCAAATGCTTTGACTACAATATTTTCAGACATACCAGTATGCTCTTTCTCAATGCTTTTTCCAGTTTAATTTTTAATTTTAGGATGCATCTCTTAGAGTCAGTATTGCTTCATTGCAGTTCCTTTATGACTGGCATCAGCAACAAATGAGCGTTGTTCTTACCTCACTACTTCTGGTTCTGAATTACTTTATAGGTACTTGTAGCTTCTTCCTCCTAACATACATACTATTAAGTATTGAGGAATTTTTTGATTAGTTATGTTTTTTCTTTAGATGGTAACCCATCCCCCCAAGCAATCAGCTTTGATCTACGATTCATCTGTGTTAGGACCAGACTTGAACTTCACTCATACTTGCTTTGATTAGAAATGGAACAATACAATTTTATATTTAGTTTGGCCACCTGCAGAACTTCCTATTTGTTAGCTACTTTCTCTTAAGCTTTTAGTTCTTGTTGTACCAAGCGCTCTGGAAGATTTTAATCTTGAATAGGATATCATATTATCATTGTATGCTCGGAGAAATTTATGCATGTAAGTTTTTGGAAAAGTTCATTACTGAAGTTGCTTTTTGGTTGTATAGAAAAGCATCTTTGAAAATTCCCAAGAGAATGCATGTACAATAAAATCTGGTCTTCTCTTGTTCAAGATATAAAATGCTACTGAACTACAGAGGATGTAGTTGAGAATAAATCATTTTAGAGCGTAGAGAATTAAATTTTGAGTTGAGAGTTGTTCCTTTTCTTGTGGCTAATTGTAACAATTGCTCTTCTACTGAAATTACTCAAAAGTTGTCCTCCGTTTTATGGATTTCCACTATTGATGTGTTTGGCAAGAGTGAGGTAAGTACCTACTAGTGAAACCTAATTTTACTTTCTAGAATTGAAGGAATAATGGCAGGAAACTGTTTTGGACGGAAGTCATATCAACTCCATAGCTTCTTCCCTTTACAATATTCCCTTTACAATATGCCATATGTATAAGTCAATTTTCACATCGACATTTTGTGCTGCCCAATTTTATAGGTTCATCAGTGCCGTCTGCATTTCTTCTATGGGTGATGAGAGAATTACCACCTGCTATCGTAATAAATAGAGAGGAAGAATCAAGAACCATAGCCTTCATTAGTGATAGCTTGGTGGAAGTTCATCCTCAGTGCTGGACAGCTGTAACGAGTTCGCAGAATCAGGTATGGTTCTGCTTTTATTAACTAGTTAACAGTTTTATTTCCATCACCGCATGTTATGAGTTATTCCCGCATATTTGAGTTCTTTGACGCCCTTTCCTGGTTGCAACGCGCTCTATAAACTACTGAAGGAGTGGGGAAAAATATACGCAATCTAAAAGTTCTAACAATCATTTACTCTCTCCGTTCCACAATGATGGACCCACTTCACTTTCACACTGATTAAGGAAGTTAATTAATATGGTTAAATTGATGACTTCTGTTTAGTATTTTCATTATATGCCCTTCATTAATACTAAAAAAACTGATTAATTAATCATTTTTGGAACTATCACTCCTTACATTTTCCAATACTAAGATATCAAGTTATGCATTCATTCAATATTGGAAGATGGCATGAGTTTTAACATCTTTTGTGAGGAGGAAAGGTATATTGATACTCATGCACAATAATTAGGGGCGTACAAGGAAATTAATGAATTAACTACCCTTTATAAAGGGAAATAGGCCTATAATTTGGTACAGAAGAAAAGGGAAAGTGAGCCTATTTTTATGGGATGGGGGGAGTAAATGCATTTAAACATCAGAACTTACTTGTTCATCCGTCCATCTGGTGCCCTGGAAAATCTGAATGCCAAAGGCTGGAGATTGCTCCATATTAAATTCCACATTAAACATACTGGTAACTAACTGACCTTTGAATATGTATCATAATTAGAGTTAAGCACGCTGTCATGAAGTTTACCCTTTCATAACTGCATAATTGCAACCCAGAACCTACATATCCGTCGTGTCTCCAAGATTAGCTCACAATTGCCTGTCAATGCACACCAAGCAAACATGTTAGTAAAGGGTTACCTTAAACTGTAAGTGACATGTGGTGTTGGTTCTTCTAAGAATTGGTCCAATTGATTGAATCAACTTTTAGAAACTTTACCCTATTCAGTAATTCTGTTTCTTCGCAACAAAAAAAGAAAGTGGCAAAAATTGTGTTCTACAAGAAAGAGTAATCCAAATGTAAAATTTAGATTTTGGCACCACATACGGATTTTGTATAATTATTTGATGGATAGAACTCAACTCAGGGCTATAATATTTGTGAGGACTAGAATGCATAACAACAACAATAATATAACTCATTAAGTCTCAATAATTGGGGGTATGGGTGGGGGATGGATAAGAGACATACCTAACATTTAGTAATGAATGTACAAAGTAACTGCTCACAGAATGCCACTGAAACAGTAGTACTCCTATACTATCACGTTGGCTACGGAATCGTACCCTCAAATCGAAGCCAAAAGGTTTCAAAGAACCCAAGAATCATTTTGATTTATGTGCACATTACTATGCTTCTTTCATTCAGCATCTAGAGCATTTATGTGCATAAATCCATATAATTGTGAGTTCCTTCAATTTGATTCTTACTGCTTCTGTAGCTTCTAATTCTTCCAGTGGCTGGCTATGTCTATATGGGTGTGTGCTTGTGGTAAGGCAAGGGGAGGGAAAGAAAATGGTGATGGAGAGAACCTTTCAACTTATCTATTATCATCCCCTTCCCCTCCCTAAAAAACAAAAATAATAATAATGAATAAACAACAAGTTTGCAATAGTCTTGAAGAAATGGCTCATTTACTTTCTCGAATTGCGATTTTTTTTTTTTGCGAGGATTTGTTGAAAATTAAGGTTAGCCATTTATGCTGCAGGTATCAAGAGCGAGCCCTATCTGATTGCAGAATTTTTATGGAGGAGTGATTTTTGGATAAACAGTGAGATTGTGAAAGGGAAAGGTAAGGCTTTGCTGAGTTGGAACAGGAAACAAAGATATGATAAAAAGTCTTTCCAGGCACCGGAATTTCAGCCGTAAGACTGCCGTTGCCATAGCTCCTGACTTGCTAGCAGGATCTTGTTGTACATATCATCAAAAGCACATAAATATCCAAGTCCAAAAAATGGGGTTTATTGCGAATACATAAAGAATTAGAATCAGTTGTGTTCATTATACAAATGCCCTTTTTTGTTTTTTTGTTTATTGATGTGTTCCTAGTTAGAGGGTAGCTAAGTTCTTGTTTAAATAACAAGTGAATGAAAGAGCTCGGGCAAGAACTAAAGGCTTATGCGAGCAACCTGTTATGTGTAAGTACTAGTTGAGCTAGGGAGAGAGAAGGCCTTGTCTGATAGCCTTTGCCTGACCAGGCTTTTGATCCGAGCTGGGTACCTAATCACCTGCTAAGACAAGCAAAGTTAGAGATGGTGAGAGAAGACCTCAATCTCGTTCCGATGCTAAAGTTAGTTCATATACTAAGAGTAGTAAGAACTTAGCGTAATATTCGAGAGCTAGAAAGACTTGAGAGTAAATGAAGTGAGAAGACCACTATTTATAGTGGGCATTGCCCAACGGATTTTTTCATACCTTGTACGGTCCGAGGTGGGGGTAGCTCTTGCTTTTATTACATAATTGCCACTCTTTTTTTTTTAGCGGTGCGTTGAGTTCGAATGCGAAGATGTCTTTGTATTATTTTAATAGCTATGATATTCGCATTTTGACCCATTGGTCTGATTCTTTACTTGTCCAAATTGTTCTGTCTGGATACCTTTCATCCTCGGGAAGTCCTTTGGCCACAGCATTGGCCTTCCTTGGAGTCCTTTGGCCATTTCAGTCTTGCTCATTGTTTGGGCCATGCCTATTGCCCTATTTTTTTCCCCTCCTGAGGCATCATCAATAAAGTGTTTCAAATATCCTCTTTTAATCGCATCCTCGATATCTTTCCGGAGCTCAAAACAGCTTTATGTATCATGACCATGATCCTTGTGAAATGCACAGAATTTTCTGTAGCTTCTTTTGTCAACTGGAGAGTTCATCTTTTTTGTGTGGTGCCAATATCTCTAATGTTTCCATTTGATACATTAACTGTGTGCGGGATACTTTGAGGGGTGTCTATTTTGAGATCTCTGTTTTGTTGCTTTGGGAGTGACTCTCCCGAGCTATGCCTTTACTTCCTTTTTATTATTGAGGTTTTTTGTAAGGGGAGTAAGAGTCAGACTTATCTTCGCTTCGCCATTCATTTTTCTTGCTTATATGCCAAATTCTTCTCCTCTTGAGAATTTGGATGCTATCTCTAAGAGCTCATGAACCTTGGTTGGCATTTTTATGCTATCGTTTTGGCAAAGCCCAAGTTTTTGAGCTCATATGCTTGTATGTACTCTGATTATGCAATGTTTTGTACAAGTATAACAACTTTATTAAATCAGTGGGTGTAGGCTTTCAACGTTTCGTCTTTTTGTTTCTCAATTGTGAGCAAGTGACCTTATATATGCATAAATGTTCGTTGACCAGCAAAGTGCTCCAAGAAGAGTTGTTGGTTGTTCGAATAAGTTGATGCGCTGGTTCAATATTGACGCAGACCATCTAGGTCTGGGGCCTTTAAGAGACCTCGAGAACATTTTGCAAAGTATTGCATCATGTGGTTGATGTACGTACATGACAACATGGGTCCAAATGATCTTGGGGATCTGTACTATCATCGTATGTTTCTATTCTTATGGTGTTGTACTTCTCTAGAACTAGAACTGATTGGAGTTGCTCTGCCAAGGGACCATGCATTGTAAAATTTCATGGATTTGTGTTTGAGTGGAAAATGGGCTTGCTCGCCGTTAGACTTCTCAACCAAGATAGCTGAAGATCAGCTTGTTGTGGGGATGATTTGTGTTCTTGCCCAGCGGCGCTGCATGTCTGGTGGGAAGTCTTGCATAATATCTTCCTCATTGTCATCTCCTCTCAAGGAACAAAGAGTCCATGTGGGGTGTTTTCTACCCGGAAAACTAAGAGTCTCCTCGGAATTTTGTGTGTCTGGGAGACGAAGAGTCTTGTTAGGGCTTTGTATGCACGGAGGACGAAGAGTCACGCATGGACTTTATTCGCCAATGTTTGATGAAACATATGTAGTGAATGCTTGAGTCAGCGTTTGAATCGCTGATTGTATTTAGCGTAAGGCCGATAGATCTATAGTGATAACATTTGGAAACGATTTACTAGTACCTGAGGTACCTGTACCCATTGATTTGGGCGGGACCCGGGTTGTAGTGGAGCAGTTTCCCTTTTCTGTTCTAGGATGTTCATTGTTATCAGTCATTCGAAATAGAGTTCGTGGAACTTTAGGGTTTGTAGTATTCATGCACTACAACGGTGGGCGCTAAATGATGTGTTTCTAATTAGGGGTAGCTAAGTTCTTGTTTAAATAGCAAGTGAAAGAAGGAGCTCGTATAAGAACCAAAGGCTTAGTCGAGCAACCTGTGTGTGTAAGTACTAGCCGGGCTAGGGAGAGTGAAAGGGGCTCAGATAGGGGGCCAGGATTTTGATCCGAGATGGGTACATAATCATCTGCTAAGACAAACAAAGTTAGAAGGGTGAGGGAAGATCTCAACCCTCGCTCTGATGCTAAAGTTAGTTTAGATATTAAGAGTAGTAAGAACTTAACTAATATTCGAGAGCTAGAAAAACTTGGAGTAAATGAAGTGGGAAGCCCACTATTTATAGAGGGCATTGCCCAAAGGAGTTTTCATACCTTGTACAGGCTTAGGTGGGGTAGCCATTGTTTTATTACGGAATTGTCACCGTTTTTTTGTGGACTGTTCGTTGATCCGTCCGTCCGGGTAGATTTGTACTTGCTGTACCGTGCGAAGAGCTCGGCCTAAACTGTCTTTGATCCGAGCGTATAGCTAGTATAGCCATTTTGCGGATTCAAGTCATGTACTTTTTTTCTTGGGCCCAAATCATTCAGCTTACAGACTCATTTTCTTGGGCTTTGCATTAGAATGACATTGGTTGGGCAGAATGGTCATACCTTGGCATGATTTTTTTTTGGAACAACATTTCTGTCCAGGACGAAACTTCTGTCCTCGGCTGACGTGGCACGTCCTAGACGCGCCTTGCCATGTCAGCACAGGACGGAAGTTCCTTCCTGGGTTCCGTCCTCAACCTCCAGAATTGAAAATATGATGATATTCATGATTCATGCAATTCAACTCCAAATAGTCTTATCTAGCAGGACTTTTAACGTACTGCAAAAGTCATAATAAAATCATCATTATCTAATGATTTGAGAGATTTCAGTTTTTCAGACTTTAACTCCAATACAAAAAGCTAAAAATTATGTACTCGCAAAACATTTTATTTGTAAGATAAAAAACTTGATGGCCGAGATTTGTTTGGATTAATGCCTGTTCAATATTTTTAAACATCTCTTATGTTCAACGTTGAGGCAAATAAAATTCGCTAGAATTAGGGTGCTGATAAAAAAAAAAAAAAAAAAAATCTCTTATGAACAAGTGTTATTAAAAAGTTGAACAATTGCAACAAATGTCCATCAATGTGGATAACTGGTGTCCGTGAAGTGTTAGAAAAGACTAAACAAAACACAATTTCTAAGTTTTTTAATCCGGCATCAAAAAAATGTCCAGCATGTGAAAATTTTAACTGATGGGAATGATCACTTGATGGGTACGTGATCAGTTGAGTGATGTTTTACCTTAAATATATCTTATTCTGTTTCTAGTTGCACGAGTTATTTGTATGTAACATTACTTTAAGAATGAGAGAATTTTTTTAATATTAAGTTTTCATGTAAGGTCGGCTTGTATGGCCATGCGATATTTGATTTGTGCGTTTCGTGCCCATATCTTGACTGTGTAATATACTACTTGTATGTTTTTTTTTGTATGGTTAGTATTACACTCTGTAAGATACTAACAACTCGTAGAGTTGACTATTGTGGATTCATACCACCTCATTCTTGTGCCATTTTTAGTTAACAATTGCATAACAAACGTAAGAGTAGAGATCTTAATGTTATAAGTTTAAAGAATAATTATCAACTTATTTTAAATAATAGTTATATAATTTTAATTATTAGATTAAATTGGTTCAATAACAGTATTGCAACACGTGCTGATAAAATATCTGTCAGGAAATTGGAAGCTATCCTCACACCTATTAGTTCTTATATGTCATTTTATGTTGACAAATGTATGGCAGAGGCCAGAGTAGATGCTTTAAATTTAATTTAGTGGTAATAGATATGAAGCCCCACAAATATGTGATGTAATGTAAGATGATATGAACTTCTCCGAAAATTGACCAATTTGATATATAAGACTATTTGGAGTTGAATTGCATGAATCATGAATATCATCCTATTTTCATTTCTAGAAGTTGAGGATGGAATTACCACTTTCGTCATCCTTCCGTCTTGCACTGACGTGGCAAAACGCGTTTGGGAACTGCCACGTCAGTCGAGAATAGAAGTGGGACAGAAATGTTATATTACAGAAGTGTCCCCCGAGGACGGAAATGTCCCCCCACGTCAGCTGAGTATTTTCCCTATTTATAATTAATTTCACCATCACAAGTACAGATCATTAGAATATTATATTTATGAATGATAGTAATTTTTTAAAAATAATCCTTAAAGTTGGTATAATAACAAAAAAGTAAATTTGAGAAGATAAAAGATGACCAAAAAGCCTTTTTTTTTAAAAAAAATGGAGCTAATATTTATTAATAAATTTTCTAAATATATATTATTTTTTATTATTAGTAAGTAGTAAAATGTACTTGGCAAAAAATAATAATTAGTAAGATGCTAGACACTAAAAAATTTAGGCTCATTTTTTGTTGATGAATTGTGGTTTGGTTTGGTCGAAACAACACGTCAATCATATAAGTTTTATCAATAACGTCTTTGGCTGCAGAAACTGGTGAAGCCATGTTTCCTTAGATCACCATGTTTCCAGAACACGAAAATATCCCTGTATCAGCAATAATTTCCTCTGTTATAAATTCAACCAATCATTTGCAGTACCAGGCGGAAAATTCAATCATATTACCGTCATTGTGTGACTGGTCCCACAACCCCTCAAATGAATTGAGCAGAGCCTACATTTGCAAGTAGTCCCCTGCTCAATTCATGTGAGGGGCTGGGGGTCAGTCTTAAGATTGAGTGACCCGTACTAGACAGACATTCCAGGCAACCGCCAGGGGAGAAAGATAGCTCCCCCCCTCTCTCTCTCTCTCTCTCTCTTTCTTTGCTGTAAGAACCGGCGAGATATCATTTCAAGAAAGTGGCTTCCATTTACTACAAAATCCCAAGAAAAAGAAGTTTAAGAAAAAGGAGGTTTTGAGGGAAAAGTTCATGTAGGATATTTTTGAATGTTGTAATGCCTATGAACCTCTTTAGTCGAACTTTGCTTGTAAAAATCCGACAGATTTATTCTCTTCATTTCCTGTAATTGCCTTATTATGGCATATGGCCTGTCAATGCAAATTGCATCTGCTGTCTCTGTTCTGTTCTATCTGAGGGGTTTTTGTTGGGAATCCCTCATTGGCTAGCTAGTGAGCATGTTTTTCTGGTATCTTTTTGGTTAGAGTTAGGCCTAAGTCCATTTTCAACAGATTGAAATACTTGGGGCAAGAAAAGAGGGGATTCAGAGATAAGATAAGCATTTAACCTATTACTATTCTTCTCCTTTATCTACAATTGTAGATGAGCCATAAATAGAGAATATAGCCATAACAGATTCATCTATTTTCTTTTCTCCCTTGGCCCTGTATAATGCAAGTCTACCTCATGATCAACAAACAAGTAGTAAAGAAAATACAAAACCAAAGCATCTGTTCCTGCTCCAAGTCAAAGCCTTTGTGGTGTTTACAGCATTCAACTGATTTATAAAATCAAGCATATTGTACTTATAAAATCAAAAGAGACAGTTATTTGCAAAGAAAATTCTGTATTTTAAACTGCCATTTCTGCTAGATCCCAGAAATGCTTCTCATCATTTATTAAAACAGAAACATGCTTGTTAAACTTGGTCTTCCATACTATTGAGTAATCAAAGAACCATGAAAGCAATGACTCTAAACACTACAACTCTACAAGAAACAATAGAAAACAAATAAAACACAAAAATGCAGGGCAAAAACGAATGAATCATTCATTTAAGTACTTCGCTAAATAGAATAAAGGGAAAAGGGAATACAGTATAGTTCCAGAGTAGCACCTTAGTCCTTTAAATCCTGTACCCTTTTGCGCACCGATCCAAAATTTTCAGGAGCCCACATCTATAGATAGAAGCACAACAAACGTACACCGAGGTAAGCTTTTGCAGCAAAATTCTAAGACCAAACACGACCTCAATATTGGTAAAGGGATCTAACCCATATAATTAATGAAATACCACAACTTACATACAGAAGAGGGAGGGGGGGAATGAACATCAATTTGCATGCAGTTTTGGAGGAAATATTTTGGCACCAGGGCATGCGTGCAACATATGCTAAACTTTTTTTTTCTTTTGTCCTTTTTGTTATAAAGCTATATTCGGGTACTCCAGTAAAGAGCTCGAGCAGGAAAAAATGCTGTAAACATCAATATACAAAGATCTCATACTGTACAATTTACATAGTTCTAAAATCCATCCAATAATTGAGAGTTCATGTCAAGTTGCATACCATGATGGGTACAGCTTTGCTCAACACAAAACTCAGAATATAGAAAGGTATCATTATATTCATCTCTCAAACACATCTAACTCTCAATATGTGTATGTTTTTATCGTAGTAAGAAAAAAAAACCCAGAGATGTCCAAAGACCACTAGTAATCAATTACGCAATTTGCATAAAGTAAAAGTTCTTCCTTTTGGGGGAAGGGGGGAAGACAAGCATAGCGAAAAACCAAAGAAGGTAGGAAAAAGCTGAACATCCAGTTTGTGAAGGCAGTCCGGTAAGTATTGCAGCATTCAACAAACTTCTAATCATACAGTCTTAAAGAGAAACCAAGAAGATACTACATCATTGTGATCTATTGAATAATAGTTTCAAATTTGCAGCGATAACCAGATATCAGTTAGAATTATTTTTTTCCTTTTCAGGTAAAACATTGAAAACCTTTATGGAAACACTTTTCTATCCAACACGGTCTCCGTCCATAAAAGGCAATTTCCATTGTTTAGTGTTTTTGTAATACCATATGTTTCGCCTACGCCCTATGTTTTTGTCAACTAGACCAGGATTTTCCAGCCAAAAGAAGAACAAAGAAAATTCAATATCCAATAGAATACTAGGACTAAAAAGTTCTAACAAGTAACAACAATATCTAGATTTCTAAATAGCATGCCTAAGCTACTATCTCGACAATGAAAAATGTGCCACAGTTCATAGTTTGAACGGAAGAAAAACTAAATGAATGAAAACAAAACCACTTACCACCCAGAACACTCTGCCTTCTAGAAGTCCATAAGGGACGGGTCCAAAAAGTCTCGAATCCTTAGAAAGAGACTTGTTATCCCCCTCAATCCAAATATGCCCCTTCGGTACCTAAAAGAACATACACAATGCCATATTTGGAAAAGATATAAATGAGAAAGGCAATAGAAGAGTTCCTAGTGGAGGAAAAAAAAATCTTAGCTATCTCATACAGAAAAGATTTACCATAAAGACTTAATAAGAAACACATTCAACTAATAGCAACAAATAACCTAATTATAAGAGTTGTAAGAGGTAATAGAGAAATTAATAAGGAATCAGAAAATCCAAATTATGATATTTGCCATCAACAACAACAATAACAATAACATAACCCATTAAGTACCCAATAATTAGAGGTATGAGCGGAGATGCATATGAGACAGACAAAACTTTGGCAATAAATGCACAAAGTGACTGCTCCCGTCTCCCAGAATACCACTGAAACAGATAGATCGGAGATTGACACAACCTTTGGGAATAATTGCATAAAGTGGTTGCTCATAGAATACCACTTAAACAGTAGTCCCAATATACCGTTTTCTATGATATCATTCCCTCGTATCAAAGCCAAAAGAAATCAGAGAAGACAGACTAAATAACCATTTTTATTTATGTGAACATTACATGCTTCTTTCATTCAACGTCCAAAGCATTTATGCGTACGGTAATTATGATATTTGTCATAAGGACTCATAATTTATAAAGAAACATATCCAACTAATAGCACCAAAGAAGACTAATTACACACAGTAGTTGTAAGAGGGAAGAAATAAAGCAATAAGGAATCATCAGCAAATACAAGCTATGATATTTACCACAATAGTGGACTCTTTCTCATCAGTATTCTTGGAATCAGCAGCAATGTAGCTAATAATATCACCTTCAACACCAACTATTCTCTTGATAATAACCTTTCTGGGGTTAATAGGACTTCGAACCAGAACTACATCACCATTGCCCACTTTGCTGAACCGGGTCGATAATCTCTCGCCCAACACCAAACTTCCAGTCAAATTGAAGGTAGGAAGCATACTCGGGCCTTGAGCCTATAAAGCACAATATTCCACCCATCTTTTGTTCAAATATTTCACTCTTTTATCATCAACAAGTTAGTTTACAGCATAGATTTAGTAAAGCTTACCAAGGCAAAAGTGCAGAGATAGGAGTTGACGACATGAATTCCGCAAAGGAATTTGGCCACTCTAAGTGTTTGATCAAATGCCTCAGTGAATATAGGCGCAAACTGCCTTAGATTTTGTATACCCATCTTTTTGCTTCTGCCTCAATGTTTTAAGTTTACTGTACACGGGTTTTGTTGGGTTTACTGGGAATTAATAGCCATTTGGGTCACTAATTAAGTTTCGGTCAGCCAGTTTCATCATTTTACTTTTTTTCATCCCTAACTAATTTACGACATGCCAATTTTGTCCTTCTGTTCAAAACTTGCATAATTTTCGTCCATTTTTTGTGACTAGGCTTAAAGTCGTTAAGTCTGCCTCTCTCCTCGGGGGACAAAATGGGAAAGTAACATTTGAACATCCCTTTATTTTCCTTAACCCGTCATATCCAAAGCTACAATCACACAAATTGACGAAATTGTTAACGTATGGGAAGCACTCATTTGACGAAATTGTTAACGTATGGAGGGCATCGTGAGGATTTAACATGAATCTTCAGATCACCCAAATCGATAATTGTAATTACAATAATTATTTTGAATATGATATGGAATTTATGTCTTTCCCATTAAATTTTCTGATTTGTATTTACTTGCAGGAGCTGAAGCAATATCCTTCACTGAGAGTGGAGGTGGGAAGTGCAGCTGTTGAATCATTAGATCGAATGAGAGATGAGAGCAAGAAAGCCACTCTACAGCTTGTTGAAATGGAAACTAGTTATCTTACTGTGGATTTCTTCAGGAAGCTTCCTCAATATATTGAGAAGGGTGGAAATCCAACACATTCAATTTTTGATAGATATAATGATTCATACCTTTGACGAATTGGTAAGTTGTATGTCTGTGTTAAACTGATTTTAGCCTCTGCAGTCATGAACTATGAAATATTTCTCCCAGCTTGGAGCTTAACATATGTTGATTTGTTCTTGCAACAGGATCCAATGTGTTGTCTTATGTCAATATGGTTTGTGCAACACTGAGACATTCTATACCAAAATCTATTGTATATATATTGTCAAGTCCGTGAGGCCAAGCCCAGCTTACTGGATTATTTCTTTACTGACATGGGCAAGAAGGAGGTAATATCTTCTGTTAGATTCCCCCATTAGCCACAAGTAAATCAAAAGAAGTTGCATGAATAATCCCATCTCTTATGGCTATGTAGGCGAGACAATTGGGTACTCTGCTGGATGAGGATCCTGCAATAATGCAGCGGCGTGTTTCCCTCGCTAAGAGACTCGAGTTGTACATATCTGCTTAGACCGAGATTGATTCAGTTGGTTGGGCGAAGTAATTTTTTGGAGATGAAGTATTTTCCTTTCCTTTATATGTTTGCATATTCTATTACAGGCGGCTGCGATTCTTTGATTTGACACACAATTGTTTCTATGCTAGCGGGAAGCGCGATGTGAAGCTAGTGGCTTGTTTTGCCTAGTCTTTGATACACATTTATATGATTGGGTTGTAAGG
Source organism: Vinca minor (assembly GCA_026122235.1). Taxonomy (NCBI): domain Eukaryota; kingdom Viridiplantae; phylum Streptophyta; class Magnoliopsida; order Gentianales; family Apocynaceae; genus Vinca; species Vinca minor. The sequence goes on along the minus strand of JAOCZM010000278.1, from coordinate 1,999,840 downwards.
CGCAAAATCTATTGTATCTAGTGTAGATTTAATTTTAGTACATTATATGACCTGAAATTTTTGTCACAGTTGGGAGTTGGACTGTTTTCCTGCTTAAACTAAAGATCTAGCTACCATTTGCTGATGGAGAAGCCCTTGTCCTGAATTTATGATATTTTACTTTGTTCTTAGATTGCATTTTCTTTGTGTCGTCATTCTCTTGAAAGTTTGGTTAGCAGTATTTATTGATTTTTGATTTATAAGTTTCTCTGGATGATTAATGCAAATAGAGCTAGTAAAGATGACATATTTCTGATGAGCATTAATGATTAAACAGAATAGGTAGTGGCAAGGGAGACGAATCCTAAATATCGTAGCCCATGTTATTTTATTTTAGGAACTTTCTAGGCTACTAAAATTATTGGCTAAAAGATTGACTAAAATAGTTTTTTGGACCTTTTTGCCCTTATAGTTGAGTGAATCTCTTATACCAGCAGGGGGTAAGATAGTCATTTAACACCCTCAATTTGGGGGTTTAGGGTTTCTATCTCCAAAATTCTAGGAGTAAATCATTTTCCTTTTATTTTTTCTAAAGAATCCCCAGGCACATTGACAACTAAGATTGTAAAGTTGAAAGTCTTTAACTTTTATTTGCAATCCAAATCACTTTGAGCTTCCATTCAATCCAAAAGGAGATTGTCCTTGTGAAAGAAGAAAAAAAAATGGAAAATGGTCTTTGTTTTTGTTCAAATGAGGATCCATTGTTGAGTATATTTAAATTGGTTCTAACTTTAGTTTGTAATTCAAACTGAGAGTATTGCTTTAAAGAGCATTGTTAGGGAGTTAAAATTTAGCCAATTAATTGGTTAAATTGGTGGTAAAATGGTAAATAATTGGGTGAATTCCTTATACTAACAAGGGGTGAATATTATTTAATTTGAGATGTTAGCAAATTTTGCTTAACTCTTTATCATTTCTCAACTTTAAATCACGTAAAATTGAGTTAAAAACTAATTTTATGGCTCTACTTGGACAAGGTTTGGTTTGGGTTTGGTCTCAAAATTGGTGGGAAAATACAAATTTTGACCTAGAAAATTGGCGAGAGAATTTCAAATTCAAATTTTTTTCGTTCAACTATTCGTTGAAATTGAAATTTTTGAAAGAAAATTGGCGGGAGCAATTCAAATTCAATTTATTTCTTTCAAAAATTTCAATTTCAACGAATATTTGAACAAAAAAATTTGAATTTGAAATTCTCCCGACAATTTTCTATGTCAAAATTTGTATTTTTACACCAATTTTAAAACCAAACTCAAACCCAAACCCAAAGTAAATTTTTTCCAAGTAGAGCCTATATTAAAAATCTCACACGAATCTCAATCTAATCAGACAGAAACACAAGAGAAATGATGATAAGGTATATGGGAATCCTGCCCCAGTGGAAAAGGTAGGGTGACCCTGGCCTCTTGGTCCAGGGTCGATTCCTGTATATCCCCCTTCCCCCCCTAGAAAAAAAGAAAAAAAGAAATGATGATAAGGTGGGAGTGGATGAGAGAATATCGTCTTCATGTGGATTCAAAACTACTCTTATTATATTCGTCTAAATTAACTTTTCTTATCTTAATAAAAAACTAGTAAGTGGTGCAGGGGTTGTCCGAGGCATTTTTGGTCCTAATAGTATATACTTTGTGAATGGCTAATGTCATGGCATGTACTGCAGCAATTAAAATAACAACGTGTCGATGGAGGAATGGTGGAAACAGTTTCATCAGCGTCGCACCCAAAAATCCCAACTTTGTCAATCCAAATCCTCCTCCTAGAAGAAGATTAAGCAGTTGCGGCGGCCGGATCAGAGCAGAAGCAGAGACCATGACCTCTATCGAGAAATCTGGAATCAAAATCGTCAAAAATCCTTCAGAATCAAAGCTCTCCGACCTCGGCGTCAGATCTTGGCCCAAGTACGTTCTTCTTCTTAATCTTTTGGTCCAATTTCTAGCTGTAATGTAGCATATGCCATTTGAATTCAGCAAGTTGTTGTCATATTGGTATTGCGTTGCAAAAATGCAAATGGAACAATAACACTACCTCCCTTCCTTAATATAAAAATTTGAGGATATCTATCAAAAATAAAATAAATAAAAATTAAGATGTTTTTTTAATCAAAATATTAATATTACTATCTTAAATAAAATTAGTAGTATACACCCTCCGTTCCCAATTATATGTCGCATATAAATACTTTATCAGTTTTTTAATTATTTGTCACTTTATGAATCCAAGAGAGTATTAAATTTATTTTTTCCAAACTTACCCTTGTATTTAATTAATTCAGTCAACAACTAATTTGAATTGTCCCACGTAAATGTATTAATTGAAGGTTAAAAGTGTTTATCTATCTTTAAATTAATGTATCTCAATTATTTTCTTAATTCGAGTCTTTGTCCTAAAGTGACAGATAAATGGGAACGGAGGAAGTACAAGTCATGTTTATGAGAGTAATACATGTGTTTTGACTAACAAAATACCTTGTTTTTTTATTTCCTTGATTTTCGTTACATTAACTGCAAAAAAACATCTTAAATTTTGTGGTGGTTTGGAAACATAAAAATAAGACTGAGTAACGTCCTGTTCGAAAACTTAAAGGATGGAGACATGAGGTTGTAAGAGTTAGGGGAGGCCGAAGAAGGTTTGGACCGAAGTCATTAAGAATATATGAATTTGTTAGACTTGGATCAGGGTACGGTGTTTGATAAAAGAAAATGAAGGGAATCTATTCATATGGACGACCACACAGAAATCTTATATTAATTCATGTAGCCGATCCCAATTAATTAGGATTAATGCTTTGTTGTTGTTGTACTGAAAGTCTTATATGAAGGAATGAAGGGAGTACTAAACAAGAGAATCCATATTTCTTGGCATTGAATGTTACCTAAAGAATCCACTCTTAGAAAAGGCATGAAATATTGTCCTTAATGAACGTGTGGTTGTGGTGTCAAAGGAAGGAAGATAGAAATCTACATAGATATATGAGCATAAAAGTATGTAAATCACCTACATGACATTAATGGCTCCACATCAGATAGACACAGCACACATGTATTTATACATACTAGATAGACTTACAAGGAGGGAGAGGTGGAGGGGTGAAGGAGTTGATTGCCTAGTGTGACTGAAGATTTTGTGGAAACCTGACAAATACATATTTGCTTAGACTCCAGTTCATGATTCTTGTTGCTAACTTTGGTGAAAATGCATCTCCATTAACACAATCGGAAAAATGTTACAAACGTCGCAAAGGCTAAAAATATACTTTACTTCCTTAGTAGCGTTCCTCATCTCCCTCACACTACCTATTCCAAGTTCGAACTCTCTCGTATATAGATGGTAACAAAAGCTCGTGCCAGTACATGGATAGGACCTCCACGGTACCACCAAACCTAATAGACCAGAAGAAAAAGTGAAATTAAACTATTAAGTTGCATGAGCGGTGGTAGAGGATGAGATTTTACGAGGTTTTCATCACTAGGGGGAATCACTATAGAGCATAAGGTGCACGAGGTTTTGTGGGATTTTCGGATGAGAAACAACTTTAGTCTTGCATCCCCCTTCTGCACCTTATCAATATAGTTGATGCAACTACGAGAAAACACACAATTTGCATGTATATAATCTCTAAGGACAGTTTGTACCAGTGGAATTAAGTCGAAATATGCAGTACAAGTGGTTGAATATTACACAATTTGTAATTGTTTGCATGTTTTCTTTTAAGTAATATATTGTTAACTTACCTACAGATTATATTATGTTTCAATATTCATTACCATTAGTTGTGATGATTCGGAAGCCTAAATTTTAATCTACAGGTGGGGTTGCGATCCTAGCAAATTCCCCTGGACATATTCTTCAAAAGAGACATGCTTTCTACTGAAGGGGAAGGTGAAGGTGTACCCCGATGGATCTGATGAAGCTGTGGAAATTGGTTCTGGTGACTTGGTTGAATTTCCAAAGGGCATGAGTTGCACTTGGGATGTCTCGGAGGCTGTGGACAAGCATTACAAGTTTGATTGAACAGAGTCATGAAGTTCCTTTTGTTAAGTGACTTGAAGATGAACATCGAGGGCTCACGATACTGATATGACTTCGAGTGGTCTCATTTTCTGTTCCTGGTTGTGTCTGTAATTTTTTTCAAGGCAAACTATGTTCATGGAAGAATATACAAGTATGGAGATTAATAATCCTTTAAGTTATGTACCAAGTCTTGATAAACTTTATTTTGTTACTTAAGAGCATATTGCGTGTTTCACCCGGTTCTTAGTCCAGATAAATCATTTTTCAGGTGTTTAAATAGATGAAACAAATTACCGGGACTAAATAGGATGAATTTTAAATATGGAGACTAAATCGGCAAAGGGAAAAATTCTAGTGGTTAAATAAACAAAATAAATTAAGGGGGCTAAATATGATAAAATTAAAACATGGGGACTAAATCTGAAAATGGGAATTCCAACATTACTACGACTAAATAAAAGGAAATTAAAATCTAAACTATATCGACCGAAGGAAAAGTTTTGGGGACTAAATAGGTTAAAATTAAAATATAGAGACTAAATAGGTTAAAATTAAAATATAGAGACTAAATCGGCGAAAGGAAAGATCCGTAGGATTAGATGAAAATTAAAATGTTGTGACGAAATGGCAAAGGGGAAAATAAATCCCGGGCACTAAATAGAATGAAAATTGCAATATGGTGACTAAATTGGAAAATGGGAAATTCCGAGGACTCAATATGATGAAAATAAAAATGATATGAAGAAATCGGGGAAAGGAAAATTTCGGGGGACTAAATAGGATAAAACTTAAATGTGGTGATTCAATTGGCGAATGGAACGTTTTGGAGACTAAATAGTATTAAAATTAAAATGCTGTGACAAATTCGGTCAAGGAAAATATTCGGGACACTAAATAGTCAATAAAACTTTAGGGACTGAATAGGATGTAAGCTAAACTGTGGTGACTAAATTAGCCAAAGGAAAATATCGAGGACTAAACTTAAACAATAAATTCTGGGGACTAAATTAGCCAAAGGAAAATATCGAGGACTAAACTTAAACAATAAATTCTGGGGACTAAATAGGACGAAAACTAAAATATTGTGACAAAATCAGTGAAAGGAAAAATCCGGGGGACTAATTAGGATGAAAACAATAATGTGGTGACTGAATTAGCGAAAGGAAAATTTTGTGTACTTAACAATAAGAAAACTAAAATAAGGTGACCAAAATTGTCGAAGGAAAAACCTTGGGGACTGAATAGGATGACAATTAAAATGTTGTGAAGAATTCGGCTAAGGTAAATATCAGGAGGACTAAACTGGAAATAAACTTTCGGGGCCTGAAATAGGTGAAAACTAAATTTTTGTGACTTAATTGGCGAAAGTAATATTTTGAGGACTAAAGTAAAAATATATTCCGGGGGACTAAATATGATGAAAACTTTAAAATGGTGACCAAAATTGGCGAAGGAAAACTTTTGAGAACTGAATATGATGAAAAATAAAATATTATGAGGAATTCGGCGAAGGAAAATATCCGGGGGATGGAATAGGATGAAAACGTAAATGTGGTGACTAAATAGCCGAAATAAAATTTTTGAGGATTAAATAAGATTATAAGTCAAATATGGTGACCAAAATTGGCGAAATAAAACATTGGGGACTGAATAGGATTTTAGTTAAAATGTTGTGACGAATTCGGAGAAGATAAATATCAGGGGGACTAAACAGTAAATAAACTTATGGGGACTGAATAGGATGAAAACTAAAATGTGGTGACTAAATTGGCGAAAGGATAATTTTGATGACTAAACTGAAAAATAAATTCCGGGGACTAAATAGTATGAAAACTTAAATGTGGTGATTCAATTGGCGAAGAAATTTGTTTGGTGTTACGAATTCGGCAAAGTAAAATTTCCGGGGGACTAAACTAAAAATAAAATTTCTGGAACTGAATAGGAAGAAAACAAAATTTTGGGGACTGAATTGGCCAAAGGAAAATTCCGAGGATTAAATTGGATGATAACTAAAATATGGTGACCAAAATTAGCGAAAGAAAAAATTTGGGGACTGAATAGGATGACAATTAAAATGTTGTGAATAATTCGGCGAAGGTAAATATCAGGGGGACTAAACTGTAAATAAAATTTCGGGGACTGAATAGAATGAAAAATAAAATTTAGTGACTAAATAGGATAACAACTAAAAAACGGTGACCAAAATTGGCGAAGGAAAAATCTGGGGATTTTTTTTCCTCTCAAAAGAGAGATTTGCAAATAATTGTACTGGCAAAGTAAGTCAATGGCAGGTGGAAACATACTCCAAATCCTTATCATTCTGCTTTCTTCTCTTTCATCTACTCATGTTCAGCAGCAGCAGCAGCAGACAGCCATGGGAACAACCGCCGCCGCCGCCACCACCACCACCACCAGCAGCTCCAGTTCGGACACAGAGTTAGCCTTCTCAGATGTGAAGGAGATATTCGGAGTGAAGATCGAAAGGAATCCTCCTCAATCCAAGCTCCACCTTCTTGGTGTCTCCTCTTGGCCCAAGTAAACCCTAATCCTCTGCTCAAATTACTACTCTTCCCTATGGGATTTCAATTTAATATCAGTACAATTTTCCTCTTGTTAGGAATTGTAGGTTTTGATGGAGTCGAATTTATAGTTGCTAATTAAATTATTGGGTTTTTCCTTCCCCATTATCTTAACTTTCTGCTTTATCAATAAGAAAACAAATAAAAATAAAGTACCTTTTTCTGCTACTACTGAAAAATCAAGCTAAAGAAAGAAAGAATGCCATAGTCTTTCCATAATGAAACAGGAAGAGGATTTCTCATTTCATTTGTGCTATGCTGCCCTCTCAATTTCTCTTTTGCTTCAGACTAATACTCATTTTTATTTGTCGAAGGAATTTTATTTTTTAATGTCTAAACAAATTATCTAAAAGGAAATATCAAGTCAATGAAAGCAACTTATTTTGGTAAACTAAAGGTTAATCATACACACCTTGTTTACTTTGTTGATGATCAATAATGAGGTATTTACAGTTTCACGTTTTATTTGGGATTGGTAACTTATTGTCGCAAAGAGGGATCGGATTATACTTCCCCCCTCTCGCATTATGCAAACGATGCTAAAATCTATCTGTCCATAAATCCATTTTACAACAGGCTTTTTGTGTAGTTTTATGTGTTATCTATGAGGACATGTTCCTTTTGATCAATTTGTATAGACTAATGAGTGTGTACCAAGAAGCATGTGTCGTAGGGAAATACTGAAGCGCTTCCTCAGCTTCATCTAACAACAAATATAACAATTTTTTCGTGGAATTTGTTTGATCAAGTTCCTGAAGGATCCAAGTCTCGTGACTTTCAGTTACTCGGAAAGGAAAGTAGGCCCACAGAATCGCTCTTCTTAAGGTCTTTTCAAATCCACTGTAGCAGTAATTCTAGCTCTACATTAGGAGCACGGGGGCTCTATCTATCTAAAGGAAGTATGGAACCCCTCCCATAGTATGGTACGATGCAGCTGAAAAAAGGTAAGCCCTTGTATAGGTTGGGTGCTAGCGAGGCGAGCGGTGCTATTGTCCCCTTACTTCTCCTAACGCTCATTGACATCGTATGCGGGTCATCGGGATTGGGAAAGAGCTAGCTATCAAGCCATGTAGTTATTCCCTTTGGACTCACATAAGAGGTTCTCTCTGTATGAGCTGTGCATAGAAGTAAACCACATAATAGCATTTGGTCGTGGCCGGCTGCCATAAGTTGTAATGGCGATCAAGCTTTCACTTGATAGACTGACTGCACTTGATTCTGTCTTTGTTTTTTAATATGAAATGCTCTTTAAAACGTTGTATGTTGGTATAATGAACAGGTGGGGTTGCGGTCCTAGCAAATTTCCGTGGACGTTCACTGCAAATGAGACTATGTATCTGTTGGAGGGAAAAGTGAAGGTTTTCTGTGAGGGGCATGAGGATGAGTCTTTTGAAATAGTGGGTGGAGATCTTGTTCAGTTTCCCAAAGGAATGAAAATCACTTGGGATGCGATAGAAGCTGTAAACAAGCACTATAACTTGGAGAAATAAATATGTGCACCTCTCAGTTAATGTTAAGGGTTAGATAGATCCCTTAACTAGTTTGCTTTTTGCTTGTTATGTACCATTAAGGATGAACTTGATTAGGTTGAGAGACTCTAAAAAAATCAATCTAATTCTGAACCAAAATCAATGGATATTCGGACTCTTTTTTAGATAATTCATATGACAGCAACACTACTGTCTCAGTTTTTTTTGTGATTTCTGGTGGATTATTACCGAGAAAAAAAATTAACCCAAATCTTTTATTCAAAATAGTATTGCTATGCAGCTAAATTTTTAGCCAATTAATTGGCTAAATTGGTGGCAAAATGGTAAATAAGTTGGTGAATCTCTTATACCAATAGAGGGTGAATAGTGTTTAATTTGAGTTTTTAGCTAATTTTGTTTAGCTCTTTATCATTTCCCCATTCAAAATTGAATTTGGCTCCTCTTGTTATTCAATGTGATATGGAAAATATAAAATTGATTGTTTAGAAATTTAGTAGGTGAAATATTGTTCGGTTGTAGTAGATATTTTTCATTTGTGGTTTCATTCTAAAAAAATCTTTTTTTTTTCTAAAATATATATATACTAGTAAATGACCCGTGCTATGCACGGAAATACTGAATTTCAAAGTATTAATTTAGCACAGGAAGCACACATATGTATCCACTACACCATTCCATGTTTCAAATATGCATAATCCCGAGCTTTCATAGACCATGTTAATTTGGTTCCAGAAAACATTCAATTGGTCTCTGGCCACTCTTCTCTTCACTTACCAAAATAAACTAAATGAAAGAAAACTACCATCTGAATATACTCTATGAAAACATCAAACTACCATCATTTCCATATTCAATGACATGTTAAAAGAAAAAATATAATGGATTTAGTAACAAAAAAATTGTAATCTTTGAAAGACTATGAACTGACTTTTTCTTTTGTCTCTTATCCGATGTTTATTTGTGTCATTGAGAGTGAGAAAATTCCAAATATAATCTGCAAAACTTCATACCCTGTGTTGGCAAAAAAGATTTAAAATTTAACATTGCTAAGTCAAAATTATAATCCCCAAAAAAATAGTGAAAGAACCAACTTGATAAACAAATTAGGGAAATGTTCCAGATATTGCTAGACTAAAACATGTTATAAAATTTATTAAGATCTCATGGATTGAAAAAATAAAGAAAAAGAAATAAAGGGAGACGGCGTAAACTAACGATTTTTACATTATATTCTATGTTTCCAATCAATTGGGAAGAGGGAGAGAACAAAGCTTGCAATATAAAAAAACATACAAAGGTAAATATTAACAATATCAACTGAAGAAAATGGAAAAAGGAAAAGACCTCACTCACTACTTCATTTTCCGATTTCTCAATTAGTATAGTTGATGAGCAATACATTTATTTTAAAAACATATTATGTGGACTCAGAATGAAGAAAACTACTTTTATTAATGGAAAAGAAAAAATATATATATTATTACATGTATATTTTTTTATGAACCACCTTCTCATTCTTGGTTAGAAAAGCAATTTGTCCCGACACTAAAAAACAAAAATAGAAAGAAGGAAAAGAAAGAAGGAATTTTATGAATTCTCAAAGACAAATGTATCCTCCTCTATCTTTAATACAACTTGATAAATTTCTAAATAATAAATAAGCAAAAACCATAAGCCGAAACCTTTGAAATCTAACTACTATCTTTCTTTTCCTTTAAATAAAAAAATACATCATCAATAACAACTTACTGACCTCCTTTATTTTATTGGCAAATGAAAACAATTTTGTAATAGTAATCCTAACGTAGATAGGACATCACCATTTTATCCAATCAAGATTTTAATAACTAATTAAGAACTAAATAAATCTTAAAAATTAGGAAGTTGAATTTAACTTGAAAAATAATTAGACAGTTACATGGATAAGTGATACAAACCACCCAAACTGATAAAGAAAGGCATTTTGAAATATTCTTAAACATCTAAACAACTACTGATAATATGTGCTTGAACCATTATTTTACTAAATAAAAATACAAAAGTTTTAGGAGATTACTATCTCAAAATCAAAAGGTTCAATAGATATGAGTTTTTTTTTTTAAATAGATAAAAATAGGAAAAATATTTAAATTATCATCATGTCTTGACCTGATAAATGTTTTTAGAAAGAATATTTAGTTAGCCAATAAAAAAGATTTATCTAATCCATATAGTTAAAATTTTAAACTGAATCTTAAACTTTTACCATTGATTGATTAAAGATAGAAAAAAAAAATCAAATATTCCATTGATTGTAAACACCTTTCTATGTATGACAGAACAAAATTGCAAGAAGTGAAAAAAGTGGGGTATGTGCAAATTGACAATCCAAACGAAGAAGAAATAAAACAATTAAGACTTTCTTTTTCCTTTTCTAGGGATACAAAGGAATCTGCATAAAGAAACAAAATGAATAAAAAATAAAAAATTATACTGAATGAAATCCTAAAATCCAAATCAAAAAGGATTTCAACTTGCAAATAACAAATATTCTATAATTATAGAAAATACTTAACACCACTGTAGATTTCTTGAAACTCCATACCAAAAAAAAAAAGTGGATAGCAATGATCATAAATTCAACTATCACAAATTAATGTAAAAAAAGCCAAAATTTTACTAATAATATAAAAGAAAATTAAAAAAAAAAAATTATCACCTTTAAAATAATAAATGGTCATACCTTTAAAACATTATACCACACATGTACTGTGTTTTGGATGTGTTGCTCCAAGGACTGATACAGAATTAGAAAAAATCAATTTTTGTTAAAAAGCAACATATGTGATAGAACATAACTCGACTGAAGACCGTACATGGTGTGGTTTGTGGTTCCAAGGAGTGAACTAAAAGCAAAAATCCATTGTATAACAACTAATAAGACAAATGAAAAATGCAAGGCTTTTTGTTATTCCATGACTGATCACTGTAAAAAAGGAAAAAGGAAAAAAGAAAGATGAAAAAGCAACATCTAAGAGATACTAATCCAGAAACTCCAACAGGAAAGCAGTTTTCTCCTTGATGTTAATTATGAAGGAAAAAAGAAGATAAAAAGATACATGTTTGTGAAATAAATTTTCCAAGTGAAATTGACATGTTTGCGAAAATGCATATTTGCACCTGGACAAAAAGAAGACATCATGGCAAAAGCTGCACTGCATGTCCTTTTCGATCCCCGAAGCTCTTCTTCTCTGCATGCAAAAGTAGAGAGTTGTATTGTGAAACCCGGACCTTCTTTAGGGACTAAATTAATTAAGTTGATGACCTTTGGGACTATAGTGTACAAATTCTTTAACATTTGGATAAGATGATATTAGTTACTAGTTGGGGACTAATCTTGCAATTTTATTTCCTATATAATATCTTTTAGTCTAGACCTAGAATTATAATCGACGATCTTTTCTTTCTCTACGGCTGCAGACACTCTTACGGAGACAGAACATGAGACAACTCCGGTACCCGTTCCATCGATCGAAGGTAAGATCTTTCATCGTATCGTTAGTACGATTAGTAGGATTATAAGAGTATTGATGATTAGTCTCTGCGTTTTTGTTAGGTTTTATTGATGAAGAGTTTTACCTCCGACAGTTTAAGAACGAATCAAGGGTAAGTATAGAATCTCTCTACTTTTATTAAAAGATGGTATTTTTTATATGAAATACGGGATATTTTGGGATTTATTTTCTATATATTTATGAACTGCAATTTAATTATTCATCTCAATCGCGTTGAAATTTGCGCGCAATTATTCGCTGATCCTCTATCTTCATTATGGTAAACATTGTTTTCACTCTCTGTGTTTCTATAAAATATCAATATTAGTACTCTGCTTCTCTTGTGTTCTCGGATCGCCGCCGCCGCCGCTCACAGTATATATGTTATATCTCTCTGATACGCATTTCCCATTGGTCAGGGGAAATATTAAATATAATAATAGTATAACTATTTCCTATTCTTTTTCCAATCCTTGTAAACGTCTACCAAAGGCAGTGCCTTGACTTTCCATTTTTCGTTCCTTCCCCATTACATTTGATATATTTTTATCCTCTTTATGGACCCCAAGTATGTATCTAAATTTGTCTTCAGATCAATTCATAATTAACCACATCTAATGGTCTTTCATTTGTGGTGAACCAGTGTTGCTCCAAATCTCACTGACAACCAACATTTTACATTATCTCTTCTTGCTTGTCCTACTCCTGCTAAGTAGGGCTACTGTGATTATTGTTAAAATATTGTGAATCGTTGTTTGGTTCCTAGCCTTCCCTCTGAAAAGTAAATTCTACATAGTTTTTTATGCCTAATTAATGTATATTCTTCATTATCTAGGAATCATGTATTATTTCTCTTTCTTTTGTCTTTTACTTGTACCTAATGTCCAGACAAATGCCTACCTCATTCCATAATGTACTTGAACAATATAGCAATACTCATGGCATTCGTTTTGGATCCGCAACGGTACCCTTGCGTCTCTAATGTTATGAAACTCCCTGTCTCTTCACTTTTCCGGAGCTAAAGCGTCTTCTTTGGAGGAGATCGTTTATAATTCCTTCTAATCCACCAACTGACTTTCTACTATAAATATCTGAGCCTAGTTCTGGTGGTATTTCTCTTACCCTCATGAAAGCAGTGCATTTTAACATCAACAGGGCGAGAGGCGTTGTCTTCTCCGATTTGTATAAACAACATATTACATTTAAGTATCAAAGAATTAAAGTTTTTCATATTATTTTCTGAATGTTATGTTACTTTTGATACTTTGCGGGTTGACATGGAATACTGTCTGTACTGACCCACCTAGGGGTAGAAGCTAGGACTCTGTACTGACCCATTCCCTAGAGGGTATAAGTCTAGGGCTGATATATCAGTTTCTGTTTCTGTTTCGGTAAACCTATGATCCCCGGTCAAAGTATCACTCTGTATATTATGTTCTGTTCTGCAACTGCTAATATATAATGTATATGCCTGAACTTCTGAAAGTTTCTAAAAGTGTTTTTCTTACAAAGGATTATGTTTAAAATATATCTGTCCATTTTCTGAAAACTATATATATGTAACCGGATTTTCCCGGGAGGCGTTTCTATACTTACTGAGTTGTAGCTCACTCCTTGCGTTGTTGTTTTTACAGATGATGAGTTATAAGGGAACGATAGACCGTACGACGGGGACTGAGTGTAGAAGCAACTTTGGGATTACTTCGGAATGAAACTTTAGGATAATTCCATTAAGAGTATTTTTCTCAACTTTAATGTATTAAAATTTATTGAGGAATTTTGATAGTTGAATTAAATGGGTGATTATCACTTTATGGAAATAGATTCTCTGAATGTAAGTACCTGGTATTCTTGGATTTTGATTTGAGAATACGATCATGTCGGGTTTTCGGATCCGGACTTATAGACCCGGGTCCGGGGCGTGACATGTATGATAAATGGAAGAAAACAAAAGATCAGAGTTGAGGGTTCACCAATTGGTTTGCGAATATAAATTTTCTTGGTATACTTAGGAAATTGAGAAAAAAATTCGAACATGAAAATGCAAAAGAATGATACAAAATAAAATTAAGAAGCATAAGGAATACCAGAGGAGCAGCAGAAAATATCATAGAATAAAGAAAATTATAAAGAAATATTAAGTTGGAGACTCTACAACACCTTGCATTTGTGAGATAAAAAGACAATTGGAATTAAACAAATTCAAAGAAAAACAACATGAATGAAATTGTACCTTGTTAATCATTATGATATCATCAGGTGCCGTGGCCCAGTGGGCAGGTGCTTGGCCCGTGACCGAGAGGTCCCGGGTTTGATACCCTCCGCCAGTGTGCGGTGAGCTTTATTCTCCCTTATCTAGGGTGCTTTCTCCCCTTTCATGGGGCTGTTCTCTCCCCGTTCATGGGGTTCCGCCCTCGGGCGTTCAAAAAAAAAAATCATTATGATGATGAGGATTTACGTGATGTGATAACGGGAGGAGGTTATTGTACACTGTGGATGGATGAGTAGTTTAGGTAATGTGATAGTGGGAGGAAGTTATTGTGAGATGGTAGGAGTAGTTTCAGAGGAATGAATATTTAGGAGACTTAAAAGTGACTAAAATGAGGAGACTGGTAGAAAAAATGGAGTTTTTTAAAGTTTAAACTTCTTAATTATTATCTCAATTTAAAGGGGTGTATTCAATCCGGATATTAAAAGATTTTAACTGATTTTCAAAAGTCTATGGATTTTACTGACTTTATGGATTGTCTTAACTCTATGCAGAGTCTGCGCAGAATCTATCAGATTTTATTAGATTGATTTATCGGGATTTCTTTTGATTTATAAAGTCTATAGATTATTTGAATAGCAACAAAAAATAAAGAAAAGACTGATTCAGTGGTGTATTATACAGATCCAACGATGTTGAATTTCCAAAGTCAACATATGTTTATCAATCTTTTTTTTTGGAATTAAATCATTTTGTTAAAAAAATAAATAGTTTGGTGATAGTCTTTGATTTTTTTTTTTAGATAACGTAACTGCGGCTTTTTTGATTTATTTGTTCAAGATTTGTATAATTTACTTACTGGTATTTTTTTTTGCTTAATTAAGATTTGTTTTGTGATAAGTTTTGTTTGAACTTTTTTTTTCTCTTTGATTTTCTCTTTCAGGAAAATGAATTAATGTTTGAAAAATAGAAAATTGTGGTTAAATAGAGAAGAAATTGTTTGCTTTCTTTAATTTCGAAGATGATCAGGAAGAAAATTGTTTGGATATTATGACTTCTTTTTGGGAAATAAACATTTCATATTGAGTTTTCTAACGATGTTAAAAAAAATCTCATTTTTTTTTTTGTAGTTTGAAATATTTCTTTGTTTTTCTTATAATTTTATAGAAACGAGATTACTAAAAAAAATTGTAATCTAAGATAAAATTATCAAAGACATTTTAATTTTAATATTAATGAGAGAAAATCAAAATCTTGAGAAAGAAGAAGAGATTTCACCACACACATTTAAACCTATGAAATCCATCAAAATCCTACCTTTAATGAAATCTATCAAAATCCTACCTTTAATGAAATCTATGAGAATCTATAGAGTTTTGAATACCTCTAGATTTGAATGGACTTTTTAAAATCTAAATTGAATACCTCTAGATTTCATTGGACTTTTTAAAATCCAAATTGAATACCTATGGACTTTAAAACTCCTTAAAAATCCTATAGAATCTATGTTGAATACACCCCCCTTAATAGTGAATTTTCACGAAAATAAAAAGAAAAGTATGAAGTTAATTTATTAGCCAACTAAATTACTCTATTATTATAAAGTTATTGAGAAACCTAAATAAAATAGTCAAATTGGGAATTGGAAAGAATTTTTGAGAGAGAGAGAGAGAGGGGGGGAACGTGGAGTAACAATACTAACATAGGCCTATTATTATTTATAGATAAATATTAATTATTATTCCCCTAACAAATAATGATATACATTTAGTTTTTATATGGTTGCATGATATAAAAACGAAATTAATGATTTGATTGAGAATCTGAAAAGATTAGATATATATTTATATTAGACAATTAACATAAGATTTTACTTTTTTTTAGAGTAAAAAATATTATTTGGCCAAGAAAGTGGTTACAAATTTTTTTTTTTTTTGGTTGAAATAAAGTGGTTACAATTATGTAAAACATTTTAACAACTGAAGTGGTCATAATGGCCAACAAACGTGACATGCAAGGCTAGAATTTAGGAAAGTTGATTAGTGATCTAATATTAATATTTAAAATATAAAAAAAAAAACAATAAAATGAAGGGAAAATGATAGGCTGTCACGTGGCACAATGTGAAGTGTAAAATTGAAAAGTGCTTTTGTAATATATATATACTAGCCAATGGACCCGTGCTATGCACGGGAAGCACGCACATATATATCCACTACACCATTCCATGTTTCAAATATGCATAATCCCGAGCTTTCATAGACCATGTTGATTTGGTTTTAGAAAACGTTCAATTGGTCTCTGGCCACTCTTCTCTTCACTTACCAAAATAAACTAAATGAACGAAAAATACCATCTGAATATATTCTATGAAAACATCAAACTACCATCATTTCCGTATTCAATGACATGTTAAAAGAAAAAATATAACGGATTTAGTAACAAAAAATTGTAATCTTCGAACAACTATGAACTGACTTTTTCTTTCGTCTCGTATCCGATGTTTATCTCTGCGTACTTGAGAGTGAGGAAATTCTAAATATAATCTGCAAAACTTCATACCCTGTGTTGGCATAAAAAATTTAAAATTTAACATTGCTAAGTCAAAATCATAATCTAAAAAAAAAAGTGGAAGAACCAACCTAATAAACAAATTAGGGAAATGTTCCAGATATTACTAGACTAATACATGTTATAAAATTTACTAAGATCTCATGGATGGAAAAAAATAAAGAAAAAGAAATAAAGAGGAGGGCGTAAATGTTCCAGATATTGCTAGACTAATACATGTTATAAAATTTACTAAGATCTCATGGATGGAAAAAAATAAAGAAAAAGAAATAAAGAGGAGGGCGTAAAATCTTTATTTCTTTTTACGCCCTCCTCTTTATTTCTTTTTCTTTATTTTTTTCCATCCATGAGATCTTAGTAAATTTTATAACATGTATTAGTCTAGCAATATCTGGAACATTTCCCTAATTTGTTTATTAGGTTGGTTCTTCCAACTTTTTTTTTTAGATTATGATTTTGACTTAGCAATGTTAAATTTTAAATTTTTTATGCCAACACAGGGTATGAAGTTTTGCAGATTATATTTGGAATTTCCTCACTCTCAAGTACGCAGAGATAAACATCGGATACGAGACGAAAGAAAAAGTCAGTTCATAGTTGTTCGAAGATTACAATTTTTTGTTACTAAATCCGTTATATTTTTTCTTTTAACATGTCATTGAATACGGAAATGATGGTAGTTTGATGTTTTCATAGAATATATTCAGATGGTATTTTTCTTTCATTTAGTTTATTTTGGTAAGTGAAGAGAAGAGTGGCCAGAGACCAATTGAACGTTTTCTAAAACCAAATCAACATGGTCTATGAAAGCTCGGGATTATGCATATTTGAAACATGGAATGGTGTAGTGGATATATATGTGCGTGCTTCCCGTGCATAGCACGGGTCCATTGGCTAGTATATATATATTACAGAGTCTGTTTTCAGTTTCAGCCAATCACATCCTTCTAAATCCTACGTGTAATTTCCATGAATTTTTTGTTCAATTAATTATTTTATAAAATTTTGATTGGTTGGTTAAATTTTACTTTGGTTGTAAATTCTTAATTTGCTTATAAGAGTATCCCACATTGAAAAGTTACATTGCTTTTTTTTAGTTTGACAATACTATAAAATAGTGTACTTTGACATGTTTTGAGTTACAAGATTACTTTGACATTTTTTCTTTCATTAAACATTACGTTTCACGTGCATAGACTGTATTTTTTCTAGTGTGTGTGTGTGTGTGTATATATATATATATATATATATATATATATATATATATATATATATATATATTATTCTTACGACATCTTTGAAATAAAATTTCAAATAAATATAACTATTAATTTTCGTTGAAAGTTTACAGGTCCAACGGTTTTGGAATTTATAAGAACACCTCATCTCCATAATTTAAAAGCTCATGTAAAAATAATTCAAATTCACTCCAAATTTAATTCAAATTCGGGAAAATCAGAATTCGGTCCGAAATATATCGGTATTTTAAAAAATCAAATTAACCAAAAAACCGATTTAAAACTACAGATTTACGAAATTCAAATTCGATCCCAACCCAATTCAACCTATATAGTGTCTTCTCCCTTCCCGAGTCCGAGTCTTGTGAGTCTAGTCTCCTTGAGTCAGTCAAAAATATCTCATAAAAGCTTATCAGTAACTGTATATCTGGTATTGGAATGTAATTTGCAGGACAAAGAATGCAGTGCATCACTGTAAAACATACTTTGTAAATAATTTCTTCCACATTTTGTTTTAACTAAAGGCATACAAAATGTTTCTTAATTTTCATAAGATAGCTTTCAGACTATAAGTGCACATCTTTTTTCTATTTTTTAACCCACGGAAAATTTGGACCGGTTCATCTTGTGTCAATTAGGAGTAAAATAATGTATCACCAACTAACAATATAACTATATAAGTATACAATGCATCCCAAAGAGATACTAGAGAAAGGGGGTATTACCAAAAAAAAAAAAAAAGAGAGAGAAAGGGATCCCTTGCAGGAGAGATATAATATGTGGGCGATATTGTCAAGGCAATTTGTGTTCAAAAGATACTATTGCCATTCTCAGTCAAATATCACATATGCAATTAAATCTTGGATAATGATTTACAGCTAAGCGAAATTGGCTAAAACCCTAAATCAAACACTATTCACTTCTGTTTGTATAAGGGATTGAACTAATTATTTACAATTTTACCACCAATTTTGCCAATTAATTAGTTAAGTCTTAACCATATAGCATCACCCTTAAATCTTTTACCTCTCTCAGGGCTCGACTTTCTATACTGAGCCTGAGCGCACATACAGTAACCCTACCACATGTTAAGAGGCCCCCAAATTTGTTAAAAAAAAAAATCACGTTAAAAAAAAAAATTATTTACGAACGGTCGGCGACTCTCTCCATTCTCCACTGTCCACCGAGACCAAAAGCCTCTCCAATCTTGACTATCCACTCACAGATTGTTCTACTTCTTAATCTTGCCTCTTGTTGTTGTTGATTCACTGATTGAAATCCTATTTTGGCTTCATCCTAGATCCTTCCATTTTATTGTGAATTTGTGATCGTCGTCGGTCGTCGGAGCACAAGTGGGTCTTCAGTCTTCGTTTTCTTCTTTTGGTGTATTTAGTACAATTCTTTTCACTTTTTCCACCTTTTAGTTCAATAATAATATATTTTAATAGTTAATTATTTAGTGGAGGGCAGAATGCCAAATATTATGTTTGGTTTATGGTTAATAATCAAAATATTAAATCAATTTTGTGGTGGGTTTTTTTATTACTTATACTCTATTTGAATTCTTTGATTTTGTTTTTATCTACAGTTCTCTGTTCACCGGGTATTTGAGAGCACTCAAAACTTCAGATTCAGGTGGTTTCAATCTTTCTTATAGTTGCTTAATTTTAATTTTTAAGTCTTTAATTTTGTGTTGAATATTTTAATTATGCCTCCTAAATTTAGAAAATATGAATCTGGATCTAAAAAGCGTAAGAAAAAATAAAAAGGCGAAGAATTAACTCAGTCCTTAAGAGGAGCTCTTGGACTTGATATAGATAATGTACGGGGATAAGGTTATGATAATGGGTCAAATATGAAAGGAAAACATCAAGGAGTACAAAAAAAAAAATTCAGATATAAATCCTAGAGCTTTTTATACCCCTTGTGGTTGTCATAGTCTTAATTTAGCATTGTGTGATATGGCCAACACTTGTGGTAAAGCTAGAGACTTTTTTGGCATTATACAACGTATTTGCACAATATTTGCATATTCTACAAAAAGGTGACAAATTTTGGAGAAAGTCGATTATGAAGATTCGATTAGCGATTTCGCTTAAAAAAGTGTTAGAAGGATTGCTCTTTTTAAATAAAGATTAATATTATGATTGTCACACACTTGAAACTTGAGTATAATTATGTTTTGACAATTTTTTATTATTATATAATTTACACTTTAAAAAAATTGAGGGGGGCTAATTTTGGTAATCAGCACAGAGGCTCACGTTTGTTCGAGACGGGTCTGACCTCTCTTACTCCCCAATCTTCTATCTCCTCTTCCTCCCTACATTGGTCCTTTTTTGCTTCTCACTCATGCTTTCTCTCTCTCTCTCTCTCTCTCTCTTGTCTTCTCCCTCCCCCTTGTATGCATTTATATTCCATGAATCTCTTCCTATTCTCTATGTATCACATAGAGACTCTTAGTTAATTACTCAAAACATACAGGAACTCTCAAGTTCTTGAAGCTTTCGATCCATCTCTTTCTCTTTTCTCAAGATCTTATTTTTCTTTGTTTTGTTGCTCATTCATGAACTTTAGCCGTCAAGGAATTTGAAACTTGACAATTATTTGATTTTTTGCTTTACTTTTTACTCTTCACCATGGTGGACTAGCCTCTCTCTATCTAGAGAAAAATGTCTCAATTTCCTGTTGACGTTTCATGTGGAGAGAAACCCATAATTGTAGAAGAAACGGTAGAGAATATGGTTGTTATGTTTAGCCCCAATCAAAAGATCAACTTTGTGACTAATTTACGAATTTAATACTCATTTATACGGATTTTGATTGAAAAAGGTGGAATGAGGAAGAACTTGGTAGTTAGACACTCAAGGAGAAAGAAAATAACCCTAAACCCTAAACCCAAACCCAAACCTTGTCCAAGCACACCCTAAGGGTCAACTTGGACAAGGTTTTGGTTTTGGTTTGGGTTTGAGTTTGACTTTGAGTTTGAGTCTCAAACTAATCTCAAACCCAAACTGGGTCAAAACTTACAACCCATGGACATATGAGTATTTGAAATATCAATTCAAATAAATCAACTCAATAGCCCATTAACCAAATAACCCACCCAAATGAAATTCAATTTTATTTTGACGGGTCCCTCAAGGCACATACATGTCTTACAGCCCCGTGAAGTGGGTGTAAATTATTTGTTTATATATTTTTTTGTTTATATTTTTTTAGTAATGAAATTAATGTAGTCAATTACATTTTATAACGAGATATGTTAAATTTTAAAATTACAATATTTAATTTGATTCTCAATTTAATTATTATTTTCTTCTCTCTCCAAATAATTTGGGACACATATTAAAATTCAAATGTGGACAGTTCAAGAGGAAGTAATGGGTTTCATGCTCCCATATGCATAAAGTAAAAACTATTCATTGTTGTTGATATTTTCCCTCGTTACAGAGACTTCACCACCTGTATAATTGATTCTAGCGTCTACTATTTTTTTGGTAATTATGCAATGGTGTGGTGATTATTGAGTTATGTAGTTCTCCCAAAGTGATGCAGCCATTACGTCTCTGAAACCTACCCATTCACTTGATTCTTCTTGTGCATTCCCCATCTCAATTTCTATAATATCGTTTTACACTGTATTATTTCCATCTGCACATGTTTCTTCCTCATCATAGTCAGCAAAATATTGATCGTTTGAGTCGTTCTCTCGAATGAAGTTGTGCACAACACAACAAGCTATTAATATCGAAACTTAGCGCGACATGCTATACAGAGGCATTCGTTCACCAAGAATGGCGAATCTTTTTTTTTAAAAAACTCCAAATGATCGCTCAATGACATTTCTTATAGAGGAATTACGCCTATTGAATAATTCACGAGGTCCTTTATAGTTGGTAACACCTTCAAAGCTATTAATGTGATAATTCTCTCATTTATACGGAGCCAAGAAGCCTTTTGCATTGGCAAATCCAGCATCAACCAATAAGTACTTGCCTGTAATATGAATTTTTTACTCAATCGCAAATTTACATAAATCGAATTATAGTAATAAACATTATTCCAAAACAAGTAAATAGTTACAAATAAAAATTTCACAAAAGCATTAAAAAAAATGCAATACGTTCAACTAACCAGGGGGTGGTCTAGGAAAATCGGCATTTTCCTTTGTTAGTGCATTTGTCAACACTCTTGAATCGTGGGCGCTTCCCTCCCAACCCGCGTAAATGTAGGTGAACCGCATATCATGATCACATGCTGCAAGTACATTATGAGTTATTTCTGACTTTCTATTTCTAAAAGTTTCCATAGTAGAACCTGAGACATAAGCGGAAATATGTGTTCAGTCCATTAATCCAATGCAATCCTACGAAACATTTTTAAAAGCACATCATCTCTTTGGGTATGGAAAATAAATTTGAAAATTTATAGGAAAATTTGGCCGAGTATACTTAGTTACTTACGATGAACCATGGAAAGAACCGATTATCACCAATCATCTTTGGGTGTGGGATTTCAACATTCCTTGGTGTGATATGATATCGAGCTAGCTTTGATAGACAACGAGACATTATCTTCACATGCCTTGATATCGTCTCACCTGAATGTTGGAATCTTTCGGATTCATCTGTTTGTTTGTTGTTGCGTGTGGCGGTATTCAAGAAAATTGCCAAGCTTTCGTGGACGTCCACGCGTTGTTGTGGTTTAATTTTCCAACATTTGCGTTGAACTAGTTCATTGCATAATTTTTTGAATGCCAGTTTCTACATATGAAATGCATTCCAAAATCGCGCATCATGTCCTTTAAGCAGCTCATCGAGCCACATTGGACCAGTAAGAATCGAATTGTAGCACCGCATTTTTTCGGGGTGGCTCTTTGTGGCAAAATTGCACGCACTTAGCATGCATATCATAAATCTATTTCGATTTTGATAATATTCTATCTCGTCCTCCAATGAATCCACACTCTCCTCCGATGAATTGTAAGCCTCGGACGCGCCTTCCATAATAGTTTCTGTGAAATAAAACACATTTCTAAAAAAGATGTGTAGAATGTAAAGTTGTTAATACAACATTGCAACAGAAGGAATAAAAATTCTCCGCAAAAAACTTTACCTGCCTTGTTAGCAAGTGCTTTGTCAAGCACATGTATCGCTTCAGTTTTCAATTTAAGTTTATGAAAAGTTGAAGCATTCGTAGGGTTCACATTTACCTTTAATGGTCCAGAGAATGCAGAACTTATCTGGAACAAGTATTTGTGACAAAGGCTTCTGATAGTGGAACTTTGATCCCACTTGCTATGAACTTATGAATTGAGAAAAATTAATGGTTCCTCTTGTATGAATTTTTATCACCTTTTATTATGTCTTTGAAGTCTGCTGTTGTGGTTGTTTTCTTGTATTTTAAAAGAAGTCTTTGTACTACAAGAATCTAATGAACATAAGAATAAAATCCATAAAAGCAGGGCAGAAAGGAACAAAAATCTGTATACAAAAGCAGTCCTCATCCAAAAGTAAACTGACACTTCAAGAAACAGGGCAATACAGAAGCCTAACAAGCTGCTAAAACACCACCCTAAAATATGTCCACAAACATAGACATCACACCGTAGCAAGCTGCTAAAACACCACTCTAAAATTATTCCACAAACATAGACATCACAGCCTAGCAAGCTGCTAAAACAACACCCTAAAAGTACTTGCAAAAATATGCATAATGTCACACCTTAGTACTAATATTAATAAAATAAACACCGCCCTAGCATTTGACACAAACATATATATAATTGTCGGATTAACACGCAATATGACCTTAAATTATTACAACATGCCACTCTCTATCACGGTCACGGGGTCGTTAAATCATCAATTTCAGGTGCAGTAGAAGGCGGGTTTGCTTGCTCTCTTGATATTGGTGCGAGAGTCATGGTGATTGTGTTGTGTACAAACCAAGGGCGTCTCTTTGCTGGCATTGAAATCCAGGTCCCCCTCCAATCAACATCGTTCTTAAATGAGTTTGCCACCTTAACATATTTTCCATCAGACAAATAACTAAATTCATCGTTAAGTATATGGATGCATGCAGGGACACTAATTTCTATGGTTTGATTGCATCGTGCCCTCTTGGCTTCAGCTTTAGAGTTCATTTCTTCAACCCCCATTTGCAGCCACTGATTAAGCACATTTGTCAGGGTTTTTTCCATCGGACTGTTACGGTCAGAACCAACACTTCTTCCCTTACGCTTTGAACCAGATGAAGTATAATTGGAAGCAATGGGAGTTACAAGAACTTCCGGGAAAGGAACCTCTTGTGGAACATTATCATTAAACATCTTCAGTGTGACCTCTTCGGCATCAGTTGGAGGATTTTGGCGAGAAGATCGGGCAAATGTTCCTGTCGCGACAGAGTTGTAGAAAATTTCCTTCATTAATGGATAATCAGGGACGCCGACATTACAAAACCGAGCTGCATCTTTCTTTATCTGAACATTTTAGGAAACCAAAACATAACAACAAATGCAAGTAAGTAGTAGAGTTTAGTTTCAAACTAAATAAAATTTGGAATTGGGATCACTACAAGCATTACTATAGGCATCTGTCCAAACAAGAATAGAGTTTGCAAAAAAAAAAAAACAAACACATTATTACATTCTACAACTTAAAACCATGGCACCCGATGTATAGATCAGAACAAAACAATACTTGGCTTAATTCTCATAACATAAATTCTTTGTATGTTATAGTTAAAGGAAAATTGATGACATTTAATTTTTAGACGAAAAGTCCAGAACCTTGGCCCTATTTGCACAAGTGGGGCCAATACAAAACACATACACATTACTAATAAAGAACTTGCAATTACAACCTTTTCTGTAACTGAAAATCTAAAATTTACTAGCAACTAGTAAATGCAACTCAAATTAATCTTGCAAAAATCCATCTTGGATGAAGTAGTTAGTACTAGTAATAATTCAATTAATATTTCCGACATATCCTAAACAACAAACGTACTGCAGAGGTTACAAAATTAGAACGAATGGACTTCTGCAATATGCAACAATGTTTAACATGTATTACTGAGGATTTATCATGTTGTACATCAAATAATTCGAGGTATATCCGAATACGAACCTTAATCATGACATCCCATTTTTCATCCTTAGCGGTTATAGTCTTACTTGTTGAATCCCAACCTACACCCGTGTTTTGTGTCATTAGCCAATTCATGGTGGTAAATTCATGTCTGAGCCTCTTGAATTTTCCTGTAATCTGGTCAAGTGAGTAATCACGCCCACTTGCTGCTAACCAATTTCCTACCATCTTCTCCCATCATTTGTTGGTCCAACCATTGCCCGACCACATCCCATTCTGAGGTTTCAACTCAGCGTAAACCTCTAACAACATATTCTCATATGGTGGTTTCCACATTTTCGATGGTTTCCAAACCATTTTAGGCATTGAACACTCGCCACCCTCCTCTGAAACATGCAAATAGAAACAATCATAAAAGTAAAATGCTTAAATTCTGTTCTTTAAAAAAAAAATTCTTTATTTTGCATGTGCTTGCTTTTAAAAGTAAACAATCTAATAGACAGTTTGTTGCATAGGAAAATTGAGACTAACTTCACCTAATGCGTTTAAACGAAAGAAGAACTATGCCCCCAAAAAAACTAACACATTCGACGCAACATTTACGCACAATAACAGATGGATTAAATAGCATATCAAAGAAGGATTCATAAGATAAACACCTCAATGTTCGACAAATAAACTGTGGATAGCTAATTGAATATAAACTTACTAACATGTAACTACGAAGCTGCCCACAATCAAGGGGTATAATATGTATTGTAAAATGTAAAGGAAAATAACTTAGAAGCAGAATGAATACATCTTTACAAATAGTTTTCTTCGTCTTTTTTGCAGGGGGCTTGGATAACTATTTGATTCGGTGGAACTGGTCTTATCTTCGAGTTCGATGACAAGAAAATTTTCCGGCAACGCCGCCGGAGCCACCGCACCCAAAAGGCAAAAATCCAGATACATTAATGGGATCCAGAAATGAATGAAAACCTTTGATCTGAGGCGCCCCCTAAAGGTATGTTGTATGAATGTTGTTTCCTGCAACCTCGAATCAACCACATTCTCTCCACTCAAACTTTATAAGGATATGTATTGCATTGACGCAACAATTCCATGCCCCAGCATCATCGCCGTTGCTGCCACCGCCGCGGCCACCACCCCTCTTTCACCATCGAGGAGTTCCCCCAAATTTCCAGACAATAAAAAAAAAACCACTCTAATTTTACCACTGCCATGCCTCCTTCTTTGAACTCAGGAACCATCAAAAGTTTCTTCTCTTTTGTACCCCCAAAATTAATCAAAGTTAGAGCTTTTTCTCAAATGGGTTTCTCAAAAAAATTCAGAAAAAGAGTCAATAATGGCCTCAAAACCACCCCCATCAACGAGTAGAACAACCAGACAAGCCGGAGCGGTGCTTTTGGTGGAGGTGGGTTTAAAAAAAAATCAGTAGCTTAGAAATAGACGCTACCGTTGACGCCTCCGTAGCCACCAAGGCCAACCATCTCAGTTCCCACAATATATGCATCTATTGTGATAACCATCAGACTTCCATTTCAATTTGTTCATTGAGCCATCCCACCGACGCCGCAACCTTTGTTCAGTAAGAAAGCAATTGAATTGCTCAAAACCTAATTAAAAAAATAAAATAAAATAATTGGAATGATGGTTTATGGAGGGTACGGAGAGAAGTGGTGGTGGTGGGTTTGGGGAAAAGGGGAGATCGGGAACGGAGGTGGTGGAGGGAGAGGCGAGAGGAGGTGGCAGCGGCGGCGGGTTTTAAAAAAAATTATTATTGTTCAGTAGTTTCAAAAATTGATCCAGTAAGTAAATTTAACATTTTTTTAGAATATTTTCCCAAATAAATGAGATCAAATTGGATTTAGCTAATTCTATTATCTTGAACTTCATCTTTTTGTAAATAGAAACCAAGAGCATAGAGTTCAAAACCAAAGCCAAGACCGCTGTATTTGTATAATACACCACTGAATCAGTCTTTCTTTATTTTTTAGTGTTATTCAAATAATCTAAATACTTTATAAATCAAAAGAAATCCTGATAAATCAATCTAATAAAATCTGCGTAGAGTTAAAACAATCCATAAAATCAGCAGAATTCACAAACTTTTAAAAATCAATTAAAAATTTTAAAAATTCGAATTGAATACACCATTAAATGTTAAAATAGATCATCAGTAGTAATTTAAGGGTTTGCAGAACTATTTGCCCTTTTAAAAAAAAAAACGGTTTCCTAGAGATTTTGACCCAGACAAAACGCATTTTGTCAAACCTCGTGAGGCCCACTTCACCTCACGCGTGCTCTCTCATCCAACGGCTCCAACAAAATCCGCATTACACGGAAAGCGTTCCCTTTTTTCTGATCCAACGGCTCCCACTCTCCGCTTTTTCTGAAAGAACACTTTTTACTTGCATCATCCGTACACTCACTACTCTCAGGACTTTTGTTTTCATTTCACACAAACTTTCTCTCTCTACCCAAAAATCTTCTGCTGCAGCGAAAATCTAGCAAGCTTAGTTTTCTTTTTGTTATCTCTGATCTCTAAAGTTCGGATCTTTATAGAGAAAACCCAAGTTTTGATTACCTATTTTTGTTTCTTGGTTAGATTTCTTGAAAACTTCTTTCTTTCTTTATTTCTTCTGCTGATATATTTTTTCATTTTTTTGGTAATTTTTGCTTACTGGGTTGTAGATTTTTTTATTTGTTTGTTTAAATTGTTCTGATTCCATGAATTTTGAACTGGGGTTTTCTCAAAGTTAGGTGCTTTCTGCATAATGTTTGGTTTCGGTATCTGATTTTGTATAGAAAGGGCCTAACTGATTTATCCAAGATCTTTATTTTTAATGAATTGTTTGTAGCTTTCTTAGCATTTTTACTGGTTTTACTAGCTGGTTTCTTAGCAAACATGACGGTGACGGTATAGGGGACTATTGTTTTATTCTGTTAGCAGCCATTTTGTGCATTCATTGTCGAAGGTTATGTCAGTGTTTAATCCATTATTTCAGTGGTATTCTGGTAGCATTTACTTTTTACATTTATTGCTAAAGTTTAAGTATGTATCCTATCCATCCCCGCCCATACACCCAATGATTGGGACTGAATGTGTTATGTTATTGTTGTGGTCTTTAGGTCTATTTGATATACCTTTTCTGGTTCATTTGTGAATGTTTAGCAGTTTATATAGCACTTCCTCTATTTCACAATATACTTCTTTTTGTAGTCCAAAAACCTCTTTCCCAAATGTTTGGCAATTGTCTCATTCTTTATTCTGTTAGTTGAATTAGTATAGGATATAATAAAAAAATATCACTTATTTCCTCTTCCTTAATCTATGCAAAAATGTCAAAATGTCTTATATTGTTTAATGGGGGAGTATGTCTTAGTACATTTTCCATGGTAATGGTCTATGTTTCTTCGTTTGTGGTATGATCTTATTTTTGGTTGTATTAGATAGCTATGTATTTGATTGGCTTATAGCTCTTAGATTATTCGTTCAGGTTTCTGGATTGTTATTAGTTCGGTGCTAGTATTCTTTCTTAATCTATCCTTCTGAACGAATTCGATTCATAAAAAGTTGCAATTTTCTGATGGAATTATGGAACACCAGACTCTTTCCTCATCATAGCTTCATAATAATTTCCTATTTCTCCCAGAATCTCCTGTGTTTATTTGGTAAATTGAGTAGCATTAGGAATTCTTTCCGGTTCTTCTTTCCTTGGTTGTATGTTGTCGTTGATAACTAGTCTTTCCACTTTTCTTTTTCCTTGATTGTCTTTATGTTGTTGCTGTATCATATGTAATCTTTCACATGTGTGTACCTGTTTAATTCACATGTTATTAATTCTGTTCTTCAGCAGAGGATTGGGCGACGTTCTCTATTAAACTGTGCTGAGAGCCAATCAATATGCTGTGGGTATTTTCACCTCTCAGCTTTTGCAGGAAGTGTGTGCGCTTGGTTGTGTTTTATCGCGTTATCCTGTAATTTTATTTACTCGGTGAGATGTTCTTCTGAGCTTCTGTCTCTCCTTTCACATGCCCATGTTAACATTTTGATTTTCTAACAAGTAGCAGTTAGATGTATACTTCTTCCGAATCATTTTGGCATTTCCATGCTGGGGAACGAACAAGTACGAACGAAAAATCGCTTTATATCTTTGTGAATTGAGATATGATGCAAAATGGATTATACAAATCATTCCCTTTGCTTTCTTGTTGATTGGAGCTGGGGCTTTGATATACATGCATACATACATACACACACGTTCGTGTGTTCTGTTTCTCTTGTCTTCTGTTTTTATATTACTGAGTTTTTTTTTTCTTCCCCTTTTGGTTTAAAGTTACAGGTTAGTCTCACAAAGCAGTAATACTTTCAAGGGACTATATTTTTTTCTACCAGACTTTTGTTGGCGTGAGAATGTGCATTGCAGTCAATCAACCTCTGAGGAAAGTTGGAAAGAGTAAAATGAGTGTTGGAACCATTGCTTATTACCAATTGACTCAAGTTTGTCAGGTAAACTGCTCTCCATTCACTTATGAATTCATCTGCAAATTTGCCTGCTTTATTTTTCAGCGGTCAAGGCATTCATATCCTTACTGGGTTCATCTCGAACAGTTTGCAGCGTTGGGTTACTTTCGAAGTCTTTCTTGTACTGGGTTTTTGAACAATATATTCTGTGTTAAAATGCTTTTTGTTCCTCTTTCGAAGAGGTTTTGGCGTAGCCCATGGTGGTTAAGTTTATTTGAGAAGTTCTTCTCTCCCTCTCTTTTTGTTTTTTCTTTACCTCTGATGCTTATTCTTTTTAAGCAGTTTGGAACATTGTAAGTCGGGTAATGGTTGATTTCTAGGCCACTTAATGGTTGAGGCAAAGAAGAGGGAAACAAGAACCTTGGTTTCTTTTTTATATACTTTTTTTGCCTTTTTTTGTCTTGGAAATGGTAGCTCTAACTCTCGACGGTTTTTTATTTTTTACAGGCCGAGTATTTTCGTCAATTGCTTAAACCTGTTACGTAGTCTAGTTCAGCTAAAGCATTGGATATTGAAATAAGCAGATTTCTTCAGTGGTTTATACTAAATTTCAAAACAAGTTATCAAGAATTACCATTCCCTGGTTGCAGTAGACTTCTCTATGGTATCGTGATGGAAAGGCCTTAGGTGACCTTTTGCTCTTGTTTAACCTATTCCTGTTAATTTTAGAACTTTCTTCTCAAAAACCAAAACTTTCTTGCCTAAAGCGCTTATAGTCTACTGTCAAACCTCCGTGATCAAAACCATTATGCACAGTAACCAACCATTCTCCCCTCTAAATCCTCTTCCGGGGTCGGCCAATAAGGCGGGTAGTTACATGCTGAATTCTCATATTTCGCCCATCTTAGGTGGAACTGCTCTCCCTACGGGTGCTATACCTTTTCAGCCCTTGCATGGCGTTCAATTTCAGCCTTCTGAGACGTGCCCTAGGAACTTTATCATCTTTGACCAGACTGATAATAGAAGCCAAATCATGTTCCACCCAGATATTGGATCGAAATTCTGTTATGCGGGTTCAAATGATGTGCCTCCTCATTATGGAGATAATGTTAATATGGGCTTTGCAGCTGCAGATAATGACCAAAGAGAAGTCACTTCTACTCTGAAGGAAGATTCAGATGATATTGATGCACTGCTTAGCACTGATGAGGAAGAATGTGATGAATATGATGACGACGTAGTAAGCACAGCAAGGACAGATTTGAATTGT
The DNA here is from genome assembly GCA_026122235.1 of Vinca minor. Taxonomy (NCBI): domain Eukaryota; kingdom Viridiplantae; phylum Streptophyta; class Magnoliopsida; order Gentianales; family Apocynaceae; genus Vinca; species Vinca minor. The sequence goes on along the minus strand of JAOCZM010000278.1, from coordinate 1,969,335 downwards.
GGAAGCAACTCTCCAGATTCCTACTCCAATTATGAATCACCGCCTAGGAAGATCAGGGTTACTTCTTTGAAGAAAACCTCTGGTGGAAACGGCAGTGGCAGCAACGAAAGAAAGCAACTAAAAATGAGTAAAATGGTTAGGGCATTAAGAGGAATTGTTCCTGGCGCCAACCAAATGAATACTGTAGCTGTTCTTGATGAGGCCGTGAGATACCTCAAATCTCTCAAAGTGGAAGTTCAGCAGCTTGGAGTGGGGAAGTCGTCAAAGAGGCGTCCTTAGAGATGCTGCTCAGTTCTATTGGGTAACTAGGGGTGGGGTGGATCCATCGGGTCTGGCCCCACCTCCCTCTCTCAAAACTTTCACTACCTCTGAGGTTGTAAACTACCAGCCCTACTTTTGCAAGTAGGGCCGGCTGAGGATTCGAGAGGGGAAGGTGGAGCAGGATCCAATGGAACCGCAACTCCACCCCCAACCCACTTTTCCGGTTTTCTGCCAGTGGTATTCTACTTTTCCTCTATTAATTTCTATCTAAGACATTCTACCGGATTCTGTTAATGCTCGCAATCAAAATGTAGTACTGGAAATCCAGCTACCACCAGTACATTGCAAGTTTCAAACTTCTCATCCAATCTGGGTTAATGAAGTGCAACTTTATGATTATTTGGGACGAATTCTTCGTGCTTGTAAGGATGCAATTAATGACGTTTTCTTCTGTTTCTTTTAAGACTGTAAAAAAATCTTCTGTAATAAGTAGAATTTTATCATCTAATAAACAGCTTATTAGTTCCTCCTTTTCTATGAATTTCATTTTAGTGATGTTTGGGTGCATAAATGTAAACATGGATCTCACTAAGATTATGTAACCTCATTCCCAAGCCCAGAGCACGCTGAGATACTAGTCATTTTGGAAGGAGCTCGTTTCATCAAAGAAAGAAGCTTATTCCATTGTGAAGTTGAAAGTAATTGTCAAAGCATAGTTAACAAGATAGAGCAATGTGAAGAAGATTTGTCTTCTGTCGGTCATTTTGTTAGTCATGGATCTCACTAAGATTATGTAACCTCATTCCCAAGCCCAGAGCACGCTGAGATACTAGTCATTTTGGAAGGAGCTCGTTTCATCAAAGAAAGAAGCTTATTCCATTGTGAAGTTGAAAGTAATTGTCAAAGCATAGTTAACAAGATAGAGCAATGTGAAGAAGATTTGTCTTCTGTCGGTCATTTTGTTAGTCTTGCTAAGAGTATTCTAGATTCTTTTTCGGTCAGAATTTCATATATTCATAGATCTTATAACAATGCAGCCGATATATTGGCCAAACTAGCTACGAGGAATCAATCCTCATCTCAATGGTTTGGAGATTCTCCGGATTTTCTCCTACCACATGTAATCTCTGATATCAATATATGATTATCTGTTTTCTTGAAAAAAAGAAAAAAAAAAAGAAAAATGAAAAGATCTCACTAAGATTGAAAAATATACAAAATTTTCAATCCAAGAAATTGGCATTAGACCCTTTCACTACTAACATAAGAAATGGGAAATGGGATGCCCTTTTATTTACCGTACTTGAGCTTTGGATCAATGTTCCATTCTTGTATGATTGTCTCGAGCACCACGATGAAGCGTTGTAACATGTTTATTTTCACTCCGGTTATGACGCTGACAATACTTTTGCGGGCATTATGCTAAATTAATTTGGCTGCTTGATTATTTAATTTGGCGGTTGAGATATCTGTTTTTTAACACCGGAACAAAAAAGACTTATTTAGCCCACGGGTTGGCATAGCAGTCATTCACTTTTGGGTGATTTCATATGAACAGTCGAGCTAAATGGCTAAACCAAATTGAATAAAAATTGAGAGTACAATTTTTAATACAAGAATAAACGTTTTTGGCTCCCCACTTACAAGAAAACTTTTTGTGGTATCTTATGCTTTTATCCCTAAATTTATTTAATTAATTGGTTCAATTTAAATCATCTAGCACTAACCTTTCATGAAACAGGCAATATTCAATCATTTTTTATGAATGTTTTGCGGACTAATATGGCTTTTGTGCTTTGGAATGTGAAATAGTTGAGGAAAATGAAACCGTAGATTCAAAAATAGAAAGGTCGTGAATAGCCTTAAACGACCGAGACGATCGTCTAAGACCGCAATATGAAGAAAGGCCCCAACAAAAATTACGAGTAATTATGAAAAATACCTTGAAAAATTCACAATAAGCAGAGTTTTACAAAATTTAAGAAATTTTGCTATATTAATTGGTCTTTTAAAGGTAAATAGAGATAATGTAAATCCAAATGACGATAATTACAATTAACGAAATAATTAAAAACTAAAAAGTTTTAGAACAAACCAAACATTATGAAACTTTAATAATGATCTATTGAATGACATGTTATAAGATCTTAATCATCAAACTTTTTTATAAATAATTATGTATTAGAAAACTAAAAGAAAATAAGTTTTCTAGTTTAGTCTTTCATTAAATTTCTTCTTAATCTCAAAACTCTCTAGACACGAACAAAATTTCAATTTATCGATTTCGAATTGAATTTGGAGTGCATTTGAATTTCGGTCGGTTTACCAAATTACCGAATTGACAAGACCTATATAATTGTTCATGAAAAAACAAAAAATATTGAACCAAAATCATAAATATATGCTTTAAAATATTATAAATATATATTTTAATACAATTTGAATTTGAATTTGGTAATACCGACCTATTTGACCGATAAAACGAATACCAAACCGATTTTGAAGTTTTCGAATTCTATATGATCCGAATTACGAATTAGATTTTCCAAATTTAACTCGAATTCGATCGGTAAATCGGTTTTTACCGAATTTTCACACCCATAGCTGCTACAACTCTTGTAAAGATTGTATGCAAATTGATATATTTAGTCAAAAAACATTTTATGATTAGTGTATTGAGTTTTTTTTTAATTATTGGGTCGAAAAATAATTTACATTGGTGAATTCAGACTTTCTATTCAAAAATCGGTTAGTCAAATAGGTAGTTAGCCTTTTTTGAATAAAATTCGTACGAGCATTTTCGGTACATCACTATCTCACTGTGAAACCCGTAACTTTTGCTTACGTGATATTTTACGTGTAATTTATTTTTGTATGATTAAGTGTGTAGCGTATGTATTTCGTGTGACTATTTGACTATATGTCTATTTAATTTTTAAAACATATTGCGTGTTATATTTGTGTACTTTTATTGAGGAATATTTCACACGCATAATTAGTTTGGGAAATTTTATTGTAACTTACCTTGATGGGTAACTTTAATTAGATGATTAATAGGAATCAAAGAAGGGAAACCAAGAGGGCAAGGTATTTCAGGGGTTGGGAGTTGAGGAATATAAAAAGAATTAGCAGCCTTTAAGCCGCATTATATAAAAGGTATAGGAAGGGACGGGGGAATTATATTTGTATATGTGTATATATATAAGTAATCTGGGCAGAGGGCTTAATCACCAAAATTATAAAGAAATAAAGAAGCTGTAACGTGATTGATTAATCAACAATGGCTATCGTGCCAAGCAAGAGGGAGAAAGGGGCAGCGCCACTTTTGTGCCGCAAGCAAGCAGTGAGGATTTTTGTGAGATTTCAGATTTTGTCTAAAATTTCGAGAGATCACCGAGGGAGCTTTACTTGTCCGTTTTCAGGCTATAATATACCGAATCGAAGATAATTTTATAGACTTCGAGTGAGCGCAGACGGCACATCATTCCGAGTTTTGATCAGAAAGTTATAGCTCCGAGAGTAAGACTTGGCAGTGCAGATTTTCGAATTTTCTGTTATCGCGTTGAGGTAAGGAATTGAACCCCTTCTTGTTTTTAGATAAATTAATGTTTATAAGAATCTTTTGAATGTTATGGTGATTCGATTGGGATTTCGAAACGTTTATTTTATTAGAAAAAGAGGAATCAAGTATGTATTTTAAAGAATTGATTTCAGATTATATCAAACTATGATCCTTTAATTATATTTTTGGAAACAAGTCAAAGTGCCGATTTAACTTTTGTTTATACTGCTTTGGATGCATTATGTGATATGATCCAAAATGGTTACTGATGTTTTTCTTATATAATGGAGGGGACAAACGCATTAATGACATGTTTCTTGAAAAAGCTCTATTGAAGAGAAAATGAATTTTACAAAATTGGTTTTCAAAGGAAAACTTATGTTGTTCTAAAAATTGTTTTCAGTAAAAAGTTTTCATCTCCAATTTGTAATTTTATTTCAAATGATAAGAAGTTTTGTTTTTTATGTAAAATTGTTTAAAGAAATATATTTTCATAGTTGGTTTCGGCATGATAATTGTTTCAGCAACCGAAAGGTTGAAGGACTCACTGAGTCAACCCAACAATTATCACATCCAAAGTCTAAAGAAATTTTGAAGTATAATCATTCTTTTATTTTAAAAGTAGAGTATGTTTTATGGCTCAATTAAGTAATTATCGCTCGCGACCGAAGCCGAATGTTCAAAGTATATCCCCGGTTGAAGGATTCGATGAGTCAAATTCGATGTGTTATGTGAAAGAGCCAGAGAAAATAAATACCATTTTGAAAAGTTAAATGTTAAAGAAATTGTGGTCGGTTAAAGGACTCTTGTGAGTCAATGTTTTTTCCTAATCGACTAAAGTACCGTTTTACGGTAAAGTACCCTTGTGGTAAAAGACTTTTTCAAGTCAAGAATTTTCCTAACGAATATATGTTTTTTGAGCTAAAAGTCAAAGCAATGTGATTGCTGAATGATGTTGTTACCTTTTGAATGAAAAATTATTTGGGATATAGGTTTAATGTTTCAAAGAAAAGCTACTTGTGCTCTTTATGGTTTTGAAACAATAAGTAAAAGTGTTTTCTAACTGCTAGATTCCGGGAGGAGTTTAATTTCTTATTGAGTTGGAAGCTCACTCATTTTCCATGTTATTTTTCAGGTGAAGTTAGCAATAGTGAGAATGATGTATGAGATTGAGAGAAGTGCACTTTGATGATGATGTTATGTGCTTTATGGATTCGAGTTTTGTTATGAAAGGTTTATTCTTAATATTCATTAGAAGTTAGTTTCTGCTGTAATGTATAAGGTTATCTCTTGTAAAGATTATTTTCCTTTGAAGTTATAGATGATGAAGTTTTAATTCAATATACTTGTTTTTAACACGCTTGAGGTTAAGAAGTAAGAGACCTTGTGTCAGTAGTATAGGCTATTGACACGGTCGTGTCTCGCCTTTTGAATTCGGGGCGTGACACTCACCCTCAACACCACTCCCTCCCCTCCCTTTCTCTAACTCTCACTCCGCCCACCACCATCACCGCCCACTCCGACACCATCTCCACCAACTCCGACAAACGCTGCACTGCGCCGTTCCACTCACATTTTTCTCTCTCTTCTCCCACCACCCTCCATGATGGTCAATGGGGCACTTGTCATAGGTTAGTTTTCACTATCAAGGAAAAAGCTAAAACCCATTACAAATATTTATTGTGTATCATTAAAAAATTCAAAAAATAAAAAACAAAGATTTCGAACAAAGTTGTTGAAGTGAGTAAGCAACCAACCTCGATTTCTAATTCGATACCAGCGAAGAAGTCACTCGCCTCCAATCTTCTGCCTAATTTAACGACAATTCCTTGAATTAATTAGGTGAACTTCTCAATCAATTTATACCATGCTTTCATCTCCAATTTATCTGGTAGAAATGTTGGCGTTCAAACTTGCAGAGTGTAAAATCTCTAATGAGGCTTTTCAAAATCCATGCTCCATAAAAATTGGAATAGGGATAATGGTCTCACAGTATAATCGGTAAATGAATGGATGATTGGAGTTTATATACTTTGTTTTCCCAGTTTATATGGGTGAGTTATTATGGATCTTAATGCATTTATTTGAGAAAGAGCAAAACTTTTAATTTATGTAAAAAAAATCTTTATGATAGCGAGTTTTGTTGCAAAAACGTGTAAAAATCTCTAATCATAGAATGTTTTTGGACTAAATATAACAATGTGCCAAGATTGTAATATAACAAAAGTTGGAAATGTATGTACTGCATTGCTAAAAATCATAGACTTCCCAATGCTCATTCTCTCATTCTATACCTATCTTGGGAAATTTTTTGTTTACAGGTAATCTCCACTCCAGCTCATGAGAGAGGGTAATGAGGCTAGTCCCAGAAGGCCGGATTCATGCCAAAGTGACCTCCTATCTTGGTTAAAACCTAAATCAAATGTGTATATGGTTGACTGCAATGCTAGAAACCGTAGACTTACCATTGCTCATTCCTTTCACTCTATACCTATCTTGGCCTAAAACCTAAATTCGTCAATAAAGAAATAAATTCAACTATTACAGCCATTATATTCATCTACATCTTCTCATGTATTCTTCAAGATGCAAATAATATTTTGTATGCAATGGTCTTTCTTATCTACCAGCAGGGACGAGGTTAGAGGGGCGAGCTGGCGGCCTCCCCCAAGATTTTCAAATTTACATTTTTAATCCTTTTAAAATTTTAAAAAGATTACCTAAAAATTACTCAACGTCCTTCCAAAAATTATACAAAACTTTACCCTTTGCCCCCTTCTACAAGGTTCTGGTTTCGTTTTAGTCTATCGGTCTCTATATTCTTCATCCTTAGTGCAACTCGACTGGCTTTCCTCGCATTCTTCTCCTTCTTTCTCAACGAACAGACGCTAACCTCTCCGATCATCAACTCTGTCGTCCTCCTTACACGCTCGCTGTCCTCATTTCCCAGAAAGGCTCATTTCTCATGAAAGGTGTCGAAACACAAGCAGTCAATGTGTTTTTGTGCACCCTCTTTGCATATGCTTTGTTATCTCTAAATTTCACTCTCACACAACAATTTTTAAGAAGGAAAGAGCCTGTTGTGCACCGGCTTTTTTCATACGGTTTGTTCTCTCTAAATTTCTCTCTCACACAACTATTCTGATATCATAAGATTCTTAAGACGGAAAGTGTCGTCGTCGCCTTCAACACGATAATATACCAATCTCTAGTTACAACCAGCATTATCATTATAGCACTCTTTGTCAGCGGGAATTGAAATGATTTTGAAGAGTGAGATGGAGAATTTTGAACCCGGAAATTATCATTTGGGATAGTTTTGGTTGCATATGCTTTGTTCTCTATACATTTTTCTCTCTCACAACTATTCTTGGATTATAAGCAGTGGCGGATGCACAACCACTTCAATGGGGTCATGTGACCCCACTGCAAAAAGAAAAATCTATAAATTATATGTGTATTTTTAAAGGAAAATGATTTACTCCTAGAATTTTGGGGATAGAAATCCTAAACCCCCAAATTGAGAGTGTTAAATGACTATCTTATCCCCTGCTGGTATAAGAGATTCACCAAACTATAAGGGCAAAAAGGTCCGAAAAACTATTTTAGTCAATATTTTAGCCAATAATTCTAATAGCCTAGTAAGGTCCATTTTTAAAATCATACACCCTCTTAAAAGGTAAAATTGTGTAAACGACCCCATTAATTTTTTTAAGTAATCCTAACGAATTTAAGAAAACATTGCCAAAAAAAATCAATAAATTATATGTGTATTTTTGAAATCATACACCCTCTTAAAAGGTAAAATTATATGTGTATTTTTAAAATCATACACCCTCTTAAAAGGTAAAATTGTGTAAACGACCCCACTAATTTTTTTAAGTAATCCCAACGAATTTAAAAAAATATTTTCTTAGTTAAAAAATGAATGTCTATTTTTCTATTCATATTTTATAGAAAAATGGACATTCAATTTGTGATATGGGATAGCTTTGATTGCAATTGCAGTTTGTTGGCAGTTCTTTTCAATAGGAGCAGTGGGAACGGTCTTTGAAATTTTTGCCCTTTTCTAGGTTTGCATAGTTCCAATCCCAGCAACCATTTTTTTTTTTTGGGGTTCATGACAGAGTATATTTCATGAAGGTGATTCCTATACTTTTAGCTGGATTTGGATTATCAACACTATATCGACAATAATAAGTTCAAAGAGTTGATGGCGATATCAGAGAACAAAAAGCCTCTGAATATCAGGAAAATTGTTAGCAACTAGTTCAAGTAATTGACACGTTTGACCATATATAAAGCAAATCATAGGATTTGTTTTACATACATTAAACAAGAGAGTACAACATTAACTCTTTCATGGATTGCAATCTATTTTGAAGTAAAACTAAATACTACTCTGATCATGGTGCCAACATAATTTTGTGACACTGCTATTGTGTGACACGGAATGTTAATATTTTCCTGCTACCTCCGGCCTTTAGGGGTGAGCAAATTAGCCTTTCACCGAATTCCGACCTAATTCGAATTCAATTTGGTAATTCGAATTCGATTATTCGGCTTGAATTCAGTAATTCGGTCAAGACCGAATTCGAATTGGTCGAATTTGGGACGAAATCGATTTCACTATTTTTGAATTTGGTGTGACCGAATTCGAATTGAATTTTTTAATAATTAAATATTATTATTATATAATTAAATATATATAATTAAATATTATTATTGAATTTTTTAATAATTAAATATTATATAATAAAAAAATATACTCTCCAATTCGGCAAATTCGGTCGAAACCGAATTCTGAATTCACCAATTCGGCCAATTCGGTCGAAAACGAATTCTGAATTCACCAATTCGGCCAATTCGAATTCGGTCGGTTTTTTGAGGTAGAAAAAAATGAAAACACCGAATTCAAATTGCCGAATTGGCAAATTCGAATTCGGTGCTCACCCCTACCGGCCTTGATTGAATAAGCGCGGTTTGCAATTTCATTATTTTTACACCTAATGCACCATCATTTTGCTCATCTAAGTAGCTTTCAGTTGTTGTAGATGCTATGCTTAGCATTCATCATATGTTGTTTGAATTGTTTGCCAGACTATGTTATAGGAATACACGAGATAATCTTGTATAATGTACAGACAGATACATACAGAAGTTGTCATATATGGTGATGAAATTCAAGAAGATGACTTAAAGCACACAAAATTAACGCCATATTTTGATTAATTCACAGGAATGTTACATCCCAGCAAAAGTCTGGGGTTTAATTCAGAAATCTAAAATGCTTTTTCACTTTCCGGGAACAAAGTTGGTGGCATAGGCCCAGGCATTGTTGTTAACCGGGTCTGCAAGGTGGTCTGCAAGGTTCTCCAATGGACCCTTTCCTGTGACGATTGCCTGAACGAAGAATCCGAACATTGAGAACATCGCCAATCTTCCGTTCTTGATCTCCTTCACCTTGAGCTCAGCAAATGCCTCTGGATCATCTGCAAGACCCAATGGGTCGAAGCTTCCACCCGGGTAGAGTGGGTCGACCACCTCACCAAGAGGTCCACCAGCAATACGGTAACCTTCAACGGCTCCCATCAACACAACCTGACAAGCCCAGATAGCTAAGATGCTCTGAGCGTGAACCAAGCTTGGGTTACCCAAGTAGTCAAGTCCGCCATCGCTAAAGATCTGTGATCCGGCCTTAAACCAGACAGCCTCACCAAACTTAACACCATTACGGGCCAAGAGCTCTGGGAATACGCATCCAAGAGCTCCAAGCATGGCCCATCTGCAGTGGATCACCTCAAGTTCACGGTTCTTGGCAAAAGTCTCTGGATCAGCTGAAAGTCCAGCAGTATCCCATCCGTAGTCACCGGGGAATTCACCGGTGAGGTAGCTTGGGGCCTCACCAGAGAATGGGCCCAAGTACTTAACACGGTCTGGGCCGTACCATGGGCTACCGGATGAAACTGGCTTAGCCTTAGCACCAGTCTTCCTCATAGAAAATCTTCCATTGCCCATCAATTCAGGGGCAGAAGGGGAAAGTTGCACTGCCTTTCCGGCGAAAGATGGGGAAGAGAGAGCCATGGTTGAAGCAGCCATTGTTGGATGGGAGCAAAGGGTAAATAAGACTTTTTAAATTGAAGGGGTAGTGAAGTTGGTTGGTGATGAAAGAAGAGTGGTTAGTTGGTAGTTTATTTATAGGATGGGAAGAGGAATGGGATCTCCTTATCTTGTGATATCTAAATCTCTTGATTTTGATTGGGTTTTGAAGATTCTGTTCTTTTTTCTCTGGTTCACATTAGGCCAGATATTTTCTCTTTTGTGAAGAAAATATTGATTCGATTTCTGTGTATGAAAATCGTCCAGGAAGGAGATGTTTTCCCAATGGCCACCGAAAATAGTTTTTACTGCTTTGACTGTATTCAGTAGTTTTCCTTACTATTGTGAATTAGGAGGAATGAGGTTGTAATGTTGGAAAAAAAAACGTCGGTATATACTGGGAAAAATTCGGCATGGGACGGACCCAATTGGTATGATCCCACACTCCTCTCACACAAATTAGGGAGGACCCACCTGATTGACCTGTGTCTAAATTTATGTGAGAGGAGTGTGGGGCCGGATCCATTGAGTCCGCCCCATACCAGACTTATCCGTATATACTGACATCCTTTTGAAAGTCAAAAGGTTGTGCATATTTTTAGACATGTATTATATTTTATGCAATAGTTATTTTTTTTTTCTTCTGATGAACACCTATCGTAAGACATATAACATATGTTTTACGCAATAAATGTTACAAAATCAAAACACATGTTTGCTTTAAAAGAATTTGAACAGTCGATTTGTTTATTTGACGATAAAAAAAAAATGTTCAAGTATGTATTCAAATTTTGGTGTTCAATATCATAGGTGGGCCGGAACTAGGAGTATGCAAGTCTATTACTACACCAAGAAGGTGAATGTGTACAATATTTTTATTCAAAATTATGAAACTTCCACTAGTGTGCATTTTGGATTGGCATTCTGATTGAGGAGTTCTGTTTTGGAATTGAGAATGTGAATTATTTGTAAGAGATATGTAATATTTAAATTGAGAATTTTGTGTTGAATATTGTGAAAAATTGTACACATTTATAAAAAAAAAGAGACAAATTTCGAACGCATTTTTTTTAATCCTACAAGGAAGATATGTAGGAAGATTGGAATTTTCTATGCACTTTGGGACGATTCTCGTTGAGCCTCTTTGGAGAACTGGTTTTAACTGCATCACTTTTGTAAACGCATGCCTATTGCAAACTAGTAGTATCAAGTGCGTGCTTGATACGGGGAAATGGAAATGAATGAAAAAGCCTTTCCACTTCTTTTTCCATTGCATAGGTTTTAAGGACCGTGACACCAAGGTGATATTAATAAAAGTTTCGTTGTTAAAAGTTAGATGTTGTTTGTAAAGGATACATGGATTTAGATTTAAAAGTTTGCATTTTTTTTAAGCTTCATCAGAGAAGGAGAATGCCTCACCAGAGGAGGAGAATTATTGCCCCATACACGGGGATGGTATCGAACTCGGGACCTCGCGGTCCCAAGCGAAGGTTTCAATATGAAAATGATATTCAAATTCAATGGAAAACAAGAATAGTTAAGTTCACTCTCAAATATTCTCTCCATTTCAATTAAATGTACACTTTTCAAATTAAATTTTCATATTCTCTCTTTTCACATGAATGTATTTTTTCTCAAAACTTTTATAATTTTTATTCAATATCTAATGGATGCAATTTTTTTTTATCAAGTGATTTTAACTTAGTTGGTAACACTTACAATCCAAAGGCTTTGCCCTGACTAAAATTGCAAGTTCGATATGTGACTTATATTCCAGATTTATAGGATTTTCTACCAACGAGTCACGATACTCATTAGATCCCAACGGACTAACTGAGTCAAATATCCGTCACTAAAACATATAACGTGAACATCTAATTTGAAATAGGAAAGTGTCATTTATATTTTATTTATGCTTCACTTAACTCTCAACTAACTCGTATTTACCTAAAAAGCTCTTATTCAATCCTGACAGTATTAATAATTTATTTTTATTAGTAATATATATTTTATACTTTAACAATTAAGTGGAGGTTTTTTTTGGGTGAATTTTATTTTGGTCCCTACAAATGGCTCGCAATGTCAAGTTCGTCCCTGAAATTTTAAAAATGTCAACATCGTCCATAGAAATGTCTCGCAGTGTCAAGTTTGTCCCTGTAAATATCTTGCAGTATCAAGTTCGTCCCTAGAAATGGCTCGCAGTGTCAAGTTCGTCCCTAAAATTTGAGAAATGACAACCTGCATACCAAGTGATGTTGCGATCTGTAGAAGTTTTTTGTATATATATTTTTGCAGTTTCATTATAGTTTCATTATAATCGATTTTGAACGATTACGGAAATTTTTATTTTTCTAGATTTCTTTAAGCTCTAGTATATTCTTGAGAAAATATGACAAATTTTCACAATTTCTGAAATCGTTATTTTTTTTTAATGGGAAATGATTGTTAGCTAAGCCCAATTAGCTAAAAATTGACTAAATTGGGTTAAAATTGGTCAACAGACGAAAATGCCTTTTCAATTAAAAAAAAAAGTTAATTGGCCCAATTAATACATAAATTAATGGCAATAGGATACCTAAAGTCTTTGCCTATTTTTTAGGCTTGTCAGACACAATAAATGGCCAAAGACACAGGAAGTGGTTGAACAAAAATCTACGGTGCAGAACACCAAATTCTCTGCACCCTGCGTAACACATGGTGACTGTCGGATAAAAAATCTAACGGCTGAGATTTTTTGGGTGAAATAGTTAAAAAAAACTTTTTAATTCCCACAATCCAAAATGATCTCAGTCGTCATATTTTTAATCCGACGACCACCATTTGTTCCGCACAGTGCAGAGAATTTGGTGTTCTGCACCGTAACCTGTTTGCAAAATCTTGCATTATCTCTGGATAATATATATAAAAAAAAAAATCTAACATTTTAGGAAAAAAGATGTATTGGCCATTGGATGTATTTTGATCAACGGTCCAGATAAACCTCGAGGGTAAATTTGGATCGCGGACATGGCTAATGAAATTGTGTCAAATTGCAACCCTTAGTCCATGAAAATATAGTAATTGAAACCCTATAGTTAGCAATGGCAAATGGGTTAACCCGGAGGGTTCGGGGCGAGTCGGTGAACAGTGGCGGGGCGAGGCGGGGCGGGGTTGACCAGTCAATGGGTCATGGCGGGTTGGGTCGAAAACATAATATGAACAACCCACCCCGCCCCGCTTGGAAAACCCGTCAAAAGTGGGCCGAGTCACAGGTTAACCCGGTGGGTTGAACGGGTTGGGTTAATTTTTGATGAGTTTAAGTTGGACATAATAAATAAGTATAAGTTAGACATACATATATATAAAGCCACCTTGTAGTGGTGGGGGATTTGGCATGGACCCCTACCGGTTTTATTAATAACAAAATTAGTGCTACATAGGAGGGGGACTTATCACTTATGTGGCCTAAACCTCCCACATGAAATTACATTAAACTATCTAATATTACTAGCAATATTTTGTGCATTATGAGGATATTCAAATAATTTAAAGCCAATTACTCTTTTTTGCATTTGCCAATTATTATCTATCCAATGACAAGTAACACAAATATAAGACTCTTGAGTACAAGCTTTCCAAACATCACAAGTTAGAGCAAATTTTCCAATATGGTTTGCTAGTGGGTTAGGCCAGTGGGGTATGGTGGGTTAAATGGGTTGGGGCGGGTCCAAACGGGGCGGGTTGGGGTGACGGGGCGGGGTGGGTTGTGGGTTTTTGGCGGGGCGGGTCGATTTTCCTTGAATGTAAACCCACCCCGCCCCGTTTGTAAAACCCACTTAACTCGTGGGTCATAACGGGTTTAGGCGGGTCCAAAAGTGGGCCGAGTTAAACGGGGCGGAGCGGGGTGGGTCGCGGGTGGGCCAAACCCACTTGCCATTGCTACCTATAGTACCTAAAAGTAATTACAATAAGGTCCAAATGTTAGAAATAACGTTATTTAAAACCAGTTTATTGAGTTTTGAATTTACAAATTAACCCAAATATAATGAATTTATATTTCAAAATATTACAATCGGACCCCTGCATAATATAATCTAGTTTAAATTCGCAATTTAACCCAATAAAATTATAATTAGACGCCTAACTAATAACATATTCATAGTGATCATTATATAATGGAATATATATAACCTTGGAAGTTTACTAATAAGTGATTGACGTATATTTAAAAAATTATAATTAGACGCCTAACTAATAACATATTCATAGTGATCATTATATAATGGAATATATATAACCTTGGAAGTTTACTAATAAGTGATTGACGTATATAGAAGTATAACGAACTTTACATGTATACGGTTAGAGTTTCATAGTACTAATAAAAAATAGATTACTTACAACGCTTTCATATTACTAATGAGAAAACTGCTATATGTGTATTCAAACTATTTCTACTTTTCTAAATATAGTCGAAACATTAATTTAGAGCCAATTTAGCTCAATCTATTTACGGGCATGCCCATTATGTCCAATTAAGGAAATAGGCAACAATTCCGGTAAAAAAAGTCACGTGACTCGCACATGACCACCGGAGCTGTGGGCAAACTGTCCTAAATAACACATTAAATAATCCGAATTGAAGCAAACTAACCCTAATTTACCAAATCATCATCTTCTTCCACCTCTCAAACCCTAAAACCCCAACTTGTTACCACATTCTACAATACCCACCTGCAAAAATGTAAGTTAAATCAACAAATTCCAAAGTTGAATCATCAGCAAGCTTCCAAGAATATTCATTAAAGCTGCTAAAGAAATGTCATCTTCAAGCTCAAGGAGCTCTAGATCCATTAGTGCATCCAATTATTCACCTAAGTTTTGCTACTGCCCTAATGGTAAGCTTGTTGCACTTAGAACATCTTGGACAGAAGAGAACCCTGGTAGAAGATTTGTGAATTGCATTGATTCAAGGGTAAATCTGATTAATTATCATTTAATTATTATTTAAAATCAAGATTTTTTTTTATTTGTTTCATTCAATCTAATAGGTTGGTGGATGTAAATATTTTGAATGGATCGACGATCCTATATGCCGTAGGTGAAAGCAAATTATTCCTGGCCTCTTGAAGAAACTTGAATCTTTGGAGAAGGGTTGTAATGCTTTTGCTGGGAATGCTGAACTTATTGAAAAAATCGAGGTTGAGAAGATGGCCCTTATGAAACTTATGAAGCAAAAAGATGAAAAAATTGAAGAGCTGGAGAAGAAGCTCATAAATGGGGCATTCATTAGTAAAATTTTAATTTTTTTTTTGGATTGTTTCTGTTATCTTTCTTTGTTTCAAGTGATGGAATGTTTTTCAGGGTTGTTTTAGTTAATGATTCTTGTTTACCCCTGCAAATCTAAATGATGACTTAAAAATTCCATAAATAAATAAACATCCATTAGATCTTCAAATTCCCAAAATATCAAAACAACCAAAATAAATCACCTAAACTTGAAGCTGATAGGCAATATTGTTCTAAGTTTTACCTAAAAACATGCCCAAAAACAATTGTAATATTACATGTCCAAAATATTTAACATTGTCTAGCATATCTCCTAAAAATAGGCTATGTTGTTCCTTGTCCAGATCCCCCTTTCTGAAGGACAAGTTCTTTGGTTGTGCCCAGGTTTACGGCAAATCTTGCAAGCCCTTCCAATTGGTCTACCTCCTTCCTCATTGATTGGTGCAATCTCAGCTTGAACAACCTGAGACACAGATTGTGTTCCTTGGTCAATAGTGACATCAATCAATTCACCAGGCGGCTCAGGCTCAGCAATATCATCAACAACATCTTCATCAGCCTTTTCATCAGCATCCTCAACAGGTTCAGATATATCACCAAACAAGCTATCCAAATCCTACACGAAAGGTGTTGGTTGTAAGCTAATTTGGTTTTACAATGAAATACATGAAATATAAACTCAATCTTTCCTCATCTGATATATCTTCAAGATTGACCTTGTTGGGGCATGTTCTTTTGTTGTGCCCCATCTCACCAAATTCCCCACACTTATTCATGTTAGAAGCATGTATGTTTCCTGATGTGGTTGCCTTTTGGGGACACCTTCTTGCATTATGCCCCCTTGGTGACATTGTCTGCATTTCACATGTATTCCTGCTCTTTACATTTTAGTTGCAACATCCACTCTTTTACCCTTTCCTTTGGTTGGTTCTTTTTCATTTATGCTTTCTCTCCTCAATTTCTTGGGTCTTCCAGGTAGTACCAGTTTCTTAGGAGGCAGAACTGCATTTTTCCCAGTTCTAGGCCTTAAATCCTCACCACTTATTGGATTGACTACAGGTGTATAAGCTTTCAAAAGAGTACTTAAGTGGTATTCTTCACTTACAAACAAACCAGGTTCTTCATTTCTAGCAAGAATAACACTCAATGCATGAGCACAAGGAATTCCACACAGGTCCCATTTTCTGCACATGCAAGTCCTAAGTTCTAAATCCAAAGCATATTTATTCCCCCAAGGCCCCTCAACCTCATACTTAAAACCACCAGCACCACTAATAATGAAATCAGCTGCCTGCTCAACCAAATTGTCTAAGTACTTATCTATCCTAGATGACAACTTACCTGTCTGCTTAGAAATCCAAACTCTCTTAGTATCATGTCTATTCATTAAATAACACCTTAAATCCTCTAACAGATGCAATATTGGTTTAGTTCTTGTATGCAGAATGATTGAATTGAAACTTTCACACAAATTATTCAAAAGAAGATCACATTTTGTGTTATTTCTGAAATAGGCTCTAGACTAAGTAGCAGGTGGACAGTTTGCAACTAACCAATCATATGCATCAGCATTCATCTCCTTCATTTTCTCAAGGTTGTCTGTGAACTGGTTGGGATGAGTTGATCTAGCACATCTCCACAGTTGATCATTCAATGCATTGCATGTGAACAACTGTCTGAAGTTTTGATGAATGTGTCTCACACAATGTCTTTCCTCAATGCCTGGTAATTGTTCAGTATAACTTGTAGAAACCCCTGTGTGAAAGAGAAAAATATAGATTAATAGTAAATATTGTAAAAAACAATCACCAATAAAAGAAAAAATATTTATATACCTTTTATCTATCAGAAATTATTGTCCAATTCTCACAGTCACCTTCAATTTTGAGGTCAATCTTCAGCAAGTCTAAGAACCACATTACCAGTTTTTTCATTATTTTGTAAGGATTGTTTTCTTTTAACTTTCCTCCCAATAGACTCCCCTCTTTCATAGTTCAATCTTGATGCTGATTTCTTCATGCTGGGAATGATACTTCTACCCCCTTTACCAACTACAATATACAACTCAGTCTCACCAGTCATAGTCCCATACTCACAAATCAAATTTACATCAATTGCAGATATTACTGGCATTACAATGAACTCACCTCATCAAATTTGACATTGTAAAAACAATCTACCCCCTCCTATGACCTAGTGTATTACAAATGTTCTTCACAGTTTCAAGATTCATCTTACTTGGATGGAAGTAGTCAAAAAATTCAATGGACCTACCAGCATATTCCTTCACACCAACATCATTAACACTAAACTTACCACCATGGAATACTTTGAGAGTAAAAAAATCTGACAGCCTAACTGAGATCATGAAAAAACAGAAAAAAAAAGTTTTATTAAATACTGAACTTTTACCATATATGGGACATGGACATACTAAATATGAAGGGGACAGGAACATTCAAATTGGGGAAAGGGACAGAAACATACCAAAAGGGGAAGGGGATCACTAAATAATAAACAATAACCCTACCACTTTATAAAAGAACAAAATTTTCATTCTTTTTATGACATCGAAAGCTGAAATCTTTGTTTAATCACAGATTAAACAAGACAAAAGCAAAAAGTTTTATGTTTATCCAGACCCTAAAATGACGGATTGAATAAGTCAAATAAAAAAATATAAGGGTTTCGAATTACCATATTTAGGCTTTTCCTTATCTGGTTCCCTAATATGCATTTCTTCAGTGTTTCAATGAAGATTATCGGATTGTTTATTCAGTCTTTGAAGGAAAGAAGTAGTATTTTAAGATTCTGATACTTAGGTTTTTGGAAATGAAGAGAATCGGCTAGGTCTAGGCTAATGGAGATTAGGTATGTTTGTATATATATGGTTGGGTCGGGTTATATTTACCGAATTGGGGCCGGTTTATTTGATGGGTACGGTAAAAAATTGTGTTATGACTTATTTGCCCTCACTCCGGTGGTCACGTGTGAGTCACGTGACTTTTTTGACCGGAATTGTTGCCTATTTCCTTAATTGGACATAATTGGCATGCCCGTAAATAGATTGAGCTAAATTGGCTCTAAATTAATGTTTCAACTATATTTAGAAAAGTAGAAATAGTTTGAGTACCCATATAGCAGTTTTCTCTATTACTAATAGTCTACAAACTATTATTTAACTCCCACAATCCCAAATATTTTCAGTCGTCATATTCTTTACATGTTTACTTTAACAATTTGTACTAAAAACAGACGATCGCCTTATACAGAACTATAACGAACCTTACATGTTTACTTTAACAATTTCATTGTATTAGCAAGTGATTGCCTTATATAGGTATTTAACGAAGCTTACATGTTTTACTTTAACAATTTCATAGTATTAGCAAGTGATCGCCTTATATAGAACTATAACGAACTTTACATGTTTACTTTAACAAATTTATAGTACTAATAAGTGTTCGCCTTATATAGAATTATAACGAAGCTTACATGTTTACTTTAATGATTTCATAGTATTAGCAAGTGATTGCCTTATATAGAATTATAACGAACCTTACATGCTTACTTTAACAAATTCATAATATTAATCTTTAAGACTGGAATCTTCTATCCTCGTTTGATATTCCATTCCATATTTTCACTAATATTAAATTGATTGTCTTTTCCTCTTTTGATCTCAATTTCATATTTCACTAAGTGAATTTTTTAATAAAATTTATATATTATTTCTTGCTAAAAAAGAGAGTTTATATATTAAAAAAATGGAAAATGGTCAAAATCAATTCCCTTCCGGCGGCCGGAAAATGGAATTTCATATATGACTTTTATGGTTTTCTTTGCTTTGCATATGTTTTCTGTTTCATGGAGGAACCCAAAGTTTAGGTTGAATCAAATGGAAATTGCACTTGAGGAAAGAGTTTAAAATTGAACATCTACTCCAATTTGGGGCGAAGAAAGTAGTAGTCTTTCGTCGGATAGCTTGATTAGACGACTGAAATTAAAGATGTTCCGGATCTTCCCATCAAGCAATGCCGAATACAGTCGGCAATCTGGCACAAATTCCAGCCGATTCCTCATAAGAAAAACCTATAGATTGCAAAAAATCACTTTCTCTTGGAGTTTATCGAACCGTATATTCAGTAAATGAGCATTCAAATTAGTCGGCGAATTTAGGTTTTTTATACCTATTTCTCTTCTGAGATAAAAAAGTGTTGGCTTTAAGCAAAATTCAACACTCGATTCAAGGATTTCTGGACAACGGAGGATTAAACCGCAGGCATCTTCCTGCGAGGCAGCGAAATAAAGGAAGCCATGAGAAAAGCTTCGGCATGGACATCAAGATCTAATTTCAGAATGCAGTAGCAGGAGCTTTCCAAAGACCCCAAATCTAGTCGCAAGACTAATTTTTTTTGATTTTTTTTGTGGTTCATGAATTTTGGGAACATGATTATTCTTAATTTATGGAGGTTTAATTTGAGTTTTTCATCAAGAATCATCAATTGAAAATGGAAATGGGTTGTTGTTGTTAAGATTTTTGTGATAAATTTTATTTTATTTTACCGAAAAATGTTGTTTGTTACCGGAGAAGATGACCGGAAAAGGTGTGGTCGCCGGAGAACAACAAATTTTGGAGTTGGATTTTTGTGCAGTAGTGGCCAGTAGGTGGGTGGGATAGCCATTAAGACAATAGGTTTTTAGAGTGGGATAAAAAAAAAACCAAAACTGGGAAAATTCATTGAGGGTATAATTGGTAATGAAAATATCAATTTGGGGATTTTAGTCAATTGATTGACTAAGTTTGAGCCATATAGCATATCCCTTTTTTATATCACATCTTCCTTGTTCTTATTGGGGTAATGAACATTTTCATGTTCTACATATCATTAGAAAAATATGTTTCAAGAATATACTGGAGCTTAAAGAAATCTAAAAAATTGAAATTTTCTGTAAGCGAAATTCAAAACCGATTATAATGAAAACAGAATCAAACTGCAGAAATATATATACAAAAGCTTCTACAGATCATAACATCACTGGTATGGAGGTTGACATTTCTGAAATTTCAAAGACGAACTTGACACTGCGAGCCATTTTTAGGGACGGGGTTGATATTTCGGTAATTTCATGGACGAACTTGACACTGCAAAAATATTTACATGAATGAACTTGACATTGCAAGCTATTTTTAGGGACGATATTGACATTTTGAAAATTTCAGGAACAAATTTAACACTGCGAGCAATTTTTAGGGATCAAAATGAAATTCACCCGTTTTTTCCGAGTCAAATTTGCGATCTTGACAACCTTGATCATATCACCTTACAAATATAAGCAAATCTTGACCAAAATTAATTATACTAATCCATAGCACCAATTTGATTGCTATGATAACGGAATACTTATCATCTAGTAGTAGTTTAGGTAAAAAAAAATGATTAAGAATCGAATTTGTATTAAAAAAAAAAATAAAAAATCAAGAACTGAATCTAATCGCCTAAAAAAAAAAAATTGAATGCCAGTATAAACTAACAAAAGAATCTGCAATAGAAAAATCCTAAAGAATCCTCATATATATATCAATGCCACTATATTAGTTCGACTAGTGATATTGCCAAGACAAGTTTCCTTCTATCAAGGCAATTTACATTCAAATTACCAAGTTACCCTTTTAGTCAACATCAACATTTCTTAATTAATTTTTTCTCAAATATTTTCTTCCATAATTTATACACATTCAATATCTAATTTTCTATCTCCTATCCTAAAAATCATGCCACAACCTCTCCAATATTTTATTCATTAATTTATTCACACTCAATTTTTAATTTTTTATATTTTATAGCGTTAAAAGTTCACAAAAAACAAACAAACAAACAAACAAACAAACGATATAAACCAATAGAAATTTATGGTGTAAGATTTTCATTCATTACAAGTTACAACTACTAAGAAAGAAAAAGGATTGTAAATTTATGAGTAATACGACTTTGATTATCTTCTCTAGTTACTTACTTCATCTGTCAAAAATGATTCAATGTATAAGTATGACAAAAATATTAAAGTAGAAGAAAAATTTAGAGTGTTTGTGTGGTTTTTTTTTGTTGTGAACTACTACTATTATAAGAGATAGAAAATTAGAGATGAAGTGAGAATAGATTAGGAAAGAAATAATGGAGAGATCGCGATCTGATTTTTCAATAAAAGAAAAAAAATTAGAGATTGAGTATAAATATATTAGGAAAGAAAATATTTCAGAGAAAAATTAATTACAAGATATTGATGTTAACCAAAAGGGTATTTTGGCCATTTAAAGGAAAATTGCCTTGGCAATATCATTAGCCATACTAGTTCATTGAGAAAACAAAACAAAAACAAAAACGTTTTTACAAAAAGGCAAGAGAAAAAACAAATTGATAAGTTTTGGTGGTTTAAAATATTTCAATTAAAAGTAGTTAATTTTTGTGTTGGAGGGAATTGGCCAATTAGATAATGGACATTAATTTAGACTTGGTTTTTATAAATGGTAGATCATTGATTACTAAGTTAATTTAGATCATTATGAAGGAAGGGTATAATTGATACAGAAGATATGTGATTATTATAAAATGAAGTGGATGAACAAAAATGTCAACTTAAAAAATATGTAAGTGGAGTATCGTTAACAATAAAAAGGGTGTCATTAACAATTACTAACACTATAATACTTAAAATATGTCCAGGGCAGTGTGAATGGAACACGGGATCTAAGTCAAAATTTAATCGGAGGCTTATATTTAAAAAATATTTTGAAAAGTTTAAAGATATATATATATATATATATTTTTTAATTTTCTGGCTGCAAAATTGCTTATTAAAGTTTTATATGCAAGATATTCTAATCAATTTAATCTATCTCGTGACATAGTTGATATTATATAAGATTTTATTAGTTTTAATTTTGAAAAACTTTTTTCACCAGAAACAACTGTCACAGGTATGATTAATAAAATTCTATAAATAATATATGCATTTGAAAAAGAATCAAATGTATAATGAAATTTAGTAAGTCAATTGGAGTCTAATTTATACATTAAGAGTTTCTTTCAACACTTTTAATTATGAAAATAAATCAAATCCATTGACATCTAAATGTTCATTAAATTCTAAAGAGTTTTCAAGGTTAAGACAAAAGTTTTTTAATTCATCAACCTTTAAAACTTTAACTTGTTTTGATTAAATAAAAAACCAAAAACTTTTTTCATATTCTATAAATGGTTGAAATCTAGTTTCAATGGAAGTTATGGAGTGATCCATTATATATTTAAAGTACTCAACTTCAAAAGATTTTTAGTTGTAAAACTAATCTCATCAACATTACTTTTATCAAATTGACTTTTCATATGAATTGTACGTCTTTCACGAGATGTGGGTTGTATATCCATTTCATTAGCAGGATGAAAAAAGTAAAGAGAATAAAATACTCCAATTTTTTAGGGATAAAAAATGATCGAAGATAGAACGTCACTGAGTTTTTATATTCTTAAAGTGAGTCTCAATGAGGTTAGGTTAGACATATGTTTAGTCGACAATGGGTGGGATGTAATTATATCTGGCCTCTATTTATTTATTTATTTATTTATTTTTTTTTTGAAGTGAAGTTTTAGTTTAAAATAAAAATAAAAATTTTGGGGCCTTTATTTTTTGGGGGCCTTTATGTTTTAAAATTTTGGGGCCTTTATTTTTAGGTTAGACATATGACCTAAGTTGCCTTATGGCTGACACGGCTCTGAATATGTATGATAGTAACATATCCCTATACAACACGTTTGGTATTCTGGAATATAACTTTTACTGACAAAATCACTTTCTACCCGAAATGAGTTCGGAATCATCTTTCCATAATAATTAATTTAAAATAAGAGTATAAATGACAATTACTATTTATTATTCCATCTTCTTTTGGGTAGGTCATTCCATATGTTTTGTTGTGAAATGACATTTATCACTTCTTTACTGGAATTGTCATTACAATTGGCCTTTCTAACTTAAAATTTATCATATCAAACATTGAAATGAAAGGAAAAAAAGTTAGAATCGTCATTCAATTTTATTCTATTACAGCAGTAAAACGTGTTGTTATAATCTTCTTCACCGTCTTCTGAAATCTGAATTCACATCAAATAATAAATTTTTTTCTTTCTTTTCACATCAAATAACAATCCACACTTGTGACCTTCCTAGAACTTAACAAAAAATAAAATAAAAGATCTTCCTGGAAATTTAATGGTCACAAACATGCCTTCCCAGGCACCACAAATCATGTGGTCCAATTGCATGCGTTGTCTTTTGCATTCTTCTCAATACGTAAAGAGAATTATCATATAAGGGTTCCAACAAGATACTCTATCATTTCTATTAACCTTCTTACTTTTTAAAGTGTCACAAACTATTTGACGTTTTCTTTAATTACATATATATAAAAGTTCAAATTTAATATTGTCTCATTTAGCGAAATCAAGGCGAGACAGGAGCGACTACCCTCCAATATTTTTTAAAAACACTATATTTTTAGTGCAAATTTTTTTTCGCCTCTCCAAAATATATATATATATATATATATATATATATATATATATATATATATATATATATATATATATCCTGACTCCGCTAGTAATATTATTAACCCAATAAATATTACATTTAATAAGATTTACAACTCTGATAAAATTAATTTAAATTTTTTTAATATAATTTTTTTTTAATTTTATTTATTATAGCTAATATCACCATCCTTAATTCTTTCGACACTATCCATAGTGGTCCTAAAAAATGGCAGTTCTTGGTTGGCTACAAGATAGATTGTTTGAATTTGCTTGAGATTCATTCTATCCACCAGTACAAATGGAAGCCCTTGGTTGGCTACAAGAAATATTATCCTGAATTCGCCTAGATTATTAAGACATAATAAAAATAATTAAAAAATAAAATATTTATGTGTAATTAAGTTCTGGTGTGAGACGTTGCCAAAGGGCATCCAAAATCTAGCACCAAAAATGTTGTCCTCCAATGGAAATTCACATACTGATCTTCAAAGATAAGGACCTTCTCATATTTATACGTTGATTTCTCGGCCCATGAAACTCAACTCATAGCTCTTCCATTGAATTTCTCAGGAGTTCTTCAAACATCCAACAATGGCTGCTTCAACCATGGCTCTCTCTTCCCCATCTTTCGCTGGAAAGGCGGTGCAACTTTCCCCTTCTGCCCCTGAATTGAAGGGCAATGGAAGATTTTCTATGAGGAAGACTGGTGCTAAGTCTAAGCCAGTTTCATCCGGTAGCCCATGGTACGGCCCAGACCGTGTTAAGTACTTGGGCCCATTCTCTGGTGAGGCGCCAAGCTACCTCACTGGTGAATTCCCCGGTGACTACGGATGGGACACTGCTGGACTTTCAGCTGATCCCGAGACTTTCGCCAAGAACCGTGAACTTGAGGTGATCCACTGCAGATGGGCCATGCTTGGAGCTCTTGGATGCGTATTCCCAGAGCTCTTGGCCCGTAATGGTGTTAAGTTTGGTGAGGCTGTCTGGTTTAAGGCCGGATCACAGATCTTTAGCGAAGGCGGACTTGACTACTTGGGCAACCCAAGCTTGGTTCACGCTCAGAGCATCTTAGCTATCTGGGCTTGTCAGGTTGTGTTGATGGGAGCCGTTGAGGGTTACCGTATTGCTGGTGGACCTCTTGGTGAGGTGGTCGACCCACTCTACCCGGGTGGAAGCTTCGACCCATTGGGTCTTGCAGATGATCCAGAGGCCTTTGCCGAGCTCAAGGTGAAGGAGATCAAGAACGGAAGATTGGCTATGTTCTCAATGTTCGGATTCTTCGTCCAGGCCATCGTCACAGGAAAAGGTCCATTGGAGAACCTTGCAGATCATCTTGCAGACCCAGTTAACAACAATGCCTGGGCCTATGCCACCAACTTTGTTCCCGGAAAATGAGTGTAGTTCTTAGGTTTTTGGAGATTTTCTCTTCTTTCTGTGCATGGAAATCATCAAGAAGTGAGATGTTTTTTCATAGCCAATGTATAGAATCTATCGCTTCAGTGACTTTGTTTGTGATTATCCCTTAGTTGATTACTGTGAAATATATGGTCCCATTGTTTTAAAATGTTTGTCAATTTAATACAAAACAAATTAATTAATTAGTTGTTAAAATTTATAAAAGAAGATTATAATTGTGATACCCGAAACTTTTTAATTATGTGTTTTACATGTTTCGTATTTAATTTTGTGTGATTATATGTTTTATGTGTCGTGTGTTAGTGTTTAAGAGTTTGAGAGCGTATGGAAGTGGTTATGAAGTAGGAGGACTTGGTTGTTGATGTTAGAACTTAATGGGTCGTCCTGTAAGGGATTTGAAAGGATATTAAGAGGGAGTTATGACTGAGATTTTAAGAGGGGGAAGAGAGAAAAAGAAAGAAAGGGAAAATCTTGAACAAAATAGAGAGGCTGTGAGAGATTTCACATTTGAGAGAACGAACCGAGTCTGATCAGAGTAATTTTTAGTGGGTTTCGAAGAGGACTGAAAGAGCTAGATTATGTACAGTGGGTCGAGATTCTAACGGTTCAATAAAGGGGAATTTAAAGATGAAGGGAAAGTGGACTGATTTTCTGGAATTCTTGTTGTGTTGCGTTTTGATTTTAAGCTTTTGAGGTAAGGATTTCTACATTTGTTTTTTCTATCCTAAAGCATGAATTGAGTACTTTAACGTTACTGAATTATGCCGAAGGTTTTATACATGTTTTATGACATTGAAAATGGATGAATATTGAATTATATGCATTTGTGTGGTTAATCATTCAAGTCTAATTGCGTATGATATATGTTTTTACTTGTTCTTGCCAGTCGTGTTATGTACCATTATTGTTGTTTGGTTGTCGTTGTTGATGTCGTAATTGCTATATGTTGATCCGTGTCACCCCAATCCCGAACTCTTGCCTAAAAACGACTTTATAGCAGGATCCATCCCGATTTACTATGTACTGACTACTGATCTGTATACTGTTTGGTACTATACAGCTGGGCCCTCCTCTAACTAGGTAAAGAGTTAGAACTACTAACAGTCAAAATGGGGTGTATACTTAAAAAACTGACCATGTTCGTCCATGGGATAATATATGACTTATGACTGTATCACTGAGCCTTCCCTAAACTGGGCCAATAGTTTGGGGCTGTTAATAGTTGCTTTAGAGTTGGAATAAGATGATTGATCTTGATTGTGAGGATTTGTGTGTCTAAGCGATAAACATACTCGCAATGTCTGACAATCTGTATATCCGTTTGTTTCGTATAAGTAAATCATGGTACTCGCAGCACAATTTCAACGTATAAGTGTTAAGATATGAAGAGTATAGTTATGTGTTTTGTTGTCATTGTTTTGGTAATAGTGGGATTATGAGAGTTACCAAAAGAAAAAAGAAAAAAAGGGAGAGAAACATGCGGAGAAAGAAAAGAAAGAGAGGTGGCATAGTAGAACAAAGAGAGAATAAAATTAGAGGGAATAAAATCTGGGCAGAATTTTGAGAGATCTAATTGAGTGGGTAAAACAGAATTCAATTCAGAGTTCGGAGCGAGAAGTTATAACATCGATATCGGGGCTATTTTCTGGGATTTCGAAAATTGTGCATCTTTTCGAGTATTTTTGCTTTTGTAAGACGTAAGGATCCTACACCTCTGTAATTTCAGTCCAAAAAAATGCATATAATCAATGGGCAATATTATAGAATTGTGAAGGAAATGATTTTACATGTTTTATTGCATAAAATGGATGAAGTTTCGGTATATTTGCATGTTATGTGGTGGATCGTCGTAGTGTCATGAATTGTGTTGTTGATTCGATTAAATGCACTCGTTATTATCGTTCTTGGATTGCAATTACTGTTTTTCTATTTGATAATTGCTATTTGACAACCCTATTTGACGTATTTGCGTAATTGTAGGATTTACTTGTTGTTTATTACTTGGGTCGTCTTAATTGATCGTTCATCGTCTTGGCGTCTATTTGGTTTTGGTCGACTGAGTCGTCGCCCTCTTTGAGATCTTGTCTATGATCAATTGATTAGTAGGATTTGTTCACTTATGTATAGTGATGTGTTGATCCCGAGAGATAATGTGAAAGTGAACTTTTCGGGCCTTAACCCGATGTCGATGTGGACTATCATTGGGAGTGTAATTGTTTTGTGGAGTCCATGGTGGTGGATGATGATACAATGTAAGAATGGATCCTTAAACTCTGAGCCCGTCCTTTGGGGGATTTTACCGAACTCATGTGTTTTACTTCTTGGACCGTCCTAGTTTGGAATATAACTATGACCGTTACAGTTATTATTGGTTAGGTGTGAATAGATGATTGAGCTCGAATTGTTGGAAGTAACGTCACAGCGATAGCTATATTTGTAGTGTCTAAGCCATGTGTGTAATCGTGTGTACCGTATGTGCAGAGCATGGTGTTTGTCGTACATCTGGTTGTGTGAGTGTTTAGATATGAAGAATATGGTTATTTTCTTAATTGTTGTTATTATTATTACTTTTTTTTGGTTTGGTCTTACTTGTTATGTGGTTTGAGTAAAAAATAAGTATTTTGGGGCTAGGATTGGGAAAGTGCAGAAATGCATTTTCCTTTGTTAATTTACACTGTTTTGGTCCTGATTGAACCTCGGTCGACCGGATCTTCAGTCCATCGATCGTCCGAGAAAACTAATGGGGACTGATTGCGGACAAAGAGCAGTGGATTTCGGTCGATCGGGATGGAAATCCCATCAACCAGGGTTGTTGCGGTCGACCGTGCTAAGTCTTCGGTATGTCGGACTTTTGGGACAAAGTTTCTGTCCTAATCTCGGATGACCTCTGGTTGACCGGAGCTCAGTCCAGGTCAACCGAAGGGTCCTTGTGAGTGATGTTGTGTACCGTTTCGTCCGGTCTTCAAGGTTAGTGTGATGTGGATTTTGGGTAGTGTTCTAAGAGTGTCGTGCTTGAGTTGTGGTTTGTGTCGTGTCAAGTGTACTTCAAAATGGGTATTTTGGAAAACGGGGAACTACTTTTGTGTCTATCTGTTACTTCATCCCAAGTGGTCGTATGATCCTTACTTTGGTGCTGATGCTTGGGAAGGGGAACACGAGAATAGTTGATTACATAAAAGAAGAAGGGAGGGAGACGACACTGCAGGAGAAAAAAAAGAGGAGAAGGAAATATTTTTTTAGGGTTTTCTCCTCTAGGGTTGGGATTAAGTGAGTTTATATACCTAGGACTAAAATGGCAATTAAAATATTATCACCTAAGTCCTATAAGATAATTATGTTACAAATAAGTTCTAAACTATTTACTTTGTGATTTCAAGATTTAAGTGGACATTAAAACAAAAGGGAATATTTAAGATAATAATTAAAATATAATATATCTGAAATAACTTATATTCGGAGTTCGAAGTATTTTATAAAAATTATGTTTTAGTCCCTATAATTCTATATTTGACATTTAAGGCCCGTTAAAGCTTATAAACTATTTCCGGAGAATTTATAAGATTAATAATAATATATATGACATATTCATGTCTTCAAAAGATCAGAAATTTCGTAGGATGAATATTTGCAATTTAGTCCCTAAAATTTAGGAATTTGCACAAAAGACCCAGAAGCCTAGAAACTTAGTCTAAAGAGTTTTAGGCATAATAAGGCTTGCATTTCACTAAGTTTTATAAATATTCCCTAAAGAGTTGATATTCACGAAATATGTACATATCTTGAAGAAAGTACGGACGAAGAGGCTAATTTGAGTTTCCTCTCAAAACCGGAGAACTTGTTTTATAAATGTGTTTTATGCAAATTGTTTACAAATGAAAAGTTACAGTATTTCTGAAATAAAACGCTAGAAAGTATTTCTTGAAAAGTATTTCTGAAAAATATATGAATGACAACTCTGGAACTCGGAAGAGGGCGCTTACCCTGCACACATTTGGTAGCCCCTCGTCCGACCATTGGGGGTCTGCACTGGTACGAGGCTAGTCACCAATACAAGGGCATCTCGCACCTTTGGTTTTGGACACTCTGTTTATCTCGTGGGAACCCAAAACCTGTGTGGGAATCGTAGGGGCAGGGAAAGCAACGGGCTGACTGTATCCCCTATGTGCACCACATACGGATCATAATCTGACAGTTAACATGTCTCCGAAGTTGGGAGGTTTAACTCAGGAGCTGTTGGTATTTCTGACGCCAAGTCGCGGTACCCCGGCTATTGGCTTTATAATTCTGACAAGGAGGATAAGGTAGACAAATCGTATATACGTCTGGTGCAAGGTTGGTATTGACTAAAGAGTTATTGACTTGGCCGATAATGCACTCTTTTATTTCTGAATCTAACATCCGGAATGATCTTCTTATTCCGGAAGGATATTTCTGAATTTGAAAAGAAAAAATATTCCAGTTAAAGAAAATGTTTTCCTGAAACTAAATAATTTCTAATTCGTTTTGGAATAAGATAAAGAAAATGATTTTGGAAAAGAAAAGTATTTATAAATAAAGAAAGTTTCTCCGTGTCTTCAAAATAAAATATTTGCGAAATAAAATGAATTTCAAAATCACTAGCACACACTTCATCTGGGGATTCACTGGGCTATTTATAGCTCACACTTTCTCTGTTTTCTGTTTTAGTTTTGCAGGATTGCACAGATAGAACAAGAACATTCTAAGGTGTAGAGTTGAACCAAGACAAAGAATTGAGTCAACGCTAAACACAAACCCATATTAGAAGATTTTGGTATCAGAGTGTGCAGCGAAAGCTTGGGATTAGAAATCTGTACATTGAGATTCAGTCAAAGACTGGAGTAAACATAGAAGCCATAGAATAGTTTAGAAATTTTTTTATCCACGTGTAATTTATATTGTAAAAGATAAAACTCAGTGCTGAGAGGCACGCGGCGCACCTGACCCGAGAGGGACGGGTCGTCTTGGGTCGGGTCGTCACATAACAAGTTCCATTAAACTTGGATCACGTCTGATTAGGTTGTGGATCACGTCTTTTAAATTACCTTAACTCATCTTATGGGGTAGAGAGAAAAATGTTGGTAGTTAAGAGTTAAGGGTATAATAGTAAAAATATTTGTTGTCTTCCTTTCTGAATTTATGTTAAACTACCTAAAAAGATCTCTATTAAAAAATGGAGAGAGTATAATCTAATATAGAGAAATAGATAGTTTGGTGATTGATAGACATAAAAGTCATACTAGTCATCAATTTATTTACGTTTAATCATTTTTTATTTTTGTCCTTAATAATTTTACTGTTCGTCACTAATTCAACTTGTACAATCGCATGTGTTGCCTTTTGGTTTTTACTTTCTCCAATATTCTTTTTTGTTTTTTAGGAACTCTGTTATCCTTTTTTTCTTGGTTGAGATCGAGGGTCTCCACCGCCAGTGGCGGAGCCACCAGTTTTTTCCCATTTTTTTTTTTTAGTTTTAGTTTTGTTTTTGTAACAAACTGCCTCGTGAACATTGTTTATTGTACGCATTTTGAATCACTTTACGATTTAAAATTAAATTATTTATTTTTTTAGTTTTAGTTTTGTTTTTGTAACACATCGTCTCGTGAACATTGTTTATTGTACCTATTTTGAATTACTTTACGATTTAAAATTAAATTATTTATTTATTTATTTATTTAGTTTTAGTTTTGTTTTTGTAACACCTCGCTCGTGAACATTGTTTATTCTACCCATTTTGAATCACTTTACGATTTAAAATTAAATTATTTAGTTTGTGAATTATAGCAATGACACCACTTATATTTTAACAATTTTGCTCTTGATTTGGTAACAAACTTAAGTATGTAAGAGACTAAAAAATAAAATTACTAATAAAAAAATCCATTAATGACTATCTTGTAAACTATAAAAAGTTCACAATAAAAAGTCCACAATATGAAGCCAGAAGACTGGGATGTTTATGAAGCACTGATCAGTAGAGTAAAAAGGGTGAATAAAATGTGAATAACTCTAGTCTATAATATTTCATCAAAAAAAAAATTTTGGCTCCGCCAATATTCATATGTTTTTATGAATTTATTTTGTCAATGTTAATTGTGCGCCCCCAAAGAAAAATTTCTGGCTCCGCCACTGTCCACCACCAACAATAGTGACTAATCCCCCTCATCACGGGAGCTTTTTGAAGAGGTAAATAGTTGGCCATGAAATGTGTTTAATTCCTATGGGTAAAAATCGAACTCCTGAATCATATTTAAGGGACGATGCGAGCTACCAGGTTAACTCCGATATACCTCTCAATAGGCAAAGCTACTCATTTTTTCGTGCAAAACTACTTATTCCAAAAATTACTTATTTATTTTTAATTAATTGTTTTTCAAAATTTTAATATAACATTTATTCATTTTTAATTTTATTCTAGCACTTATTTCCTCTACAAATATAATATTAATTGAATGTAAAATTTCAAAATATTTTTTATAACATTTCACTTAATCTGTATATTTTTAGAGATGAGATTTCTAAATTCGGATAAAGAGAGCATCGTATTACGTATAAGAGCTCTAAGAAGATATTATACTAATCAAAGGTGTCCTATTTCAGTGGGCAGACGTTTGCCCACAAACTTGAGGTCGTGGGTTTAATACCATTCGTTTGCGTACGACAAGTTTTAATCTTCATTTATAAAGCTATTTCCTACTCGTCTGAGGCAGTTATCTCTCTCCTATATGAGACAACCGCCCAATCGGGCTTAAAAAAAAAAATATTATACTATCCACAGTACAAATGGCAGTCCTTGGTTGGCTACAAGAAAGATTATCCTGAATTCGCTTAGATTTTTAAGACATAATAAAATAATTAAAAATAAAAATCTATGTGTAATTAAGTTCTGGTGTGAGACGTTGCCAAATGGCATCCAATATCCAGCTCCAAAAATGTTGTCCTCCAATGGAAATATAGACACTGATCTTCAAAGATAAGGACCTTTGGTCGTCCTCATATTTATACATTGATTTCTCGGCCCATGAAACTCAACCCATACACCAAGCAGTTCTTTACAACTCTACAAACATCCAACAATGGCTGCTTCAACCATGGCTCTCTCTTCCCCATCTTTCGCCGGAAAGGCGGTGCAACTTTCCCCTTCTGCCCCTGAATTGATGGGCAATGGAAGATTTTCTATGAGGAAGACTGGTGCTAAGTCTAAGCCAGTTTCATCCGGTAGCCCATGGTACGGCCCAGACCGTGTTAAGTACTTGGGCCCATTCTCTGGTGAGGCACCAAGCTACCTCACCGGTGAATTCCCAGGTGACTACGGATGGGATACTGCTGGACTTTCAGCTGATCCCGAGACTTTTGCCAAGAACCGTGAACTTGAGGTGATCCACTGCAGATGGGCAATGCTTGGAGCTCTTGGATGCGTATTCCCAGAGCTCTTGGCCCGTAATGGTGTTAAGTTTGGTGAGGCTGTCTGGTTCAAGGCCGGATCTCAGATCTTTAGCGAAGGCGGACTTGACTACTTGGGCAACCCAAGCTTGGTTCACGCTCAGAGCATCTTAGCTATCTGGGCTTGTCAGGTTGTGTTGATGGGAGCCGTTGAGGGTTACCGTATTGCTGGTGGACCTCTTGGTGAGGTGGTCGACCCACTCTACCCGGGTGGAAGCTTCGACCCATTGGGTCTTGCAGATGATCCAGAGGCCTTTGCCGAGCTCAAGGTGAAGGAGATCAAGAACGGAAGATTGGCTATGTTCTCAATGTTCGGATTCTTCGTCCAGGCCATCGTCACAGGAAAAGGTCCATTGGAGAACCTTGCAGATCATCTTGCAGACCCAGTTAACAACAATGCCTGGTCCTATGCCACCAACTTTGTTCCCGGAAAGTGAACAAAGCATTTTAGATTTCTGAATTAAACCCCCAGACTTTTGCTGGGATGTAACATTCCTGTGAATTATTCAAAATATGCTGTTAATTTTGTGTGCTTTAATTTAAATCACTTTTTTTTCTTACTCATACTGATTTTCATCACCATATGACAACTTCTGTATGTATCTATCTGTACATTATTCCTACAACGTAGCCTAGGAAACAATTCAGACAACATATGAATGCTAAGTATAGCATCTACAACAACTGAAAGCTACTTAGATGAAGAAAATAATGGTGTATTAGGTGTAAAAATAATGAAATTTCAAGCCGCGCATATTCAACCAGCTGTTAATTTACACTAAGGTGATGGAAAGAAAATGTTAATTTCAATAAGATACTTTTTTTTTTGCTAAATAAAATGTTTTCAATAAGATACTTGCGAAAATAAACTTACTTGTTCATCAGCTGTTACAAATGTGAATTCGTTTCTGGGTCTACTTTGATTGAATTTGGTTTGAGTTTTGTCTGATTTGAGACTCAAAAATATACCCAAATCAGCTTTGGATTGAGTCTGAGAAATGAAACATGAATAAATCATATAAAATCTGGTTTGAGTTAAGTACTGAGACCAAAATCTCAAACTCAAACCAAAATCCAATCACACCCATAGTGCCATCATCAAGATCGAACGTATCCGCGAAACAATTTTTTTTTCCTGTATATACGAAACGCTTCAGAACAGGTGTTATGAGGCTAAGGACAATTTTTTATGTGGTGCACCTATTAAGTCAAAATTTCATTATGTAAATAATGTAGATACCTAAAATCATGTCAATTACTATATAATTAAATTAGTATGTGAAATAGTCTCGCCTTAAGAACAATGGTGTAATATATGTTTGATATGTCCAAATACATAAAATTATACTTATGCACATAACAACTTGTACAAGAAATCTAACGCACGTGAAGGTGTATAAAATGAAGGAAGAAGTTCCAGTAATGCAATTGAGGAAGAGAAGTTACAAAAAGATTATTGTGCATAGAAAATGACAAAATAAGATGTATATTAAAATTGAATATGTACAAGCATTGTAACTTCTCCTGAGTAAAACAAAACAATAGTCTTTGCAAGATATACGATGGTCATAAAATTGTGTAACTAATTAATATACAATTTACAGGCACCATGAACATATCTAGCGATATTAATATAACCATTATTTTATTGAGTGTTGAATACATGGTATGTCATATGAAGCTATCAAAATGACACTCTAGTTACTGTTAACGCTGAATGTATTATATGACACGGTTAGTATAGTAAAACTATACATAACTAACACATTTAATTGCATTCACATACATTATAAGAGAAGTGTAAATGATAGGGACAAGTCATATACACAATGCACCAACTACTAAACATATAATAACCTAAACCACAATACTGCATTAATATCATGATGTTGACAAAATTAACCAATACTAAAAACAAACATATACACTAAAACAAGTATAAATCAGAAGTTCCCATAATGTGTGCAAACTTATCTACTGTTGATGTAAGTAATGTCAACCAAACATCTTAATACAACTAAGGCAATTAAAACGTGCCTATCATTTTAATACAGTTTATACATTATACACCGGACTTCAATATAAATGGTAAGCAAATACGTAAACACATAATCCACCCAACAATTTCATATCTTAAGTTAACGTAACACAACATATTATCCAACAATGGTATATAAAGCGATAACTCACCTAGTAGAGTAACATATATACCATATGGTCAAACATGTAGCAATTCACATGGCACATTGTACAAGTAATAAAACAAAGCTTATCATGTAAGCAATGACAATATAGCTGGGTAGGGCATATTGCAATGAATAACACAACACGTATAACATATAGGAAACATAGTATACATGTAAGCGATAATATGTATGGCGATACATCAGGTAATCAAGTTGTACATGTGAAACAGAGACAAAGGCGGCATGGTATAGTAAAACACAACATAACGTGTAACGGTAGCCTATAAAGAAATACATAAACAAGTACGTCCTAATCCATGGTCTCTACCCATCGCACACCTCACATTACGTGTTCTTGTTAACTTAAGTTCATTACAGATTTTATCTCTAAGGTTTGACCTGCTCTGATACCATTTCTGTCACACCCCGTAACCAGGGTGATGACATGGCAGTGTCTCATTGGTCGATGAGACACCAAAGCCTACGAAACAGAGTTACTAAAAAGGCAATTCATTATGCATTAAATCCAAAGTAAAGGTTTAACAGAAGAAATCTAAATACATAACTGAAAATGAATCTACTTATTACATTATTGGAATAAGTCTAAGCGTTCTAAAAGAAATAACTGAAAAGGAAATAAAGTCTAGCAGCTACGTAGATTAGGATCACTCATCAAATGGCCCCTCCCAGGTATCATAATCATGAACAAGTTCAACATCTACATCACCTGCACAGTAAAAAGCGGATGGACTGAGCTCTGGTGCTCAGTAGGGACCCAAAAATAGTAATAACAACAGCAATATATATAGACAGAACAGAATCAAATACAGATAATGCAGATGCCCGTTTCCCAAAATACCACTATGGAATTATATGCACACGACTCAATCCGAGTCTCACAAGACTCGAACTCAAGGCTTGGGAAGTGCAGTGCAGATGCAAGACAGATCCGAACAGAACAAATGGTTCGTAATGTAAGAGTGGGACCGCACCATTGCGGTTTCCAGAAAAATGAGATGCAAACTTGTGCAAAAGTGCACTAAACAATACCCAATCATCCCAACTCATATGCGACCAAATAGATTCCAAGCAAACATCAATTAAAAACCCAAAACAAATGTTCGACTATACTTATCAAATCTGACATCCCAGATCGGAATTCATGACATGAGCATCCCATACTACTCATGCACTACAAACCAATAGTTATGTCAGACAATCGAGTATAAAACAAACAAGGACGAACACATATTATGCAACAATTAAGCAATTAACAACATTCTTCGCACCTAAACGATTCCATAACCGAGTGTACGACAAGCACCACGCATTGCCCATCCGGTACACCCAATCAAATACTCGTCTTAAATACTTAGAACATCGCTAAGGCTATGACAAACAATCCCACCACATGAGCTTACTCGTCTAGTCACTCATACTCAGCAATAACGATAGTGGTCCCAGTTATCAACCAAACTACGAAGGTTCAGTATCAACACGTGGGTTCGGATTTTCTCCCGAACGAAAGGACCCGGGTTTAAGGATCCATCCATTACATTGTATCATCATCCCCAACCAGAGACTCCACAAAACCACTACCGTATTTGATGATTTGCCCCATCAGATGCGGACCCTGGACAGTAAAGAGCAGAAGACCTCTTGGGTCGCAGAGCAGATTAGAACAGAAGGCGGACAGATCCTGCTAACTACTCGTTCTTAGACGCAGCTCAATAGAGGGCGACGACTCGGTCGACCAAACCACATAGGATTAAAATCAATGACTCCAAATATGACAACCAAAGCGGTAACATTTATGCAAATTCAATATAAACCCAATTAATCCAAAATTCACAATTATCAGTTAATTATGACAATTTACATAAGGCAATAACAAGAGCGCAGCAGTCAATTTACAAATCAAATTATAATGAATTTAAATCATGTCCAAAACAGTTTATACAATATCGAAAACAATAAACACAATTCGTGTAACTATTTTGTAAATATAATAGTTTATTCGCTTTTAATGTGCAGTTATATGCGAGAATTAAATAACGTAGGAGTCCCTACCTCGAATCCTTAGAAAAGCGTTAAATGTACAAGTGCTGGAAAATTCTGGTTCTTCCCTCTACTTCTGACATACATTACAGAAAATCTAACGGTTAAAATCTTGATCCCTCCGGTCAGATTATAGCTCTATCAGTCTAGTTTCTAAATAAAAAATAATTACTCTGATTGGAGTTCGGATGTTACTTGTACGACGATTCAACTGAAAGCGCATAGAAAACGAAATTCAGAAAAAACAGCCCCGCTCCCGGTGAGATAACTTCCTACTCAGGATTCGGAATGACGTGCCGTCTGCGCTCACTCGAAGATTATTCGATTATCTTCGAATCGGTATAATATAGGATGAAAACGGACAGGTAACGCTCCCTCAGTGATCTCTCAAACTTCTGCCTAGAAATTGAGAACTCACAAAAAAACTCACTGTTTTCTCTCCACGGCACCCTACTGTGCCGCTCCTTGATCTCGTGATGTGCGGTGCCCCCAAGAACCCACGGCTGCTGCCCTCCTTGCCCTATATATATATATATATATATATATATATAAAATCCCCTGATCCCCCTCTGAGCCGTATATATATACTCCTTCCCTATCCTATTTATTGTTTTCTTTTATTATTATTTTATTTCCCTTCAATCCCAGTGAAGCCTATATTCTTTTTATTTTATTTATTTTATTTTCCAATCATATTAATTCACTATATTATTATTTTATGGTATTATCTAATCCAATTCAATTCCTAATTAATTCCAATTCATCATCTAAGTGAAACACAATTTAAATCTCTTAATTACAATACGATAGCGAAACACTCATAAACAAAACGTACGCAAAATAAAACACGTAACATATATAACACACGAAATAATCACCGAGCACTTAGCATTTAATCATGGCATTAAATGCAAAATCAATTAATCACATAATTCAAATTAATAAATCACGCTTACACAGTTAGTCGCAAAAATTTAAATTACACGTCAAATATCACGTAAGCAAAAGTTACGGATTTCATAGTATTATTAAATGAACTTCCAGAGAAAAAGAAAAAAGAACAATGTAGAATCTTGTACACATCAAAGTTTGCCAATGTTCTCGAGCTACCATACAACAACACTAACATAACTCATTAAATCTCCAATAATTAGGAGTTTGGACGGAGTGGATAGAAGATATACCTAAAATTTGGCAATAAATGTACAAGATAACTACTCCCAGAATACCACTGAAACCGATGGATTGGAGACTGGTCTAACTTTGACAATAAATACACAAAGTGGTTACTCATAGACAGGGACGAAAAACTTTTAGGTTTGGGCGAAAACTGCAACACTAGACCGAATTACATATAAATATTGCAAAAAAATGTTGGGGGCGAATTTTATCAAATCTTTCGAACTACATATAAAATTTACTATATCTAGTAGGATTTTTAAAAATATCGGGTCCATGCTCATAGAAAACCAATTAAACATTAGTTCCTTATAACGTCATGTTTGCTACGAAATCATCCCCTGAATCAAAGTGAGAAAACATTAGAGGAGGTAGACCCAAGAACCATTTTCATTTATTCTCTATGTACGGAGGATTGTTCTCGTCGGCCTGAAATATTCGAATGGAAATCCTCCGTCGTGCTTATTTGCACATCATTGGTCTTCGTCAGCACCCAATAAGGACAGCAAAAAATGCACATTAACATGCTTCTTTCATTCAATATTCAGAGCATTTATATGGACCAAAAGAAAATATTACTATTAAAGAAAATATAAAAAAATAATTTTTTTTTTGCTAGTGTTGTACCTGTGTAAGGCCACAAGGGGTCAAAGATAGAT
Organism: Vinca minor; assembly: GCA_026122235.1. Taxonomy (NCBI): domain Eukaryota; kingdom Viridiplantae; phylum Streptophyta; class Magnoliopsida; order Gentianales; family Apocynaceae; genus Vinca; species Vinca minor. Next base: position 1,930,595 of record JAOCZM010000278.1, on the reverse strand, counting down.
GGGATGATAAACATATCAGATGGAGTAGTTTTATCTTATCCAAGCCAATCAATACAGTACACGTAAGAAAGCGAATTGAACTTATATCAAATTTCTTTCCTACGTGTACTCTACTCATTGGTTTGAATGTAACTTATAAACTTAGTAGCCTACCAAAATAAAAAAATTCTATCAGATGCAGCATATATTAAGTGGGCTAGCAACTCATCATACTTTACTATCAATTGTGCATGTTCAAGAATTTGAAACTGCTTGGCAAAATCCTCAAACTCTCTCTACAAAAGAAACAAGAACATTAGGACATTAGATGATCAATTTTGTCGCAAAGCAATTAGTAAAATTTCAACAATCCAAAATGAAGCAATTAGTGGAATTTTAATCATAAACCAAAATATGCAGATATAGAGTCCGGACTTCCCACAATCCTTAAATCATGTCCTCTAATAATTCTACCCTCCACCAAGGATGAAGCCAGAAATTTAGCGTTGGGGGCGAAAATTGCAACACTATGTTAAACTACATATAAAAACTGCAAAAAAAATGTTGGGGACGAATTTGATAAAATATTTCGAACTACATATAAAATTTACTATATCTAATAGTATTTTTAGAAATCTCGGGGGCGACTTCCACCCTTCGCCCCCTGTCTTCGTCCCTACATCCACCAGTAGACTTATTACTTACTCCCTCCGTTCCCAATTATCTATCGCCTAGACATACTTTATCAGTTTTTTAATTATTTGTCACTTTATGAAATCAAGAGAGTATTAAATGTATTTTTTCCAAACTTACCATTGTCTTTAATTAATTCAGTCAACAACTAATTTGAATTGTCCCAACATAAATGTATTAATTGAAGGTTAAAAGTGTTTATCTATCTTTAAATTAATGTATCCTAATCAATTTCTTAATTCAAGTGCATTGTCTTAAAGCGACAGATAAATGGGAACGGTGGGGGCAAAATAATCAATTTAGTCCTATATGTATTTACGAACTGCCACATCTGTCCTATTCGATTAATTTTATACAACATAGTTACATTTGTATTTTCGACTTGCCACATCAGTCCTTCCGTCCATTTTTTTTACAGAACCCAGTTAACTTGGTCACGTGCTCGTAATATGCCTATTTTTGCAAGGGTATACCTAACTATAAAAAGAAATAAAATACTAATACTTAGTTGTAATTAATCTAAAAAAAACACAAAAAACAAAAAAGCTCATCATCTTCCTCCCTCTATCTTCTTCCACCCCCCTCCCCCCCTCTATCTTCTTTCCCTTCCACCCCTACCACCACTTCACTCACACCACAATTGTCGGCACTTCACCCAACATCCTCTTCTCCCAAATCCAAATCCCCATACACCCCATCATCATTCATTCAATACACATCTCCATCTCTAATTTTAATACCCATATCCATCTCCAAATTTCAATGCTTATTTTCATCCCCAGTTTCGATACCATCACCGACCACCATTACCTACAATTAATGTCCAATTATCAATAAAAATCATCCTCAACATTTTTAATAATGTCCGAAAATTGTTAAATAAAGAAGAAACCCATCACAAATTACAAGCCAAACTACATAAACCCACCTCAAAATTCAATTAATCAGCAGTAAATTGGCTTGAAACGATTAACAAGAACAATTACTATGTAAAGAAAAGTTTACTTTTTTGAGACGGATGGCGCAAATAGCTTCTATGTCAGAGGTGTTAAGCTGAAAAAGTTGTTCAAAGAGTACAAGAAGCTCTTGAAGTAGCAAACTGGAAAAATTGCTTCAATTTCTATGGCTGCAATGCCTCCATAACCACAACCCTTTTACTGATTCTTCTTAAAATTTCCAAAAATCCCACCTTTTTTTTTATATCTCCAAGTATTCCAAATCCATCTTCAAGAAAAATCTTCCAAGAAGATAGTGTTGTTCAAGAACTACTAGGCTTACTGGATTGATTGTTTTGGAGAACAAATTTTTAACTCTTCCTTCCTTGACCTATTTTGACCTGTCCAACAATGATGTTCAGAATTCATTTCCCCATGAAATTTTCTATTGGATTCTTGTTATTGAACTCAAAATCAAAGCATCAACCAAGATTTTTTTGAAGAAACCCATAGGCCTAAAGAGATGAATGTGGAGAAAAAAAATTGTGTTAATTTAAATTGGATATACATAGTTATATTTTTAACAATTAAGTACTCCTATTTAAATTTTTGTTTTTCAGAGAAGGAAATAGAGTAGAGTTTCTAAATTGCCCCTGCAAAAATAGGCACGTGGCAAACACGTGACCAAATTAACGGGATTCTGTCAAAAAAATTGACGAAAGGACCGTTTTGACAGGTCGTAAATACGTATGTAACTATACTGTATAAAATTAATCGAATAAAACATATGTGACAGTTCGTAAATACATAAGGGACGAAATTGGCTAATTTTCCGAACGGAGGGAGTACTAATTTCAAATTCTCCTTTAATCAACTAGGCATATTTAATCGACTCTCTCACAATAAAACTTTTTTTTTTTTTTTTGCGTTCCTTTTAATTAGACGTCTTCCGCTTCTTCTACCTTTTCTTCACGTTGTTGACTGTTGCTATTCATCAGTGACGGATCAAAAAATACAAAACACTAGGGTCACACGACAATTCATTAATATTTTTTAGCATAAGAAAACATAGATATTATTTTAATTAAAAAATAAACGTATATTTTATAAAACATAGGCCAAAAAAACAAACCATAAAATTGAAAAAACTTACATTTTATAGTTGATCTCGACGTGGTCTCATATTCTGAAATCGCTTAATGATGAGTTCGTCGTTAACATCTTTAAATATATCTTTTTCAATGTAAGTAATCAGACAATTATTAATCCAATCATTTATTGGTGGGTTCATTAAATGTTTTGTGTATGGTCATTTATACATTTATCATCTAAATGGAGTAAAATATATCATATATACTAATAAAAAAAAAATTCACTACTACATTGGATCCGTCACTATCCATAATCTTCATCTGATGCCTCTTGGTGCAGATATTATTTCCTGTATTCATTACATCATCATGGTGGCCCATATTCCATATTATTTCATGTATCCATTATCATCATGGTTAATGAAGAGTAATGTGGACCTTTTCCCTCAAAATAATGATCTTCAATTGATTTCAATTTATGTGAAAACTTCAAATGTGATTATTGAAGACTTTAGGGGTGAGCAAATTCGGTAAAAACCGATTTACCGACCGAATTCGATTTGAATTCGGTAAATCGAATTCGGTAATTCGGACCAATTCGGTAATTCGGATCATACTGAATTCGAATTCGGTATATGGTTTTGGTGAATTCGGTATTACTGAATTCGAATTCAAAAAAATATTTTAATAAATAATAGTATAATACTAAAATAAATACACTATAAATACTCTCCTAAATCCCTACTTCTAACAAAAAAATGTCACCCACACTAGATTACTCCTATTTTTCTTCCTCTTCTTCCTCTTCTCCATTGACACCGCCCCAAAACTCCCTCCAGTAAGCCTCTGTTTTCTTTTCTTCTTTCTATGTATTCTCTAATTCGGTAATTCGGTAAATTTACCGAATTCGAATTCGCCAATTCGGTCAATTCGAATTCGGTAAATCGGAATTCGGTTCGAAAAAGGTCGGTAGTACATGGTCAATTCGAATTCGGTCAATTCGAATTCGAATTCGGTAAATCGGAATTCGGTGCTCAGCCCTAATTGAAGTGGATCCTAACTAGGATTAAATGGTGAACTTTGAGAGTTATTTTTTGAATTATTTAATGCTAAAGTTAGGTGCTGAGGACGGTTTTCCTCAACACCTCGCGAGTAGATTTTTTGTTGTCGAATTATTTGATTTGACCACTAAACAGTTATTCATCGGTAAAGTATTTAGAAAAACATTCATCAATATCATAATCAAATGGGTTTGTTACAACAAATACTTATTTCTTGTCACTTAAGTAATAGCTTATGGTCTGTGATATGAGTTTAGGAGCGCTCGGTTAAGGCTCGATGACTCATTATTTTCGTAGGTGCATAACCACTTATGGGCAGTCAGATCAAAATATTTATTTTGATCCGACATCTCAGATGAAAATAAATATTTTTACCTAAACCGTTGAATAAAATGATCGACAGTCCAGAAATAATTAGAGACATTGGTGAATTTTGTCCCTAAACAATTTCGAGATTGATATAAGGTCCCTAAACATTGTTTTTAATTTTTTTTTATCCTGAAACAATTTGTTTTCGGTATATAAGGTCCTTCCGTCAAAAAATTGACGGGTCAACTAAAATTTAGAAAAAAAATGGAGTAAGCTCTAATAGTTTTAGGGGCATTTATGTACATTACATTAAAAATATCTTCTTCTTCAACCTTAAACCCCCACCCACCTCCACACCGCCACCTCTACCTCCACCTCCACACCCTACCCCTACACCCACACCCACATCCACACCGTCACCCCCACCTCCACTCCAGCCTCACCACTCTTCCCCTCCCCTTCATTCTCCTTCCAATCTCTCAATTCTTCTTCATCTCTCTCAATCCGACCTCTCGATCAAGAAATAATTTCAAATGGTGGACTGATGAAACCCATTTGAAAAATTTCTTCATTTATTTTTGCGATTTTGTTGTTGGCCCTCTCTGATGAAGTTTGAAACTTGACCAAAAGCTAGCAACTTTTGAATTTTTGCTTCTTTTTATGTATTTTTTGGAATTTATTTTGATTTTTTTACTTGAATCTTTGATGAAGTTTGAAACCTTGAGCCCACCCTCTCAATCATCCTTCACCCTCAACTCTATTTTCAAGAGATTGAAGAAATTTGTAAAAAACATATAAGAATTTTTACTTGAATTTTTTATGGTTTCTACATGGAGTGGCCTTGGAAGGAGAAGGAAGAGGAGGGGAAGGGTGGTGCGGCTGAAGTGGAGGTGGGGGTGAGGGTGGGTTCAAAGTTGAAGAAGAAGATATTTTTAATGTAATGTACATAAATGCCCTAAAACTATTAGAGTTGACTCAAAAAAATTTCTCAATTTTAGTTGACCTGTCAATTTTTAGACGGAAGAACCTTATATACCAAACACAAATTGTTTCTGGATAAAATAAATTAAAAAACAATGTTTAGGAATCTTATATCAATCTAGAAATTGTTTAGGAACAAAATTCACCAATTTGCCAAAATAATTAGGCAAATTGGCTCTACAGGTCCAAAAACAATTTAACTTTGGTGATTTTTGTCCAAAATCTATTTTTTTGGTGGGGAGGGTCCAAAAACAATTTATGTTTGGCGGAGTAGGTCCTTCCATCCAAAATTCCGTTAGTCAACCGTTTATTCAAGGGTATTTTTGAGATTTTACATACCCACTCCTACCCACCCATACCCATACCCATACCCACCCCACCCACCCCCCTTCCCGTCATCCCGATTCTGTGCTGCTTCCCACCGCCACCGTAACCCAACCCCTCACATCCCCCGTAACCCACCCCCTCACAAAACCATCATTCTTCCCCGACCACCTCCGCCATCCCAAACCTCTTTCTCGGCCTTCTTCTTCTTCCTCCGACCGCAACCGCAACCGCAACCGCAACCGCAACTCAAGAATCAGTAACTCCAACCCCTCACCTCCCTCAGTAACTCCACCCCCTCACAAAACCATCCTTCTTCCCCGACCACCTCCGCCATCCCAAACCTCTTTCTCGGCCTTCTTCTTCTTCCTCCGACCGCAACTCGGCCTTCTTCTTCTTCCTCCGGCGTGAACCCCGACGCCTTTTGCGGTTGGCGGTCGGCCTTCTTCTTCCTCTGGTGATGGGCTGGGTTACGGGGAGGGAAGGAGGCCGTGGCGGTGGGGGAGGGAGGAGGAGGGGGATCGGGTAGGGAGTGGGGGAGGCCGGGCGAGCTGGCTGAGGTAGATGGGGCGGTGGCGGTGGTGGTGGTGAGGGAGGGGGATGGGGGGTGGGTAGGGGATCGGGATGATGGGGAAGGGGATGAAGAAGGGAGTGGGTATGGGTGGGTAGGAGTGGGCAGTGTTGCAAAAGTCGCTAGTCGCTAGTCGGTCGGCAGACATGGGACTAGCGACTAGTCGGTGACCCTAAATTACAATGCATTTTTCAAAATTCTGTTATCATATATAATATTTCTAGTCAAACAAAACTTCAGAATAAATTAACAATCAAATAAAAAAAACATAATCCATCCATAATAACTAAAATCAACATCAAATACTAAACATCATTTGCATTTGTTGGTTGTTCATCATCTTGTCCATATTGTTCTAAAATACGTTCTTCATCTGATTCATATTCAATTTCATTCACTTCCTCCTCACTATCGGATTCAAATTCTTCCTCACTAAGTTCCCTCAATCTAGAACTTCTTCGAGGCTGTAACACTTCGTCTGCTTTCCTAATGCATCGCTAACCGCTTGCCAAGGTAAGCCGTGCTCAACTTCATCTCCATCAACAATCCATTCTTGAGCCTCACTTGCATCACTAGCTAGTAGCACTTCAATTTTTTCTTTCTTTCTCCCTTTTGTGTTTGTTCATCAAATTAGCATTGAATTGCACATATACGAGATTGTTCAATCTTTCTGTTTCTAGCCTATTCCTTTTCTTTGTATGTATCTGCAAAAGTAAATTCACAACATTATATTCTTTATTTTTTACAGGTGGAGGTAGCAACTATCATTTTAGGCAGCATTTGACAGTTGCAAAGATCATGAATCAAGCATGAAGAAGAAAATAAATTACTAACCCCTTCAAATGTGCTCCAATTCCTTTCGCAGCCCGAAGAACTAGTAGTTAAAGAAAGGATCCTCATAGCAATCTTTTTCAAGTGAGGAGTTGTGACACCAAAAGTTCCCCACCAATTTGCTACAATTGTAAAACACATTAATAGATTTCCATTTGTGTAAAAAGCAATAATTATTCAAAATAGATAGAAAGTTCATCATGGTTTCTATTCTTGTATATTATTTATTTACCTGGATCAAACTTGTCATCATTTACTTCGCATGCTTTCGTTGCTATTGGCCTTCCAAACATGTCTTCTTTATTTTTATACTTGGGCAACTCATCAAATAAGATTTTCTGTTGCATGTCCATATCTTCAACAAACAATACTTCAACGAAATTAAGAACCGCATCCATGACATTGGAATCATCTTGAATCCCCGAATCCTTAGAATGATAATAAGGATTCAACAAATAATCCATCAAATGTAGGGAAGTATCTAGCCTACCTTTCATCTTTGAAGATATAATGTCCATAATAGGCCCACTTGTTTTTTTGCAATTTCCCAAAGCATTCATTATGTCTTTCCTTGCTTCAATTAGTTCACCATATACAAAACCCATTGATGGCCTCAAATCTCCATCAACCATCCGAAGGACTTTCACCAAAGGTGCAAATACCTTTAAGCATAATGTAACTCCCGCCCAAAAAGTAGTACTTAACACCGTTGCATAAGCCGATTTCCCTTTAACTGTCTTGGAAAATTTGCATTCCTCCCATTCAGTGCTGGAAAACATATGCCTTAATTGAGACTTTTTTTCAGCCAAACTCTGCAAAGTTAAAAATGCAGAAGCAAATCTAGTTACTCCCGGTCTCACGATATCCCTCTTCTTCGTAAAATGCCTCATCAATGCCAAGGTCTTATGATGTGCATAAATAAACACAGTCAATGTCTTTGCTTGATCAAGGACTTTCTTAAACCTATGTAGACCTCCAATCCCTTCAAGCATTAGATTTATTGTATGAGTGGCACATGATGTCCAAAATATTTTTGGCCTCTTCTCATTCAATAACTTTGCAGCTCCCATATTATTTGAAGCATTATCCGTCACAATTTGGATAACATTTTCGGGACCAACTTCTTGGATGCATAGTTCAACATACTCATAAATGTGCTCGCTTGTGTGTGCTTCATTTGATGAATCTTTAGAAGATAAAAAAACAAGTACTCCAATCTTGAATTAACACACAAGTTCATGATGCTCCTTCTCTTTCTATCCGACCATGCATCCGTCATAATTGAGCAACCATTATTTTTCCATTCATCTTCATGTGTCTTCATTAGTGTCTTGGTTCTATCAACCTCTTTCTTCAAAAACGTTTCACTCATCTCATATCTATTAGGAGGTTGAGCCCCAGGTCCAAATTGACCACATGCCTCCATTGCCAATTTAAAGCTATCTTTTTCAAAGGCATGAAAGGGAATCGCACATTCGTATGCCCATCTACAAATATATTCTTTAACATGATTGAGTCTTTCTTTCCAAAGTACATTGGAAATGTTTTGATCCCGCTTGCTCTTTCCTAAATCCAAGGAAGATTCCGGATTGATTGGGTTTGCAAACTTATCCATAGGACCAAGACTATGTGGTGCTCTCATACTCCCAAAAGACTCTTCCAAATCACGTACCTCAAGAATTTCATCATTATTTCTTCCAATTTGCACTTCCGATCTCAACGCTTTATCATCATCTTGCTTACTTCTCTTCTTCACCTCGCCTCATTAATAGCATTTTTGCACTTTAATTGATCATCTCTTGTTGACTTCACACATGGAGCCACATTCCCAGGCACATGTGCAATGTGTTGTTTCAATCTGTAAATTCCTCCACACATTACCTTCCCACACAAAATGCATTTTACCCTATCCAATATATTTGGATCAACCAAAATTGCATAATCCCAACCAACATCTTTTGATTTCCGTTTAAGTTCAGAAATGGCAGAAGATTCAATTGATTTAGAAACACTAGCGGATGCAAAGACTTGAAGATCCCATTTTCAACACTATCAAACAAGAAAAGATCAAATAATGGCGAAAGTTAGAATAACTATCGCTACCTATGCATAAAACAAGTGTTACAAATGGAAGTTCTAAATAGCTACCGCCTATAACATCAAAAAATTGCACATTTCGTGACAATGGAGCAAAAACAAGATAAAATAAAAATGGAGCAAAGACCATTAATTTAATAATAAAGAAAGACCATTAAAAAAAACTATCGCCTCTGCCTATGCACAAAACCAAATGAAAGAAAAAAAAACCCTCATCATCAAATGTCAATGTCATCTTTCTACTAATAAGTAATATCTCAGTAAAAAAAAAAAAAAATAAGTGAAACACAAAGGATGCTTCCATTAATGTTGAAAGAAAAAAAAAAAATAGGAAACACTTACCGGAAAAGATGACCCAGCCGGAACCGGAGAAGATGACCCCACCCTTTTCAGTCGGACTTTGAAGATGAGCCCTTGCAGTTGCCGATTGCCTTTGCCGATTTGGAGTCTGGAGAAGAATCGCCTTTGCCTGGAGAAAATTGCAGACGCCTACTTCGAGAAGAACAATGCCAGAGACGACTTACAGCACAGGTATGCTTAAATCTCTTTTCAAAACGACATCGTTTTGGGCAGAGATTATTTTTTAATTACTCGGACCAAAACGACGTCGTTTTGGTAAAAAAAAAACGATTTTTTAAAAATCGGTCAACCGATGTTGACCGACTAGTCCGATGTTGACCGATTTTTCTAGAACCGATTTTTATACCCGATTTTTGAATTTTCTAGTCGTTTGGAGGCCGACTACCGACTAATCCCCGACTAGGCCGACTTTTGCAACACTGGGAGTGGGTATGTAAAATCTCAAAAATACCCTTGAATAAACGGTTGACTAACGGAATTTTGGATGGAAGGACCTACTCCGCCAAACATAAATTGTTTTTGGACTCTCCCCACCAAAAAAAATAGATTTTGGATAAAAATCACCAAAGTTAAATTGTTTTTGGACCTATAGAGCCAATTTGCCAAATAATTACTCAAAAAATAGTTACGCACATACAGAGGAAAATGGGGTCTCTAAACAATAAGCATTTAAGTTTAGGAGACCCATCAAGCCATAACAACTTCGAAAAAAAGTCCAGCGAAATCAACATAGCTGACCATCAGATCACCATACTTGCAGTCCGGCTCCTGTGCGGAACGCCTTAAATTTCGCACGTGCGGGACACAACAAGGGCCGTTAATTTCATTTTTTAAGAGGATCAATGGTTAAGATTTAAAAGAGAGGTAAAAGGATATATATGTAATTTTATTAGAGGTGAGAGAAAAGTTCATGACTGAAAAGTCAAAAATGTGGAGTTACATGAGAGAGAAAAGTTCATGCGTGAAAAGTAAAATAGGTATATTTCTACAAGAACGCATGTTCTCTGTTAGAGAACACACGTTCTTGTATATTGTGAACACATTTTTTTGTTAGAAAACGCACGTTCTTTATTAGAAAACACATTTTTTTGTTAGAGAACGCACGTTCTATGTCAGTGAACACATTTTTTGTTAGAGAATGCACATTTTTTATTAGTGAACGCATGTTCTTGATTATTGAACATGTGTTCTCTCGGCGAGAAGCACATGTTCTCCGCCGAGAACGCATGTTTTTTATTAGTGAATGCATGTTCTCGATTATTGAACACCCAGTTAAAAGTAAAAAGAGAAAAAAGAGCTCAAAGTTTATCTCTAAAAATACCCCTTGTTTTTGATACAACCGTTGGATCAAAAAAGTACAAAAAGATCAAAATCCAATGACGACAGAGACGTCTCCCAGTATATACTCGAATTTTCTTTGCTTTCAAAGCATAGGAGCCGTGGTTCCATACTTGGACATCGACCCAAGTTCGATTCCAAATAACCCAAACAAAAAAAACTTTAAAAAAAAACAAATTATCAAGGAAGATAAATAGACCTCATTTCCCACCCAAATGAACCACCCAAATGAACAAGATGCAACCCTTCTCCCCTCTTAAACAAGTTGAAAAAAATATTGAAACTTGAAACCTCCTCCTCCACCTGCTCCCCGCCACCGCCACCGCCACCGCCGTCGCCTGCAGAAACACAGGTAGTTTCTCTGAGCACCAATGTACCCCCGGCTTGACCAACCACCCGATACGGGTCCCACTTCCTCTGCTCTAGGAGAAACTGAGCCTCCTCAAGAATTCCTCTTAAACTCTCCTGATTTCCCGGAAACTCAAAGGGATTCATTTCAAGGAAAAAATAAGCAAAACCCACAAATGTTGGATGTTGAAAGAAGTGATCTTGATGAGATTGAATCGTTAATGGAACTTTAGGTTTATCAGATGTTGAAAGAGGGTTGGGGCTAAAAACTACAATAGTATGCCGCACAAAATGGTGGGGGCCGAATTTGATCAAATATTCCGAACTATATATAAAATTTAGTATATCTAATAATATTTTTAATAATCTGTCGTCACTATGAAGAAGGCCAAGGAAAGACAAAAAAAAGGGTTGATTTTTGGGGGTGTGATGATGATTTTTATGGAAAAATTGTTGGAGTTAAAGGCCCAAAGAGTTTGAAGTAGAGAGAGATTAGAAGGTTGGATTAAGCATTTCTCAAAAGGGGAAGCGTCAGTGAAAGAGCCATTGAGGTTGGCACATTTACTATTGGGTAAAGCTGCATTTCTAAATCCTTTAGAGGGTAGTGATGGATTTGGAGGCATTGAGTTCCATATGCTGGCTCTGTCCCAAATTATCTATCTACTATATGTTTTGAACGAGAATTAATGTTTCATTAAATTCTGTAATAAAATATAATAAAATGTCAAAGATTATCCTATTTAATTGTAATCCTAATCTAATTTGACATTCTTTTCGTTCTCTATTATTCACTCTCGAACATAAATATAAGAGTGGACTGGAAAAATCATAATTAATGAGCCATTTATTCAGAAAATGGACGGTTAATCTGTGGAATATTAGAAATGAAACGTGTAACTATTTATGAGTTTTTGTTCGATGATCCACCCATTGTTTAGATATTTGTAAATTGGTGTAAAAGTCCATTTTATGCTGATTAAAAATTGTTCTGCTGAATTCATTGTGCTATTCTGATTTGGTTGTTTGTAATTGCATAATTTTGCAGAGTAATTTTGAGCTATTTGTCTGCATCTTTTGCTTGACTAAGCTTGTTTTGTTCATATATTATGTTTTCTTTCATTTGGGAAAAAGGAAAAGAGGAAAACTAGCTATCCAAATCTTGAGTACAACAGAATATTGGTTCTATAAATCTTGTCAAGTTCCCCATCCATTATTTGATGGTGGAAGTGATTAATCTTCTTGATCAATTAGACATCCCTAAATGGCTTTTGCAGGTATAACTTAAGTTGCATTGTTTAAACGTCTCACGGGATCTGCACACCTTATTTGGTAGAAAATGTACTATGTTGAAGAAGAAAGTAAAACGAATTCCGTGTTTACCTAAGCCGAGAAGAAGATATGCTTTTGGAAAGTCCTCGTCTGTGCTAGAATTGTGCTTAATAGAACTATGTAACTAGTATTTTACAAAAGTTTCCTTAAAGAAATGCTGATCTATGGATGCAAGAGTTTCTAAAATAAACATTCATTATAAAATATGAACGTTAAATCATCTCACTTGAAGTTGCTGAGGTTTCACCGATGCTGTAATCTTTGTTCCGAGAAGTGTTAAATGAAGCTTCTAAGCAGAGCTTACTTAGCTTTGAAAGGGAAGTCGACACTTCTTTCATGTTAGGTCGATCCTCAGGTTCTGAGTCGGTGCAGGATAAGGCTAAACTAAGAAGTCCTTTTATGACTTCCTGTTTCTCGGTGGCATATGAAGCTAAACGGGGATCCACAACTTGGGTTAAGCCGTTGATTCCTTTTGCAAGGGCTTTCTGCACAAGTTGACGCAAAGTGATTGGCGATCCTTCTTCTGTAAGTCCTGTTGGTCTTCTTTTTGTAATGATTTCCATCACTATGACACCGAAGCTGAATACATCTACTTTTGTTGTAACTGTCCTCATATATGCAAACTCTGATACATAGAAATAAATGCTTTCTCATAAGGTAGGTCTAACATGTTTCGCTCGAAACAAAAACAGTAAATTTGATCATCTGAAATTGATATAGACATAGAAACATGTTAACTAAAGTTTATGATCATCGAGTACTAGTAGTTACCTGGTGCCAAGTAGCCAATAGTTCCTTCAAATGTTGACGCTGAAGAGAGTTTGCTTCCATCCTCTGGATGAATACCCAGCATCCTTGCCGTCCCAAAATCACTAACATGGGCAACTAAATTTCCATCCAATAGAATATTGGAAGGTTTCAAGTCGCAGTGCACTATGGGGAAATCATAACCTGAATGCAAGTATTCCAGCCCGCTTGCAGTAGAAACTAAAACATCAATCCTTTCTGATATTGTCCAATTCCTATCCTCGATGCCTTGGTCATGATGTATAATTCTATCCAAGTTCCCATTTTCCATGTATTCTAAAACTAAGGCTTTAAGCTTTCCGCTCTCCCAAGCATAGCCAAGTACTTTAACAAGATTCCTGTGTCTCAATTGGCTGAGAGTTTTTACTTCTCTATCAAAGCATTTGTCTGATTCTGCTGCAAATTGGTGCAGATTCAATTTCTTTACTGCTACAAGCTGCCCATCTTCCAGACTACCCTTGTACACCGTGCTTAAACTGCTGGAGCCAATGATGTTTTCCTGCTTGTAGAAATTAGTTATAATTTCCAAATCATTCTGAAGATATCTCTTGAGAGTCAAAGATGAAGTAAAATGATGGTCCGAGTTCTCAGAATCTTTTCCTGTTTGCTTCCTGTTTTTTTGACAAAGAACAGTGACAGCCAGCACCAGGAGGAAGAGTAAAAACGCGGATCCAAGTGCAACCAGAATGATCACAGTTTTCTTTCGAATACGACGAGAACTTGTCTTCTGTTTTCTCTCACTACAAGGAATGGCAAGTTTTGTTCCACAGAGCTCTGGGTTCCCAACCAAAGTAGTTGTACTTAAGTTTCTAAATACGCCATTCTCGGGAATAGGACCTTCAAGCTGATTGAAAGAAAGGTTGATATATCTTAAGCTGGAAATATTAGCAAAGTTCTCAGGAATGGTACCGTTGAACTTGTTTTGAGAAAAATCAAGTGACTCGAGGTATCTTAGACTTGTTAAATTTGCAGGGAGTTCACCGTCTAACTGATTTCTCGAGAGATTCAAGGTTTTTAACTCTCCAAGTTGAAGAAAAATTTGGCTTGGAAGTTTACCAGAGAGTTCGTTTTTTGAAAGGTCCAGGGAGACTAGATTTCTGCAGGATTTAAGCGTTTCAGGAATGTGTCCTGACAAATTGTTGTTGGACATGTCTATAACCTGTACCATTTCTAACCTTCCAAATTCATATGGAATTGTTCCCTCGAAAGAGTTGTGTGAAAGATTCAGATATATCTGCAAACTTTTCAGATTTGCAATGACGGAAACAGGAATAGCACCAGTGAGATGGTTTCCTGACAGATCTAAGGTCATCAGTCGATCAAGATTTTCCATTCCTTTGGGGATTGTGCCATTAAACATGTTTTCACTGAGATCCAAGAGAGAAAGTGACTTGAGCTTGGAGATGGCATCTGGGATTGGACCAACAAACTTATTGTGTTGCAGCCGAAGTTCGGTGAGTTTTTCTAGCTCGAAAAGTTGATCTGGAAGAACTCCATCAAGCAAATTGTGATTCAGCACAAGGCCTTGGAGGGCTGCAAGTTTTGAAATATCAGGAGGAATCGGGCCTGAGAAACTATTCTTGTGAAGGACTAAATCGAGCAACTGGCTTAGGTTACCAATCTCTCTGGGGATAGAGCCAGAGAGTGAATTATCACGAGCTCTGAATATGCGGAGATTAGACAGTAGGCCAATATTTGGATTGAGCGTTCCACTGAAATTGTTCTGGCTTAAATCTAGATATTGGAGCATTGAACAGTTAAAGAGGTCATCAGGTATGTCCCCTGATATTCTATTATCACCCACGGATAAGAATGTCAGATTCGGCATATTTCCCAGCCCCTCGGGTAGTTTTCCCTCGAATCTATTAAAGGTCAGTGCTATAACTTGAAGATGTGTACAGTTACTAATGCTAGATGGTATAGAACCTTCTAGAAGGTTATTGTTCAGGCTCAAGTTCCTTAAGTTATGTAGTGACCCTATATCCGACGGAAGCTTCCCCGTCAACGAATTGAAGCTCAAACTCAAGTATGTTAAGTTTGTCAAGTTCGTTACAGATGACGGGATATTCCCTATGAACCTATTCGAATGGAGGGTCAGCACTTGCAATGATCTCAAAGATCCAATTTCAGAAGGGATGCTTCCGGTCAACTCATTTTCTGAAAGACCGAGATGGGTTAATGATTTTAGCTGGAACAAGGTGTGTGGGATTGTGGAATTCAACCTATTTCTGTACAGACGTAACGCTGCTAAGTTGGTCAGATTTCCAAGTACAGCAGGAATGGCACCAGTGAACTGATTGGCATATATGTTAAGCAAAGTTAGTTTTCGACAGTGACCGAGTTCAGAGGGGATTTCTCCAGAAAGAGAGTTGGTGTACATCTGAAGAGCTTCTAAGTTTGTCAAACTTCCGATCTCGGGTGGTATTGGCCCGGATAATTGGTTTTCGCTCAGGTCAAGAGCTTGCAATGCTTGCAATTTTCCTATAGAAGCCGGTATAGAACCGATCAAACTGTTACCATAAGCTACAAAGAGTTGAATATTGATCAAGTTGCCAATGTTAGATGGTAATGGACCGGTAAGATTGTTATAAACGAGGCTCATTTGTAATAAAGCTGTACAGTTGCATATGCTATCAGGTATGGTACCATTCAAGAAATTGTTTCCAAGATCTACCATCTCTAAACTTTCAAGATTACCAAGTTCTTTTGGAATTTCACCAGAAAGAGAATTTGCGAATAGAATGAGTTGATTCAAACGCGAGCAGAGGCCAAGTTGGTGAGGAATAATTCCAGAAAAGGAGTTTAAAGTTAGATCAAGAACCTGGAGATGAGAAAGATTTCCCAGAAACGGAGAGATTTCGCCTTGAAGCTGCTTGTCAAATAGAGAAACGGAGACAACGCGATTCGTCAATGGATCACATGCAATTCCAGACCAGTTGCAATGATGTCTGGCATTAGTCCAATTCCCCAATGCACCCAATGGATCTTCTCTGATTGAAGCCTTGAATGCTTTTAAGGCCTCAACTTCGGATTCCAAACTCGGTTCCAATGGCAGAACCCCAAGAAAGAAAACAGAAAGCGCGATCAATGTAAGCAAAACTCTACTGATAGTCATATTGTTTCAAGACAAGAAGAAATCAGTAGTGCTGAGTTGAAGATTTATCAGAGCAAAGTATTTATATGCAAAATAGGTTAGCTCATAGTAGTCAAAGTTGACGTTGCTATTCTATGCTTAAACAAAAGAGACCAGTTTTTTTGGACCTACCAACGTAGGAGTACACAAAGGCCAAATGAAGCCACTGGATTCCTTAGTCTACTTGCAATATTATGACAAACTTGATATTCACATTAGCCAATTTTATATTCAAACCATCAATTAAATGGAGTACCTCTTGAAACTATTATTTTCTTGACTATGGCTGATTGCTTTGTAATAAAATTACGGCAAAAAATCCTCTATCCCCGTTCGTGTATGTCCCCGTGTCCCCAACCAATCACAATTCACCACGGATGGGGACAGAGGGTTTTCACCCTAAAATTACCTAGGGAGTTTCCAAGTCTGTCTTACTATCTGTTTTATTCTCTGTTACATTCGTAAAAAGCTGTCTAGTGTCATACTTTCTCACCTTAAGTTTCACTATTTTCTTTAAATTTTAGATTTGTTTGAAAAACAACCGACTAATAGCTTTGAAATCAAATCAGCTATGAGCTCTTCAAGTCTGTCTTACTATCTTTTCCATTCTCTGTAACACTCGTAAACTACTGTATGGTTTTCTACTTTTCCGTATAAGGTTCCACTAAATTCTTTAAATTCTAAATATTTTGAAATAAAAAACTTTTATATTTGACTTCTTTTGTGTGAATGAGAATGAAATACCGAGTAAGACGGAAAATTCCAACCACACATATTGATACATCACATGCTTTCTCTTACTAACAAAGTTATCATCTTAATGAATATCGAAGATACTTAAATGACTTACTCGGAATAGTTTAAATTGTGGTAGTCGTCACTTGGATTGCTTAGTAAATATGTAAATTACATTTCTAGAAATATTGAATTCTAGTGAGTGAAAATGAAATGAGTACTTTTAGATAGGACAGTTAGGGTTGGCCAAACGCGTTTTGGACTACAGGGTATGGACACTCGATTTCCTGCTATTTTATTTTGAGTAATACAAATGCAAGTTGTGCAAAAGAGGCCGAAATAATAAGTTTTTTACTAAATTCTCTCCACTCCAAAGCCAATAATATAATGGTCTACAAGTGGGAAACAAGATTCCATGTTTATCTTTTGCAGCTCATTAGATGGCTGTGGCCCCTTGTTATCTAACACTCAACTTATATGTCAAATTCTCTGAATTTCTAGCACGCAGCTTATATGTCAAATTCATGGGGATCGATCGATCCTGTTTACATATCGAGTTTCTATTTTGATCAGCATTTTACTCTTTTATGGGTTGACGCAGTAAGATTGGTGATTAGTTTGGTATAGTCTCTCAAATGACGGAACCAGTTAGGGCATGTCGTGACCGGACTGGAAAAAAAACTCTAAACATCTCAACATGATTGGTAGACCTTTTTTTTTTTTTTTGGGGAGTGAATATTGTCCGGAAATAATAAGTTTTGAATTCATTGCTCATGTCTTGAAGTAAGGGTGAATTTCATTCTGATCCCTGTAAATGGATCGAAGTGTCAAGTTCGTCCCTAAAATTTTAGAAATGTCAAAATCGTCCCTAGAAATGGTTTGCCGTGTCAAGTTCGTCCTTGCAATTTCAGAAATGTAAACATCGTCCCTAGAAATGGACCTCCAATTCAAAAAAAAATCCTTGTGTCGTTGACGAACTCTATGCTAACAAAGACTAAGTGAAAATTGAATTTTTTCGTAAACGAAATTCAAAACCGATTATAAGGAAACAAGAATCAAACTGCAAAATACATATACAAAAACTTCTGCAGATCGCAACATTACTTGGTATTGAGGTTGACATTTTTGAAATTTCAGAGATGAACTTGACACTATGAGCCATTTCTAGGGATGATGTTGACATTTTTTTAATTTCAGGGACGAACTTGACACTGCAAGTCATTTACATGGACGAACTTGACACTGTGAGCTATTTCTAGGGACGAGGTTGATATTTCTGAAATTGCAAGGACAAACTTGACATTGCAAGCCATTTACATGGTCCAAAATGAAATTCACCCTTGAAGTAATAACAAAAAATTATCAATAAGCTTTTTTCTTTTTTCTTTAAAGAAATTTATTGGTAACGAGCTGAAATGGGTTTCATGAATTTGATCAAAAGCCAGAACCATCATTCATGCACGCTCAATGTAAATAAGAGAAACTAAATTCTTGCGGTGGGCTAAGACAAGATCTCCCACCAATCGAGCCGTTGGGTCACCTTGATTTACATCCTCCACAATTCCTGTCGGATTGGGAGGTGGGGGCTATCACGGGTCGCAAGTCTTAGCACTTGAGACGCCCGCGATGCCGAGTAACTCTAGCTCCAATAGCTCCTAAGTTACTCCCGGCAAGCTTTCTCTTAAGTCACAATCTCGGGACAAGAAGATAGGCAACACTTAAAAAGCGAGACGGGTCACTTATGCAAAAACTTCGGCTTTTCTCATTAAAATATAACATCATTACAAGCATGAAAATTTACATCAAAAGAGTTCAAAACGACGAGGGGGAGAGTCGCTTGAATGCCTATTACAAATGCTAGAAGTTTGGTTTTTGCTTGTTTGTTGAAATTTTTGTTCCCCCTATAGGTGCTTAAAAAGCATTTGCCCTTGTAACAGGAGTGTAGCACTTTTTTCCGAGGAGGTGGGAAAACAAGTTACCTATGCTATGCAAATGATAATTACAATCTACTTCGAGCATTATCTTCAAAATGTCATATAAGGATGACTCTGCAAAAATTTGGGCCCAATCGGACTTCATTTGGATGCAAAAGCGGCACGTGCAAGTCGGTTGGCGGTTGAGAGTCTTGCTACAGGTACGCGCAGCAGATTAGGGAGTCTTGTTGTGCGGCTGGTTGGGGCGGGTGAACAGTGTTCTCTGCACAGCTTTTTGGCATGGCTGCCATGCATGGGCACGCAATTGGGGCGTGGCTGCCATGTGTCGTGCACAACTTTGGGACGGATGAACAGTGTTTTCTGCCCAACGTTGTGCACTGTCTTGGGGAGTTGAATATTGGACGGTGCCGCCTCTGTGCACACGAGTTGGGCGAGGCAATGGGGCACGCTTGACACACGAGCGTGCGGGTCACGTTGCGACGACGAGGCGCGCATTGCATGATCGGCATACTCGGGTGCCTTTGGCCACACGGCTTAGGCAAACTCGGGCGCACAGGAAGGCATCGTTGTTGTCTCCTATGCGAAGTCACGACCGACCCGTGACAGGGCCCTGTGGGCGTGAATATTGCCCCCCAAGAGAAACTAAAGAAATGGTAACCCATTTGGTTCAGGAGAAACTAAAGAACCAAAAGAGATGTCTATAGTGGTGTAATGATGATGATGATCGATATATATATATATATATATATATATATATATATATATATATATATATATATATATATATATTGTCGATGTTACATTTAAGTATATTATGAATAGCTAGTAATTTAACACATTAGATTAGTTGGTAAAACATTTATTACTTGTACTTAGTAATTTTGAATTTGACTCATTAAGTGCATGACAAGTCCTTGTTCCTCTTGTGAATGAGGCTTTGGTCTATTGGTCAAGGCTGAGGCCTGACGTAGAGGTTATGAGACCGAATCCCCTCCCCGCTTCTTAAATCCCCCATTTCGTGTAATAGGTAAGTCCCCTCCCCCAATAAATAATAATAATAAAAAAAGTCCTTTCCCTCTTCTCCGTCATCCCCCACCCCCACCCAAAAAAAAGAAGAAGAAAAGACATTATTAGCAGGCGACTAAGTTATTGAATTTGATTTTTGCCTTATATATAATAATAATAATATTGAGAGAATTGTTTAGAAAATTTACATGTTACCCATGTCGTCATATGAAATTGTAAACATAGAAAAGAAAAGTAGAAAACAAACACACACAAAACATGCACGAGTGGGAGTTATATGAGAGAAGTATTGTATTTGAAGTGACTATTTTTCATCTTTCCCTAATTATCAATTAGAGTTTAAATTTCTCTCGAAACATATAAAATATGTGAAATTTCAATCAGATTTAAATTTCTTTCAAGACATATAAAATACGTGTACATCTTCAACAAAGATCTTGGATTACAACATAATTTTAAAATGTCTAAATAATTTTAAAATGCTAAAGGCGTGTAATTGCACTATCCTATAGTGAAGATTGCTAATTTCTACTCACTAATGTAACTTTACTTATTATTTTCTTTTTGTTAAAAATAGATTTGAGCATAATTCTAAGAGAAATTAGCTATTTGTAACATGTATCTATTTACGGATTTCCATTAATGTCATCATCTTTTTATTGAAACTTTAAAAAACAACCCTATCTTTTTACGTGTACGTTAAAAAGTCATCCGATTAGTTAATCCCAGTCGACTTTTCGGCTAAAAATGACATGTGACTTTGCAGCGTCTTGTCGGAGTGAAGGGCAAAAATGTCCATTCCCCTCTTCCTTGTTCCTCTCATCTTCATCATCAACTCCTCCACCCTCCACCACCACCGCCCTACACCCTCCACCACCACCAACCCCAAAGAACCCATTTACGTCGCCCACCACCCTCCACCACCACCACCACCAACCCCCAAAGAACCCATTTACGTCGCCCTCCACCAACCCCAAAGATTTCAGTCACCCTCCACCACCGTCTACCACCACCAGCCCCAAAGAACCCATTTCCGCCCAAAATGCCAGAAAAAGATGGGGTTGATGAAGAGTTCACTGGAATTCGAATTCCTTGTGCAATTAAGGCAAGATTCTTGAATAGAAGAAGGTATTAAAGCTCAAATCAAAGTTTGGTTGGAAAATTCAGAAATGGATATAGTTGAAAGGGAATAAATTAATGGAGGTGGTGGGGAACAATTAGGGCACCAGATTTGATGAGAGGAAGGGGTAGGGGTTGGGGGGTGGGGGGTGGAGGGGTTGATGATGGAGATGAGAGGAAGAAGGAAGAGGGGTAATAGACATTTTTGCCCTTCACTCCGACAACATGTGCAAGTCACATGTCATTTTTTGCCTGAAAAGTGGCCGGATTCACTAATTGGACACTTTAAGCGGTCCGTAAAAAGATATGACTGTTTTTAGCCTAATAAAAAGATGATGACATTAATGGAAATCCGTAAATAGATATATGTTACAAATAGCTAATTTCTCTAATTCTAACTTCAAAGAGTATTTAAAGAGGGGGGAAATGTTCAAACTATATAAATAAATAAATTTCCTCACTAACTAATCGTCGTGGAATTCTCATGTTACAAAAAAATTGTGAGTCGAATAGAAAAAAAAAAAAAATGAAAAGAGTGGAGAAAAGGAAAAATCAACAGTGACCATAGGAAATTGTATCATGCTTCTTCAAATTAAACTGGAAGCTTTTATATATTGAATTGTAATTTTTTTAATCTCTTTTTTCCTGGTGAGGCAAATTAAACTGTATTTTAAACTCCCTACAAGTACGATGTCCAACAATACAAACTAATTTGCCTACTATTCTGTTTATTCAAAAGTCATATGAACTTGTAAAACAAATCTAACTGCTTCCCAAAAATAATGGATTTTCAAAGATTTGATCCTTCAAATTCAACCCTTGAGCCATTAATAATCTCTATATAAGCCTTCTAATCCATCATCACTTTCCATCACCCGAATCCTAAAGCAAGAGCACTGAGTATAACAAAATCATGGCCAGAAAAGCTTATAATTTCCTTTTCTTTTTTATCCAATTTTCTGTTTTATTTGGTTTCTCAAGTGCTCGAGCGGGCATTCGACGAAATGCAGCTCAAGCGGATCCCCCCATCCCTAGTGCAAAGGTTTGTGATCCAGCCAGGTTTTCTAGCCTCGGATTGGATATTAACAATTTCAAATATTGCAATTCTTCACTACCAATTCCAATTAGAGTGAAGGATTTGGTGGACAGCATGAACTTAACGGAGAAAGTAAGACAACTCGGAGATGAAGCTTATGGCGTTGACCGAATTGGTCTGCCAAAGTACGAGTGGTGGTCTGAGGCCTTGCATGGCGTCTCCAATGTCGGAAATGCTAGGAGCCCTGGTACATTCTTCGACGACGTCGTCCCTGGTGCAACTAGCTTCCCCACTCCAATTCTTACTACTGCTTCTTTTAACGAATCACTTTGGAAAAAAATTGGCCAGGTACATATATGATCTAGTAGCAAATTTGTTTATTTTTTTTTCCCTAGTAGCCAGTGATGGATCCAGCACTTAGGGTTAAAGGGGGCATTTATTGATAAATATATTTATACTTTACCTTTATAAAACCAATTCTCAAATTTTCCCTTTTATAATATATTTTTTACTTAATCTTTGTTACTCTCTCCGTACCAAATTGAATGTCCACTCTTTCATAAAATATGAATAGGAAAATAGACATTCATTTTTGCATGAATAGAATATATTATAAATTCATTGGGTCACTTAAAAAACTGAATGGGTTCACACATATAATTTAAAAAATATACGTTTTTTCAGTAGGGTCATGTGACCCATCTGTCCCTGCTAGTAGCACATTTGATTAGTAATATAATACATAAACGAAACAAACGAACCAAACATTGGGGGGTTTGACTAAACTTTGAATTTGTTAATGTAGGTTGTATCTACAGAAGCAAGAGCAATGCATAATTTGGGGCATGCGGGATTAACATTTTGGAGCCCAAACATCAACACCGTGAGGGATCCTCGTTGGGGAAGAGCTCAAGAGACACCCGGAGAAGATCCATTCGTGGCTGGAAAATATGCCGTTAACTATGTAAGAGGTTTACAAGATGTCGAGGGGAAAGAAAGCTGCCCTGATGGAAATGCCAGGCCGCTTAAAGTCGCTGCTTGTTGCAAGCATTATGTAGCCTACGATGTGGATAACTGGTTTGGAGTTCTTCGCTTCAATTTCGATGCTAAGGTATGTATGAGAAGAAATTAATGGTGTAATTAATGAAGCTGAAAATAAGCTTCCTACAAATTAACATGATTGTTTAATTAATTTTGATGAAATTAAGGTTCGCGAGCAAGATATGATTGAGACATTTCAAAAGCCCTTTGAAATGTGTGTATTGGATGGTGATGTTGCGAGTGTTATGTGCTCATACAATCAAGTCAGCGGTATCCCCACATGTGCTGATCCAGTTTATCTAAAAGAAACCATTAGAGGAAAATGGGGTCTTCACGGTTACATTGTTTCCGACTGTGATTCTATTGAAGTACTTGTAGATGACCAACACTTTCTCAATGATAAACCAGAAGATGCTGTTTCACAAGTTCTTAGAGCTGGTAAATTTTTTTTATTAAGAGAAATACAATTTGGTGATGTTCTATATGTTGTCTCTTTTAAATATCTCTCTCTTCATCTAATTATTTTAGGTTTGGATTTGGATTGTGGAGACTTCTACACCAATTATGCTGAAAATGCACTTTTATTGGGAAAAATAAGAGAGTCAGACATCGACATTGCCCTAAAGAATGTCTATACCACGCTCATGAGACTTGGATTTTTCGATGGGTCGCCCGAGTATGAAAAACTTGGCAAAGATGATATTTGCTCTGAGGAGCACATTAATTTAGCAATTGAAGCAGCAAGAGAAGGAATTGTTCTACTAAAGAATGACAATCAAGCTTTGCCTCTAAACCTTAATGCAATTAAAACTTTGGCAGTGATTGGACCTCATGCTAATGCCACCGGTCCTATGATTGGTAACTATGCAGGTATAAATTTACTCAATACGAAAAATTACGTTACGAACCTAATTCATGTATATTCAATTTAAATGTTTATTTTCGCGTTGTGATCACTGGTGGAGCTATGGTGGATCCTGGTGGGTCAAGTGCCTCACAAGCCTTTCCAAATTTTGTTTAGTTTTAGCTTTGTTTTTTTAACACCCGTACCATGAACATTTTTTATATACCCATTTTTTAGTCAGTTTTTAGTTTTAAATTAGATTTTGTGGTTCGTGAATATAGGAATAACACCACTTATATCTTAACGATTTTGGTTAAAATTTTAACAAGCTTTTAAGTGTGTAAAAGGACTATGAATTTATTTTGTCAATCTTGATTGTACCCCTCCTGTAAGTCTGCATACACCACTGGTCGTGATCTTGATTGTGGAAATGCAGGTGTCCCATGTAGATACACTAGTCCGCTAGACGCATTCAAGCAAGTTAAGGAAGTCATCTATGAAATGGGTTGTGATTCAATTGCTTGCACAACTGATAGCTTAATCTTTCCAGCCATGCAAGCTGCGAAAACGGCAGATGCCACCATAATCGTCGTGGGACTTGATTTATCTATAGAGGCCGAAGCCTTAGACAGGACCGATCTACTCCTTCCTGGTTATCAAACTCAAATGATAAATCAAGTTTCCGCCATTTCCAAAGGTCCCGTTGTTCTTGTGATTATCTCTGCCGGATGCATCGACATTAGTTTTGCCAAACTCAATCCCAAAATCCCAGCAATTCTTTGGGCTGGATATCCCGGAGAAGAAGGTGGCCATGGAATCGCTGATGTTGTATTCGGGAAATATAACCCTGGTAAAATTAAGATTATTTTTTTATTTTGTTATTTTTTTTTGCCAAGAAAAGCATAATGCAAAATAGTTTTCTCTTATGTTTATAAACTTTGTCTTTAATTTAGGTGGAAAATTGCCTATCACATGGTACGAGAATAGTTACGTTGACATGTTACCTATGACCTCCATGCCACTGAGACCTGTTGATAGCTTAGGTTATCCGGGAAGAACATACAAGTTTTTCAATGGCTTGGTCGTGTATCCTTTTGGATACGGGTTGAGTTACACCACATTTAATTACATAATCACCAATGTAAGAGCTGTAATCGATGTTGAACTTGATAAATTTACACATTGTCGTGATCTCAACTACGCGGTAAATGTTTCCAAACCTCCATGCCCCGCCGTTCTTGTGGATGATATTTCAATTATGTGTGCTGCTGGTACGTACAACTTGGAATTTTACGTACAAGTGGTGAATACTGGCAAAATGGATGGTTCTGAAATTGTTATGGTCTACTGGGTTCCTCCGAATGGTATTATTGATGCCCCTATCAAGCAATTAATTGATTTTCAGAAAGTTTTCGTCGTAGCTGGACAAAGTTCTACGTTACATTTCAAATTGGATGCATGTAAGAGCTTAGGTTTGGTTGATTTTAGGGCTTATACGGTTTTTGCAGCAGGGACTCACACAATTGTTCTTGGAGATAATGTTGCTTCCTTCCCCATCGCCATCAACCTCAAGAACCAGTGTCAGCTTTAGATTAGGTTTGATGGAATAAAGTAAATCTAGCTACTATAAAATTTTGGTTATTTATTCTCTTGTTAGTTTGTTAATAGCAAAAATAAGATAGGTATGTCAATATGTTGCAGTAGCAGCCACAATGCTTTCTTTCTTAGCACTTTTTCATGCAATGATAATTAGATTTTTTTTAATATTCTTTTCAGGCGACTTATTTTTTTTAAACTCTTTTAATGGAGTGAGATTTAGAAGTTTTTTTGTCATTATTATTATTATACAAAAAAAATGATATTCACAATCTTCTTTTAGTTCTTGCAATGTAACTTTTTTTTCCCTCATTTGAAAAGAATGTAATAAACTCAAATTCAATAAATTACACTCAAATCTAACACTCTAGCAAAGTTTGCAAAATGGTACGAGAGCCTTCTTATATAAAAAAAAAAAAAATAAGGGAGAGAGGTAAAATGAATTTACACCCATCTCCCTCACTTTTTCTATATTATCTGATCAGGGAAATTACTCAAAGATATAATATTAATAATAGAAAATTAAAAGAAAAAATACTCTATATATTCTTCTTTCTTAATTTATGAGAAAATGCCATAAGGCCAAAAAAACCTTATATTTTGAAATAGGGGGAAGTAGTATTATAATTTGGCAATTTGGCTCCACAGGTCCAAAAACTATTTTAGTTTGGTGGTTATTGTCCAAAAACTATGTTTTCAAAAAGTTCTATCCTAAAACAATTTATATTTGGTGAACTAGATCCTTCCGTTAAAAAATCCTTCAGTCAACTGTTAATTTAGAATTTGAACTTGGTCAACAGTAAAACTATTAGGGGCATGTTCGGTATTTTTAGTTAAAACCCCATCCCCTCCATTTTCGACTTACCCCACCCCTATTCCCCATCTCCACCGCTGTACCACTGCCCTTCCACCATCGACCTACAACCTCCCCCTTCCCATTTCCTGTCTCAACACAAAACAATAAAAGCTCCAAATTTGTAAAGAATTTGTAATTGATGATCAAATTAGGTAGTTTTTTGGGATTTATAAAGAGAGATTGAAGGTGACTAATTAACTATCATCACCCACCATCCCTTCACTATATTTCCCCGACCCCTTTACCCCCTCCTCCACGAAAAAGTTTAAAACTTTGAAATTGAATATTGCAAAATTCAACTGGATTTTTTGAGAACCCAGGTGGGCAAAAATTGTATTTTTACTACGTTTTCACGTAGAAAAACAAGAACAAGAACAAAAAAATAAGGTTAGGTTTCTCCGATTTTAAGTTCAAATTAAGGAAGAATTTTTTTTTTTTTTTTGATGAAGAAAGAAGAAATTTGAAATACATAAAAAATGAGAATTTTGGTTTGATTGGAATTTGAGATAAGATACACAGCTGACGTAAAGTGGTGGAGAGAATGGAAGGTGGTGGTGGAAGGGCAGTGGTACAACGGTGGAGATGGGGAATAGGGGCGGGGTAAGTCGAAAATGGAGGGGATGGGGTTTTAACTAAAACTACCGAAAATGCCCCTAATAGTTTTACTGTTGACCAAGTTCAAATTCTAAATTAACAGTTGACTGAAGGATTTTTTAACGGAAGGATCTAGTTCACCAAATATAAATTGTTTTAGGATAGAACTTTTTGAAAACATAGTTTTTGGACAATAACCACCAAACTAAAATAGTTTTTGGACCCGTGAAGCCAAATTGCCTTATAATTATTATAGTTTATTTTGTGCATTTTCCTGCCAAATTACATCTTTCTCTGAATTAGAGATACAATTACACTAGGTTATCATGCCATAATTAAGACATAAAGATCGATCATTCTCAAACCTAGAATGACTGCATTGTTGCGTGCACCTTATAACATTTGAGTTGTGCATAGATTAAAAGAAGTAGTTCGATGAGTAAATTATCATTATTATCCTTAAATGTAGGATGATTCGTATATTAGTTAAATTTGCATCACTTAAATACAAAATGTTAGTTATGAGTTGTTAAGAAAATATATCCAGTTTATAAAAGTAGTCATTCACTCTGTAATTAATTAAAGTAAAAAACGAACATTCAATTTTGGTTTGAGGAAGAATTGTTTTAATGAGAAATCATAAGAAATTTCTGCTTTGCCCAGCTCTTGAATAATACATATATCATATAGGTACAGGATGAGCCAATGGTAAAAAACATGGTTTTGAAACCCGGACCGGACCGGCCGGTCGGACCGGTCCGACCGTCGATCGGACCTCCGAGCGGTCCTGTTAGGTGCCAAAACCCGTTTTCGTCAAAAATCGCTCTAATTTCACCGACTCGTGGACTCGGCCGGTCGGACCGTCCCGACCAAAAGCCGAACGGCTTTTTGGAAAACCGCCGGTCACAAAATACATTTTTTTAATTTTTCTGTAATAAAAAAAAGGAAGAAGAAGACGAAAAATAGAGCGGTGGTGGTGGTGGCGGCGGTTCGCGGTGGAAGAAGGAGAGGAGAAGAAAAAAAAAAGAGGTGGTGTCGGTTCGCGGTGGAAGAAGGAGAGGAAGAAAAAGAAAAAAAAAAGAGGACGGTGGTGGTGGTGGTGGCGGTTCGAGGTGGAAGAACGGTGGAAGAAGGAGAGGAAGAAGAAAGAACAAAAAAAGGGGAAAAGGAGAAGAGGGAGGGCGGAAGACAGGGATGAGAGAGAGGGAGGCGGAAGACAGGAGTGATGGCGGATGAGAGGACTGATAAGAGGGGAGGGAGGAGGCGGATGAGAGGGAGGGAGGTGGAAGAGAGGACTGATGAGAGGGAGGGAGGCGGATGAGAGGGGAGGGAGGGAGGCAGATTTAGGGTTTTCTGATTTCTCCCCTTAGGGTTGGTTTTTAAGAGAATATATATACTCATGCTAAGAGTGCAATTAAAATATTAGCATATAAAATCCTATAAGATAATTTATATTACAAATAAGTCCTAAACTATTTATTTTGTAATTATATCACTTTTTTATTTGTAATATTTTAAATTTTACATTAATATTAATATTCAAGTTTATATCAACGAGATGTTTATTTAGAAAATTTTACATTAATTTTATTTTTTATTAATAAGTATATATTATTAATTTTTTAATATTTATGACGTCACCGGGTCGATGAACGGGTCGATGACGGTCCGACCACCGATCCGACCAATGACCCGTGACCCAGTAACTTTTCCGGGTCGATGCCCGGTACGGGTTTCAAAACCTTGGTAAAAAATTACTGTGTAATCCAGATCCAATTTTTTCATATGGATTGATTTTTAGGTCCGGCAAGATTTTTATCTATTTGAGTTGGCCTAACACAATAGTTTTCGGTTGATTTTATAATGAGTTTCTAACTGGAGTAGGAATTTGTGTGTTTAGGAGTGAGAAGGTCTTTGGATTGGGGCGAAAATCGTCTGTACTCTTACATGTTTTCATTTGTGTTCAATCACTCATAATTTATCATGTGTACACATGGTAAATTCTGAGTAATTTGGCAAAAGAATGAAAACATATACGGATACAGACAATTATTTGCCTTCGAATTATTGTCAAATTGTTAGTTGAGTTAAAATTTTGGTACACCAGTGATTCCAATTTTTCCAACGGGTAGAACACACACACACACACATATATATATATATATATATATAGAATAATCACTTCAATATGGACATTATTCTTTATATTTTGCATTAGTTATTTGTTTATGATTTTTAAAATCGTAAATATGAATTGTTTATTAAAAAAAAAAAAGGAAAACATACAGTCTAAACTAAGAATTTTGTATTGGATATCGTAAAAATGTAGTGTCTAAAGGCAACTGAAAAGAAAAATCAACTGAAATTTTTTATAATACCCTTTTTACTATTGTCACAAGAGGAGCGCAACACTATCTAGGGAGGATTATAGGGGTATTACCTCTACTCTCTCCATTTATTAATATAAAACTTTCATGATATTCAACGAAAATTAAAGAAACACAAAATAAGACACTTTATTAGTCAATATACCAATATTACTATCTTAAATATGATCTTTTTTTTTTTTTTTTGACGCCACGATGGGCGATTGCCCCACATTGGGAAGAGAGAACAACCCCACATTGGGGGGAGAGAACACCCTAGATAAGGGAGAATAAAGCTTACCGCACGCAGGCGGAGGGTATCGAACACGGGACCTCTCGGTCACGGGCCGGCCAATGCCCCACCGGGCTATTGGCCTCTTCGATATCTTAAATATGACTTGTATACCACTAATTTTATTATTTTAAATTGTAATATTGATATTTTGATCACAAAATCTTAATTTTAATTTTTTAAATTTTTGCTACATGTACTAAAAATCTCACATTTATGAATGGGGTAGTATTAAAGAAGAGAAATAAACTCCACTCTTAAATCGAATTTCTAAATAAAAAGAAAAAGAGTAAGGAGAATAAAAAATGTACATTGCTTAAGCCATCTCAATGAGGGAAACTTCAGGGACCTTCCAAACATTTTTCTTTTCAGCTTTTAACTTGAGATAATCAAAATAGTGCTGATAAATAAAAGAAACAAATCCCCAAATGGCTAAAAACATTGAAACAACCTTAACTCCACTCATCTTATCCTTAAAGATCACAATAGCAAAAGCAGGAATAACAGGCAAACCCAATGTACTAATAACATTAGCAAATAATGAAGATGCCTTAAAAATTAATCCTATCATTCCAACATTAAATATTTTCCAAGATAATTCTGTCCAAATCAAATTCAACATGTAAGAAGCCTTCCCACTCCCAAGTTCATAATCATTCATTTCTTTTTTGTTGGATAATTAATTTATAAAGTGAACTTATTTGATCAAATTTAATTGTGTTCCACCGCTTAGTTTTAAAAGTGTTTTGAATTCATTGCGTAGTGGGTTGCGCAAGTTTCGTGATGATATATAACATGTGAGGAAAATAATTCTCGGTGTGAATGATAAATTTGGTTAAAGTGGAGAGGTTATTAATGGTGGTGTGATGTTATCCCACATCGGTTGTGAGAATCGATTAAGATTAGTTTATAAGCACTAGCTAGCCTAGTGATCTTAAACAAGTGGGTACCCCTCGCGCGCTGTTCGTCCATCCGTCTCGCCTCGCGTTGAATGTGTCCCTGGGAAGGGCAGTAATATCTTTTTGGACAAAATTACCGTAATAGTCCTTTAACTATTGAGTAACTACAGATGAGTCACCTAACTTTTGTGTAATTGCATAGTGGTCCTTCCATGATTCTCCAGCAGTTTTGAGAACTACACATTATCCCACTAAGAGTTATGGGAGTTACCCACGTTCTCCACTACGAGGTGAGGGAATGTGGGGAAACTGCAGTTTCTGATTGCTATAAAAGGCACTCTTTTCCCACTGAATTATTTGCTACGAAACTAATCTTCCTTCTTCATTTCTACATTTCATACTAGTTACAGAGAGTTTTTCACAGAAAAGGTTCGAAGTACTGCATCTCTAAGTTTCTGGTAAGCAGTATGATTGGACGCTGTACCTTGGGAACTCGTTGCTCTTGTAGTGAGCAAATTGAGTTTAAGAGCAAGTGGTTTACTACTGCCTCGTTCAGAATTAAATCCGAATTGATTTCTGTTTTTATGTTCTGCTTATGTTTTAGTTTTATTTTAATAACAGAAGAACAACAATTTCTTCAAAAGTTTCCATTATCCACTTGCAAAAAGCCCAATTGAGATCACGAAAGTCGAAACAAGACCTCAAAGATCATAAATTCCACAAATTCTTTAATTGTTTTCCTTTTAATAACCATTGTGAATGCAAGTTGTGGAATTCTCATGTTACAATTTTATCAATTTCGAGAACGAATCACTAGAGTGACACGCTACAAATTTACCATTATGCAGTACTTTTTTACATGGCATCCAAGTAAAAAATCGCACTTATTTGAGCCTAAGGTTAACATTACCATGTTGGTGATATCCTAGGGTTAATTAGTACATGAGTATAGATTATCCATTGTGATATATCTTGCATAGAGAAATATAAATGCGTACATTTTTTTCCCCATAAAATTGAATGAGTAAATTAAGGGTTTTTAAAATTAGCATTTTAAAAAACTATGGGTCGAAGAGGATTGAAAAGAGTGGGGAAAAGGAAAAATCAACAGTGACCATAAGAAATTGTAGCATGCTTCTTCACATCATCACATGTTATTAGTAATATCTCCGTTCAAAATTTAATATCCATATTTGAATTATATAAAAATTAAGAAGAGTAGTTTAATTATAAGAAATTTATAACCATATCTTTAAATATAAAAAAACTATGTATGAGGGGAAATTACATCATTTAAATATACTAACAATGTTAGGTATGCGGGTTTATAGATAAAATAAATTCATTTTGAGAAAAGTAAATTAATTTTTGGACAAATTAAAATAAAAAGTAGACATTAATTTGGGACGGAAAAAATATTATTTTATCAACCGAAAATAGTAGATCCAACTATAAGCTTTTATAGAATGAATTGTATTTTTTAATATTTTTTTCCGTGAGGTAAATTAAAGGACAATTGGTGTATTTAGTCCTGAAACAATTTATGTTTGGCAGACTTGGTCCCTGATGATTGTTTGCAGCTTTTTACATCCTTAAGCAATTTACGTGCTTGTGTTTTGGTCCTTCCGTCATTTTTTTGAGATTTTGAATGTTAGTCAACAAGTAATAGTTAAGTGATGTGGGCAAAATTGGAACTTCACATTTTTTTAGATAATTAATATCATATGGACTTAATTGTAAAGATACTTAAAAGTAAATACCTAATTATAAATAACAAACCCTAAATCTCATTTTCTCCCTCCTCCCTCCTTGCCGCCACCGTCCATTGAAGAAATCTCCGGCGACCTTCAACCGGCGTCCCTCTTCCCCCATCATCCAAAAGTAGTAGCTCTTAACGGGCTTCCTCATCATCATCAAAATCTGATACTCCAATCTTTTACATCCTTTCCATGTACGATTTTATGAATTTTTAGAGTAATTTTTACTATTTTTACTTTGTTTTCCCCTTTTCAGTTTGCATTTTTGCAGTCTATGACTTCGCTGATGGGTGGAATTAATGGTGGTGCGGGGTGGAATTGGTGTCGCGGGATGGAATTGGTGGTGGAAGGGTGTTGGTGCGGGGAAGGAGAAAGAATGGTGGTGCTGCGGGGATCAGATCGGAGGAGTGGAAGTGTGGATGGGTTTTTTTTTTGTTGAAAAATGAAATTTCTTTATGCTCAAAGTGATACAAACATGTAAAAGTTGGGAATTTTGGCTTTGCCATCTCTTATTTCTCTTGGTTTGAATGTATTTCATTGTCGGAAAAGTTGGGAATGGGTGGCATTGCCATCGCCGGAAAAGATGGGAATGGGTGGGCCGACGTCGGGGAAGAAGGAGGGGAAGGGGATGGGTTTTTATTTTTATTTTTTATAATTAGGTATTTATATTTATGAATTTTTACAATTGAGTTCACATGGTATCAATTATCTAAACAAATATGTGAAATTCCTATTTTACCCCTGTATACTTGACCAACTTTTATTAACGAACGTTAAATTTTTCAAAAAAAGGACGGAAGGACCAATTCCCTGGCCCGTAATTTGAATGGGGACCTACAAAGCTGCAAACAATCATCAGGGACCAAGTCTGCAAACATAAATTGTTTCAGGACTAAATACACCAATTGTCCTAAATTAAATTGTATCTTAAACAACTATTAAGAATTCCCTACAAGTACGATGTCCAACAATACAAACTATTTTGCCTACTATTCTGTTTATTCAAAAGTCATATGAACTTGTAAAGCAAATCTAACTGCTTCCCAAAAATAATGGATTTTCAAAGATTTGATCCTTCAAATTCAACCCTTGAGCCATTAATAATCTCTATATATGCCTTCCAATCCATCATCACTTTCCATCACCTGAATCCTAAATCAAGAGCACCGAGTATAACCAATCATGGCCATAAAAGCTTATAATATCCTTTTCTTTTTTATGTTATTTTCTGTTTTATTTGGTTTCTCAAGTGCTCGAGCGGCCATTCGACGAAACACAGCTCAAGCGGACCCCCCAATCCTTAGTACAAAGGTTTGTGATCCAGCTAGGTTTTCTAACCTCGGATTGGATATTAACAATTTCAAATATTGCAATTCATCGTTACCCATTCCAATTAGAGTGAAGGATTTGGTGGATAGCATGAACTTAACGGAGAAAGTAAGACAGCTTGGAGATGATGCTTATGGCGTTGATCGAATCGGTCTACCAAAGTACGAGTGGTGGTCAGAGGCCTTGCATGGTGTCTCCAATGTTGGAAATGCTAATAGCCCTGGTACATTCTTCGACGACGTCGTCCCGGGTGCAACTAGCTTCCCCACTCCAATTCTCACCACTGCTTCTTTCAACGAATCACTTTGGAAAAAGATTGGACAGGTACATATATGATCTAGTCTAGCAGCAAATTTGTTTATTTTTTTATTTTTTTGCCGAGTTTCTAGTAGCACATTTGATTAGTAATATAATACATAAGTTTTTTTTTGGCAAAATATAATAAGAAATTACGATACAATCTTTTATTTATTTATTTTCTTGAAGGAAAACATTATATTAAGAAATAAAAAGTCTGTTATTGTAATGTAAATTACATCACAATGTGCATTTTTCAAACATCACAATGTGCATTGACTAAACTTTGAATCTGTTAATGTAGGTTGTATCTACAGAAGCAAGAGCAATGCATAATTTGGGGCATGCAGGATTAACATTTTGGAGTCCAAACATTAACACCGTGAGGGATCCTCGTTGGGGTAGAGCTCAAGAGACACCCGGAGAAGATCCCTTTGTGGCTGGAAGATATGCTGTTAACTATGTAAGAGGTTTACAAGATGTCGAGGGAAAAGAAAGCTGCTCGGATGGAAATGCCAGGCCGCTTAAAGTCGCTGCTTGTTGCAAGCATTATGTAGCCTACGATGTGGATAACTGGTTTGGAGTTCTTCGCTTCAATTTTGATGCTAAGGTATGTATGAGAAATATTTAATGGTGTAAATAATAAAGCTTAAAATAAGCTCGCTACAAATTAACATGTTTGTTTAATTAATTTGTGCAATTTTGATGAAATTAAGGTTCGTGAGCAAGATATGATTGAAACATTTCAAAAACCCTTTGAAATGTGTGTATTGGACGGTGATGTTGCTAGCGTTATGTGCTCTTACAACCAAGTCAACGGTATCCCCACATGTGCTGATCCGGTGTATCTCAAAGAAACCATTAGAGGAAAATGGGGTCTTCACGGTTACATTGTTTCCGACTGTGATTCTATTGAAGTACTTGTAGATGACCAACACTTTCTCATGGATAAACCAGAAGATGCTGTTTCACAAGTTCTTAGAGCTGGTAGTTGTTTATAAAGAGAAATTCAATTTGGTGATGTTCTATATGTTTCATCTTTTAAATATTTCATTTTTCATCTTATTATTTTAGGTTTGGATTTGGATTGTGGAGACTTCTACACCAATTATGCTGAAAATGCACTTTTATTGGGAAAAATAAGAGAGTCAGACATCGACATTGCCCTAAAGAATGTCTATACCACGCTCATGAGACTTGGATTTTTCGATGGGTCGCCCGAGTATGAAAAACTTGGCAAAGATGATATTTGCTCTGAGGAGCACATTAATTTAGCAATTGAAGCAGCAAGAGAAGGAATTGTTCTACTAAAGAATGACAATCAAGCTTTGCCTCTAAACCTTAATGCAATTAAAACTTTGGCATTGATTGGACCTCATGCTAATGTCACCGGTCCTATGATTGGTAACTATGCAGGTATAAATTTACTCAATACGAAAATTTATGTTACGAACCTAATTCATTTATATCCAATTTAAATGTTTATTTTCGTGTTGTGATCACTGGCGGAGCTATGGTGGGTCCTGGTGGGTCAAGTGCCTGACAAGCCTTTCCAATTTTTGTTTAGTTTTATCTTCTTCTTTTTTTAACACCCGTACCATTAACATTTTTTAAGTTACCCATTTTTAGTCAGTTTTCGGTTTTAAATTAGATTTTGTGGTTCGTGAAATATAGGAATAACACCACTTATATCTTAACTATTTTGGTTAAAATTTTAACAAGCTTTTAAGTGTGTAAAAGGACTATAAATTTATTTTGTCAATCTTGATTGTGCCCTCATGTAAGTCTGCGTCCGCCACTGGTCGTGATCTTGATTGTGGAAATGCAGGTGTCCCATGTAGATACACTAGTCCGCTAGACGCATTCAAGCAAGTTAAGGAAGTCATCTATGAAATGGGTTGTGATTCAATTGCTTGCACAAATGATAGCTTAATCTTTCCAGCCATGCAAGCTGCGAAAACGGCGGATGCCACCATAATCATCGTGGGACTTGATTTATCTATAGAAGCCGAAGCCTTAGACAGGCCCGATCTTCTCCTTCCTGGTTACCAAACTCAAATGATAAATCAAGTTTCAGCCATTTCCAAAGGTCCCGTTGTTCTTGTGATTATCTCTGCCGGATGCATCGACATTAGTTTTGCCAAACTCAATCCCAAAATCCCAGCAATTCTTTGGGCTGGATATCCCGGAGAAAAAGGCGGTCATGGAATCGCTGATGTTGTATTCGGAAAATATAACCCTGGTAAAATTAAGATTATTATTGTTTTTGGCAAGAAAAGCATAATGCAAAATATTTTCTCTTATGTTTATAAATTTTGTCTTTAATTTAGGTGGAAAATTGCCTCTCACATGGTACGAGAATAGTTACGTTGACATGTTACCTATGACCTCCATGCCACTGAGACCTATTGATAACTTAGGTTATCCAGGGAGAACATACAAATTTTTCAATGGTTCGGTCGTCTATCCTTTTGGATACGGTTTGAGTTACACCACATTCAACTACATAATCACTAATGTAAGAACTGTAATCGATGTTGAACTTGATGAATTTACACATTGTCGTGATCTCAACTACGCGGTAAATATTTCCAAACCTCCATGCCCCGCCGTTCTTGTGGATGAGATTTCAATTATGTGTGTTGCTGGTATGTACAACTTGGAATTTTACGTACAAGTGGTGAATACTGGCAAAATGGATGGTTCTGAAATTGTTATGGTCTATTGGGTTCCTCCGAATGGTATTATTGATGCTCCTATCAAGCAATTAATTGATTTTCAGAAAGTTTTCGTCGTAGCTGGACAAAGTGCTACGTTACATTTCAAATTGGATGCATGTAAGAGCTTAGGTTTGGTTGATTTTAGGGCTTATACGGTTTTGGCTGCAGGGACTCACACAATTGTTCTTGGAGATAATGTTGCTTCCTTCCCCATCGCCATCAACCTCAAGAACCAATGTCAGCTTTAGATTAGATTTGATGGAATAAAGTAAATCTAGCTACTTCAATTTTTTATTTCATTCTCTTGTTAGTTTGTCAATAAGATAGGTATGTCAATATATTGTCGGAGTTGCAAATGAATTCTTTTCAACCCTTTTAATGCAGTGAGATTTAGAAGTTTTTTGTCATTATTATTATTGTTATACAAAAAAAAATATTCACTCTTTTTTAGTTCTTGCAATATAACTCTTATTTTTTTCTCATTGAAAAGAATGTAATAACTCAAACTCTCATTCAAAGTGTTCATTGCCCAGTGGTGCTTGGCACTGCCCACGACCGTGAGGTCGAGGGTTTGATACCCGCCTCCTACGTGGGCTTAATAAATTCCACCCTTCTTGGGCTCCTCCTCCTGTGAGGCCACCTCCCTCTGTGAGGTTAAAAAAGAAAGAAAAAAAAAAAAAAGAAAAACCCAAACTCAATAAATTAAATTCAAATTTAACACTAACCAAATTTGCAAATGGTACGAGAGCCTTCTTATATATAACAAATAGGGGAGAGAGGTGTGTAAAAGCTTAAAAAAGAATGTGATTATCATTTCCAATATTATATTACTCTCTTATTAATTACTTCTTTTTTTTTATATATTACAAGGTCTTTTAATTATTCTTTTCCTTCCAAAAATGTTTGACCTTTTGTAAAATTTTAAAAATTATTTTACTAAAGTTACATTCATTCATAATTACTGTCCTAGCTTGTAATATCTTAATGAGGTAGCACCTTCTCTATATTACCTGATAATGGAAATTAGTTAAGGATATAGTAATAATAATAAAAAGAATATAATAGGAAAAATATTCTTATTTCTTAATTTATGAGCAAAAAGCAAAAAGAACTTAAATTTTGAAACAGGGGAAGTATTATTATAATTATTAGTTTCTTTTGTGCATTTATTTGCCTGCCAAATTACATCTTTCTCTGAATTAGAGATACAAATAGACTTGGTTCTCTTGCCATAATTAAGGGCAAATAAATAACCTTTTCCTCTTCCCAATCAATCACAATTCACCATGTGTATACATAATTAACAAAAATGATCACATGGCGAATTCTTATTGGTTGGGCACAAAAATCGTATACACGACGGAGTACAGACGATTTCCACCCTAATATTCCATTTCCCCCGCAATGAATGTGTACATAGATTAAAAGAAGTAGTTTGATCCATTATCATTATTATCCTTAAATGTGGGATGATCCATATATTAGTAAAGTTTGCATCACTTAAATACAAATGATTAATTATGAGAGTTCATAAAGAAAATATATCAATTTTAAAAAAGTAGACATTCATTCTGTGATAGATTATTAAAAATAACATTCAATTTGGTGAGAAATAATAAGAAATTTCCGCTTTGCCCAGCTCCTAAATAATACATATATCAAATAGGTAAAGGATGAACCAATGGTAAAAAATTACTGTGTAATCCAGATCCAATTTTTGCCTATGGATTGATTTTTAGGTCTGGTAAGATTTTTTATCTATTTGAGTTGGCCTAATACAATAGTTTCGGGGGTGATTTTATAATGACTTAATGTTGAAATGCTTAGTTGCAGTTAGATAATTAAAGGGGCTTTAATGCAATTCTAAATTGTTCACAGATTACTAAACTATGTTTTTTGTATTTTTTTTTATGAAGATATATATATATATATATATATATATATATATATATATATATATATATATATATATATTTTTTTTTATACTTCATCGACAACTTGAATAAGGAATCAGTGAAATTGGACTTCTCAATAAAGTAATAGGGTAAGGAAAATAACTCTATCTAAAATTTCTATAATTGATTTCTAAAAGTCAGTTGTTAGAAATAAACTATAATAATTTGAGAGAAACGAGATCGAAAACGATAATGATATATGTACGAAATTGTTAATTTAGTTCGTTAAGGAATTGACTACGTTTAGGGCACTGCCAAATCAGGATATTCACTATATCAAGATTCAAAGTGTTAAGATTACATAAGTTGACTATTTAAAATAAGAGACGCAACATTAATTACAATTTTACGTGAATGACCAAAGAACAGAAAGACCCCAAAAAGTTAGATCGTCGTTAGCGTGTGCCCGTGTTCAGTACTTCAGACTCAATACGCCAACAGGATTGTGGTCAAAATCTCATCAGTAGAGTTGAAACTTTGGTACACCGGTGATCATCCTAATTTTTTCAACTGAACCTGTTAGAACATATGTAGAATAAACTTGATAACGTGATATGAAGTTGTTTATTGAGTGATTCGAATACGTAAGATGGCTTGACCATTGAGAATAAAAAATAAAGTTAACTAATTGAACTGAACTCACTGAACCACCTTAGGAAAATTTCTCTGTCTAAAATTTCTATAATTGATTTCTACTGGTATGATTTTCGACATTTTATTATGCCAAAATTTCGTAAGCTAACCAAACTAACTTTGGTTTTGTTAATGTCCTCAGTTTTGTTTCTTATGGATACCTTAGTGACTTATGAACCCGTTGGACCGTCACCCGTCCTTTTTGCAGTCTGTGTCGACCCCAAAACTATTAAGACTAAAAAACTATTTTCTTTTAATGAACCCGATAAAATTTAGTGGTCGGATCGTCGAACACGGAAATCGAAACGAGTTTACTAGAACCAGTCGGGTCTCATATACTCCATCAAAAAAATTGCAACTTAAACAAAAACGGAGAAACACCCAATCTGTACATC
Source organism: Vinca minor (assembly GCA_026122235.1). Taxonomy (NCBI): domain Eukaryota; kingdom Viridiplantae; phylum Streptophyta; class Magnoliopsida; order Gentianales; family Apocynaceae; genus Vinca; species Vinca minor. The sequence goes on along the minus strand of JAOCZM010000278.1, from coordinate 1,890,984 downwards.
ACCCTAAATTCTATTGGGTATCGTCAGTTAGATTAAGAACGAGAAGCTTTCTCAGTCTCAACTCTCAAACAAAATCCATCAAATTCAAACTACCAAATCCAATTTTTCATAGCATAGTTAAATTTATTAATCAATAAGTATATTTAAATTTTGTAGAATAGTCTGTGTAAATGAATTTTTTTTTTAGCATCATAGGAGGAGGTGGACGCCCTAAAAAGGGAGATTTTTTTTGCCCCATGTAGGGGGAGGGTGTCGAACCCAGTTTTGTAGAATAGTTTGTGTGTAAATGAATTTACATAATTTCCATATTTATATTAAGGGGATGTTTTAGGTTTTAAAATTGTAGTTTATTTTAAATAATAATTATATATTATATATTATTTATTTATAATATTTATGACATTACTGGGTCGATGAATGGGTCAATAATGATCTGTCTATCTGGCCGACCAGTGACTCATAACCCATTAATATTTCCGATTTGATGTCCGAGCTGTATTTCAAAACCTTAATTTAGACTTTCCTTACCGAGTATCAAGTTTCTATTTTGTTAAGAAGAAGTGAAGTTTTGGAAAATGGTCTTTGAAAGCACTCATGACTTGTTCACATTTGATTTCAAAGTATGGGATCTTGTCCTTTATGTAGATTAATTTCTAATGTGTCTGTTTACAGAAAATCTAAAGTTGACAATAATTGTCTAAAGCCAGTCAAGTCTTTGCAGCAATGAAGGGAAGTGAACATCAATGAATGGAAATTTCATTTCAAGCATCTTGCTTAAATTATTGTTGATTATGACACGAATTTGTTATCTTCCCACCCTTTCCCTTTACATAATCTCACTTCATTATGGACGTTCTTCTTCATACTTTGGATTAGTTATTTGATTAAGAGTTTTTCTTAGAAAATCGTAAAAATGAATTTTTGTTAAAAAAACAAAAAAACATGTAGTCAAACTTAAAAAAACTGTATTAAAAAAAAAAAAAAAAAAAAAAAGTGATTATCCAAATGCACCTGAAAAAAATAATCAACTCAAACAGTTCTAACTTTTCAATATTTTCTCTATCTACATATCCTTTTTTTCTGCTGAAAAAGGTTACATTTATCCTTGTTTTCGATTGTCACAAGAGGAGCGCAACACCATCTAGGGAGGATTATAAGAGTATTACCTCTTTTTTTTCTTTTTCTTTTTTAAGAAATAATATCATTAATTGATATCAAGAGTTACATGAGGGAGGTGGAATTCCAATGGATCCCCTACCCTTTGAATTGAGGCAACAAGCCTTAATAAAAGACTAGATAGCCAAAGAGCCATAACATTATATGACCCGCGGACATAGAAAATACTAAATAATAGGTTCCGAGAGGTACAATATTTTATGACCGTGCAAACAGACTTAAACAAAACAAAACAAAAACAAACTCGAGGTCACGTGCAAACCAAAGGTCTTCCACACTTTCTAGAGTTCTTGATTGCAAACTTTCACAACGTATAAAAATAGGAAGGGTGATCAGCTGAAACCCGCGTAGGATAGCTTGCCAACGACCATGCCAAATACGAACAGAACGTCCGCTTCCAAAACCTCCATCCAAAGCCATGTTGCAGATCTCTATCTTGAGTAATGTTTCTCCCAATTTGAGAAGATCGACTCCATTTATTGTGAAAAAAACTCGAATTAAATTCTAAATTAAGACAAAAAAAGAAAAAAAATCACCGCTGCCATGATATTAATCATGAGGCCGACATGCGGCTTATTTATTAAAAAAAACTAAAAGATTTGTGTGCCATACTGAAGCACACAAGGCATTGAATCGCCCAGGAGTTGCTAAGTCCATAGACAATTCTTAATTAAGAGACTCATGGACTTTGGTGAGTCCGACTTGCGGCCTCCACCTTACCCTGGTTAAGGCCAGGAGCCCCCTTTGAGAAGTAATTGCCAGCAGTGTTGGAAGCGAAAATATAATTCAAATTCAAAATATTGGTAGCCATAAAAAAACTCAACCAATCCAGTCCATGGACCCTCAAAAGGCCCAGAAACGTGCTTTTCGAAAAAAGTGGTATGCTTTTCCATCCTGTGAAGAGTGATGTTTTTCAACTGAGAAACGAAATTAGAAACGTGCTCCACTGGTGAATTTGGTTGCGGATAGGCTAAAACAGCAAATTGGAATATCAATTTTTCAAGATTGGTATGAGCAGAAGTTACTAGGAATAGACATTTATAATACGACCGACGTCTAGAGAAGCCAAAGGATTTCAGAATAAAACTTAAAGTTTCCATAATTCTTGTACTAAAACGTGTGGCTTGAATATTGCTTTCCTTATACAATTTGATTTTGAGGATATCTTGGTTGTATTTGATTGGGAATATAATTATCCTTACTGTGATCAGCACATATATTGAAATTGATATGTGATTAATCTTCATTCATGAGATGCTCAAAGATTCTCTATTGAGGAAAACCTCATAGAAATCCCGAGAGAGGAGAGAAATTCTCTTGAAAGAGAATTCTCTAGTTTTCTTTCCACTGCCCTTGCATAAAGTTATTCAATGAACGGAATAAATAAGAGTATTACCTCTATTAAAGAAGAGAAATAAACTCGACTCTTAAATCAAATATCTAAATAAAAAAAAGAAAAAAGGGTAAGAAGGAGAATAGAAGAAAATTGTACATTGCTTAAGCCCTCTCAATGAGGGAAACTTCAGGGACCTTACTGACATTTTTCTTTTCAGCTTTTAACTTGAGATCATCTAAATAGTGCTGATAAATATAAGAAACAAATCCCCAAATGGCTAAGAACATTGAAACAGCCTTAACTCCACTCATCTTATCCTTAAAGATCACAACAGCTAAAACAGGAATAACAGGCAAACCCAATGTACTAATAACATTAGCAAATAATGAAGATGCCTTAAAAATTAGTCCTATCATTCCAACATTAAATATTTTCCAAGATAATGCTGTCCAAATCAAATTCAACATGTAAGAACCCTTCCCAAGTTCATAATCATTCATCTCTTTCTTCAAATTCTTCCATTCTCCACTTGCAAGAAGTCCAATTGAGATCACGAAAGTTGCAACAAGACCTTCAAAGACCATAAATTCCACAAATTCTTTAATGGTTTTTCTTTTGATAACCTTTGTGAATGCAAGTTGTGTCAAAGATAGTATCAATGAATATGTCGCGGACGCACAAAGTGCGCATATAAATCCCACAATGTACTTCCCCTTTGAGGTCTTATTAGCGCCCAAAGAATCGGTTTGAACCACGAGGAGGGCTGAGGAAGTTGTTAGAAGGATAACGGAGTTGATTATATAAGGAGTGAACTTTTGGGAATTAAGGAAGAAAGCGAAAAGGGCATTGAAGGCTAATTGTGTTGCACTTATAAGTGAAAAAGTTGAGACAGGAAGATTTCTAAGTCCTATTGAGAATAACATGCAAACTAATGCTAAAAGAGTTCCTAGGACAACATAGATTGATCCTAGGATTAAGGTTGATGAAGATTTTGTTGATTCATGATCATTTTGGATTTTATTTTTATTTTTGTTTCTTGTGAAATAGAGAATTGGAAGAAGAACTGGGAATCCTACAGTTTGTACAAGTGTTGCCATCCATTTGCTTTTTCCTCCTTTTTCAAAATATAATCTTCCTAGAAGGGTAGCTGATGATTGGCCAGATAGTACAAGAAGGGCAAAAATGCCCATTTGTATCCATCTTTTGTAGTGTTCAACCCCAGCAGTAGTGGATTGCTTGACAAAATCTTTTGAGTTTGCTTCCTCAACTGCAAAATTTTCATATAATTTATATTAGTTGTTTATTTTTCTCTTTTTCATGTTCAACAAAAGGTTATTGTCAAGGCTAACGCAGTTGAAATGCAACATTTCTGACTCATAACCATATGTTCGAAGTTTGACGCTTTTACCCTTTCCCTAATATTTTTTTCTTTTCGAAAGAAACAAAGATTGTGAAATGAACCTCAACCAGAGAACATTATTGTTCCAAGAGATTGATCATTGGAAGCTTGATAATCTTCAAATTGTGTATGTGAGAATAAGTGATGTGCCTTTATAACCTCTTAAAGACTTGATATTTCAAAACGGGATAAATTCAATACTCATCACCTTGAGGTGAGCGTCAATTAAAGGTCCACCGTCATTCATGGGTTATACGGAGACAGTTCAAGGTTCGTCGTTCTACTTTAGTCATACGGGAACAATTATAGTCCACTTCGACATTATGAGCCCACACATTTACTGTCTAAAGGCACGCTCTGATACCATATAAAAATAACCCATAAATCTTCATATTCTCTCAAAAACAATTAGCAATGAGATGTAACCCATGAATTTATAAGCGACTTGAATCTTCCTTAAACAAGTGATGTGTGAGTTTATATTTCGACGTTGTTTATATGCTTAGAATTCAGATATGTTTTTGTATGTAAACTAATAAGCTTCTTAAATATTTCTCTGTCATTTAAATATTTCTCGAGCTACTAGGACTGGAACTATCCTTGTTTAACTACTAAAACGAGTCGAATACTTGATTCATCATAGTTCAGGAATGCTTTTGGTACTCAAAAAACAGACAGATATATACAGATAAGTGAAACGTTTTCAAGAACAAACTAATTAGAAGAAAAGTATAACTTATTAAATTACAAAAATCTTGCAATTTTGATTCAGATTGAAGTACAAAACCATAAAACTTACTTGTAACATCCTCTTGATTTTCTTGATCTTTCTCCATGAAAACACTGCTTGTAGACTTGAGATTTTAAAACTTTGGACAGTGGAAGCATGGTATATATTAAGGATAAGAATCAGCAGTCACAATCAACATAGATTAACCATAGATATATAATTTGTTGAGTTGTGCTGATAAGAGTGCAGGGAGGAAGCCAAAACTCTTAGGTTGTGGGCAAAAAACTGTAAAAGTATGTCGAACTACATATGCAAACTGCGAAAAAATATTAGGAACGAATTTGATCAACTATTCTAAACTACATATAAAATTTACTAGATATAAAAGAATTTTTAAAAATTTTGAAGGCGGCTGTCTCGCCTGTAACCGTCCCTGTAAGAGAGGGACAAGTCATCGTGAGCTGATTGGTAAATGGTCAACCCGATTTGTAGCCATTGTTGACTCGATATCTGTATTACTTTTCTTTTTTTTTTTTTATTAAGTTTAGTAATTTCAATCATAGAATTCCAAAAAATAAAACAGTTTGACAAATTAATTGGCAAAATTTCACATATTACCATGTTTCTTTATAACCTTCTCAAGCGTTATAGACTGATGATCGTGTATAGTATTCTAACATAAGTGACAAGTTTTATGTCACTAGTCAAGTTCAAACAGACATAAGTAAAAATATATTTACTTATTTACTACCAACTACCAAACCATCATCTTACTGGTTATTATCTACCATTCAACATATACACAATATAACAATGATATATATTTTCAATTTCATTTGGCAAAGGCCTGAACTTCTTCTTTCTGTACATCTTTTTTCCGGTAGAATTATTCAGATTGAGCATCTCATGGTTGTGTTAAGAGTCACACTCAATTCCCGGGTGGCGGAGACATACTTGGAGCGTTTTCTCTCCCTCTCTTGTGGCTGTAGGAAATGATCGGGGTTGGAACCGGTATGATAGGTGCAGTTCCACCTTTCCTTACAAAGGTTTAGTCTGACATAAAGTAGAGCCTGCAGTGCCACCTCATCACTGGGTGAATTTTTTAGAGGGGGAGCTGGGACCATACCTATTGGACCGGTTCCACCCTAATTTACCTGGTTGTAGAACTTCTGCTCACTTAACATGGACATCAAAACTTATTACTACTAACATACTCTACAATTTGAACATGGGAATCCTAAACTAACCATGGTTTTATGTAGTTTTGTGGGGATTTGGAGTCTCTAGCAGAGAACGATTCACAGTTGTCGAATCCCTATTTGTTTCAGCAATGGAGACTTGAGTAAGTTCATCACAAGATTTACTTTCAGCCTTGTTCTTCAAATCATCAAGATAATTCTGATATATATATGACAAAAATCCCCAAATTCCAAGCAGAAAAGATATTACTTTAGTACCTGTAATCTTCTCTTTAAGGAATATCACAGCCAGTACAGGAGTAAGTGGATATCCCACGACGCTAATGGCATTCGAAAACAAGGAAGAAACCTTAAGAATCAATCCAAAAGAACCTATGTTAAACATCTGCCATGATACGGCTGTCCAAAATAGGATGTTGATATAGGCTATTTTCCCCCCTTTAAACTCCTCCATCTCTTTGTCCATAGTTTTCCAGTCTCCACTCGCGAAAAATCCTATTAGGATTGCGATGGTGGCAACTAGACTCTGATAAATTGACATGTCAATAATCACCCTAAAAGTTTCTTTTTTAAAGACCTTCCTAAAGGAAAGCTCCGTTAATGAGAGTATCAATGAAAAACCAGCAGACGCAATGACGGTGCATATAAATCCCAAGGCGAAATGCCTCTTTTTAGTGTTCTTATCTGTGTCCTCGGAATCATTTTGGAATACGAGGAGCACGGAGGAGATTGTGAGCACAAATAGAGAGTTCAATATGAAAGGAGTAAATTTTTGTGCATTGAAGATCACCGAAAACAAGGCATTGAACGCCAATTGGCTGGCACAGATTAGAGAGTAAGTAGAAACAGGAAGGTTTTTTAGGCCAAGTGAATAGGACATACAAACAGAGGCTAGAAGCAGACCGAGGAAGAGATAAACCAAGACGATGGCTGATAATGAAGTCTTGAAATTACTATTAGTTTCTCTATTATCCCTTTTTCCCGGGGATATAAATAGGAAAGGTATGAGAACTGGAAACCCCACGAGTTGAAGTAATGTTGCTAGCCATTTGCTACTTCCACCATTTGCAAAATATATACCACCCAAAATATTTCCGACTGCCTGACCAGCTTGGAGAAGGACAGTATATATGGCAATTTGAATCCATAAAGTGTACTTTCTATGCCAAGGCACCTTCCTTTCAAGGTCAGAATTGACATTTTCGGGTTCTAACCTTTCTTTAGCTTCACTACCTGTTGAACAAAAACAAATAAAGGATTCAGGACCATTTCGGCTTCTCAGGCAAACCTCAGCATGTGCAAGATGAACATATCAAACTGAGTTCCTTGTGCAATTGCATGAGCCATTGTCAGATCTTCTATACGATTAATAACAACAACAAAAAAAGTCTATATGATCAAAATTGCTCTCAAATTTCAGTAGTATGGCTGATGTCTAATAATTATCATATTCGCTAGAGTTTCCAAATTCTCCTGTGCTATGGTCCTTGAAATTGTAAGAAGCCGAGGGATCATTTCCAAACCAAAAAAATCATTATTTATTCGGTATTTAGTGCCCCCACGTATAAGGCATGGTAGCATTTTTAAGATTGGATTTTCAGAAAGTACATTGTTATATATCTGAGCAGAATTACACATTACAAGCTGTAAGATGAGAAAAATAGAGGCTAAATCTTGAACATTCCCATCAAATGCAATAGACGTTATCAAATACAACAAATATTGGATTGAAACTTTCACAGGGCTAACAGTTAAAACAGATTTTCCCTATATAATTAATATTGTTCTTCTTTTTTCTTTTTTCTAGAGAGATAAAAGACCTTAAGAGGCATACAGCAGGGATATAAACTAAATCTTATAGATTGGTAATTTTAAGTTAGATGGGGAGAAAGGAAAATTAAAGAAAAAGTGTTTGGTGTGCATTTCTCTGCCTAAAGAACAACACCATTTATCATGAAGAAACACTCTCACAACAATAACATAACTGATTAAGTCCCAATAATTGGGATATGGACGGGAATGGACAGAAGACAAATATAACATTTGACAATAAATGCACATAGTGGCTCCTCTCAGAATACCACTGAAACATATGGATTGGAGACTGACATAACATTTGGCAATAAATACACAAAGTGATTGCTCAAATAATATCAATGAAACAGTAATCCAGATATGTGAAGTACCAGAATTAAAAGAAGTTGAATTAGCCTAACATAGTAGTTTAACAATATCGGCATGATCTCATTCATCAGCTTAAGAATAAAAAAAGCGGAATTGAAGTTCCAAACATTCACAAAGCACAACTCAAGTACTATTCTTTTATTCCAAAGATACGAAAAAATTATATGCAGCTAATTATCGGCTAATATCTCTTAGGAGAATTAATAGTAGTTCCCGCTCAAAATTTCCAACCTACCCGTTGGAAGAGAAGCTTTTTGAAGTTTGAGTTGCGCTTCGTTATCAACATCTTCGTATTAATTGATCATAACTAGAAGTAAAAACAAACACTTAAGCAAATTAAAAAATTACAAAGAATCGTTTGGAAAAAACAACCCCATAAAGCCCAGATGTTAATTGAAGATCAAATCAGATAATTATTGGTCTAATCATTACCTGCTACACATGGTAGGATCTGTTCTTGACGATCTTGAGCTTCCTCCATTTCTTCCGAAATCAACCTGGTAAAACTTCAAAACCAGATTAAACTAGAGAGAGGAGAGAGAGAGAGAGAGAGGGATTAAACTATGGTGCAGTTTACTTACAGTGGGGATGCATAGCTGTGGAGAGTGCGACGAGGTGTCGGATTGAGCTTGAATTGTCCAAACATCGTAATCAACAATAACATTAGCCGAATCTGGGAATCAGTGAAAGCGAGAGCTGGAAGCAAAATTGAATATTTTATTTTTTAATATAAAATAATAAAAAACGAGACATTTAATTTAATTTTGAAGCTAGTTTGTTCATTCAGGAAATTTGGTTTTGTGATTGAATTTTGAAGTTTGTCTTTTTCGACCATTGTATTTGCTGCTGATAACAGCTTCTCCACATTGCTGATGCCTGATACTACGTATCCCCCACCTATTCTGTCACTACAGGAAACCTCCTTGCCCGCCATTTTTTCTGTATCCTATGCGGAAAACAGGTGTTATAAGATTTAAAAAAATATGTTTTCAGTTTAAAACAGGTGTTTGGAAATTCAGAATAAGTGTTCAGTGCGATAAAAATATGACAGGTGTTCTGAGTATTAGAACATGTGTTTTTTTAAATCAATCTCAACCGTCAAAATTTTAATCCATTGAACGAGAAAATTTCCGCACGTGCGGAACTTACGCCATTCCGCACTTGAGCCATGGCGACCTTCTTTTTTAATTATAAAAAATGGTCCATTTTTTAGTTAGATTTATATTTTTTTTTTTTTGTAAGAAAAAGTTTGGGTGGGTTCGGCTCCGGTCACCACCACGGGTCAGAGCAGGCTCTAGGGACCATATATCGCTTACAAGGGTACTTACAGATCACCCACCAACACAATCCTCACGTTGAAGCGGAAATTGAACACTTGACCTTTGTAAAGACGTATCAAATCCTTATCAACTGAACCAATTTGTGTTGTTTTTTTTGTTATTAGTATGTGGTTCAAAACCAACTTATGATTTTGAAATAGAAGTGCTCCAAGAAATACATTAGTCTTCTTTGAACAAATATTTTTGAATCAACTTCTTATTAAACATTCGAGGGCAAAATCGTCAATTTGGAACTTTTCGTATTTTGAGTTTGCCGATAAGTTACCTTTCGTTTTATTTTTATTTTTAATATTCTAATCGATTTTACGTTATGCCATTTAAGGACTTTCTTCCAGATTTCTATTTATACTTCATCTGTCCAGTCACGCGGTCAACGCATGATTTATTTTTCAAGGTTAATTTGGGAACTTCATTCAATTTCTCTCCAAAAAACATATGAGTATTCAATTGTAAAAATTAAAACCTTGTGTACCCAATTTAATTTATTTCTTTATCTTCTAAACTCTTCATCTTCCCCAACACCAACTGCCCATCACCTATTTCCGACCACCACCATTCTTCTTCAACATAACTCAAAATGCAAATTACAAGTTTCTTCAGCCTGTAAAGTCTTCAATGTTTAATTTCAGCCTGTAAAGTCCCGCAAGAATTTTCAGTCAGCCTGTAAAGTCCCTTACCTATTTAATTTCAACATGTAAAGTCCCTTATCTATTTACAGGTTGCATATAGAGGTTCCACCGCCTCTTCTGCAGCGGAATCAGGCAACCCCAAATTCATGTCATCCCTGTGCTTAATGAGCGGGGGAATAATGGTCAGTTTCAATCTATAAAATTTACAAAATACAAAAAATCTGGGACTAGGTAAGGGACTTTACAAGCTGAACGAAAATTCCTGGGGGACTTTACCGGCTGAACTAAAATTTTTGGGGGACTTTACAGGCTGAACGAAAATTCTTGGGGGACTAACTAGGCTGAAATTAAACATTGGGGAATATACAGGCTAACCGAAAATTCCTGAGGGACTAAACAGGCTAATTTCCCTATTTTCTTCAACCACCATATCTGTTTTTTTTTAGATAACCTAAAATGCATTGGAGTTCTTGGTGTGGAAGATGCTATTTTTTTGTGGTGGCGGGGCGGGGAGGGGGTGGATGATATTGGGCGAAGAAGAAGATTATTGGAGATGAAGATAAACAATTGGGAATCAAAAGTTTTAATTTTTATAATTGTTATAAGAATAGAGAATGAGAGGAGAAGTTGGGAGAGAATATATGATATAAGGTGTGTATAATGATGAACCAAATGTCTCTATTTATAGAGATAAAATCATTTGGTTCATGGGACCTATGGGCCTCCCACTCTATGGGTTGGGCCTGGTCATTTATTTACAACACTCCCGCTTAAATGACTAACCTATACAACAATTGCCTCACAAAAACTTATTTGGAAAAAAAACCCAGCGGGAAAAATTAAACCAAACTAAGAAAATGAGTACAATTGATGTTGGAGTATTTAATTGCCGCCTCGTTAAAACCTTGTCTGGAAAACCCAGTGGGACAAAACATGAACGAAGGAAAAAGAGTACGACTATTCCCCCTGATCATTAAATGTCTTTAAGATGACGCATTCCAATCTGATGTATCAACTTTCTGAATTTTGATGTTGACAACGCTTTGATAAATAATCTTCTACATTATCACTTGAGTGAATCTGTTGAACATCAATGTCGTCACTTTCCCTTGGATATACATAACATGAATAATATGCCTCGTTAAAACCTTACTAGGAAAAAAAACATGTGGGAAAAAATACGGCTAGTTAAAGAAAAAGAGTACATTAATCTTATGTCAAATTACTTCCCTTTTAAACATCATTGAACCAATGCATATAGATCTTCAAGATCAACCTTCAAAATTGCAATTGGTTATATCTTAGTGAATAAGTGTTCAACAATTCTCTATTGAACTTCAAGTCCGTTAGAGCTTCTATATGAATTAAGATGTTTAACAATGATATTCTCACATCATTCACTGTTCTCTCCCCCTGATGTGGAATAACTTATTTCACCAAAATACTAAAGATAATAATAAAATCAGATAAATGTTGCAAGCAAACTATTATACATGGAAATATGTTATCTTTCCATAATGCTTTCAAAAAGCATTAATCACTAAGTCTTGATGTTTATATTTTTCGGGAATAATTACTTATATGCTTCTGGCATATCAAGTCCTTCAAAGACTTCCTATAAATGTTGTTACTAAAATGCAACATTGTGTATATATCAAGTGTTTGTGCGCTATTCAAATACATTTGCATCCACCTTCAAAGTAATTTATTTGTTCGTTATTTTAAACAAATATCTTTCTAATATTACACTTCAGGTGTATAATATCTATAACGAATATATTTGCACTTCAAGTGTATTAAAATTTTCGTACCGGCTTTTCACAATTTAAGGTGAACTCAATGGTCTATTTTGACCAATCATCTCTACAATTTCAATTTTTTTTCCGTCTGCAGGCTTTATATTAAAGATCCTCTTTCTATTGCGCGCATAAATAATGTCGACTTTTGCACAATTTTATGTATATGGTTCCACCAATTCCCAAACATTTTAGATCTCATAATTCTCACAAATTGTCAGGTACCTAAATTTCTTCTAGAATTAATATTCCTGTTTGAGAAAATTCTTCTAGAATTTCAAGCTTCTCGACTTGACCATCTCTAAATATTTACTCTATTTACGAGAAGTTTTATTATTGGAACTCATAATGCTACCACATTTCAATGTCTCAAATTTAATATTATGGGTAGCTTGTCCTTCAGGGACATTAAATTCATGGAGTTTTTTCTAGCCGAATTTTGGTTATAAAATATTTCTGAATATTCGTCTTTTCAACTTCTGGTTCAAAACTAATTTATTTGAGGATCAACAAGAGACACGAATAGAAATAGTTTGTTCGGCTATATATTTCCCCTTCTTTATGTTGCAACAACACATATACCAATCAGTAGGATTGATAATCAACATATAATTTATCCTCTTAATAGTTGGAAAAATACAAAGAAATATCTAATAAATTCAAAGCAATATATGATTCTACAAACCATTTATTATATGAGCATATTCTTTAGGATATGCAACTTTTAATCTAGATGACATACAATATCACCAGTACCTTTTGAGACAAATTATATTTATGTGAGAATTTAAAGATATGAGCTCATTAATTTATCGAGAAAAACGCAATCTTCAAGTTGCGGATTAACAATATTCATATTTCGATGCATCGAATAAAATATTCATCCCAAAAATAGATTCATTCTCAATATTTATAGTACTAAAACAAATATAATTGTTTTGAAAATATGTAGTTAAATACAAATAATATTTTTGGAAGCTTCTGAATCCATAAAAATATTTTCACGAATTTCTCAAGATTTCGTATTTTGAATGATCTGAGATGGTCAAATCAGTCATGCCAACTAATATATTTCTCTAACCAAATAAGCTTCAAACTTAATCAATAATGCATCTCAATGCAAACATTTACGGTACAATATAATTTATAAGAGATAAATAGTAATCTCTTAAATGCAATTTATTTTGCTAATAAAGATAGCAATGATCGGAAATGCATTTGTCCACTATCTGAATTAATCTTTATAAGAAAATTATAGGTAATAGATTACATGGATCTCTTAAAGAGTCTTTAACCAACCAGCTCTCCAAGAGCTTTTAATCGACTACCTCTACTGGAATGGTACAATATTATTTATATTGTGGACATTTATATTTTCAAATAAAAGTATTGAAACTGATTTTAATTCTTTAGCTCTTCCAGAGCTTTTCATCTATCAGTTCAACAAGTTATAGTTCTTCAAGAACTTTTATAAAAGAAGTGTTGTTTCAAACAATTTCTTGATAAACTAACTAGTCTGGATTTATTAATAAAATAGTTCTATTGGAACCCTTCAATTTGCAAACTCTTTTGGATTATTAGTTAATTTATTCTGCTGGAACTTTTCAACATGCAAACTCTTCAGGAGCTTCTAAAAGAATATAATTCTTCAAGAACTACATATATCTCGATTCATATATAAAAATATAATAAAGTTAATTAATTGTTTTGTTTCTAAAAAAACTCAAACTTTATCGATTAACATAGAGAAAATAAATAAAAACAACCATAATAATGAAAAAGTTCGAATTACAAAATAAAATTTAAACAAACTTAAACAAAAACAATTTATGAAAACAAATAAATAAATAAATTATTATTTCTCTTCTAATACGCCACCACCAATTAAATGGTCAATATTTCCCTTTGGATCTGCAAAAAAATCGGAGGTCTCCATATTTGTCACGTCAACTCACAACTGGACCATCAAAATCGTGGAAATTCACTTCCACATTCCCCTTTTCCTTGATTGATTTTTGATATAGGTCTACAAGATGTTTTTCCGTATGACAAGTACGTGACCAATGCCCCTTCATGCCACATCTATAACAACTTTCTTCATGCTCCCTTTTATATGGGGCGTAATCTCGGGTTGCTTTTTGCCTTTTGTTGTTGTGGCTTTGCTCATGGGTATATCCACGCCCACGGCCACGTCCGCGTTTCATCCCGCGTCCTCGCGCATGTCCATATCCACGATGTGATGTTGCATTTGCTTCAGGAAATGCAGTACCATTTGCTTCAGGCAATAGTGTGGAACCAGTTGGACGTATTCCATGATTTTTCATAAGCAATTCATTATTTTGTTCAGCAACTAATAAATAAGATATAAGTTCTGAGTACTTTTTGAAACCTCTCTCACGATATTGCTGCTGCAGGAGCACATTAGAGGCGTGAAAAATGGAGAATGTTTTTTCCATCATGTCTCCATCAGTTATTTTCTCTCCACAAAGTGTTAATTTAGAATAAATTCTAAATAATTCAGAATTATAATCAGATATAGACTTAAAATCTTGTATACGTAAATGTTGCCATTCCAATCGGGCTCTAGGAAGGACTACAGTCATTTGGTGGTCAAACCTTTCTTTTAGATTTTGCCATAGTAATTGTGGGTCCTTGACAGTGTGATATTCGACTTTCAGGTCGTCATGGAGATGGTGACGAAGGAAGATCAGTGCCTTTGCACGATTCTGTTGACTTTCCGTATTTCATTCGTTTAGTGTCTCCCCCAACCTTTTGATATAAGGTGAATATCTGCATCAAGGATCCAAGACAAATAGTTTTTGCCTGATATGTCGAGTGCAACGAAATTCAATTTGGTGATATTCGCCATTTGTAAATCTACCAAAAATAATAAATAATGTCAGTAAGACTTATATTATCCTTCAGGGATTATTCTAACATAGGCAAAAAAAATTTTACGACAAAAATACTACCGCAGGAGCATAATAGGAATTTATGAATTATAATATTATTTTAAATAATTGTTACTTCAAGAACAATATTTCGATATACTCTCCAGGAGTAAATAATTAATGGATAATAATATTCTTCAGGAATAATTGATTAATTTATAGTGATAATATTCTTCGAGAATAAATAATATTCTTATGGAATATTAGATGATGTTCTTCAAGAACATTTAATATTATTAATTTATACAATTACTACTTCAGGAGTAATCGTTCAATATTCTTCAGGAATATTGATATTTTGAAATTATTTATTTATACAATTACTACTTCAGGAGTAATCGTTCAATATTTTCAGGAATATTGATATTTTGAATTCTTGATAATAATAATAAATGAAAAAAAATACTGAATTTGAATAAAATAGTGAATCATGGAATGTTAATATGCTGCCATAATATTAATAAGAATATAAATAATATAGATAAAGACAATTAATATGTAATCAAAAAAAGTCAACAACAAAAATCATGCATAAAAACATGTACCAGTTATATATTACAATTAATATGTAATCAACAAGGCATACAGGTATGTTTTTTTTTTTTTTTTTTAAGAACAAAAAAGGATATAATAAGTAACAAGGCAGGCAATGATAAAATAAAATTCATATAGAAAACAGTAATAGTATATACATGACCATAATTGTTCAATAAAAATCATGAAACCGAAGCAAAAACATGCTGATTCTTTTATTTATTTATTATTATATTAAAACAAGAATATAAATATATATAGAATAATACATATAAACAGATCAAGGCGATGCACTTATAGATATAAATACTTTTTTTTTTTTTAAATTCTGGTAGAAATGTTAGATCTATTGTGTACTCCAATTGATTTGAAGGCGCAATATAAAATCGAGATATACAAAAACTATATAATTAACCTTGTAACTTGCGTACAATTCAAATTGGTAGAGTTTCGTGCTGATAACGTGTTATAAGAATAGAGAAGGAGATGAGAAGTTGGGAGAGAATATATGATATAAGGTGTGTATAATGATGAACCAAAGGTCTCTATTTATAAAGATAAAATCATTTGGTTCATGGGCCTATGGGCCTCCCATTCTATGGGTTGGGGCCTGATCATTTATTTACAATAATTGAGTACACATGATCCTTTTTATTTTTTAGGGAGAGAAATGAAATGAAATTCCCAAATTACCCCTGGAAAATAAATCACGTGTTAACCACGTGCCCGTGTTAACGGAGAATAAATAAAAATATGGACGGAAGTCCTTTAATGGCAGAACGTAAAATCATTCAGGACCTTAAAAGTAAAAATTAAACGAAAGTGATCTTATCGGCATAACTCAAAAAATGAAAAGGACTAAATTGACGATTTTACCAACATTCGAGAATATATTTGTATAATTCAGCTAAAGTGTAGAACACCAAATACTCCGAATAAGATCATTTTAGTCTCAATATTTATAATGGAAAAAGTGTTGAGCCAAATGATGGCTTTTAATGCAAAGAAAGTAGTAATAAGTTAGTTCACTCAACTCACAAAAATAAAAACTTGTTTAAAATGATATTCCCTCCATTTGTGTCTATATATTGCTTAGATTGATTTTCTATTTTTAATTATTTGTACTTTATAAAATCTAGAGAATACTTGATGTTTTGTTTTTTTACTTTACACATATTTTTATATTATGAATAAATTCTTAAGAGTTAACTTAGAATTACTAAGAGAATGAAAATAATATTTATTTATTATTTAATATAAATAATATAAATATTTTCTTAATAGAATGCCATACAAACAATTAAATGCAAACATTAAGCGTAATTTATACTTTGACCCTTTATAGGTCTTTGTCTATTTTCGCAGGTCATTCAATCATAAAAACCAATTTAGAATTATCATTTGAACTGGTCATATAACCCCTTATTTGAATTGGGCGAAATTCGCATATATTGATAGATCTCGTTCAATTCATGTTAAGAGGTTGTGGACTAATCCCACAAAAAGCGTCATAGGATTGAATTTTCCCGCTTGGACACCTACCATGTTGACTGTTGAGATGATGTTAGGCGAGGTCCTTTGCTCCCCTCTGTTTTCCACCCCTTAGAAATTGAATAGACAACAAACTCTATTTGTGCCAATCCTTTAGGTGGTGAATGTTGATGTGCACAACAATAGGTTCCGTTCATTTACTTCTTTGATTGATACGTATACAAGTTGATAAGAAAGAGACAGCATTCCATGAACCCATGGAGAACTTTTATCTTGATAGGTGATTAAGTTTAAAAATTATATCCAAACCAATAAATACAATACACGTAGGTCAAAAAGTCAACTATCTTTCCTACGTGTATTGTATTCCTTGGTTTAAATGTAAATTTTAAATTTACTCATCTACCAAAATAAAATTTCTCGAACCCATGATGCTTTTTTTTTTTCCTTTGAAAATAGCTAACAAATGGTTTTCGTAGATGTGAATGCTTTCTTTTATGGAGCGCCTGGTACCCTCGTTAATGGTATGACTAATCTGAATTCAATCTAGAATACTAATAGAATTTTAACTCTCACTCGAGTAGTTGAGTAAGACTTGACCCATAACTCTTCAAATTTATGCTTTGAGAAAAGAATAATGAAGGCGCAAGCGACAAGGAGACGTTGAACATATTTAGCCATAATAATTCTTTTCCAACTTTCTACACCAATTATTGTTCCAAAATATTAGTATTGTGAAAAGAGTTTTCGAAATTACATATTTATCCCGTGCCATATTTAAGTATGAGTATTATTACTTGGGGGCCCCACCCCAATTCTCGGACAGCTGGATGCAAATGTCATATATCCTGTATGGACATCATCTCGTGGAAAGTTTTCGTGGTTTTGGGCTCCAAACTATATGAATCAAGCTCTCCCCATTTAACAGTCACATTGCAGATCAACCTTGGGATCGAATTCGAATTAGTCATTACGTGAGCGGTGCCCCAAACGAATTAGTCACTATGTTAGCATTACACACGTAGTACCCCAAACGGGTAAAAAAAAAGTATTACTTGACTCCGTTTGCAAGTTTGTTCACAATTTTCATATAAATTAAGAAAAAGTAAGTCAATTTTCTTATTATATAATTATATAATTTCACATATAATTACAATTATAATTTTAGGAAAGAAGAAAATAACTAAAAACAATTATATCGTGAAAAATGGGGAGTAACAGAACTTTATTTTATTTTTTGAATCAAGGAGGGAATAACCGATAACATTCAAGATTCAACCAAGTGAAGAGAAGATCAGGTTCTATCTTTCCTTTTTTAAGTGGTCAGTTCCTTTAAAAAATTCTATTTTAGACTTGTTTTATTGGTTTTGATCCCACTTTTTTCAGATATATATTTTAATTGTTTCTACATATAAGGCTAGTAAAAACAATACTCCTTTCATTTCTAAATATAAGACTCTTTAGACAATTTAAAAAATTAAGGAACTTGTCATTTTACACCGAAAGTTCCAATATTACCCCTCTCTCTCTTACTTCTACGACATAAGAAAAGAAAGGAAAAAATAGGGATGGCGGAGACAGCAAATAAAAGAAATATCGAGAGTATAATTGGAATAAATTGTTGACAACTAATAAAAGAGTATTAAACGACAATTAATTTGGATATATATAAATCTCCTAAACGACAATTAAATGGGAATGAAAAGAGTATTTATGAAGAGAATATGAATTAATGACAAATAGTCAAATAGAGAGTCTAAAAAGAAGTTTCTTACTATTTGGTGTGTCAACTCGTAAACCTAGAGAACTGGTGATATTTTAAATTTAAAAAAAGAATAAATAAAACATTTAAACCGATTCAGATCCTCAGTGACACTTCTTGTCATTCTCTTTTAAAACTTTAATTAGAAAAAATTTCATTAATATAATTAAAATTAAAATTAGGAAATTCTAAATATAAAATCTAAGTATGAACATATAATAAAAGAATATTAGAAGAAGTGTCACATATGATCCTAGAACATGGTACAAAATGATCGCATAAACTATCGGAAACAAAATTTACGAGTTTCATGTAACAAACGCTATATATATATATATATATATATATATATATATACACTATGCTCAGGCTAGTCTACAATAACATTGAGGTTCTGTATTATTTATTAAAGTTAGGCCCCTAATTGTTTTAAGGGAAATTAGCCTATTTATTCCCCCCAGTAATTTTAGTTTCTCCCGTAAAGTCCATAATGTTTAATTTTAGTCCATTTAGTCCCTTAAAAATATTTATTTAGCCCGTATAGTCCTCAATATTTAATTTCAGCTTGTAAAGTCCCTTATCTATTTACGGGTTGCACAGATATTTTCAGCTTGTAGTGGAACCTCTATATGCATCCCGTAAATAGGTAAGGGACTTTACAGGTTAAAATTATACATTGGGGACTATACGAGTGAACGAAAATTTCTGAGGGACTAAATAGGCTGAAATTAAACATTAGGGACTATACGAGCGAAACAAAAAAATTTGGGGGACTAAATGGGCTGATTTCCCCTTTTTTTAAAGTATAAATTATAAAAAGTGTCAAAATATATTACGCTTTTCGGATTTTCAAAATCGAAGCAAACAACATTAATCATGATTTTTCATCATCTATTTTATCTAAATTTTAATAGATTAATATTATATTAGATAATAATAAAATTTAAACTAAAAGAAATTAAATTTCTTCAAAAAAATACACACATGTATATATAGGTAATAAAAAACTGGGGTCCCCGATTTTCGAAGGCCCTGTTTCGTAGGACACTTTAACCCTCCTAGGAAAAAAGGCATGTGTTGACCACGTGACCCATTTAACGGACTTCTGTCAAAATATTAGATAGAATGACCTATTTGATAGGTCGAAAAATGAAATATACCTAAAAGTGCGAAATTAAACTAACATTATTGAGTTGGCAGATCGAAAATACTTAAATGACTAAATTGGCCAATTTTCTAAGGAATGTTCCAAAAACAAATTGTGGCTGAATTTCAATTTCGTCTTGAGAAATTGTCAAAATTTTCAATTTCATCCTTGGAGGTGGTTTTCGGTTAATTTAGTCCTTGAAATTGGTTGAAACATGTCAATTTAGTCTCTAAACTAACGAATATTCACCAAAGCTAATGGAGGATTAATTTCAATTTAATCCCTGAATTTTAATTTGTTTTCATCTAGGTCTCTGGAATAATGACATTCAAATATTTAAAACACTAAACTCTTGACCCTAAATCATAGACATTACCGGAGGATATTATGTCCCCATCCTAGCTCTGCGCTGGCCCATGTGTAGATCTTACCGATACTTTTTCTTTTTCTTTTTTTTCCAAAAAAAAAAAATAGTATAATGTTTTTCAACCGGAATTTATATTAAATAATAAAACAAATTCTTAATTTTTAGTACTAATAAACAAAATTTATAGAGATTTATGATATATAGTTATATACATTAAAACCCTAAACACCAGATCCTAAATCTCTTTGAAATTTTGAAAAGATTACTAACAAAATTACCCCTTGCGCTATTGCCTTCCAATAATTATGTACTATATCTTGTTTTTAGAGTTAGGGTTAGAGAGTTTATCGCTCATCTTATCTTCTCTAATGCTTCTACTCAAACCAACCTTGAACTCGTACTTTTTTCTTATTTTAATTTAACTTCTCTAATGCTTCTACATGTCTTTGGTTAGTACCTAGGGTTTAAGGTCTTGGATTTAGTGTTTATGATTTAGGCCTAAAGTTTAGAGTTTAAATATTTGATGGTCATTATTCCTATGAGACACGTTTTTGCCAATTGTATGGACCTAATTGAAAAAATCAAAATCCAGGGAATAAATTGAAATTAACCCTCCGTTATTTGTCGGAAGTAGGGGTAAATGGGACATCTTACACTACTGATAAATTAATTTAGACAGAAAGTCAATTTGGATATCTAATTGAAAAATTAAAAGCATAGGTACACGAATGAATATCAACTTATACTTTGTGGACTTTTTAAAAGTAACCATTTTATTTATCGGTGATGGTTACATATTCCATAATTGAACCTATTGATTCTTGATATGGTGCCTAGGGCTGTTAACGAGCCGAACCGAGCCGGTTTTGGGCCAAATCGATTCGGATCGTTAAGAAAACCGAATCGATCGTTAATCAGTTCGTTAGTCAACCGATTCGGTTGTTCAATTTGTAATCGGTTCGAAATAAAATCGTACAAAACCGGTTCGTTAATCGAACCGTATCAAATCGCGCAAAACCGGTTCGCTAATCGGATCGAAAATCGTAATTCGCATTAAATCGTAATTCGGTTCGTTAATCGGATCATACTATTACAAAACTAGGGCTGTTGGCGAACCGGTTAACTCGCAAATCGCTCGTTAATTGGTTCGCTAACTCGTTAAAATCGATTAACTCGTAAATCGCTCGTTAATCGGTTCGTTAAATCGGCTCGCTAACTCGCTAAAATCGGTAGAATATTATTAACCGGTTTAACTAGCGATTTAAAACGATTTACGAGCAATTTTACCGAATCGTAACCGGTTCGTTAACGAGCTGAGCGAGTTAGCGAGCCGATTTTAACGAACCGATTAACGAGCGATTAACGATTTAATCGGCTCGATAACAGCCCTGTGCCTATCATCAATTATTGTTATTATTATTATCGTCCTTCTTATTATGACTCCCTCCGCCCAGAATTAAATGTTCCTTTCTTATAATTTGGAACATTCAATTATGAACAGAATGAGTAATAATAATATCGTCAGTACGGGCTGCAAAATGCTCACTTATGTATTCTTGACCATCTCCTACATTGTTATTATCAAGTTATCATGTGCTTTTTTCATTGAAAATATATATGTAGACCATATGTAAACAAAATTAGAACCATAGAAAAAGTGAGATAATTAGTAGTTTTTTTCAACAAAAAAAAAAAAAAAAAAGAGAATATTATCAAGAAAATGATGTCAAATGTACGACTTATAATTTCGAGTCAAATGTGTTGCCCCGATCATATTAAACTTCCGTCACAAATAAATTACTAGTTCTTTAGTACTCCCTCCATTCCTAAATATAAGACTCTTTAGACAATTTTACAAAATTAAGGAAATTGTCATTTCCACCTAAACTTCCAATATTAACCCCACCCTCTCTCCCTCCCTTAAACTTCCAATATTCCCATATTAAAAACAATGTTGAGGGTATAATTGGAATAAATTGTTGACAACTAATAAAACAACTTTAAACGACAATTAATTTGGATACCTACATATCTCCTAAACGACAATTAATAGGGAATGGAGGGAGTAATATGATAACAATATGAAACAGAAGGTAAGATAGATCATCTCAAACTTGTTTCTTGTGTGCACTAATGCTTGAAAATTCTACTATAATAATGTTTAATCATAAGGTATAACTATCTTAAAAGGTACAAGTTCAATCCCTATTAGTTTCAGCAATGGAGACTAGAGTAAGTTCATCACAATATTTACTTTCAGAATTGCTCTCCAAATCATCAAGAAAATTCTGATACATATATGACAAAAAACCCCAAATTCCCAGCAGTAAAGATAGTACTTTAATACCTGTGATCTTCTCTTTGAAGAATATCACAGCCAGAACAGGACTAACTGGATATCCTACGACGGTAATAGCATTCGAAAATAAGGAAGAAACCTTAAGAATCAATCCAAAAGAACCTATGTTAAACATCTGCCATGATACTGCTGTCCAAAATAGGTTGTTGATATAGGCTATTTCCCCCCCTTTAAACTCCTCCATCTC
This sequence comes from Vinca minor, assembly GCA_026122235.1. NCBI lineage: Eukaryota > Viridiplantae > Streptophyta > Magnoliopsida > Gentianales > Apocynaceae > Vinca > Vinca minor. Next base: position 1,868,397 of record JAOCZM010000278.1, on the reverse strand, counting down.
TTTGTCCATAGTTTTCCAGTCTCCACTCGCGAAAAATCCTACTAGGATCGCGATAGTTGCAACTAGACTCTGATAAATTGACATGTCAATAATCACCCTGAATATTTCTTTCCTAAAGACCTTTCTAAAGGAAAGCTCTGTCAATGAGAGCATTAATGAATTGCCAGCAGATGCAACAACGGTGCATATAAATCCTAAGGCGAAATGCCTGTGAGTAGTGTTCTTATCCGTGTCCTCGGAATCATTTTGGAATACAAGGAGTACGGAGGAGATTGTGAGCAAAAATAGAGAGTTCAATATAAAAGGAGTAAGTTTTTGTGCATTGAAGATCACCGAAAACAAGGCATTGAACGCCAATTGGCTGGCACAGATTAAAGTATAAGTAGAAACAGGAAGGTTTTTAAGGCCAATTGAGAAGGACATGGAACTGGCGGCTTGAAGGATACCGAGGAAGATATAAACCAAGACAATGGCTGATAACGAAGGCTTGAAACTATTATTAGTTTCTGTATCGTCCCTTTTTGCCGGGGATATAAATAGGAAAGGTATGAGAACTGGAAACCCCACAAGTTGAAGTAATGTTGCTAGCCATTTGCTATTTCCACCATTATCAAAATATATACCACCTAAAATTGTTCCAATTACCTGACCAGCTTGGAGAAGGATTGTGTATATGGCCACTTCAATCCAAAAAATGTACTTCCTCTGAAGGTCCGAATCGACATTTTCGTGTTCTAGTGTCTTTTTGGATTTACTACCTGTTGAACAAAAACAAATAAAGGATTTAGAACCATTTTTGCTGCTTCATCTAACATAAACCTCAGCATCTGCAAGAAGAACTTAACATATTCATTGCTGTGACCTAAGTTTTCTCACCCTTAATTTATCCTAAAGTGTCGTAACTCGTAAAGGCCTTATATTATGAAACCGAGGGAGTATCAGAGTGTAGAGCTCAAGATTACGACAATGTGCAAAAGTTAATGAGCAAGAACATATAGTTTTGTGAACAGAGTAGCAAGTTGAACATACCATCAAATTTAACCAATATGATAAATATATGCTGCTAATTACTACATACATTCGTTTATGACATTTAGCGAAAATTTAGGAAATAAAAGAAAGGTACTTTATTAGTAAAAATATCAATATTAATTAATCTCTTAAATATGACTTGTATATCACTAATTCGATTTAAGGGAGTAATATTGATATTTTGATTAAAAAAAAATCTTACTTTTTACTATTACGAAATGCAGTGAGTATCAGCTACTCTTTGAACAAATTTTCCCAATCAATCAACTATCTTAAATTAATTGATCCTAATAACTAGAACCCTAAACAAACACTTAACCAAATTAAGGAATTACGAATAATCGTTTGAAAACATAAAACCCCTCACCCCCAAAAGCCCATATATTATTTGAAGATGAAAATCAAATAATTGATCTAATCTAACAATTACCTGCCACACATGATATGATCTGTTCTTGATCTTGAGCTTCCTCTTCGGGAATTAACCTTGTTAAACTTCAAAATCAGATTAAACTATATTTAGAGACATTGACTGACGCCCCCCAAAATTTAAATAAATAAAATGTTGTATTTATCCATATGTAACTCTGATAACATGTTAAAGATGAATTTGTAAGTAACTTACGTTATAAAAGTACATAAAAAAAAGTAGGATTGTCCAAACTATATAAAGAATCAACTTACTAGTAAGTAAATACTGGATTTTCAATGATATTATTAGAAAATATAGCTTATGTCTCTCAAGTGCAAAATTTTCACTTCGCCCCCAAATTGAAGTTCCCAATAAATGGGTGAAAATTGCATATCTCTGTATATCCTCATTTCTTTACCCAAACATACAGAATTCGTCACGGGAACATTTCTTTCAATTATATATACACGTGGCGAATTGTGAGTGGTTGAGTACAGGCAATGACCGAAGACAGGGCGACTAAAAATCCTACTAGATGTACTAAATTTTATATGTAGTTCGAAATATTTGATCAAATTCGCTCCCAACATTTTTTGTTTTGCAGTTTTTATATATAGTTCGATGTATTTTTCGCCCTCAAACCTAAAATTCCTGACTTCGTCCCTGAATACAGAAATAAGAACATACATGGGAGCAGTGGCGGAGCCAGGATTCGAATTTAGGGGGGGCCGAACTAAAATTTGCTTACGGCGTAAAATGATATATTTGAGGTAGAATTATATATTTTATTAGAAAATTTTAATTTAAACGACACTTATATTCGAAAAGAAAAATAAACTAATTTAAAAAAAAAATTATAAAATGAAGAAAAACCTGACTATTTTGCATAGGCTATTGTCACGAAATATACTTCAAAATACGTAGACCAACCTTATTCCTTTGGTCCCAGGAGTAAGAAAATCAAGAATTAAAATACGGTAACGAATACATATACAAAGTCTTAGGTCAGCGGAACACAGAAAGCGGTCTCCGCTAGCCGGCCCCCGGAAGAAAAATCTGATTCTTCATCAACTCATCAAATGAGTTTTATACCCCGATTTTTGAAGATTTGATTGAAGTTTTTGAAGTCATTAATATCATCACAATTAGAAACTGTTTGGTGCAGAAATTGGATGAATTTAATGACCCGAAAAAGATTTAGGTCTTAGGGTTTAATTAAATTAGAGAATTTATCATCAATATCATCATCAAAAATCAATCTGAAACGCAGAAATCACTCAAAAAATTGGGCCTTCACTCAAGTATATAAAATAATTAAAAATTATTGGGAGGTCATTTAAAAAAAATAAATTTCTATTATTACAAGCAGTTGAATATATATACCTAATATATAAAAAAAATTGAAAATTCTTGGGGGGGCCAGGGCCCCCCCCTGCCCCTTGTACGCTCCGCCACTGCATGGGAGAAATGAGAACATATATGGGGATAAACGATTTTTTGCCGCGTGAATGATGGGAGAGAGGAATGAGAATACTTACAGAGGGGCAGCATCGTTGTGCAGGCAGAGAGAAGGTGGGGGATTGAGGTTGGAATGCCCATTTGATCTTTTTGAAGTATTTAACATTGTTAATCAGCAAATGAACATTAGCGGAATCAGTGGAAGTCTGGAAAATTTTGGAATATGGGAGTTGGTGTTCTTCAATCATACGGAGTTTGTTGTAGTATTTGCAGCAGCTGACCAAATTCTCCACATTGCTGTTGCCATGTCTCATGTCTCCACCTATTTTTTTTCGTACTACAACAAACCTCCTTGACTTTACCTGTCTTTTTTTATTATTTTCTTTTTCCAATTTTTAAAAAGACCCATCAATTTCGGGTGGAATTATTATAATCTTTTGTATCAACTAGTCAAAAAAAATTTCGACCTCAGTTAATGGTTTGGTGGTCGAGTTTCGTAGTCCAGGAACTCTCTGACAATGTAAAAAGAAAAAAAAAACTAGTAACTTCTTTTGTGGAAATATTTTGTATAGACTTGTTATCTCAAGTGCAAGGGTATTGATGTCAATAAAAGTGCAAAGGTATTTCTAGTTTTTATATTTTGATTTTTTGTTTTTCATATAGAAACTCAATCTCCTTATGAATCAAGTATGTTTGGTATAACATGTATTGAGTCTCAAGACATCTGTCTTAAGACGTTCCGTATGTACTTGAAATAACTAGTCAATTGAATGGAATACTTTAGGGCAGATGTCCTGAGACTCAAGCCATGATTTATGAAGCTCAAAAACACGATAGATGTTCTCCTACACAAAAGGAGATACCCACGCTCACAGGGCCCTGTCACGGGTCGTCTCTTGAGGTTCTTAGACGACCCGTGACAGCCCCCACCTTCCAATCCGATAAGAATTGTAGAGGATGTAAATCAAAGTAAGTCAGCGGCTCAATTGGTGGGATCACGGTAGATGTTCCGAGGCTTATATTGTCCGTTTGAAAATCAATCTTAACAATTAAAATCTTGAATCCAACGGACAAATGAAGTTTCGCACGTGCGGAATTACCCGTTCCGCGCTAAAGCCACTGTAGTCCTAAGGGTATCAAATTAGAGAAACAAAATAAAAGAGGAACTGTCCCATCTGATCACAGTCCACCTTTTTTTTTTTTTTGAAGCCACTAATGGGCGAGTTACAGCGGATAGTACCCTAGATCGGTCTATTGTAGCATGCCCCATGCCTGGGGAGAGTATTGCCTCACCAGAGGAGGAGGAGAACGCCTCACCAGAGGAGGAGAATTATTATTGCCCCATTTCGTGGGGAGAGGGTGTCGAACTTGGGACCTTTCGGTCCCAAGCCAAAGACTTACCCACTTGGGCAAGCCTTTTGTTGACATCACAGTCCACCTTAATAATTTATTTTTGTTACTTTTCGAAAAAAGTCCAATATAATAATTCTTTATTAACGTTTCCATTACTATTAACATTTATTATTAGAATAATTCTTTATTATTAAGATTTATAATAATTTCAACCCCACTCATTCCTCAATTATTATTAGGGACTTAATGGTATTATTGTTGTTGTTGATATTCAGATTGTTGGTGACTGTATTAAAAAAAAAATGTTGGTGACTTTTTCATGATGCATATGCAATGGGTTGGGTAAATGTGAATGCTTCTATCCAATGTGCACCCTTTAGTAACCAAAACCGAATGGAAAAGGCTCTATGCAATGGGTGTCTCCTGCAAAACTCACATTAAAATGAATGAAGAATTACACTAGCTCACCTATCCCTTCTATGAAATCACATTTATGCTTTGAGAATGATAAAGACAAATGATAAATGTGATTTCCAGATTTACAGCTTCATGTACCAGAAGCTATTTTAGTCATAAAAAAAAGAAGACATTATGCTGAAGGAAATACATGTACAACAATTATGACTAGATATTTTCTCATTAATAAGTGAGGGAAAAAAATAAAGAAAATAGAGAGAGTATGGAAAGGACTGAAAATGGACAAAGAATAAGATTCGTGGCATCCAGAATTTTACAAGAGAAATTTCCTATAATTGCCTATTTTCGACACACTTTAGGAGACTTCAACAGGGTGAACGTGAGCAATGTTCCACAAAATTGTTGAAATGTAAACTTCAAGAGCTACCTTTGTAGCGCGACCTTTCTCCGTCCTATTTGTATGTGCAGTGTGGAAAATATCCCTCGAATTTTTAAGGGGTTCAACTTATAAGGCCTGTAAAAGAAGGAAAACATGAAATTATTAAGACAAATATCATAGTAAAGTACAGACTTCAAAATAAAATTATTATTGCAACAATGCAGATACCAATGAAAGGCGTCAAATTACATATAAAGTACCAAAAGTAAAACGTATCAAATGGATCACAGCCTGAAATAATACTTCCCATCTCACATACATCATCCATGCCAAATATTTCTCTATAAGTAGTCTATGATCACCATAGTTGAGAAAGCTGCAGAGACTTACTGATTAATGAGGAATTTGAACAAGAATGAATGAAATACAGTATATGCACAAGGAGATCGCAACTCCAGCAACAAAATTGTAGAACAGCTTCTGGTTGTCTCTAGTGGGAATAAAAACTCCCTTCAGGGTATTGGTTAGCTCAAATAGCCGGCATGAAACCTGAAAAGATAAGAGTAAAGTAACACCAACAAAATTCAATTAGCTTATTCAGTAATCTCAGATCACTATTTAATTTTTTGAAGAAAAAGAAAGGATCCTCTCACCAAGAGATAGACGGCAGTTGTAAGCATGAAGTTAAGCAGAGGATAATCTGGAATAAACAAGAGTAGCCACTTGGGCTGTCCATTAGGCGTATTTGATCTGCGAGCACATTAAGACTTGAGGTCAGCAAGAGTAAGAACCTAATTTCTTTTCTTTGTTCTACTAGAGAAACTATTTTGATCAAAAATGAGTCATAACAAGTTTTAAATAATATATATATATATATATATATATGTGTGTGTGTGTGTGTGTGTGTGTGTGTGTGTGTGTGTGCGCGGATAACTAAAATTCCAATTAACTATAAAAAGAACTTTCAAAATCACTCAGAAGCCAATGATTGCTGTCAATCTCAAACTTTTATTTTCAATATCAAAATATATGGAATAACTGTCTACATTGCTATCCATAACCACAAAAGTGCCGTCGAGGATGAAATTCTAAATGTCTTTGACATCAAACAAACGTACTGTAACTAGAATAGTCGTGGCCCTCTAAAGACTGAATATTTGTAGTCGTATTTTTTCTATTAGAATCTTCAATTTCACCGGTATTTTCAATAGGATCAAGACTATCCATTGATTTATTTAGCCCACGCCCATGTTCCGCTCCTTGAAGAGGGTTTTTTCATTTTATTTTTACAATACACAGGCAGCAGACATTATTATTGTTATAGAACTCCCAAGTTAATAATGGGTCTAAAGAAGGATGATTTTTTCAATCGGGTGAAAATAACAGAAACAAGTAGATGTACTAGTGAATACATGCATAGGGGTACAAGCACCATGCAGCATTAATCAAGAGCGAAGGCAAGAAACTCCTTTGATTTCTCATGCCAAGCAATGAGACCGTTAAATGATGGCGGTAAAATAGAGATGACATAAAATATCAAAATTAGGAAAACAATGAATCAACATACCTCAGCCAGATGTGGAACTGAGAAATATAAGTTTCCAGTGTAATTTTTCCAAGCCACCTGGCAGAAGAGCAAACAAATTAGAGAAGCAGAATACACAGTAACCTTGGAAATCTTTAAACAAAACTCATAACATGAACACACATATACACACGCACATACAGAAACAGAGGGATCATTTGAATGTTTCAGCCCTATGTTACTCGGGCTCGGATACGGGTATGTATTTAGGTGTCAGGTATTTAAACATCTAAAATAAAGGATACGGGACACTTCCCCAAATTCGGACACGAATACGAGGGATACGACAATAAATTCCAACCGTCTCCCATTATTCTCTCCCCATGTGCTAACTAATAGTTTAAAAAAATTCCAATCATCTCCCATTATTTCCCCCCCCATCGTCTTTCCCTCTCCGTACCTCCTAACAAATTTGCAGCTAGTACATATTCAAATCACCAGCCAGTTCAATGACTTGTTTGACTCCTATACCTCTTTGTATTCCATCTTCCCTTCACTTATTGCTTGAATTTTGTTCAAGCTCCTTCATCCGCCCAAACTCCAATCCAATCTCCAATAGACATACCTTCGATATCCAGCGACAACAACAATGGGTGTCCCAGTGATGGCGGCGATGAGCTTTCAAGAGTTGGTCAAAATACTCATTCGCAGTTGACCATGTCAAATACCCATACCCATACCAACGTCGTACCCTGTCGACACCGGTACGGCACGACTAAACGGAGAGTCCGAGTAACATAGTTCAGCCATTAAGGTGAAACAAAACTTACGCAAAGAGTGTCAATGAGAAATTCCTAAGCTCCTGGGTGAAATTCCGCAAGCAAATGTAAACACTACAAAACAAAAGAAACAAAAAGTTATAAGAAATTTTTCTAAAACCTACTTTCCAAAAGTTCCAAATCGAATTTTCACTTGCCAGAAAATATTAGTGCAAATGATTATATGGAATACAAATGACAAACAAAGCGATACTCAAAGTGAAGGATAAAAATACCCACGTAATTGGAATCCATGATGTGTAGGGATGGAACTTGTTGTATGCAACTTTATCCAGCTTGTATATATATTCATACCACAAATACCCAGCCTATCAAAGGTAATACGAAGCAATTAAAATTTTGCGAAGGCCAAGTAGAAGAGAAAATTAAATATAAAAATATAAGGTAACATCATCTTCTGTTATCCATAGAAATATTCAACTTACAGTCACAGAAATTGTAACAATGGATGTTTTAATCATTTTTCTTCTTTTTGGTTCAGACTCCTCCAGTTTCTCCATCAACTTCTCTACCTGTGATAAACATATGCTTTCAACAGCCACTCTAAAGCCAGGAAGATAATTGAGAAAACGCAAGATATTTGTGCACATTACATTCGGGTGAAAATACGCATATATCATTCCAATGATCCATATATACCGATCAAGTCCAGATCTGAAATGCCATTCATGCAAACGAGGAAGCTCTGGCTTTGCAGGATCAGTATATCCTGCCACAATGTTCAAGAAATGTCAGGTGCTTAAGCTCTGTAAAGGTAAATTGATGATGACTGACTGTTGCCTTTTCTCCATGGTTATGTCATTGTCATTTAAAAATGCTACTAGTTACAGCTTTCTCTTTATGCTGCTAAGTAGCCTCTGACTTTCATTCTTATTTTGTTTCTGAACAGATAAATCATTACAAAAACTATTTAGTAACATGGATGAATCCAAAAATTATCTAGACATGTTTACAATATATCCGCATTAACATCAAAGTAACATCATTTTTCATTATCATTTTAACTAAATAGCTTTCTTCAGGATATATTTCTGTTAAATATCAACTGAGTCCTTTATAGTCAGACAAATAATTCAAACAAAAATCTGAAAACAAAGAGTACGAAATATGTTTCTCAAACAACGTGACTCTTGATAATAAGCACCTTTAGAAAACAATTATTCTCCAGACACAATTTCCACCCATAAAACACTATCAAACTTTAAAAATCTCAACAAAACCTCAGCAAAAAGAAATAATATGTTGTGTTTAGCAAAAGTGTAGCAAATCATCCCATCAGGTGGGGCTTCCGAACTTCAAAAGAGTAATTACCCTCACAGTTTTCCTTGGCAAATGAAAGAAGTATTATACCAAGTGAAATACAGCCACATAGCGAACCATTCCCTTAAATATCATTTACAAATAGATCTCTGGATGCATTTTATACTGTTTTCAACAAGATTTATCCATCAAATAGTAACATGTAATGAAAGCAAGGAGCGCAATCAAGAACGCGCAGAAGCAGGAACTGTTACCAACCTAGTAGGAAACGTAAAGGACTCCAGATGAATTCAAAAACTCCAGGAATTTCCCATACCAAGATAACCACCAAGCAGCACATAAAAAATTTCAAAGCCATAACTGATCTTGTTTCATTGTAGTTATGTCCGATACCCAGGGCCCCATACACCATCACAGTAAAAAGAGTGTGCATCGGGCAGATATAGTAGAGCATGTAATCATTATTAAGGATAATGCAACAAAATGCCACGAAAAAGTTCAGTCTCCACATCATCTGCATAAGGACACATGGGATTAGAATCACTGTATTGGTTGCTATTCCAGTACTTTGCAAGTAGACAAAAAAAACACCCAAAAAGGTAATGTAGGCTGGAATTCACCTGAGCAAACCGAGCAACGCTAAAATCTTTCTTTATGTAATAGTAAGAGAAGTTCCCAAAGCCTGTCATCCAGACATATGCAGCAATAAAAACGCGAATTGCATTGTATATCTCTGCTGCAGCAAAGTAATGATACATCAAAAACAGGACCTGGAAAAAGCATGAAAGAAAAAGTGATGTCAGAAGCTGTAGTGTAAAGTATACAGATGAAGGCACGCATATAGATGGTACCTGCAATATTCATGCTCAGAACATAGTAGGAAATGGAAAACAACATGAAGAATAACATCCTCAATTGGAGGAAAATAGAATGGGGTGATAGAAATGACAAAACATGCCCAAATCAAATGGTTCGGAATTTACATGCATTTGAAAGCCCAGTGAATTTACATGCATGTGAATGATCCAGTCACATACGAAGGAGGTTAAATAAAAAAGAAAGCTACACTTAATGGCCTTGGAAAAAATACTTCATGCGGGATAAAATGATAATCTCTTTTATACCAGTCAAATGCGTTATGATAAAGCACTTGCCTGCATCCATCCTTTCCACTCCTCTGTCTGATGCCGATTCAGGTAAAGCAAGGATTTTCCAGAGAATACAGATTTGTCATTATGCTTCTTGAGAGAAGTCATTGCTGAAGCTATGATGAGAAGAATGTACAAAAAGAGGAAAAGATCGCGATTGTAGCTCTGTTTGAAGAAAACCACCAATGAAAAGAAAAAATTACTCTCCGTAGATAAAGAGAAAAAAAAACTGGTTCCAGGATATTAATAGTAATAATACACAAGTAAAAGCAGTGAATCATTTAAAATATCAAAGCCATTTTTTAGATCTACCTAAATATAGGTGATATCATCAAGCTCCAGGCCCAACAAGCTTCGACTAACAAAAAGTAGCATCAATTATTTGGGGCAGGTAAGCAAACCAAATTTACCCAAACATTCCTTCTTAAGTTTCTTTTTTTTTTCACCTTTTGTACAAATGATATTACATTTCAAGATTTCAGTTACTCCTTTTTGGGCCTTAGGTCAAGCATTTGACCCTAAGATCCTACAATAAGTGAAAACAAGTTTACAACTAGCATTTTGGTCAGAGATAGATAATTGTTAGGAACATGCCAATGCCCAATACATACTCTCCAGCTAATTGATATTTTCCTGAATTGCAATTCTTCCAATATTTTAGACAGAATTGTTAACTTTCCCATAAATACCATCTACTCCAATATGATATTCTCTAGTACAAAATATTGCTGACTTGCTATTTTATGATCAATTTTCTAACCAAATAAATTACATTCCATAAGTACAATTACAGAATTACTAATGAAAATGACACGAGAAGCTTCACTTGAAAGATGTCAAGGAAGGCTAGTGTAGTTGGCAACCACTTACGACTCGAAACAATAGGACCTGGGTTCGACACCTCCTGCCCCCCGTTAATTAAAATTTTATCAAAAAGGAAAAAAGAAAACTTGAAAGATAAAAAATATTTTGAGCGAAAATAACATTGTTCCAAATACCCATTTGTATACCATTAAGCAAACTACTAAATAGCAACATTTCCCAAAATCATGCAACATAAAGGTGATAAAACAGTTCATTGCCTACCTACATGCATATAAAAATTCTTGGAAGTAAAATAAATAATAGAAAGGAAAAGAAATCAGATAAACAGTAGCCTAAGTATATCATTCCAATATATCTAATGCATGATTGTCCTGATACATTGATGAATTTATAAAGAGGCTTTAACCTCAAATATGTATCCCAAATGTTAGGTTACTAGTCAAGAATCAAGATAAAGAGAAATGCTTTCAGTGGAAAATTCTACAACTTATAATAGACAAGTACTTTAAGAAAACATTTCACAGCAATTAGGCAATAAAATTAGATGATGATACAGATCGAACCAGAAAGATGGAAAGCACCTTGGTTGATTCGGCAAACAAATTTGTCCGGTCACAAAGGTAGAAGTACACTAGGATTCCACCAAATTCGGACCTAAATGAAATGGTAATATCATGTATGAGATAGATGAAGTAATGCTATTATGCATAAGTAATACAAATAATACCAACGGAACCATAATGTTTACATTGCTCTCAAGATAGCTCGATTTTCTAGCAGGAAGCAATCCTCCATTGTGAGAAACCTACAAAGTTAAGTAGATGAGAAAGAAAGCTAGAGAATTTGTTGAGAACACATAGAATTCTTGCATATAACAATGTATTAACCTTATTAAGTTTGTTTTAACGGAATAACTGGCCAATTTCATAGATGGTGATTTTGTAAGACCGCCTTCCAGCAAGACGGCTCGATCGTCTTCGTTGATTGTTTCACGCTCCAACTCAACAAGATTATTGTCTGAATGACTGCTGTCCATAAAATCAGGAAAACAGCAAAAGAAAGACATATGAGTAACGTAAAGTCTTTCATCCTTAGTTCACCGAAAGACCAAATTAGTTTAGGGATTGAATAGATAAAGAAATTGTAAAAGGTTTGAAAAGCATTACGCGCACTTATAGTAGCATTTTTTTTCTTTAAATAAAAGCAAGTAACCAATATTTGAAGTTGCCAACTATGCTGATATATAAATAACGTAATAGGATATAATTTAGCTGAACTTTCATTTATAGGCAATTCACTTACTCCCCCGACCCAACTTGAATGTCCACTTTCTATTGTAGTTTGTCTCAAAATGAATATCCACTTTCTTGAAATGGACATTTTTTCTTCATAAACTCCTATATTTAAGGGATGCAAGCTCCACTAACAGTTGAGTCCTCATATATTTAATGATATTATAGTAACTTGCTCATGGTCTAACTACGTATGTTAATTAATTCTTGTGAAGTAAAATGTAGACATTCAATTTGGGACGGAAGGAGTACTTTTCATACTTCATCCAATACATACCTAGACAGTTAAGGTTGCTGATTTTCAGAGAAGAAGTTCTATCCTATTCTGGTAACCTTAATTAAAAGAGGTATTAAAGTTGTTCCATTGAATATATATTTCCAATTTATGAAAGTTTCAAAAGTATAGGAGTTCGCTTCTGGAAACAGATAATGGATGCTTATATGCCCATTTCTCATTGCCAGTAAATCCTTCAATTTCACTCTCATAATCCAGTCCAAAGCTCTCACCTTAAAAAAAATTAAATAAATAAAATAAGACTTACACTTTAGGCGGCGATGATGACTTTCTATATTCTAGCCATTCTGAATAGAACCATGCGACAACAATAGGTATAAAACCAAGCAGAAATGACACCTGTGAACATCACCAAAATTTAATTAGGGCAAAAAAAAGCCCTCAAGAACAATGCAACAGTTATCACTAACAGAAAGAAAAAAAGACACAGAAGGAAAGAATTGTCCACAAGACAAAGTGCATCAACACCGCAGAGACAATACTTCAAAAATAATGCTTCAAATTAAGCTTATTCAACATAACTCAATGGCAAAACTAATGTCACAATTTCTATACCATCTTAACAGAGATTCAACGTAAATTTTGCAGCTTCAGTTTCTCTTTAAAACTCTCCACTCTTCTAAGAAACCAATTAATATTCACCTAATCAGAAAGTAATGCTCCTCTTACAAGTATATTTAAACCAGTTCATTTATGAGAAATTCCTGTTACTATATCAAATGAGTAGTTACCAAAGAAAACATTGATGCAATTGTTATTCCTCCAAAGTTACACAAGTTCCAAATTGATCCATGCTTAACAAGAGAACATATGCACGCACATTTAAACATATGTTATATGTTCCGATATGCTTTCTCTTCTTAACCTATAATTCCCTTAATAGTATAACGCGGATTTATTAGTTCCTAATTATTAACTAGCAGAGCGCTTACCATTCAGATCAATCCCTCCTGTTGGGAGTAGGAAATATCAAAAATAAAATTCCGATAAAACAGTAACTGCCATAAATCAATTACATGCAACTTCCAACAAGTTCAAATTTGATTTGAAGTAAAAACCTAAATCCTAAGTTAAAAAAAACACAAAACGAAATGATTTTCCAGTATCACATGTTACAAAAATGAAAGGTAAAAAAAACAGCAATTCCTTATCATTTCATATTCCAGATCACTACAAACTATCCAACACCAACCGGAACTAATTTTACAAAAATATGGTGGCTAATATGTCCGCATCATAATGCTAAACTAAACTACGCAAAAATCATCAAATAAGCCAATGCCGACACACATCAGATCGATCCTACTCTTCCTAATTCCTCATTAAATTAACAAAAAAATGGCAAAACCCGCAGCGTAATTGAAATTTGTTAACAATCTTCACTACGAACTCAAATTTCACTCGGAAAAAGGAGGAAAAACTGAAAGAAAAAAAAAATCGAACAATACCTGTCCAGGCGTGACAGGTCCAGCATCCACCGCCATTTCCGAAATCACAGAAACTTCGAGAAGTACAGAAATGAGAAGGCGATGACGCGGAATCAAATCAAGGAAATATTTTTCACCACCACTGACACTGGCATTTCAAGTTTTAGTATGGATCCAGACAAAGAAGAGAAGAGAACGCGGTGGTGGGAAAGAGAGGGAGGACAAGATGGTAATTATATAAGGAAGAGATACATGGATTGATGGAAGTCTGAGATCTGAAGCAAAGAGTAGAGAGTGAGTCGACGTCGTCGTTTGCTTGAAGAATTAGAAATCGTCGGAGGAGACGTCAATGTAATGATCAACCGTTTGAAGGTGGTTGTGGGTTTGGTTTGTTTTGGTTATATTCATTATTTCTTTGGCTTTATTTATTAATTTACTATTGACACTTCCCAACTCATTTCGTAACATAAATACTCCCTCCATTCCTTAATATAAGATTCTTTAAACAATTTTACAAAATTAAAGAACTTTTCATTTTCACTAAAAGTTTCAATATTACTACTCTCTCACTTCTATAACATAAAAAAAATAAAGGAAAAAAATAGGGATGGCAAAGGGAGCAAATAAAAGAAATGTCTTGTTGACAACTAATAAAAGAGCCTTACACGACAATTAATTTGGATACCTATAAATCTCCTAAACGGCAATTAAATATGAATGAGGGTAATAATGGCAAGTGGGTTCGGCCCACCCCCGTTTAACTCGGCCCACATTTGGACTCACCTAAACCCGTTATGACCCACGAGTTAAGTGGGTTTTACAAACGGGGCGGGGTGGGTTGTACATCCAAGAAAAATCGACCCAACCCGCCTCGCGCCGTAAAAAACTCACAACCCGGCCCGCCCCATCACCCCAACCCGCTTAAACCCGCCCCATTTAAACCCACCCCAACCCGCCTAATCCATATTACCCCAACCCCTATAAATACTCACTCAAATCCCCTTAAACTCACACCAAACCCACACTATCATTTTCTACTCTATTTTATAAATAGAAAATATGCACAACATTCCTCCTAATCCCTCTACTAGTGCTAGGACTAGGAGGACTTCCAAAGTTTGCCAAGTATGGGTATTTAATGAGGAAGTTCTCAAAACTAAATGTACGATATGTGGGTATGAAATTCGTCACGAACATGGTTGGGGGACGGGAACAATGGTTAAACACATAAAAAATAAACACCCGAGTTGTTATGTTTAAATTGTAATTTTTATTGTACTTTCCATTTTAAATTGTAATGATTGTTTTTTTTTTTTTTTTTTTTGATTGTTTTATTATGTTGTTTTCATTTAAGTCCCCCTCATATGTAAGTCTTATTTTGTTATAAATAAAACCGGTATGCCTTTTATCTATATTTATTTTTACCAAAAAAAAATCCCAACCCGCCAAACCCGCCCAACCCACAGGGCTAACCCGTGGCTCGGCCCACTTTTGACGGGTTTTCCAAGCGAGGCGAGGTGGGTCCGTCATATTCAATTTTGGATCCAACCCAGCCTTGACCCGTTGACTGGTCAATCCCATCCCGCCACTGTTCACCGACTCGCTCCGAACCGCCGCCCCGAACTTGCCGGGTTAACCCGTTTGCCATTATTAAATGGGGGGAGTAATATTTATGTATATTAGCTCCATAGATATGGCGGAGCCATAGCTTTTTCATTGGGTCACGTCACTCCACTGCACAAAAAAATATAAATTAATTTCTTAAGTGGTCCTAATTAATCTAAAAAGTATTATTTCATTCATAATGAATGTTTATTTTCCTATTAATTTTGTATAGGAAAGTGAGTATTCAATTTGGGATCAAGAGAGTAACAAGGATTAATACTTTTTTTTTCTTAAAAACTTTAACACAAAATGAAAAAACTGACAGTTTATTTTTTAAAGATAAAATTATATTTCACTGATGAGTGCATTCATTATCCCTGCATTATGGATCCGCCACTGCCTTAGAAGATAATTATCCTTCAGATTCCCGTCTAAAGAGGTTGATATTATATATTACATCAATATGAGTGTTTTCTAGGTAAACATGTAATAAATAGGGCTTCAAAATCATGGGTAGAAATGTCACACAAAAATAATTCGAGATCATAACTTACTTTTGAAAGTTACTTGAAGGGCATAAATGGTAATTAACTCTAAATAATATTTAAGACATTAGGAACGTATATGAGGAGTATTTGATAGGTATGACCACTTACATTTGTAAGATAATTCTCACATAGCCCTTATTTTTTTGGCACTATTTTTTTAGTCAAATCG
The DNA here is from genome assembly GCA_026122235.1 of Vinca minor. Classification (NCBI taxonomy): domain Eukaryota; kingdom Viridiplantae; phylum Streptophyta; class Magnoliopsida; order Gentianales; family Apocynaceae; genus Vinca; species Vinca minor. The sequence continues at coordinate 1,852,413 of JAOCZM010000278.1, read as the reverse complement.
GATTCCAATAATATGTCTTCAAGGCAAAGATAAATTTGAGGAATCCGTCTTTAATTGACATTGACAATTTTCCCACTTCTTGCCACGTTAGCTGAAGACGGGTGCACCGAATCCGTATTTCCTTTGAAGACGGATTCTCTGAATCCGATTTCTACTTAAACAAAACATACCCTAACACCTTTCTTCCTTATTTTCTCTCTCGTCTCTTTGAGCAAAACTCACACTACCCCTTCGTATCAGTAGATCGCTGAAGCAACCGATCTTTGTCACTGCAGCTATACAAAAAGATAGATTCAGGTAATCGGTCATCCCTCATTTATTTTTTCTAATTTTTTTTTTAATTTTTCTGAATACCCTTGAAATTGTTAGAATTTTATTTCTCTTATTTTCTTGTAAATTGTTTATAATTTAAGAAATTTTTTTCTTCTTGTTATTTTTTTAATTTTTAATTTTTTGCCATTTTCTAAAATTATAAATACTATCTTTAATAGTTTTAGGGTGGCATTCAGTCATTATTAGAAAATTCTCTAGGTTTTTTTTTATTTCTAATTAGCCCCTTCTAGGGTTAATCTTTAGGATTCTTTTCTTACAAATTGTTGAAGACAAGATGCAAGCTTTCATTGTTGCCATACTTTTGAAGATTAATTTGATTTTCAAGTTTGTGACTTTATTTGAATTCATTGATGTTTTCTTATATTTTCTCTTGTAATTTGTTATTGAATTTCTTCTCTAATATGAGCTAAATATTTATTATGAGGTCATGATGTAGCAAGATTAATTTATATTTTATTCTCTTGCAGGTGTATTCAATTAAGATTTTAAAAGATTCTATCTAGATTTTCAAAAGGCCTATAGATTTTGTTGACTTTATTTATTGTTTTAACTCTATACAAACGCTACACAAATTCTTATAGATTCTATTAGATTGATTTATCATGATTTTTATTTATAAAGTCTTTAGATTATTTGAATGACACCAAAAAAATAAAGAAGAGATTGATTAAATGATATATTATATTGATTCAATGGTGTTGAATTAAAAAACCCCACATATATTTATCCGTTCGTTTTCTTTTGGAATCAAATCAGTTTGTTGAAAATTCAAAAAGTATGGTGATTGGTCTTTGAAGTATTGGAGATCACGAAACTGTTGACATTTTTTTATTTTTTTGTTCAATGTTTGTATAATGTGATTCTTTTCTTTTGTTTAATTAAAGTATATTTTGTGATGTGTTTTGTTTGAGATTCAGGTATATTGAACATTTCATTTCCCACTTTCATTTTCTCTTTCCCGGAAAATGAAATATATGTTTGGAAAAGGAAAATTTGTGGTTAGCTAGGAAGAAATTGTTTGAATTCTTTATTAATTTATGTTTCAAGTTGACCAGAAAGAAAATTGTAACTAGGATTTTGAAGTTTTACTTTTTCTTTTAAAGAAATGGGATCACAGTAAAATTTGTAATCTCAGATAAATTATTAAAGTCTCTTTTATATTAATAAGAGAACCTTCAAATCTTCATGAAAAATATGAGATTTCTCAATACAAAATATTGCCTAGAGAATCCATCAAAATCCTCCATTTAATGGAATCTATGAGAATCTGTAGACTTTTTAATACCAACAGAAATTTCAACAAATAATTTACAATCAAAATTGAATACCTTTAGATTTTAATGAACTTTTTAAAATCTGAATTGAATACCTATAAACTTTAAAAGTCGTTAAAAATTACATATAATCTAGATTGAATACACACATCTTGATCTTGTTATTCGATTGTGTTGTGGAATTAATTTATTATTATTATTCTTAATACTTTGTGTGATTAGCTACCACTCAAAAATCCGTTAAAAAAAAAGAAGCTACCACTCAAATTGCCATGACATTAACTTGGAAGATTTGCGACAGTTGACCCTGTTAATTAGGTTAAATAATCTGAAAATAAATTGCTTGCAAGATAGACATATATATACTTGTATGATTTGTGTGATCTTTATGATTTCATATTTTTAATGCGTTTTTTAGTTAAAATAAACATAGAAATATAGTTGGTTTATTAATGAGAATAAGTTTGTAAAGCCTTGAAAGAAGTTAATAGATATAATTGGAAATCGATCGATTAATGAACCACACTCTAGAATAACTTGTCGTTAGAATAATATATTGATTAATTTAGAGAATTCATATGCCTTAAACCTCATCATATCAAACTTCTTGTTCGATTTATTTTCTTTCTTTAAGTTAATTAATTTAGATTAATCAAACCATCAACAAATGAGGGGAACTAGCTAGTTAACGTTAAGGTCCGAGTTGGGTGGATTTATTCTAATTTCGTTAAGTTTTATTCCAATAATTTTTTGAATCTACTTTGTTTATGTAATCTGGAATTTCTGTGTTGCCTATGTATTTTTTGACTACTTTAATAAAACTATTAAAACTCTTCGTTCGGTTTTTTAAAAGTTGCATCTACATACAATCGTTTTTTTAAGAGAATCTGATTTGGCCAAAAAATATTTGGGCCCAAAAAAGTCAAAATTATGTGTAAAACTTTCTAAAAAAGAATAGTCATTCAAATCAAATAATCTGATATGAGATATAAATAATATAAGTACATGCAATATAGGTTCCTAAAATGGTCATCGGAATATATCTTACAAAAATTCCCATCAGCACATGGGATTTGAAGGGAAAAATTAAAAAAGGATAAGAGATAAAATCCAAAGCAATATGAATAATAAATAAACAACTAGTCCCGAGTTAGAGTTTGACAAGATAGATAAAGATTATAATTGAGACTCAAAAGTCTCATATTATATTCTTTCTATTCATGACTCTGGTTTCATAAACATAGAGCCAGGAACCATGTCCTGAAGCAGCCCATAGTCAGGAAACTGAAGCTGCTGCTGAAGTTGAGTTAGATTTTGCTGATGAAACATAGAGCCACCGCCACCACCGTATAAATGAGGCATCTGAGCTAGCAGTTCTTGAGGAAAGCCGCCGGGCTGTCCGGCTAGTGCTGTAGGGTTTAACATAGACATAGTTGGAGGTAACATTCCGGCTATATTTCCTCTAAGAGTTGAAGGGACATGATGATTGTGAGTTCCTTCATAGGTTGTAATGACAATGGATGGATCTTGAAATGACCTTTCTACCCTCTTCTTCACCTGGCACTTTTGCGTTGTGCATCTATAATAGCTCCTGAAATTATAACATAAATCTTTGTTGAAAACATTGGACATTCCAAAACAAAACCAACAAATTGGATGGTACTTGTCATGCAATACACATTTAAGAAGTTAATGTTTTTCTTTTTTTTAACAGGATCTTCTGTAACACTCCTTATAACATTCGTAATTATATAGTATTGCGAATGTTTAGGATATGTTTTTCCAAGTTTAGAAGTTGATATTGTTTTAGTTTATGATACATGAAAGGAAGTTTCCCTAATCCGAGCGTTACTAAAAGTGCTGCAAATAGTGTTATAGAAGATTTGAACAAGTGCAAAATTTTATTATTCTTGAATGCGATGAACCCAGATTTTGTGGGTTTCTAGAGTGGAAAATGCCAATGAAAACACAAAATAAATTATTGATTAATTTCAAATTATGGCAGAGATTAATTTTGGTGACTTAGACTAATAAAATTACCTTGGATATGGGCTGTTCTTGACCGCTTTCTGTCCATATTTTCTCCATCTATATCCATCTTCTAGATGATCAACCTCACTCTTGGTCATGAAAGCAAACCGTGGTTGTTTTTCCTTCTTCTCTACTTTCTTCTTTGACTTGTTCCTGTTCATACATAAACTTACAAACATCAAGATTTCACCCAAATTGGTAAATCATTCCAAGACCTATTCTAAACCCTAAGATTTAATTTTGGGGGGAATGCTTTTGTGGTTTTTTTATATAAATAAGTAAAGGAGAATTAATAATAAGCTTGTTAGGGTTTCAACTGATCTTGAATATTCCTTGTACAAGAGGGAAGAAGATACTCGGTCATATGCTAATTATTAAGTGTCTAATTCGTAATTTACAAAATCAAAATTTTAATCTCGAAACCTTCATAAAAGAATTAAACTCTGTCTGACTATTGAAAACAAAAGTAATCGAGTGCAGATAATAGTTTAACAATCGAGCAGTGCCTCGTAATTAAAAAACTTACTCTTTTTTTAGGCTTCCTTCTTCATCTTCATTTGTTTCCTTAATCTGCATCTTATCCTTCTTACCCTTATTCGAATCTTCGTCACCAACAGCCTCAGTCGACGAAGAAGAAATCGACGAATTAGGCGTAACCGGAGTTTCACTACCACCACCACAGCCAGCTAGATGATCCATAGCCACCTTTTGTTCATCTTTGACCTGATGATGATGAGGAAAAGCCTGATCAGGTGACAATCCGAAAGATCGAGTGAACGCGGTTTCATGATCGGACGATCCTTGTAATAAACAATCACTAAAACTCATGAAAGAAGGAGGATCAAGCATGTATGAGCTATGTATAACTGAGGAAGAATCATGATGAGTAGCCATGGATGAAGCATATGTATATGCAAATGAAGAAGCATCTTGAAATGGTTGGTGATAGTATAAATCTCTTAGATCTTGATCAGCCATGGAGGACTAGTTATTCTTGAAGAAGAATTAGGAGGAGAAAGAGGAAGAAGAGGGATTGACGAGGAACTTTGGTTTGATGAGAGTCTTTATTTATTTAAAGCTTTGACAAGAAGATTTTGATGAGGTCTATAGAGAGCGAAAAAATTCATGTGTTATTGTTATGTGTCATGTTTCCTATTCTACGGATAGACGTTTGACACACTTTCACTTTAATTTTACGGATTTTATTATTTTTTTTATATAGTATTTTTTTTAATTAAAAAATTAACAAATATTAAATTTTTTTTCTAATATTTTATTAGTGACAATAAAGAATGTGAGACCAAACGGGTATTAAAGATTTCTAGCCGGTCTAGAGAGAAGTAGGAAGTTTGAAAGAGAATTGATTGGTCCCATTTTTTTTTGTAAAGAAGGTTTGACAAAGCTGAGTTCACTAAGGGTGGCGTCATTGTCACTCTCTTAGGTTGTTTTCACAACATTTTCCTTCTAATTTCCTTTTGCTTCGTAACGTTTATCTTATAATCTACTTTTCGGAGAAAATGAAGTGTATTTTGTGTAATAATTTTGTGATTTTACTATATATAGTAATTACATGTAATATACTAATCACTTCTAAAGAATATTGAAAAGTATTAAGTATAACAATGGCGAGGGATGAAGACATAAGTTTGGTGTTGATGGGGCGAAACTGCAACAGTATGTAGAACTAGAGAGCTCAAGTGATAAAACGGAAAAAAAATTCTTTGGGGCAATAAAAACGACAAAAAAAAAATTCTTGGAGGGCAAAACTAATAAATTTTTTCAAAATACATATAAAATTTCGATAAATAGCGCCCCGTCTATGCCCCTGACAATGGGTCCATTTTGAAAAGTGAACAACATTTCAAGAGTATTCTTATTCACTGATTTATCTTTTCCGTAGGAGAAAATCATAAACCCAATGGTTCTCCTTTTTTATTGCTTACAATAATTAGACAAATTGGATTTTATTTTGCTAGAAAATTTGAGCATTATATCTAGGTACGACTTTATGATTTCATTCCAAAAGAGAACTTTATAATTTCTCCCACGAGACACACAAATGAATATTATGCCAATACTCGAGGAATCCTACATGGGGTTTAGCTCGATTTAGTCTAAAGCCAAATTCGAACTTTTTACATGTAAAACTAACGTATTTTTTCACAAATATATTATTTATTTATTTATTTTGTATTTTAAAAGTGAAATTAAGTTAGATTTAATCCACTTGCACTCTTACTTTACGAATAATAACTATGACTCAAACTAAATGCATGGGCGAACCTCCCCCTCAATTTTTTTTAAAAATACTACTATTTATTTAAATTTTATGTGTATTTTGAAAAAAATTATCAGTTTCGCCCTCCAAGAATTTTTTTTTTTGCTTTTTTTATTGCCCCCAAAATTTTTATCAGTTTTGCCCCCTAACACTAAATTTCTGGCTTCGTCCCTGACTAAATGGGAATGTTGCACAATAAAAAAAACATCTCTGAGTGTTTAAAAAAAATATTACTTTTTTTATAAGGAAATAATCGAACTGAGGTGTATGCTTAAATTGAATGTCTTAGATTGAACGTAATATAATTTGTAGTATATATATGTGAACGAGGATAAAGAAAGAGCAAAAGTCAACGATGACTGTTAGGGAGGTAGCAGTAATAGGGCAGTCCAGTCAATATCAAGGACAAGGTCACCTTTGAGCCTTTGCCTTTTATTATCTTTCCCAAGTTTCAAACTTTTGCAATCTAAACGGCTGTGTATTTTGGGCAGCCTCTTGGGGATCAACTAACACGTGTCCCCACTTACCACCGGCATTTGACCATAGCCGACACATCATCTAGGCACGTGGGAGTTCCTCGCTGGTGCTCTCCCTTCTTGTCCAAATTCTTGCAAAATATGTACGCTGTTTGTATACGTAAAATAACTTTTAATTATCAAATAAATTTATTTTTTCAGATAAATACAACCTCTACATACATAATACTATTATTCGTAATTGTATAAAAGAGCAAACATTCACAACTAGTGACGGATTCAAAAATATAATTTATTATGGTCATTTGATATACACAACAATTTACTGGGATCATTTATACATTTATTATCTAAATGAATATTTTTTTTTTTACCCAATGATAGGTGACTAAATCCGTCACTGCTCACAACCATAGAATAAAAAAAACAATGGCTGAACTATATGCAAAAATACACATATTCAACATTAGATCGGGATTGGTTCTTATCTTGATAATCGGTAGCCAAACGTCATTTATTTTCTTAGTCAAGTGATTTCCTCGTGCTATGTTTTATAATGAGTTTTTCTCATAATTGGAAGTGAATATTGTAGTATAGTATTAGTTTTTGGGAGGAAATGCATTTCTCATTTCTTTCTGTAATGAATTTTCTCATGGAAAGGCAATTCACATTTCAAATTGTCAAACTAAACGCTAGAATAATAAGAGAATTGAGAAAAGTTATTTTTTCATTTTAGCGTACCAAACAAATTTTAAATTACTTTAAAAAATTATGGGAAATTGGCGAAATAAGTACTCAAACAATATGTGTTTGGCGATAATGGTCCCCGTTTTATTTTTTGTTTTGTTTTTAGGAACATAAACAATTTGCGTTTGGCTAAAATGGTCCTTCCGTCCATCCCAGTTACGGTAAAAATTAATTTTTTTTTTTAAAAACCCTTTTTAGGAACCGGGGCTAATTTGGGAATTTCACCCTAAAAAATAGAACCACCACTACCACTACCAAACCTCCACCACCACCCGTTGCCACCACCACCACCACTACCAAACCTCCATCTCCACCATCTCCTTCTTTCAAGTAAAATCACCTTCTCCACCTCCCACCAAACCCCCATCTCCTTCTTCCAAGTAGAACCACCATCTCCACCCTCCAAACCTTCATCTCTATCCACCAAACATCATCCACCCCTCCTCCTCCACTTCAAGTAAAAGGAATTAACTGTGATGGCGAACACCAAGCAAATGAACCATCCCCAAAGTAAGCCACGAGAAGACGGCCCCTACCCTTCTTTTTATACTTAACTGCAGATTCGGAAGCATCAGAAGGATCATAAATTTGACCGAGGCCACTGGGGGATGACTCTTAATTTTACCCCCAAACAAGATCCCCACGAGTATCCATGGTCTCCTTCCATGTATTCACCACCATCACTCCCTCCCTCGTCCTCCATCCATTTCCATGGTATCTTCATTCTCATCATTATTTAAATCCTCCAGTTCCCTCGTTTCCCGCTCTCGAGGCCATCGCCGATTTGGGCCTCCCCACTTACTTCCCACGGGCCTCTCCTATTTTCACTACCGATTCCTCCCTATTTACATTCCCTTTCGTCTCGATTACTAGTTTCATTTTCAGTGCGAGAGGTTTCATTAACAGCATCAGATACGGTTTTGAGCGTGGAATTATCGTCATTCATTGTCATTTCCGGAACTATATTGAAATTTCGAAGTTCACAGCTGTAAATGAAAAGCCAAAAAAAAAAAAAGTCAGTTAAAATACTACCTAGGGTTTCGAATTCACGCACTCACACACACACAAATAAAGCATAGAAAACATATATAAAATGAAATCCAACAGAAAAATTCCCGTATGAAACTCTTGTAAGAAAACAAAAAGATGTTTAACGTTTGAATAATAAGTTATTCAAAAAATAAAAATAAAAATCCCAAATACCTAATGAATTTGAAGCAGAGAATGTCCGGGTTCTTGGCGATTTTCCTCTGCAAGTTTAAGGGAATTGAGAAAATTACAGAAAACGAAGAAAAAATGAGCAAGAATTGAAGAGGTGCCGATACAGAATTAATCAGCTCTGAGTACACTCAATGGTATAAAGAACATTTTTACTACTGTACTTTTATACAGCTGTAATTTTTTTTAGGAGGAGTTGTTTTCTTTTTTTCTCAGGCGGTGGCCGGTAACAAGCTTTACGTTTTCTTATCACTAGTATTCGCGCGCGGCGGTAGCGGAGGAGGTGATTTTGTGTACAGAATCGGAATTCAAGAGATTTTTTTAGAGGAATTTTGGACGGTGGACAGAGGAGGGTAAGATGGGGAAGGAAGAGTTGCAGTGGATAGACTGGAGATAAAGGGGTAATACAAGGAATTGGTGGTGGAAGGGTGGTGGTGCGTCTGGCGGGGGAAGGGTGGTGGAAAGGGAAGGAGAAAGAAGAGAATGAGATGAAGGGAGGGAGGATGAAGATGGGGACCATTATCACCAATCGCATATTGTTTGAGTACTTATTTCGCCAATTTCCCAAAAAATAAAATGCAGTTTTTCCCAAAAATACCCTTTAATTTTGCTATTTTTCATTTATTTTTTTGGGTTGACTAACGAGTTGACATTAACTCGGGATGGACTGAAGGACCATTTTAGCCAAACGCAAATTGTTTATGTTCCTAAAAACAAAAAAAAATAAAACGGGGACCATTATCGCCAAACGCATATTGTTTGAGTACTTATTTCGCCAATTTCCCAAAAATTATTCATGGTGATTTATTATGTAATGTAAATAATGTGATATAAAATGATTAATTCAATATATGATACATAATCTTTTTTATAAGTATTTAGAGAATGTTTGATATGCTATAATTGAATAAAATAGAATAATATTTCCAACTTCTCTTTTCATTCCGGTGTTTGGTTGGCTAAGTTGAAGTTGCAAATACCTTTCCACATGAATGCTCATTCTAGAAAGAAGTGGGAAAGGTCATTCTACACCGAAACATATGGAATAACCTTTTCAGGAGAAGTTGAAATCGTTAATAAATAATAAGTGACTATTATATCTTTTATATAGGTAAATATAATGTTTTAATTACAATGCAACGTATTCGTATTTCGTCATAAAAAAATTATTTATCTTGGTAAAATTATATATATATATAATTTTATATATATGACATATAATGTTAATGCTACTCAAGTAGAATTTTTGTGAATGATATATTTAATTAGGGTGTGTCGTCATTATATACTTGTTAGGGCATTTAGGTAATATTATGTTTAATTTCTTTCTATTCCAACATTGAAAAATAGATTCACCAAACATAGAAAATGATTCAACGTTCAATGATGTCTTTGTCTTGCTAAACACTGGATTGGAAAGAAGATTTCGAGCTCATTTCGAGTGGAAAGTGATTCTGATCTGGAAAGAGATTTTATTACATTCCATTCTAACGTACTAAACACGAGGACAAATATGTAAATCAAAATTTAAAATATATCATCTGAATCGAAGTTCTTTTTTATAGAATTAATATATAAAGAGTTAGATTAACGGGCTTGTAGATGCATTTTCAAATTTCAAATTTATCAAAATTTGACTTTATTTTTTATTTATTATTATAGATAACAATTTGACTCAAAAGTTAAAAAGAACAAATTAAGAAGCATTTGGTCTTTGATGTTTTCATTCTTTACTTGCAACTGCCTAGCATTGATCACCATATTTGACTGGCCTTTTGTAATCTTCTGCCGTGCTTCCCGTGTGTGTGTGTATATATATATATATATATATATTGTGAAATTCTTGATCCAATGTGAAATCAATTCCATAATAGCCACGCATGATTAAACTTATCTTCTCAAAATAAAATGTCAAATTGAGTTAATCGGTTGCCTTCACCATAGTGCATTTAGAAGGGTGTAAATAATGACTCATTTGCTATAAATTAGGATCTTATATTGTATTTACTGTGAAAATTCACGATAAGAAATAATGACTCTTTTGAGTTAACTGGTGGATAAGAAAGTTCCATACTCGTCTAATTAAGAAAAAAAATCACTTTTAAAAGCTAATTTATTTTGTGATTTAGTTAAGATTGATTTGTATCTCCTACTAGACATATAGGACTTTAGACTCATGAAATATACTATTGTACTCTCAAACTAATACCCTAAAAAATAACTAAATTGATTAAAATTATTAAGTCTGAACATGGGGAAGATAAGTTTCGATAAAATTTAACACATATTGAGATAGAAATTTATTGAAAAGTTTTTATTACTTTTATGCATTATAAATTTAAGATGTTAAACACATTCTAAAATACACTCTTTACAAAATAGATGATAAAAAAATATTAAAAAGTTGTTTTTTAAAAGTAAATTAAAAGTTGTTATGCTTGAAAGTCTTTTGGCTAAAATCAAGTGTAGTATTTGTTTTACACATTTAATATCTGATATTAATTAGTCCATTGAATCACATGATATTAACACTATTTTTTAAGGGAGAATTCTAATAGATATCTTGCTAATCGGGCTTTTGCGAGTTGCTTTGGCGTTGTCAGAGACGGATCCAGAATTTACTGAGAGTTGGGGGCACTCTTCTAGGTACGGGGTCAGGAAATAAACTAAAATTTTACTATAAAAAATTCGGCATTTTTTAAAATGTTGATAGAGTGAGGGAGCTTCTAAAATAACAATTTTGAAAGACGACCAATTATGCTAAAATACATTCTAATTCTTAAAAAGTCAATAATTAATTTATATATATATATATATATATATATATATATATATATATATATATATATATATATATATATATATATATATATATATAATCCAAAACACGCTAGAATTGCGGCAGATTTGTCAGCACAAATAATAATTTTATTTTCTGTTGAATTATGCTATGTAAGGCAATAGACCTATATGTATAATTTTGACCTTTTCACGTCTAAAAATTGGAGACAGATTAAATAAATGCACCCAAGTTAGGCAAATGTCTAAATATTTACTATTAAAATTTGGACCATGTCATGACCGGATCGAATCTTTTTCGTGTAACAAAGATGAAGGTTTGACTTTTTGTGTACTACTTAGTAGGCTCCCGGCTCCTATGCGGGACACTTTTGGTTCCGTAAGGTGCGGGACACGCTTCCAGCCGTCGAATGAAATTTTTTAACGGTTCAGATCTGGAGAGAGAAAAGTTTTTTTTTAAGTCAGCCGCAACTTTTTTCTCTCAAGATCTGGACCTTTCAAAATCCCATCCGATGGCTGGAATTGTTCCGCACGTGCGGAACTTTGACTATTCCGCATAGGAGTCGGACTGACTTAGTAGCAGCCTCAGACATTCCAATCTGCAATAATCCTCGAAATGGTTGACAACATATTTATCGGAATAATTTATATATAGTAATATTCACTTAATAAATTTGTCAGTGAATTTAATTTAGTAGTTAGGTGTTTCAACCAAATGGGATTGAACCAAAAGAAATGTATTTATCAGATTACATATTTACTCTCAAAATAGATCGGTCAATACCCTACTCTAAGTCACTCAAACCTTTAGAAAATCAATATTATAAGTTCTTTAATGGATAAAAGGTTAGATCAAGTTAAATTTCAATGTGATTACTTCAACTAATAGGAAACTTAACCGCTGTAAATATTTCTTTTGTCATAATTTTTTCTTTTTTAATGTTTAAAAGTCTATGTTTCATTGAATCCCTTTGTGTGTTTTTTTGCGAAAATTAAATCCCTTTGTGAATTGTGACTATCCCAACAGTTATAGAACTCAAGGTCCACATGGATCTGATCCATATTAGAAATTTCCATAATTCTAAGTGATATAATTTGTTTGGGTAACCCAACTTTGTCCGCACACTCATATAAATACATCAATATATCAAGCTCTAACTAGGGGTGTCAAAGGGTTCGGGCCGGTCCGAACCCGACTCACATAATTCGAAAAAATGTGAGCGTGAATTGAGTTGAGCGTGTGCTCAATATTCAAGCTCAAAATTTATATTAGTTGAGCGTGAGCTTGACCGCTCAGCCCAAAAAAAACTAGAACCCGTATAAGAATAATATAATTAAAATATTATATATATATATTAAAAAGAAGAACACCTATAAAATTCATTTCTTTTGTATTAGTCTATATAAGGATTTTTGTCTACGTTGTATGTTGAATTTTTAACCTTTGATCTTGCAATGTATTTATCTTTTGTTATCTTTTTATTAGTTTATTTTGCTTCAACAATTAAGTATCATTGTATTATTATTATGTATATTTGTATTTTTATCGGAATTTAGTTTCAATGCTCATTGTATTATATTTTTCTTGCTATAGGATTTATGTTTTTTTTGCTAATATAAATTTAGTTTGCAAGGCTCGTGAGTTTAGCTCGAACACACATTAAAATGTGAGATGAGTGTGAGCTCAATGTGAGAGCTTTTCCGGACTGAGCGTGAGCTGAGCTTTTCAATTTTTATGTGAGATGAACGTGAGCTAAGCCAAGCTCGCCTCACATAACTCGATTGATACCCCTAGCTCTAACCCAACATGATGGAGTTAGGGTTCGGAATGGTTTCCGACCCGGTCTGAGATTAGAGCCTGCCACCCGAGCGGTATGGATATTCAGCTCGGAAGGCAATTTGTCGGGGACGAGACACTCTGAACAGTTGGGGCGGTTTAGGTCTAGTACCTAGGGTTTCTAAAGGAATTTACTAGATCCTCGGAGAGTCTAACGGGATAAGTATGATAAGGAATGAATTAAGATCTTGAACAGAGACGAAGTTAGAAATTGTATGTTGGGGGCGATAAATTACAATAGTATGTCGAACTATATATAAAACGGTAAAAATTGGAGGGCAAACTTGATCAAATATTCCGAACTACATATAAAATTACTATATCTATTAGTATTTTTAAAAAATCTCAAGGGCGACTGCCACCATTGCCCCTCTTAGAATCGTCCTTGATCTTGAAAGATCTAGGTTACCAAATCCTACAAAGAATCATCCCTTAGTATTCTTAATTCGATTACAGACTTGAGCATCGGAACAGATTTAGGAGAGATAACCCCACATTTTTCTCTTTTACATGTGATCATATTCGGGTTCTAAAATCTATCACAACACATAAAACACATAAATAATTAAAATTCTACATTTTCAGTAAAATTCAAACTCACGATGTTCAACACTTCAGTTGGAAGTCAGATTCTTTAACCATTCAACCACATTGCTTGTGATGCTTAATATTAGTACAAGTTAACCATTCAAAAATATATAAGTAGCTATATAATATGAACTCAAAGCAATTTTAAGTGAATGTACAGGAGAAGAACTCTCAAGTCAAAACTCAAAAGCAACAGAGACTAGAAAGCAAAATTACACATTATCTTTCCTAACTAGTCCTTATACTACTAGTTGCATTATTAATTACATAGGGATTAGTGTCCAAAACCCTTTAAAGCATTTTTCTTGATCAAACTCACTTTATACCATCTCTATTTGAGACCTTAATTTTGTCTTTATGTTAAAACTCTTCTGTCCAAAAACCAAAAGGGTGCTTTTACACAAATTCGAAACAATAATTCATAAACCGAAATAGAAATTGATAATACAACATCGATACTCTTAATCCCAAGTAATTTGGGTCGGCTATATGAATCGAAATAAATTTTTTGTGGGATCGTTAGCATCAATACATTCCCTCCATTTCCTTCTATCAAATACGACACTCTCATGCAAGTCTAACAAATACATATATTTCTTATAATAACTCTGTCAGTGAGTGTTGTGAGATTAGTTCGTGATACTTATTGTCGGTCCTACCTGTGAGTGACATGGACTATAGTTTTAATTACTGTCAATCTCAAGTTCGGATAAAGGAGGAGAGTTGCGGTAATATTCGTGACGACCAGCGTAAAACTTAGTCACATCTCATAATATGAATAGAAATAACTAATATCTGAAAAATTATTCTTATTCTTCTTCAAACTTATCTTTTTGTAGGTTTCTCTTTAGACAAATTCATGTTTTGCACGCAATTGCTGCTGCAGTTTGTATAGTACGTAGTACTGTAGCTATGGAAATTCAAAGAAATAGACATTTTGATTCCAAACAAAAAGCACAAATATAACGCATATGTTGAATGCCTTTCTGGTTATACATTTTCACGACATTGCATTATTATGCAGGACGGCCAAAAGGAGTTCCAAGTGCTCGACAGCACACAGTGTCTAAAAAATATTGGACCAAATTATATATATATATATATATATATATATATATATATATATATATATATATATATATATATATATATATATTAAAAAAAACTATGTATTTTTTTTTAATTTGGACATCCATAGCTCAATAGTCAATATGTTGATTTATAGTATTTTTTTTAAGTTTATAGGGTCTTATTAAGTTTAGTACAAATCCCTCCAAAATGATTGAGACGACCATGTTATTATGAATGTAAAAAGGATCGAATGGTACAGAAGAATCCCAGATGTTAAACATTTTTCCGTAAACAAAACCTATTTGGTGAGATTGGAGAGAGACTAGCTAGATGACATTTTTGTTTTCAGTTTTTAAAAGAAAAATTGGATCTTAAACCCAAAAATCTTGCATTAGATTCAGAAACGGAATGCTATCTAAATACACTCTAAATATATATTTTCTGTCATTTTAACTAATGTTCCTTGCAACATTCTGATTTTGTGGTACGGATATTCTATGATACTCTATGTAACACTCAAATTACAAAAACTTTCATTCAGATATCCTAGACTAAATAAGATTAACTGTAAATGTGAACAAGAGTATAATTAGGAATGTTTAAAGAATCCATTGTGCTAATTTTGTGTGAAAGAAAATATACACCAGCACAAACTAAATAAGCGCATAAATTGAGCTACTTCCATTAAATGGACAAAAGGAAGGGGGAAAAAAAACTGTTTTAGTGTAATCAGAAAGAAAAAGTACATAAATCCTTAACCCTTTTTTTGATTAATTTTTTATTTATAAACCTTTAACCTTTTTTTTTTTTTTGAAGCCCGATTGGGCGGTTGCCCCATATAAAGAGAGAAAACTGCCTCAAACGAGGAGAAGATAGCCTTATAAAAGGAGATTAAAGCTTGCCGCACGCAGACAGAGGGTATCGAACCCAAGACTCTAGGTCACCTTAGATTAAACCTTTAACCTTAGTCATTAGAAAGACCGAGAATTCTGTAATATGTTTAATCAAATCTCCTACAAGTTGAAGTTTAATAAAGTTGGTCAAATATTGTTTTTCATGCTGTACGGTTAACTATTTGCAAGTCAACTAAAACAGCAATTAAGTTGCGTGATAAGATAGCTACATTAGAAAGATTCAAAATAATGATTATTTATATTTAATATTTTTTGAAATGAAAATAATTTAATATTTTTTAAATAATATTTTTACTGATAATAATTGGTTCATTAACCCTAGTACATGACATGACAGAATTCCTACTTCTTTCAAGTTTAGTTGCAAATAATAACAAAATTAGGCATCAGTTTGCCAATCAGCAAACAGCTTTGCTAATTTACTAAACAAGAAGATATATATATATATATATATCATACATCAGAAGGTCACATAAGAGGTAAAAAAGACATCCACCCAACTTTGTTATCTTACCAAACATATACCCACAATAATTTTGATTTTATACAAAATATATTTCTTAAATCAATTTTCACAAATATATTATATGTATTTTAGTAAAACAAGTAACATTTCACAACTTAGATAAGAGTTAGAATTCAGTTAAAAATCATAGAAAGAGATTTTTTTTTTTTAAATTATTTTTTTATCTATTAGGAAAAAAACCTATTTATTACAAAAAAAAATATATGGGGATTCAAGAAGTGGAAATAGATTCTAACTCATTACTTCTGTGCCACTATGCCTCTATCTGACTATGCAAAACTTTTGAATTATTAACAAATAAAATCAAATAATATTGAAAGAGGTTGTTAACAAATAAAATCAGATAATATCTTACTCAAAAGCTTCTGAATTATTGTATTCACATGTTAAAAACATGCAATTATTTGGTTACTGCAAAAACAAGTTCGATGGACTTGGCAGATTAAAGTCATTTTCGCGTGTAAAAGAATCAAGATACACCAGCATAGTTAAAGGAAAACTCAAAAGCTAGGAGCTCCACCTCATTCATAAAACTACAAAATAATACACATGTGACCAAAGTTAGTGTGTGATGCATATATTATCTAGAAGGATGAACATTATCCTTATTATGTGGTAATGCATGTATATATGAATATGAGAATAAAAAGAAGTATTAATGAAATTTCAGTGGTTTTTTTGAGAAGGGCTGATAAATGAAGATCATGATCATTTATTTTTTTATTATATTTTTTAGAAAAATCCCCTATCCACAAGATGATCAATAGTGGTTCACGACTTCCCCTCTAATATGACTCGAATTCCCGATCTATCGATTGAACATGAAATGTCTTACCACTTGAACTGCGCTTCGTAGTTATCGCGATCATTTATTATATAGGAACATTAGGCAAGTACTATTAGGGTTGGCATTTTCCCACCAAACCCGGAACCCGGCCGGTTGAGCCCGGTAGGCCATATAATAGCAATTTGGATCTTTTGTCTCAATTTATGTCACATTTCATATCCTATTATCAATAAATGTCATGTCTTATTTTTTTAAAACAACAACAAAACCTTAATCCCAAGTAATTAGGGTTAGCTACATGAATCAATATAAAATTTCAATATGCTCGTTCGCATGAATATATTCCCTCCACTTCCTTCTGTCAAACATCATACCCTCATCCAAGTCTAACAAATCCATATTATTCTTGATGACTTCGGTCCAATATGTGACTAAATTTTGCGATGGTTGTCACGACCCTTACCGCAACCCTCCTACTTTATCCGGGCTTGGGATCGGCAGTAAGTATCGCAAACTAGAGTCCACGACACTTACAGGCGGGAACCGACAGTAAGTATCACGAACTAAAGTTCATAACACTCACTAGCGGAGTTTTTTTTTTTTTTAAAAAAAAAAAACTATAATCCAAGAAAAATGATAGATACGGATGAAAGTTAGACAGTTAACAGCAACTTACAAATATGATAGATGATGAAATAGGAAAATGAGAAATCAGCTTATTTAGTCCCCAAAAAAATTTCGTTTAGCCTGTATAGTTTTTAATGTTTAATTTCATCCTATTTAGTCTCCCAAAAATTTTCATTTTTCCCGTATAATCCCCAATGTTTACATTCAATCTGTAAAGTCTTTTATCTATTTACGGGCTGCATATAAATGTTCCACCACCTATTCTGCGGCGGAATCAGAGCAGTTCCAAATTCATGTTATCTACGTGCTTAATGAGCGGGAATAATGATCAGTTTTAATCTATAAAATTTATAAAATATAAAAAATCAAGTATAAAAATTGTTATAAAAAGAAAACTCCAAATTCTATTACCCTATCATGATTTGTGTATAACCTCGTCTTAACAAACGACTAATGTCTTACAAAAAAACGTGATTTGTGAGACGAAGCTATTAATGTTATCAGTATACTACCAATCCATTGGACGGTTGCTTAAAGAGGAGAAGTTTTTAAAAGGGTGGCAAAAGAATTTAAAAAATAAGCATGAGATTGTTGACCTCAGTTGTGTCCATTATGTGTGACATAAAAAGCATTGACATAGAAGAGGGCAGGTTATTTGTTAGGTGTATTTCTCAAAAAAAGAATCTTTCAGATGTTGACACATTTATATGATAGGCAAATTGGCTTTGGACACCAATATATAGTCTTATAAAAGTATTAAAAAGTTGCTATCTAAAGTTTCATAATTTTGCTAAGATGCTTGAAAGGATTTTGTCATTAAGTCAGATCAAAGAACCTGTTTTAAAGGCCTTCGTCATTACTTAAATTTGCAGCAAAAACAGTAGGCCAGTGGTTATTAGTCAAGCCATATTCTAAATAGCATAATTCAGCTTTGGAATTCTATATGTTCTTTAAAAATAATGTTCAACCCCAACCCTAAGAGACCCTATGATTTTGTCCTTACGTAGTCTGGTAGAAGATGTTAATATCATGGCCATTGTTATTTCCCCCATGGGATTCGCTTTTCCCATCTGATGTAGGTGTGCTTGGATAAGGTTTGGTTTGGATTTGGGTTTGGTTTGGTCTCACTTTTGGCGGGAAATGCTCAAAATTTGGCCTTTAAAATAGGCAGGGAAATTCAAATTAAAATTTTTTTTTCAAATAATCGTCCAATTTCAAAATTTGACCTCAAAAATTTGGAATTTGAACATTTTCCAACAATTTTAGAGGCCAAAATTTGGAATTGAACGATTATTTGAAGAAAAAAATTTGAATTTGAATTGCTCCCGCCTATTTTAGATGCCAAATTTTGAGCATTTCCCGCCAAAAGTGAGACCAAACCAAATCCAAACCCAAACCAAACCTTGTCAATCCCAGACTCAATCCAAAGCTGGTTTGGGTCTGAGTTTGAAACCAAAACCCAAACCAATCTCAAGCCAAACCCAATCCAAGTAGAATTAATATATCTGCGATCTCTTACGATTGCCTTATTTATTAATCACATTGCACCCCAAGCGGGTTTCAAAAAAAAATTAGAAGATGTTAATAGCGGAATATATTTTGTTGGGACTCATCACAAGTTACCATTAATCATCTTCACACAAGAGGTCCAGATCCTACCACCTATCCTGCCAAAGGAGGCAAGGCTACTACTACAACATTTGTAGACAGGTTTTTCATTGAGTTGTGCCCCCAAAAAAAAGAAAAAGAGAGGGGCACAAAACCAGAACGTTCTGAAAGGTCATCAGTGACGGATCTAGGATTTAGGGAGGACGAAACCAGAAAATAAACTAAATTTTTTCTATATAAAATTCGACGTTTCTGAAAAAGTTGGAGCGGCGGCGCTACGGTTTTGGAAGGAGAATGCCCATGCGATATTTTAAAAAAATCACATTTTCTATAAGATTTTTTTCAATAAATTATTTTTATTTTTTAGTAGAAACCTTAAATTATAATATTTCTATCAATGAATTACTTTTCTATGACGGTTTTGAAAAATTAACAAACACGATGATTTTAGACTAAAACTAAAAGGGGATGGAATGAAGTGAATGGACAAAAATACATATAACTCTGTTGAAAATTAGTTAGTAAATACATATATTTTTGAACGGATTTCTCAAAAAAAATGTCATAATATGTGTGAGACAAATAAAATTTTAGAAGAAAAGAAATCAAAAAGATTTCAAATAAAGAGAAAATTATAAAGAAAGCGATTGGACTCACACGACAATCAAAAGAATTACGTCACCACGTCATTGACTTTTGCGTTTCATATTGTTTGAGTATGGGGTCACCAAATTTTATAGCAGAGTCAATAATTTAATAATATAGATCTAATCATTATATAAGTATATAATTAGAAGTAAAAAAAAATAAAAATCAGCGGGGTTACATGGTTAGCTGCATCCGTCCCTGAAGGTCACACATTACATTAGTGCTCAAATATAGGGTACTTTGTATAGGGTGAAAATCCTCTGTCCCCATTCCTATCCCTAATCCTGTTCCGTTTAGTTGTAAGTTGTTAGGGGTTTTTTTTTTTAAATATTTATCATGTTCCTTTAAATTAGGAAAAAAATGTATGTGTTCTTCTTTCAAAGCATCCCCTAGACCTAGAGTCT
This sequence comes from Vinca minor, assembly GCA_026122235.1. NCBI lineage: Eukaryota > Viridiplantae > Streptophyta > Magnoliopsida > Gentianales > Apocynaceae > Vinca > Vinca minor. The sequence goes on along the minus strand of JAOCZM010000278.1, from coordinate 1,832,247 downwards.
ACATAATATGTTGTTGGTCTGGAGGAAGAATGCGTTGCACGTTCTTTTTTTTTCTCTTTTGTCATTTCCGTGAACGTTATTTTTCCCTTTGGTTTCTTTTTCGAGTTAAATAAAACTTAGAGTTAATAGCTATTTATACCACTAAACTATTTATAAATTTCTCTTTATAGTACTAAACTATTTTTTTTATCTAAATATGTCACTCAACTATTTACGTTTATCAAAAAATATACAACCACCCAATTTTTGGGTGTTTTCCGGCCAGCGATGTCACGTGAGTTGCTTCAGAACATGAACAAAGGCGAAAAGGAAAAGAAATATTGGAAACGTCGGGCTATAACTGCTTAATTTGACAGACATGTTTGCCCTTGCAATAACAAATTAAGCACTTATCGCCCGACGTTTCCAATATTTCTTTTCCTTTTCGTCGTTGTTCATGTTTCGAAGCAACTCACGTGACATCGCTGGCCAGGAAAACACCCAAAAAATGGGTGGTTGTATATTTTTTGATAAACGTAAATAGTTGAGTGACATATTTAGATAAAAAAAATAGTTTAGTACTATAAAGAGAAATTCGTAAATAGTTTAGTGTTATAAATAGTTATTAACTCATAAAACTTATAGTAACAATTGTATGACAAATTTCTGTAACTTGAGTGGGCATGAAATTACAATAAGGTTGTCACGCCCTCTCTGTGCCCGCGGGCCCGTAACGCAACACATGTCTGACTGCACTCACGATTATCTACTTGACAACTGAATTTGTTATGCAAAAAAAAATATCTCAAGATGATTAAGGCCACCTTATATACCAGTCACATCTTTCATTTTAATTCAATATGGGAATTTTCCCGGCAAAATTGTCCATTTGGTCCTGTACATATTTCGATTTTGGGGATAAGGGACCATTCGTATTTTTTTATATTTTAAGGTCCAATACGATTTTACGTTCTGCCGTTTAAGGACTTCCGTCCAAATTTCTGTCTATTCTTCGTCAACACAGGCACGTGGTTAACACGTGATTTATTTTTCAGGGGTAATTTGGGAATTTCATTTAATAACTTAGTGGTAATGTTTAGAGTTCGATCTCCTGAGTATGATTTAGGTAATTAGGTCTAGATGATCTTCTAGATCTTTTATGTCAAAGTTTCTAATTTTATTTCTTCCTTTCTACATAAATTAGTTTTCTTAAACACTACAAATCATGAGCACATAAAATATCTAAAATTATAACTGGCATGAGTTATTATATAGTGAAAACACTGCCTGCCCAAGGTTGACGTATTCTTCAACATTATTTGTAGGGCAGTTGGAAATTAATTCTTTCTTGTTTTATTAAATTATGTAAATTCAGTGTGTTGTATATTTTATTCGAGAAATATAAATAATAAAGTAAGAAAGACTAGATCACCCAACTAACAAGAGCATCAAGAGTCAAAATTCCACATCATTCATTCTTTGAATAAATTATCTAGAGACAAATCATTTCAAAAGAGAAGAAAAAAAAATTAGGATTATCAAAATTATATCACCTAAATACTTCACGTTAAAAGCAAAAAGTAAATTTAACATAATTCTTGAAGGTAAGAGGTAATTTGTGTTTATACTAGAGATCATAACGAGTAGTTTTATCTTGGTAGAGTACTAAATTTAAAATTTACATCCAAGTCAATCAATACAGTACACGTAGGAAAGAGAATTAAACTTATATCAATTCTTTTTCCTACGTGTACTGCACTCATTGGTTTGGATATAACTTATAAACTTAGTAGCCTACCAAAATAAAATGTTATGTCATATACCATCATAATACAAATTCCAAATTCATCATTGGATCAACTATTGTATAAATATTTTGTTCAAACTTATAGTGAAAAGGAAAAAAATTGTAATGTTTCACATTCATCATTATGTGTAAAATTGTTATTTTAAAAAATGACAATGCTAAATGGATCAATTTGATCCGGATCAAGAGGGGTGTGAGATAATTTAGGAATATTTTATACCTAAAAAGAAATTATTCCCTCTAAAATGTTTCTAATTGTTAATTTCTTATTAATTGCCCATCAAAAGTCAACAACCTCAATCATAACATGCCATCTACTTCACTTGGAATGTTTGAAATAATGAAAATTATATTTATCTCCAAACAGCTATAAGGTATTTTAATTTTATATAAACACATTATATAATAAAAAAAATTAAAAAACACTATGAGCAAAGAAATAAAAACATTATTACACATCTCACTTATTGTCTTGTTTTCAAGCTAAATTAAGCTTCAAATGTGAAAGAGTTTTTGGCTCAATTGGATTCCATCATCATCATCTACCAAATACAATAATTTGACTAATTCTTACAACTAAATCATATCTTTCTACTCTTTATATTTTCTTTTTCTTTTTACTCTCTTTTTGCTAGCCGACTACAGTGCGGAACATCAATTGTTCCGCACCGTGCGAAATCATATTGGATCTTCGGATCCAACATAAGATGGATGAGATTATTTGAATCTCAATAAATATTATGAAGATGTAAATTAAATGATCCCATCCGTCAAAGTTTGGATCCAACGGTTCATAATTGTTCGCAGGGTAGCCAGATTGGTTTTCTTGGAGCATAAAAAACTAGATTCGAATAATTACTTATTATACTCCAGAAATGACCCACAACCTGATCGTTTTTTTTTAAAATAAAACCTGATAATTTATTTATTATGTTCACTTCATTACCAAATATTTATTAAAAAAATATATATTTAGTAAAAGGAGAATCAAAGATAAGGTTAATAAAGACAACCATCAACTAGCAAAATCTAATTAAATTCTGAGAGGTTGACGAGGTCATGCCGCAATGTATGCTGCTTTCCTAAGCTTTTCATTTCTATATTATTTATTCCTCCCAATTTTAAATATAAAACTTTTATTACATGTTGTAAAAATTAAAAGATTTTTATAATTAAAATACTAATATTACTCTCTTAAATATGATTTGCATACCACTAATTCTATTAAGAGAGTAATATTGATATTTTAATTTTAAAAATATTTTAATTTTTACTTTCTTAATTTTCAGAATATGGAATGAAAATCTTAAAAATATAATTGAGGTAGTACTTGCTAATGCTATTCTTTTAGAATCTTTCCCATATGACCATGGATATGGCTCAACCTTTTTTACTCAATCCTAATTAGTCTCCTTTGCTCAAAAGTCAAACTCACTGACAACATCTTTACCTCATCAAATATTCCACCACTACTATTCTATCTTGAATATAAGTTTGTTTGTCTCTTAAATTTGTGCAACGTTGATTCCTGTTTTCAAGATCTAAAAACGTTAGTATGGTATAATTCTGGTTATACTTGTATAATGTTTAAAACGTGTAAGATATTTAAAGAAATAAAAATATAAAATTGTGTTAGTATTATTTTTACAGGATCAGTTGATTGTACGATTTAACAAGCGAAGCGTTTAGTTGATAATAGTGGGGTTAGTTGAGTTTGATATGAGAAGGTCACAATAATGATGAGTGTAAACAATAGGATAGAAAAGGGACTTGAAGATTAAATTAATGTTTTAGAGTGAAGGTTGAATTAGGAGAAGATAAAGCCTTACTTTGAGAAAAGAACATGAAATGAAAGTGTTTGATAGAAGTCTTTCAAAGGGGGTGTGAGAAGACTAGTGAGTGAGTAAGTAAGACTTGACTTGGTCTAAAATATACACCACTTTTATGGGTTCATTGTCATCCCCATCATCTTATTTTTTATTTTTTTTTTCTATCTATAAAAAGATAAAAGAAAAAGGCTTTAAATTGAAAAGTTTTAATAATGCATCAAAAAAGCACAATTTGGGAAAAAAATTGAAAATCAAAGAAGAAGAGATGAAATCATAGCCTTTTGAGAGTGTGCACGAGGTAAATCCCATGACTTCTAATTTGGATGCTTGACTAAAGGATCAATCAAGTTTTGATATTGATAACAATAGCTGGTTCGTTAGTTTCGCTTTTTAAGAGAGATCAGGGGATTGATCGTCGCTCACGTATAGAGTTGTTACTTTGTTCAGCACTTTACTCTTTCGTAGATCAACTCAGTATGAATAAAGTTTAATTTGATATAACATTTCAAAGATAGGAATCAGCTAAAACACATCGTGCCCACACAAAAAAAAAAGTTTTGAGAACAAAATTTAGTCATAATTGCTTTCCTTCTCCCCACAAAATGGGGCAATAATATTTCTCCTCCTCTGGTGAGGCGTTCTCCTCCTCCTCTAGTGAGGCAATACTCTCCCCAGGCATGGGGCATGCTACAATAGACCGATCTAGGGTACTATCCGCTGTAATTCGCCCATTAGTGGCTTCAAAAAAAAAAAAAAGATATTGGAATTTGGGCACAACAAAAAAGAATGGATGGCTTGGATGAATCATCTTCTTTATACTTTTGTTAAGAGTCAACATTTTAACATGTTGAAAGACTGTAATAAGTTCAGCGACGTGAACAAATCAGACAAAAATTATGTCAAAACATGTGCAATTTGAAGTGGAGGTCAAAATTATTGACTTTATTACTAGAGTTGAATTTTTGTCCAAATTCAAGGATACATAAAGGTTTCTTACAAAATTAACTTTGCATATAGGGTACAAATAATGAGGACAAATAAGCTCAATTATTAATTCGTTTATTAAAAAAATAAAAGCTTCAATTATTTTAATTGTGACCTATTATTCTATCTCCCCAGCTCAATTTTATATGCACAGCTAAGCTAAAGTTTGAATTGAATTGCCACGTTCTTAACTTGACAGAATTTTTTATAAACATATAACAATTGTCGCTCATCTGTACTAGAGTCGTGTTCTCAATTTCAAAAAAAAGGCAGCAAGGTCGGTATCTACACCAACAAAGACTTGTTACCTTTTCAATTTCAACATCATTACTTCCTACCAAAATGTTGATTAACAATACATTCCGGAAAAAACAAGGAAAAAATTCTAAAATTTCTCCTTGTACTAACAAATGAAGATATGGTTAACAAATGAAGATATGGTAGACAAAATTAGTCCAGCAAAAAAATAAATTAAAATTCTTGTGGCTTCATCGCTATGAAAAGTCGAATTCAAAATCAACCTTTTCGATTATAACAAGGATTAGAGCTGTCAAAATGGGCATATGCCCGCAGGCATGCCCGCTCCATGAGATTAATGGACGGGTATGGGGTTATAAATTCCATACCCAATTAAATGCGGGTATTAACGGGCATACCCGTGAGGGTAACGGGCTATGAGGGTATGGGCGGGCTGCAACCGGGAATGCCCGCTTTATTTTGTTTTTTTATTAATTTTGGATAGAAATTAATAAGGCTCTTCAGTTTTCTTCAAACTACCAAGAGTCCTATATCTCCATTATCTTATTGCACGCGTTCTTACCAAATATATGAATCATCTTCTTCCTAGAAATGTACAATCTCAAATATGTGTACGCAATTGAATTCACGATTTCATTTATGAAGGTAACTAAATTATGTTTTAACTTATCATTTACCATTTATAATGTTTTAACTTACTTAGGTATGTGTTTTATTTGTGAATATGATGAGGAGGAATCAACATTATCTAAAATGGAATCAAATAATACTTCTAGTGTTCATAATCTAGATCAATATATGGAGGATATTAAAAAAATAATATATATTTTTTGTTGATTTAACTTCAGTAATATGTTTGTTAATTTTGGACCGTTAATTGTTCTTGAAATTGTGAACTTTGATTTGATTGTTTTTCAACTATTTTGTATATCGTGGAATTTGATTTGTTTGTTCTTGAATTATTTTGGATTTTTATTTATCCTCTATAGGACGGTAAACCGTAAGTGAATGAGAAAAAACTACATTTTGTTGATTTTTTCGGATTTAATCTATTTTTTTCAAAAAACAAAATTATTAATAAGGGTCACGGGCATTCGGCGGGCGGGTACGGGCATCCATTTTGATGGCCCGTTAAAAAAGCAGGCATGCCCGCCCATCCCCATTTAAAACATGCCCATGACGGGGCGGGCATACCTGTTTTGACAGTACTAACAAGGATTACCGTATATACTAATTTTTTTTCATACAAAAGATATTGTCCTTCGGTCCTGAACTGAATGTCCACTTTTATATTTAATTCAGGACGGAGGCACTATCAACAATGAACAAAGCAATTTTATGTCCTCTTTTAAACATTTTCTTGCATTTGCAAAAGAATCAATTCATCATATACAGAGTTGTCTGCACGATATCATGTAATGCCTAGCCAATGCTATACACAAAAACATTTTCCAGAATGACTAAGGCTAAAAAAAAAGGCTATATTTCTACCTTAATTTTTACTCGGGCAGTTCACGAGTAATATACAAAACTTCTGCCCCGGAACTCGCCAAGTCATTTGCTTGGTGGCGAACAATCACAAAGCTGAGTAATTTTTTCTCCAGGGACTCCAGCTCGAGAAATCAGTGATTACTTTCCATAAGATCTGCAAGAGTAATTTTTCCACAATTTCCCTTGTCTAGTCGTTCAAACTGTTTAGTGATTAGTAAGATATCTTTCTCTGTAACCTTTCCCATCTCCTTGAGCTTGTATATGACGTATTCGGACTTACTGCAAAATACCATGAAAATAAGATGCAATCAGGAAATCATAATCGCAAATATTTTGATTCCAAATTGCTACACAAGGATAAACATGTAAATAAACACGAAATATTCAAACATAAATATGTGGACAGTGAAGACTACCACAAAACATGAATCGTGATTATCAACCAAGAATCATAGCTTATGAGACGACCAATCTGTAAAGGTCAGGATACGAATTCAAACACGACCCATCATGTGGGCCAGCTTCTTTATGCGTAGTGACTGAAAAGCTCTAGAAGCAGTGTTATTAATGGCGGAGGGCTACGGCGGAGAGCTAAAAATCTGCCATAGAAAATAGCGGATGGCGTAGCGGGCATTATGGCGGCCTTAAAAAAATAAGTTTTATATATGTAAAAACACCAAAATAAACATTAGTATGGTAAAAAAATAATTTTTTTAAAGCCCCTGGCCCCCTAAATTTTTTATTAAAAAAAAGCCCAAAATATATTTAAAAAAAAAAAAAACAAACTGAGAGAAGAAAAAAAAACGAAAAAAAGCATATGCATGATAAAAAAAAAATTAATGTACCTGAAGCTAAATTTAAAAAAACCCCTAAAATTTTAATTAAAAAAAATAGCAGAGGATGAAGGGAAAGAAAAGTGAGAGAGTGGAAAAACGATAAATAGAAGAGAAATCAAAAAATAAAAGATTAAAGAAGCTAGTATTTATTTTAAAATTTGAAGTGATTTGGGCTGCTCCTTTTGAAGCCCAAGACTACTTTAGGCCCAAAGAGCAAAAACCCAACATTAAATAAGCTAAATAGCAAAAAAACCCTAACCCTATCCGCCATTCACGACATTTGACGCCATTCACGACATGGCCTCCGCCACCAAGTCGGCCGCTTTCACCGCCACAAGAATCCCGCCACGCCACAGTGATTATATGGCGCCGGCCCCCAAATCCGCCACCGCCACCCGCCATGGCCAAAATTTGATAACACTGTCTAGAAGAATACCGAACAATAACTTGACTTTAATCTCGATTCTTGATAAGCCTTAGAATAATGGAGCCATCCACAAGAACAAAGTTTAGCCATCATGTAATCCCTAATGCTAAAGCTCTTCTTCATCAAAACTTCTTGTACATCTCAATAGCAAGAACCTCGGAGAAGGTTGTATCCTGATTTCTATACCCGCTCTTTATTTTACTCATGAGATAATGAAACAAGGGCGGTAATGTGGAATTCTAGAGAACAAAGTTTCTATAAAGATAAGAACGCTCCTTATTACAAGAAACTAATAGTTGTCCTCTGCCATGTAATATTCTAAGTTGGCAATTATGAAGTCAAATGTCCATGCCACCAAAACAGATTCCACCTTAAGAACTAATATTTAGAACAGTTGGCAATAAGGAAGCCGTCCAAACAAAGGCTCAAACTATGCAGGAGTGTCTATGACCCCAAACAAAGGCTCAAACTTCAGAATCGAGCCTAAAAAGTAAAAATAAAGAAAGAAATAATTGAATTTCAACAATGTCCAAATAAATAAACAGGTAGACATTGCTGAATATGTACTAATGGATGTATAATCCATTATATTCTTGAAAAAAGGCTTGACTTTTGACACGAGAAAGGTCAATGACTTCTATTCCTCAAATTATTGTAGATAATAGGGTCAAAAATCTATGTGACCATTAAACTTTTCAGAAATCCAACTTTTTCTCTCAAGCTAAAAAGGCAAGGATGACCCTCCAACTATTAGAATGACATTTTGTCTTTCTATCCATGACTAACGGAAGTCAAACATTTAATTAATTTTGAGGTTATGTTGGTCATTTTCCTTTCGATCCTCTAGGAAAAATAAGAAAATAATTAATTTAAATTTATTTTATATATTAATTTTCTTTTATTATCCTTCTTTCTTCAATGTCCAAACCCAGAAAGTAGTGGCCACGGCCACCTCAACCACAATGAAAATATCTGATTTGTTCCCAAGTCCAAACAGACTCTTATCTTTCCTCCCACCTCTGAAGTGGAAGAAGATCAGCAATTATTGCAAGAAAATTTAAAACTTTTACCTTCTTTGAAGTTGGCGGTTCAACGAATGTGCTTAGAGATTAGGATTGTTCAAAGTTGCAGATAACAACTGTATTGTTGCAGAGATTTTTTCTTTTAAAAGGACTGGAGACGATCTTTTTGGAGCTTTTGATTTATAAAATGTGTTAATCTTTCGCTCTAGTTTATGGATCTGCAATTCAATGTCCTTTTTCATTTGGTTCTCTCAATGGTGAAGGGAGAAGAGAGAAGGTGCAGACAATGAGCGGAAGGAAATGTTCTATCTAGAGGAAGGAAAAATACTTTATGGATTTGGATAATGAAAGAAGGTCGTACCCAGTGCACAAGGATCCCGCATCAGTAAGGTTGGGGAAAGTCCCAATGTACGCAGCCTTACCCTTATTTTTTCTTGTCGAGGATGTTTCCGGGTTTCAAACCCGTAACCTAGCAGATAGCAAGTAAACACTTCACCATCGTGCCAAGCCCGCCCTCGGATAATGAAGGAAGGAGAAAAAAAGAAAATTAAAATATAATATAATATAAAATTAAAATCCCTAATGATTCTTTAATGCCTTATGTATTTGGTGGCTCGTGTATGAATACCTTATGGTTTTCTATTTGATTTGTAACAGGACCAAAAAAATGGCAACGAAAGTGGTGGGCGGCATCGGCGTTAGACGGTGAAGATGGGGTGGGGGAGATGAAGAAGGAAGGTGAAGGTGTGGGGTGTGGTGGGGGGGAGGGGGAGGGAGAGTGTTTTTTTAATATGCAAATTCTCAAACATACCTCTGATAGTTTTATGTTGACCAAATTCAATTTTCAAATTAAAAGTTGACTAAGAGTTTTTTAGACGGAAGGATTTAGTGCACTAAATCTAAATTGTTTTAGGATAGAAGATGTTGAAAACATAGTTTCTGGACGCCTTCTAAAACGTAAATTGTTTTTGGACCTAGGACGCCAATTTGCCTACCTCAAACTAAGAAAGTAAGCCCAACACATTCGAGGTCTTGGATTAAAACTATCCAGCATATAGATATTTAATCTGCTGCAACTTATATGGTACGGAACAATGATTTCTGAAGTGCATTGCAACTAATCGGTAAGTTATCTAACAAGAAACTCAAAATCCTGACACACGTGTCTGACTACATATCATAAATACAATGTGTTCCTTGTATTCAGCCTAAAAACAAATTATCTAAACTAATTCTTTAGTTCCTTGTATTTTTTTTTCCATAACAAATATTACTCAAAACTATGTACGTGACAAAAACAATTTCAACAGAGGGTAAAGCGACACATGGGGAGATGGAGGATCTCCTCACCTCAGCAGAAGAATTCCTCATGATCATAAATCACAAATATGCCCTGCAAACCAATTGTTTCTAACTGGTCCCTGAGAAAACAAAATTAATTCCTTCCGACGGGGCAAGGGAAAAAATGTTCTAGGGGACCATCAGTTATAACGTTTTTCTTTTAAGGAGTTTTGTAATCACCATTTATATCAAGATTGCACTAGAAGGTAATAGCAACACTTTTAAAACACACTAGGGATTTTCTTTTTCTCGCCCAACTACAAGTAAGAAATGAAATTTCCTTACTCAGTTCTTTCTCCAACCTCAATACCAGAGAAGCAAACTGTGCCATTTATACCAATTTCTCACTTGCCTAGAACTTACTTATGTTTTAGTCAATTTTATTTATCCAAACCTAAAATGGCTTATTAGTGTCAATTAGGATCCCGCGGAAAGGCCACAATTTCGGTTAAATCAACTTTTTCCATCTTTAAGAATAATAACCTTCCCGATCCACATCACATTACTTGAATGAAACCCACTTTGTAAACCATACCAACTGCTAAGTAGAGATGCAGAATCTTTATCAAAAGGATCAAACATACCATAAAATGTCTAATACATAGATATCAACAAGAAGTCCTAGATATAAACACCCAGTAGGAAGGGGGAGGGGGAAATGATAAACTTAGCATGATTGCATTCTTTTTTTTTCCAGGCTTCCTTGTCCCAAACCCCGGACAAAACGAAATCTTGTCATAGGATGCCGAAGTAATTACTTTAGTAGAGTCCAGATAAAGTAATGGTATCCCATCCAGTGTTGTTAAGGTGAGCGGCTCGGGATTCCCATCATTCTCTTAACGTGTGTATGTTCTTTGGATTAATAAAAAAAATTGTCTTATTACTTTGTCAATCCTATTGGGACATGGACAAAACAAACATCGGCTCTCTTACTCATATTATCCTGAGAGATATTACTGCATTTTTTCTACGAGTACAGTTTAGAGTTTCTTTTAACTCCTCAGTTCAAATCCAAATTCAAAATTCAACAGTTCTAAGAAAAAATTAAATGTGAACATGAAAATAGTAAAACGATAGATTTCACTTGATGTAGTACAGATCATAGAAGAGTTTCTTAAATAACCCACTGTCTGGCATAAAAGGAAAAGTCTGCTCCATTAAATAGAATTCAAGGAATCTATTTTGACTAAATGGCATGTAATTCTTATGTAAAAAATCCAACCTAACCAAGAGAGGAGTAAAAGGATCATATCTTGATTTTGGCCTCAAGTTAGAGTTCATAAGATACATTGAAGAACTTAGGAGGTTGAATATGATTCAAAACTAACCATCAGCGTCACATTATTTAAAACATACTTGAACAAAATAGAATTCAAAATTAACACAACCACAAAAGACGAGTTTCCAAAACTCGAGCATCCAACTATGACCCAATTTCGCCTATAAATAGACAAATAAATAAATAAAACTTTAATGGAAAATGGACAAATGCTGAATGTTCTTACCTCACAAAGCCATTGTTGTCAATATCGGCCGCAAGAAACTGCGCAACAGTCATATGCTGACCAAGAACCCATTTCACCATTGTCCTTTGCCGCTTGTCCACTCTTGCCTCAACCAAATAAAGGAACGCGCGAGCTACGGCAAGTGTGGATACAAGTAACCAGATGGATGCAAAAATTCGACCAAACAAGGAATTAAAAGCCCTATCACCATATCCAACCGTGGTAACCGACATAACGGACAGATAAAACGAGTCCAACCACCCAAGCCTCTCAACATAATGCATAACAGCAACCCCAACTCCAATACATAAAACCGCAACCCCCAATGCCAATCCCACCTTCATTCGAATCCTCATCCTCCCTTTCTTCACATCAACAACAAATCGCCCGGGATCATGAGCTCCCCCACTCTTAATACTCTTCAGAAGATAATTCTCTTGCAAATCAAGCACATAACTAACCATCCCAGAAAGTAAAATATCAATGAAACCAAACCCCACAAGTACAAACATAATAGAAAACAATTTAGTGGAATCGCTAGCAGGAGTTATATCACCATATCCAATTGTACACATAGTTACAATACAAAAATACAAAGCATCGACAACAGGGTGAGTTTCAATAGCCTTAAAATGATGCCTATTAAAAGAGTAAATAACAACACCAAGTGCCAAATATAATATCAATAGCACCACTGTTTGTCTTACAATCGATGCCGAAGCAAACTGAGGCGGCTTTTCATTCGATAAATTTCGAAAATCATTGATAATAGCCATTGCAGGGGCAGTCTTGGACCTATGAAGACTCTTTTTATTCCAAGGAATATTTGGATTAGTCAGCCAAGAAGAAGGCTGACCCTGAGCCACCTGGGCAGTATCAAGATTGGATCTTTCCGACAAAAAATTGGAATTAAGGTCAGAAGAAATAGGAAGAGAATTAAGGCTTAATGTTAAAACATCAACAATATTCGAAGAAGAATAAGGGGTTGCAGGGGAGAGAAGAAGTTGTCGAGCCAAAGATAAGGCGATCTTTGAATTCAGAAGGGGTGAGAGGAAAAGGGGTTGTTGGAACAAGTTTGAATTCTTCTTCTTCATCATCTTCAGGCAAAGGGCATAGAGAAAGTGGAGATGGAGGATGATAATGATGATGATGTTTTGTAACATATGAAGGAAGAAGAGGTTCTTTTTCAATTTCATTAAATTCACCTGAAAACATGGTTTAAGGTTGTTAGGAAAATCAAGAAATCAGGGTTATGGGTTCTGTCGGAATTCAGTTTTAATTGTTGTCCATAATCTCCATTAATTTGCCTGAAGACGACGGGAAAGAGAGAGCGAAGCAATTTTTTTCGCAAGAGAAGAAAGGAAAAACGTTGGGAAGTTTTTTACTATATATAATTTCATTATTATTGTTGTGTAGGGTAGGGCGCGTTTGGCAAAATCGACAAAGATTCCGGAGAAAAGACTTTTTTTAATATTTCCAGTTGAGAAAAGACATTTTTTTTTCTTTTTTCCATGAAGTTGCTAGATTTTTTTTTGTTAAATAATAAATTATGCATTAATTACAAAATATGTGAGACCTTTACAATTAAAAGATAATTTGTAAATATAAGAAAATAAAAATTATACAATAATTTAAAATTAAATCATGACAACGGATAAAAACCAACACCTTATGACTGAATAAAAACACTAATACTAATAAAAACAAATATATAATTAAAAAAAAATCAGAGTATCTCTTTCGCAATCCTTAAGCACTAGTATAAAGAGAGGTTATGTTTCAACATCTTTCTTAAAAGTCAATAATCTACAAGAAATTAATTTATCAATTGTCTAGTAGATTATTTCCTAATGATGTATGAAATTGAGAAGGGGCCCAAAGCAAGTTCGGGTTGAGAGAATCCTACATGGAAAGGAATCTCATATCTAGAAGGATCTGAAGTTGATCTTACTTTTGAGCCTTGAATCTTAAAAAATATGCCTAAAAAGAACTCGACGAGTCTGCTTGGATTGGGTTTGGTCTGGTCTAGTTTGAGACTCAAACCCAAACACAAACCCAAACCCAAATCAGATTTGATTGAGTCTGGTAATGAAACCTGAAGTATTAAATCATCTAAAATCTGGTTTGGAGTTGAGATTGGTTTGAGACTGAGACCAAAATCTCAAACCAAACTCAATCCAAATAGACCCGACCATAGAGAGAAAAAGTGAGAGAGAGTGGCCTATAATTTCAAGTGGTGTCAGCCTATAATTTCAATGGATGGTACCCATCTAAGGGGGAACTATAAATGATTACAAGCACTTTATGTGCTAACAATCAAATTTTATCTCTTGCATTTGCCTTGGTTGAATCAGAGGCAACATCTACATGGTATTAGTTTCTTAGAAATATCAGGGATCATGTTGTTAAAGATGCGAAGTTTGCTTGATTAGTGACCGTAATCCGGGAATCCTTAATGCGGTAGCTAACGTAGATAGTTGGCAACCACCAAAAGCAATTCATCGATTTTGCCTTAGGCATTATAGGTCTAATTTCCACACTCATGCCAAGAATAAAGAGCCAAAGGATCTTGTGTGCTTGCTGCTAAGAAGAAGAAAATTAAGTGCGATCTTATTCATGACATTATCAAACACAAGGATTAAAATGCATTCGATTGGTTGATGCAACACCCGAAAGAGTTGTGGACTTTGGCTTACGGTGGTGGAAAGCACTACAGATGCATGACGACTAACATGTCTGAAACGCCTAACGGTGTATTAAAAAGGTCAAGAGTGCTGCCTTTGAAAGCTCTAGTGGAGAAGATTTTTTGCAAACTTGTTCATTATTTCGACCTCCACAAGGGAAGACGCTAAAAAATGCAAACAACTATTCCCTAAGAGAATATGGGATCAATATCTGGCTTATGAGGAAAAAGAGACCAGACTAACTGTGGAAAGACATCACAGGGATTTGGGAATCTATAGGGTTTTGTCCCGATATAGAGGATCTGGTGAAGGGGGGAAATCTACACAGTCAATTTATCATACTTTTATTCTTATTGTGATAAATGGTCGACATACTCAACTCCACGCACACATGTCATTGCAGTGTCCAAAACAGTCGGGGAAGATCCTTCCAGGTGTATCCCGGTTGTTTATTCTCTTGATTACTACAGGAACATCTACCGGTCTATTTTACTTTCTGTACTTTATGAGACATATTGGAGGCCAACTCTTTTCTATATGATCCATTATCCTCCAAATATGAAAGGTACAAAGGTGGGACGCCCTCAAACTCGAAGATTTCAAATGCTTATGGACATGGAGAACCAGGGACAGACCAAACCGAGGAAATGCAGAAGCTACCACCAAATTGGTCACAACCGAAAAACTTGCCCAAACAACAGGACTGAAAATTATTTGTTTTTAAAATGTTTGCAATCTTATCTTTAACAATTTAATATTTGAGAATTTATCAATTAACACTCTCTTTGTTTGTTTCCAATATTATCATTTAATTTCATTAAATAAATAAACAATAAAAAAAAGTATAAGGAATTATAATAGTTATTCTACAAAATCCTCAAAACTCTCTAAACCAGCCAGGCTACGCCTATAATATAGAATATCGTATGGAGTTGGATGTATTTGTATGTATTTGTACATAGCCACCGAGGTTCAATCTCGCATACTAAATAAAATCAGATCACCCCTCAAAATAGTAATCATCCCCGTCTTTCGCCACGCGGAGTGACATTTTTCTTCCATGCATATTTCGCAAGTGTATTACCTCGGGTACTCCAAGCTGTTGTCTAACACCTCATTTAATATAGTTACGACATATCCACTGTAGGCATAAAAATAAATTACAATAAAAAACTATAAGACGAGTTATACAAACAATATTTTTATATTAACCAGCGTACCGGTTTATATCTTGTGTTCCTTTCGTCAACGTGTCACACCCCGTCTCCGGAATGATGACATGGCAGTGCCTCATTGGTAGATGAGACACTAAAGCCCACGATACAGAGATTACTAAAAGGGAATTCAATTATTAAATAATATGAAATAAGAGTTCAACAGCGGAATCTAATTATTACAAAGGAAATTATTCAACAGAATAATAAAGAATGAACTAACTCTAAGTATAAATGCATAACGAATGAAACAATAACTATCTAAGAATACCGGTTATGAATCACTCTTAATAATCCCCTTCCCAGGTACCATCATCCTCGTAGTACTGCTCGTTACCTAAATCATCTGCACAGTAAAAACGGATGGACTGAGCTCTGGTGCTTAGTAAGGACCAACAATAATACAACAGATATAAACGTAATATAATACAGATAGATAGATACAAATAGATGCAACATATTTTCGTTTCCCAAAATACTCCTTAGGAAAATAATACATAATACGACACAGGTCAAGTCCCACAGAAATTAGTACATAACATATCAGAATAGACAGAACATAATAGAACAAAGCGGAATTGTCTCCCAATGACTCTCTGGTCGACCTGACCAGGTTCCCGGTTGACCGGGAGTCTTCCAGAAACCAACATAATGTAAACAGGGGGCTCTGGTCGACCTCAGTACACAACCGGCCGACCGAAGGTACATACAGACGAAAGGTATTGTCTATGGTAAGACAGTAGCTACTGTCTCTATGCGGACAAAGCCTAGGACAAATGGTTCGTCCGACGACCTACGATTTTCAGAAAAATAAGTTGAAAACTTGTGCATAAATGCACCAATTCAATACCCAAACTTCCCCACTCAAAAGTAAACATGAAGACACCATTCCAAGTAGAAATTAAGGACCAAAATAAGAACGAACAAGTATGAAACAAGAAATAAGATAGGTAGTCATATTCCTCGCATTCAAACACTTACATAACTGAATGTACGTCAAGCACCACCCACTGTCCATACAATACACCCGATTATAACACCGTTTAAACGCTAAGACTATCACTACCGTTGTGACACAACAATCCATCCACATGAGCTGACTCATCTATTCACTCCCAATCAACAATAACGATAATGACCTTACTTATTATCCGAGCTAGGATGACTCAAAAAATTCAGGCGCGGGTTTGGTACGGTCCCCCAAACGACGGGCCCAGGGTTTAAGGATTCATTCTTATATTGTGTCATCACCCATCAATGTGGGCTCCACAAAGCCATTACCGTCCCAATGATAACCTCATCAGGTGAAGGCTCAGAGAGCGCAGGACAGAAGACCTCTCGGGGTCATAGAATCAGTAACAGATACAGTAGCAAACGAATCCTGCTAATTTAGTCGTTTCTAGACAAGATCTCAATAGGGGGCGACGACTCGGTCGACCAAACCACACATGACTAAAATAACGATACCAAATAGGATGACTCCAAATAATGGCAACTAACATTTAAGCAATTAAGGAAAGCCAAATTACATAAGAGGATCCCAACGATCCAAAGTTCAGAAACAGATACTGAACTGAAATATATATATATATATATATATATATATATATATATATATATATATATATCTAAAAGAATTAGAAAGCTGTAACAGATAATCAGGTTATGGAGACAAGTAGAATCGAGCAATTAATCAAGTTCAAGTAATTATCCAATAACGAAAGCGGTAAGACTCAATTCATGTAATTACTCGTAAATTGAACAGTTTATGCGATATATAATTCCCCAAACAGTTCCAAAACATACACCCAACATTACTAAAGGTTTATACATAATTATATGCGAGAATTATATGACGTAGGGGGTCCCTACCTCATACGAAAACAATTGATATTAGAAAATTCGAAACTGCACAGCCCAGTCCCGCTCTCGGTGCGATAACTTTCTACTCCGAATCCCGATCCGTATACGCTCACTCGAAACTAACTCGAACGCCGTCGAATGGATATGTTATGGATTGAAAACGGACGAGTAACACTCTCTCGGTGATCTCTCAAAGTTCCCAAAAAATATTCTAAACTTACCAAAATCTTGCGGCTCACCCTACTGTCTGCCTAAGTAGTTGTAAAACAAAGTCCAACTGAATTACAGTAGAACTAAAATGATTGTGCCCAAAACACCTCATTCTCCCTTCATCGTTTTTACTCTGCAACTTCAGCCGATGGGTTATTATACTAATGGGGTGAAAATCCTCTGTCCCCAATTCCTGTCCCCATCCCTGTCCCAGCCAATCAAACTTTACTATATAATAGTTTTTCCAATTATATATACACATGGTGGATTGTGATTGGCTGGGACAGGGATGGGGACAGGAATTGGGGACAGAGGATTATTTGCCATACTAATGCAAGTGATGAACAATTCTTATCATTATTCAAGAAAATACACACATGTATATATATATATATATATATATATATATATATATATATATATATATATATATATACAAAGAATTAGGGGCCCCAATTTTGGAGGCCCTGTTTGATCAAGCACCATTATAGCTGGGCCTAGTTGAGTGTTAAAGCTTTGCAAGTTTTTATATCCTTTGTTAATCTATGAAGTCCCATTAGTACTTGAGATTTGTTCTTTCGTAGCATATAATCTCAAAAGGTGTTTTGGTTACTATTTTGGTTGTTCGCAAGGTATTGCACTTAGAATCAGTGGTCGAGTTCATTGTTGCTGAAGGGAGTTTTACATTATACGACATAATGAGTATGTCATCCAATCGAAGGAAGTTCAATAACACACGACAGAGGGAGTTTGTCCTCAACAGACGGGGTCCGTTATTCTTCCACTTAGGGAATCCACTAGGGTCAAGAGGTAAGTGTATTTTCTGTAATTTTTTATAAAAATTTAGTAAAATTATTTCTGAGCAATGCTTACTTGATCAAACTGCGTTAACAATTTCGATGTTATTTACTTTTTGCAGGGTAATTGTTGAACTGCTTATAATTATGTCTTCCTATCTAATAATTTACATATTCCTATGCGGTTTTCCTCCCCTAAAACTAAAATATCACCATATAACATAGTATTAAGTGTTTGTTCTTTCTTTATGAGGCATTGGTACTTTGATGAAGACCATTTTGACTTGGATTGGTACGTGTACTTGCTACTATTGCATTTTGTGGGTCTTCAAATTAATGTTGTGAATTTATGAGCATGTTAGCTTCTTCTTCTTTTTAGATGAGAACTTATTAGTGGATCAGAATGCTCCAGGATGGAACGGGTAAATTTCGCACGTGCGGCACTTATTTTCGGATTGAAATTTGGATGTTTAAAATTGATTTAAAACGGACATATAACGTGTTTTTAAGGACACGTGTTCTATTTTTATGTCTAAAAACACATATTCAAAGACGTTCTATACGTACTGAATTTTGACTGTTCTACAGAATCCGGATTGGGATCACAATTGACATGCATATACTTATTTTCTTTCCTTGCAAGTTGAAAAGGGTCATATTCATTAATTTACATTTGATTGCTTTACTTACTTTCAGCTCCAATCGGTAGCTATGACTATCAGTACTTTCTAGCCAACTCCAATTTTTTTTGTGGCCATTACATTTGTAGGGAATACGAAAGAGATACACTTCTATGAACTAGTTTCTGCAAATGCTATACAGCCACATTTTGATATAGATTTAATAAATAAAATAAAAAGAAGCTATTACAAGTCATAATGATAGAGGATGATAGGTTTAATTCTATCATCAAATCATTAATCTCATTTTTATACAAAGGCGGATGAGAAAATGAGACAACTTTGATGATCATTTTGACTAATTACATAAAATCACATCTTTTCATTACGAGTGTCAATCGATAATGGGTAAAAGTGTCAGTTTGATAAAAAAAATGATAATGAGTCTAACTCAAGAGTGAAAATATGTGAATAATGATGAGATTAAGATAATGAGTAAAATTGTCAGTTTGATTAAAAAAATGATTCAAGTGGAATGCCTTTAACAAAAAATTAAGTGTTATTATTGTCAATTTAAATTATATTATAGAAAAGAAAAAAAGAATACAAAATGAAAAAAAAGAATAAAAAAAAGAAGATACTGTAAAATCTCTATATAAGAATAACCTCCTTATAGTAATAAAAAAGTATGGTCCCAATTCAGGACTAGATATAAATCAGAATAAACTCTACATTATAATATTTCATTTTTTTTAAGACTCTCCTTAAGAAATTTACCTTCATATATTAATAAAATAATGTTGAATTTTAAATATATTTATATAAAATATATCAAGAATTATTTAACTATGTTACATTAAACTTAAGATGATATGAAATACTTATCTAAATTGTGTGTGAAAATGACTTAATTTTTTTTTTTTTGCATTAATAGCGCATCCTTTAACTTGCGCGTTCGGAATAACTCGTCAACACAATCACCTTCTTGTTGAATCCAAAATATTTATAGTTTGTCCAACATGCTTGAAACTTTTTGACACGAGACTTTTTCTATGTCCAACATTTGAATATTTTAAATGCATACATGATGTACATACATTTTTTTTTTAACATTTCCTAGATATTGTATGTACATGATTAAATCTTCTAAATCTAATATATACACAATGTAAATGAGTGATTGCATGCATTTGTTTTTTTAAAACTCATGAATCTTATAGATATTTTAAATTAATGTTTTTAAAATATGAAGGGACGCATTTCCAAGTGTTGCATAATGTATTAGTTATTTTTAAATAAAAATTATAATTTTTATATGTAAGCCTCTATTTAAGAATAACCTCCCTATAGTAATATTTTTCTCCAGTCCCGAAAGTATTACTGTATAAAAGTTTTACTATGAGTGTTATTATTTGCTCATACTCACATTTTTTCGGGTTAAGCGAGTCGAGTTCGAGTTGGTCCGAACCCACTGACAATCCTAGTGATATTTCATTTGGCATATCTAGGTTCGTATAGTATAATGTTTGCCTTACTCGAATACTTAAATTAGGGTTGTCTGTTCGAAATGCAAACCAATTAGAAAAATATATATGTAAAATGCAATTGGTGCACTATATATAAAAAATATCATAAAAATCAAAATTTACATCAACTTGTCCCACCAACGTGCATCACACGTTGATTCAAACTAATTAAAGATAAATATGTAAATTAATAATTTCACCTTTAATTTTTCCTTCAATCAGTTGTTCAAAAACAATAATTTTTTCCTTCATAATTTTCACTTTTACTACTCCTATTTCCTCTCTTCTTCTTTTCCTCAATCCAAGTATAGCCATCTAATCACCTTTTAATTTTAGGTATGCATAATTTATAGCAGATGAAACCTCAAATGAACCAAGGAGGCCCTCTCATAAATGCAACTACAAAGATGTTTGTGAGCTATATCTTACTCTCTCTAAAAAAGGAGTTAGTTTTGTGAGAATGAAAGGAGCGATTTATGCTGGCTCCAGAGCGGAACTTCCCTGATCCATTGGAATAAAGTTTTAATGATTAAAATTGATTTAAAACGAATACCTGTTCTGAGATTTTCCGTTTAAACTGAATTCGCATAGGATCCTACTGATTTTACTCTATCCTACTAGAGATATTTTTCCTTTTCTACTCCCTCTTCTAACTTCTTCTTCCTCCTCACAACTTCTTTTTCTCTCAAAACGCAAATCCTGAGAAGTTTAATTTTAAACCCATAAATAATTATTTAAAAACATTTTTTGTTGCTTTCTCTACAGATCAACTCTTGTCCTTAGTCTTTCATGCTCCAATGGTTGACAAAAATGCTCCAATGGTTATTATATGATCACTATTATTGTTATGTCAAAACAGTGTATGATTGCGATTGTTAATATTATTGTTATTCTTCTTCTTTTTTTTAAATACAAATAATGCAATTTTTTTTATCAGTATCTAACTAGTGAGAGTTGTTACTTGGGGAAAACAAAAAGACTAGTGAAGGTTTTTTATGATGAAGGGCACTTCTGTCACGTTGCTTAAAGTTTATCTTATGTTGGCGTAGAGAATTTGAATATTAAACTTAATCAAATACTCGAATTTTTAATTATTAATTACAAATAGATTATCACTTGTCGATGTCAAACTATTCAATCGATGAACAAGTATCCCGCCTTTGATGATAAGGTCACATGCATCCCTTTTAAAGAACAAAGGCTAATATGGTACTCCCTCCATTCCTAATATGGCAAATATTTCGAAATACATATAAAATTTATTATATCTAGTAGTATTTTTAAAAATCTCGAGAGCAACTCCCCGTCTTCGTTATTGCCTTGATCAGGGCCTAAACTATTACAAGTATTTCCAACGTCGAGGGGAATAGAATCAGGGGGAAGATAGTCTATATAGCTTTTTACATTTTGCCCATTTAACTAGATTATGAGCACGATAATCAAAGGCCCAAACCATAGGATCTGGTCCTTTGCAACCATTGGATCATAAGGCCCAAACCAATTATTTAACATCAGAAGAGGCAATAATTGCAGAGGTAGAAGAACCAAGGATAATATCACCTAGTGAAGTTATGATCACCAAAGCTGGATTTCAAGTCACCTGAATATTGTACAACAGAATAGAATGCTTATTCATTTCAATCCAAATTTTTTAAGAGGAAATTATAAACTCTACTTTCAAATATTTTCAACCACATTCTTAAACAAATACATTTAAGGATAGGAGAGTACATAGAACTAGAAAACCGGGTAGAAACTCTTGCATGAGAAAGCACTCTATTTGTCAAATATGAAGCTAAAGGCAAACACACACGCTAATCATCATCCTCGAGAACACTTCGACGCCTCTGAATCTGAAAAATAGAAACGCATAAAACAGCAATGCTAAAGTAAATATCTCTACTACAACATGACAAAAACTAATAACAAGATGAATGAAGTTCCGACTTACTGTTACTTTAGTCTGTTTTGTAGTTTGGGTGTTGATTTGCTCAATTAACGATATGAGCTTCTCCTCAGAAACCTACAAAATAGCACCGCCCTTAACATATCGAGTACTTGACCTCAACTTTGATACATGAAACTGTTTTGTCTTGTTAGTGCATCGAGTGTTTACATACTTTATGCTCGCTACAAACACCTCTAGAACCCCTACATCAGTTTCATCACGAGCCCATCTCCAAAATTGATCAGATTAACAAACAAGAAAGAAGCAAAAGGAAAAAGATACCTTTTCGATGATTTGACCCATTTGAGCTGCTCTTAGGATAACATCCTCTACTCCTCTGGCCTTATCTGGCTTTACCAGAGCAATTCGAGCCACTACAAATAGGTACATATTATAGGACCAAGAGTCACTAATTACAAGAAAACTAGAGAATACTCATACTAGTTTAAATTATAAAGATATATATTAAACAAAACAAAAAATCAGCTCCGAATAATATCTTACAGCTAAATCTATTAAACCACTGGTCACATCCAACTTGAAGCAAAAAGAGATTGGAAGGGGAAAAAATATCACAAGACATCACAGGCACACAAATATGCAAACTGCAATACATTTCCCGCATTATAATACCGTAAATTGAATGCATACGCTCTTAGAATAGAATTAGAAAGTGAATGCAGATGTTGGTAGAAGAGAATTACAAATTCTTGGTTTCTAAATGAACAAAGAAAGAAAAGTGTAGCAGAAGAAGACAGAGAGAAGGACATTATCATATTGAAAATGGTACGACTGCATAGGAGACAATTTTGGCTGGTCAGTTGAGTGATCACTCTCCATTCTTTTGCTTCAAGAGCGAGTTCGAAGTCCAAAAGCAGCAAGGGACCAAGTGAGATACGAGTACAAAAATAAACAAGATATGCTAAAGCAGAACCAATGGACAAAAAGAATCAAGTTCAAGATCTCAAGCTTAAAAACATCCCATGTACTAGTTTTTGTACTTACTACTGTTCCACCTATTGATGATACCTCCAGGACCACAAGACTTGAGAAATCTAGAACGACTTATTTTGGAGAGTAAACAAAGAAACTTCAAACTCACATCTAGAAATTCCTTCCTACACTTCTCTTGCTGGTGTTTCGTGCACTATTAAATGGGGAAAAAAGATTCTTACACAATCAGGCTTGTATCTTGAATTCAGTGTTGTCAAATGGCGCTCATGGCGCCGCCATGGCGCTATGGCGTGGCGGTTTTTGCAGCCACCGGTATATACGCAATGGCGCCGCCATGACGCTATAACTTTTGAGTTATTTGTTTGATTCATGTTGTTTTTTGCTTTTTATTACATTATGCAGTGTTTTATACATATTTTGCATATTTTATTGTGTCCGCTATAAGCCGTTATAGCGTCCGCTATAAACTTATGGCATTTTTTTAGCTTGCCGCCATGATCCGCCATCCGCTATTGACAACACTGATCTTGATTATCATTGTTACAAGACAACAAAACTCATGGATAAGGAATGTAAGAAGCAAAAGAATCTTTGCCTAGGTGGCACCGTAATGAACATGATATCATCTAAAAAACACCATGCTCTCTGAAAGTACATGTAAATTTATTCGAATAGAAAATACTATTGGTATAGTAAGTTCTATACTGGTAGATTTAACTACTACTTATGCCATAAAATTTTAGGTACAATTACAAGTGCTATTTGCCAGTTTGTAAGCCCCTCTTAATTTTAGCATCTCTGAATACATGCCATTCTTCTGAAATTCTTTATGGGTTATATTCCTTTCACATAAAGCAACTATACATAGCTCATTCCGAGAAGAACAGTGCTGCAGAAAATTAACAAAGAACAGTACAGCTCAAACATAATTACTCGAGTAAAAAGAGGCTAAAAATCCCAGATATGTATTCTAACACAAGCCTCCAGATCATATTGGATGGTGATTCAAAAATCAAAATTGGGAGCTTATACACAAGTAAATGAACTATCCGGACAATTTAGTTAGGGGCTCCCAAGAATAAAGTTATATTTGTCAGATACTGTTAACATGCATATAACAAGTAAAATTGGATCCATTTTCAAGTTATGCACAATAGAGAAATCTCTCCTCAAAGATACAAATCCTCGTCAAAAAGTTCTATTCAGAACTAAATTAAATCCTACTCAAGAGAACTCTAATGAAATACTAAAATCAACCCAGTACATCTTTTAGCATATTTAGGCCTGAGCTTACTCCCACTCTTGAAGAATGAGATGGGGACCGATGAAGTGTTTGACGAACTCTAAGTTTTATGTCACCATTGGTATATCATATCCACCATGTGAAAGAAAAGTTCCAATATGAAGATCATCAGATTATTAGATGACATGTTCAATGCCAGAGATGACATTCTAATGTTCAAAGATCTAGTTGTAATCCCATCACAGTCATCAACAGAAAACCACAATCACAGAGTTCCTAACGTATTAAGTCTTCGTGCATGACTGACTATTAACATTGCAGCCAATAAATTAAATAAATTAAGCATCTGCTGACCTATTGGCACCATTAGGAAAAACAAGAAGACCCTAATAGTTCTTCAGAATTTTCCCTTTGAATTCTAAAAAATCAAACAGATCAATAGATTCGTAAGGAAATTAGGAAAAGGCAGATTCCTATCAGACTTACATCTCTCTCGTGCTTCAGATGTCAGAATCTGGCTAAGCATCATTTGCCTTCTCTCATCAGCCTCCCTACATCAATAGCTAAAAAAGTTATAATAATAAAAAACTAAAAAAGAAATAGAAAATTTTAAAGTTCATGAAAGAAGCACCAAAACATGAGAGGCTAAAACCAGATAAAGAAAGAGACCAACCTCTTCGCGTCCTCCTGTGCATTTGCCTGCTCTGAGCTTTGTTGATTTCCCTATTCGTCGAAAGTTACAATAGGTAAGGCTATAAGAAAAAGGTTCAAAATAAGAAGACATTTTTAAATTAACAGCAAAATTCCCGACCAATTACCCCGCCACGTTGAGCCATTAGTTCCTGCATTCTTCTTTGTCTGATAGCTTCCAATTCTGGGTCAGCCTATAACATCATAAAATGAGGTAATCAAACATAATTTCTCGATTTCTCCATACAATATTTGCAAAACCTCAAAAACAACACGCATTTTTTCCCTTTGTCGTTCCAAGAATCAAAATTGAGCTCATGACTAATAATGACATAAAACCACCTGAAACCCAAAAGAAAGTTTTAACCTTTTCCAACCAACATCAACCAACTCATACTTTTGATATCTATAAGATTATACCCATTACCCATAAGGTGCACAGTTAAAATTAAATAGGCAAAAAATCGTCTTTCCACATTCTATGTCATGTTCTCTGTCCCGCCACTAAGAAATTGTCATGCGTTTTCTTTTTCATTGAAGGTCCCACTATTGTTATAGTTTTTTTAAATAAAAAATTAACACGTCACTATTCTTTCCGAGGAATTAATAGCCATTTTGGTCATCAACATAGTTTCGGGCTGCCACTTTCATCCTTTTTTTTTTTTTTTTAACTTTTCACATCCCAAAATATTGTCAAACAGCCACTTTCATCATTTTTAACTTTTTTCAGCCACTTTCATCCCCAATATATTTTCAAACTGCCACTTTCATCCTTTTGGCAGTTTGAAAATATATTGGGATGTGAAAAGTTAAAAAAAAAAAAAAAAGGACGAAATTGGCAGCCCGAAACTATGTTGATGACCAAAATGGCAATTAATTCTCTTTCCGAGTTACATAAATGAAATTCCACGACAAAATTTACTTCGGAAATTACGTATAAAAAAAACAATTGTACAGTCCCCCCAAAAAAAATTCGCCACGCCTGAAGTAAAACAGAGATTTTACTCCAAAAGGGGAAAACGAAGAATGAAAATTCAGTTAAAAAACGATATTTTAGGAATATGATCTTATTTCAGCCCCAAGAAAATGATAATTATAGCGATTACGAGCATGAACATTCAAATCGATTAAAACCCTAATGCCGAAAAATCACTATAACAAAAAAAATATACATAATTATTGAGTAAAATATACACAGAGACGGAAAAAGAGAAAGAGAAAGTGAAAGGGAGTGAAGTTACCATTTTGGTGGATGCAGCGGTTGAGATTTATGGTAGCAGTCGAAGAAATATCATTGAAATAGAAGCTTTGCGTTCCGGCAACGCGTTTAATAAAAGAAATGATCTAGTCCTTATGAAAATGATAATGATATAAATTCAGTTCTTATATTTATGAATATGTCCATCTAGTCCTTTCTAGATTATATTATCATGCTAATTTGGCAATATGGAATATGGTTATGGCGTAGAAAGTGTTATTTGTCAACACCAATCTTGACATTTGGACACAGGAGTGTGCATTAATCAGTTTTAATCGAAAACAGCACTGCACCAAATTTTATTTTAGTGTACGGTGCGGTCGCAGTCTAAAATTTTTAAAGTTAAATTGCAATGTAAACTGAATTATATACCTATTTATTTTTATTTTTGAAAGAATATACCTAACTTAGATAATATATTCACGCTTAATATGTAAACTCAACCACTGAACCTAGATTCATATATTCACTTAGTTAGTTATTTTGATAGACTTAAGTTAGGTTTAAGACAAGTCTGATTCTCTCATTCTCGCTTTCACATAGGCCACTACTCACGACATCACACGACTCTCACGATAGGAGACGGTAGCGTGATTCCTCACATCACTAGCGTGATTCCTCCACCGCTCCACCTGCTCTACTCTATCTTATTGAGTATTGTCTCTATAGTTGAGTACGTGGGGAAAGAAATAATATGATCAGTACTTGGCAGTTTTTTACATCGACTATCACCGCTTTAAATTTAACCAAGCCAAACTAATTACGGTTTGGTAAAATACGATTTGGAGGTTAAAATAGTGCAGTGTGATTTTAAAATAAATATATATTAGAAACTGTATAAAAACTGCATTAGTAAACCAATGTACTGCACCAAATGCACGCTCTCGGCTCCTATGCGGGACAGCTTTTTGTTCCGTACGTGCGGGACAAGCTACCAGCCGTCGGATGAGATTTTTTAACGGTCCAGATCTGGAGAGAGAAATTTCTTTTTTTTTAATATTTTAAGTCCAGCCTCAACTTTTATCTCTCCAGATCTGGACCGTTCAAAATCCCATCTAACGGGTGAGATTGTTCCGCACGTGAGGAACAATCTTTGTTCCGCATAGGAGCCGGATTGCAAATGCACACCCTTAGTTTTTATGGAAGTGCACACCCTTAGTTAGACACTTAGACCACTTGATCAATGATTGGAATTATAAGTGTTCCAACTATCCTCAATAGTTTCTCAATTATTTGATCAAACAATCCAACTATTAAGATCGGTCTCCGCCATTGGAAACTCCTAATTTGGTTCCTATTTCAAATTATGTTTACTCAAAGCCTGAACTCATTTTCTTTATCTCCCCCAAGAAAAATAATTAGAGAACTTAAGGCTCTATTTGGATTGGGTTTGGGTTTTGGCGGGAGAGGCTAAAAAGTGGGCGGGAAAAATTCAAATTCAAATTTTTTTGTCAAATAATCGTTCAATTCCAATTTTTTTTCTCAAAAATTTGGAATTTGAACATCTCCCGCCAATTTTAGAGGTCAAAATTTGAATTTTTACGATTATTTAAAGAAAAAAATTTGAATTTGAATATTTCCCGCCCACTTTTTAGCCTCTCCCGCCAAAACTCAAACCCAATCCAAATAGAGCCTAAATCTTTTTCTTTTTTCAGATAATCTCAACTTTTTCAAGTGGGCCCAAGTTCACATGCACATTTCTTCTCCACTTGACTTGACTTTAATAGATTTTTACGGGGGCTTTTCCACTGGGGCAGGTCATTCCCATGACTTTACTAGATTGATATGGTAGTCAATCACAAGTCATAACAGAGCAGAAAATAAAATATTTACTTTGTTCATGGACTTATTGGCCATGGTCAACATATGATTTAAATCTCAAATCAGGAATCTTTATTTTTCTCTCTCTAAAAAAATTCCCAATAATCACTTTAATTCAAAGGGCGACTGTTAAATTTACTTAGAATTATTGGCTAAAAGATTGACTAAAATAGTTTTTCGGATCTTTTTGCCCTTATAGTTGGGTGAATTTCTTATATCAGCAGGGGATAAGATAGTCATTTAACACCCTCAATTTGGGGGTTTAGGGTTTTTATCCCCAAAATTCTAGGAGTAAATAATTTTCCTTAATTCAAAGGCCATCTTACACTGATTTTTTCAACAAAACTGAACATTTTAAGGGATACTCATACACTATATGATCCTTAGAAAGTGAGTGTCAAACTGTAATAAATAGAATCCATCAAACAAATGAGGACTTATTGCCTATAGAACATATTATTAGTTCTATTATAAATAGTTTGGAAATTTATTTCTCAAATATTAATTATATCCATAAGTTATGCAAAATGCGCTGTAATGACATTTTTGTTTTATCAATTATTTAAAGATTCTACGAATTGTCACCAACCACATGTAAATGTTGATATTTATTAATGTTATTATTTTTTCTGTTAAAAAAACGTTTTAAGTTCAATATAGTACCATTCTTATTCTTTTTACATTTGGTGATAGTACATAGTGTTGCTTTGTCTATATTTGTGTTACTCTAATTTTGTCAAGAAATGTTAATATAGTTAATTTTACACTTCGGATTCCAAAAGTGATTAATTCTGAAATTTAACACTCTTTCTTGTTAATAATAAAATTGAAAAAAAAAGAGAAAATTGTTACTTTACTTGTAGATATTTATCTTATTACTTTTTCAATTTATAATTTAATCTTCACTTATTTATTATAAATAATCACTTTTCATTATGAAGAAAAGGATATGACAATGTAATTCAAATTGGTTATAGTATGAATATGAAAATGAACGTAAGAGGATGATGGAAAAGTATATATGTCAAATCAAGGTTGTCATGTGAGTTGTGTTGTAGAATTGGACAATTTTAAAATTTAAAAGGTATAAATTGAGTTAATTTCGATAAAGATCATTATATGAGAGAATTAAGAAGGATTGAAGGTCTAACTCGTAGAATTGTTGGACCGGACGATCTAGTACATGCTGATTTTGTTTATGTTCAGTCTGGTTGAGTCGTTTCGGGTTTAGAAGAACCAAATTTAAAAAAAGATTTCGTTGAAGAGAAAAACCTAATTTTAAGTCCAATTTCAACTCCCTAGTCCTCCATCATCCTTTGTTCTCACAATTGACGACTAGTTATTTGGCATGAAAAAAATCCTAATCCTTTTTTTGCAGTTAGATCGCTAGAATTCTTTATCGATTTTGTCAGTAAATGAAATATTATTGACATAAATTTATTATGATATACTACATTAATTCCTAATTAATTGATATATTTCACCTTCTCACAAAGACCAAGAAAATGATTAGAAGTCAATAATTATAAAGAAAAAAGTTTAAATTATCCCTAATTAAAGTAGGGTTTGATGTGCATGGGTAAATGTGAAATTGTTGAAAACACTAAAATACTAAGTAAAGTTGACTAATGGTAAAATTGAAATAAACATGCTAAATGTGAATAATTAACCACTTTGATTATCAACGTTTTTTCGCTTAGCCACTTTGGTCAAAATTCAAGTTTTTTAACTTATTTCATCATTAAACATTTTTCGGCCTGTCATTTTGGTAAAAAATGATTTTTTTAACTTTTTTCATCACTAAAATTTTTTCGGCTCCCCATTTTGGTCAAAAAATTTAGTGACCTAAATGGAAGAATGAAAAAACTTTAGTGACCAAAAGGCATAATGAAAAAACATTAGTGACAAAATGGAAAATCGAAAAAAATTTAGTGATGAAAAAAGTTAAAAAAATCATTTTGACCAAAATGGCAGGCAAAAAATGTTTAATGATGAAATAAGTTAAAAAACTTGAATTTTGACCAAAGTGGCTAGGAAAAAAACTTTGATGATCAAAGTGGCTAATAATTCTGCTAAATGTTTATCAAAATTTGAAACGTATCACATAATTTGGAATATCCCAATAACTGAAATGTATCAATTAATTAGAAACGGAGGTAGTATTAATAGTTTTGTAAGAATTTTATACCTATAATATAATTCTCGTTTTACTAATTTTTAGCCCCCTCCATTTTCGACTCAAAATTCCGATATTGACAACATTTCAGATGACAATAAAACATGGTTAATAAAATAAACAAAAAGGCCAAAGAACACTCTTCTCTTGTTAAAAATCAAGAAAAATTTCCTGCTGCAACAAAGAAATGGGATTCACAATGGGACTAAACATGATTCTCTTGCTGGCAATGGTAGCAACCAACATTTTTTCCCTTTACCACCTCCTCTCTTCCACCTTTCAACCACCAACTCCACCACCACCACTACCAGTCCCTGATCACCTTCTCCGTCAACTCCAAACCATACGCGCCACCATCAACCACCTCACCACTCTCCAACCACCACCCAAGAAGTCATCTTCATTAACTTCTTCTTCTTCTATTCCTTCTGATCTTCTTCTTTACACTCATATTTCCCCTATTGCTTCTTCTTGTAAAGATCATCCTTTACTTCTTCATCACTACATGAATTACACTCCTTTTTCACTCTGTCCTCATGATTCGTCTTCTATAGCTGAATCCCTTATTTTACGGGGCTGCCACCCTTTACCACGGCGGCGCTGCTTCTCAAGAACTACTAATTCAATCCCTACTTCATTTCCCAACAACCCTTTTTCTGTACTACCAGAAAACACTGTGATTTGGTCAAATTATAACTCTAATAGTTGCAAGAGCTTCAATTGCCTTTCTAAGTTGAATTCCCAAATGGGGTTTGATTTAAAAGTTGAAAAGGCAAGGTTCTTGGAGTATAAATCAGATCTGGATCTCCCAATTTCCCATTTCTTGCAACTGGCTAAGAATGCTAAGAGTGTTATTAGGCTTGGACTTGATATTGGGGGTGGTTCAGGAACATTTGCAGCTCAAATGAAGTTGCAAAATGTAACTGTTTTAACTACTACTATGAATCTTTTAGCTCCTTATAATGAGGCTGTGGCTTTAAGGGGATTAGTACCACTTCATGTCCCATTGCAGCAGCGGCTTCCGGTGTTTGATGGAGTGTTGGATCTGGTTAGGTGTAGTAGGGCTGTTAATAGATGGATACCGATTACGGCGATGGAATTCATGTTTTTTGATGTTGATAGAGTGTTGAGAGGTGGTGGGTACTTTTGGTTGGATAATTTCTTTAGTAAGAAGGTGGATCTTGATAAGGTTTTTACTCCCTTGATTGGGAAGTTGGGATACAAGAAGGTGAAGTGGGCAGTAGCTAACAAGACTGATTCCAGTGGTGTCAAGAATGGAGAAGTTTATTTGACTGCCCTTTTGCAGAAGCCAGTTTCTAGATGAGATTTTCAATTTGGGTAATTCTTTTTTTATTTTTTTTCTGTCTAAATGACATTTGTATTTATCATTTTTTAGTCTTGTTTAGTTACTTTTATGTTCTAAAATATCGTCAAGTAATGAGATCTTTAATCCTAGATCAATTGTAGAAGTAATAATGATGCAGCTATTAAATTAGGAAGCTCTAATTATGAATTTAGAAATGGTAAGCTGACTTAGTTACCTTTCTCGGCGTTTTGGCTAAGATCAAGTGTAGTATCTATTTTTATCAGTTCACTTCTGCTCTATATTAAGAAGTTCTCAGTTCTTCTGTTGGCAATAGCTAGGCAGGGAGTCAGTTTATGGTACTTCTAGTACTGATCTGCTGGCCTAATAGGTGGAGAGGGTAGTAGATTCTGTATCAAAGGGTGAGAATTTTACAGTTTAGAGGTTAGGACCTCCAATTCATCCACAAAATTTATCCGAGAACGCATTGTTGAAAATGGTAATATAGCTCAGGGACGAAAATGTTTTTTTTTTTCCAGTTCTGCTTCTTAAATTGATACGACTTTCAGATGAAGAATTGAGTGATAGTGAAGCTCCCTAGAAATTCAAGTTATGCTATGTACTCTCATGTTTTGTTTTGTTTACCCTAGCTCATATAAATGGCTTGTGTGCTGCATGTTGTTTCGCTTCAGTTGCTATTTGCAACTCCGGACCCTTGGGAAACAAGAATGCATTAGTTAGGTTACGTAGTCAAATTACGTTCTGTGAAGTTCATCGCACTTAGGATGGAATGACTCATTCATCTGTCACTCCAGTACTGACCTCCTTGATCATTTTATTTTTTGCCATACTGACTTTCTATCCGTATCTGATTAATCTTACATAGCTTGTATTTTCCTTTCCATGCCCTCTAATTGGTGTTAGTTATAGGTAGAGATGACCTTACCCTCATCCATAAATATTGCTAGGTATACAGATGATTCCAGTTGGTTAGATTCTTCTCTTGCCCCCTCCCGCTCCTACGCCTTTTACCCTTCTCTCACCATCATCCCGTTGCAATTTGCAAGTGGACTTAACTATATATAATTGCTGAAGGTCTTAGCTATTCATTTTAAAGTTACCGAAATATGTAATGTAGTTTGATAAGTTAGCTTGGTATATATTAAGTGATTAAGCTAGAGAGAATTGGTAGTCTTCAGGGTAGGTACATAACAATCTTTTACTGGATGGCACGTCCGTATCTACTGCGAGTCCAGTGTAATAAAAATACAGAATGTACTCCTAGGATTAAACCCCGGAATCCTCAAATCAGAACCATCAAATAGTCTAACTGGCAGTCTTAGGCGTAGCTTTATCCCGGTAATATCAGCTTACATCTTCATAAACAAGTTCATATAAACAATCAAAATTTTACGTGACTCGTGAATGTTAAGGAAAGAAAGAAAGAAAGAAAGCGGAGTGATCTAGAGTTCTAGAAATTAGTTGCATCACTTCAACAATTTGCATTCCGATTAATGAATGGCGTTATAAATGCTGAAATGTGCAACAACCTTTTCTTTCTTTTGTTCCCGTCTACTTGTTCTTGGGTGAGCATTTCCTAATCTGACTGGATTTTGAATGGTTTTGATTGCATCTCCAGGTAGTAGTGGCGCTAAATTAGCCTCTTGAGATTGATATATGCGACGCGTTGGCTGGCTAAACAGCTTTGTACAACTGAAAAATAGATGGAAAGATAGAGCAGAATGCATTTTAAGAAGCATTAGTATTCTTGGGAAGATTATCTCTTACTAGGGTCTTTCTTTTATTAGTCATCTTATATTTGTTTCTTCTGTAAGTTGTAACATTTTGTTGTGTATTTCATAGTTAAACCCTTGTATTAAAGTTCCAGATCAAGTATAGCTGGGGTATTACCATGAATTTGTATTTGCCGTAAGTTTTAGCCATCGTTTTTTTTCTTCCTCCTAACAACTTGTTAGAACCTACAATAATGGATAACACAAGAAGCAGCAGCAAAGTAATTGGACTTCAACTGAAAAATAGCCATGTCTAAAACAGAAGTTCATAGCAAATCAAGGAAACTTTTTTACATTTGGAGGCGATAAAACACCCAGAACCAAAAACATAATCTACTTAAGAGTACAAAGACTTCAGAGCCGATAATGGTCACTGCTCAAAACATAAAAGAACCGGAAAAATCAACTCTTCTCATTCGACTTTCCTGCTGAAGAGATTATGCAGATTAAGCCCATCGATCTTCGCAGCAAGAATGAAATCATTTTCATTTTCATTTTCAGTAGAAACCTCTTCGCTAGCTTTGTAATTCTTCTCTTTTGACTACCAGCAAAACTAAATATCTACTCGTTCGTTGATGCAAATTGAAAAGGAGATCATACAAGAGCAGACAAAAGTCTTATTATGTTCATAAGATGCAGCTACAGCCTCTCGGATTCTTCTGTCTACTAAAATAAATATTAAAGAAAGTCCTTACTCTTCCTTTTATAACCATAAAAAAGTCTTAGTATGTCCATAAAATGCGGCTAGAGCTTCATGGATTCTTCTGTCTATGATAATAACTATTAAGACAACTCCTTACTCTTTCTTTTATCTTGTCTTTTTAAGACATTACATACTAAATCTAGCAGTTATTTCATACAGTTACCAGAGAGATCATGTCGATGTACTAGTTATGAAGATGGGGGATTAGTAGCAAAAAATCCTCTGTCTCATCCCTATCCCCAGCCAATCACAATTCACCCAGTGTATATATAATTAAAAAAAATGTTTATATACTAAATTTTGATTGGTTGGGGACAGAGATGGGGATAGGAATAGGGACAGAGGATTTTCACCCGGGATTAGTAGTTATTTAGCAAAAAAAAAACCTACAAAGGTGGAATTGTCCTAGCTACACGTTACACGTAGTAACTAGAGTTGGTGCATATGAACACCCCCCGCCCCACCCAAAAAAAAAAAAAAAGCGTCTCCAGTCTCCACCACATATATCTAGCCCTGATCCTGCAGGGGGGAGATTCATCCCTTGAATTTTTTTCACAATTCAGACTGTTACTTTGAACCACAACTACTGGCAATTGGCAAACACTCCTATCTGTGTTCTTCTCAGTTAGAACTATGACTTGAGAAAGCAAGATACCTTCAGCTTCTGCCACATGCCTAAAGAATTCCAATCCTTTCATGAAGGTCTTCACTTTCCATGATCGTTAGTTGAATAAACTAATTTTACATGCCTAAATAAACAAATTTTGAATTTTCTATTTAGTTTAAAATATTTTCATTTTATCCATTCAATTAAAATTAAGCATGATATATTTGTCTTATTGAAATTAAATTATATATTTTAATTTTTTAATGGTTGTTTAATTTTCCTATTCTAATATTTTTCTTGTTTCAATATTATTCAAGATCTCACATTGAAAGTGTATGAAGATTTTGGAATTTGACAATATTAGAAATAGAATGTTTGAGCATGGTTTTTAATTGAATGAGTCATTTAGTTTTCTGTTGAAAGTGTATGAAGATTTTAGAATTTGACAATATTTTAAGGAAAATAGTTCACCGAAGAAGGTTGGCCCTATGGCCTATGAACTTCAATTGCCTCCTTTTTTTAGGATTCATCCTATTTTTCATGTGAGTCAGCTCAAAATGAGGTTGGGAAGTGATCAAGTCTCTCGGCTTAACTTGCCAGTAACTAATTCTTAGGGACAACTACTTGTTGAACCAGCTGCTATTTTGGATTGGTTAAACGGCAGAACAAAGCAGCTATGCAATGACTGATTTTTTGGAGCCATCTTCCTGAAGAAGATGTTACATGGGAATTTGCTGATGATTTTATGAAGAAATGACCAAATTTTGCTTGGGCAACTTGAGGAAAAGTTGTTAGTTAAGGAGAGGGGGAATGTTATGATAGCTAAATAAATAGTGATGTTCGTGTGGTTAGAAGGATTCGACCTTGGACCTCTTTAACGAAGAGTTCTACTTAAATAAAATAGTGGGCCGGGTCAATGTTAATTCGCGGGTTGTTTTACCCGGATTAGCTGGAAGATGTCTATAAATAGTTGTGGATAGGATATTTTGGAGGTATTCTTGGAACTGGTGATTAGATACTATTTTCAGTCCCATTTACCCCATTTTCTGTATTGTTGGAGCTCGAATTCAACTTAGAAATTCTCAATTCTAGAATCTAATCAATCAGATTCTTGTTCTTTTTCTTCTTCTTATTCTCAATGGCATTATACCTTGGAGAATTTCTTAAACGAGTAAGATGTTAAATTAACGATTCCTCCATGAATTTGGATGCATAAATTGTGTTGCATCTAGATAAATCAATTCGATATTATTATTGATTATAAGTTTGCGATTACAAGAGAATAGAGAAACAAAAGAGAATTGGGAAGAAATAAACTAGAAAGACAAACCCTAGATGCTAGATAGATTTGGGGGGAAAAAATGGGAGGGAAAAGAAGTTGAATCATCTCAACTGACTTAGGAAAAAATATATGGATAATGAATTCCCAAATCCAACGCTCTATTTATAGGCTAGCCTTACACGTTGACTCGCGCTCTGAACCGACCTAATCACTGGTTTATTTAAGCGACCCAGTGGTTGAATCCCACAACTCAACCAATATTCCCCTTATGTAACGCTTCTCCCCCCTTGAAAAGCATATTGTCCTCAAGATGACCTGGAAAATCTGGCCATTTCTTCAAAAATTCATTGGCATCTTCCCAAGTAGCATCCTTTACTGGAAGATTACTGATGAGGGATCATCCATGAAGTTTAAAGAGGTCATTTATCCAAATGACCAAGTCTTTAACTCATGCATTCCAAATACGAGTTTCCAAGTAAATTATTTGTTCCAAGTGTTGAAAGTCTCTAATCTAAAGGCTCAAGAGATAAAGAAGCCTTCCAAGAATGCTAGGCACAAGGATCAAAGCCATCTAATCTCATTTGAAGGCAAGATACATAATTGGA
Organism: Vinca minor; assembly: GCA_026122235.1. Lineage (NCBI taxonomy): Eukaryota > Viridiplantae > Streptophyta > Magnoliopsida > Gentianales > Apocynaceae > Vinca > Vinca minor. Next base: position 1,795,471 of record JAOCZM010000278.1, on the reverse strand, counting down.
AGGAAACGGTTGAAGGGGTATTTTAGGAAACTTGTAAATTAAAGTCTATTCTAGACTTTAATTATATTTAGGCACCATTATCTAGTAGTAGGGCTATAATAAAGGACATGTTGTACATGTGTTTAATTAGTGGTACAATTAGAGTAGTTTACTATTCTTAGATAGAAGAATTCTAACTTAATTAGGATTCTTCCTTTGTGGGTCATTGGCAACAAAATTCCTACTCTACTTAAGAGGGAATTCGGCCAAGATATTGATTAGACTTGATATGATATTGTAAGGTTATTCCTTAGTTACTTTGTGAATTGATTTTCTATGTAGAAATTCATTCATCATTGAGTTACTGTATCAATAAGTTTAGTTTACACTTATTGTGGTGTTTCAGCCTCCATCAAATTAATCAACCTACGTTGGCCATTTCTTCAAAAATTCATTGGCATCTTCCCAAGTAGCATCCTTTACTGGAAGATTACTCCATGTAATTAACCACTGCATGTCACACCCCGTATCCCGGGTGATGACATGGCAGTACTTCAAGTCAATGAAGGACCGAACCAACTAACATATGACATAAAAAGGGAATGATTTATTATAAAACTTAAATGGTTCAACGGTTATACAATTAATTGAATAAGTATTTAACGGTAAATAAATCTTATTACATGAAAAAGTGTAAATTACTAGTTCATTAGAAATCACTCTTCATAGTACCCATCCCAAGCACCAACATCATCATAGAGAGGCTCAACTCCATCTACATCTGCAAGAAAATAAAAGTAAAGGAATGAGCCGCGAAACTCAGTAAGGATCAAACAACCCCTGGGATGAAGCATCAGATAAGACTCAAAAGCTTCCCCGTTTCCCAAAACCGTTTGAAAACACTTGACACAAAACCGGATTTAAAACGTTGACACAACACTTAAATACATTGTTCAGAACTTACATAACACTAGACCTTATCACATAACAGAACTGACATCAGACAGAAACGGGGCACAACTCGGGTGACCGAACAGAAAGTACCTATCGTCCTGAGGTCACCCAAGATAGCCTCGATCGATAGCATCAAAATAACAAAGAAAAGCATTTCTAAAATCCCCTTTTTTTACCAACCCAAAATGACTCATTTAGACTCAAACCATATAGCAAATAATACTCAAACAAGAACAAATAAGCTAATAACCATACTCCTCATATCTTAACACGTATACATCAGAATGCACTACAAGCGCCATGCTCTACTCATACAAAACAGACGGAAATACATGTTTTAGACATTACGAGTATGGTTATCGCTATGACAAACGAATCCCACGATTGAGCTCAATTATCTATTCACGACTCTATAACAATAATTGTAATGGCCCTAACAGCGGGCCTGATAGGAAGCCCCAAACTTATATTAACACATGAGTTCAGTATAACCCCCTGAACGAACGGGTCCAAGCTTTTAAGGATCCATTCTTATTGTGTCATAGTTCATCACCATGAACTCCACAACAACCATTACAGGGTCCCCAATGATGGCCTCATCGGTGAAGGCCCAAAACTTCTTAACATATCACATGAACTCACGGGTTCAATGAGACGGAAATAATAGAATGAATCCCCGCTACAAAGTAGATTCTAGACAAGAGCTCAAAACCGGGGCGACGACATCGGCCGACAACAACAAAATAGACAACAATGTTAAGGACCCCAATTAGACAACCATCAATTAATAACAAGTACAATATAAAATTAACAATTAACAATAATTACAATTTATGGGTAGCAAAGAAATAACAATACAATTACATATCGATAATCAAATAGAATGCAACTAAATCCAACGCTTCATCCATTTTATGCAAGGAAAACATGTATAAACATTTTAACAATTCCATAACTTTAGGTACTGAAATCATGCATTTTATGGACTGAAAAATAGAGGTGTAAGTTCCTTACATGATGGAATAGCAATTTAAGCAAGCAAAAGAAACGCAGAAAAATCTGTCAAGAAAAATCAGCAACCTTCCGGAGGCAATAACTTTCTGTACAGACCTCGGAATTGCAATCCGCCACCTCCCACGCGTAGCTCTTTCGATTCTCTTCAAAATTCACTATTTGAACTCCTAAATCCGACAACTTTTACCCCTCCAAATGGTCTCTCAAAGTTCTGCCCAGAATTTCCGTCAACCCAGAAAAACACTGAACTTCAAACTTACATTACTCATGGCACAGAAATCCAAACGCTGATCCGTCAACTCCCAGACGTAGCCTTTCCAGCCCTCTTTCTAACCCAATAAGAATCACTCGATTCCGACATCGATTACTATGTCAAAAGTTGAATCTCCCACATACTATCTATTCTGCCAGATTTCTATTCTCACCCATTTTCCTCTCTTTTATTCATTCCAACACCTGTAACCCCCATCCCATTATCTCCCACTAAAGAGCTTCCATAACACCCATAAAAGCCAGCCACAACCCCTCTATCTTCCCCTACAATCAAGTCCCTAAACTTTCTGTCTTCAACACTTATGTCCTTACATTCCCAATCACAAAAAGTAGCACATAAGAGCAACAAATAACACTTAAATCATATGATAAAATTACTAAAACATACTAATCATGCAAATTTAAATGTGAAGCATGCAAAACACATAAGTAAAAGTCCCGGGTATCACACTGCACCACTGGTTTGTTATTCCTCTTTACCAGTCTTCTATTAAACAATCCCAAAGGCTCAACCATCAGTTGACCTTCTTCATTGATAAATGGAAAATCTTTCTGAACCACATCATCATTTCCCAGCTTCAATTTCAGTTGACTCACATGGAAAACAGGGTGGAGTTTGGACTCATGTGGTAAAGCCAGTTCATAGAAAACTGGACCAAACTTTCTGGTAATATGAAAATGACCAAAATATCTTGGGGATAAATTCTGGTTCTTCCTCAAAGCTAGGGAATGTTGCTTGTATGGTTGAAACTTCACATGCACTAAATCACTAACATCAAATTCCTTCTTAGTTCTTTTCTTGTCCTCATACTGTTTCATTCTACTCACAATCCTTGTCAAATGTTTCTTCAACACAACATTCAATTTCACCATTTCTTCTATCATATTGGACATTTCTCCATGCCTGATTTCCTCCACCTCCACATTCTCTCCAAACTCATGTGGTCTATAGCCATATAATGCCTAAAATGGAGACATTTTAATAGTGGAATGGTAGCAAGATTTGAACCACCAGGATTCCATTGGAAGGGATCTATACTAATGTTTAGGCTTCTGCACCACAAAACACATTAAAAACATTTCAAGACACTGATCCACCCTCTCTGTTGGACCATCAGTCTGAGGGTGATATGCAGTGCTGAGCTTCAACTTAACACCTATAGTTGTGAATAATTTCTTCCAAAAGGAACTAGTGAAAATCTTATCCCTATCACTGACCATATATACATGAAGCACATGCATTTTTTACACCTTATCCAAAATTTCCTCTGGAACTACCTTGGCAGTGGAAGTATGTGTCAGGCCAATGAAGTGTACAAACTTGGTAAACTTATCTACAACTACCAAGATAGCATCCTTCCCCTCAGACATTGGTAACCCCTTAACAAAACCAATGCTTACATGGGTGAAGGGCTTATCTGGGACTTCCAAAGGCTGCAGCAGCCCTGGATAAGGGACAGTCTCATGCTTGCACCTTTGGTAAGTCTCACATACTTTGATCATGTCTTGGATCTGTTGTTACATGAGAGGCCAGTAGAAGACTTTATTAAGCCTTTGTTAATTGGATTTCACCCCTGAATGTCCTCCCATAGTGGAAGAATGGATTGAGTCTATAATCTTACTCATGTAATCACATTGTCTCCCCATATACAACCTCCCTTTATACCTCAACACACCATCTACCAAAGTAAAGCCAGTCACCTATTTTCCCATAATTATTTGAGCCATCACATCTTGGGAGTATGCATCACCTTCATAACTGTCCTTCACCTCCCAACCAGATTGGTACTATGACAGTCAAAGCATTGTATTCAAATTTCCTAGACAAGGCATCAACTACCCTATTCTCATCCTTTTTTTTGTACTGGATTTGAAAATCAAATCCCAACAGCTTTGACACCCGCTTCTATTGAGTTGCTGAACTGATTTTCTACTCCATTAGGTGTTTCAAACTTTGGTGATCAGTCTTGATCAGAAAGTAATGCCCTTCCAGATAATACTTCCACTTAATGATAGAAGTTGATAAAGCCATGGGTTCCTTTTCATAGGTAGACATAGCTAAGCACTTATGTCCCAAAGCCTTACTAAAGTAAGATTTTGGCCTTCCTTCTTGCATAAGAACTGCCTCATGCCTGTGTCACAAGCATCTGCTTCTATGACAAACCTCTTTGAAAAATCTGGCAAGGCCAAAACAGGAAGACTGGAAAGGGTTTTTAGAGTTCTTGGAAAGCTGCATCAGCCTCAGTATTCCATGAAAACCCATTATTCTTGAGCAAAATAGTCAGTGGTTTACTAATGAGGTCATAATGTTTAATGAACCTCCTATAGTAACCAGTTAACCCAAGGAAATCCATCAATTGCTTGATGTTTACTGGCTTAGGCCATTCAAGCATATCTTGAATTTTCTTTGGGTTAGCTTGAACACCATTTCCTAAAATTACATGCCCTAGATAGTCCACTTCGTTTTTGCCAAATGAGCACTTGTTCATTTTCCCATATAGCTGATTCCTCCTTAACACCTCTAGAACCATCTTTAAATTTTCTTGATGTGATGACAAGTCTGGACTGTATACTGAATGTCATCAAAAAATACAAACACAAATTTTCTCAAAAAATGACCAAACACCTTGTTCATCAAGAGTTGAAAAGTGGTTGGAGGATTAGTGAGTCCAAATGGTATCACTTTGAACTCAAATAGGCCAAATTGAGTACTAAATGCAGTCTTAGGAATATCTTCCTCTTTCATCCTTATTTGAAAGTACCCTGATCTTAAGTCTATTTTAGAGAAATACTCAGCCCCATGAAACTCATCAATGAGGTCATCCACCATTGGAATGGGAAATTTTGTCCTTGATTGAGTTGCCTAAAATCTACACAAAACCTCCAAGTGTCATCCTTTTTCTTAACTATAATAATTGGAGAGGAGAAAAGGTTGTTACTGACCTGTAAGATACCATCTTGCAACATGTCCTTTACTTGCCTCTCAATTTCATATTTTTTAGAGTGAGGGACTCTACAGGATCTCAGCTTCACAAGCTGAGCTTCTTTCTTGAGTTGAATCTGATGCTCATGGTATCTGTTGGGAGTCAGACCCTTTGGCATCTAAAAAAAATCACCATATTCAGTCAAAAACTCTTTCAAGTTGTCATGAACTTCATCCCTGCCCACATCTTGAAGCTGCATAGAGCATAGATGCCCCATCCATACTTCAGAAGCCCCATCCATGCACTTCAACAACACTTTGGCTAAAACATGCTTCAGTTCAGGAGCCACCTTATTGCTCCCCACCGCTATCTCTCTTCCATCTTTCCTAAACCTCACTGCTTGGTTTTCATAGTCCAAGACAATGGGATTGCGTTTCCCCAGCCAGTCCTCACCAAGAATCATGTCACTCCCTCCTAAAGTCAGCACATAAAGATCATGTGAATACTCAACACCATCAATCCTCCACTGGACTCATTTACAACATTCCCCAATTTCTTCACCATTACCCAAAACAATGAGTAAAGTCATGGTGATTTCAATGTTAAGCCCTAGAAGTTTCAGCAGCTTGGGGGTCAGTAAAGCTGTGAGTGTTGCTTGAGTCAACCAGTATGGAAATCTGAAAGTTTTTAGCCACCTTCCCAGGTATTCTAAAAATTGCCCCTCCTGACATTCCCTTCAAAGTATTGAGAGAAATGTAAGCCATATCATTCACCTCCACCCCAAACATACCTCATTACCCCCTGAATGAGGTTTTTTTTCCCTTTAAAGGAGGATCAATAGTGGTTCTCCACTTTCCCTCCGGCATGACTCGAACTCCCGACCTACCAGTTGGAAGTGAAGCGTCTTACCGCATGAGCTGCGCTTCGTTGTCCCCTGAATGAGGTTGCAAAACCTAAAATTCAGGTTCTTCAGTCTCTTCTTCGTTCTCATGAAGGTATAACATGGTTACCTCTGTTAGAGCACACTTATGTTGTGGAGAGTATTTCTCTCCACACTTGAAGCATAGATTATGCTCTCTTCTCCTTTGCATCTCATCACTATTGATCCTCTTAAATTTTATAGGATCCTTAGATGCACTTTTGAGTCCATAGGTTGGATTAACAGAAGGCTTATGGATTTAAGGGTTTCAAACTTCTTCATATAGGATTGGATATCTCCTAATTGTTTAAGTTTGGAAAATTCCCCTACTATGTTGGAAATAGAACTTGTATCAAATCTAGTGAACAAGGCCTTAATGAACCCCTGTCAGTCATGAGTTCCAGCCTCGGCAACATAGCTATGGCCCCGGAGGCAAGCCTCTCCCCTCATATACATGATAGCCACATCTAGTGTGAGAGGATTAGGTATCATATGCAGTTTAAAATACTGCTCAGCTAAGATCACCCATTCTCTAGGAGAGTCTCCATCAAACTTAGGGAAATCTTTCTTTAGAAGCTTGATTCCACCTCTATCACCATATCCTAAGTCAAATCTAGGTTCTTCCTGCACATTAACATGCGGAACAGGAACATCACCAACTCCAACAGTGTTATCAGTTCTCAACTTCCTAACATGAGTGTTATTACCCTGACTTCCACTAGGTTCACATATAGCGGACTTTTCCTTCATCCAACAGGACATTACATTCATTTGCTCTAATAATTGACTAAGCTTCCTATCAGTATCATGTTTGAAAGCATTAATATCATAATTATAGTTAGCTAGAGCATGTTTAACATCATTCAATTGTGTATCTATCTTCTTCACAGAGAATTCCAATTCAGCTAACCTTCGAACTTGTTGATCTAATGGAATTCGAAGCTCTGCAGAATCATGTGTAGGCAACAATGGCGGCACCACGGTTGAGTGCACTTCAATGCCTTGATTCCTTGTAGTCACCATTTCTACCAAGAATCTAGAGCTCTGATACCAAAATGTTGTATCTAGAGAAATCAATTCGATATTCTTATTGATTATAAGCTTGCGATTTCAAGAGAATAGAGAAACATAAAAGAATTGGGGGGAAGAAATCAGCTAGAAAGACAAACCTTAGCTTCTAGACAGATTTGGGGGAAGAAATGGGAGGGAAAAGAAGTTGAATCATCTCAACTGATTTAGGAAAAAATATTTGGATAATGAATCCCCAAATCTAGCGCTCTATTTATATGGTAGCTTGACCTGTTTACCCGCGCTTTGAACCGACTCAATCACTGGTTTATCTAAGAGACCCAGTGTTCGAATCCCACAACTCAGCCAATATTCCCCTTATGTAACAAATTGGTGCAGAAATTGGTATTTTAGCAGGATGAAGAACCTTCTAAAGGTTCTGATATGATTGTAACATATTTGTTTCATATGAATTGTGAACCGTAAGTTTATTTTTATAAAAATTATGTCTTATTTTGAACCGTCAGATGAGATATATCTAATCTGCCAAAAAATTGAGAAATTCTTAGGGGCCATCGCCCCCTCCTCATCCTTTGTCATTGAGTGTGCATAAGAATATAGATCTCGGAGTGTGTGAAATTATGTGGATATAACAGCTCTAGGTTGAAATTAGCCTCAGAGTTTCTATTCTTGCAAAGTTGTATTGTGATAATCAAGTTGCTCTTCACATTACTTCTAATTCAGTTTTTCATGAGCGCATTAAACACATTGAGTTAGATTGTCATTTTCTACGTGACAAAATTGAAATAGTTTTCATTTCTACTGGTTATGTGAAAACTGGAGAACAATTAGATGATCTTCTTACAAATGTTTTAAATGGAGTTCGAGACGATTATCTTTGTAACAAGTTGGGCATGATCAAAACTTATGTTCCACCTTGAGGGGAGTGTTAATGGTTGTTGTATATGTGTATATGTATAATTATAGGAATTAAATTAATTCTAGCAATTGGATTAGATTGATTCTAGGAACTAGATTGATCCTTGTTGATTATTTCATTTATTTACATTCCTATTTATTTTCCTAGAAGCGTATTTATGTAACTATTGTTCTATATAAAATACACAATTCCGAATTACTTTGTTACACAACCAAAGTCAAAATTTCAAAGTAACCTTTAACAAAAAAACATCTTACGAAAAACATTCTAACCCTCAGCAGGGGGCAGCTTCCTCTGTTGGCATCAAAACTGCTTTGGCAGGTTAATTGGTGAAGCGAGTTTCCCTCAGGAAGCACGTAGTAAGTAACCCGTAGGTCTTCAGCAAACATGGCCTTTTTAAAAAAAAAAAAATTGTTTGAAAAAAAACAAGTATTCATTTCTCCAAACTACATATAGAAAATTCATATTTAAGTAATACTCTGTTTTCTTTTTTTAAAAAAACAACACAATAAAAAGAAAACAACTTGGTCTTAATTTTTTGGGTCTGGACCCAATATTTTTTGGCTCAATTGACAAGCCTACCAACAAGTTCTCAACTCTGAACATTTCATTTCAACACTCATATCCTCATACAATGCAAAAAAGATGAGTTGCTTGTCATGGATATGCAAAATTATGGGATTCTGATGCAAAAAAAAACTAGATGTTTCTTGAAACTCAGCACTGTACTACCGTTTGGAACAAGATCAGACTGAAACTATCTATTTGAGGACCAAAATTGGTCCGAATCCAACTTTGTGTTTCCATCTATCTGCTGTACTTGAAACCTAAAAAAAAAAAATGCTAAAACTGCAGCTGAAACCATGTCCTTGAATACGGTCAATCCTCTTAACAACTGCAACAACAATGAGAAAACATAAATAAAAGAAAATAGTCTTATTAGTACCCTTAAAACGAATTATGTAATTCCAATTAACAACTTATTTCAATTACTAATTTGATATATTTGAATTAACAATTTACCACACAGTTAGTTCATGGATTAATGTAATAGCATGTATATCTGATAGATATCCATCGTCAAAAAAACGTCTCAAGTCATGCGCGATTTGTTCTTCCTCCTGTTTCAAAGTGAAAATGATTAACAATTATCATACTGTCTAGTTTAAAGAATAAAAAATGATCGAAGAAAAAATACTAAAATAGCACTAACCACATTCTTGAGGTGGATACCAACATTTCTAAGGAAAAGCAACATCGAGCCGAAATCTTTGAAATCGTATCCCGGAGAAACCTTTTTACCCTTAGCAGTGTCAAGATCAACCTTGTACTGAAGAATGTCCAAGTAAGGCGCTGTAATATTTGTGTTGAGAAAGACGTTAATAAATCAAGCTCATACTGGAATTCGCTTGAAACCTCCATCAATGTTGTCTCTCCAAGAGCCGCCGCATAGTTGGACTACAACATTCAATTTTGTTGAGTCTGGTCATGAACTTTTTGTTTTCACAGGAACTAATGATGATCTCTAAAGAAATTATTGATGGAATCAAAAACAATATCCCGGTGTGAATTACAAGCTAATAGATCTTCTTATTCTTGTACTAGATTAGGTTTTTGGAAAACCTTTTTTTTACTCATTTGTTTAATTTTAGCTTCCCAGTCTGTGCAAAACATTCAAGATGCTTCTTCCACATATACAATTGAGACAATAGAGGATAGAATTGCCCACGGGCAATTCAATTCGGCAAATGCCAGCTTTCTGTTTCGCAACAACAGAAATGAACAGGCTACTATATATAAAAATTTAGAGATTATTATCCACCTAAATACACTTAACCGTTTAGGTAGAGTAACCAGCTATTTAGACAATAGTGACGGAGACAAGAGTGAAGTACATTGGGTGGTTGTTGACAGGCTGAATGAGCATAGTACATTTAAGATTTTCCTTAAACATTATAAGAAAAGTAATAAGATTTGGGTGAATGAAAAGCTTTCACTTGCATTACATAAACTTACCAGATATGTTTTAACCATCTATCAATCTCTCTTTTTAACTTTATTAGTATCCTTAACAGGGAAATTATGTTGGAATTTTTAAAATTTCCACAGGCTAGTTGCATTCACGGTTACAGAGTTAGCGATTATTATGCATCAGACTTCTTAATTGTCAATAACAACATACGATTCGCATTTTTATATGGGTCTCCGCCTGGTACAAAGATTGATTTTACAGGTGACGGTATGAAGTTTATGTCTATGTTAAAAAATCAATTAAATTATCCAGAGGCCACGGAAGATTCCAAAAAATTTCTTTTGTCAACCCCTTAAGTAAGATATTCTCTCATCTAAAGTCTTACGTTTCTATTTTACAATTATTCTCACCCACCTATGTTACTGAAGTTACACACTGTCTTTTTGACTACCCATCAAAGAATTCAGTTTCCTGTGAGATTATACAATTTATTGTTTAGAACACATCAGCTCCGATGGGTTAAAAACGAATTAATAGCCAAATTAGTCATCAATTAACTTTCATCCTGCCACTTTCATCTTTTTCAAGTTTTTTTAACTTTTTTGGTCATCAAATTATTTTCTAGCAGCCACTTTCATCCTTTTTAACTTTCTTCATCCCCAAAGATTTTTAACTGCTCGTAAAATCTTGGAGGATGAAAGTGGCTGTTTAAAAACAAATTGATGACCAAAAAGTTAAAAAAAAACTTTAAAAGGATGAAAGTGGCAGGGCAAAAGTTAGTTGATGACTAATTTGGCTATTAATTTATTTTTAACCCATCGAAGCTGGTGTGTTCTAAACAATCAATTGTATAATCTCACAGGAAACTGAATTCTTTGATGGGTAGTCAAAAAGACAGGGTGTGTAACTTCAGTTTCGAGCTGAAACGAGCTAACATAGGCGAGTGACAATAATTGTAAAATAGAAATGTGAGACTTTAGATGAGAGAATATCTTACCTAAGGGGTTGACAAAAGAAATGGTTGGAATCTTCAGTGGCCTCTGGATCATTTAATTAATTTTTTAACATGGACATAAACTTCATACCGTCACCTGTAAAATCAATCTTTGTACCAGGCGGAGACCCATATAAAAATGTGAATTATATGTTGTTATTGACAATTAAGAAGTCTGATGCATCATAATCGTTAACTCTGTAACCGTGAATGCAACCAGCCTGGTGAAATTTTAAAAATCCCAACATAATTTCCCTGTTAAGGATATACTAATAAAGGGAAAAGGAAAGAGAGATTGATAGATGATTAAAACATACCTTCTAAGTAAGTTTATGTAATGCAGGTGAAAGCTTTCCATTCACCCAAATCTTATTACTTTTCTTATAATCTTCAAGTAAAATCTTAAATGTACTATACTCATTCAGCCTATCAACAACCACCCAATGTACGTCACTCTTTTCTCCGTCACTATTGTCTAAACAGCTGATTACTCTACCTAAACTGTTAAGTGTATTTGGGTGGATAATAATCTCTAAATTTTTATATGTAGTAGCCTGTTCATTTCTGTTTTTGCGAAACAGAAAGCTGGCATTTGCCGAATTGAATTGCCCGTGGGCAATTCTATCCTCTATTGTCTCAATTGTATATGTGGAAGATGCATATTGAATGTTTTGCACAGACTGGGAAGCAAAAATTAAACAAATGAGTAAAAAAAGTTTTCCAAAAACCTAATCTAGTACAAGAATAAGAAGATCTATTAGCTTGTAATTCACACCGGGATATTGCTTTTGATTCCATCAATAATTTCTTTAGAGATTATCCTTAGTTCCTGTGAAAACAAAAAGTTCAAGACCAACTAATAGATAAGTAAGATGTAATTCACATAAATTACAAACCAGAATTGGATCTATTTGATCATGATTTGCACACGGACTCATAATTCCTGAAACCATTATCATGTGGTAGTCTTTTTTTCCCAATCAAAAGATGACAACAGTAGACTCTAGTGCCACATCTCTTTCCCAGTGGCGGCTATGAGGGTGAGCGACCGCACAAGGGACCCCAAAAATTCGGGGCCCCAATTTTTTATTTATTTTTATATATAATTAGCAAAAAATCTAGGGCCCCAATTTTTTTTTTTTTGTATATATATACTTAGCAAAAAATCCGAGGCCCCAATTTTTTATTTATTTATATATATACTTAGCAAAAAATACGGGGCCCCAATTTTTTTTTGTTTATATATATATAGCCTAAAATTTGGGGTTCCAATTTTTTTTTCGCACAGGGTCTCGGATATGTTTGAGCCGCCCCTGCTCTTTCCCAATGAGTTTACGATTTCTACAAGGCCGATCTGCTCCTACCGCTTCCCGATGACGAGGCCCAGTATAAAGAACCTCAATACTGTCCTAGTGCGGAGGACCTCCCTAAGAAAATACACCCGGGAACTCTCGTAAGGATAGCCGGAATTCGCGACTAGCCTTCCCGCTCCGTGGGAAGATAGTTTTTATATTCATATATCGGGTTAAACGAGTCTCTTTGAAAGAAGAAAGCACTACTTCCAATCAGTATCAAGTTAACACTTGCCTCAGTCCCGTCCCTACTTCGCTTGCATCACTCATTCTCTTTCTCAGGGACACTTCCCTAAGCATATATCTAGTGGCTCTCTTCGACATCGTACAAAGGGTATTTTTGTCATTTAAACAAAGAACATTATAAATTAAGGGTACTTTAGTCATTTTGTACTAGGGGTATTTTGGTCATTATATATTTTTATTTATGAGAGAAAATAACTTGTATGTATGATATATTTATAACATACCATGAATCTTGTGGAATTGGAATTCAGATTATTTGATTATAAAATAGAATTGATTTTGTGGAATTGGGGGGGGGGGGGGTGGGTGAGTGGGGGGTTTGGAGTTGGAATTGGATTTTCAATTCCAAAATTTGATTGAGAGCCATTACAATTCCAATTACATGATTTGGTTGATAGCCAAACAATTCCAATTCCAAAATTTGATTGAGAGCCATTACAATTCCAATTACATGATTTGGTTGATAGCCAAACAGTAAAATTGGAATTGAAAAACTGTTATGTCAAGCAAATAAATGGATATTCAGCAATGTTGTTGGGGCTCGAACTTGGGCTGCTACACAAGCCATTTCAATAAGTTCACCAGTGTTGCAAAAGTCGCTAGTCGCTAGTCGGTCGGTAGACAGGGGACTAGCGACTAGTCGGCCTAGTCGGGGAGTAGTCGGCGACCCTAAATATTAAATATATTTTATTTTAATCATTTTCGAAAATGTTTTCTTTTATATTTTTGGTCTAATTAAATATTAAAAATATAAAGTAGGTCATTTAGAACTTGTTTGTAATATAAAATATAAAGTTTGAGGTCTAAAATATAATTTTTAAAAGTAATTTCGGACTTTAAATACAATTTATTTCTAAATTTAGGTAATTTAGGACTTGTTTGTAACATAATTATTTTTATGGGATCTTATGTGCTAATACTTTAATTGCACCTTTAGTGCTGGGTATATAATGTCTCCTAAGAGACAACCCTAACCCTAAATTTCATTTTTTTCTCTCACCTTCTTCCCTCAGCCCGCACCCCTCCCTCTTCTTCTCCTTCTTCTCCGGCGAGTAGCCACCAGTACCACTACCGCCCTTTTTTTTCTTCTTCTCTTCTTCTCTGCTCTCTATTTCCGCTCTCTCCTTCCTCTTCTCCCGCCACCGCCACCGATTCTTCTCGGAGAAGATGTGTTCGTCACCGCCATTGAAGTTCGGAGATCCGACTAGTCACCGCCACCGCCACCGATTCTTCTCCTAGAACGGTACGTTTTTCTCTCTTTGTCTTTTCGTCGGAATTTTGACCGACTAGTCGGACTTTTGACCAACATTTTTCAAAGACCCGATTTTTGGGATTTTTAGGCGGCCACCGGCCGACTACCGACTAGTCGCCGGCTAATCGGCCGACTAGGCCGAGTTTTGCAACACTGAAGTTCACAGGTCATCAATCAGGGTCAAGGCTAAGTGGATGCTCCATCCCAATCTCTATAAATAGTAATCATATTAGATATTTTAGGGCTATCAAATCATTTACCCAAATTAGATAGACACTTTTGCCCCTTCCCTCCCTTTTTTTATGGTTCGAATTCTACTATTCTAGGGCACAATTGATCATTTCCTGATCAATTGAACCTCGAAACTCACCTCAATCCCCAATTTCTTGTAGTATTATGTTGATAATCAATAAAACTATCGATTTGTTCATCCTTGATACAACAAAAACCAATTCCAATTACAAAGCTCCAATTCTATGGAAACAAACTCGCCCTAAAGTTTAGTACATTCAATTTGGGATGAGGGAGTGATTAGAATTGATATTTCTAGCACCTAAGACTTAGTCTAGTTAAATACCCCTTAACATGAAACAATTGATTCGACATTAACTGTTAGAATACATTCCCAAGCATCATTCCAACAGTTAAACAGCCACAGCTGGAGCATGCCAGAATAGCTCAACAGCTGCAGCAGGAACTAGCCAGAAGAGTCCAGAAGGCCAGCCACATCAGCAGCCCCAATTACAGCAAGAAAACAGAACAGACACAACAAAGATAGAAAACAGTTGTACAACTCCAAATAAACATCACAATGAGCTGTCCCAAAAATGAAGATTCTAGAAGGGAGAAGTACCTGATTGCAGCTTCAAGCCCACGTGAACAGCCTAGCAGTTGTAACTGTTTTTCCCTCCAATCTGCAAGTTGCAAGAGGCTTAGTTTAGCAGAAAAATTCCTCTAATGATAAGAGGTGTATGTTGGCATAGATCATAGCTTAGATTGTTGTACTCTTAGACTTGTACATTGTAGAATAGATTCTCTATAAATAGGGATGTATTATCAATTGATTATTCAAAGGAAAAAGAAGATATTTCCCCCAATTTCAAACCCTATTTTTTACTCTGCGATATTAACAGAGGATCCTATTATTTTCTTACACAGAGAACATTCAATTGGGCCCAGATAACACCAAATGCATCTAATCCCAGACAAATATGAACGAGCTAATGAACAATAAAAAAGTAGAAATTCTTCACAAACGTAAACCCATTGTCCACGAAAGACAATGACTCAGAAAACCCACAAAAATCTCATCAAATAAACACCAAAAAACATCATGGGTTTAAAAAAACATTATTATAATAAATGAATTTATATGAAAAAATTACCCAAAAATAAGTACCTAATCACAAGTAAAACCCAGATGCATGAACTAGAAATCAAACTAGAAACAGAGTCTAGGGAGTATTTGATATAAAAAATAAAAAAAGCACATATACATATTTCTACACAGAAAAAACAAAAAAACGGTGAAGAAAGAGTGGTGGTAATGGTAGTATTTTACCTATTGAATGAGAGAGAGACTTTTGCCCAATGTTCTATAGGGTTTATAGAGAAGCAAAAACCCACAATTGTACTGTTGCCGTTTTTGTTCTGTGGAGAGAAAGAGAGAGAGACTGTTTTGTTTTTTCTGCTTTTGGCCTTTCGGGGAGAGAATGGAGGGACAATTAAAAAGGGTAGTCTTTAGGCGAGAGCTGCTTGGTCTTCTTGCTTTCAATTAGAAATTAAATCTTTCTATTGAATATAACATACAAAAGGAGATTAATTAAATTGAATGGATTTCTACAACTTCTAAGAAGTTTGAATATAAATTTTATGAAAAGAAACATAAACATATTAAAGTCCTCAAGCCTACCTTATCACCAAGTATGGAAAATACTAAGAATGGTAATAAGGATGATTATAGATAATAATAGCAATAAATAATAGTTATAATAAGAATAATCATAGTAAGTATAATATTCATAACAGTAAAAACAGAAAACTAAGTAAAATAATAATATTAATAATAATAGTTAACTATAATGATAAAAGAAACAATAAGTAACAATATTAATACAAAAACAGTAGTAGACAACTTGGAAACAAATATATATCAACCATGATTCTTTTGGAGAAAAACAATAATAGTAAATAATTTATTAGTAATGAAGGTCCTAGGAGTTACCAAACAGGAAGTAAATTAAATAATTAAATCAGAAAATAAAGAAATAAGACAGAAAAAAGAAAAAAGAAAATAGTTTATCTCGGTGGGAGAGACAGTGGAGCGGCGGCGAGACGGCGGTGAATAGGCGGCAGAATCTGAGAACAATAGGAAAATATATATATATATATATAATTTTAATAATAATAATAATGGTAAGCATAATAATTATAACAGTAATTTAGTAGTTAAATTAAAAAGGAAAAGGAAAAGGAAAACAGAGAAATAGATACCTTCGCCGGAGCACAGCAGGAGAATTGGCGGTAAGTGACAGCAGCGGCGGCAGATCGGCAGCAAGGTGGTTCTGAGAAGAAAAAAAAATAAAAAAATTATAAAACAATAATAAAAGAAAATATAAAACAGAAAATAAATAGAAAGAAAGAGAAAAATAGGAAATAGAGGAAAAAAGGGAAACAGAAAGCTTACCTGCCGGAGAAGACGCCGGAGCAGCAGCACGGGAAGGAGAACGGCGGAAAAAGGAGAACGGTGGCGGTGGCGGTGGCGGTGGAGAGAAGAGAAGAAGGGAAAGAGGAAGGAAGAAGAGAAAAGAAAAGAGGAAGAAGAAAATTTTAAAAAAATAAAAATAAAAATTAGGGATTTTGAATTTGGGGATTTAGAGATTTTAGAGTTTGGGAAAAATTAAAGAAGAGAGAAGGAGAAGAAGAGGAAGAAAGGTGGCGGCGGAGATGGTGGAGGAGCCGCGGCGGAAGAGGGAGGAGAAAGAAGAAGGAAGAAAAAAAAATGAACTGGGATCTGGGGGTTGAAGTCGATGAAGAAGGAAAGGGGAGTAATCTAGTGTGAGTGAGAGTTTGTTTAGAATCTGGGAAATGAAGGAAATATCTAGCAAGGACTTAAAAGGCGAATAACTATTACAACATAAGTCCTATAAAAATTATTTATATTGCAAATAAATCCTAGATGGTCTACTTTATATTTTTAATATTTAATTGAACCATAAATATAAAAGAAAACAATACCGAAGATGATTAAAAGAAAATATGTCAGAAAACTTATATTCGGAGTCTGAAATAACTTTTAAAAATTATGTTTTAGTCCCTGAACTTTAGAAATTTACACAAAAGACCCAGAAGCCTAGAAACTTAGTCTGAATATGTTTAGGCATATTAAGGCTTGCATGTCTTTAATTTCATAAGTAATTCCTAAAGAGTTGGTATTTGCAAAATAGGTACAAACCCAAAAGAAAGTACGAACGATAAGAGGCTAAGGTGAGTTTCTCTCAAAACCGGAGAACTTGTTTTATAAATGTGTTTTATGCAAATTGTTTACAAATGAAAAGTTATAGTATTTCTGAAATAAAACGCTAGAAAGTATTTCTGAAAAGTATTTCTTGGAAAATATTTCTGAAAAATATATGAACGACAACTCTGGAATTCTGAAGAGGGCGCTTACACTGCACAAATTTGGTAGCCCCTCGTCCGACTATTGGGGGTCTGCACTGGTACGAGGCTAGTCACCCGTACAAGGGCATCTCGCACCTTTGGTTTTGGACACTCTGTTTATCTCTTGGGATCCCAAAACCTGTGTGGGAATCGTAGGGGCAGGGAAAGCAACGGGCTGACTGTATCCCCTACGTGCACCACATACGAATTGTAATCTAACGGCTAACATGTCTCCGATGTTAGAAGGTTTAACTCATGGGCTGTTGATGTATCTGGCGTGAGGCTGGTATTGAATTGTCAGGCGAGAGACTGGTATTGAATTGTCGAGCGTGAGGCTGGTATTGACTAAAGAGTAATTGACTTGGCCGATCATGAACTCTTTTTATTTCTGAATCTAATATCCGGAATGGTCTTCTTATTCCGGAAAGATATTTCTGAAATTGTAAAGAAAGAATATTCCAGTTAAAGCAAATATTTTCCTGAAACTAAATAATTTCTAATTCGTTTTGGAAGAAGATAAAGAAAATGTTTTCTGAAAGAAAATGATTTTGGAATTGTTTTGGAAAAGGAAAAGTATTTCTAAATAAAGAAAGTTTCTCCGTGTCTTCAAAATAAAATGTTTGCGAAATAAAACGAATTTTCAAAATCACAAGCACACACTTCACTTGGGACTCGACTGGGCTATTTATAGCTCACCCTTTCTCTATTTTCTGTTTTAGTTCTTGCAGGATTGAGCAGATAGAACAAGAACATTCTGAGGTGTAAAGTTGAACCAAGACAAAGAATTTAGTCAACGCTAGACACAAACCCATATTAGAAGATTTTGGTATCAGAGTGCGCAGCGAAAGCTTGGGATTAGAAATCTGTACATTGGGATCCAGTCAAAGACCGAAGTCAACTTAGAAGCCATAGATTAGTTTAGAAAAATTTTATCCACATGTAATTTATATTGTAAAGGATAGAACCCAGTGCCGAGAGGCACGCGGCTTACCCGACCCGAGAGGACGGGAGCGTCACAAACAAAACTAGCTGATATAAAAATATTTCATATAAAACATATCACTAGACAATGAGGATGGGAAAAATACATTTAAAAGCACATCCTTCCTTTAAAGCATGATATAATGTAAAAGAATGTACACTACGAGAAAACTGTGTAACAGGGACGGACCATTCCGTCGCTAATCGGTCGCTATATTACGTTTCGCAACCGATTAACGACCGAAGTACGTGGTCGTGTATTTTTTGTCGCTAACAAATTTACAGACCGTATACCGACGGCTAATGTAGCTACCGAACACTATAGCGACCGAATATCGACGGTATGGTTAACATTTGTTGACCTTTGACTATGACTTATTAACCACCGAATACCGACAGCTAGCTATATAGCGACCGAATACCGACGGAATGGTCAACAGTTGTTGACGTTTGACTTTGACTTAAAAACAACCGAATGTCGATGGCTTATTTAGCTACTGAATATATGGTCGCCATATAGCGACCGACTACCGACGAAATGGTCAACATTGTTGACGTTTGACTTTGACTTAATGACGACCGAATACCGACGGCTCATTTAGCTACCGAACATAGGGTCGCCATATAGCGACTGAATACCGACAGAATGGTCAACATTATTGACGTTTGACTTTGACCTATGAACGACCGAATAGCGACGTCTACTTTAGCACCCGATATATCGGTCGCCATGCCGTCGCTATATTGTTTTTTATTTAAAATAAATAAATAATAAATTTAATTAAATCCCTATTATAAAAAACAGCAATACCCACAGAAATACAAATCATAAACAGTATTAATAAGATCCCAAATAGCAAAAACAATAAACAAACCCAAAAATAACATTATATAACCAAATATCTTACTAAAAGCACAAATTTACATTACAACACTCACAATCAAAGTGTTCACATTACATTACAACACTCACATGTTATGCAAGGAATTCCAAGGAGACATGTCAACCAAGATTTTAATAAGCACATTTGACACGGGGTACTTCTCCTATTAAATTTCTCACCAAGTACAAACTCTCAACAAACTAATCATATGCTAAGAGTTATAATATTAAAGAAGTTTCAAGAAAACATGACAACCAAGATAATATGAGGCACATTTGTCATGTATTACATCCAAGTAAACATATTTATCAAATTATACTCTATAAAAACAAGCCTTAAAGAGCATAGAGCGCAAAATACTCTCCATCATCTCTAAGTATCTATATAAAAGGCACATATAAAGATAAGTCTTTTAAAAGTGCAGAGAGGGGTTTTTGTTTTTAAATAAGAAATAAGAAAGCTCCCCTTACCACTACAAGAAAACAGTTAAATAGGGACGGACAAATCCGTCGTTAATTAGCGGCTGAACCTCATATTCAAATATTTTTCGTCGTTGAGCCAAATAGCGACCGAATACAAACGGATTATTTAGCGACCGATTAGTTGGTCGCCAATTAACGACGGATTACCGATCTAACGTTCAACAATGTTGACTTTTGACTTGACTTATTACCACCGAACACGACGGATTACCTAGAGATCGACTATTTGGTCGCCCAGTACCGACGGATTACCATATGAACGGTCAACAATTTTGACTTTGACTTGTTAACGACCGAATACCGACGGACTATTTGGTCACTAATTACCGACGTAATATTAGGTCGCTAATTAGTAATTACCTACCGAACGGTCAACATAATTGATTTTGACTTTGTCTTGTTAACGACCGTCATTAACTTGATTTTAAAAAAAAATAACTTACGTGCCAAGAGTAGGTTGCAGGAGGATACGAATATCTAGTGTAATCTCCTCTCCACCGGTTGTATCAGTCGCCGTCTGTTGGACAATAGACTGATGAGTCGCTGATCCTGCTACCGGTGCAGGCTCAATGGCCAGTGCTGATGCAGACGTATCCCGAGATACATGTGCATCAGCAGACTATGAGGGAGGTGTCGTAGCAGTCTCGGGGGCAGATGGCGGAGTAGACCGCAAGTCAGATGATGAACCTGACTGTGAGGGAGAGGTGCAACAGACGTAGTTGGCTGACTAAATGGTAAGCATGTTAGAATAGTTTTCTTTGTAGGCATCTCTGAAATACAGATTAAGCGGATTAAGAAATTAATACAAAAGTACAATTTAAACTCTTTATAGAAGTTCATAGCTATTATATGTATTGTATTTAGGTTACTAACAATTAGAACATGATTCACTTTCACTTGTACTAGTCTAATTTCCTAACTGATTAGCTTATGCAATAAACACCATATCCTAACTTGTTAAGAAAAGCAATTAAAAAACTATTGTAACTTTTTTGATGTTTCACAAACTGATTATACTGGACATTCAAAGATGAAGATGCAAGCAAATTCTGGACATTCAAAGTAAATAAACATCAATGACTAATTTATGAAAATTTTGATTTGAATTTAAAACTATTCTAAGACCGAGACCAGAAATATCAAACTACAACTCAATCTAATCATAACCATTATAAAAGTGAATAATTATTTGTTAATGAAAAATTTTAGATTGGCAAGAAGTTGTTTAAAATAAAATAAAACAAAAGAAATAACCTAACCATCCTTCTTGTCATTAACATCAAAGCAGCAATGGAAAAAATTATAATTCGAAACACACTTAACAAAAATTACCGCTCCGTGGGGGAGATTGTCTTGCTCAATTTTTAAATACTGCCGACAGACAGTTCGGATTTCCCTTATTTGGAGCTGAAACCACGGGTTAATGTGAAAGGTCGAGGTCGCTTTAGATCAACACGTGTCAATTGGTCGAGGTCGCTTTAATGCGGAACAGTACATGTACGTGCAGAAAAAATAACAATGGTTAGATTAAATATTTAAAGACTGAGAAACAAAACTCGTTCCGAACTAAAGACACATTTGGTAATGTAGAGAGAAGAAAGATATTCTAACAATTAAAATGTTTAAAAATAGAACAGTGATACATTTCAGTGGTCATATAATACAATTTTCATTTGACAATACATGATTTGCTAAAAGGAATTTTCACATCAAAGAATCTTCAAGGCAAAGTGTCCTCTCATTTCAGTAACAAAATCATGCATTCCAAATAAATAAGCATTCAAATTAAACTATGTATATTAACTATATGATGCATTTTAACATATAGAGTGTACTCAACAGTTTAGATTGCAGCCCCCAAGGTCTCCAACAGTTTGGGGCTATGACAAAAACAGGCAAGTATTTCAAGAGGTGAAGACATTAGCATCATTTCAAATAACATAACATCCACAATTCAACGCGCCAAACCATTTTCAACACCACAAAATTATAACAACACCTGAGCAAATTCAATCCAGAAACTACTCTGATGGGGTGAAACATTAGCTCTTTATTCTATTGATCGACTAAAGAAGAGAGCACAAAAAGAAAGATAGCTCTCTGCT
Source organism: Vinca minor (assembly GCA_026122235.1). Taxonomy (NCBI): domain Eukaryota; kingdom Viridiplantae; phylum Streptophyta; class Magnoliopsida; order Gentianales; family Apocynaceae; genus Vinca; species Vinca minor. The sequence continues at coordinate 1,773,532 of JAOCZM010000278.1, read as the reverse complement.
TCAAGCTATATAAAATATAGAACTCTGTAAATCCGTTCACCTCACATCTACCAGAAATGCAGGATGTTCACCATCATTTTAAAACATTAAAAATACACTACACACATACACACACTATCTCTCTCTCTCTCTCTCTCTCATAAGTTATAACTTTCCAGTTTCAACACAATTGCTCCCAGAACTAAAAGCATTCTCAGCTTATCACCCATAGATATCAAATGGGATTTCACATACAAGAATAATTATCCACTAAACAAGTTATAAATACTTTATCAAATATCAGCTTCTCATTTCCATAGTTAAAAAATAAAAAATGAAATAAAATTTCAAGTTATGTATTTGTTTCTGTTTTCTGAAAGGGGTCAACAATTCTAAAAGTCTATTCCACTGCTCTATGCGATAAATCGAGCTTACAAACTGAAATTTAAACCGATGAATTTCACGGCGGAAGAAGAAATTTACCTTCGGTGGTCGTCGTTGTGGTAAAACGACGGTGGGAGGTGGCGTCGTGGCTATGGGAGGTGGATTCCGTCATTGTTGTTGTGGGAGGTGGAGGTGGTTGCTGGAGAAGGAGAAGGAGACGGGAGAAGAAATTTCGCAGTGGGGAGGGATTTTGTAAAGTTGGGGGGAGAATTTTGGGAAAAAATTATTTAGCTAATTGCAGATTGAAAAAACGCAATAAACGAAGTCATTTTGTACATTCAGTAGGTAATCCGTCAGGACCTGTTTAAACGACGTCGTTTTGGACGCCGTTATGAATTCCGTCGGTATTCGGTCGTTAACGGTGAACAAAACGACGTCGTTGTGTACAATTTTTGTATAACTTAATAAAACGCGTAAACGACGTCGTTTTGGACGCCGTTATGAATTCGTCGTTAACGGTGAACAAAACGACGTCGTTTTGTACATTTTTTGTACAACTTAATAAAAAGCGTAAACGACGTCGTTTTGGATGCCGTTATGAATTCCGTCGTTACATTCCGTCGGTATTCGGTCATTAATGGTGAAAAAAACAACGTCGTTTTGTACAATTTTTGTATAACTTAATAAACGCGTAAACGACGTCGTTTTGGACACCTTTATGAATTCCGTCGTTACATTCCATCGGTATTCGGTTGTTAATGGTGAACAAAACGACGTCGTTTTAATTTGAACAATGGGACCGATATGGATGACGAAGTAGCGACGGAATAGCGACCGTTAATTTTTCGGTTTCCATTCGGTCGCTATTTTTTTTATCGAAAATTTCGGTCGCTGTATTCGGTAGCTAAATAACTATTTTCTTGTAGTGTACGTTGTGCCGATTTTGTTTAAGATGTTTTAGAAAATCTTGGAAGATTTTAAGAATGTATAATAGTAGTTCCAACTTCTAAGAAATTTAAAATTAAAGGCATAGAAGCGAAACACTAAGAAAATTACCGTTTAAAAGCTTAAGCAGGTCACTTCGGTCGACCAGATGTGAATCTCGGTAGACCGGTGTCCATGCCCTTTGGTCGACCGAAATCATCGGTGGTCAATTGGGGCTATGGCTGACAGGTATTTTCTGGTTTGAAATTTAACCAAAATGCCTTTAAATACTTTTAAATCACTTCCAAAACAACATGAGCAACTTTGAATGGATAAAAACAAGTAAGAACAAGGTTAAACCTTATAAAAAACATCAAAGTTCTCAAAACCACACTTTAGGATCTTTAAAGAAGAAAACATTGAAAAAGCAATTAAGATGCTCATATTTTTAGGTCCTTTTAAATTTGGCCAAATTGTTTTAAAACTCTGTAAATCATATAAAAACAAAGTTGTTGGCTCATATCATTTCCCAAAAATAACTTCAACAAACAGGTATGATAATCATCAAGAATATGCCACAAAAGGCTAAAAACAAGTCATACCTCTCAACAAAGGTGGCTCAAAGAGGCACACCATACTTAGAATGAACAAATCAACCACATGACATAAGGTACAATCCAAAGCAAGGTTTTTTGCATTCATAAGTATAAAAATTTACTAGTTAAGATAAACTTGGAAAACACAAGATTTCCATAATCCATTAAAATAAGGTTTTCCAAAACACTTTAAGCAACTATAGAAAGATGAAAACTTTGAAGATCAAGTTGCTATAAAGAGGGATAAACCTTGTAAAATAAAAACATACCTTAGGTTCTTTTAGAACTTTAAAACCTTTTAAAGATAACTAAGGTGGTTATTTTGAAAATGCCTTTCTAGAAATCAAGAATTGAAACACATAGGCACATCGAAACAAGTTATAGCCATACTCATAAGATAAGAAAGATAAATGCATGAGATAATGCATTAACAAATAAAAGCAAGAGCAAGCATATGGAATCATCAAAATTAAAAACTAAACCAAGAGAGAGAGGGAGGGTTATAGCTACCAATTTTATTTCATTGATAATTCTTGAAATTTTGGCTTCTTTTGCTCTTACTTGACTTTCCTCATTGAGATGTCATCTTTGAAGCTCTTGAGGATGTCTTTGGGGGTAACTCCAATCTTCTTCTCTCATCTTTGAGATGTTGCCTCTTGGAGTAATGTATGAAGATTCACTTGGCCTTGTAGACTTATCTTCCTTTGAAATGTCTCTTTTGGCCTTGGTCATTCCATTTTTGCATCTTAGCTCTTCATCCCCATATTTCTTCTTCTTTCTAGACCTAGCCACTTCTAATCACTTGTTTGCATCTTCTTGAAAGTGTGGCTAGTCTTCATATCATCTCCTTGAAGTTGAGCTCTTCTTTGAAATTGTATATTGCTCATTTTCTTCAAGGAGAAAGTGTCTTCTTCATATGAATTGAGAAGATGGATGATCTTATCTTAAAGTATCCATTCCTCCTCTCTTTGCATTTGTTTCCTACATAAGAAGACACTTATGGTACCCAATTTTTTTGGGTCCTAGAGGGTTAATGATGGGGATTTTCAAACCCACTTGATTAGTACACCTCTATTAATAAAATCTCTATATGATGCAACATTTTAACATGATGATCAAGGAAGATAAAGGTCAAGCACATCATGTTAAGCATATGGAAATGAAGATCAAACATCAAAGAGATAGATGAATGTGCATTCTTGTGTTTGTGTTTATACTCTAGGCAATTAAGAACATGAGATACACGTTGAGCACAAAACACATTATCAAGATAATAAATTAAATGCACATATAAAAAAGAGAGTTCAAAGAAACTAGTTTATGCTTTTAAAAATATATCATGCTTGACAAGTTTGGAATAAACAATTAACACATTGTCAAGCAAGAACATAATATACATAAAAGCATCAACAAATAAGCACATACTCTCTTTTTCTTTTAAATGACTAGAAGTATATCCTTAACTACTTGCACTAATAATCTTTCCTTAAAGTGAGCAAGCAAGTTTAAAATCAATTAGGCAAATACTTCTTAGTCATTTACTTAACTCATCATATAACTAGGTTATAGAACAAAGGGATCATACGAAAAAAATGATCACTAACTAGGGATGAGTTAAGCTATTTGTACCTCAATGCTCAAGGAGCTTGGACTATTTACCACTTGGTTGATCTTTATCATCAAGAAGTCCATTGAGGCCTTTCGTGTGATCTTTGTCATGATCATAACTTTTATTTTGAAGCTCATAGAGAGGTTGACAAGTGATTGCTCATTTTTCTTTGTTGTTCATCATTGGTTGATGGGATGGAAGCAATATCCTCTTCTTTCATGTCAAGTGTAGAGTCATCGATGGATGGACTTTCTTTTCTTGATGAGCTCTCTACAATCTTGCAAGCCTTGGTATGTGACTCTCTTCTTGGAGTCTTAGTTCACTTGTGCCCTTCCTTGTGGTTCATATCAAGTGATGAGGAGTATGGATTGACATTTTGGCATTTGTCACCACTTATTGCTTTGCTCTATGTCTTTAAGCAACTTGGTTCTTCAATTGATTGACATGTGAGCATTGAGAATCCAAGTGCTAATGAGTGCTTTTGAATTTCTTCTTTTGGCACATCTCCTTTTAACCGCCCCCAGTGCCACTTTTCTTTGAGTATATAACTTTAAAGCTTTGTGGCATGTTTTCGTCTTCCTTGTGATTCTATCATCTTTTGTAGTCTCTCTGTTGTCTTTAAGCATCATGTCACCATAATTGTTGATTGAAGGAACATAGATTCCTATATCTATAAAACTCAACAAGCTAAATTTATCAATAGACACACATAGTATAATCATATGTCCAAAATAAAGAAGATGGAGTCATCACGGGAAGGTAGGACACACTCTTCTAAAGTGTGGGTAGAAACGCGTATGGCCATAGATCCTCCAAGGGTGTTAATCCTAACAAAAAGCGAGACTAGACTCTGATACTAATTGAAATACACGAAGGGGAGAACCTTAGAGGGGGTGAATAAGGTTCTCAAACTTTTTATTCTTTTCTACCAAATTCTTTTCGTAAGTGATCACCTTAACCACAATTATGTTCATTAAGCGTATAAGGTGAATTAAATGATTATCATTTAGATGACATGTGTGTATATGCAAAAAAAAAGAAGAAATACAAGACAATGAATATGATCAAGGATTGTCTAGGTCAAGATTCCTATATGCAAAGCTTGTAATAACAAACACACAAGTCATGAGGAATAACATTTAGCAAGAGAGATATTAAGCTACAAAGATCTTTAAATTCAATTCCTATGCCCAAGCCAAGAGAAGATATGACAAGCAATTGATCTAACTCCATAAGGACAAATAAAGCTCATACAATCAAGTTCATGTGAGTATAATGTAAGAACTTGTAAGTAAGGAGATAGAGTTAGAAGATCAAACACAAGGATGTAGAGTGGTTCAATCACAATCATCAACTACCTTGGACACACCCAATGATTTTGGAAAATTCAACTAGCTTGTCTTGAGAGAGCTTACAAGGAATGTAAAACCAACAAATGGTCTTTTACACACTTATGTAACCTTCCAAAGGAAATGCCAACTAATGGTCCTTTTATACACACATGCAAGTTGCAACCTCTACCCATGGGAACTCTTTCTCTAACCTAGTCTACCAAGTGATGAGGTTTTACGAACACATTCAACCGTACATCTATTTTAGGTTCACCACTCACTCTAGTTCCTATGATTACAATAAAGATACACTCCAACTAATGGAGGCCCAAAACCACCACTCTTACAAACAAGCCTTGCCACTCAACCCATTACAAGAAAAGATAATCTCAACAAATGAGATTTTATATTTAAGCTCAATAAAGAAAAATACCTCTAAGGATTGGATATTACAATTGAAGCTCTAATTCATATTTGAGAATGAAAGAATAAGTAGATGAAGTTCTTTCTCAAATAGAAATGTTTTGATGAATGATTGAAAGAATTAAGCTCATGAAAGTGTTTGATTTGCTTGTCTAAAAAATCTAAACTAAGGCCCCTCTAATGGCTTGAGAAAAAAAACAAATTTCAGCCTTAAATGCTTTATATAGGGTCCAAAAAATGCAAGCAAATCGAGTTACAACGGCTATATTTTTGCCTTGACAAGACATCTTCAGTCGACTGGACTAGGCAGTCGGTCGCCCGAGTTAGTTTGAAAGTTAAGCTCAAAGGCTTCTGTCTTGATCTCGGTAGACCGTAATAAGTGGTCTGGTCGACCTGGGCAAGTGTCGATCGACCGATCAAAAGTAGGTCTTCCGAGATTTTTATAGCCGTTGGAATCTTGGAACATTCAAAAGTGACAAAGTACAAAAGACACTTCGGTCGACCAGACAACACATGTCAGTCGACCGAACTTCGTCAGGTCGCTCGAGGTCTAGGCCCGGTCGACCGAACTTCAGTCCATACGTGGTTTTTCCACTTGATCAGCTTTCCAATGTTCTCAAACTCACGCCTAAGTGTTTTTGAAAGATATTTAAAACATTTTAAAAATCTTAGGCATTAACCAACACTTAAAGAATGTTTTTCAAAACCTTTGAAATATTAAAACAATGTATGAAGTACGGTTTTGAAAACATGCAAGAGTTTGAGCTTCATCATACTAAAATTTGTCATTCATTAAATAAGTTTAGTCACAAGAATATATCTATAAGCATCTTGACTAATCTTCTTCTTGATCTTCAAGTCTTCAGGATGAGTTCCTCTTTGAGATTGGACTTGAGACCTTCGATCAACCTCTTCTTGTGATGAAGTCCTTTGTAGTCTTGTCTAGTTGTAGCATCTTGGACTTCAACACTTGTTGATCTTCATTTGATTTTGCAATATCTTTCATTAGCATTGTGGATGACCTTTTGGCTTGTGCTATGGAGTCTTGCAAAATGAAGACTCTTCTTGTTTGTAAAATGGCCATTGAAATCCACAAGAAGATCTTCCTTTGAGTTTGCAATATCTTTCAATGGCATTGTGAATGACCTTTATGCTTGTGCCATTGAAGACTTGAAAAATGTAGCTTATTTTTGTTGTAGAATGATCTTTGATGTCTACAAGAAGTTACATTTCAATGCGTGTGTGAGGTCATAATATCCTATCATTGAAACACAATCTCACACAAACATTAGAACTTTTCAATGTCTTGTTATCTTCAAAACAAGATTGATCACATTATTCCTTAAGGCTTACAGTTGAGATTTTTTTCAAGCTGCCTACGTATCTCAAAGAAGAATCTTGAGAATCAAGTCATAAACATAGCTCAAATTTGATGATTTGAGTATATTGCAATATTAGCTCGTGTGATAGTGAGATTTTAACTTGTGGATCAATTTGAATACTTTGGACAATTTACATTCTTATCAAGGAATGACATGAAGTTTTAGCTTGGGCAATAAGGATTATTGACGTGTGACTTCACTATGTGGCTTAAACTTGTGCAGGAAGGAGCATTTTGACGACTTGACTTCAAAATGAGCATTTTGACGATTTAAACTCTTACCAGGGAAGTAACTTGCAGTTTATACTCGTAGAATTGAGAAAATAATTTTAAAAATTTGTCGACAGAATAACTTTTGAAAAACTAAAATAATTTATTTAATCATGACTATTGAATTTAGTCTTGATTATTTTAATTTATGGTAGAAGAAATTCAATTGGATCATTAAGATTGGGCTACATGAAAAACTCCTCTTAATTAAGGTCTAAACTAAACCTACTTGAAGTGAAGTCCAAATATTATGATTAAATGAAGTTGGGTTAAATTAATTCAAGCTCAAAAGTTGAATTAAATAAATTCCCTCCTCTCATCCCGACCCTCCCTCACATCCACCACAAACTCCGCAACAGACACATCTTTCTCCTCCACAATCTCCTCTTCCCTCCCCTACCCCACCACCACCTCATCCTCTTCGCCGCTTCACGAGAGCCTCCCATCGTCCATCTTACTTGAATGATTTTCATTGTTCTATGGCACAGACATCTCTTCCCCCGACTAAACATTTTACCACTCATCATTCTTTAGATAAAGTTCATAATCATCACTCATTATCCCAGGGTCATACATCTTTTGCATTGTCTGTAACTTCTCACTTTGAGCCACAGTTTAACTGTTAAGCATGCAGAATGGAGACACGCAATGCAATTAGAAATTGATGCATTGGAAGCCAATCATACTTGGAAACTTGTTCCTCTTCCTGCCAATGTCAAACCTATTGGTTGCAATTGTGTATATCGGATCAAGTATCTTGCTAGTGGTATCATTGAGCGGCTTAAAGCCCGTTTGGTTGCAAAGGGTTTTAATCAGCAAGCCGGTATTGATTATCTTGAGACCTTTTCCCCGGTGGCTAAAATGACAACTGTTCACATTCTTCTTGCAATTGCTGCCACATGTGGATGGATTTTAGAGCAACTTGACATTAATAATGCATATGTACATGGGGGCCTTCTTGAGGATGTATAAATGCAACCCCTCTTGGTTTTTCTGCCCCTCCAGGCTATGTATGCAAGCTCCAAAAATCTTTATATGGTCTTAAGCAACTCACTAATGCTCTTTTATCACAAGGTTTCTCTCAAGCGGTTAGTGATCCCAGCCTTTTTATTCGTCGACAAGGCACATCCTTCACTGTCCTATTGGTGTATATTGATGATGTCATTCTTTCTGGTAATGATTTTGCTGCCATCTCTTCCATCAAGCATTTCCTTAATGAGACATTCAAAATCAAAGATCTTGGACCAGTTAAATATTTTCTTGGCTTGGAAATTGCTCGCTCTTCCAAGGGGATCAATGTCTGTCAGCGAAAATATTCTCTAGAACTACTTGAACAAAATGGATTTCTTGGCTGCAAACCAGCTATCACTCCAATGGATCCTTCATACCAATGCTCAAATGATGATTCTCCGCCTCTTTCTGACAATACATCATACCGCAGTCTCATTGGCAAACTTCACTATCTCACTCATACTCGGCCGGACATTTCTCACGCTGTCCAACAATTATCTCAGTTTCTTGATCATCTCACTGAGCTTCATCTTAAGGCAGCTCATAGAATTTTACGTTATCTCAAAGGATCTGCCAAAGACTTGTTTTTTCCCTCCATATCAGATCTTCGTCTTAGTGCCTATTCTGACTCTGACTGGGCAGGTTGCTCCGATACTCGTCGTTCTACTACTGGGTTTTGTGTTTTTCTTGGGTCATCTTTAATATCTTGGAAGTCTAAAAAGCAGCACATTGTCTCCCGTAGTTCTTCAGAGACAGAATATCGCGCTCTTTCCACTACTACTTGTGAAATTCAATGGCTAAAATACCTTCTCCGTGACCTTTTTATACCACATCCTCAAGTCATCCCTCTCTTTTGTGACAACAAGAGTGCCTTATACTTTACCACCAACCCTACCTTCCATGAACGCACAAAATACATTGAGATTGATTGCCACGTTGTTCGGGAAAAGACACAAACTGGACTTGTCAAGCCTTTACCTATCAATTCACATTCTCAACTAGCCGACCTTTTCACCAAGAGTCTTGCTTCTCCCCATTTTACATTTCTTATTCACTCTCTTGGCCTCCTTGATATCTTTTCTCCCAAGTCTAGTTTGAGGGAGCCTATTACAAATATACTCTCCACATTAGATCCTAATCCACATCCTAGTTAGTTGTACTGTATTGTACTATAGTTAGTTGTACTATATTGTACTATTTTGTACTAGACTAGTTTGTAGTACAAATGTTAGTACAAGTTGATTTGTATAAATAGAAGTAGTAATGTACATTTTAATCACATCAATACAAAGAATTATTTTCCCCAATTTACATCTCTCTATTCTTCATTTCTTATTGTGAGAAACAAGACTTTAAATGAGCTTTGAGTTTACTTCACATGATAATTTGTAGGAGATGGTTTTTTCTTTTCTTTGTTTGGTGGTGCAGTTCTTGGCCGACAAGGAGTTAGGTGAAAGTATCGTCGGGCCTAGTTCTCGTGGACCTCCAAATTTGACTTTAACCCTCAAAGTTTACGATGGGATTTATGCCCATAAAGATATTTCAGGTGGTGGAAAGGAGCACAAGGACATAACCAGCTTACTTCGTAATGGGAAAACATTGAAAATTGGGGAGGACACATTTTTGAGGATTTTGATGAGGTAAGAACTTTGAAATATATTTGGGGGAGAGTTTTTAGTTCTTGTATTTTGGATGGATGAATATTGGTCCGGGCTTCACTTTGAGAATGAGAATGATGCATGTTTGGTGGATAACCTGAAAGTCTGTTGAGTTTGTTTGTATTATGGTTAACAGGGCTTCCCCTTACTCCTTGCAACTCTGATGTCAAGTGGATGGTTTCTGTTGCTTCCAAACAATCTTTTTGCATTTCGAACTATATTTTTCGTGTCTTCTGATTGTTTCTCTGTCATTCTTACTACTGATGTTCTGATGATTCTTTGCTTGCGTGTTTAGTTGTATTGAACAAGTTTCATTTCAACAACTCGCATTTGGCATAAATTAGAAAATGTAGGAGAAGAAATGAATTGACATTTTCAACTTATGTTGCCTTTTCATGGGCTTGCTTGATATTTTGGGGTCCCTGATTGAAAAGCTCAGATCTCTGTTTACGTATATATGGATAAATTTTGGTTCAGGAGGATCTTGTTTTTCTTTTCATTTTAATATCTTGTATGATCTCTTAAACTTGCTAAAATATATTTCTTTTCATTTTTAAAGGTGCATACGGAATTTTTAGATTTAGTATTATTTATTTATATGAATCTGCAGCTGCAGTAGTTTATTGTGTTAGTTCATCGTTTATTTGATTTGATTTGATTTGAGCAATTTGTCTATTGTCAGTAACTTGTAGCTTCTCGGTTTCTGTTTTATGTAGGTGATGGATGGCTATGTTGATCCATTAGTAGCTCATTTGAAGTCTATTCTGAATTACCGCAAGTTTAGAAAGGGAACTAAATCAGAAGTTGATGAGCTCTTAAGAATTGAGAAATCTGAAAATCCAACGTGGATAGCCTACAACTTTGGTATACATCATGAACATACAGGGATACTTATCCTTACATAAGAAATTCAAATCCACACCATGAATATATAGGACTATATCCAAAAGGGTTCAAGTTCCGTAGAAGAATGTTTAAAGACATAGATCGTCTTGTGGCTTATTTTCAGAGGCGTATTGATGATCCACATGACTCCACCCCTTCTATACGGTCAGTTGCTTCCATGGTCCCTATGCAAAGCCCTGCAACTGGGGGTTCCTCTAGTTTTGGTAGTGGCTGGGGTGGTTCATCAAATGAAGGTGGCTGGAGAGGTGGCCAGTCATCAAATCGAGATAGAGGGCCAAGATCAGGTACTGTTATGGAGGCAGTTATATAATGCTGTGTGCTTTTGGTGCTTTTGCTTATGGATGTTTGTTATTAATTTCTTCTCTGCAAGTACCTGTACACTCTTTATGAACGGACTGATGAAGGAACATGCTTTGTCAGATAGGATAATATAAACTGACAAAGATAATTGAGGCAAACACACGGCAAGATCGATCTGATATGAAGGTATTGTTTCCACAAATTCTCAGTGATTATATGCTCTCCATGGATGCAAAACATTTTTATCTCAAGACATTACGTAACGTCCCTCAATTCTTTTCTTTCTTTTGTTTAAGTTGATCACTATCTATAATTATTCTCGCAATCCATATTTTTTGTTAGCAATAAATTAATTATTCATCCTATATTGTTTGATGAATCGAGAAAGTTTCAATTTCCTGAAAGAGTAATGGTCAAGCTTTTGGAGAAGTTTACAGAACGAGAGATCGAAGGTAAACTACTACATCTTCAGAATAGTGAGCAGATGAGACGTATTCGCGGTGGTGGATTCAACTGGATCGACCGCGTCCCAAAATAAGGTAGTATATGATATAACTTACATTATATTATGAATAAATTCAACATGCGCTCGATAGAGTAACTCTTTTTCTTGATAAAGGAAAATATATAAAGGTGCTCAATATAAAGAGCCTGGCGCTAACCGTGAGGGCGAATATAATTATAATGGCAGCAGTGTTATGTCGAGGTTTAAATATCTCAAGAATCTTGTTCCTCATCTCGATATGAGGTTGGTTGGTGATCTTTTAGTATTTGTTTTTCATTTTTCCTTCTGATTGAACATTATTATATACAGTAATACTATCGGGACCGGAAAAATTATTACTATAGGGAGGTTATTCTTAAATAGAGGCTTACATATGAAAAACTATCATTCTAAAAAAATAACCAATATACATTATACAACACTTCGAATTGTGTCCCTTTATATTTTGAAAACATGAATTTAAATATATATATATATATATATATATATATATATATAAGATTCATGAGTTTTAAAACAACAAATGTACGTACAACACAACTTTAGATAATTATTTCATATCATTTTAAGTTTAATTTAACATAGTTAAATAATTAAGAATATTTTATATAGATATACAAATATATATTTAAAATTTAATGTTATTTTATTACTATATAGAGGTAAATTTTTTAAAGATGATTCTAAAAAAGTATGGAATATTACAATGTAGAGTTTATTCTTATTTATAATTGGTCCCGAGTTGGGATCATAATTTTTTTATTACTATAAAGAGGTTATTCTTATATAGAGTATTATTTTAGAGAGGTTTTAATCAGTGTTGTAAAAATCGGCCTAGTCGGCCGGTGGCCGCCTAGAAGTCCAAAAAATGGGGGAAAAAAGTCGGATAGTGGAAAAAATCCTTTAAAAATTGGATCTAGTCGGTCAAAAGTCGACTAGTCGGTCAAAAATTGGGGAAAAAGACAAGAGAGTGAAAGAAAGACACATACCGGCGGCGGCGGTGGCGGTGGCGGTGGCGGTGGCAGTGGCGTGAAGGAGCAGCGGAGTTGCAGCGGCGGGAAGGGGAGAACGGAGAGAGCGAAGAAGAGGGAAGCAAGGGACAGCGGCGCCGGAGAGAGGGAAGAAAGGGAGAGAAGTGCCGGAGAGAGAGAAGAAGATGAGGGCAGCGCAGAAAAGAGAGAAGAAGAAGAGGCCCAGAGGAAGAAGAGGCAATGATATTAGGGATTTTAGGGTTTGTTCTCAGGAGCTGAGAGAATATATATAAAAAGGACTAAAATGGCAATATAAATAATTATCACATAAATCTTATAAAATACTTATATTGCAAAAAAGTCCAAAATTTAGAAATAACTTCTATTCTAAATCCAAATTAATTTTTAAAATTACATTTTAGTCCTTATAACTTTATATTTTAAAAAATATATTATAATTTAGGGTCTCCAACTAGTCCCCGACTACGCCGACTAGTCGCTAGTCCCCCTGTCTCCCGACCGACTAGCGACTTCTGCAACATTGGTTTTAATGCAGTTCACTTTTTACCTCCAAATCTTTTTTCTATTATGGAACAGTATGATCATACTGACAAAGAAGTTGTGCATGAGAATTTTTGTCTGAAATGTCGCCTGAGTTTAGTATCTGATGCCCGTAAATTTTGATGGCTAAAAACCGAAAAAATAATTGTTATGGTCTAACTTCTAAACTCTCGAAATAGTTAGTGGCAATTTAGAGCAAATTACTCTAAAAAATATATACTTGTTTGTTTGAGTTTTTGTGATTTAAGATGAATTTTTATTTGGATTATAACTTCTTAAAACTACAGTAAAATTTAAATTTTCTTTATGAATTTCATCTTCTTATTAAAAAATTATCTACAATGGTGAAAGCATATTTAGATCGGATATATTTTTTTTTTTTAGTTTAGAAAATGTGAATCATTTATGAATGAAGAGAAAGAATTCAAAGTATATTCTGAATTAGTTTTAAGATGAAAACTCAATACATTCATTTTCGAACGGAAAACTAATCTAAATGAACATAATATTTTCGAGATTTAGTTTGGAGTGTTTTGAATTATAAGTTACTTTAACTAAAAAAATTATAAATTACTTCAACTATGGAAGCATATCAAACTTTTCCTATAAGTTTGTTTTCAGTCTGAATCTTCCGTAACACTTTATTCAACATTCTCTACAACATTATTACTCCCTAGTTTAAACTTACTTTCATTGCCTAAATTAGTTGGCCTCCCATTACATTAAGACAATGTTTATTGTTTCTTCAATATTATCTTAATGTCTATTTTTTATTTTTTTTTAAAGTAATTAGATTTATTTTACTCATTGATGTGGAAAAGGAATAGAAGAATACATCAAGCCCCAAAATGGTGGGAAACACAAAAACTATCACTCAACTGCCTATTTCTCTACGATTTCATTTATTCAATACTCCGAGCCTTGATGAGATGTGCAATATGATTGAGACTTGGCATATCAATCTTAGCCTCGTGCAAACTTTTATTCCCAATATGTCCTTCACGAAAAAAGCATGAGTTTTTTCTAAGATATATAAAATTTGCAGAGTTATACACTCGGTGTTCATAGTATGAATTTTTATGCTAGTATAATATATAACGGGTACCAAATTATAACAAAATATTTAAAATTCATTTTTACCAGAAAATAAGAATTTTTTTCCAGTAAACATAAAAAAAGATTTTTTGGGAGGGAATAGAAAAAGAAGATGATGTTACAGCAGGTTTACTATTTACTATTTAGTATTTACACCACATGGTTGATACTTTCCAAAGTTCTTTTATTCTTTTTTGGAGGGAGGGGGCAAAAGTATTTAGACGAGTATGGCTTAGGGGGGAATTACCATTTCATATTAACGGTCTAAAATTTTCCAAAGACACAACTCAATCTTTGTATAGGAAGGGTGTCTTAATTAACAATTACTTTCGATTCATAATAATAGGTACTAAATTTGACACATTCAAGCCTTGATATAAAAAAAATAAACATTTGCAATTTTTATCCAATTTTCCTGATTATTCCTGGAATTCCATATTCGGATAGGATTTGGATTGATAAAAGTAATCCAAATCCTTTTCAAAGGTATAGAAAACCAAAAAAACACCATAAATATTTGCTCTTCTCTAAATCCTATTTCTCATCATTCTTAAGAAACAACTGTTGGAAATGGAGTTTAATTTGAATGAGAAAATTGTTTCTCAAGTAGTTGTAATGTTGGACCAAAACTCACGGGTCTGATCAACCCACGTTTTGATACTGGTATAGTTGGTTCATTGAATAGACTTTAATTGCGACCTTTGAACGTGAGAGATACATGTATAGTTGAATTCATTGGATAATCTTGGAGAGGATGAACACACTTTAATAGTGTATTAAATAGAGACCTTTGAATTCAATACATTGTATTATCTAAATGTATCTACTTACTCCTATTAGACTCTATATAGAGGCTCTTTCCAATGATTCTCTACACAATCTCTTATACTTCAAAAATACTACTGATTTTCAAAAGCTCCCTAAAACACTCTGTTTGTAAAACTTCTGGTGTTCATCAACAAGTCCTAGTTCCAGTTCGCCGGTGGAGCTGTTTTGTGCAAACACGTTCTACGTTGCCGTTGTATCCTGGGAGGCAGACGCTTCACAAAAACTCCAGCACTAATCCGAGAGGAGGCGAATCTGTTTTAAGGAAATTGTGTTGAACACAAGCCTCGGTTTATCTCTCAATTTTCCTTTGTTATTTACAATTGTTGTAATCTGTAATAACACTTGTTAAATCTGAAACTAACAGTTGTTAAGTCTTTATTTAACAAACTGTTAAGATCTTTTCTAACAGTGGTTATTCGATTATCTGAACAACTGTTAAATTATCATTAACAGTTGTTAGATAACAGTTGTTATTTTACTTTCTTAACAGTTGTTTAATCATCTTTAAACAGTTGTTATTTATCTTTTGTATAAAGCTGTTTAACCTTTTTCTAACAACTGTTAAATCTAAAGTTTAAAGCTGTTAGGTATTGTGTTAATAGTTATTTCTTTGTTTACTAACAGTTGTTGAATTTGTATCTTACCGTAGTTATATTATAGCTTATTGATAGTTGTTGCAGAAGGCTCCTAACAGCTGTTGTAGCCATATATTACCAACAACAACAACAGAGTTCCAGCATTCTTCTTTTTTGTGAAGAATCTCATCATAATCAATGGAGGTGCAATGACCCAAATCACTCGTGCTCACAGGGCGAAGAAGATACCGAATTAACAGGATAATTCAAGAAACGACTTGAAATTAAACAGAAAGATAATCGAATCATGGAGGCCCTGCTTAGGTTTAACTCTGAACATGTGAAATTGACAAGAGAAATCCATCAAATTAGGGCTAATCTGGAGGCCATTTCGGATCGAGCAAGAAATTTCAAGAAATAAATTGACAAAGCAATAGATGCAGAAACACTGGAGAGATGGCAGAAGTGAAGAGGGGAAAGATTGCAAAGCTTTTTTTTTTCTTACTCGAGAACTTTGAACTGTAAAATTCCCCCTCCTAATTCACCATGATCACAATATCTAATGAGTAAATTACTTTCCATAAGAAATAGCGAGTAATAAATACCATTAACACATTATTCGGGAACTAAAATGGCAAATCATATGCTATCAAGCTAACTTTGATTAATGTTCACTAAAAATCTGTAGAATAAACGGGGAATCTTTACATATTTTGTTAATATTAGAATCTAATTTCCTTGCGGGTGTTTTAATGGATCAGAAGGTAATCTGCTTCCTGCAAGAATTTATCGGCAGCTGTTGGGGGTAAGTTATTTCGAGAAATAGGTTTACGAACCTGCGCATGAGTCTCAGCTTCGTGCTGGAACATCTTCACCAGCTCTTGCAATTCCAGTTTTTTAACTTCAACCTGCTCTTCACTTACGGGATCTTTTAACCCGAAGTAAAGCAAACCTATTCCAATGAGCACGGCGCCTATGAAAACGAGTAAGCCTGTGAACAACCCGAATGCATATGGCGTGCTCGCCCCTCCAGGGATACCGTCCACGTTGATGCCAAACAGACCAGTGATGATGGTTAGTATCATGCCACATCCACCAAACACGGCCAAATTATGAGTTACTCGGAGACTTCTATCCTGAGAGCAAAGAATTACACAAGTCAACACTGTTAACTGCTACATATATATATGAAAGACGTGCATGGAACAATTACAATGAAAAAGACTCTTGTTTGTTAAAATACAGATATAATTATTTTTATTCCGCCGCAACCATAGCCATAGGGGGTAGGCTCAACATGAACGTCATAATAATATGTCATGTTCTCAAAAGGGCAGAGGCGGAAGCTTGTTATTTGTTATTCGGAAGCACTTTGTTAATCATCGGGAGAAGAAGATAACTAAAAGATTGTAATCCTTTTATCAAATGGGATCCGTAGAACTAGAAATAGAGTCGTTACGAGATATACAGACCTGCAACCAAGCTCTTATGGTACTCTGCATGACATCTTGGATGGTAAACAAGCGGCCTCGGACTGCTTCTTGCTCTTCAATCATCTCCCTCGTGCTCTTTCTTATTCCTTCTAACAGATACCTGGTTGCGTTGCCCCTCAAGTGTTGGAGAAGCTCAAATACAATTTCCTCCCTTGCATGGAGTGACCATTTCACCCTGATGACCTGTAATTTAAGAAGCGAGAATAGGATAAGAAAGGTTAAGATCAAAACTAATCAAAAAGCAATACCACTGACAAGACCTTGAGGATTTCCAGACTAAATACATACACGATAAAAACAAGAATAAGCAACTGATTAAAACTGAACTCTAAAACTTAAAGCTTGTCTGTCATGATGAATATATAATGAGTAATGACCCATGTTAGGATTTCAAGGCAGACGACTAGAATATAGCCAAGAACAGCAACTGAAAGAAATAGCTGAAACTTTACGTTACTCTATGTTAAGAGTATCTATCTACCGTGAAAATCGTCAACACAAAAACATCTTATAACTGATTCTTGTTCTCATAGGTTTGCATTTTCAGAATATTAAGCTCATGCCACATAAACTGGAAGGTTTGTATAATGCAACTACTCTGAACAAAAGTATCTCATGATACAGTACCAGTTAATATCACTATGACCTTACCCTTAACTCTGGCTCTTGTAGCAGAATATTACATTTTTTTTTCATGCATTGCTTCACTCCTATTATTACTATTGTGCTTCATGATATTATTTATTAAATCCTTTTTTCCCTTAGTCATAATGGTAATGTTAAATATTTGATCTTTCGAAACCTTTTAGATTTATTTATTCGACGAATGTGATATGAATTCCGCTTAAAAAGTTTGTTTTTAGAAAATTTAATTGGTTATATTGTATAGAGATATCAACCTTTGATGACATTTTCTGGGATTACATTGTGATTTTATTTTTCCACTCCATATTGTTTATTTTCATATATTTGAGAAAATTAATAGAGACAAACCCTGATAACAAATCATATTTCATTACCTTTTCAAGATTTTCACTCCTATTGACATTTGGAAAGTTATTTAGTATTTGTCTTTAATATCTAGCTATATATTACATGAATTTTAATGCAATATTCCTTCTAAATGTGCTTCCCTCAACATTTACCAATGAGGCATTATTCTAAATATTTCATCCATTTGAATTGATCAATAAAATTTCTTTTTGAACTCTTATTTTTGGGCATTTGATATAGGACGTGGAATCTAGCGAAATTTCATTTTTTGGATTTTGTTGTTGTTAGTGAGCGAGAATCAAACAGTAGAATCTTCAATGTCTAAAACAAACTGTTGCAGACAACTTATTTTAGCGTTGGAATTTTGTATGTAATTTATGAAGACAGACACAGCAAAGTTATTGTCTAGTAAAAACTGAACTGGAAATTGACTTTAACATCAGACGCACTTCATTTATATCTGATTGAACTTTTCTAAGACCATAGCTGATGATACTTGCTTACAGAACCGCAAGGTTGGTAGCGATATTAATAAAACATGTTTGTTTGAGATCTTTATGAATTGTCTTCTTTGATCGAAGACGATAAAAAATGCTAAGTTGAGAGTAGTTGATAAACTCATATTTTCTATATAAATTATACTACTTTTCACTTATTTTTTACCTAAAGAATATTAAATTTACATTACAACTTGATGTCAAAATTATCTCCTAAGTTGATTGCCGTCTCCGCCAGAACACCACAGCGCGAGAAAATCCTTTGAATTCTTCACTGCTGGATTTCCTTTGTATGGATGATTTGACTATAATGATTGTGTAATGATGATGTTTGGTTAATGATGAGGATGGTGACTACTTTTGGTGTGAATGACTACAGCTGATTGTGTACCTCTTCTTTAGGGCTTCATGCCCTATTTATATAGAGATGTGAGGAGGTGCTACCCCTTTTCCTTCTCAGTTTTTGGTTCTTGTGGCCCAAGGCCCATAGTCTTTGTTTTCTATTCCATCTCTGACTTTATTTCCAATTAATAGATTTTCCTACAAAAATAAATCTAAGAAAATATACTATAATCCTAAAATAAAGATTCTTAATAATATGTTTCTATTTAGCATATAAAAATACCTAAAATATATAAATCGAATCAAAATAAATCCATTAAGAAAATATCAAATTGACTCTAAAATATGGAAATATAATATTCTTTAGATAAAAACTAAGTGAAAAGTAGTATAATTTATATAGAAAATATGAGTTTATCAACTACCCCAACTTAAAGATCTCAAACAAACATGTTTTATTAATACCGCTGCCAACCTTGCGGTTCTGTAAGCAAGTATCATCAGCTATGGTCTTAGAAAAGTTCAATTAATGTATGACAAATAGGATTCCAAGGCTAATGAAATCTAGACATGAAAAACTTGTTTTTAAAAAATTGAATCTTTTATTAACAATGACAACTATACATTTGAGAATTTTTATACTTAGAATTAAACAAATAGACATTCATTCTTCACACCTCTTCTCATTGTATTTTAATCTATGGGTACCCCTTTTCAATTTTATGATGTACTCCATATTTTTCCAACAAACTAGCAAGCTTTTTATTTATAAAATGAGTACCTTCATCACTAATTAAAGCTCTACTAGGGGTCCCAAATCTAGAAAAGATATTTTTCTTCAAAAACTTAGTAACAACTTTAGCATCATTAGTAGGACATGCAATAGCCTCAACCCATTTTGAAACATAATCCACAGCAACAAGAATATATTTATTATTCATGGAAGATGGACAAGGCCCCATAAAATCAATGCCCCAAACATCAAAGATTTCACATTCAAGCATTGAATTTAAAGGCATTTCATTCCTTTTAGAGACATTCCCCACCCGTTGACATTCATCACACCTCTTAATATGATCATGGGCATCTTTGAACAAAGTAGGCCAATAAAATCCACATTCTAAAACCTTAGATGCAGTAATTTGCACACCAAAATGCCCTCCTACTTTACTATCATGACAATGACATAATATCTCATTAATTTCCCATTCGGTACACATCTCCTTATAATATTGTCACCACAAATTTTAAACAAGTAAGGATCTTCCCAAAAATATTTTTTCAAGTCATGAAAGAATTTTTTCTTCTCTTGATAATTAAGTGTGAAGGAATGTACTTACTAGCCAAATAATTCGCAATATTTGCAAACCAATGTGACTTACCGATGATAAAGTATGCAACAACAGAAGAGTTAGATAAAGAGTTTAATATTACCCCCTCGGGCAGTGTATGAAGAGGTGGCTTCCCGTCAAACCATCATTCAATTTCCATCATCTTCTCAGTTGGAAACTCATCTTTTATTTCCTCTTGTTGATTCTCAGCTTGCAGCCTTGATAAATGGTCAGCTACCACATTCTCTGGTCCCTTTTTATCTTTGATTGCCATGTCAAACTCTTGCAGTAAAATGATCCACCTAAGTAACCTCGGCTTCGTTTCCTATTTACTTAAAAGATACTTCAAAGCAGAATGATCAGTATAAACAGTAACTTTAGTACCAATCAAGTAAGAACGAAATTTATCAAATGCAAAGACATCCACCAAAAGTTCTTTTTCAGTAGTAAAATAATTCCTTTGTGCATCATTCAATGTGTGACTAGCATAATAAATAGGACGAATTATTTTATCTTTCCTTTGTACTAAAATAGCCCCCACAGCAAAAGTCACTAGCATTACACATTATTTCAAAAGGTAACTCCCAATCTGGAGCAACTAAGATAGGTGCAGAAATTAAATTTTCTTTTAAAGCATTAAAAGCATCCATACATTCACTAGAAAAATTGAATGCAACATTTTTTGCCAATAAATTAGTAAGGGGTTTTGCAAGTTTTAAAAAATCGTTTATAATCTTCTATAAAAGCCTGCATGACCCAAGAATCCCCTTAAGGTTCTTAAATTGGTTGGTGGAACTAATCAATTATGTCTACTTTGGTTTTGTCAACTTCCATTTCGCTTTGAGATACTTTGTGTCCTAAAAATATCCCCTCTTGAACCATAAAGTGACATTTTTCCCAATTAAGAACCAAATTAGTTTCCTCACATCTTTCAAGTACTTTATCTAAGTTAGACAAGCAATCATCAAAAGAAGAACCAAATATTGAAAAATCATCCATAAATATTTCCATAAAATTTCCTACCATATCATGAAAAATTGCAAGCATGCATCTTTGAAAGGTAGCAGGACCATTACATAAACCAAAAGGCATTCTTCTATAGGCAAAGTACCATAAGGGCATGTAAAAGTAGTATTTTTTTGGTCTTTTTGTGCTATAGGAATTTGAAAATAACCACCATATCCATCAAGAAAACAATAATAAGCATGTCCACTAAGTCTTTCAAGCATTTGATCTATAAAAGGTAATGGAAAGTGGTCCTTCCTAGTGGCCTCATTTAATTTCCTATAATCAACACAAACTCCCCATCCCGTGACTAACCTAGTGGGTATTAATTCATTATACCTACTTGGACAGGACTTACCCATTTACTATCGGAAATTGGATAGATTATCCCCATGTCTAATAACTTGATGACTTTTTTTTAACCACTTCTTGCATAATAGGATTTAGTCTTCTTTGAGGTTGTGCAGTGGTTTTATGTTGTTCCTCCATTAATATTTTATGCATACAAATTGAAGGACTTGTGCCTTTAATGTCTACCATTTGTCACCCAAATGCTTTCTTATGTTCTCTAAGGACCCTTACTAGTTTCTATTCTTCCTGTTGACTTAGTAATGATGAAACTATTAGAGATAGGGTCTTATTCTCATTTAAATAAACATATTTCAGATTAGGTGGTAATGATTTAAGCTTTAAATCCAGAGGAGGTTCTTCGATACTAGGCTTAGGTATAGGCCCTTTTTTTATTATAATTCTAAAAATTTAGACCCTCTAGTGAATCCTACATAACTAGCTTCAAGAAATTTAGCGGATTCACTTAATTCTTGTTTTTCATTATCAGTTTTAATAGAATGACTTGTGCATTGTTCAATTGGGTCATCATAAAAAATATTTTGCATATAATATTCTACAAGCTTATCTATGGTGTCTACAGAAAAACACGATTTGTTCTCTTTGGGGTGTTTCATTGTTTCATTTATATTAAAGGTAACACATTCATCCCCCCACCCTTAATATTAGTTCACCTTTATGCACATCAATTAAGGTTTTTGCAGTTGCTAAAAATGGTCTCCCTAATATCAAAGGCATATTCACATCATCCTCCATATCCAAAACTACAAAATCAAAGTAGGAAAATAAATTTATCAATTTTTTACCAAGACATCCTCTATCACCCCCCCCTTGGATATTTAATCGAATGATCAGCCAGTTGAAGAGTAATATTTGTTAGTTTTATTTCCCCTAACCCCAAACGTTTAGAAACAGAATATGACATCAAATTTATACTTGCTCCCAAATCACATAAAACATCGTTAAACAATAAATCACCAATATAGCAAGGAATTATGTATTTTCCAGGATCTTTAAGTTATGGAGGTAATTTATTTTGAAGCACAGTTGAACATTCTTCATTTAAGCAAATTTTCTCAAACTCTTGTAATTTATTTTTACTTGATAAAATATCTTTCAAGAATTTAGCATATTTAGGCATTTAAGAAATTTGCTTCAACAAAAGGAAGATTAATCTCCAAATTTTTAAATATTTCTAATAATTTCGTAAATTGAGGATTAGGGGGTTCCACTACTTGCGGGAAAGGCAAAGACTTATAATCAACATTGTCATTAATCTTTTCATCCTTTCTTCTTTTATTTGAATTTATTTCATTAGGCTTTGGTGAAACCCCACTATTTAACTCATTTTCATTAATTTCTTCCTCTTCTACAATTTTAGGAGTTTTTTCTAATTCCTTAAGTTCCTTCCCACTTCTTAGACTTACAGCTTTACAGTCTTTAGGGTTAACTTCTGTATTACTAGGCAATGGTCTTGGAATTCTATTACTTAACAAATTAGCCATTTGTCCTAACTGAGACTCTAAATTTTTAATAGAAGCTTCTTGGTTTTGAAATCTCGTTTCGGCACTAGTTATGAACTTTGAAACCAAATCTTCTAAATTAGGCTTTCTCTCGGGCGTGGGAGGAAAACCAAGAGGTAGTGAAGGTCTCACACTTTGATTCAAATTAGGAATCGGATTTTGACTCCAAGAAAAATTAGGATGATTCCTCCACCCAGGATTATAGGTATTAGAATAAGGATTGTTTATCCTAGGGTTAGGACCTACATAATTAACCCCTTCATGAAAATTAAGGTTGGAAGAATTATTATGCGGACAATTCACGTTATAATGATTACCTCTACAATTTTCACAATTTACTTGATTTCCAATTCCTAAATTAGTAGAGATTAATGCTAATTGGGCCAAAATAGTTTGAGTAGCATCAATTCCATTAGCACTTCTCTTTATTAGAGGATTACTACGTTTGTTATTACTTTCGTTTCCACTAGATGTCACATCCTCTAATAATTCCCAAGCTTCATCTGGTGGTTTACCCATTATACTACCCCCACTTTCTGCATCAATAATATTTTTAGTTGGTTTATTCATGCCATTATAAAATATTTAGATTTTCATCCAGAATGGGACCTCATGATGTGGACACTTTCTTAAATTTTATTTATATATTTCCCAAGCCTCATATAAAGTCTCCCCAACTTTTTGACTAACTTCATGGTTTTAGCTGGTGAAATTATTTTATTTAGAATTTAGAGGCTAATTGATTCCAAGTAGTTACTGAGCCATAGGGAAGTGAATTTAACCAAGCCTTAAACTTATCTTTTAGGGAAAAGGGAAAAGGGAAAAGGTCTTAATCTTATAGCATCATTACTTACCCCATTTTTCTTAAAACAAATTTCTAAAAAATTAGATATATGAACATTAGGATCTTCATTCGGCAAACCATAAAATTGGACACTTTGTTGCACCATTTGAATTACAGAAAACTTAATTTCAAAATTATTAGCAGCTATGGTAGGTCTTAAAATAGCATGATGAAAGTCATCTACCTTAATAGTAGCATAATCTCTAAGAGTTTTAGGTGGTTCTTGATTATTATTAAGAACAACATCATTAATACCATCATTTGCCATTTTAATGTCTTTTTCTTTTTCTTTATTTTTAGATTCCTTAACTTGCCTCCTATTTTGTCTAACAACAACTTCCGGATCATGATAAATAACAAAGGTTTATTATAGCTCCTATTTTGCATGCAAAAATGGGTTCAACCAAAGAAAAGAAAAAATAAAAAAACAAAAATAAATTAAAAAAGAATAATATTAAATAAAACAAAGAGATAAAAAATTCTTCTTACTTTGTCTCTGCTTAAGAAGATTTTTTTCTCTTGTTTAGGAATATATATTTTTTCATTTTCTGAAAAACAACAATAGAAAATATTAGTAAAACAATAAACAAATGAATAAGCAAAGAATGGTCTAATCTCAAAATTTTTAACAACTATGTGATATTAAGAAAAATAATCCCGGCAACGGCACCAAAAACTTGATGACAAAATCCTAGTAAGTGAACTAGTGTCCAGTTGAGTATATAAGTAAGACAAGTGTCGTTCCCACAGACATTATAATTAAGTACCAAAATTGTTTATTATCTTAATTTAGACCTACAAATATTTTTTAGAGCTTTTACTAACTACTAACTAAAATTAAACAATGACTTAAATTAAACAAGTAAAAAAGAAGATATTAAATAATGAGAGAAATGTTGATTAGGGCATTGATCCAACTTGTTTTTCCAATGATTAGTTTAAAAGATTCCCTTTTTAATGTGTCAAATTCCCTTACATTTATCCTAATTCATTAACGGTAGAATTCCCTTATATAGTTTTTATTCAATTCCTTGCAATAAACCCTAAAATTTCAATTAATAAAAGATCATATGTCTATGTGAAATTCATTAATGAGACAGCGTTAACGATTTATGGAATTCCCCAATTTCAATCCCCTTAGTTATCTACATTTGGAAACCGCTCAATAGAAACTGAATCTATTCCTAGTCAGTTTTACTACAAGTTATTGTTACTTAGCTCTTAACTAATTACTTAACCTCCCGGTCCTTTAGAATTAAATTATGTAATCATGTAAATATGGCCAATTCAATACAAGCATTAAGTATACCATAACAATAATTAAGAAAATAGGGATTAAGGGAATATTGAACACAATATTAAGGGGAAAATAATAAACTAATTTATTGTTCCAACAAAGTTTTCACAAGCCTAATCAACTAGAAAATTTAGCCCATCATAATATATAAATCGACCATAGCAATTAATTTTGACATGAGAAAATTACGAATTAAGAAAATAGTAAAAACAGATAAGTTTATATTACAACTTTATGTCGAAATTATCTCCCTAAGTTGATTGTCGTCTCCGCGAGAACACCACAGCGCCAGAAAATCCTTTGAATTCTTCACTGATGGATTTCCTTTGTATGGATGATTTGACAATAATGATTATGTACTGATGATGTTTGGTTAATGATGAGGATGGTGACTATTTTTGGTGTGAATGACTACGGCTGATTGGGTACCTCTTCTTTATGGCTTCATGCCCTCTTTATATAGAGATGCGAGGAGGTGCTGCCCATTTTCTTTCTCAGTTTCTTATTCTTGTGGCCCAAGACCCATAGTTTTTATTTCCTATTCCATCTCTGACTTTATTTACAATTTATAGACTTTCCTACAAAAATAAATCTAAGAAAATATAATCCTAAAATAAAGATTTTTAATAATATGCTTCTATTTAGCATATAAAAATACCTAAAAATATATAAATCGAATCAAAATAAATCCATTAAGAAAATATCAAATTGATTATAAAATATGGAAATATAATACTCTTTAGGTAAAAACTAAGTGAAAATTAGTATAATTTATATAGAAAATATGAGTTTATCAACATGCTCCTTACTTGATTTTCTCACGCAGTAGTGTAACAAATCGCTCTCAACATTATGAAAAACAACACATTTTTATTGAAGATGCATGTTAATTGTTAAGCATATTACACTTCACATTCTTATCATACAAAATTATAACCAAATTAGTCAAATCAAATGGTTGGATATCTATAAAAACAAATGGAGGTTGAACTATGTTCATAATCCATTCGCAGGCTAATTGATGTTTTCATGCCAACATATTTTTGTAAACTCAACTTGGATAATTGCATCAACTTGAATAACACATTTTGGAGTGCGATTTTTGAGGTATACTGCTATTAAGATGCATTTCACCCACCAAAAAAGAACGAAGAGGTAAATGTTGGAAGCTGCTTACTTTGAGACTCAATAATTTTGTGTCTACAAAGAATTAGTTTGAAACAACAATTACGTTTTGTTTTTGGCATGACATAAAGTGAATCTTGACTGTGGTAGAAGCCACTTATGTGGTGGGAATCCATAGTTAATTATATTTGAAGTTAGAGTTTCAAGATGTGAGAAATCATATTTTAATATGAATCCCACATCGAAATATTTGTAAATAACAATGCTCATATAAAAACACTAATCTTAATGCTTTTATAATACGAAAAATAAAGAAATAAAAAGAAAAGGGCATTTTATTACTACCTTTCTTTTATTTTCTTATGAGGAAAAAAACGAAAAAGTTAGACTTTTTAATCTTTGTCTTTTTCCTTTTAAATCCTTTTTCTAATAGTAATAATAATTTTATTCGGTGATTTCTCAGGCAAACTGAAGAGCTTTCGAGGTGATCGAATTCGGTGTTCGCCGTTGCAAATTTGGATCGTCTTATCCTGCAAGGAGTTCCGCTGTTCCCTTTCGCACCGGTAAGTGGAGCGAATATTCTCTTAAAGACAAAGCAGTTTCAACTGGTGATTCGGTTGGTTACCAGATACGATTTGATTTTCACGTATTTTAAATTTCTATCTTCTGGTACAGATATTTTTCCTAAATTTCTTGTTTCTGTATTATAAATTGATACATTATTATTTCTCTGTTACTGGCTGGTTTACTGTTTTGAATTTATTTAGCCTCGACGATTTAATTATTATTAATAATTAAAATCTGTTAGTGTACCTGTTTGATAATAGGTTTGCGTGTTTAATTATATCGAATTTAACTGCAACGAATCTATTGCGTCTAACAGTAAATTATTCTCAAAACGAAGGATACTGTGTCAATATTTTCTATCAACTCAACCATTTTGTTGAGGTGCATGAACACAAGACGTCTCATACAAAAT
Source organism: Vinca minor (assembly GCA_026122235.1). Taxonomy (NCBI): domain Eukaryota; kingdom Viridiplantae; phylum Streptophyta; class Magnoliopsida; order Gentianales; family Apocynaceae; genus Vinca; species Vinca minor. The sequence goes on along the minus strand of JAOCZM010000278.1, from coordinate 1,746,448 downwards.
TCCTGAATAGACAATACTCTCTGAGATTAACAAATTCATTGAAAGGAATACAGGGTAAGGTTTGGTTGCTTTACTTCATTGAAAGGAACTTTTGATTTATAAATGTCCCACAAAGATGCATCAATGTACTATGATGAAAAAGTCACTACATTGACCAGTTTTGCAACAACTAGGAAATACCACCAGATCAAACACATACAAACGCTCAGAAGGTTTTGTTTCCCATATAGTAGTAGTAGTAGTAATAATAAAATTTAATGCATGCGAGTCTCCACTCTAAACAACCAAACTTGTGCATAAGCAATATAGCCAAGACATTTATTTAGCAAAAAAAAATAATATAGCCAAGACATAGCAATGAAGTCTATCTATTACTTCATCTTTCAAGGAATCTGCACAAAAAAATCAGCATCCCGTCACCGCCACACCCCACCCAGTCTTCTTATCTGCAAGTATAAGACTCAAAGAACTTCAAATTCAGTGAGAAAACAACTACACTTTAAACTACCAAAAAACAATAACGGATCTTGATACAAACCTAAGAAAAATAAAGAAAAGAATTTAAGAATCAAACACCAAAAAGTCTAGCACCCTTACCACATGCGATGAATTGAATTTCTACTAGGCTAGGCATCGTTTTGGGACAAAGTTTGTAAAAAATAGTCAGCGAATGAGAAAGCCAGACAATGCTAAGCTCTAACAACTTTGAAATATAGACAAAGTAAGAAGCTACTTCTGGTCCATCCAGAGTCATGGTTTAGTTATTATTATTATTATTATTATTATTATTATTATTTAACCGTCCCACGAGAACCATAATTTCACAATTGCTACATGAATAAAATTCCTAGAGGGACACTACATATTCAGGAAGAATAGGAATATTCCTAGCTAAAGTATGCGCCCTCCTGAACCAGCCCTCCAATAACCAATTTGCAATGCTTCCTTGCTCAATTGCCCGTACCAAAATTAAAAGGCATGTCTATATCAAATGCACCGTTACACCCAGCTGTTGAGCCAAAGTCAAACCATAAATCAAAGATAATATCTCCACCCTTGTATTAGTCATTTGATCTCCAACATAACCCGCACTTGCAGCAATGAAACGACCGTCACCATATCGAAGGACCCTACCTATACCAGACAAACCTGGATTACCCCGCTATGCACCGTCCACATTCAGGATAATCAAAGTCGGATCCCAAGACTGCTGCAACCAATATACTGCCGCAACCTTCATTTGTCTTGGTTGCATCCTTTGCAAGGGAATTCCGCGAGCTTCAATCAAAGCAGAAAGCTGTATGTCAAACTCGCGTGTCAATTGCCCCTTTGCTGCTTTCTTTCCCTCAAAAAGAAGTTTGCACCTTGACTTCCACAATTGTCAAACTACCAGACTTGATACCAGTAAAAGTTGTTTCATTTTCCTCCCTGAACTCGCTGTCCACCAACGCATTAGCATATCATTAGGTGTTGTGATATGTCGTATGTCCACCAACGCATTTGCTTCGGAAGATTTACTGTAAAATTGGAATTGGGAAAGAAAAGATAAGCAGCGAGGGGACTAATAACGGGGCTTGATGGGCCAGGTTATTAATAGCCCATAATTATACTAATTCCGCCTAGGCCGGTCAATTGGGTCTACAAAACCTAGAAGATAGGTCCAAAATTCTGAGTCTCGATCCGGATCCGGATCTATCAAATGGAGACCCAAGTTGAATTTCTATAATTTTTATTGTGTTGGGTCTGCATTTTTTCAACTAGACTACGGACCCACTAAATAGAAACTTAAGCTGAATTTTATATTGTGTTGGGTCTTGAATCTGATTTGGATCCATTCATTAGTTTTAACTATAATTGTACAGTTCGTCAATTTCAACGATCGATACATTCATATTTTTTAAAATCTAACTTGATATAGTAAATTTTATATGTAGTTCAGAATATTTAATCAAATTTGCCTTCAAATTTTTTTTTTTTACAATTTTTATACGTAGTTCGACATACTATTACACTTTTTCGTCCCAACCTAAAAATCCTTCTTTCGTCCTTGAGAGGGGTAAGAAGTATGTAAAGAGCAAAAGCCAACCAATTACTTATTTGATGTTGTTATTCCCCAGGCTTCTCTTATTTTTTACTTATGCTTTTTTTACTTTTCTTTTCCTTTTTTTTATGGCAATTTCTTTGAAATAGAATGATGTACTTGTAACAATAAAATACTTTTTATTTTCTTCTCTTTTTTGCCAAGTATGGTACTACCTCCTCTTCTTAATAATAATATTTTTAGGACATATAACAAAATTTAAGGAAGAAAAAATAAGGTATTTTTTAATTAAAATATCAATATTACTCTTTTAAATATGACTTGTATACTGCTAATTCTATTTAAGAGTGTAATATTGATATTTTGATTAAAAAACACCTTATTTTTTCTTTCTTAATTTTCGCAACATATCTTAAAAAACTTATATAAAAGAATGGAGGAACTAACTAATAATATAACTATTAAACCTGCATAGGGTCTGCATGAGAAGTTTTAACTTGGTCTGGTACTGAGACTATGTTATTATCATCCTAAAACTTGATCTCGAACGAATAGGTGTAAGCGTAAGTTAAAAATGCTAATTTAAACGAGAGAATTTGGTTTGCCTTTGACGTAGACTTTCAAATGTCTGATTATTGTAGCAGTTAAACCTGCATTGTCATTGGTATATTGCAGAAACTCATTTGAAGGCTAAAAGGAGGGATATTATTATTGATAAGGGTTAAATACACTAAATGACCATATATTATTTCACTATTTCGGATTACGGCCATAATCAAAATTTTGTTCGGGTTTTGGCCATACAAATTTTAGGGGTGAAAATCCTCTGTCCCCGTCCGTGTATGTCCCCGTGTCCCTACCCAATTAAAATTTACTATATAAATATTTGTTTTAATTATATATACACATGATGAATTGTGATTGGTTGGGGACACGGGGACATACTCAAACGGGGACAGACGATTTTTTACCAAATTTTAGTGGCAATGAATTTTAGACTCGGGACAAAATTCCGACTAATTTCTTTATTTTTTGTCTGAAAATGTAAAAAATTAACCTATTCTCAATAACCCGACCCGACCGACAAACATTTCACATTTCCCAATAAATACTCCATTTCCCCAGCAATTTTGCTCTGAAACTTACCAATTTTACAGGTGTCTACCAAACACAAAATTCCATTAGAGATGTTGGCATATTTCAAGATTACTGTTGATTCATACTACCGAAAATATAGGACATTTATGCAAACGTAGGGGTGAGCAAATTCGGTAAAAACCGATTTACCGACCGAATTCGATTTGAATTCGGTAAATCGAATTCGGTAATTCGGACCAATTCGATAATTCGGATCATACCGAATTCGAAGTTTTCGAATTCGATTCGAATTCGGTATATGATTTTGGTGAATTCGGTATTACCGAATTCGAATTCAAAAAAATATTTTAATAAATAATAGTATAATACTAAAATAAATACACTATAAATACTCTCCTAAATCCCTACTTCTAACAAAAATTGTCACCCACACTAGATTACTCCCATTTTTCTTACTCTTCTTCCTCTTCTCCATTGACACCGCCCCAAAACTCCCTCCAGTAAGCCTCTGTTTTCTTTTCTTCTTTCTATGTATTCTCTAATTCGGTAATTCGGTAAATTTACTGAATTCGAATTCGCCAATTCGGTCAATTCGAATTCGGTAAATCGGAATTCGGTTCGAAAAAGGTCGGTAGTACATGGTCAATTCGAATTCGAATTCGGTCAATTCGAATTCGAATTGGGTAAATCGGAATTCGGTGCTCAGCCCTGTGCAAACGGGCCAATATGCTCTGCCAGAACAATTTCAATTTTCCCCAATTATATTTTACAAACATATCTGTCTTCATCATCCATTGCATCCTAGGAATGAAAATTGTTGAAGAATTTGAAAAATCCCCCTCCGGTTCTATAAAGCTATAATATTCTCCACCTACAAATTACCACCAAAGTCAATACAATTCAGGTTAACATTTTCTGTTGATTAAAAATGTTACCCTTTTCCAGTTAAAAAATGCCCCCATTTTTTTTACTTCCGTTAGGATGTAACGGAGAATGTGGATGGAAGGTCAAAAACCAAAAATCGAAATAGTTTAGGGGGTAAAACTTGACCGTTTTTAGTTGAGGGTCAAAAATCAAAAAGCGGAATAGTTTAGGGGGGCGTCAGCGCTTTTTACCCAATTAAAAATTCTAGGCGTCTTTGAGAGAATAATTGAGTGAGTAATCAGAGTGCGTTTTGGACGATCTATATCAAAACGACCGCGTTCGAAATACCTACGCATGAGCGCAGACGGGACTCAATTCGAAGATTGGAGCTGAAAGTTATAGCACCGAGAGCAAGGCTATTTTCCGGGATTTCAGGATTTGTGCATTGTTTCGGGTATTTTGCTTTCGTAAGAGCTAAGGATCATACACCTCTGTAATTTCAGTCCAAAAACGCATATAATCAATTGGTATTGTGATAGAATGGTATAGGAACTGATTTGACATGTTTTAATGCATAAACGGATGAAGTATCAATGTAAATGCATATTATGTGGTGTATCACTTTGATTATGGTGTTAATGCTTGGAAACTCGGTTAATTTCATTGTTAATGTTATTCTTGAATTCTTTTACTGATTATTTACATTTGTTATATATAAGTTTGCTATCGTTATTGGAATTGTTAATTGTTATTGATGAACTTATTTGTTGGTTATCGCTTTGGGTCGTCTTAATTGGTCATATTTGATACTTCAGGTCATTGTGTTATTGTCTAATTGGTTTCGTTGGAGTCGATGTCTAATTGGTATTGTCGTTGTCGTCTATTTGGTATTGGTCGACCGAGTCGTCGCCCCATTTTGACCCCTTGTCTAGGATCTACTTAATGACATGATTCGTTCAAATTTATAAAACGTGAAACGTGAAATGTGTTGATCCCGGGAAATCATGTGAAATGTGTAGTATTTCTTGGACCTTCACCTGATGTGGAAAATCATTGGGACTGTAACGGTTTTGGAGTCCACGGTGTTAGATGATGACACAATGTATGATGAATCCTTAAAGTGTGAACCCGTCGTTCAGGGGGTAAAGCTGAACCCATGTGATGTACTTCTTGGGCCTTCCTAACTATGCTAATTGTTAGGCCGTTACAGTTATTGTCGTATAGTTGTGACTAGATAATTGAGCTCAAACTGTGGGAAGTCGTGTCATATAGATAGCTATGTTCATAGTGTCTAACCAATGCGTGTAATCGTGTGTACCGTATGGGTAGAGCATGATGCTTGTCGTGCATTCGGTTGTGTAAGTGCTTAAACATGAAGAATATGGTTATTTAGCTTAATTGTTGTTATTTACTTGTTTGTTCTGGTTTTGGTCATATTTGTTACTTGGTATAGAGTCTAAAATTGGTAATTTTCGGGTTGGGAAGTGTTGATGCATAATTGGTACTTGTGTGTACAAAATTTCACTTGAAATTCCGTTTATCGCAGGGCGCGGACGAACCATTCGTCCTAGGGTTCATCCGCAGAAGGACAGTAACTACTGATTTAATCACAGTCTGATAAAGCTCACAAAGAGCACTTGACAGTGGCGTTAGAGAGAAAAAGGAAATGTTGTACGCCAAGTTTAGTAAGTGTGAGTTTTGGCTGAAGAGTGTGTTATTTTTGCGTTGTATCAGTTGTAGGGGTGTCGGTGGATCCGAGTAAGATCGAGGCCATTGTTGATTGGCCTCAACCGAAAACAGTGGCAGAGATTCGCAGTTTGCCGGGTATTACAGAAAGTTTGCGGAAGACTTCTCCAGAATAGCAGATTGCCTCATAAATGTGTTAAGTTTGAATGGGGGGTCAGATGGGAGGATAGTTTTAGAAACTCAAGGAATGGTTGACTACTGCTCCGGTTTTGGCTCTACGTGAAAAATTCGGAGGTTTCACCATTTATAGTGATGCATCAGACATCGAGTTGGGATGTGTTTTGATGCAAAAAAGGTAAGGTTATAGTGTATGCTTTGAGACACGCCCTTAAAATTCCTAATTTTGCTTGCTTTCTTTTGTTCATTTTCTCAAGTTTGATGCGGTCTATCTTGATGTTATGGTGAGTTCTTAATTTTTTTTTTCTTCTGGAAAATGTAGTGAGTTATTTATTACATACTTATTTGATTATTTTTTATGTTAATTTTATGAATGTTTAATCTTTATTGCCTATTTAAAAATAGTATTTTTTTCCTTTTTCGTGCTTCCTTGAATTCTATAGAAGTGTGGTTTACATATTCAACAGGCACAGTTAATGAACCAGGTGATGCGATAGCTTCTAAGGTAAAATTTTCGCAGATCACAATTTTCATTTTCTTTTTCATCTTCTATTTTTGAGGCTATATGAGTCCTGAAAGTGTAGGAAGACAAAAACAAGTGATTAAAAATCATTTTCTTTTTCATCTTCTATTTTTGAGGCTATATGAATCCTGAAAGTGTAGGAAGACAAAAACAAGTGATTAAAAATGGTTGGAACTATGACATATTTGGACAAAAAAAGTGAGGAAGAGAAGAGAAAAATAAGGTGGGTGGCGGCGATGTCGATCCATGTCAGAGGAGAGGGAAAGAAAGAGGAAGAAATTAAGGTTGCTTGAAAAGTAGAGTGGTGGTGAGAGTAGGCATAGAAAAAAGAGGGGAGAGGTCGGTGATGGCTAAGTGGGAGAGAGAATGGGGAACGAAGTAAGAGGATGTGTGTGGGTGAGAAAGAAGCAAAAGAACATGAGGCAGTGGTGCAGTAATGGCGGCAGCTAGAGGGAAGTCATGGCGAGAGTTTCTTGGATGGGGTTGTTTTGTTTATTTATGTATTCGGTAAGCGTAAAAATGATAACTTTTAAATGTAAACATTTAGGGGAAAAATAAAAGAAGATTCTTGCAAATTCAAATTGTTGTTGCAAAACATTGTATATGTTATTTTATAATTTCTTTTAGGAAAATGGTTTAACTTATATGAATATATGTAAATTTAACTCTATCTCTTTTCCTGATTGGCACAGTAATACCAACTCAAATCATCTGTATATCATGCGGGTAACAACCAAGTATTAATAAAGTTGTGGCAAAAAGTTTGAGAAAGCGATACGTGTCACTTGTAGATTTACGGCCCGATGAGAAGCTTACAAATGCCAATGAAAATATTTATTAATTACTAGATGCCGTGCCTTCCGATTTAATAATATAAAGTCAAGTCTTAAATAACTATGGAGATAAACGTTTAAGCAAAAGTTCAATTATAGAATTTATAAAACCATTATAACAATTATCATTAATTCTCCTCATACATGAATGATGTGAGTAATTCAGCAACGCTATATTATAAACCTTATAGAAACGACAGAATCCTTCAACGAGAACAGGGGAGGGGCGCGACAACATGTGAATGATGCATACGGGTAGTTGTCAGATTCTCAGCTTTTTCAAAATTTATCTTCATGAAGAATATAGTGTGGGTTTGATTGTTTCTTCTTAATTTTTATTAAATTTCTCAATTTAGATTAAGTTTTTTATTTAAATTTTGGTTTTTGAATTTGATTCATTTTTCATTATTTGATTTCAAGAAATTCAAAAGCAAAAAGTGTAAAAAGCTTGGAGTTTGGCCTTAGAATGACCATGAAATTACATATTGGGCCAACCATGGCATCAAAATTATCCGGTGTTACGTTTTTGGCCAGGACGGGCCCAAATCCGTCCTGGGATGACGTGGTCAATTGTTACGCGCCTGAATAACATAAAAAATGTTGAATAACATAAATTCAAGTATCTAACAAAAAAAAAACATAAATACAAGTAACGTCTCTTCGACTGCTTCATCGGTGTCCAAGGATCATTCACTTTTGGGTTCGACCCCAGCCAGTATGTTTTCCCTTCTTTTGTGTGTATAACACTACTTTAGGCGTGTGTATTGGGTAGATAAAAAGAGGCTCCTCATGTGAGTATGGCAGGAAAAGTAAATCCTACTACTGGGCCGGAGTATGATCAAGTCCAAGAGAGAACGAGGGCAGGTCATCTGAAACAGTCATAGGATCAGTTTGCATACCCGATGAAGACGCACCTGATCGTCAAATTGAGCGAAAAAACCAGTACAATCAAAGTTCTGGGCAACGTGTAATCACCTCATTGACTGGGCACAGTATCGTCCATAAACTCGAATGTGCCCTGGGTCAACTGAGAATGAGGCTGACATGGATCAGTTTGAGTTTGAAGCTGAGTATCACCCGAAGTTGGCTCTTCCTGCGACTGCGAAAGACGGATGAAATCTTCCCAAGGTCCATGAATCTCTCCACCGGCTTGTGTCCACTGAATGGACTCACAATGTCCTCCCCGCCTCCCAACCTGACTCCTCCCCTCCACATGATGTCTCGGGAATGTCAATGGACACTCTATCACCGCCTCAGAAATGTCGGATGAGCGCGGTTTGCATGAAAATGCCTTCCCAGCAGTCTGTAAGGTGTCTGTCAAAAGGTTCGTCGCCCAAGTGACCAGACTCTTTGATCAGGGATCAGTTATATTACACACTTCCCACTGGAAGGTTTCTAGGAGCTTATGAGACCCCCTCAACATGTATACCAAACAAACAAAATCATATGAAGCAATGTTATGAAGTAAAACATGAAAAATGTAGAGTTACAAATAAATAACTAACCAGAATAGATTCAGATGACGCGTTACATTAAAACCCACGGGGAAGGTGCGACGTGCCTTGGTTTTGTGGGTTACTTATAAGCAAGACGATAATGTTCTTGTACCACGCCATATACTCATCGCTAGGTACAAAAACATTACTAGTCACAACAATACCCTCAACGATGCGCTCAAAGCTTTTGTCCCACATATCTATGATGCACTTCGAGTGGTGTTTGAACCAGTTCTTACTCGCCACAAGTTTAATATTGTGGATATCTTTACCTTCAACCAGTCCATCAATCCCTGCCTCATCTGGTATCGCCTGTTGATACCCAAATTGCCTCATGACTCGATTAGGCAGATGGTACGCCACAATCTCGAAGAAGATCAGTGGGTATGGTACCCACATAAACTAAAATGTGGGTACCATACCCATTGAATGTATGGTACCCACAAAATGTGGATCCCGAACAACCGACAGATCAATAACTTGGGTCGGGTATGGTACCCACATAAACTGCAAAAAACAATTAAACTTACATAAATTTAATAATTTTTTTTTAAATATAATTAACTACAAAGATAAAAAAAAAAAAAAAAAAAATTAACTTACCCCTTGTGTCTCCTTTATTCTCTCGAGTTGATCCCGACACACCAACAATTAATGGCTGTGTGTATTACGGAAAGTCCGGGGAAAATTCTATCTTGCCCCGAAAGCGGCACCCTCGGGGATAGTCGCCACAGGTAAGCCTCGGTTCTCCAGACGGAGAATGAAAATACGCTTACATATTCATATCTATTGAAAAAAAAATGAATTATTACAAAAATGAATTAAAACCTAGGAAATTAAATCATTTAAAATAGTAAACTACAAAATTACCTGAATGAGCAAACAACATCCGACGATGTCTTTTGAATTTGTCCAAAAAGATATGCATATCTGTCGGTAAAGATATGGTAGGACACCTTTGCCCCACGAATACGTCTGTGTATCAAACTCAAAATTCTCGAGTGGGAGCATATAACGCAAGTGCATTCGGGAAGCCGGCTTATCGGCAAAAAGAAGACTACCCATCAAAATTAATAGTAATGCCCTGGCTCTCCGACGAACCTCCATCGGGCTAGCATTATTAGGTAGCGACTCTGAAATCTGCACTAAAATCTCAGTCTGATTTATGGCACTTCCCTTCAATGCTAATGGATTGGGTTGAAAACCTAAATATCTGCTAATAAGACCAGACCATTTGGTGATGCTATAATTAAAACTTTCATTAATGGTGACCGCAGTTCCATCGACGGGTAGTCCAAGAAGGACTCCTACGTCCTCTAATGTAATGGTCGCCTACCCGCAAGACAGATGAAATGTGTGTGTGTGTGTGTGTGTGTGTGTCTTCCATATATAGCATGTGGATTGACTTCATACTTGTGCTATGGAGTCTTGCAAAGTGTAGCTTCCTTATGTGTATGATTATACCTTTGGTGTACACAATAAGCTAACTTACCATTTTACCATTTTCAGCAAAGTGTAGCTAAATTTTTAGTGTTGCAAATGTACCTAGAAAAATAATTTACAAAAGGAGAAAGCTTAGAACTTGCTAAATGGGAGAGATAAGGGATTCTTTAAAATAGGGGGAGTAGAATATTTTTTTCGAAACATCTATTGCCTAGATCCTTAATACCCTGATCTCATGATACATATTTATGTGCTTTAAAGCTTTGTCTTTTGCATCAATGTTTGTGTGAGTGTTAAGGATTCTATCATTAAGAAAATGTTCACACAAATATTAGAACTATCAATGGTTTGTTATCATCAAAACAACATTGATCACTTTGCCCTTTGGGCTAACATGATTTACATCTTCCAAATTCTCACTGGAGAGTGGGGCCCTATGGGCGTGGGTAATGCCTTTTGTGCATAAGAATACTTTTTTTCCACTGGAGGGCCCAAATTAAGCAGTTTGGTTATGGTTTGGACATATATTTTTTGTTAGCATTGTGTAGACAAATTTTGATCGTCAAAACTTTTAATTAGATGGATCAAATTATGATTGTTCTAGATTATTGGTACTTCAACAGTTATTTAAGAACGGGTGAAAATCCTCTATCCCCATCCCTGTCCCTAACCAATCAGAATTTACTATATAAATATTTTTTTCAATTATATATGCATAGGTGAATTGTGATTAATTGGGGATAGTAATATGGACAAGAACAAGAACAGATGATTTTTTTCCTTTAAGAACCACCGTTTCGAAACAACTATAATGTCGGCCATATAATAAAGCAATTCAACTATCAAGACGGTATGTACAGTGTTAACACAAATGTATGTTTACTTACTACAAATTAAATACCACGTCAGCATGAAAACAAATAACGTCAAATTCTCCAGAGTTTACTGATCCAAAAGAATCTCTAGAATTGACCCTTTTTAGGGGAATTTACCATCTTTTAAAAAAAGGTGCAATCCATATTTTAAAAAAGGTACATTTGATACTACCAAAACCACAACAAAAAAAAAAAAAAACATGTATGTACTTCTTTCTTTCTTTTTTTTAAAGAGTGTGTACGTACTTCTTTTCTAAAAAAAACTCAAATTCGATTTTTCACATTTTATTTCCCAATATTTACTGATAAACTTCACAAATACTTCAGAAACCAAAGCTAACACACGAAAAAAAAATTCTTTGAATAAAAGTTCGCCTATTAACAAATAAATCCCATAAAAATAGCAATGAAATAATTTCAGGAAGAATTATTTTCAAAGGAGACTCCCTAGTAAATAGTTGCGGTTTTATTGGAGTTGTCATTTATTAAAACATCATTTATCACGTACTGTTTTTTTAATATTAAAAACTTGAACTATTGGGTTTTGCATTAGACTAACCATGATTTAGAATAATGGTCTTACCATGGCAGCTAAAAGAGTGGGAGAAACATTTATGGCCAAAACGGAAGTCTTGAAACCGGAACGGAAGTGGGACTTCCGTTTTGGCACCAAACCCTAATTAATCCTGAAAACCCCTAAAGAACCCCGTGACTATGAGGACGGACCTCAAATTGCAAGTTTTTTTCAGCGCATGGTCTTTTCTCACTTTTGGTTTTTTGACTATGAACAATTTAAGCGATAAAATCTGAACAGATTTGGCATTTTCGTTCTCATTTCTGACCAATTTCCAGAGATGTGTCAATTCAAAAATTGATATTTTGTATTTTCTACCCCCAATTATATCTGTAAATAACCTCACCACACTCTACCATATTCACAGCTCTCAAACAAAATTCTTGTTTTTTAAAATCCTTCCCATTTGCAACAAAACATTGTTTTAAATGAATAGCGAAATGGATCCCGCCTTGGAAGAGTATTTCAGACACCAGTTCAAAATTGTTGTCGGAAATCATACCAATAGAAAAATGCTAATATCTTATTTTGTGATTTGTAATTTTATTTTTATCAAATGTGTTGAGCTATCTAAGTAATATGTTTATTTGTAGCGTCTTCCATCAATGTACACAAATTGGTTAGGGCGAACTGGTCTCGGCTTAGCAAGTTGCGTCTATCTGAAGGACGTCATTGCGAATCAATGGTGCGTTTATGTAACCAAAATATATGACAAGTACTACCTAGACGGTGGTTTACAAGAATTTTTGCGTGACAACAATCTTCGGTTGATAGATACAGTTCATTTTATCCCTTCTCCGATGAACCTACTAGATATTTATTTTAAGGGAGAGTTCTTTTTAAGGCCCGGGGTCGGTTACCTGAAGGGGGAATTATCGTATCCCTCCGACGGGGCTTTTTTTTCTGGCAGAGTTTTCGCATAGACTATGAGAATACATACTCGGGATTTTCGAAACCGGTACGTTTTTAATATTGATTTATTTTGAAAAAATATTCGTTCCTCTTCAAGTTATTTATTGTAAATTGTCTGTGTACATTGGATAGGTATAACTACATGCAATGGCGTGTTAGGATGTAGCTTGGAATCCCTGAAGTACTACACATGCGTAATAGTCGCGGGAACAAACTGACACTCCAAGTGACTAGAGACGAAGGCGGAGACGATTACTATTTGCTGGGGTGGCCTGAGTTTGTTGTTTTTTCGAGATTGCAGCCCGGTGGCCATGTACAAATCCATCATGCACCTTACGACATCCTTGATTATATGGGCCGGGAATGATGCTTTCAATTCTTTATTTGATTAACTTTAATAATACATCATTGTAATATTTGCTTTGTTTTCTAATTGAATGAAATAAAATTAAAATAATTGATAATTAATTCATTCTAAAATATTACAAGTCACAAAGTTTTAAATACAATTAATTACAAGTTAAAAAATTTAAATAAAATTTATTACAAGTTCAAAAATTGAAATACAATTAATTACAAGTGAAAACAATATAATAAAATTAATTAGGAGGTGGTTGGTTAGTATTTTCTTGGTTGGGGCAAGTCTTCCGATTGTGCCCGATTTCTTTGCAGTTGCCGCACTTCTTTGCTATTGGTTGTCGCCAGTTCTCTCTGTCCATTAGCATTTCAAATCTCCGCCTTTGATGTCGACCCACCTGTGAACCTTTCATGTTAGGGGGTGACGTGTCAAATCAAAAGGAGCATCCCTCCAATGCATGAGATCAAGTACAGGGTATAAAATGGACTTGTATGTATTCCTGTAGTTTTCCAGAGAATACATAGGGTCTATGTACTTCGAAGCATCCTCCATGACTGATTTAGACACTGCAATTACATGCGTGCGTGGAGTATTATAAGTAGACCACTTATCGCAGTTGCACTCACGAGTTGATAAAATGACTCAGTATATTTTACCACCTAAACCAGGTCCTCTATGTCGGGACATGACCCTATAGATTCCCTTGCCTTGGTGGTGTCTATTCACAACCAAACTTTGAGCCTTCTTTTCGTAATTAAAGTACTGATCCCATATTCTCTTAGGGAATGGCGTTTGACAAGTATTAGCGTCTTGCTTGTGCAAGTCAAAATAGTGAACAAGCTTGAAAAAAACCATCTCCACAAGAGCCTTCAAAGGCAGCGTCCTGGACTGTTTCAAAACACTATTAAGCGATTCAAACATGTTACTCGTCATGCACCCAAAGCGCTTCCCCCATCGTAGGCCAAAGTCCACAAAATGCATCTTCATTTTTTTTGTTTTATAAGGTCAAGATATTGATCACACTTAACTTTCTTCTTCTGGGAAGCAGCAATCCACACAAGATCTTTCAATTCTTTATTTTTTTCAGCGTGTGTGGAAATTTGACATGCAATGCCTCAGGCAATATCGATGTACTGCCATTGGTGGTTGCCAACCGGAGACACTTGCCACGGCGTTCAGAATTCCGGGGTGACAATCGCTAATCAGGAAAACTTCTATGTCTTTAGCAACATGATCCCTTAGGTTTTTAAGGAACCAAGACCAAGTCAAAAGTGCCTCAGATTCAACAATAGCAAAAGCAAGGGGCAAAGTTTGATTGTTAGCATCCATAGTACTTTCAACCAATAGTACCCCTTTATAGTTCCCTATAAGATATGTGCCGTCCTTAGAAATTATAGGCCGACCCCACTTAAAACCGTCAACTAACGATTTAAATGTCCAAAATATTGACTTGAACACCTTAGGGCCAGGAACAGTGAGTTGTGGATGGCACTGAAATTTGAATTTTGTACCACAGTTAGAATCTTCAAGTGCCCGCATATAATGTGGTAGTACTTAGAAAGTTGATTTCCAAGTACCAAACAGTGTTTCAATAGCGTGTCGGCAGGCATATCAACCTTTTCTATATTTACATGTTAAAGTAAATTTATCTACACATGCAGCCTTAATCAATTTAACAGAAATTTCGGGGTCAGCCTGAACAAGGTGCAGAATTTTTACCCCGATGTAGCAGGATTACATGTTATGTTTTTTGTTTTGATCCATCAAGCAGTAGTGGTCTTCTTTGAGTCTGGTAATCTTCCACATTCCATCCACTCTGTTATGGTTAACGCGAATATACCAACTGCATCGGCCTTTTACTGTTGAGTTCTTGCAGACCCCGTTGAACCATTGTTTGTTACTTCTGTCTTGTTTCCACTCCCTCAAGGCAACACTATCATGCCAAATGTTAACTGCTAACATTGCCTCGCACTTATCCCTAAACTGCATCCCCAAACATATTTTAGGGAAAACGGGATTCCATTTTTTAATGTGCATGTTTCTATAAGTATGTTCAGTGACAGGTTCCATAGTACCCATATTGTTCCAACAAGCAAAATTAGCATAATTACCATATGATGACATATTCCATTCTGGAATAACTATGGTAGCAGGTGCTGGTTCAGTCTCTTGGACTGTCTCGTCATTACTTGGTCCAGCACTGTCTTGGTGGAGTTCTTAGGGAAGGTCAGGGATAGGATTTTCTTCAGTATCAAGCTCTTCTTCGACCTCGTCATCCTCGTAGTCTCCGGAACTATCATCGCCCACATCGTCTTCCGTTTCCGGAACATCGTCAATGTCAGATGTTGGACCCAACGAATCCATTACCGAAGTATCATTAGTTACATGAGAATCATTTGGTATGGTGGGTTCGTAAAATGAAGGCTTGTAACTAGACGGTGGGGGCATACTTGGTATGGGATTTGACATTGACGGAAAATAAAATTCAGGAACATGTTGTGATTGTACAGAATATTCTGTCCTTGGGATTACAAAACTATTTACCTGTCTCTGGACCGTTTCTAACAAAGCACCGATATGAATCCTTTGTAGTTTGAAATCGGATTGGATTCCCCACAAACTCTCAAGATCTTCATCGTTGGCGAGATTTACGACATCATGCATCACCATGCAGTACGTCAGCATGTAAAATGGACGAATCATAATTAGACGAACATTTACAGTTGAAATATCGACTCCTATGCGCCGACATATTCGGTGGCAAAGTTGTCCAAATGAAACTTTTTGTATTAACTCAATACTTCATTCAGCCGAATCTGCGAAAAGAGGAAAACCACTGGTTTCGTACACTACATTATGGTTGAAATGTAAATACAATTTCATCGGACATTCCAGTGCCATTTTTCTAGACAAAAAATATACGTGGGAAAAATGGGTTTTTATGTAAGAGATAAGTTGAAGAATTTGATACGTGGGAAGGATTTGAATGGTTTGTCGATGTGAGGAAATAGAGTGAGGAATCCTGCATTTTATAGATATTTTTGGGGGTGAAAATCTTATCCCTCAAAATCTGGCAAAAAAAGCTAGACAGTGTGGAAATGATTCTGCCACTTGAGAACGGAAACTGAGAACGGAAGTCCCACTTCCGTTTTCAAGTGGCAGAATTATTTCCACACTATCCAGCTATATTTTTACACTTAGTGTTTTGGCAATATTTTTTTTTTTAAAAAAAAAAAAAAATATTAGGCATTTGTGTATTTCTAAAAATCATAAAAGTAATAATTTGTCACAAAATACAATACTCTCATTTAAATTCAACTTCTAGAAATAAAATTACAAGTGAAAAAAAATTTACATGTAACAAAAAAATCACCCCTATCATCCAAACCCTAATTCTTTCGAAATTTATGTGCAATCCGTTCCCACACAGAAGTGTTGCGGGACGAGCCTTCCGACATCGGGTAGTCGGGAAGAGCCTCAACAGTTATCTCTTTCGGAATTCTTGAACACTGACCGACTTCGTACACAAATGCTCTTCCTTCATACCCAAAAATGTGGCATAGAAGGTTAAACCAGAATTCGTCTTTCCATCTGTAACGCTTAACCCTTGGATTAGCATAATACATAGTTAAAATAATAAAAAATGTGAGACATGATAAACTTATATTATAATAGTTTGTCGTAATTACATGTAACTTACATCAACATATTCCACTCACAGGGCTTCAACACCATCTAAATCAACAATGTTGGTACTACTATCGTACTTGAACCATGGTTTGCGCAAAATTGCATCAAAATCCCAAAAATGCCTGCACAGTTTTGCCATGCCCACCACATCGAACATTTCTCTTGTGAAATCTCCGCCGGTGACGAAGTTCATGCCGTACACAATTTCGTTGTACAAATCCGACCAACTAATTTTATCATCATTCAAACTCTGTGTATCAAAATCAAAACAAATTTCGATTAACGCATTTTCGTATTGTTCAGGCCAATATCTAGAAAAATTAACATTTCTAAATTTGTTGACCATTTCTTTTTTTATAAAATTTGGAAAGGTATTCATTTAAAACAATGTTTTTTTTTTGCAAATGGTAAGGATTTTTAAAAACAAGAATTTTGAAGAGGAGGGTAAGGAAATTTTTTGTTTGAGAGTTGTGAATGTGGTAGAGTGTGGTGAGGTTATTTATAGATATAATTGAGGGTAGAAAATACAAAATATGAATTTTTGAATTGACACGTCTCTAAAAATTGGTCAGAAATGAGAACGAAAATGCCAAATCCATTCAGATTTATCGCTTAAATTGTTCACAGTAAAAAAAAAGTGAGAAAAGACCACACGCTGAAAAAAACCTACAATTTGAGAACGGAAGTGTCACGGGGTTCTGTAGGGTTTGTCAGGATTAATTAGGGTTTGGTGCCAAAACGGAAGTGAGACTTCCGTTCCGGTTTCAAAACGAAAGTGAGACTTCGGCCATAAATATTTCTCTCACTTTTTTTGCTGTCATTGTATGACTATTATGCTAAACCATATTTAGTCTAATGCAAAACCCTGAATTCTTCACTTTGTACATCGTACCCGGTCGATTTTCCGTCTCTTTCACTTGGCTGGGGACGTGTCTTTTCTCATTTGCTGTGTGCGTTTCGTGTATTGTTATTAATAACTCCTTTGTTTTCTTTTCTTATATATAAACTCCATCATCAAACTTTTCTTTCTTTTCAAATATTAATTCCCCATTTTCTCTCTCTAGGAAAAAACATACCAATCCCTCTCAGTCCCTCCTCCGGAGATCAAGTTATGAGGCGTAATTGCAATTTGGAACTCCGCCTTGTTACGCCTTCGGCCGCCGCCGGCGGGTTTCTCTCTCAAGAATACAACAGTCCTATGTAAGAAAAAAAAACAAAAAAAATAAATATATATATATATATATATATATATATATATATATATATATATTTAACTTCATCCCGTAACTTATTACTACATCTATTCTAATATACGACTTTTTTGGACATGTAGCGAAAATTACGAAAATAAAAATTATAATATTTTTTTAATAAAATATTATTATTATTCTATTAAATTGAATTAGTGGTATAATGTCATATTTAACAGAGTAATATTACTTTATTTTTTATTTATTTAATTTTCGTTACATATTTTAAAAGTCTTATATTAAAACATTGAGGGAGTATAAGATTATCATTTTGTGACATCACCTTTATATTTGAATATGAAGTTTTTTCAGCATTTTTTGTTTTGAGAAAACGTTCAAGAATGTTTGTGTATTGATATATGTTGTGATTTTGTGTTTTATTAAGGTTGGATAAATGGGAGTTCGAACGAAGAACAGCAGCAGCCTCTAACGATCTTTTACAATGGAAAAGTTGTTGTTTGTGATGTAACGGAGATTCAGGTATGCTTTGCGTTTCTCGTTCTTTTTTTCCGTTCCGATCAGATTACTTTCATGCAAAGCGCGTAATCAAGACACGTCTTTAGTACTAAAAATGGAAAGACTTGTTAGTCTATTGATGTAATTGCAATGGGTTTAGTTGGAAAATTCTGAAATGGAATATCGTATAATAAATCATGTGATTCACGTTCATTTATATTATCAAAATAAATTTTTTTTTTTTATGTGTATGAATCCATACTACATGATCCTTGTTTGAATTAAATAATTTAGATTTAGCGTGGTTTGAAAGTAAAAATGAGATTTAAACTATTTTGGAATTAAACTTAAAAATAAAACCTGCAATAATAATTTTTTTAGAATACGATTTAAATTTGAACCGATTTTGAACATATACAATAATCTCAAATTTAAGACTCAATTAAAACCGGGCCTATATGTTTGGGGTAGGTGATGTTGGCTAAAGCAAGTTTGAACCATTCACTAGGACTTTCTATTTGATAAACGTGTTTAAATTTGACTCAAAATCAACAATTTCGTGATAACACTAATTTCTTATTTTTATATTTGCTTCATAATCCCTTAAAAAAAAGTATTTGTTTCATCATTCAAACGTCTTGTTTAATAAATCATAATTCCACCTATTTTTTTCTTTCATCCCCATTTTTTCTACTATAAAGCTATCATCTTTCTTTCAAAAGAGTCATTCAAAGTAGTGAAAATTGTTTGAGTTGAATCTCAGGAAAATAGACCTATGTGTCAAAGGATTATTAAATTTACATTCTTGTCCTTCATTATATATTTACTCTGTTCTAAATTATTTGTTGCAATTTTTTTTTACTATTCAAGTATAATATTTACTAAATTCAAAAATTGAAAATGATTTTTTTAATCATTTCACTCAATTATAAATAAATATAACCACCATTTCCATGTGATATTGCAGGCTAGAGCTATAATAATGCTAGCAAATCGAGAAACAGAAGATAAATCCCGGAGCCCCGGCGCAGGATCCGAACCATCTTCCCAGTTGTTGCAATCACAGCTCTACAGTCCGGCCGGTATGTCCATGAAGAGATCATTACAAAGGTTCCTTCAAAAGAGAAAGAATAGGGTTCAAGCCACTTCCCCTTATCATCACTAGTATCAGTGGCGGAGGCAGAATTGAAGTTTAGGGGGGACATAGTAGAAAAAATTGAAAATTCTTGAGGGCCGTAGTATAAAAAAATGAACCGTTAGATATATATATACCTAATATATAAAAAAACTGAAAATTCTTGGGGACCCCCTCTTATGCTCCGCCATTAACTAGTACTACTTTTAATTAGGTGGAAATTGATTTTCCATGAGACTTGTGTAAATTAATTAGGGTGGAGATTTTCACCCATTTCAACATAGATTTTATTTTATTTTTTGGTTTGTTTTATTATCAGAATGGAGAAGATTTGTTGTTTTTATTCGCTTGTTTAAATATATTTGATTGTTTTTTACTTTTTCGCAGCTTAGAGAATATCCAGTTTAACTGATGGTAACTAATTATTTTTTTACGTACAGTAAAAACTCTCTACAAGATTACTCTATAAAGAAATAAATTCCTTATAGTAATAAAAATTTATGTTCAATTTCGGACCATTTATAAATAGAAATAAAATTTACATGGTACTAAGTTATATTTTTTAAGATCCTGCCTTAAGAAAATTGACTCAATATAGTAATAAATGGTGTATATATATATATATATATATATATATATATATATATATATATATATATATATATATATATATATATATATATATATATATATTATGCTTCAAGTTTTTCAGTGAGTTGAATTTGTTTTTAAACACGTGTCATTTTTGTTTTGAACAGTAACATTGAGTGTCATTATTAACTTGCTTACGTTTTGATAGTATTAAATCTACTTAATGAAAGTTAATGTCGTACGTGTATACTTACTATTTATACATGTATGAAAATTCATTGCACTTTTCTAGATAAATATAATTGATTTACTAAAAACTATGTACATGTTTAATGTCATCTATATAAATTGAAATTTTAAAAATTATATTATTTTATGTAAAAATCTATTTAAAAATAACCTTCTTTTAATAAAAACTATAGTTATTATTTTGAGAATTATTACAAAAGAGGAGGTGTTAATGTTAGTTCACCTCCTATTAGAATATTAGAAATTATTACTCTGTTTACTTGTCTGATGTTAGTTCACCTCCTATTAACACCCTCTATTTAAACGATATTCTATGTGTTGTTTTGGTTGACGATGATGATATTTCTCGACGCCCATTTATTAATATTGGGACATTTTTAAAATTTCTTTTAGTAAAAGAGTATCATATCATGGTTTTCTCGACAAACACATGAAATATGCAATATTGGTTGATGAAATGTTAGAAGAAGTTTCTTTAAAATTCGGTATATATTGAACTGGATGCACCGAGTCACTGTTGGATATACCCATGCTGCTAAGATAATTACGCAAAACAATGGTATATGTTATTTTATATTTTCTTTTAGAAAAATAGTTTAACTTATATGAATAAATGTAAATTTTACTCTTTTCCTGATGGGCATGATAATATTAACTCAAATTATCCGTGTATCGTACGGGAATAACAATCTAGTATTAATAAAGTTGTGGTAGAAGCATGTGAAAGCGACACATATCACTTGTAAATTTACGGACCAATGAGAAGCTTACAAATGTCAATGAAAATATTTATTAGTTACTAGATGTCGTGTCTTCCTATTTAATAACTATAGAGATAAAAAATTAACTCGAAGTTTCAGTTAGGGAATTCATAAAACTATTATAACAATTATCATTAATTCTCCTCATACATGAATCTCTATCAATGTTGTGAGTAATTAATCTTTCTTATGATGATATAAACATACATATAGAATGTGTATGACTTTATGAATTATACATATAGAATGTGTATGACTTTATGAATTAAATACAGCTAATAATTCTAAATGGTTAATGACTAATAGACTTCTTCTATATATATATATATGGAGCTTTAAACATTAGTTATAAATCTTTTTATAATAACGGATGACAAAAGCTGTAGTAGAACAAATCTCACGATATTATAGAAAAAAAGTGATATAAAAAAGAGATCGCATAGAAAAAAGTGATCCAAAAGTTTGTCCACCTTTTTCCTTTTTCTTTTTTCTGAAGTCCGTATGAGCGGTTGTCGCATAAAGGGAGAAGAGAAACACCTCAGAAGAAGAGAAGATAGTCCTAAAGGGAGACAATTAAAGCTTGCCCCATGTATGTGAGAGTATCGAACCCACGAACTTTTGGTCGTGGGCATGCCCTTTCCCCACTGGGCTAAGGGACCTTTGATAAGTTTGTCCACCTTAAGTCCCAAGCAAAAACATCTGAAAATTCAAAAACAAAAAGTGTAAAAAACTTGTAACTGCTAGAGTTTATTATGCTTCTTTAAAAGGAGATTTTCATATCTATTTTAATTCAATTTTGCAACTAGATTTTAGAAATCATTTTTTTCCTTTTTTTTTGGCTATAAGTGTTTTTTTAAATTATTAACATAATCATTTTAAAAAATCAGTTGAAGTACCCGAAATAGTATCTATGTATGAAACCCAGCCCACTAGCCCTTATCACTCCCCATTGCCCTTTAATTTGTTTCCTTAAAAAAAGCGAAAACCAAAAACAAATAAATAGATTGATCAATAGTGAGGTGTGTGGGGATTAGGCCTGCAAACGGATACGGAATCGTCTATTTGGCATCCATATCTATTTTTAATTTTTCCTACCAAATTTATATCCGGATCCTACCGGATCCATAATATATGTTACTAGATCTGTCCGTTCGAATCCGGATACGGATTCGGTAAAACTCGTTTCAAAAAGTCCAATCATCCTCATTTTTTACTTTTCTAATTCAGCTAACTAAAAATATACTAGTTTAATCTAACAATCTTACATATTATATGTTACTTCACCCCAATTATATTACAATCCACAAATAATTCTACGTACTAAGAATACAATCTATAATCATAATACTTTTCAAAGTTCAAAATTCAAATAAAATACATAACCAGAAATTTGATCACATTTCAATATAAATATTTAGAAGCCTCCTCAGCATAAAATACATAATGCTTGAATTAGGGTAAAATCTAGCCTTAAATGTGAATTGATCCAAAGGTTAAAAAAATTATTTTATATATATATATATATATATATATATATATATATATATATATATATATATATATATATATATCGAGACTTTTAAAGAACAATATAGTGCAATGTTAGAATTATAAAGATTTAATAATATCCGTTATATATAACACTAACTTACATTAATATTATTTTGTAAGTTTGTTCTTTAAATGCAAGTTTAACATCATTTCTATAATTAACATGATTAAAAACCAGGCGTGCTTAGTTTAAAAACAAATGTGTTGATCATAAAACAGGTGTTATACTATTAAAAACATATGTTCTTCTATTCAAAACAGGTGTTATTCGATTCAGAACGAATGTATTTTAAAGTGAATCGAATGATGATGTTTATTATAATATCAATACATTGTCTTAATTGTCAGAACTATCAATATGCATACCACTTAATTGCTTAGTATAATCCATGTACAATTAATGAAGAAAATTTTGAATGGTTGCTTGAGAGCAGTCGATTTCTTTTTCCAAGGAATCAATGATGTAAGCCCTAAGGGCGAACAAACTCAGTTTTTGATATTGGACAAACTTTTGATGTTGTGTCTAATGATCTTAATCTTTGTGATAGAATATCGAAACTCTTTATGGAAGCTCTAAGTACTTCAATCAAGCCATTGGTATCAAGATTCAAAGTTATTCAAGGCTCATCCATCAAGATTGAAGATTGAAGACTTAGGTTTGGTTAGTTTAGCTTTGTCGTCATTAGTTGTTATCTTATAAAGCTCTAACCAAAGCTCTCATGAACATAAGCTCTACACTCTAGTCTTGCATGCACACAAACACGTTTTCAAAAGGCTAAGTTTTTAAAAGGATTCTTAAATGTGTTCATATCTCAAAAGCCTTTGTTTTCTAAGTCTAAGTCCTTTAAAATGGTTTTCGAAGTGTTCTTACTTGTTACCTTTTGGGAAAACCTTTTAGACTTCAAAAGATTTCAAAACGTGTGAAAAATCAGCTCAGAGGTCGGATCATCCGAGTTTACCTCGGATCAACCGAGCACAAACAGAGAGTTGCAAGAGCTGACTTCGGTCGACCAAAAGAAGAGTTCGGTCGACCTAAGCTAGGGGTCGGTCGACCGACCCTGTGAAAGGCTCAACCAAAGTGAGCTTCGGTCATCCGAGGTGCTATGTTCGGTCAACCGAACTC
Source organism: Vinca minor (assembly GCA_026122235.1). Taxonomy (NCBI): domain Eukaryota; kingdom Viridiplantae; phylum Streptophyta; class Magnoliopsida; order Gentianales; family Apocynaceae; genus Vinca; species Vinca minor. Next base: position 1,722,762 of record JAOCZM010000278.1, on the reverse strand, counting down.
TGCGATTTCTAGCCGTTATATGACCGTTAAAGAGTCGTTTTTCAGTCTATTTTTGAAATGTATATATACTCTAAAGCTGAAAATGATTCTAAGACTTGCACATAACATTTACATTGATTTCTTATCAAGTCTAAACACTCTCAAAGCAAATACACTTCATCCTTATGATCTAAATCATTGAAGAGTGTTCTTTCAAAAGCAAGACAAAGTGTGTGCTTCATATGTTCAAGAGCTGAATTTCTTGTACTTAAAAGGTATCTATCTTTCACTTAGAAGAGTGAATATTCTTTGTATTAAACATTCTTATTTCCCTTTCTTAGTGATTGGGTAATTGTTGTAAAAGTCCTACTTAGTGTGGGCAAGCTCTTAGTTAGTTTTTGTATTGTGGTTGTTGTGTAAAACTCTTAGTGAGTTATCCACAAGTGTAAAGTTCTTCTTAGTGAAGTTGTTGAAATCCTTGGGTGCGGCTCAAGGTAGTGGATGTAGATTCTAAGTGAATCGAACCACTCTAAATCCTTTGTCTTGTTGTTGGGTTTTGCTTTTGGTTTTGTTCATCTTGCTCAAACTCTCACTTGCATTGAATAGATTCGAAAAAGTTAGCAAGATTAGTTAAAACCCAATTCACCTCCCCCTCTTGTGTTTTACAAATGATCATATCTAGAGCTGGCTTTTCGAATATCAAAAAAAATATAGCTCTACAGATTCTTAATAAGTAATTGACGTTATATAACTATTACCAAAGAGTAATGTAAGATGTTCATAATCGTAATAAGTGATCGATTGAATAAATCTGTTATATAGAACACTGACTTACATTAATATTATTTTTAAAGATTATTCTTTAAATGTAAGTATAACATCATTTCTATAATTAACATGATTATAAAACAGGCGTGCTTAGATTCAAAATAAAAATGTTGGGATCATAAAACAGGTGTTCTCATATTTTACTCATATGTTCTAATTCCAAAACATGTGTAATAAGATTCAGAACGTATGTTGTTTAAAGTGAATCGAATGATGATGTAAATTATAATCTGAATACATTGTATTAATTGCTTAGTTATCAAGATGCATGCTTCTTAATTGATTAGTTTAATACATGTACAATTAATGAAGAAATTTCTGATTGGATGCTTGAGAGAAGTCTATTTATTTTTCCAAGGAAACAATGATCATATCTAGAGCTGGCTTATAAAAAACTCTAGCTCACCTTGCATATTAACAACCTTCTAATCACCTATAAATTCCTTTCTTCTCCCCAGAAACATATTAAACTTTCCAATTCCACTTCTATATTTCTATCTAGCTTTTTGTTTCACTTGAATATCAACAATGGCTTCCCTATTAGATTTTCTCAAGAAATCATCACCAAAATAATTGCTAACATTGCTTCCTCCTCGCATAAGGATTTTTTAATGACCAAAATCCATGTATGTTTTTATTTTTAAATTAATTTACGTTTATTTCTTTGCATTGTTGAATTTATAAGATTCTTTTGATTTTCATCATTTGTAGTTGTAAGAAATTTCACAAATTACCAAAGAAAGAGGAAAGTTACGTGTACCGTCGGGTGTCTCTGAAATATTTTCCAATCTGTCCATGGAGTAATCAAGATGAACATAAACAGTTTTACCGGAAGTGCATTGAAAACAATAATCCAGAAGCAATGTACAGAGAAGGAATGGTACGTGATGTGTTTTAAAAATATAAATGAGTTTCTGCCAAAATATTGTGTGTATCTAGTCAAGTTCTAATTATCAATTACATCCGGTTTGCATTTTCAGGTAGCCTATTTTAATTGTGGTAGATTTGATGAAGCTACAAATATGGGATATTTAAGAGCTCGTTATGCAATGGCAATATTGTTTATTTTTTATGGTGGGATTTTGAAACAATGCAAGTTTGGCTTGTGATGACTCATGCATCTTTGTCTTGTTTGTTTTTGTTTACTGCCTTAATTATGTTTTTATTAGTTAAGTTTGTTACTAAAGTTTTCCATTTTGTTTTGTAATGCACTGTTAAGCAGTTAATGAATTGAAGGAAATTACTAATCATCTCGTATATATGTATGTGTTCAATATAAAAACATATGTTTTAAGGTACAAAACACATGTTTTACTAATAACAGAACACACGTTTGAAGATAAAAAACACATGTTTTTAGAATATCAGAATACATGTTTTAAGATACAAAACACATATATTTAGAATATCAGAACACATGTGTTAAGATAAACTACACATGCTGATGAGTATCAGAACACCTGGTGGATGATACAAAACACGTGTTGGAGTATCAGATAACCTGTTTGAGAATACAAACCACCTGTTATACAAATGATCATGTCCTCCACTGAATTTAATAGGTCTCACAAATCAACTTTACATTACCAACTACTACACTTTGACCCAGATCATTGGAAAATATGTGTGTCAATCAAATCAATCTTTCAAACAATTAAAACGATACACTAATGACCAACGACCCAGATTCGTTACATTGCCAAATGATTTCCTTGACTATAAAAATGTGAGTATTTGGTATTTTAGGTTCATATTTCAAACTAAATTACCCATAACACAATAGATAATCTGCACTTTAAACGATTGCTATGGATCACCGTAGAGGAAAAAGTCCAATGCTATGGCCTTCTTCAAGAAATAACCGACCGACCTTTACACTGGAATCTTCTCATGTCCATATTCACATTGAAATAACCTGATGTAGCATTCGAACGATTTGAATTACTGATAAGCCTGGAGATGCTTTCAGAAGAATTTGGAGCTGATGGAGTTCGTAATTGTATTGCGAGAAACAACAGTTTGTATTTCGCTAATCGGTATACGGCGTTTATCGCAAATCACTGTCGAAATGTATCCCCCACCCCCACTCCCACCACATCCGCAGTTCTGTCCGGTAGAGCACGCCCGGCGAGATTTAGGTCCAAAACTCCACCTGTGCGGAGATATCCTCCCGGAAGTTGTTATAAAAGCAGAAAATTGTTTGGCAGTTCTCCGATTTCTGCCGGGACAATGAGGGATGATGAAGTTGAACACTCGTTTGAAATAAATGGACCCGCAAAAATTCTTACCGGTCCGCAGACAACGTCTTTGTTTATCACTCCGCCCCGTTCTTCAGCAAGACTGTTTCCCCCAACCACTGAGCTTCAAGGTACAAACATGACTTCTTTTCCCGAAGGTTCTCCTATGAATCCCATTGTATTTTAGAGTTGTAATGGTTTTTTTGTTGTTGTTACCAAGAAGTTTAATCAATAATATAATCATATGGAATCCTAATCCATTCCTGCTGCTTATGTAATCTGTATTTTGCAACCACATTTCAACTCTTATCACTTACAGATAAATCAGTCATTTTATAGGTGTTTTTTTTATTATCTAAAATCACGTGTTCTGAGTATCAGAACAGTTGTTTTAAACATAAAAAAGTTGTTCTGAATATTAGAAAATGTGTTGCGTTTAAAATGACTAATTTATCACTTGCTCTATCAATTTCCATCAGTTGACAAACGTACAAAGTAAATTTTCTGGTAATAAAATTGAGAAATTTAGGTGACAATAAGTTTTCATCATATTTGAGGAATAAACGTACAGAGTAAATTTCCTGGTAATAAAATTGTAATTACGCTCACTAGCAAAAAATGTCCGTCAGAATTTTATGAAGAAGGAACTTTTCAGATACAGATTGTTTGCAAAAAAATTCCAGAAATTTTTATGAGGAAAAAACTCACAGAGAAATTTTGCTTGCAAAATAAATGGATAAACTCTATCACTTACAGAGAAATTTTGTTCTTTATAAAATTTTCTATAAAAAAATGGTGGTAGGGTAACGAAGAAGAAGAAGAAGAAGAATAATGGAAGAAAAACCAGTCAAAAAAATGGTGGTAGGGAACGAAGAAGAAGAAGAAGAAGAAGAATGGAATAAAAAAATTAGTCAAACTAAATGTACTTGGAATATTTTCCCATCATTGTTCATTCACTATTCAAAAATTCTAGGTAGATTAGTTGTAGGTATGGAAATATCTGATATGGATCGGGTCCATGTGGTCCAGATTTGGCCACATCCTTGCAGAATGAGGAGAGAGAAAGAAATGCAGTGTTGTGGCCAAATCTGGACTGCATGGTCCAATGGACCTGGTCCATGACAGAATAGACCTGTAGGTATAGGGTTTAGAGGTGATGTCAGCAAGGTAAGGGATATTGAAAAATTTAAAGGAAAATTGGTGTTTTATAATTATTATAGGAAAATAATACATTGAAATTTTTTATCTTAGTATGCTACTAAGTTTATAAGTTACATCCAAATCAATGAGTGCAGTACACGTAAAAAAGAGAATTGATATAAGTTCAATTTTCTTTCCTACATGTACTATATTGATTGGCTTGAATGTAAGTTTTAAACTTAATAGCCTGCTAAGATAAAACTACTCGAATACATTAGTCATTTAACTTATCAATTTGGGGATTTTAGACAATAAATTGTCTAAGCTTTAGCCACCTAGTAAGGTCCTAACTTAATTTCCTTAACCCCAAGACAGAGCAAATAATAAAATAAAGGAAAATGATTTATTTGCTACTAGAATTTTTGGATAGGAATTGGATAAAACCCAAATTAACACTATTCATCCCCTATTGGTATAAGTGATTCACCCCCCCCCCCCCCCAAAATTTAAATTTTAGCCAATTTCTATCTAATAATTCTAGTAGCCTAGCAAGTTCCTAAAATAAAATGCTTTTTAGATTCAATGTAATCAGTCTGCTTGGGAATAACAGAAAGTTGTACTACATTCTTATTCTCATTTCTCACTTGTCTACCCTTCCCAGTTACAGGTACAATTCTTTATTCTCTGCTTTAATTGGCTATTTCTTTTTCTTTTGGTAGTTGTTTTTGGTTCTTCTAATTGTGTAATTGACTAGTGGTTCTAATTTCATTGTTTTGAATTGGCATTTTTTTTGGGTGGGTTTTGGATATCATGCGGAAAAATTGAGAAAAGAAGAGTATAAAAGAATTAAACTTACTATTTAAATTAGTGGGTTTTGTTCTGGAATCATGAATTATTGGTAGTTTTTTTTTTTTTTTAATTCTAATCTTATAAATAGGTTTTGCATTGGCATTTTTTTGGGTTGTTAAAAGGTTTTTTATATCACGCGGTAAATTGAGGGCTGATAGTATAAAAGAATCAAACTTTAACTATATAAATTAGTGGGTTTTTTTTCTCTTTTTTATTCATCTAATCTTATAATTGGCTAGTTGTTCTAATTTCATTGTTTTGCATTTGCATTTCTTGTGGGTTGTTAAAGGGTTTTTAGATATCATGCAGAAAATTGAGATCAGAGAGTATACAAGAATTATTTGTTTTAACTATTTAAATTAGTGGGTTTTGTTCTTGAATCATGAATGAATATGGTTGAAATCTTGAATGAATTGAACTTAGCTTTTGGTTCAGATTTTGTTGGTGCAAAAGGTTCAGTGGGTACAAAAATTGTTACTCCCTCCATTCCTAAATATAAGACTCGTTAGACAATTTGAGAAAATTAAGAAAATTGTCATTTCCACTTAAACTTTCAATATTACTCCCACCCTCCCTCTCACTTATATGTCATATAGAAAGAAAAATGTTGAGGGTATAATTGGAATAAATTGTTGATAACTAATAAAAGAACCTTAAACGACAATTAATTTGGATACCTAGATATCTCCTAAACGACAATTAATAGGGAATGGAGAGAGTACTTATTTTCTCCCTCCTCTTCTTGTGATCATTTTCTTTGAAGTATCTCTTGTTAGATATTTTACATGTTTTATTGTGTATAGGAATAAAGAAGTTACCCTTGTAAAATATGGGTGAGAACGGGAAGCGCTCCAGAAGAAATGATGGAGATAATAAGAACCAGAGGAGGCGGACCGAGAGTGATGATAAGGGTAACGACGAATTGGTGGTGTATAGGATTCTATGTCCCAACAATGTTATTGGAAGCGTTATCGGGAAGAGCGGGAAGGTAATAAATACCATAGACAGGATACTAGGGCAAAGGTTAAGGTTGTAGACCCATTTCCAGACGCTGAGGATAGGGTTATACTACTATATTGCTACATTAAGGAGGAGGAGGATGTGGGAGTTGATGAGGAAGTCAATGAGAGACAGCCCTTTTGTTCTGCCCAGGATGCTCTTCTCAGGGTGCATGCAGCAATTGCGAACGCAGTTGCTTCTGTTGGAGAGTCCAACAATAAGAAGCGGAAAGATAAGGAGGAATGTCAAATCCTTGTTCCATCTAGCCAATCAGCAAATGTTATTGGGAAATCTGGGTCCACAATTAAGAGAATAAGGAGCAAGACAAAGGCAAACATCAAAGTCACCGCAAAGGACAATAATGACCCAACTCATTCTTGTGCGTTGGACTTCAACAATTTTGTTCTGGTTAGTTTGCTCTGTTTTTCATATCCTGATTAAGTTATCATTGTTTTTTCTGATAATCCGGCCAAGAAGATTCTCCGGGAACTTAATTGTTGCTTGCTTATTCCCTCCATTCAAAAATATTGTTAACATTTGAACTTCAATTTTTTTCCAAAATAAGATTAACATTCGTACTATCAATGAACATTTAATGAACTTTAACCATTTTTACCCTCTTCTTACTTTTCTTTTAACCACAATTTCAATTTTCAAGTAGTTATTAGGGATATATTAGTCTTTTGTCTTTTGACTCTTATTGTTTTTAGGGATTTCTTAATATATGTGAAAATTTGAAATGTTTAACATTACTCCTTCCGTCCCAAATTATCTGTCCATTTTGTATTTTGCACGGAGATTAAGGTTTCATCAAATTTTATAGTGGAATATGGTAAAATGTCAAACATGACCCTATTTAATTTTAGTCACAATTTAATTATACCTTCTCTTCTCTTTATATTCTTCTCTCTCCAACATTTAATGTAAGGGTAGTATTGGAAAAATCACCATTAATGAACCATTTATTTAGAAAGTAGACAAATAATTTGGGACAAATTAAAAAGGAAATGTGGACAGATAATTTGGGACGGAGGGAGTATCAGTTTTCTGGTGCACTTTAGGTTTTTAATTTTAATATGAAAATTCATTTAGTAATTTTACATTATAAATCTTTTGGATATTAGATTTACCGTTTGTGTATTTTTCTAATAAAAGAGTGACTTTGGTCTTTAATGTGATCTTTTGGCGTTATTTGCTTTCTCTATGAATAGATATCAGGTCCTGGACATGTACCTGAATTTCTCTATGATATGGCGTTATTTTGTTCTATGAATTTCAGGCTTGCGGTGAAGCGGGGACTACATTTCCAGTTTATTCATCAGCTCTTCCCATAGTTTCCAGTTATGGCAGCACATCTGGTTCAATCAAAAGCGTTAGACAGGCTAGTGGTGCCCGTGTTGAGGCTGATTGTGATGATTGTATCATCACTGTTATTTCCAAAGAGGTGCACCTTTTTTCCTTATCTTTTGATTTGGAATATCCTAACCAAAGATTTGAATATTTAAGAGAAAGGAGTAACAAATATCTTCTTCTGATTTTCTTGTTTCTGGGACATTTTTCATCTCCAAGGAAATCAGTTGATCTTGAATGGAATAATTTTATTATTTACAATTCGTAGTTGTCGTTTTGGGTTTCGCTAATCATAAGTTCATATTTCATAATTACTTATTTGTGATTCAGCTTTCCCAGTGCTGGGGACTGGGAAGGCTGATTTACACTTGGTTTGGTTGGGATGAAAAGAGGGAGTAAAAGGGGAGGTGAAGTAAATGTGAGATTATTTCTTTGGTAAGAGGGTGACAAAAGGCTCCTATCGAAATGCAATTCTGCCTGTTCCTCTGTCCTCTCTTCTCATTGAGCTTGTTCTTTGCCCTTCTTGCTGTCTTCCTCTGCTGCTAAAACTCCCGCAGCGGGTGAAACAGAAGAGAGATGATGGGTCGAATCATGTGTCGAGCACCCAAGTCCAACGAAGAGTGTGTTTTGAAGCTATATATATTTTTTTCCCGTTGATTTTAGCTTCCATATGTTTGAAATTGGGGCTTCCAAGTTCCAAGTCGCCATGGTTCTGTTTTCTTTTTCCTTCTTTTCTGTTGGGAGCAGTGTTGTCAATCTCAGATAGCGTCACGTAGCAGCTGATCTTAAAAACACTATAGTGGGATAGCGGATAGCGGTAGTGGCACTATTTGAATTTTAGTATGAATAATTAAGAAAAAATCAACACAACAAGAAAAACAAAGTCATAACCAAAATCATTAAATCCATGATATAAAACATAACCTAGGTAATTAAATCCAAGATAAAAACAAAACCAAAGTCATTAAATTCAAGAAATCCCCAATTTACTCATAAGTTTTTTACTATTGTAATGGCACAAAAAGAGGGTTTTTAAGCTCTTATCCAAATAGTGTCGCTATCCCCCACAACACTGATACGCTCCGCTATGGGTGAGTCTATAGCGGCATATGGCTTATCCGCTCCGCTATTCTGTTATAGCGCCGTTATTGATAACACTAGTTGGGAGAAAACTGGCAGTATTGAGTCTGTGATGGGGATTGGATCAGTGTTGCCAATCGCGGATGGCGGATCATGGCGGCAAGCAGAAAAAATGCCATAACGTTATAACGATAAAAGGAGGGAAATTTGAAATTCAAAGTTTTCCACAAATTACACTCAAGGATAGTTTAGGAAAAAGTGGGAATTCCAAAGTTGGACAAAAAAAATGGGACGGAGGGATTCAATTTCGCGCATCAGATTGGCCGAACTAATTTTATGGGGCCAATGATTAGACTGACACTGAAATGGTAGAAAGCACAGAACATGACACTGAAAAAAATCGGAGAAACAATTTTGTCAAAACGGAAGTTGGAATTCCGATTTGGACACGTGGCCTCGCGCACGTGGGGGGACATGGCAGCCTAGTGAAAACGGAAGTGGGTCCGTTTTCACAAGAAACCCTAGCTAGCAAACCCGTGAACTTGAAACCCTGGCAAAGTTTAGACAGACCCGTGAACTTGAAAACGGAAGTCCCACTTCCGTTTTCGGGTGACAGACCCTCGCAGTGTCCAGTCTTTTCTCACTTTTGCTTTTTTGACCATGAACTGAAATTTGGGGACGGAAATTCAAATTTCGTCCTCAAATGCCTGGGTTTTATCCCCGGGAATGTGAAAACCTATCCACTCTCCACCCAAATCTCTATAAATAACACCCAACCTAATCTCATTTTCTCACCAAAGAACATCATCTTTCCCCATAAAATCCTTCATCTAATACCCTTAGTTAGCCTCATAATGAATAGCGAAATGGATCCCGGCCTTGAAGAGTATTTCAGGCACCAATTTAGAATTGGTGTCGGGACTCAAATCGACGGAAAAATGGTATTATTTAGTTTTGTATTATGTAAGTTTTTTTTTATATAATATGCGATTAGATATGCAATTAATGTTGTTTTTTCCAGCGCCTTCCCTCAAAATACACAAATTGGTTGGACGAAAATAGGGTCGGGTTAACAAGTTCAGTTTATCTGAAGGACGACTTTGGTAATCAATGGTGCGTACAGGTAACCAAATTAGATGATAGGTACTACCTAGACGGAGGACTGCAACAATTTTTGCGTGAAAACAATCTTCGTCCCACGGATACAATTCACTTTATCCCATCTCCAATGAATGTATTAGATGTTTCTTTCAAGGGAGGGCGTGGGATTGGTATTTTGAGGGGCGAATTATCGTATCCCTCCTACGGGGCTTTTTTTCGACAGAGTTTTCGAATTGACATTCAAAGAATCCATTCAACTTTTTCTAAACCGGTACGCTTTTTAGTTTACCATTTTTTGTATTTAATTCGTTCAACGTTCAGGTATTCTATTTAATGATGTTTCCTGTGCACAGTGGATATGTAGACAGTACATGCAATGGCGTGTTAGAATGCGACTTGGAATCCCGGAAGTACTACACATGCGCAACCTTCACGGGAACACGTTTACACTCCCGGTGATTAGAGACGAAGGGGGTCATGATTATTATTTTTTCGGGTGGGAGGATTTTGTAGTGTTTTCAAGGTTACAAATCGGTGACCATGTGCAAATTCATCCCGCACCGGACGATATCCTTGATTATAGGGCCGGGAATGATGATTTGGCCAATTTATTATGCCGTCTCAGATAACAACTCTATGTAATGGTTGCAATTATTTGATATGCAATGAAAATTTAATTAAAATTATTACAAGTTATTGAAATTTAAAGAATTGATAAAAAATAATTCTACAAAATTACAAAGCATATAAATTTAATTACAAATGTTGGTCTTGTGTTTCCTTGTTAAGGCTAGCTAACATGGGGCAAGTATTCCGGTTGTGACCGGTTTGTTTGCAGTGGCCACACTTTTTCGCTCTTTGAGTTCCCCTGTTCTCCGTGTCTATTGGCATTTGAAATCTCCGCCTTTGAGTACGACTCACCTGCGTACCTTTCATGTTAGGAGGGTGATACGTCATATCAAAAGGAGAGGGTCTCCAATGAATTGGATCTAATACAGGGTATAAGATTGACTTGTACGTATTTATATAAAACTTGAGAGAATATACTGGGTGGATGTACTTAGAAGCATCATCCATGATCGATTTGGATACAGCAATGACATGCGAGCATGGAGTAGAATAAGTAGACCATTTGTCACAGTTACACGTATGAGCTACTAAGTTGACAGTGTAAGTCTTGCCACCTTTGCCAGGTGCTAGATGTGGGGACATGACCCTATAGATACCTTCGTCTCTGTGGTGTCGTTGAACACTCAAAGTAGCAGCTTTTTTCTCATAGGCGAAATACTGATCCCAAATTCTCTTTGGGAAAGGTGTTTTGCAACCGTTTGCGTCTTCCCTATAGCGGTCAAAATAATGTACAAGTTTGAAAAAAATAATCTCGACAAGAGCTTTTAAAGGCAGCGCTCTACACTGTTTGAAAACCCCGTTTAACGACTCAGACATGTTGGTAGTCATGCACCCGAAGCGCTTTCCCCCATCGTATGCAAGAGTCCACAACTCCTTGGGATTTTGCATCAACCAATTAAATGCGTCAACATTCCTTTCTCTGATACGGTCAAGGAAAAAATCGCACTTACTTTTTTTCCTTTGGGTAGCAGCAATCCACATAAGATCTTTCAATTCTTTGTTTTTGGTATGAGTGTGGAAATTTGACCTGTAATGCCTTAGGCAATACCGGTGCACCGCCATTGGTGGTTGCCATCCCGGAACGCTAGCCACGACACTTAGTATTCCGGGATGACGATCGCTAATGACGCAAACTTCTAAGTCTTTCACTACATAGACCCTTAAGTGGTTAAGGAACCATGACCAAGTGGACGATGCCTAGATTCGACCACAGCAAAAGCAAGGGGTAAAATTTGGTTGTTTGCATCTAGTGTGCTGGCAGCCAAAAGCACACCTTTATAATTCCCCCTAAGATGTGTTCCGTCAATAGAAATAATAGGACGGCACCAATTGTACCCGTCAACTAAAGGTTTAAAGGTCCAGAACAATGACTTGAACACCCTAGGGCCGTTAACATGCACTTGGGGATGGTTAAGAAATTTGATAGTAGCGCCCGAATTAGAATCGTTTATTGCCCGCATGTACTGCGGCAGTACCCTGGAAAGTTGATTTCCATGTACCAAAAAGAGTTTCTATAGCAAATCTGCGGGCATACCAAGCTTTCCGATAGGTGCAGGCCAAACTCATAGTACTTTTACATGTGGCCCTAATCAATTTAACAGAAACTTCAGGGTCAGCCTATACAAGGTATAGAATTTTTACCCCGATGTAGCTGGACGACATGTTGCGTTTTTTGTTTTCGTCCATCAAGCAGTAGTGGTCAGCATTTAGCTTGGTTACCTTCCACGTTCCATCAACCCTGCTATGGTTAACGCGAATGTACCAACTGCATCGGCTGTTTTCTGTTGAGTTTCTGCAAACCCCGCTGAACCACTGTTTGTTGCTCCTTTCTCTTTTCCACTCCCTCAACGCTACCTTGTCATGCCAAATGTTAACTGCCAACATTGCCTCCCTTTTGTCTTTGAACTTCATGTCCAAACACAATTCCGGAAAATCGGCATTCCATAACTTAAGTTTCTTTCCCCTGTATGTTAGTTCAGGAATAGGTTCCATGGAACCCATATCATTCCAACATGAAAAGTTATGATAGTTACCGTATGATGACAGAGGAAATTCCGGGACAGCTGGGACAGCGTTTGAGGTAGTTGGTTCGGGCTCTTCGACGGTTTGTTGTTGGATTTCGGGGTTTTCTTCTACAATTCCTTCTTCTACGCCTTCCTCGACCCCGTCGTCTTCGTGATCTCCAGCACTATCGTCTCCGTAGTCGTCTTCGGTTTCTAGTACACCGTCAATGTCAGAGACTGGACCTAATGAATCCATTACCGGTATATCAATAACAGGTTCGGAAGTTGAAGTAGGGGGCATGGACGGTGTGGGATTTGACTCCGAAAAAGATGTTTCCGGAACATACTGTGGATTTGGGGTAAATCCAGTTGTCGGGATTACAAAACTATCTGAATGTCGGTCTTGCTGTTGTATCAAAGCACCAACATGAATCCCTTGTAGTTTGAAATCCGTTTGTATTCCCCACAAATTATCAAGATCTTCATCGTCGTTCATATGAACAACATCGTACACGACCATGTTGTACGACATCATGAAGAACGGACGGATAATTAAAAGACTAACACTGACAGCTGAAAAATCAATTCCTTTGCGTCGACATATCCGGTGGCACAATTGTTTGTACGAAAGTTTGTTAATCACTTCCATGGTCTTTTCGCTTGGGTCTTGGAATCGGGGGAAACCCCCATTCTCATAAACTACATTGTGGTTGAAATGGAGATACAATTTCATTGGGCATTCTAGAGCCATTCTTATTGTAGGAGATATATAGGAACTTGAGGTTAGCAGAAATAGAGAGGAGAAATATAGAGGAAATTTTGATGGTTGTGGTGAGAAATGGGTTTGAAGTATTGTAGGGATATATAGAGATTGGGGAGATGTTGCTCTCTTGGCAAAAACCTGGCAAAAACACACTGACCTTCGAAAACGGGACTTCCGTTTTCACTATAAATCGGAAGTTACAATTCCGTTTCCACTCCACTTCCGTTTTCGAAGGGCAATGATTTTTTTGCCTGGTTGGCGATTATTTGCCCACTTTTTGTCGTGGACTCGGGTGAAACCGGGATTTTACCCGTCCCGTATTATCCCTACTTATTAACAATCAAATATTCACCTCTAATTACCTTTATTTTGATTTAAGTTGAAAATAAAAAATTACAAGGCAAATAAAAAAACTACAATGTTTCATAAACCATATTTCTTTCGAAATTTGGGCGCACTTCTTTCCCAAACAGAATAGTTGCTGGACGATGCTTCCGGCATGGGGTAGTCTGCGGGAGCCTCTAGGGTAACCTCATCATGCGGTGATGAAAAATGACCGGTTGCGTCAACGTTTTCTGGACCTTCAAACCCAAATACATGACAGAGAAGTTCATACCAAATTTCTCCCTCCCTCCGGTATCGATTGGCTCTAGGATGAGCCTAATACAAATGGAAGAAACATGATTGTAAGTTATTAACAAAGATATTTTTCATATTTTTCTTAAAAAACAGGTAGCTTACTGCAACATATTCCGTCCACTGATGTTCAAAACCGCTCACATCAACAATGTTGGTGGAACCGTCGTACGTGCACCACTGTTGCTGCCAAAGTCCAGAAAAATCCCAAAAACGCCTCCGTAGTCTAGCAATCCCCTCATCGATCATCTCCGTTGTGAAAAAACCGTCGGTTACGGAGTTCATGGCGTAAACAATTTCATTATACAAATCGGACCAACTATTTTCAATGTTTAGCCCTTTGCAATCAAAATCGTAAAGAATTTCTACCAAGGCCTGTTCATAATCTCCAGGCCACTCTCTGGAAAAATCAACATCCCTAAATTTGTTACCCATTTCCTTCCGAAAAAATACTGGAAAGCTTGTCATTTTCAACAATTTTGTTTAAAGAGTGGAAGAAATTATTAAATATAACAGAGGAAGCAAGTTTTGTCGAGGAGAGCGTAAGAAAATTTTGAGAGTTGTGGGGAGGTTATTTATAGATGACATTCATGATTTTTTTAATTGGACAAGTCTCTGGAAAAGTGTGAACAAAAATACCGAAAATGCTAATTCAGGGCCAATAATTCACCACAATCATGCATGGTCAAAAAAGCAAAAGCTAGAAAAGACTTGCCTGGGTCTATCACCCGAAAACGGAAGTGAGAATTCCGTTTTCAAGTTCACGGGTCTGTCCAGGGTTTCAAGTTCACGGGTTTGCTAGCTAGGGTTTCTTGTGAAAACGGAAGTCCCACTTCCGTTTTCACTAGGCTGCCATGTCCCCCCACGCGCGCGAGGCCACGTGTCCAAATCAGAATTCCAACTTCTGTTTTGGACAAAATTGTTTCTCCGGTTTTTTCAGTGTCATGTTCTGTGCTTTCTACCATTTTAGTGTCAGTCTAATCATTGACCCAATTTTATGTGACATCAATCCACCACTGACAGTACCCAATTTATACATAAAATATATCATAATTTCCTGTATTTTATACAAAAATATGATCTTTTAATAAGAAATCAGAGGGATTCTATACTTACTTTTGATTCGTTCTTAAACTGTCGGAGACGGAATCTCTTCACCAACAAAACCTAAAAAAACGCAGAGACTAATCATCAATAATCTCACAATCTTATGAATCGTACTAACGATACTGATGTGATCACTTTTAGATCATAAAGTACACATTAACCTGGTCTATATCAAAATTCTATTTTCTTTAATAAGCTAGTCAAATATAAAAATTCAAATTAGAACAAATGAATTATTTGTTTTGAAAGGAAGTAAGCATTTTTTAGTTTACATGGGAGATTAGAAACATTAGTTTCTACCGAGTACTGACTAAAATATACGGCTTTTTGAGATTTGGTAAACCCGGGGCACCCGATGTCCACCGCCAACGTAGTGATTAATTTGGGCTCGGCCTGCGGTTGGCCCGTAGCATGACCGTTAGTAGGGGAGGGTCTGACCCATACTGCAATTTTACACGGAGACGTACCACTGCGGAAAAAATACACGAGAGTCGATGTCACCATGGGAAACGAACCCTTGTCAACGGTGAGACATATGACAACTCCAACCAGTTGCCCCAGAGCTCGGGGTTGGGGTTTTTTAGACTTGACACCTATCTTTCAGCAACATTGGGCCTTAAAGTTCCCCTGGGTCCTGACTTGTTAGTAATGGTGGGAATAGCCCGTAAGGCCGAGAACCTGATAAATGTCTTTGCATTAATAGTTTGGCACAATTAAAGTGTTACATTTCGTTCAGTTTTAATTATCATACGTCTGGTTTTGATTTGATATTTTCAATTCCAAAAACAATAATGAGCAATACAGTATTCCTTCAAAAAAAGAAATAATACAAAGCTTCGTTCAGTTTTAATTATCATACGTCTGGTTTTTGCTGTCTTGTTCCCCAAGCTTCTGTTGCGCTTCAATTGCCAGCTCATATTGGTTGTTTATTTTTCTATGTTGTATTCTTCTTGAAGCATTGGTCGAAGTACACAATTGTACTTTGTGCTGCTGTACACTTTTGCTTCTTGTTTGACTGCTGAGGTGCTCGGCATCACTTTGCTGCTGAGTTGTGTTTTGCTGATGTTGTGTGCTTGTAGTATTATAATTAGGATATAACTTTGATACCCCCCACCCCCGCAATTTGGACCATGATAAATGTTGTGAACACCTAAAGATCTTAGAAGAGGATAAAAGAGACTAGGATCAAGACCTTTAGTGAAGATATCTGACAGCTGCAATTTGCTAGGAATAGGCATAGGCTTAAGAAGTCCTGCCTGATATTTTTCTCTTACATAATGACAATCCATTTCAATATGTTTTGTCCTTTCATGAAAAATTGGATTTTCAACAATGTATATGGCACTGGTATTGTCACAATAAAGAGGAATAGGAGTATGAACTAAGACTTGAAAGGATTTTAACAAATATGCTAGCCATTGAATTTCATAAGTTGTTAGAGCCAAAGCTCTATATTCTGCCACTACAGAACTTCTGGACATTGTGGGTTGTTTTTTAGAATTCCAACTTACCAAAGAATGTCCCAAGAAAATGCAAAAACCTGTAATGGATTTCCTTGTGTCTAGGCAACCACCCCAATCAAAATCTGAAAAAGCCTTAAGAACTAAGGAAGAAGCTGCACCATAGAACAACCCTTGGCCTGGAGCATTTTGTATATTCCTTAACAATCTATGTGGTGCTTTGAGATGTAGTTAAGTTGGCACATCAAGATACTGGCTGAGCTGCTGAACTGCAAATTGTATATCAGGTCTAGTAATAGACAGATATAGCAATTTGCCAACTAGTCTTCTATATGATGTATTGTCTGAAAGTAGAGCAGAATCTCCAAGACTAAGTTTAATTCAGTTCTTGAATCAATGGGAGTAGAAATAGGCTTACAATCCTCAAAGCCTTCTTCAATTAATAAATCATACTTCCTCTGGGACAGATTGATGACCTTGGAAGTTCTTGAAATTTCAAGACCTAGGAAATACTTGAGGTTTCCTAGATCTTTGATCTTAAATGTGTGATCAAGGAAAATTTTGATGTCATTTAAAAAGTCTAGATCATCTCCTGCTAAGATAATATCATCAACATACATGAGAAGAGCCAGAAAACCTGCAGATGTTCTTTTGGTAAAGAGGTTATAGTCACACTTAGATTGCACAAAACCTTGGCTAACAAGAGCATTAGTCAGCCTTAAATTCCATTGCCTGCTAGCCTGTTTCAATCCATAGATGGATTTCTGCAATTTACAAACCAGCTTAACACCTTTAGGCTGATTAGCAACTTCATATCCAGGTGGTAAATCCATATAGACTTCTTCATTTAAATCACCATGAAGGAAAGCATTATTGATATCTAGTTGTTTCAAATGCCGATTCTTTAAAGCTGTCAAGGCTAAAAGTAATATGAAAATAGAAATTTTTTCCATAGAAGAAAATGTATCTAGATAATTTATACCTGCCTGTTGAGTATAACCTTTAGCCACCAACCTAGCTTTGTATCTCTCAATGCTTCCATTACTCTGAAACTTAACCATATACACCCATTTGCAGCCAATTGCCTTTTTTCCTGAAGGCAGTGGTACTATAGTCCAAGTTTTAGTTATTTTCAGTGCAAGTATTTTTGTCTTCATGGCTTCTTTCCATTCCTGAAACTTAGCTGCTTCAAAGAAGGATTTAGGTTCATGTGTATCAGTCAAATTCGTGATATACTTCAAGTTAGAATCAGAGAGCTTAGATATAAAATAAAAAAAACAACCTTGGAAACATGATTAGGGGAACTATGAAGTATAGGTTTGCAAATGAAATATTGAAGATAAGAAGGAGTGACTTTTTTCCTGTTAGACCTTCTTGGAGAATTATGAACAAGTTTGTCAGAGACTGAAGTGGATGAGACATCATTGACTTGAATTTCAGAAGATAAAGAATCTGGATTAGGATCATCTATTGGAACAGCAAGAGGATCAATTCTTTTTACTTAATTTTGTAAAAGATGACTTGAGCTTTCTAAACAAATATCAGATTGACTAGGTTGGGAATAAGGAAACAAAGACTCATGAAATTGAAAATTTCTAGACACAAGAATTTTTCTGGAAGACAAATCCAAAAGAACATACCATTTGCTTGACACGGGAACACCTAGATAAATACACTTTATTCCCCTTTGATCAAATTTAGTTCTGCCTTGCTCAGTAGTACAAGCAAAGGCAAGACATCCAAAAACTCTTAGAGACTCATACTCAGGAAGTTTATTATATAACACTTCATAAGGAGATTTTTCCTTTTGAATGGGTGTAGGTGTTATATTGATGATTCTAACAGCATGAAGAACAAAATAGTTCCAACAGGCAAGAGGTAAAGAAGATTGAAATTTCAGACTTCTAGCCATGTTTAAAATATGTTGATGTTTTCTTTCAACTAAGCCATTTTGCTCAAGTGTTTCAACACAGCTAGTTTGGTGAATTATGCCTTTTGAAGAATAGAAAATAGGCATAAGAAACTCTTGACCATTGTCAGTTCTTATGATTTTGATGGAAGTATTAAATTGAGTTTGAACATACTGACAAAAAGATTGTATTAAGCCTTTTGCTTCAGACTTAGCTTTCATCAAGAAAGTCCAACAAATCTACTGAATTCAACAATAGTCAAAAAATAATGATGACCATGAATAGTAGCAACCTTTAAAGGTCCTCAAAATGTCAATATGAACATTCTGAAAAACACAATCTGCAGCATTGGTTCTTTTAGGAAAATAAAGTTTTCTTTGCTTGGCTAAAGGACATATAGGACAATAAGAGTCTTTAGGAATACCTACATCAGAAGAAACTTTCTTAACTACTTTAAGTCTAGGTATGGAAGCATGGCCTAGCCTATAGTGCCAAAGAAGATTATTACAGCATTTATTTGAACTGGAAATAGCTGCAGAAACAATAGAAACTGATTTTGTAAATGAATCTTTGTCAAGATAGTACAATCCATTGATCAATTCAGCTGTACCAATCTTCTTCAAGGTCAGCATAGCCTGAAGAAATATCCAGCAGGAACAAAAGATACAAAACAGCTGGATTTAGTGATTAGTTGACTCACATAAATGAGATTGAAACCAAAATTTGGCACATAAAAAACATCATCAAGAATTAGAGCAAGACATAAACACACAATTTCTATATGAGTAACATAAACTTTATGACCATTGGGAAGATTAACATAAGAAGATTTGACAAGAGTAAAATTAGTGAAATGTTCTAAGGTACAAGCAATGTGATCTGTAGCTCCTGAATCCACTATCCATACATCAGAATTGAGTTGAGAACATGTACCTGGATCCTCCATTTGTTTAGCTAAGTTTGCAGACAAAGCATAAGTAGTTATTTCTTCAGGTTTTCAATCACAGTTTGCAGAAGAAGTTCCTTAACTACCTCCCATCTTTTGTGACTGCATCGGCTTTACTAGTTCTTGATATTGTTCCTTAGTGAACACAGAACTAGCACAATTAGCAACATCATTTACATTGCTAGATGCATTCATACATGTATGATAAGTTGTTCCTTGAACAAATTTGCCTTTGCCATAGGTAGAATTAACCTGTCCTCCTCCAGGTCCTTTGAAGTTTGGTGGAAAACCACACTTCTTGTAACACATGTCAATAGTATGGCCTGTTTTTCAACAACAAAAAACATAAGAGACTCCTTTGTCCACCATTTCCTTTGTTGTAATTGAAGTTTCTCTTCTAATTTGAATTAACAGCACTGTAGAGAGCTATGTTTCCAGATCTTTCTCCTCCATTGCTTTTATTTCCAGTTTTAGTACTATTGTTAGGATGATCAGTGGTGTAATTCATTTGTCTCTCAGCTTGGATGATCATAGAAAAAGCTTTGTTGATTGAAGGCATTGGACAAGTTAATAGTATTTGAGATTTGACAGAGGAAAATGAGTCATTTAAACCTTTTAAAAACCTTATCACATAGTCAGTTTCTATGTATTTCTAGATTTTATGAAGTGCTCCACATGAACATTATGGTATAGGCCTCAGTATAGCTAATTCATCCCAGATAATCCTCAATTGAGTGAAATATTCACTTACATTGAGGTTTCCTTGCTTGATTACTTGCAACTCCTCTAAAAGATCTGAGAGCGTAAACTGATCTCCATTTGAAAACCTATCATGCAGGTCATCCAAAATTTCTGCTGCAGTGTCAATCCATATGACACTTTGTGCTATGGAGGTTGAAACAGAATTCAAAATCCAACTCATAGCCATATTGTTGTATTGCTCCTAAGCAGCAGAATTCCTATCACCAGTATTAGGTTTAGTGATACTTGTTGGAGTACATTTAATCTAAGGTGCGCCAATGCGATTGGGCCGGGCCGAGATTGGATTGGGCCCTTAATCGGGTTGGGCCGACCAACCCATTTGGACCGACCTTATGGCTGGAAAATTGGACACATATTTTCAGCTCATATTTCTTATCTAGAGGTTGAAGTGGTGGAGAAAGTGGAGGAGTGGTTTTCTCCATGATCTCCCACTTTCCCCTTTATCTCTCCCCACTCTCTCTTGATAGACTAAGGGAAAATACTGATTTTCCTAATGATTCAAGTCATATTTTTCTCCATCTTTTGAAGCTTAGAGAAGAGAGAAAAGAGAGAACATTAGAGAGAAAAGAAAAGACAGCTTTTTCTAGACTTGTTTTCTAGCTTTGGCTAATAGAAAAGAAGTAAGAAAAACTGTATCTGGTTCTTCTAAAAGGTCATACATACATACTCCATCTTGAAGAGTGTCTTCAAGGCTTCTACAAGGCGTTGGCTAGCACCAAGCAGTAGAAGACCATCCCCTGAAGATCGAGTGGATATCGGGAGAGACGGAGCTCGCGTTGGTGGCGTTCTGTTCAGTGACAACATACCGCTGAAACCGTTTCAGCTATCCTAGCACCTATAAAGGTATAACACTATCTCGTAGTCTTAGGTTCTTACTCGTGATAGATCCTGGTAGAGGCGGGTCACTTTATTTCTCTCTTCTCGCTTCCAAAAGCTGGAGAAAACTACTTAGAATGCTTAGAGAAAAATCAGCATTTTCCCTAGTCATTCATAGGATAGAGAGGAGAGTGAAAGGGGGAAGTGGGAGATCATGGAGGAAACCACACCTCCACTTTCTCTACCATTTCAACCACCTTTCTAAGAGATAAAGGGGCTGGAAAATAAACTGTTTTACTTTTATCACGAATAAACTGGAAAATAGACCGAATAGGATATGGCGATTACTATTGCATGTTACTTTTATGTATTGGATGCATATGTATATAAGCATAAACTGTTTTATTTATGCTTTTCTGGTGAGATTGTTAAAAACAAAACCACTCAATTAAATATTAATTAGTGCCTTCCTAAGTTTGGCCCTCGTCAAGGCCTAGATCGACATTAGTATGGGACATGCCAAAGCTGTGCATACGTGTCTATCCGGGTGAGGCGCGAAGGATAATTTGTGATATCCGCAGGCTAAAACTTAGGGTCCTAGTTAACTGGATTATCTCAATAAATGGATTGAGGATCTAGAGGCAAAAGAGTTGAGAAAAGTGTATAATGATACGCTTGAATAAATGTTATTCACTCAACTAACCAAGAATTACATAATTTGATGTAATTGGCAAATGTTGCCTACCTAAATAACTAAGTTTTGGGCGATCACCAAAGTCGACTTGAAACGAGGTAAAATATGGATCTTGGCCCGCTAGAAAGTTAACAAACTTTCCGAGTTGATAATGAGGGTTATTCACTCAAAGAAAATAGTGGGAGAAATCATTAAAAAGATAAAGACCTAATAATGATTTTAAATCGGTACTTACTTTGCATATGTATTTTTGTTGTAGAAAAATGGCAAATTCAAACCAAACACTATCATCTGCGTTTCGTCCCTTGAGAAGGACAAATTAGAGGGAGTTAACTTCCTCGATCGGGTTCGAGAACTTGAGAATCGTTCTCAAGCATGAAAGAAAGTTGTATGTCCCTGGAACGACCTATTCTCGCTACACTGCGAGGCTCGCGCTTCGACCGCCGATAGAAGTGCTAATCGAAGCATGTTAGTGATGCTTTAGATGTGTCTAGCCTAATGCTTGTCACCATGAACTCGAGCTTCGAAGCGACATGAGGACATGGGGGCTTATGAGATCTTTCGGCTCACTCGAAGCAACTATATTAGAGGCAAGCACGCCAGGGAGAGATTCGATGTATCGAAATCTCTCTTTCAAAGGGCAAAAATGTCCGAAGGAATGCCAGTAGGAACTCACGTTCTTAAGATGATAGGTTATGTTCGAACCTTGAAAAAGCTGGGATTTCCTTTGGGACAAGAGTTGTCGACCGATTTGATCTTGCAATCGTTGCTCGAATCATACAGATCGATTCATTCGAATTATCACATGAATGAAATTGACAAGCCATTGCCTGAGTTGTTGAATATGCTGAGGACTGCTGAGAAGGAAATAGGCAAGTCCAAGCCCAACACCATACTGATGGTGCAAAAGGGCAAAGGCAAAGGTTTTGTGAAACCCAAAGGCAAACCGAAAGGTAAGCCCAAGGGCAAGCAAACCACTTTCAACAATGCACTGAAACCTAAGGGTGGTATAGCCAAGGACTCTATCTGTCATCATTGTGGTGAGAAGGGTCACTGGAAAAGGAACTGCAAAAGCTATCTTGCAGGGAAAAGGCTGGAAAAGGAGAAAGCAAATGTTGTTTCGGGCTCAGGTATTTATGTTGTAGATATTAATATGATTGATATCAATTTAAATACAACTACTTCTTGGGTATTTGATACCGGATGTGGTTCTCACATTTGTACTAATGTGCAGGGACTGCAAATGAGTAGAGAGTTGGCAAAGGGTGAAGTGGAACTACGAGTTGGCAACGGAGCACGTGTTGCAGCCCTAGTTGTAGGGACTTGTAATTTTACTTTGCCTTCAGGGCTTGTTTTGGGTTTAGAAAATTGTTTCTATGTACCTAGTTTAATTAAGAATATTATTTCAGTTTCTTGTTTGGACAAGAAAGGTTTTGAGATTTCGATCAAAAATCAACGATTGTCGTTATTTCTAGATAATATGTTTTATGCAAGCGCCTCTTTGATTAATGGTCTATATATTTTAGACCTTGATATGCCAATTTTAAATATAAATACCAAAAGGATTAAGACTAATGATTCTAATCCGACATACCTCTGGCATTGTCGCTTAGGCCATATAAACGAAGACCGCATATCCAAACTCCATAAAGATGGGTTGTTGGAATCATTTGACTTCATGTCTTATGATCGATGTGAATCTTGTTTGTTGGGTAAGATGACAGCATCACCTTTCACTAAGCTAGGTGAGAGAGCCGATGTTTTATTAGGACTAATACATAGTGATGTATGTGGCCCTTTTAATATACATGCAAGGGGTGGTTACCTCTACTTCATTACCTTTACTGATGACTTCAGTAGGTACGGATATGTGTTCTTGATGAAACACAAATCCGAAGCATTTGCTAAGTTTAAAGAGTTTAAACTAGAAATAGAAAACCAATTTTGCAAGAGTATTAAAATTCTTCGATCTGATCGAGGAGGAGAATACTTGAGTCAAGAATTCGGTGACTATCTAAAAGATTGTGGAATCGTTTCACAACTTTCTCCTCCAGCTACTCCACAATGGAATGGTGTATCTGAAAGGAGGAACAGAACCTTATTAGATATGGTTCGTTCTATGATGAGTCACACGAGCCTGCCCAATTCCTTTTAGGGACACGCACTAGAGACAGCAGCTTTAACACTTAACCGCGTTCCATCTAAATCAGTTGCAAAGACGCCATACGAGTTATGGGATGGGAAGCGTCCCGGTTTGTCTTTCCTCAAAATTTGGGGCTGTGAAGCTTTTGTAAAACGCTCGACTTCCGATAAGTCGGCTCCAAAATCTGAAAAGTGCATATTTGTAGGTTATCCTAAGGAAACTAAAGGATACTACTTTTATATCCCTAAAGAGAACAAAGTGTTTGTTGCTCACGACGGAGTCTTTCTAGAAAAAGAATTTGTTTCTAGAAACACGAGTGGGAGTAGTGTAGAACTTTCCGAAGTTCCGGACTCTCAAACTAGCACTAATGATGAGATGGAAATTGAACAGACTCCACAAGTTGTTGTGCGGCGAGTGCCACAAAGCAGTTGTGCAGCCAGCACTGATTCAAGAAACACAAGAATTGCGTAGGTCCGGTAGGGTTCAGTCGTCCACCTCCGAAAAAATTTGGATTTTTCATAACGGGAACATGGTGATGTTATGTTTGTGGATCATGATGAACCTTCAACCTACAAACAGGAAATTAATAGCCCAGATTCTGAGAAATGGCTTGAGACCATGAGATCTGAAATGGACTCCATGTACACAAA
This sequence comes from Vinca minor, assembly GCA_026122235.1. Taxonomy (NCBI): domain Eukaryota; kingdom Viridiplantae; phylum Streptophyta; class Magnoliopsida; order Gentianales; family Apocynaceae; genus Vinca; species Vinca minor. The sequence goes on along the minus strand of JAOCZM010000278.1, from coordinate 1,698,679 downwards.
CCAAGTCTGGATCTTGGTTGATCCACCTGAAGGGGTAACTCCCATATGGTGCAAATGGGTTTATAAGATTAAAACCGACATGGAAGAGAATGTACAAACGTACAAGGGGCGACTGGTCGCGAAAGGTTTCAAACAAATTCATGGTATTGACTATGACGAGACCTTTTCCCCTGTAGTTATGTTCAAGTCCATTCGGATTTTGCTTGCTATTACGAGCTTACTATGACTATGAAATCGGCAAATGGATGTCAAAACCGCTTTCCTTAATGGAAAACTTGAAGAGGATGTGTATATGACACGACTGAAGGTTTTGTCACTCCGGAGAATGCTCGGAAAAGTATGTAAGCTTCATAGATCCATTTATAGACTCAAGCGAGGCTTCTCGAAGCTGGAACATCCGCTTTAATGATGTCGTCTAGTGAGTTTGGCTTCATTAGAAATGAGGATGAGCCTTGTGTTTACAAGAAGGTTAGTGGGAGCTCAATCGTATTCCTGGTTTTGTATGTAGATGACATACTACTCATTGGAAACGATATACCAACCTTAAAGTCTGTCCAAGCTTGGTTGAGTACGTGTTTCTCTATGAAAGACTTAGGCGATGCCAGCTATATTCTGGGAGTCAAGATCTATAGAGATAGATCCAGGAGACTCATTGGCCTAAGTCAGAGTACATATATAGACAAGGTGCTAAAGCGGTTTAGCATGCAAGAGTCTAAGAAGGGCCTTTGTCCTATGGCACATGGTACTGTTCTGTCGAACAAACAGTGTTCTAAAACGCTTGACAAATTAGAACGCATGAAAGAGATCCCTTATGCTTCTGCCATAGGATCCATCATGTACGCCATGGTATGCACTCGCCCAGATGTCTCGTTTGCCTTAAGCCTTACGAGTAGATACCAGTCTAATTACGGTGAACGTCACTGGATCTCAGTCAAGAATATCCTCAAGTACTTACGAAGGACTAAGGATACATTCTTGATTTATGGAGGGCGGATGAGCTCGTTGTAAGTGGTTACACCGATGCTAGTTTCCAAACCGACAGAGATGATTTCCGATCGCAATCGGGATATGTGTTTAACTTGAATGGAGGTGCTGTGAGTGGCGCAGCTTCAAAGCAATCGACCATCGCAGATTCTACGACGAGGTCGAGTACATAGCAGCTTGTGAAGCGGCTAAGGAAGCGATTTGGATCGAGAAATTTATTTCCGACCTCGATGTGGTTCCTAGTATTGCGAACCCGATAGACCTCTATTGTGACAACAATGGGGCTATTTCACAATCTAGGGAACCTAGATCTCACCAGAGGTCCAAACATGTACTACGGCGTTTTCACCTAATCCGCGAGATTATAGAAATGGGTGATGTGCATATATGTAGAGTAGATTCGGCAGACAATGTCGCCGATCCACTAACGAAGCCACTGTCGCAGCAGCAGCATGATCGTCACACTAGCTCCATGGGTATCCAATATCTGGAGGGCTTATCTTTAGAGACAGCCATTAGTATGCCCTAAAGACCATTTATTGTAATTTGGGTCTTTAGTGCAAGTGGGAGATTATTGTAATTGTACCGTATTTATGTAAATTTCATTTTGATGAATAAAAAGGCATTAATTCCAGTATTATTCATTATGTTTCTGCGTTCTTAACAACATAAATAAATAATATGTCCTTAGAATAGTATTCATAATTGTTATGAGATAATATTCTGAAACATCCCTAGTCGAACATTATTATGGAATCTTCGAGGACAATAATAATGCGTAAGACTAGTATGTGCAGTGATTGATATAAGATATCGGATCGTCACATAGGTATATATGATTAGAGAATCATTATACTCGACGAGACTCGAAACATGAGAAACACAACATGGGTTGTTATATAATAGTCAACGGTGTTTCTCAAAATTTTGACTGGGTTGTATATGAGATCCTTCGACTTGAGGTCTCACAAGAGTTCTTGCATGGCTAGTGTTATGCTTTGATAATGTTAAACGCTATCCGTAACAGGGTGAGCAATAAAGGCATTTATTGGGTATATCACGAATCTTGTTCAGGATGAGTGGGATGCAGAAAGGATTTGTCCCTCCTATATAGCAGGAGCGATATCTTGGGCCCCTTGATGGAGTCTGACTAATTCATGGCCATGAACAAATGAATCAGTATATGATATTGGTGTCATTTGATTAGTCTACTCGCGAATCAAGAAACTAAAAGATTGGACAATACAAGTGTGACTTTTCCATGACTTGTGTTCAATCTAGATATCAAGGACAAAAGGATTTAACTACAAGTGTCAAATGTTGTGATTATGATAAATCACCAGATATTTATGAATTAGGGGTAATGATGCGTTGCTAGATACCTCTCATTACCTGTGACATATGATGTCACGGCCAACATCATAGATACCTCTTGGGTCGCACTCATAGATCAACTGGATTGGGCTTGTTGGAGTACATTTAATCTAAGGTGAGCCAATTAGATTGGGCCGGGCCGGGCCGAGATTGGATTGGGCCCTTAATCGGGTTGGGCCGACCAATATGATTGGGCCGACCAATATGATTGGGCCGACCAACCCATTTAGACCGACCTTATGGCTGGAAAATTGGACACATATTTTCAGCTCATATTTCTTATCTAGAGGTTGAAGTGGTGGAGAAAGTGGAGGAGTGGTTTTCTCCATGATCTCCCACTTTCCCCTTTATCTCTCCCCACTCTCTCTTGATAGACTAAGGGAAAATACTGATTTTCCTAATGATTCAAGTCATATTTTTCTCCATCTTTTGAAGCTTAGAGAGAGAGAAAAGAGAGAACATTAGAGAAAAAGAAAAGACAGACTTTTTTCTAGACTTGTTTTCTAGCTTTGGCTAATAGAAAAGTAAGTAAGAAAAACTCGTATCTCGGGTTCTTCTAAAAGGTCATACATACATACTCCATCTTGAAGAGTGTCTTCAAGGCTTCTACAAGGCGTTGGCTAGCACCAAGCAGTAGAAGACCATCCCCGGAAGATCGAGTGGATACTGGGAGAGACGGAGCCTGCGTTAGTGGCGTTCCGTTCGTGACAACATACCGCTGAAACCGTTTCAGCTATCCTAGCACCTATAAAGGTATAACACTATCTCGTAGTCTTAGGTTCTTACTCGTGATGGATCCTGGTATAGGCGGGTCACTTTATTTCCGCTGCACAATGTGATTCGACCCGGTTATTCCTCTAACAATACTTCCATCCACAAAACCTTACTTATTTTTAGAAATGAGTGCAATCCTCATTAATCTGCACCATGAATTGTAATTGTTGCCAGTTAACATAAGAAGGATTTTCACTTAGATGAAGATAAAATGGATTGCCAATGCCATTCTCAGCATTATTGCTTGTCATATTTATGAATTATATGATCAAACACTGAGAATTTAACAAAATAGAAGGAAAATTAGATGATTCTATGATCTGAAGAGCAAAAGAGTTCTTCAAATAATGAAGAATAGAAAACAATCTCGAAGAAGAAAACCTACAGCTCCGATACAATGTTACAAAAGAGAGAATTTGAGAGAAAATGCTTTGATTTTCATTGCATAATTATAAAGGTATGTACATCTATTTATAGATCTTTCTATCTCTATGTAAGTACAATAAGAATCTAGATATTTACACTTGCTAACATACTCCTATTATCTAATGCTAAAATACACTTCATCCACTTATGTTTGAGAGGGAAAAACAGTTACAACTGTTGGAACTAGTCCAAAAATAAGTAGTGTATTAATGCAAAAGATAGACAATAGATAAATAATTATTTTATTATCGATGAATATACAAGAAGAACATATACCTTCTTCTCTTAAACAAAAATAAAACAATTACAAAGTACCAAAGATTATCGAGTGAGGTATGCCGTAGCAAATCTCCTTAAAGCTGAATTCGCCCCTGCTATGGTGTCAACAGTTGATAGACGATCTCTTCCCAAGATACAACACTCGTAGTGTAAGAAACGACACTATTGTCTCACACTCTCAATCGAACCAAATAAGAATTGCACTCAAAGACTTTATAGAATTATCAAGAGAGACACAAAACTTTGCTAGAAGAATTGTTCTTATGACTTTTTGAAGTGAAGGAAGAAGTCCTATTTATAGAGTTTAGGAATGACCCACATCAAAGGATACTAGGAACATTCATGAACAAGAATTGAATGGATGAATCTCCATTAAACATCTATACATGAACCATATAATACATTCATCTTATCTTTAATAAGAACTTTGAATTCCATTAGATTACTTGAACCAAATGTTCATCTTATGAATGTATTTAATATGTGATTCATGACTCAACTTAAGAGATTAACACACATACATGTATCTCATTAATCTATCTACAAGATTCATACATGTATTTGGATTATACAATGTATTGTATTTTTCCATTCACTCTCATCCAACAATCCCCCACATGAATGGAAAAAGACGACAAGATGGACACGAAAAATAGTCAAAGAGTGCAAGCGAAAAGATACTGCATCGAGATAGGTAGCTCTTAACCTTGAACCTTCCCTAGTGAAAAAGTATCGGACATACTTAACTAGTCAGTGGACTGAAGCCTTGAACTGCAGTTGTTTATGTAAGCCTAGACAATACTCTTCACACAGTACCAATCCAATTCATCATTGGTTCTCAATTGTGTTCATTATTTCGGCCCTGAACTTCTTGGGTTCTGCAAGTGCTTTAGAAAATATTGCCTTAGAAATATTTTCATAGAGTCGGCCTTACTCTTCACTCACATAGGTGGTGTCCTATCAAGAGTATCCTACTATACTCCACTTGTAAATTACAAGATATAGGTACCATTAAAGCATATAGCATAACCTAATCATTCTCATGTAGGCAGCACTTAGTGCATCCAAGGAATGGTATGGAGTTAGACTCCAAAGTGCTCACGTCTGAGTTACACAAAACTTTTGTTTTCCTATTGAACCTAGTCTATGGGATCTCCAATCACCTAGGTTAGGTTTCGATCAAGGTAACTCAATTATTTAAGGCTTTTAAGCCCATTCCCCTCGATGCGCAGTTAATTTGCTCTTTACTCAAACCTTTAGTAAACGGATCCGCAAGATTAGCTTTTGATTTCACAAAATCAATAGATATTGTACCACTTGAGAGCAAACTCGCCTAATGGAATTATGTCTACGACGAATGTGTCGAGACTTTCCATTGTAAATGAAGTTTTGTGCCTTTGCAATCGCTGCTTGATTGTCACAATGTATGCAAATTGCAGGCACAAGCTTTGGCCACAAAGGAATATCCTCCAAAAAATGGCGAAGCCACTCAGCTTCTTCACCAGCCTTGTCCAACGCAATGAATTCAGATTCCATTGTTGAACGTGCTATTAGAGTTTGTTTTGAGGATTTCCAAGACACGACGACTACCCCCTGAGGGTGAATACATAGCCACTTGTTGAATTAGATTCACCGTAATCGAAATCCAATTTGCATCACTATACCCTTCCACCACAAATTTGGATAAGATCCATATTGAAGAGTATAATCTTTTGTCCTATTGAGGTACCCTAATACTCTCAATAATGCCTTCCAATGCTCATGTCCTGGATTGCTTGTATAACGACTCAGTTTACTAACTGAGTAAGCAATATCAGGTCTTGTGCAGTTCATAAGAAACATTATGCTGCCAATTATCTGAGAGTATTCCAGTTGCAAAATACTATTTCCAGTATTTTTATGCAACACTACATGTGGGAGAAAAGGATTGTTAGCATCTTTAATGCCATGTCCTTTAAATCTTTCAATCACTTTTTCAATAAAGTGAGATTGAGATAATGCTAGGCCATTTGAAGTTCTCAAAACTTTAATACCTAGAATTACATCTACAATTCTCATATCCTTCATATCGAAGTTTTCATGAGTATATTTTTTGTGTGCCCAATAACCTCATTATTGGAACCAAGAATGAGCATGTCGTCAACATAGAGACATCCCATTACACTACCATTTTTAATGGTCTTTGTGTAAACACATTTGTCACATTCATTTATCTTGACTCCATTTATACTCATGACTATGTCAAACTTCTCATGCCATTTTTTAGGCGCTTGTTTAAGTCCATACAGAGACTTTACAAGTTTGCACACCTTTGATTCTTGCCCTTTGACTTGAAAGCCTTCGGGTTGTTCCATGTAAATCTCTTCATCTAAATCACCATTTAGAAACGCAGTCTTTACATCCATTTGATGTATCTGCAAATTATATAGCGAAGCTATAGCAATTAACATCCTTATGGAAGTAATTCTAGACACTGGTGAGTAGGTGTCAAAATAGTCTAGACCTTCCTTTTGTCTAAACCCTTTAACAACCAACCTTGCCTTGTATTTGTCTATGGAACCATCGGTCCTTAGTTTCCTTTTGAATATCCATTTACATCCGATCGGTTTACTTCCAGGTGGAAGATCAACCAACACCCAAGTATGATTGTTCATAATGGACTCAATTTCGCTGTTTACAGCTTCTTTCCAAAATGGATATTCCGGACACGACATTGCTTCTTTGAATGTTTGAGGTTCATTTTCCAACAGGAAAGTTTGAAAGTCTGGACCAAATGATTTAGAGATCTTCATTCTCTTGCTCCTTCTTGGTTCAGTTTTATTTTCACTATCATTCTCAGAAATCGTGTCCCTTGATCTTTTCTGAGTATCATGATTTTTACAAGGAAAGATTTCCTCGAAAAATTCAGCATTTCGTGATTCCATGAGAGAATTAACATGGATATCATTGATTTCAGATTTATGTACCAAAAATCTGAAAGCACTACTATTCTCAGCATATCCAACAAATATGCAATCAACCGTTTTCGGTCCTAGTCTTATTTGCTTCGGTAGAGGTACATCCACCTTAGCAAGACACCCCCACACTTTCAAAAAATTGAAAGATGGCCCTCTTCCTTTCCACAACTCATATGGAATTTTACCTGTCTTTTTATGAGGTACTCGATTAAGGATGTAGTTAGCAGTTAAAACTGCTTCCCCCCACAAATTTTGAGGTAAACTTGAACTTATAAGCATTGCGTTGACCATTTCCTTTAAAGTTCGATTTTTTCTTTCAGCAATTCCATTTTGCTGAGGTGTATATGGAGCTGTTGTTTGGTGCACAATTCCAAACCTCTCATATAACTCATTGAAGGAATTTGAATCATATTCCCCTCCTCTATCAGTCCTTAGAATTTTTATCTTTTTTCCAAGTTGATTTTCAACTTCATTTTTGTATTTAATGAAACTGTTCATCGCTTCATCTTTGCTAGCTAGTAAATAGACATAGCAAAAGCGGGTACAATCATCTACAAATGTAATAAAGTACTTCCTACCTCCTCTACTTTGTATGAATTTTAAGTCACACAAATCACTATGAACTAGTGCAAGAGGTTCAGTACTTCTCTCAATTGAATTGAATGGTTTCTTAGCAAACTTTGCTTCTACACAAGTTTCACATTTGTGACCATCATCCAAATTAAATTTGGGAATCAAACCTAAGTTTGACAATTTTCTCATGCTTCTAAAGTTTACGTGTCCTAATCTACCATGCCACAGAAAAGGACAGACAACAGTGTAAACAATAGCATTATTCTCATTATTTATAATTTTTGGATACATAAATTTGGATTTGTTGTCAACCACAGCAACATTGGCCTTAAAAAGACCTTCACAAAGATATCCTTTCCCAACATACATCTCACCCTTGGAAAGTATGAACTTATCAGATTCAAATACCATCTTGAATCCTTTCTTACTCAATATTGGCCCAGAAATTAAATTCTTGCAAATGGCCGGTGAGTGCAACACATCAAGAAGAGTTACTTCCTTTCCAGAAGTGAACTTCAAGATTACTTTCCCTATGCCTTCAACATTGACTCCAGATGAATCAGCCATAAAAAGCTTCTCTCCCTCAGGCATCTTCTCATAAGAGGAAAATAGGTGCTTGTCAGAACAGATATGACGAGTAGCACCGGTATCCAGCCACCAATCCTTCACGTTGGTCACCATATTCACTTGAGAGACAACAGCAGTTAAATCCATAGTATCATCAACCATGTTAGCTTAGTTGGCTGCTTTGTTGTTAGTTTTGTTAGGACGTTTTCTGCAATCCTTAGCACGATGCCCAGGCTTATCACACACAAAGCAATTCCCATTGAACTTTTGGAACTGAGATTTAAATCTCCCATTTCCTTTACCATTATCAACCTTCTTCCTTTTTCCAAATGCCTTGGATTTAGAAGATTCCACCAAATTTGCTTTGACTTCTTTTGGCTCAGAAAGAGGATTAGAACTTTTCCGATTGTCTTCCTCTATTCTCAAGCGAACAATCAAGTCCTCCAAACTCATCTCTTTTCGCTTGTGCTTCAAATAGTTCTTGAAGTCTTTCCACCCATGTGGTAATTTCTCAATTACTGCTGCAACTTGAAATGACTCACTAAGAGACATCCCCTCAGCCACAATATCATGTAAGATAATCTGAATCTCTTGAATCGACTGATTACAGTTTTGGTGTCAACCATTTTGTAATCCGAAAATTTGGCCACCACAAACTTCTTAGTACCCAGCATCCTCGGTTTTATACTTCTTTTCAAGTGATTCCCATAACTCTTTGGATGTCCCAATATTACAATAAATATTGTAAAGAGTATCAGACAACCCATTGAGTATGTAGTTTCTACACAAGAAGTCAGAATGCTTCCAAGCATCGACTGCAGCAATCGTCGTAACATCCGACTCATCTGTGCTAAGCACAGGTTCAACCTCTTTGAGATTTTTAGCAAGACTCAGGGTGGTCAAATAAAATAGCATCTTCTGTTGCCACCTTTAAAGTCATTTCCAGAGAATTTCTCTGGCTTCTCATGAGCAGGAAGTGGATGAGGAACAGCCACTGGTACACCAACAGAAGGAGTAGAAGAATTTGGAGTAGGCAAAGCAGTCTCATTTCCAGAAGTAGACATTTCTGCATATACACGAATTCAGCTTTAAGATTGTTGGAACTAGTCCAAAAATAAGTAGTGTATTAATGCAAAAGATAGACAATAGATAAATAATTATTTTATTATCGATGAATATACAAGAAGAACATATACCTTCTTCTCTTAAACAAAAATAAAACAATTACAAAGTACCAAAGATTATCGAGTGAGGTATGCCGTAGCAAATCTCCTTAAAGCTGAATTCGCCCCTGCTATGGTGTCAACAGTTGATAGACGATCGCTTCCCAAGATACAACACTCGTAGTGTAAGAAACGACACTATTATCTCACACTCTCAATCGAACCAAATAAGAATTGCACTCAAAGACTTTATAGAATTATCAAGAGAGACACAAAACTTTGCTAGAAGAATTGTTCTTATGACTTTTTTTTTTTTTTGAAGTGAAGGAAGAAGTCCTATTTATAGAGTTTAGGAATGACCCACATCAAAGGATACTAGGAACATTCATGAACAAGAATTGAATGGATGAATCTCCATTAAACATCTATACATGAACCATATAATACATTCATCTTATCTTATCTTTAATAAGAACTTTGAATTCCATTAGATTACTTGAACCAAATGATCATCTTATGAATGTATTTAATATGTGATTCATGACTCAACTTAAGAGATTAACACACATACATGTATCTCATTAATCTATCTACAAGATTCATACATGTATTTGGATTATACAATGTATTGTATTTTTCCATTCACTCTCATCCAACAACAACTGCTGTCTTGTTCCCCAAGCTTCTGCTGCTTCTAGAAGCTTCAATTGCCAGCTCATCTTGGTTGTGTATTTTTCTATGTTGTATTCTTCTTGAAGCATTGGTCGAAGTATACAATTGTACTTTGTGTTGTTGTACACTTTTGCTTCTTGTTTGGCTTTTCAAGTACTCGGCATCACTTTGCTGCAGAGCTGTGTTTTGCTGCTACTGTGTGCTTGTAGTATTACAATTAGGATATAATTTTGATAATACTCCGTCCATTCCTAAATATAAGACTTTCATTATATGTTGCAAAAATTAGGATGTTTTTGTAATTAAAATATTAATATTACTCTCTTAAATATGACTTGTATACCACTAATTATATTTAAGAGAGTAATATTGATATTTTAATTACAAAAACATCTTACTTTTTGCTTCCTTAATTTTCGCAACATGTAATGGAAGTTTTATATTTAGGAATGGAGGTAGTAATTCATAACTGGAAATTCACCTTCAGATGGCACCTAATAAACAGATAAAGTATAAATCCTTTCCCAAATTAAAAGCAAGGGAAATATCTAAAAGCTAATCATAAGTGAAAACATCTTTAATCACTCACGAGACTCAGGGTCTTATTCTTATCAAAACTATCTAGATTGACAGACTCCTGGAAATTGCAGTCATCCAGTATCACTGCTCCCGAACCTGAGGAATCACCATAATCTAGATATGGAAATTACAGTTAATAAATGACTTTTTATTGACATTAAGAGCGATTTGATCTTAAGAGCATTCAACAGGAAAATTTATGGGTTATATTCAACTACGGTGACATCATAGAAACATACGGCTCAGCTATGGTGCTGCAGAACATCAATCCAACCAGTGGATAGATTTGCTTAAGATCCAACGGCCAGGAAAGGCGCGGATTGCAACAAAAAAAATGCGTTGCACACAATAATCATACCCAAACCCCAAACCGCCTCCTGATTCGTCTTCCTCGCCACGATCTCCTTCATCTTTAATGGCGATTAACCACCTTCCCACGAAAATCAACCATTAAACTTCATCAATAATTATTAATCGGTAACCTCCGCACACGTTAACCCCCAATTAATCGACCGCCTTCTGCTTCGTCTTCCTCCCCACGATCTCCTTCTCCTGTAATGGCGATTAACCATCTTCCCACGAAAATCAACCATTAAACTTCATCAATGACTATTAATCGGGTAACCTCCGCACACGTTCACCCCAATTAATCGATCACACACATTTGGAATCGTATAAATAGAAGAATGAAAACTCATTCGGGTAAAAAATTGCAAAACCTGAAAAGCTTACAGCGATTTTACAATATCGTAATAGTTATTCTTGTATTGAGACCAAGGTCTTCGGAGGAGGAACATACCACATTATATAAAGGTTTAAGACGCTTTTGACATAGTGAATATGTGTTAAAGCGCAAAGGAAAATAAATCATTCTTGTGACGGTAAAAGATAAAACAAAAGATACATATTGGATAGCCATTGAAGAAGTATCACATGACCTCGAAGATTTCACAAACTTGAGAAATACACAAATTTGGGATAAATGTCACTACACAAACATTTCTGACAAATTGTTTGGTAATGTTCATTTTCTTCTATTTGTAATGTATGATGGTGTTAAAAAACTTTTTTCCCTCAATTGATGAACTTTATTGCTTATCTTTTTTCACAGGGATATGATTAGGGCACTGTTTTCTTCCTAGGAGAAGATATTATGAGAATGGGTTATTAGTCCTAATGTTAAATTGCGCGACCTTTTCATTGTGTGCCATCGAGTCAAGTTTGTTTCTATTATTCAAGTAAAATTTGGAGGCAAACACACGGCAAGATCGATCTGATATGAAGGTATTGTTTCCACAAATTCTCAGTGATTATATGCTCTCCGTGGATGCAAAACATTTTTATCTCAAGACATTATGTAACGTCCCTCAATTCTTTTCTTTCTTTTGTTTAAGTTGATCACTATCTATAATTATTCTCGCAATCCATATTTTTTGTTAGCAATCAATTAATTATGCATCCTATATTGTTTGATGAATCGAGAAAGTTTCAATTTCCTGAAAGAGTAATGGTCAAGCTTTTGGAGAAGTTTACAGAACGAGAGATCGAAGGTAAACTACTACATCTTCAGAATAGTGAGCAGATGAGACGTATTCGCGGTGGTGGATTCAACTGGATCGACCGCGTCCCAAAATAAGGTAGTATATGATATAACTTACATTATATTATGAATAAATTCAACATGCGCTCGATAGAGTAACTCTTTTTCTTGATAAAGGAAAATATATAAAGGTGCTCAATTATAAAGAGCCTGGTGCTAACCGTGAGGGCGAATATAATTATAATGGCAGCAGTGTTATGTCGAGGTTTAAATATCTCAGGAATCTTGTTCCTCATCTCGATATGAGGTTGGTTGGTGATCTTTTAGTATTTGCTTTTCATTTTTCCTTCTGATTGAACATTATTATATACAGTAATACTATCGGGACCGGAAAAATTATTACTATAGGGAGGTTATTCTTAAATAGAGCCTTACATATGAAAAACTATCATTCTAAAAAAATAACCAATATACATTATACAACACTTCGAATTGTGTCCCTTTATATTTTAAAAACATGAAATATATATATATATATATATATATATATATATATATATATATATATATATATATATTAAGATTCATGAGTTTTAAAACAACAAATGTACGTACAACACAACTTTAGATAATTATTTCATATCATTTTAAGTTTAATGTAACATAGTTAAATAATTCTGAATATTTTATATAGATATACAAATATATATTTAAAATTTAATGTTATTTTATTACTATATAGAGGTAAATTTTTTAAGGATGATTCTAAAAAAGTATGGAATATTACAATGTAGAGTTTATTCTTATTTATAATTGGTCCCGAGTTGGGATCATAATTTTTTATTACTATAAGGAGGTTATTCTTATATATAGTATTATTGTAGAGAGGTTTTAATGCAGTTCACTTTTTACCTCCAAATCTTTTTCTATTATGGAACAGTATGATCATACTGACAAAGAAGTTGTGCATGAGAATTTTTGTCTGAAATGTCGCCTGAGTTTAGTATCTGTTGCCCGTAAATTTTGATGGCTAAAAACCGAAAAAATAATTGTTATGGTCTAACTTCTCGAAATAGTTAGTGGCAATTTAGAGCAAATTACACTAAAAAATATATACTTGTTTGTTTGAGTTTTTGTGATTTAAGATGAATTTTTATTTGGATTATAACTTCTTAAAACTATAGTAAAATTTAAATTTTCTTTATGAATTTCATCTTCTTATTAAAAAATTATCTACAATGGTGAAAGCATATTTAGATCGGATATATATATTTTTTTTTAGTTTAGAAAATGCGAATCATTTATGAATGAAGAGAAAGAATTCAAAGTATATTCTGAATTAGTTTTAAGATGAAAACTCAATACATTCATTTTCGAACGGAAAACTAATATAAATGAACATAATATTTTCGAGATTTAGTTTGGAGTGCTTTGAATTAAAAGTTACTTTACCTAAAAAAATTATAAATTACTTCAACTATGGAAGCATATTAAACTTTTCCTATACGTTTGTTTTCAGTCTGAATTTTCCGTAACACTTTATTCAACATTCTCTACAACATTATTACTCCCTAGTTTAAACTTACTTTCATTGCCTAAATTAGTTGCCCTCCCATTACATTAAGACAATGTTTATTGTTTCTTCAATATTATCTTAATGTCTATTTTTTATTTTTTTTTAAAGTAATTAGATTTATTTTACTCATTGATGTGGAAAAGGAATAGAAGAATACATCAAGCCCCAAAATGGGGGGAAACACAAAAACTATCACTCAACTGCCTATTTCTCCACGATTTCATTTATTCAATACTCCGAGCATTGATAAGATGTGCAATATGATTGAGACTTGGCATATCAATCTCATCCTCTTGCAAACTTTTATTCCCAATATGTCCTTCACGAAAAAAGCATGAGTTTTTTCTAAGATATATAAAATTTGCAGAGTTATACACTCGGTGTTCATAGTATGAGTTTTTATGCTAGTATAATATATAACCAGTACCAAATTATAACAAAATACTTAAAATTCATTTTTACCAGAAAATAAGAATTTTTTTCCAGTAAACATAAAAAAAGATTTTTTTTTGGGGGGAATAGAAAAAGAAGATGATGTTACAGCAGGTTTACTATTTACTATTTAGTATTTTTCCTGATTTTTCCTGGAATTCCATATTCGGATAGGATTTGGATTGATAAAAGTAATCCAAATCCTTTTCAAAGGTATAGAAAACCAAAAAACACCATAAATACTTGCTCTTCTCTAAATCCTATTTCTCATCATTCTTAAGAAACAACAAAGAGTACCAGCATTCTTCTTTTTTGTGAAGAATCTCAACATAATCAATGGAGGCCGTGACGCTACCCAGACAAGATTGCAATGAACCAAATCACTCGTGCTCACAGGGCGAAGAAGATACCGAATTAACAGGAGAATTCAAGAAACGACTTGAAATTAAACAGAAAGATAATCAAATCATGGAGGCCCTGCTTAGGTTTAACTCTGAACATGTGAAATTGACAAGAGAAATCCATCAAATTAGGGCTAATCTGGAGGCCATTTCGGATCGAGCAAGAAATTTCAAGAATGAAATCAACAAAGCAATAGATGCAGAAACACTGGAGAGATGGCAGAAGTGAAGAGGGGAAAGATTGCAAAGCTTTTTTTTTCTTACTCAAAGAACTTTGAACTGTAAAATTCTCCCTCCTAATTCACCATGATCACAATATCTAATGAGTAAATTACTTTCCATAAGAAATAGCCAGAAATAAATACCATTAACACATTATTCGGGAACTAAAATGGCAAATCATATGTTATCAAGCTAACTTTGATTAAAGTTCACTAAAAAACTGTAGAATAAACGGGGAATCTTTACATATTTTGTTAATATTAGAATCTAATTTCCTTGCGGGTGTTTTAATGGATCAGAAGGTAATCTGCTTCCTGCAAGAATTTATCGGCAGCTGTTGGGGGTAAGTTATTTCGAGAAATAGGTTTACGAACCTGCGCATGAGTCTCAGCTTCGTGCTGGAACATCTTCACCAGCTCTTGCAATTCCAGTTTTTTAACTTCAACCTGCTCTTCACTTACGGGATCTTTTAACCCGAAGTAAAGCAAACCTATTCCAATGAGCACGGCGCCTATGAAAACGAGTAAGCCTGTGAACAACCCGAATGCATATGGCGTGCTCGCCCCTCCAGGGATACCGTCCACGTTGATGCCAAACAGACCAGTGATGATGGTTAGTATCATGCCACATCCACCAAACACGGCCAAATTATGAGTTACTCGGAGACTTCTATCCTGAGAGCAAAGAATTACACAAGTCAACACTGTTAACTGCTACATATATATGTAAGACGTGCATGGAACAATTACAATGAAAAAGACTCTTGTTTGTTAAAATACAGATATAATTATTTTTATTCCGCCGCAACCATAGCCATAGGGGGTAGGCTCAACATGAACGTTATAATAATATGTCATGTTCTCAAAAGAGCAGAGGCGGAAGCTTGTTATTTGCTATTCGGAAGCACTTTGTTAATCATCGGGAGAAGAAGATAACTAAAAGATTGTAATCCTTTTATCAAATGGGATCCGTAGAACTAGAAATAGAGTCGTTACGAGATATACAGACCTGCAACCAAGCTCTTATGGTACTCTGCATGACATCTTGGATGGTAAACAAGCGGCCTCGAACTGCTTCTTGCTCTTCAATCATCTCCCTCGTGCTCTTTCTTATTCCTTCTAACAGATACCTGGTTGCGTTGCCCCTCAAGTGTTGGAGAAGCTCAAATACAATTTCCTCCCTTGCATGGAGTGACCATTTCACCCTGATGACCTGTAATTTAAGAAGCGAGAATAGGATAAGAAAGATTAAGATCAAAACTAATCAAAAAGCAATACCACTGACAAGACCTAGAGGATTTCCAGACTAAATATATACACGATAAAAACAAGAATAAGCAACTGATTAAAACTGAACTCTAAAACTTAAAGCATGTCTGTCATGATGAATATATAATGAGTAATGACCCATGTTAGGATTTCAAGGCAGACGACTAGAATATACTCCCTCCGTCCCAAAATAATTGTCCACATTTCCTTTTTAATATGTCCCAAATTATTTGTCCACTTTCTAAATAAAGGATTCATTAATTACGGTTTTTCCAATTCTAACCCTTACATTAAATGTTAGAGAGAGAAGGCTATAGAGAGAAGAGGAGGTAGAATTAAATTGGAGTAATATTAAATAGGGTCATGTTTGACATTGTACCATATTTCACTATAGAATTTGATGAAACCTTAATTCCCGTGCAAAATACAAAGTGGACAGATAATTTGGGACGGAGGGAGAGAACAGCAACTGAAAGAAATAGCTGAAACTTTACGTTACTCTATGTTAAGAGTATCTATCTACCGTGAAAATCGTCAACACAAAAACATCTTATAACTGATTCTTGTTCTCATAGGTTTGCATTTTCAGAATATTAAGCTCATGCCACATAAACTGGAAGGTTTGTATAATGCAACTACTCTGAACAAAAGTATCTCATGATACAGTACCAGTTAATATCACTATGACCTTACCCTTAACTCTGGCTCTTGTAGCAGAAAATTACAGTTTGTTCAACAATTAAAAATCTTTTTTGATTCACTTGTCAATTTAATTACAGATCATTGCAGGATATGAAATGAAAATTTTGAAGCAGAGTTTGCTCCATGATTCACTTATCATATTTGAGAATCAATTAGCTTTGACAAATAAGATTCTATAATAGATTGGAGTGGTTAAACTGAGTAAAGTAATATTGCAGTTTCATGAGAAGGATGAGACACAAACCTGAGTTGATAACTTTCTAATCTCTTGGTTCAGAATTATACCAAACAAATTCAAATCTTCATGGTTCCTCCTAATAATAGTTCAAATGTAGCGTTAGAAGTATAATACGAGTAGAAGGAACTAATGTCACTTCAGGAAAAAATGATACCTGTTCATAAACTTTAATTCAACTTCATCAGCTACCCCAAATATAGATTTCCGGAACAATCTGAAAAACACTATGCAAAACTTTTAGAAAACATTAGTGGGATATAACTTCTTGGTGCATTACACAATCATTGTAAAAATATAGATTAATCAAGATCATGTCATGAAAAAATTAGGGATGATGCAGACATTATTTCTTCAGCTTCATAGTTTTCTAGATCACAAGCGATGAAACCAAAGCACGGAGAACTGAAGAAAAAAGAGACATTGATATATCATAATTTATTTCTTCCTTTTGGTTATATATTATTTTCTAAATGTCAATCGTACTGTAAACATGTATAATATATCACATCCTATATGTACCATAAAAGCCATATGCTTCGCTGTACCAGTTACTTTCTAGTTGTCGGTCTGTGGTTGCTCCCAAGTAATTTGCATCTCAAGTGTTTGATTTTCATCAGTATAACTAGAAATTGTTGACAAGGTGACAAATCTATTGATGATTAAGAATAGTTTCAAAATTAACAACATTATTAGAGATATAATATTCAAGACACGGAAAGGAAGTACGAAATTGAAATAGTTAAAGCTAATCAACATATACTTCTGAACCAGAGAAAAGGGAAGGAAGAGACCGTGCCCTCAATGCAAAGCTTAGAACATCGTGTGATGCACTATTTGCGGTTTTCTTCTTCACCAAAACCATAGTGCAGATGTATAAGGCTATAAGCTATGCTTCACTGCACTGGATCCTTTAATACCTTGAATAGAGATTAGTTCTTCCATCTCCTAAAGCAATTTGATTTTCTTGATTATAGTAGTCCTGATTGAACTAATTCTTAATCCTTCAGTATTTTTCAGTTTCATATCAAGAACGCCTCCGACAAAAGGGGAAAAAAACTATACTTGGATCTCCCAAATTTCTATATAAGTCTATCTAATATGTTACCAAAGTTACAATATAAGTTATTAATTAAAATAGCCTCTGGTCTGGTTTGATGCCTTCAGTACAGATAATTGAACTTGTAAGTACCAAGGTCTTTGAGAAAGAGACTAAAGAAGTATAAAAAGATTATCCAACCTGTCATCCCACCGAGCCAGGCGGCTAGCCAAATGCGCTATAACTTCATGCACTGATTTTGGTGAATTATAACCACCAGCCAAAAGTAGTTCCTATGTAAGAAGCACAGAGATAGTATGGAAGATAAAAAATTCTGCTAATTAGGATTAATGAACATAACTACCAAAAAAGATAGTCAAAGAAGGTCAAACACAAGCTAATACTACTATAAGTCGTTTAGGATATGTAGCAAAAATTAAGGAAATAAAAAATACGGTACTTTATTAGTCAAAATATCAATAGGACCTTGCTAGGCTACTAGAATTATTGGCTAAAAGATTGGCTAAAATAGTTTTTTGGACCTTTTTGCCCTTATAGTTGGGTGAATCCCTTATTCCAGCAGGGGGTAAAATAGTCATTTAACACTCTCAATTTGGGAATTTAGGGTTTCTATCCCCAAAATTCTAGGAGTAAATCATTTTCCATATCAATATTACTCTCTTAAATAGAATTAGTGGTGTACAAGTCTTATTTAAAAGAGTAATATTGATATTTTGACTAACAAAGTACCTAGCTTTTTGCTTCCTTAATTTTTACTACATGTCCTAAACGCCTTATATTATGGAATGGAGGGAGTACAAAGGAATGATATATAGAATTTAAGTGTAAATTGTATTCAACCATATGCTGCAAATTAGTCTTATAATAGAGCTTGCGGCATATAATTCAAACAGAAGGAATGCAGCACTGACAATCTTGGTAACAGCATACACAGATTACAGGTTCTTGATATGAACTAACCTGAACTTCTGTGATGCCCAAAACATTGATCCTTGATGCAGATCCTTTTATATGTAGAGCTGATATGAGAAAGTTGTGTGCCTGCCAAGAACGAAGTACAATAGGAGTATCATCTTCATCAATATATGGCTCTCCTGCAGATTGTCCCAGGAGCTCGAACAATAGCCCTCCAGCTACCCTGACTGGAACCTGTGCAAAATATACATCATATTATGTCATACTCAAACTTGAAATACAAGGAGAAGATATTACTGTCTTCTCCTAATCCTTCTCCTTTGAGAACAAAGATTCAAAATCAGTGGCACCATTTTTGCTGACATGATTTGTGAGCGTGAAAAGGAAATAGAGCAAAGTAGAAAACAGGCAAATAAAATTCCCTTTGCCTTCCACCAAGAGAAAACGAAGAAGGGCAAAACCCCCCAACAATATATCTGAATACACATTGAAAAGTTACTAGCTGGTATTCTAATAATTTTCTTTCTAAAGGCGGATTTATCATACTTAAATCTGACCTACATCCGATTGATAAGGTCAGAGCAAATATCATGGGCTACAGAGTCCAAAAGGGCTTAATCAATCATTACAAAGAGTTGCAGCTTACAAGTCGAGAAATGAACAAATTTTGCACAGAAACTGCAAACAATAAGCTTCTGGACAATCAAAAGTTTTTAGTGAATGCTTCAGTTGGTTTTTCTAACACAGTAGTCCATGTTAAGCCTACAGCTGCTGGAATCACCTTTGTCAATAAATGGTCCAATGGGATGGAAGAGCCAAAAGGTTGCAACAACAGTGCGAAAAGCCAAAACCTTCGCTCATGTTGTTAGTGATTGAATGTATATACTATACTCCTCTCCAGAAGTTTACTCTCTTAAATGAGGTAAGGAAGTAATTTATCATGGTTGAGCCTATAAATAAAAGGTTCTATATCTGGCCCACAGATAAGGGATCTTGCTATAGTGTTAAACACAAAATTTGTTCAAATGCATAAATATACACTCTTTCTAACAACTTAAGCTTTTTTATCAGGTGGTAATATAGAGGGTGATTGTCTAAATGTCATTAGAGGTTTCCTAGGCCATTCAACTGATCTCCATTGGACAGGAGTAGATGTTATTAAAATGGGCAGATCCTTGCTTGGACTTTTCAAACATTGGAAGGTTGCTTATGTGAATAGGTTAGCCAATGTCCATGCTCATAACTTAGCGAGTTGGGCAAAATCTAACTCTTTTAGTGGTAGTATTGATCCAGCTTCTATTCCTCCTGCACTTCTTTGTGATAGAGGAGGCACTTCCTGTAACTTTAGTCCGGTTTTGGACTCATCTAATGATTCATCTTTTATTTAGCAAAAAAAAAAATATAGGCATGCTATCAAGCTGATGAGTTAAGCTTCTGGATAAGTTCCATTTCTTCATAAAACTTAAGAAATATACATCCCAAAGAGTCAACACACCTCATATAGGAGGTGCTTCATGCGATCGCTTATCAGTCGACTTTCATCTCTTAGTGCAATAGAAATGGCTGGATGCAACCAATGGGCACTACTGAGCCATGCATCTATTTTTGGATGCCCTGCAGCAACATGGCACCACCATACAGGCCCAGCTTGACGTTCCCAATAAGGAGCAGCTAAATCAGTAACTGTGAGGTCATCTTCATCATCCATCATATCAAGTTGTGGCGCAGACCATGCAGCATCTACTTGAACTGTTTGAAAAAGTTCAGAAATTCTAGTCCATCCAATAGGAACCCAATGATTGCCTCCAACCCTTTGCACGGAAGGAAGAGTGTCCAACTGTGAGTTAATTCTATCTGCATTTTCATCAAAATGCACACCAGGAGCACCAAAGTCAACAAGAGATGCTGATTCTGTTAAGTTTTTCATGATTCTTTTTTGAGCAGGATGTTCAGCCCTTCCATTACCAGGTATTTTCTTCAAGTTCCCAGCGTCTGCTTGATGATTTGATAGGATATTTGAATGAGATTTTGGTCTCACTAGCTTCTTATCTCCCCGGACAAATTCAAAAGCACAAATAAGCCCATCAGTCCAGAGCTCACTCCCAGGCATGACATCCTTATTGTGGTGACTTCTATGGGTTTCCGGCTTTTTTGTGCTGCCGTAGGAGGAACTGTCTTCATTTATACCATTCATAATGTGATTCACTTCCAACACATCAAGCTGAAAGAAAAAAAGAAAGATGTCCAAAGTTTTCAGCATTCAACAGCTGATGATTAAGAATAAGATATAGTAGAATTTTATTCATCCAGACAAGAAAGCCTTCTCAGTAAGCCTTCTCAGTCAACCAAGAGCTGGATCCAAGCTGAAACCAGCCACAAAAGTCCAGACATTGACAAGCTCAAGCTGAGATATTACTTGGTAAATTTTTGTTTCATCACAGGACAAAACTTCTACCATGGACAAATATCAGCTTAAAATGTTTATACTGCTATCAGTCAACAGAAGTACAAAGGAATGAATCACAAGATAACCTTATTAAACTTCCACGACACACGGTTAGTTTATAAGATGAAAATTCCAGATGACTATTGTAGTCGTTGCCTTACAGCATGAACAATTTAACCATCATCTCATCCTTTTATTTGTTCTTATGGTAAACTCAAAATTCTCTTAACAAGAATCCAAAATTATTGTGCTTTTTATGCTAAAATTCATAAAGCAAATCTAAAAAAAAAACCTGAATCAACTAAGAATCATATTTCTTTTTCTCTTATTTTTCCTTTTCTGGGCCCTATGAGTTTTGCCACCATAAAATCAATAAATCCACATAATCCAAATACAACATTTCCTTCTCTTAATCTGCTTGGATTTCAGGAAATATGCCAAAAGCGAATTAAATATAGCAAAATTCTCTTATAAAGAAGCTTTATACTATTCTGTACAACAATGGCAACCCATATTAGCTTAAACATGCAATTTGACTGAGCGAAAATGCTACTGGAACAGTACTTACATCTACATATAATTTACTCAATAATCCGAATACTTAAAAAGTACTCACTCAATTTCATAATATAAGTAGTTTAAGACATGTAGCGAAAATTAATGAAGTAAAAAGTAAGATACTTTGTTAATCAAAGTATTAATATTACTCTCTTAAATAGGACTTGCATACCACTGATTCCATTTAAGAGAGTAATATTGATATTTTGTCATAAACGACTTATATTATGGAATGAATGTAGTAATCATCATCCCCAAAACCTCTACCCCCCCCCCCCACCCCCACCCCCAAAAAAAACCCAGATTCTCAAACTGGAAAGAATTTTCTACCAACTATTGCAATTGAATACTTCATTTGTACCAAATTGAATGACCGTTTTCTTAACATTGATGTATTTTCTCCCTAAACTCGCATAACTAACCACCAGGCAAGCTCCACTAACATGTGGATCATCTTATATTAAAAGAGGTGGTTGTAACACATGATTAAACTCATAGACTAAGCTAGAATTTGGTGTTGGGGACGAAACTGCAACAGTATGTAAAAATACAGAGCTCAAGCAATAAAAATAGAAAAAAGAATCTTTGGGGGCAATAAAAATAGAAAAAAGAATCTTTGGGGCAATAAAAACGGCAAAAAAAATTATTGGGAGGAGAAACTGATAAAAAATTTCAAAATACACATAAAATTTTGATAAATAGTACTCCCTCCATTCCTAAATATAAGACTTTTTAGATAATTTGAGAAAAATTAAGCAAGTTGTCATTTTCACCTAAACTTCCAATATTATCCCCCACCCTCCCTCTCTCTCACTTCTTTGTCATAAAGAAAGTAAAATGTTGAGGGTATAATTGGAATAAATTATTGACAACTAATAAAACAACCTTAAACGACAATTAATTTGGATACCTAGATATCTCCTAAACGACAATTAATAGGGAATAGAGGGAGTAATATTTTTAAAAATTCCAGGCCCGTCTTCGTCTATGATTAAACTACTTTCTTATTTTTTTTATGCAAATCAAATGTGGACATTGAATTTAATAGAACTAATGTGAAAACTAGCAAAATTAAATAAAGAAATAATAAAACACGAATTAAAAGCTTTAAGTAATCTGGAGTAACAACAGTTTCCGAATTTGAAATAAAACCAGAAGATTTCTTACTTCTTTCCAAGGTGATATTCTCCAATTTTTGGGATTTCGGAAACCTAAAGTACAGACTACAGAGTAGTATCTCAGTATGAGGAATGAGGATGCGTGAACAAGCTTTTATTTTATGCCCCCACTTGCCGCTGCCGCTTTCATATTTTTTCTTTTTCTTTTTCCCGGTTTTTTTTTCTTTCTCTTTTTACTTTCTGCTTTGACTACTGAGCTCCAGGTCCAATTTGGCGACAATGAATCAATGCTATCGGAGTTTTTTACGAGACATTTGGTTGTCGGACCACTCATACTAAACCAAGTTATTGACACATTTTACTTTTTTTTCGTAATGTTTTAAATTATAAGTAGTGTTATAAACTAGAAAGATAAAATGCCTAATATACTTATCTGCTCTATATATATATATATATATATATATATATATATATATATATATATATATATATATATATATTAAATGTCTAAATATCTAATATACTCATATCCCTCTAACCTACCTTACACCCCTACACCGTACACCCACCCCCACCACACCACACCACTACCAAAATCCCCTCCACCACCACAAATTTGTTGCTTTCTGTTTGAATGGAAGCTTAAACACTCGATCTATTTGAAAAATTGGAGAGAGAGAGAGAGAGAGAGAATTCATAGGAGACCATTCTTGTTTGGTGCGGCGGTGGATTTCAATAATTTCAAATTATTATTTAGTATGATTTTTTTTATGAAATTTGGATTGAAATTGAAACCCATTTGGAGGTGGCCGGAGTAGATGGTGATTTCTTCAAAGATGAAGTTGCAATGTCTATGAGAATATGGAAGAGGAAGATACACCATAGAAGGCGGCAGAAGGTATTGGGTGGAAGGGTGAGGAGGATACACCATAAAACAAACAATCGTTTTATTGAAATTCAATTGCCAAATTAATTGAATTATAACCCAGAAAACAGACGAAAATATTACAACTTTACAATAATGGATTATGATGGCCGGACATCGATGGTCGGAAATGGAAGGAGTACATGTCTATAATTGACACAACGAGTTGTTGGAGTAGATGGCTATTCACAAGTTGCTTAGTTCCACAATTATCAATTGGTCAAGGGTTCAATCCTTCTTTTTTTTACATTTTGTATTTAGAAGTTCATAAAATAATATTATATCAATATTTAATTAAAATAAAATATTTTATAAATAGTATTGAATTTTTGCTTCCATGATTTACGCAACATGTAATGAAAGTCTTATATTTAATAATGGTTCGTTATTTGGAAGAATGTTTATAGTGATTGTAACAACTTATACACTCTCATGCTACAACATTACTCTCAAGTATGTCTTAACGTTATAACATTACTCTTAACAAGTTAACAATGTAAATCAATTTCAAGGTTATAAAATTGTTTGTAGACTATTAGTAATATGAAAGCATTGTAAGTAATGTATTTTTTATTTGTACTATGAAACACTAACCGTACACATGCAAAGTTCGTTATACTTCTATATACGTCAATCACTTATTAGTAAACTTCCAAGGTTATATATATATATTCCATTATATGATGATCACTATGAATATGTTATTAGTTAGGGGTCTAATTATAATTTCTTAAAAGTTAATCTCATGATTTTTGGGTCAAATTGTGAATTTAAAATATTTAATTAGAAATTTGTGTGTCAATCTGTGTATTGTAAATATACCATGCGAGTTTAATTTTTAAAGTTTTATAACATTAGGGACCTAAAAGTAATATAATTTATGTACTTATGGTTGCAAATAATATTTTTATAGGGACTTAGGGTATATAAATATGTATAATATGTGGCCTTAGAGTTGTTAAGTGACAAATATTTTTGGCCACGTCAGCGATCCGGATTAATCCTAAGAATAATCCGGACCGTTGACGAGTTCTTCATCAATGGCCACAATTACTTCTCTTGAATGTGTTTGTTTCTTCAGTTTTTGCAACCCGATATGTTCTTCACTATGCGAAACAAATGGTGACTGTCGGATCAAGAATCTGACTGACTTAGATCATTTGGGATTGTGGGAGTTAATTTTTTTAATTATCTCACCAAAATAATCTCATCCGTTAAATTTTTTATCCGACGGCCACCATTTGTTCTGCACATTGCAGAACATTTAATGTTCCACAGCGTAGCTGCAATTCAAATTCATTGCCCCTCACAGCCTCAAAAGTAGTGACGACTTTTTTGGGCTCTTTTTTTTTAGTTTTTTAGTTTTGGGCTCTTTTTTTACTTTTGAGGCTCTTAGTTTTTTAAAAAAAGTACTCCAACGGCATTTTTGTCTCGTTGATCAATTTTGACCCAATTTAGCCAATTGAATTTAGCCGAAATCAGTTTCTTTCAATTATTTGATATATTTTAAATTTTGATGAATAGTTGTCATATTTTTTCAACTTTGCCCCCTTAATTCAAATCAATTTAATACTTTAGTGTTTTTAGTCATTTACATTTATCCATTCACATCAAATCATACTTTAATTAGGTGTAATTTGAAATATTTTTCTTCGTAATTATTGTTTCCTATCAATTTCTTGGTCCATGTAAAAATTGAAATGTATCAATTATTTAGAAATAGATATAATAGTATTACACTGCGTTTGGTACGCTGTAATGGAATGGAATGAAATCCCTTTACACTCATAATGGCTTTCCACTCGGAATAGTTTCGGAAACTTCTTTCCATTCCATTGATGGGAAGACAAAGCTAGAATGTAATGGCGATTTCTTTCACGTGTTTGGGAAAACTATTATTTAATGTTGAAATGGAATGTGAATCAATATAATGTGACTTAAATGCCCTTTAACATATGTATACCATAAAACTAATTAAACTCCATAAACTCAAAAAATATACTATTTCTCTCAAACGTGTTTGTAGTTTATAAAGAAAATTAAATATAAAAAAACTATTTTTTCCCAAAAAAGTAAATGAATAAAGTTACTAAAAAATACTTGATGAAGATCGAATAGAAGTTGAAGAGTTTGTTTCTGCTGATGAAGTTTGCTATAGTGAGACTGCCAATGACGTTGAAAATTAGAGAGAGAGGTGATGGATTTTATGTTAATTACAAGAAGGGTATAATTGCCACAAATTTTTATATAGGTTTTCAACTTATCTTGGAAAGGCCTTTCCTCAAGTTTTTTTAGAGGAAATACCTTTCCAACTTCTTCCTAGAGTGGGCTTTCTCATGAAATGGTCATTCTCACTTCAAATTATCCAATCAAACGCCGGAATGGAAAGGGAAGTGGGAAAGGTCTTTCCATTCCCGCGTACCTAGTGCGTGTTTGGTACGCGGGAATGGAAAGGTCTTTCCCACTTCTCTTTCCATTACGCCGTTTGGTTGGGTAATTTGAAGTGGGAATGACGATTCCAAGAAGAAGTGGGAAAGATCATTCACACCAAAACCTATGGAATGACCTTTATAGTAGAAGTTGGAATCATCAATAAATAGTAACTGACATTTATACTCATATTTAAATTAATTATTACGTTCATTTTATGTAGGAACTTATTCATATTTAGTCATAAATATTCTATTTCATTTAGTATAATTTCATAGATGGTAATTTTATAAATATTTATTTTTCTTGGTAGTAGTTTTAATTTATTTTTAAATTTAAAAGTAAAGATATTTTTATTACTATGTTGACATTTTAATAAAAATTATGTATCAACAGTATATATACATATATATATATATATATATATATATATATATATATATCGTCAATATTATTCAAGTAATATTTTGTAATGAATATTTAATTAGGTTTTATCACTAGTATATGCTAAAAGGGCATTTAGGTTATATTCTGTTTAATTCCATTCCATTATGACATTAAAATATAGTTTTACCAAATACATAAAAGGAATCGACATTCCATTCTGACTTTGTCTTCCAAACACTGTAATGGAAAGAGGATTCCGAAGTCATTATGTGTGGAAAGCGATTCTGCCGCGAAAGAGATTCCATTTCAATCCATTCCAGCGTACCAAACGTGCTGTTAATTCGCATTTATAATTGTTTAAAATACTTCCTACGTTTTTCATACAGATTTTGTTAGATTTTCGAAAATCAAAATTAATGCATTAAGATCACAAGTGTCATCGCGAGTCGGGGGAGTGAGGGGACAATACTTAAAAGCTAAACTTAACTGGATCAACCTCTCCATTGGAAGATTTCCTCTCCGGTATCAAGTTGTGCCTCTAGCGATAGGGGAACTCTAGATAACTTTGAGCATTGAAGCAGTCCTTTCTGTGAGTGTTATGTTCTTTATATAGAAAATTATGTGTTAAATGGCCATGTCTGTTTGATTTTTTTACATTTTTTGGGAAGGGGAATGGGCGATGGGGAAGAAGGAAGTGGGTGGGGTGGGGAATGCGTCAGGGATAGGGAAGATACATAGGGTTGGAGGTTGAAAAATAAATGGTGCAAAATACCACAATTATCCTTTCAAGTTTTTAATTTGACTAATTATTTTCCCAAATACACGTTGACCGTAACTTTTTGGACGTAACAACCTTGTATACCAATGATACACTGTTTAGAGATTTTAATATTCACAATTAATCTTTAAGAACCTTCGTGCAATCTGTAAATTGCTTAGGAAATATATTGACCAATTTATCAGAGTATTAAAGTAATAATGCTTAGAAAGATGAAAACAATAAAAAGGTAGGGAAGGAACAGGGAGTTTATAGTCAAAGATTAGAGGGTTCTGTCACGTCGCAACAGTTCCCACCCAAAATTCATTTAACCAAAAAAAAAAAAGATTAGAGGGCTAATTATCAATGAGCTATGACCTGAGGGGAAATTTCTCTCATGGTTGGTCCTAATGGGACACCTTTCACATAAATTGAGACGGGACTTACTATACAAGTGGGTTCTGTCTTATTTAATTTGAGAGGGGTGTGGGGCATGTCCCGTTGGGACCGGCTCGTTTCAGATCTTCCCGACTTGAGGGGTATTTGGATGTAACCCTTAAAAAAATAATAAAAACAAAACTTTTTCTTCCTTCACCTTAAAAAAACTTTTATTTAAAAAAAGAAAAACATTTTCTTCCTCCTAAAATCTCCTTCTCCAAAATCTCTGCAAAAATCCTCTTTTAGAAATTATTTCTCTTTTTTTTATTCCTTGATTTCCGCCCCCAAATTTCATCAAAAGGTACAGAAATTAAACCGATTTCATAGTTATTATTATTTATTATTAAATGTTGATTTAGGGTTTTGAATTGAGCATGAAAGAATTCATGTGTTGAATTATATGCCAACGATTCTATGTACTTCGTGATGTGATGTAAACAGGTTTTCATTTCTGTTCGTTTCGTTTGAGAATCTGAATCGTTTTCCTGAAGTCGTACCATAGGTTTTAATTTTCATTTGAAGTTAAATCATATGTTAATCAGTATTAATTAGGTATAAAATTTATGAAAAAATAACACTTAATTAGTTAGTTTAATTCAATTTAACCATATCATGGTAGGGGTTTATGATATCAGATTTATGCAAGTGTGTTCTAAATGTTTTAATTTAGTTGAATTGTTTGTCTATATGCCTTAAAATTGGATTACATTAAAATTCGGATTTTCTTGATGAGAAAATGCATCAAAACAGATAGTATGCTTAGCTTGCCATTTATGTGACGGCACAGCGTTCATCTGATAATTAGGAAGAAAAATAGTTGATCAGTTTGAAATATTTATCAGTTCATATGTATTATGTTTCCTTGTAATTTAGAATCTTAAGATTGTTTAGTTTTCTTATATGCTTCTCTATTTAAGGAAATAACTTGAGTTTTAGGTTAGTGTTCTTGGATGTAGCTTATATATATATATATTCAGAACTGCAAAAGGACAGCTTGTATCTTGATAATTACTACCTCCGTCTCAAATTGTTTGCCACATTTGGAGTTTTCACCAAGATTAAGAAAATGATTGAGAAACAATTATTATGACAAAAAAGTCTTAAATAGCCCTCAATTAATGAATGAAAAGTAATAATGAGTGGTTAGTTGGGTACTCCCTCCGTCCCAAAATAACTGTCCACATTTCCTTTTTAATCTGTCCCAAATTATTTGTCCACTTTCTAAATAAAGGGCTCATTAATTACAGTTTTTCCAATTCTAACTCTTACATTAAATGTTGGAGAGAGAAGGCTATAGAGAGAAGAGGAGGTAGAATTAAATTGGAGTAATATTAAATAGAGTCATGTTTGACATTGTACCATATAGAATTTGATGAAACCTTAATTCCCGTGCAAAATACAAAGTGGACAGATAATTTGGGACGGAGGAAGTAATAAATTATGAGTATGACTGGAAAAACAACAAAAATGCATTGATTTCTGAAACGTGGCAAACAAGATGTCTCAAAAAGTGAAATGTTGCAAACAATTTGGGACGGAGGTAGTAACAGCAATAGCCTTTGGCTGTGTCTTCTTCCTTACGAACCTGGACTGAATGCAAAATTAGCCCCTAAGCTAGAGTTTCCATTGGGGTTTCCTATGGAAACCACGGCTATGACATGAATCTTAGCCCCTTCTTTTCTTGTTGCTCTTCTCCCACCATCAATATGTTTAAACATAAGGCAAGGCATACATTTATGAATATAACTTGGACAGATATGTGGAGATTATACACAGTTGGTGCTTGTTATATTCAATCAATTATGATCCAATCAGAACTTCATGAAATTACGTAGATCAAGAGCTAGTGAATGCCAAAAATATTTATTACTATGATGGCTGAGAGTATATCTATATTAGAATTTGAACTTTTAATGTCTAATTCTAGTTCTTAGGTTTAAGTACTAGCATTGTGCAAGAATAGTCTTTTTTTCTTCTACTTTTTTCCTTGTTTTTTGTAAACATTTTCATTCTCTATAATTCAGGTAAAGTGTTCAGTCATTGGTTTATACGGCTGGAATTGGATGATGTAAAACCCAAGATAGTAGAATTCAAAACCTCAAAATTTGAGAAGATTGCAATCACACAATTTGGTTTCTGTTCATATAAAATCTATAGTGACCCTGAAACATTTCCCAAGCTAATTAGATTAAATCGAAGGCTATAACAGAATAATCCAAATCGAGCACCAGCTGTACAAGACATTTGCAACAGGTTATATGGACATTTGCAGCATTATAGAAACCCAGCAATCCAACAAATCCAGCATGCCATGCGCTCACCTATAGAGACGGACAGAGATTTGATGGATCTGCCACCGATCCGCCACCACAGGTATGTACCTTTTTCCGATAATCCTACTTTTTACCAGCCTCAGCCCTACCGTCTTCCGCCCCCTCCACCCCCACCAACCATTCCTCCTTTGATGCCAGCTCCACCGCCACCTACACATTACCTCTCTCCTCCACTGCCTCCTCCTATTCCTCCCCCTGTCCAATCCCATTTCTCTTTCCGCCCCAGTCCAACCAAAGCAAGATCCCCTCACTCATCCAATTTTATTCCCCCGACTCTCCTCAACCACCCAAGCCAAGCTTTCCATCCTCCTTCCCCAACTAGGATTTCATCTTACCATCACAACAGCAGAAACCTGCTCCAATTCGATGAGAATTCTCGCTTTTCTAATCCCTGGCCGGATTTGCCTTCGCATCCCACGGGACCGCATGAGCACCATAACCATCACCGACCCGGCTCCCCCTTACGCCCTCTTAGATTCTGGGATGAATATTTGGATAAAAGGTTTAGAGATGATGTTAGCCCACAGCTTCCATTATGGGGTCGTAAAGAAATCATCTCTGATGCACATAATGATGTTGATGATCATAAATATAGTTATAGTGGCCGGGAGAGATATGAAAGGAATTCAAATAAAATGGATAGAAATTTTGTATCTACTGATTCTCATGGAGGTGCTGATTTCAGTTTGGAGCCATCTAGGAATTTTAAATTAAATGCTGGAAACTATGAATTGTATGAAGATGATCTCAGGTGGCGAGTTTCTAGATTTGCAACTGATAGGGAGTACGGTTATAACAATGGGCTTTTATCGCATTTACGGGGCGAGAGGCAGGGATTATTTACAAGTAGTGGTTATGAGGATGTATCCAAGTATAAAGATATTAGGGTGGGAGAAAAAAGAGCAGATGAGTTCTTAAATAGGTCACCTGGGAAGAAACAACTGCAGAAAAAGAGTGCCTCACAGAGGTTTCAGTTAGGCAAAACTAACAACAAGAGGTATAAAAGCCATGACCGTAGCTATCTTTCAAAGAACTACCATGATGAATCAAACTTAGGTGGTGGCAGTTTCAAAGGGAAGGAAAAAGATTTTTGTTCTCACATGGAGCGCAAAATGGAAGAGGAGAGGGAGAGCAGTCCAGTGGAGCTTGATGTGTCATTCAAATCCAATGCACTTGTAGCCAAGGCTATAAAGGCCACCCCAAACCCGGTGGTTGACTCGAGTAGGAATTTAATGCATGGGAACAGAAAAATAAGGAAAATCAAATTCTCTGATTCTCCTGGTGCTAAATTGAGTGAGCATTTGGATGAAACTGATAGTTCTGCTGACTATTTTGATAAAGATCATAGAGAATCTGCAAAGAACGTTATTTCTGATCATACTGGCTCACCTACACGTGGTTCACATAATTCTGCTAGTCTCGATGAATGCCAAAAGTCCATAGAGAAGGTTACTGGTTTGCATCATTCAGCCAGCCCCAATCAATGTAAAAATTTGGCAGAGAAGGTTAGTGCTGTTAGAACTGAAAGCTTTTTACATGGCTCAGATAATCCTTCTGATTCTGACGAAGATCCTGGACAGTTGGCAAAGAAAATTAGAATATCTGCCAGTGTCAGTTTATCAGCTGGTGATTCACAGCCTTTTTCCAGTGATCTAGGAGAAAATACTGCAAATAAAGAATCTCCCAAGCTGGTGAAATCTGTTCAGCATGTTCAAGATGTTTCTTCTGACGGGACTGTTGACGGAACCTCTATGAAAAGGAAGAGAGTTTCAACTCCTCTTCCATCAAAGGATGATCATGAACCCTATACTCTGGATAATTTATGTGCTGATTGTCCACCGCAAGCCATCGTACTAGATGAGAGTCTATCAAGTTCACCTGGCAGTGGAATTGTATCTGCTGTTGCTTCGAAATTTATTTTAGATGTTCTTCCTGATGATAGAGTCAAAAGTTATTCACAAGTTTCAGATTTGAAAAAAGATAATGTTGACACACAGTCTTGTCAGCTGCTTTTACCCCAAAGTTCAGCAATGATACCTGTCTTGCAGAACTCTGGGGATGCATATACTTGCGAGGCTGCTGATCATGCAGAAATATGCCTTCGTGATTGGACTTTTGACAAGGTTGTTGAGCATTCCTGCCAGGACGAACCATTGCCATTTGAAAATGGTCCTGGTTGGGTAATAGATACACTAAAGGGAAATGCTTTAAAGGAAAACAAGATTCATGATGTTCAGATGGAGGCTTATGCCTCAAGGAATGAAGAATGTATTACTTCGAGTTCTGAGCAGAGATTGTGTAGAATGTCGGAAAAAATTGATGTTGCCGATTCTATGAATGCTAATACCGAGGAATCTTCCGCAAATAATGTTAGCACGTCTGAAGCTAATGATGTTATTGAAGGTTCTTCAAATCTAGTTTCCCCTGTTGGTAATAGTGTTCTTTGTCTTTTACCTAAATTGGAAGACAGTCCAAAAGAAAATATTACTTTGATTAATTCCACAGTTTACCCGCATATGGCTAGTCGGGAAAATACGGATAACTGTGTGACTTTCATTAATCAGAAGGCACCCTGTGGAGCTGATAACTGTGAAATTAACTTGCCTTACATGGACAATATTGCCTCTTTGTCTGAGAATCTTTCTTTACATGTTGATGTAAGTTGTGTCTTTTCTACCAACTCTGCTGATACACTTGTGAGCTCCATTCCTGAAGCTTTGTTTGATAACATAAGTTCTTCGGAAGTTACTCCCTCCAATCCGCTCTTGGATACACAAAATAGTAAGTCAAGGCAAAATGAGATATCAAACGGACACAGTGGGGAGGCGAAAATATTTACTAAGAGCCCTGCTTCTGGGGTCGAGACTGTAAGGCCACCTTCATTAAGGTCCAAAGCAGATGCAAAATTAAGTCAGGCATTGACTGTCCCAGTGAATACCCATAAAGTGTTTCTGTTATCTCAGAACAAATCTAAGGTAATACAGAATTCAAGTTCTTTACCTGACAAACACTGTATAAGTAATAACCGGCTGACTAATTCTATGCATGGGGGTTTTCCTGGTCGTACATCTGCTAATTATTCTTCTGTGGGGAAAGCATCTGCCATCAACCATGTTTCAGGACCAAGAACATGGCATCGAACTGGTACTGCCTCTCAATCATTTTCAGGGTCAAAATCCCATGTTTCTTCACAGTCTAATTCAAAAAGAGAGCTTGCAAGAGTTCAGAGTTCTTACATACGTAAGGGAAATAGTCTTGTACGAAAGCCTTCACCTGTTGGTGCTGTTCCCCAGGGATTATATGTTTCTGGTCCTACCCTGCATCGGTTGACTCCTGCCACAGATAATCTAAAGAAAGCCAGGGGATCTGGAAACAGTATCAATTTTAGTGGTCCATTAGCATCTGCAACATTGGGAGGATTTATTGCTGGTCCTGAGAGACCCAAAACCCCACCACTCAGTGGTCCTGTGAAATCATTGAATTGCAAACCTGCTGATCGAGGAGATTCTGCATGCTCAATGGCTGATCCATTTAGAAATCATTGTCCCGGTGAAACATTTGATCTTTCCAACTCTCCAGGGAACATGGATGTGGCAAAGTGTACTGAGGATGGTCTCAAACATTATGAAGATAAAGAATATGGAGCTGGTTCAAGGAGCAATTTGAATGGCCAGAGCAAAAGAAATGAAAAGAATTCTGGAAAGAAAGTAACATATGTGAAGCGAAAGTCCAGTCAGTTGATTGCAGCTTCTGATTCTAGTTGTCCATCTTTGCAGAGTTCAGAGATGCCCCAAGAATTATTATGTGAGGGGTACTATAAAAGGAGGAAAAATCAGCTGATCAGAACATCGGTAGAAGATAATATTAAGCAAAGAGTTGTTATCCCTGGTAAGTGCTTAAGCTCCCAGAGGCTGGAGACTGCAAAAATTACTCGGAATAAAAGTTCTAGGGAGAGGCAAAATGGTAAAGATATCATTTATAAACTGAAGTGTATAATTTTATTTGCTGTTCTAATGTTTTTCGGCTTGATATTAATTGTTTCCAGTGGTAAAAAACTTGTGGTTTTTTGTGTGTGTCTGTTTTAGGCACACTTATTGAAGTGTATCTTGTAGTTGGTGATACTATTTCATTTATTCACTTGGTCAGACTTACATTTGGATTCTTCGAGGGTTTTTTTTTGGGGTGGTATTATAGTAGTTTATATATTATTTTGCTTAACTTGAATTAAAAAGCCAAGATTTACTTGGAAGCCTTGAAATGAGGAAAAAGAAGAAGATATAAATAGTAAATAGATTAAGAAACTTTGAGTGTGCTGCATTAATATGCCGACTGCCGATTCATAATTACCACTCAGTCTTTTAGGCTGAAGTTGTCTGGTGGAAATAAGAGACCATATTAGCTTTATCTTGCAATATTAAAGACCTTTACTGTAAATACTTGAGGACTAAACAGGAAATAGAAATATAGCAGATGCTACATTAAAAGTTCAAATGGGATTGGACTATCCTTTAAAAAAAGGCAACTAATTGTTACGAACTAGTACACCTTCAGGTTTCCCTGTATTGAATTGTTCTTCCTGGTGCTCGTTTTGTGTTATAAATCTTTCGTTTGTTGCTTCTTAGGTTTGAGGTGTTTTAACTGAAGCTGCAATGGCCTAACTTTCATGAGTATTGTAGGTTTTGCCAAGAAAAAGTTTTCATCGGTCTGGACGCCACATGGTACATTGTCGTCAAAAAAGGATGGTAATTCAGGGCATTTTCGTAGAGTACGACCATTCTTGTTTCCATGGAAAAGAGCTACATACTGGTCAAATTTCAAACATAGTTTGAGTTCAATGCCAAATGACAATCTGTCTTCTGCTATTAGGTATAGAAACATCTTATACTTTTAGTGTCTGACGCTTTGAATAGATTCTCTGTATCTATTCATGAATAACATGCTGGAGTGAATCTCTCTATTTCTTCCTACAGTCGCAAGTTACTGCTCTCCCAGAAGAGTGATACAATCTATAAAAGGTCATTTAGTGGTTTCTCTCTCCGAAGATCAAAGGTGTTGGGCTTTTATGGTCGTAGCTTGAAGTGGTCAAAATCCATCGAGAAGAACTCCAAAAAAGCTAATGAGGTTTCTTTAAATTTAATTTTTTACTTTTGGCTTTTTGTTGGGCATAAAATAGTCTGTCTGGCATAGGTGCACGTAGGAATTGGAGCCTAATTTGTAAGTTTGCTATGTTATACTTATTTCTGTAGGATGCTGCCCTAGCAGTTGTTGCAGCAGAGAAGAGGAAACATCAACAAAATGGTGCTGCTTTTACTCCTTTTAAGAGCAGAAATTATGTTTCTCGTAAGTCAGTTTATTGTATAAAGCTGCGTCCAGGTAGGCAAGTTAGTGACCCTGGTGTGGCATACTTAAATTCTTTATTCTTTTCCATAATGTGAGTTGCTTGGCTGACATGCCTTCAAGCTGAAGTTATCCGTATCTTTTCTTAATGCTTCTTATGAATATATTCTGATGACGTGAGTGTCCTTCAGTTTGCTTGCAGTATGATAATTTTTTTGATTGGTAACATCTCACAGGAGAGCGGATATTTCGTATTGGTTCGGAGAGATACAGGATGGATCCAACTGGGAAAGCATTACAGAGGATCTCAGGTTGTCCCCTCAAGATTTCCTGTATATGCTATTCTTTTCCTTTAATGTTTACTGTGTAATTTACTGTTATATACCCATTTTTGTTCTTTACTTTTTTGTAGCTTGTTCCAGAGTAACTTTGTTATCAGGGAGTCTCTTTTCCTTGTGGTTCAATGAGGAAAAAAGTCAAGATTTTCTTTTCATTGTATCTGGGGAGGGAGGGGCTTGAGAAGGGTGTTTTGAGTCTACGATAATCTTAATGGTGATAAGTGTTCCGTAGATCTTGGTCAAAAGTGAGACTGAATATTAAGAGCTTGAATGAGAAGATGGATTTTGGTTATTTTGTGAATTTCTAGCTAATATAGGCTGGAATCCATTTCAATTATACTTACTGAAATTTCTGAAAACTAGAATTTAGGTTTATGTATCAAATTCTTCCAAACTGTTCTTTAGGACAAATGAGATCTTGATACTGAACTTTGGCAGAGCAAACTAACTTACGTAACGTTTAGGAAATTAGGTCAATCTCAAACTCTGAGAATTTAAAGAAGATTGATAATTTTCAGGAATCCTAAGTAGGTTCAGGTCAAGTATTGAAGTTTTGCCAAGGTTAGATTATGCTGCAGATAGAGAAAATTTGTCCCGGCTGTTGATGAGATAGTGAAGTGTATATTTGCTTCTCTTTAAGAAAAATGGCAGGGCTACTCCTTTGCTGGAATTACAGTAGGCCGCTGTTGGGTTGGGGCATTGTTCAAGCAAACAGTTGTTGATGTTTGTAGTTTTCAATTAAAACTAACTTGGGACTCATGATTGGAGTTTGTTTAACTTGGAAAACAAGGACCAAATATCAAAGAGGATACTTCAGTAGTAAAGCATGTTCATACCTTCACAGGGCAAAATCTTGCGTATATAATGTGGTCAAAGGTAAAGCAAACTGCTGGTTTTCTGCAGATTCACGCATAAATGACCAGTTCGCTGTGAACTCTGGGGGATAGTAAGTACAAAAAGAACTCTGGGCGAGCTGCCATCTTTGCCATTGCATATACTTCTCGAGTGTTGACATGCTCATTTTGTATTTAGTTAGATTCTTTAATCCTAAATTTCTAATAGTGTCTTTTGGAGAGATCAACTCCTAATTGTGGTCCATGGACCTTTCCTGAAGAGGATGGAGGAGTCTGGAAAAGGATGAGGGAGGGGCAGAAGTTAAAGAATGGAATTAGATTTAATTGGAGTCATTATCTTCTATTCTATGCAGGGCTTGCATAGCTGCTTTTAACTATAATCATGTTTTTGTTGGGATATTGTGAGCCTTTTGTCTTCTGGACTCCATGCTATTGTGTTAATAAATAATCTTTGTTACATTGTTGAAAGACTATTCCTGTCCTCATAGTAGCCTGTCCCAGTGAAGACATTATCTAATTTCAAACCTTCCCTTGATGACCCTCCTCCATTTCTTGTGTCTCTTGTTATTGCACAGATGAGTCACCTTCATGCTCAGAGGACCAACCTGAAAAGAACAGAAATAAATCTTTTGTTCCGAGGAGATTGTTGATTGGAAATGATGCGTAAGTACAACTAAGACTTCCGATTACATTGCCGGTGAATATGCATACTGTATATTTTGATACTGGTGTTCCAAAAGAGTGCACTGGAATAGCTGAATACTTTCCAGAAGTGGCTTGCTATAAGTTGCACTTCTTGCATTCTTTAAGAACTGCATTTCTCTTATTGTGTCAAATTTATTGCAGATATGTTCGTATTGGAAATGGTAATAAGTTGGTCAGAGATCCAAAGGAAAGAACCCGTATACTGGCAAATGAAAAAGTCCGTTGGAGTTTGCACACTGCTAGATTGCGGTTGGCTAGAAAGAAGAAGTATTGTCAGTTCTTCACCAAGTTTGGAAAATGTAATAAGGATGATAAAAGATGTCCTTACATCCATGACCCTACCAAAATTTTGGTGTGCACTAAATTTCTGAATGGCTGTTGTTTGGAATCTAATTGCAAATTGACTCATAAGGTATGTTGCTGGTTTGATTCTTTTAACTTGAATGTTCCCTCTGATGTAACGGGGCTTTCTGCTTTGTTTCCATAACCCTTTTGTATTGCTTCCCTGAAGGTCATACCTGAGCGGATGCAAGATTGTTCATATTTTCTGCAAGGTCAGTCTTGTTTGTCTTTTGATGTTTTAACAGATTACGTATGACACACAGACACTAACCTGGTTTTTTGACAGGATTGTGCTCTAATGAAAGTTGTCCTTATAGACATGTAAATGTGAACCCAAAATCCCCTATTTGTGAAGATTTTCTCAGGGGCTATTGTGCCGATGAAAATGAGGTATTGTAGTTTTTGGCGATGAACTGTATGGATATCCTCAACTTCTGTTTTGCTTTCTCCTTTTATCTATTTTTCCCCATCATTTTCATGCATGAAAGGACTGAATCATGCGACCAAAAAACCTGATAAACCCCTGCGATACGTAATAAACTTTTAATATTTAGATTTAAATTTGTCTGTTAAAACATTAGGATGTTTGTATAGAAAGTAATTTGCATTACAGCTTAGGGTAATTAGTTAAGAAATGCCTATCGAGTAACTAGTTAGTCCTTTGGATCTCTTGCTTCTGCAAAATTGTGAATTTACACTAGGAAGAATATTGACATGCACATTCAAACATCCTCATGTACACATTGTGAGCACACATCGCGCTAACCTTCGATCTTGTCAAATCGATCATAAATTTCTACATGCAGTGTCGGAAGAAACACACATACGTTTGCCCTGTATTCGAGGTGACTGGAGACTGTCAGCAAGGTACTAACTGCAAGCTGCACCACCCCAAAATTAAAAAGAAACGAATCAAAAGTAAAGCTTCAAGTTTGCAGAAGAATGTGCGAGGACGCTATTTTGGAGCTGGTCCAGTTGACATTGCTAACAGTGGCACAGCTGTTCCCAGAATGATGATTGGAGAGTGTAATGACCAAATATTTTCTCAGGATGGTAAGTATGCTGATTTTATTAGCTTAGCTGATAGTGATGACGCAATGGAAGAAGAAGCTGTTGATCTGAGAGTCGAGCCGGGTTGTGACAATGACAGAGAAGAACCTTCAGACATACAAGTAGAAGAAGACCTTGATGAATTTGTAAAGCCTATCCGTATAATGAAGAAAAAATTAGTCTTAGAAAAAATACAGGTAAAATGAGTCTTTGCAGATGAGGTAGCAAAATTATGAGATTCACCTCATTCTGACACTCTGGCCCTTGTGGGACTGGCTCCACGCCCGCTCATATGAGTTGGGGCATGACCTACTTACAAGGTAAATTCCGTCTCAACTCATGTGAGAAAGCTGTGGGGTCAGTCACACAAGGACGACTCTACTATAGAATTTTCCCATTCGGATAGTGCCGAGTGATTTTTGCAGTCGTAGCTGTCTTTTTCTCTTCTTTTTCTTTTTTAAATTTTTTTTCTTTTTTCTTTTTTTCTTTTTTCCTTGTTTTATAGTTCTTATAGGCTTGATTCATTTGTTGTACCACAAAATTGTCTTAGAAACAAGTTAAAGAAATACAATTTGACTATTCTTACTCCAGAAAGTATGGTATATTTATTATTATTATTATTATTATTATTATTATTATTATTATTATTATTATTGTGATCATTGTTATGAAGGGAAAAAAATCATTTAAGAGGAAAATTAATTATTTTACAAGTTACCAAAACATATAGAAGGTAGACGTGAAAACTACAAGTCTTGATTTCTTAGTTTAGTTTTTAAGCTAATGTGAACCTTCAGCTCTAAGCTTAGGAAAAAATTCAAGTAACTTATTATTATTGTTTTAAAAAACATCTTGGGGCATATTTGTATTTTAAGTTTTCAACCAAAAAAATTTAAGAAAAAAATAAAGCGAGTGAAAAAGTGTTTTTAATAGTCTACTGTTCTTATTTAAAAAGAAGAGCCGAATGTAGTACTGTTAAATATGTTGAGTTTGTCAATACTCGGAGAAAATAATTGGTTCACAATCTGTAAGAAATACAACTTGAATTAAAAAAAATAATAATTTATTGAAGAAAGTAAATACAGATCATGTTATCCACACCAATCCCTTATTCCAACATCTCAACGGATCTTCCTTTTTGAGATTTATCTGCAGATGTGCAATTCTCTTTTTAATCAGCTTATAGATCGCTTTTATACGATCTTTTATCAAGTAAACTATCAAGAGGGAATTGGATATGGAATATATAAGTTTGCTAAAAATTAATTTTTTTATATGACTTTGTCTTAAAAACCGTATTCCCCATGCATCACTTCTCAAATCTCGCCGTATTATCCCTTCTGACATATGTAATTTGTGTAATTTGGTTACCGAAGATACTGAACATATTCTCAAGCATTGTAAATATGCTCGTCAGTACTAGAAAGGTTTTAATAAATATATGAACAAAAATGTTTTATCCTTACTCCATTCTAATAGCACTTTCACCACTTGGTTAAAAATGAACTGTACTACCTCATTATATTTTCACTCCTACACACCTTTGTCGGTTACTTTCACTTTTGCATACTGGATCTTTGGCTTAATAGAAACTCTAAGGTCTTTAAGAAAATAAATAAATTATTCAATTGCCATGATACCATTGCAAAAAGTGTGGAATTTGTTTACGCAAATAACACATTCCCTAAAAGGGCTATTATCACTACAACATATATTAAATGGCTACCACCGACACGCCCCTATCTTACTCTTAATACGGATGGATCGTGGATCATGCAAACAAACATCGGGTATAAGAGGAGTGGGTGGTGTAATACGCGATTTCCAAGGGAATTGAATTGTTGGCTTCAACTTTCATCTTCCTTCATCAACAAATAATGAAGCCGAACTCCTAACTCATCGGCAAGGCCTCATGTTGGCAATAGAGTACAACATTCAACAACTAGAAATTGGGATTGACTCCCAATTTGTTCTAGATTTGCTTCAACAATGTACAAATGTTAAGTTTGCTAACATTTAACTAGGATGGCAATTTGACTCGTAATCCGCCGTCCCGCCCCACCTCAGTGTATTTTGGGGCAGATCGGACCCGCCCCGTTCTCAGAACAGGTCAGGTTTGGATGTAGTGTTCAACCCGCCCCGTTCTGATCCGTTTGTATATAATAATAATACTTTTATATATGTATATATATACTGAAAAGGGTAGGGTTTTTAAACCATTTTTCTCCGCCGTTCCTTTTTACCTACTCTCACGTCACATCACACAGACACGGTGGAGTTCGCACACAACACAACTTCTTCAAGAAGTCTTCTTGTCCCTTTTTTTCTTTCCCTATTTCCGGCGAGATTTTCGCGCCATAGTCCATACTTCCGGCGATATCCGTTGAAGAAGATGATCTAAATCTTTTGGGATCTCCTCAAATTCCATCAAATATTAAGGTAATTATTTTGGGTGCTTTTGGGATCTGCTAAAATTCCATCAAATATAGAGAAGTTTTCTATGTTAAAATTCCATCATAGTAGCCAAATTTATAAACACTTTCATAGCGAATTAGATTTTAGTTTTGTAAAACTTATTGACTTTGTTGTTGTGTTTAAGTTTGTGGCATTTTGTTGTACTTCTAAAAAATTATTTGTGGATTTTGTTGTTATTTTTCAATTTTGGAAGATGGTTACTGCTAAATTGGGTTAAAAAAATGTTGCAGGATTGGTGAATGTAGCAGCAGGATTGTTGTTTTTTGGTGAATGTAGCTGGATTGGTATGACTTTTTTTTTTTTAAAAAAAAAAACATAACGGGGCGGGGCGGGTCGGGTCTGACCGGATCCGCGCGGCGCGGGACATGGGTAGGCCTGCAAACGGTCGGATACGGATACGAAATTGTCTATTCCGTATCCATATCCATTTTTAATTTTTCCTACCATATCCGTATCCATATCCTAGCGGATCCAAAATATATATTACCAGATCCGCTGATTTGGATCCTAATACGGATATGGTAAAACCCGTTTCAAAAAGTCTAATTATACTATAATCCACAAATAATTCTACGAAATATAATATAATACAATACATAATTACACATGTCCTTCCATACCTTTGAAGTTAATTTCTTTTCTTTCTTTGTATTGCTCATCTCAATCTCAGGCTCAACTTATTGATCTTTTATTGCACCAATATCCAAATCGAGCTCGACCACTTCACTAGGAGTATTTGCCATCCTACATGAGAAAGACAATGAATCAATAATTAGTAACAAATCAGCAATTAAAATAGATAAAAAATCCAAAATAGATATAATAGAAACTCATTAAAAAGAATTATTATTTAAAAACTTTAGAACTCGTAATCTTTTAAAGATCAAGTAAATGGAAAAAGATCAAGTAAACAAAAAGCGACAAGCAACGGAACAAAAACATACTGGGGGGAGAGAGAGAAGAAGACGGAAGAAAGAGAAAAAAAACTTACCTTTTAAGCGGAGAAGATGAACAACCGCTGGAAAAGAATCGAAACTCATCATCAGAGGAGCGGTAACGTCAGATCTGAGAAGAAAAATGAGGAACTGTGAAGAAGAGAAAAGAAAAATTAAATTAGAATAAAAGGAGAAAATGAAGAAGAACTAAAATAGAAAGAGAGAGAAGGGAGAAAGAAAGTCAACTTCACCGGGAGAGTCGCGGCGCAGGGGAGGAGGAGGCTACTGGGACCGACTGAAAGCGAGCCGAAGAAGGAGAGTGAGAGGAGGGGCGCCGATCGGGGGAGATATTTTAGGATTTATTACAAAAAAATTATATATATGAAGAAGATCGAGATGACCTAGAACTTCTTAGGACAAATTCGCATAATCAGTCCCTGAAGAACCTAGAATTTTCTAGGTAGAAGTTTATTAATTTGCACAATAGTCCCTCTTTTCAGAGTCCTTCACCTATAAAAAAACTTATAGTACAAAAAAAATCATAAATCCTATAAATTCCGCAAAAATATATTGTTTTAGAGAATATATGTGTATATATATATATATATATATATATATATATATATATA
The DNA here is from genome assembly GCA_026122235.1 of Vinca minor. Taxonomy (NCBI): domain Eukaryota; kingdom Viridiplantae; phylum Streptophyta; class Magnoliopsida; order Gentianales; family Apocynaceae; genus Vinca; species Vinca minor. The sequence continues at coordinate 1,655,923 of JAOCZM010000278.1, read as the reverse complement.
TATATATATATATATTATTTTACCTAAAAGCGGATTGGATTTAACTGGATACGATTTTTTATATTTCATATTCAGTATCCATTTTATTACTCTTATACGGATTCGGATTCGAATACGGGTATATGGATATGAAATGCTTACCATATCCTTAAAAAAAATACGGATTCGAATCGGATACGGATAAAAATCCGCTCCGTTTGCAGGCCTAGACATGGGGTGATGAGTCTTGTCCCGTTGCGGGTCACAGGTAGGGGCGGGGCGGGGCAACAGATCAGTTACGCGGGTCGGGATCGGGTCTTTAGAAATCCGCCCCGACCTGCCTCATTACCATCCCTAATGATTGCAGGATGTTAATCTCACAAATTCAACAATGCAAAACACACCACATTTTTCGTCAAGCTAACTTTGTGGCTGATATTTTAGCAAGGCATGTGGATGCACCCTTCCTTAGATTGACTGCCAAATTTTCAAGACAACACTGAATTTTGCTCTCTCTCAATGGCTAAAGGACAAGAATGGGAAAAGTACCCAAGATTTCGGATTATATCTTAGCTACTTCTGTATGTATGTACCTTTATTCCTATTAATATATCATTTTATTACCCCCCCCAAAAAAAACACGTTGTAAAAGTAGATAAGAGTTTTTATTTAAATTTATTGTATATAATTTAGAAGAGAAAGTAGGTTATAAACTGAAACTTTATCTTTATTTTTGCAATTGACATTATCCATCTATCCAATTGGACCCTCATTTTTCTTACAACAGTGAGAAAAAGTAAAATTTAAGAAGCGGAGAGTAGAATTTGAACTTGACACTTCTATGTCTCGAAGCTCAGTTTTAACAACTAGACCAATTCATAATCAGTCTAGTTGGAAACCATGTGAAAAACATCACTACAAATAATCTAAATGATTGGCAAGTCCATAACTCTCTCCTTTTTCTTTTCCCCAACTTGTTTTTAAATATTAGGAAGGGGGGATTCTAAATAATACTCTCTTCATTCTTTAATATAGGTCATTTAGTACACTTTGAAAAAAAATTAAGGAACTCAAACAAACAATAATCATTCCACCATAATTCCAATAATACCCCTTTCTTCCTCCTCCTCTTCACTTTTCTAATGAAATATATGTTGAGGGTATAATTGCAATAAATTATTGACACCTAATAAAAGACATGGAAATGACAATTAATTTGAATACATACATATCTTTCTAAACGACAATTAAATGGGAATGGCGGGACTAATAATAAAAGACAATGCAGTTAGTTTAGGTAATATTAAACTAATATTTTTATCCTCAACAACCCTTTGCATAATTGGCTCAGCTGGTTGGATAAAGAAGGGACACACTGATTAACCAAACCTCAATTACTTCATATTTTTTTTTCCCTCTTTGAAATAAGGGGGGAAAAGGTTTTTTAATGGGCAAACAATAAAAGAATGTAGGTAGGTGAAATTGGTGAACTTCCATCAATTTACCAAATCCAAGATGGGTCTGCTTTGGATGGGATCAACTTTTCTTGCCAAATGTTTAAGAGAATCATGCAAGGCTTTGACTTTCTATTTAAATAATATTTCTTCGTCTAAATTAGATGTTCTACTTTTTTTTTAATTTTTAAAAATACTTGTCTTAGCTCAAAATATGGAATATGAATAACACTCCAGTCCTTCCCAAATTATCTGTACATACATACATACAAATTTTAAAATACTTGTCTTAGCTCAAAATATGGAATATGAATAACACTCCAGTCCTTCCCAAATTATCTGTACATACATACATACATACATATATATATATATATATATATATATATATATATATTTATCTCAAATTAACTGTCAATTTTCTAAATAAAGTATATCATTCAATATTCCTAATTAAGCGGTAATTGGATATTTTGTGAGAAGGGAGAGAGAGAGGAGGAGAGAGGTGTTTTAGTCTTTTAGTTATGTTTTACCATCTATTTCACCAAAATTTTAATACCCCACGCATTTAATGCGGATAGAAAATTTTGAACGGCGAAGAGTATTTATAGTTTGTTTTCCAACTCTACCCCTACTTCAAAACAACTACTCCCTCCGTCTCAAATTATCTGTCCACTTTGTATTTTGCACGGGAAGTAAGGTTTCATCAAATTCTATAGTGGGATATGGTAAAATGTCAAACATGACCCTATTTAATTTTAGTTAAAATTTAATTATACCTTCTCTTCTCTCTATATTCTTCTCTCTCCAACATTTAATGTAAGGGGTAGGATTGGAAAAATTACCATTAATGAACCCTTTAATTAAAAAGTGGACAAATAATTTGGGACAAATTAAAAAGAAAATGAGGACAGATAATTTGGGACGGAGGGAGTAAAAGGTTTTAACTTTTCAAAAATCATAAACTCCAACCAACAACTTAATTAGAGTGAATTTAGACATTTAATCTAATTTTATCATCAAATTCCACAATATCTTAGTAATACACACATAAGGGAGCAAATCATAAATCTTTGGAATTATACAGTACTCAAATTAATATTGGCTCAACCTATTATCCCCTGTTCTTAATAAGGTTGTATTTTCTTTCTTTGAGGGTGTATTTGGACACCAACATCAGAAGTGTCGAGAACATAAAACCTAGTTATGCATTCGACCGGGTAAAACTCGTACATGGCCTTAAAAAGGTTAGACTAAGGTTAAGATCAACACTATAGAAGCCACTCAAGCAAACAGAAACCATAATCTACTGAAAAACATGGGATTATAAAAGACGCTAAAGGAAACGCGTGGGTTCTCACTAAACACAAAATTAGCATGTTTTTCCTAAGTTACAATTGATGAAAGAAGCGAAGAGTACATGACCTCAAGCAAGGCGGAACAGGGCAGCAGCCAGTCAAGTCCTCTTCTGGGGAACATGATGATTTATAAAAAAATCATTCAAACCGCGGCTTGATAGGCCACTTTCGCACGCATTACAAGACCCTGGAAAATACTTGAGGTTAGAGAGATTAGTAGTTTTGCCATATCTGTTGGGATTGCTTAGGTTGGCCTTGAGAACCTCCTCCAAGTGATCCATCTCTAGGGTTTTGCTGTTGCTGCTCTAAGGAGATACCAGTTTGAGAATGATAGAAATTCGGGTATCCCAAAGTCCCATAATTTTGGGATGGTTCTTGACCCTGCTGCCTAAAGCCAGTCGGTTGCTGACTTTGCCCCTGATAATTATAGTATGTATTTGCAGGAAGAGTTGACATTGTTCTTGAACCAAGCCCATGAAGCCACATCCCGGCGTTGTCACTCTGCAATGGCAAATACAGAGACAAAACATGATAAGTTACGAAAAGACTTCATGCGGTATAGAAAAGAATATAACAAAATGAATCAGAATTATCATCTGAACATTCTTGCAACTAAATAAAAAAATAGCATGAACAAAAAGTATGTAGTTTCTTGATAGTTGCTCAAATTGATTCTAGTGCAGAACAAATATCTGTCAGCACCGTGCAGACAGTTATCACTTGATAAGACTGCCAAGACCTGTCTGCACGGTGCTGAGAAATAGCCCTGTCTGAACCAGAACAGGACTGCACATTTGCCTGAGAGTTCAGTGAGATCAACGGCTAAATAAACAGCAATCATACCTGCTGAAGAGACATCAAATGGCTATTTTCCTTGTACTGAGCATTCAAAACATCATCATATCCTAGATTAGTTCCAGAAGGTGCAGCAGAAGGATTCATGGGGAAATTTCCAGGAATTGTTGCTGAACTACCAAAAACAGCACCATATCCAGAAGGAACAGGAGCTGACTGTGGCAAGCTGCTCACCGACACGTTGTTTTTATACTGTGGGGGCACAGGCGGAAGAGATTGGTGATATGCTTGCTGGAACGCAGCACTAGGCATATATTGGTAGCTTTGAGCTGCCAGGTAAGGAGGATAGCTAATCATGTTGGCAAAAGGATGTGAGGATTGTGAATATTGATGCATGGAAACATGTTGAGGAAGAACAGGTCCTGTAGCAACACTAGCTCCTGAAAGAGTTTGTTGAGTAGGCTGTAGGGATGAAAAATTGGTCACCTTCAGCATCTGTATGCAAAAAACAAAACAATCTATAAGAAATTTTAAAGAAATAAAAGGAAAATACTATAGATACTGATCCTATGGTGTCTTCCTTTTTGCGAAAGCTGAAACACATGCTAATCCAAATCCGTTGAAATAATAATAATTAAAAAAACCATGGGTTATACAGTAAAATCGTAGCTATCAAGCTTAACAACACAGTCACAAATAAGCATTTTAGTATATTTTCTCCAATTAACATTATAATGCAATATCCATAATAAATTATTATTTTTATTTCAGCAGAACCAAGGTCAAAACAAGAAGCACTTGACTTGAAATTTACGAGGAGGAGAAGTGGGGTCTCATATATAGCTAATAGCACCTGACCACATGGCTCTTGCTGCACCTTAAGTCTATAATGCTCGAGACATATATAATTTCCTATTCCAGTTATAAGAATATTTTAAAAAGCAAAGTGTTCGACTTTTCCATTGCAACTTAGGACTTCATGGAGAAAAAGAAAAAGAAAGAAGGTGCAACTTTTTTGAGGCATAAATTAGCATCAGGTGGAATAAATGGTTGCAGGGCACTAGCTAGATAAAATACCTCCGGCATGGAAATGGTTGGACCACCTATGGATGATACAGTGTTTCCATACTTCAAAGCTGTTGATTGTGATGATGGAAAAGGGGAGAGAGAAAGATCTGACTCCCTACCCGTGGGGGCATTTGCAGCAAGCAGAGCATTTGACAGTGAATTTGTATATGCCGACGGCTGTCACCAATATCAAGTCAGATAACGAAAGGAGATTCATGATTTAACATATGTTAACTTGCTAAAAGAGATCATGTCAAAAGGAAATAAAAAAGAAAATCATTAATAACAAAGACTGCTTCTCATGTTACACATTAACATGACTAGTAGGTAATTTTCTTCTGACAAAAGAGATAATTAACTTTTACCATGACACTTGCAAAGGCAGCAAGATTTTGCATCTGGGAGCTAGTCTGAGATTGACTGAACCCCGTGTTCAATTGTTGAGAATTTTCGTAAGCATAATGAGGGTGCAGCTGAAGAGAAAGAATACTGATTTCCGTGCTCAAGCTCTTGGTTTTCCCCTTTCAATGACTCTGGCTGTGGAGCGGATGATTCATAGTTCCCTAGAATTTGTGGCCGTTCTATGGAATAAATTACCATCTGAAGCATTTCTTAGAGACTCTTCCACATAATACTCGGAATTTCTGGAAACGAATTTGTGAAAAATATCAAAGTAGTGAAGAGATATATGCATATGACCTGGACAATGAAGTTTCAAAAACTAAAGTAAACTAGGACTCCTCTTATACCTGGCATCTGAGTGGCCAACTGATGAAACATTTGCTTCTACAGGTGCCTCTTCCAAATTAGTGTTGACAGGCATAGAGGACAAAGATCCTGAAAAGGCACCACCACCAATCCCAGATCCAAAGCTCCCAAAGCTCAAATGCGAACAATCGGCTGTCTGAACTTGGAGGTGATCAGGAATCACCACAGAAGGGCCATCCGCTTCAGACAACTCTCTATCCTCTGTCTGTATGCTTAGTTGCTGCATATTGGCGGTCACCGAGGGCACAGGAATGCTAGCATGAACTGCAATAGTTTGACATATAGAGTAAACAATTAATTTGACAATTTGGTTTAATGCCATGTCTTTCTCATTTTCATTTTCATTTTGAACACAGTGAAAATCGAAAAGTGAACCACTGTGTCACTATTAACACAATGCAATGCTTACATATCATATTTGCACTTGGAAAACAGAAGAAAGCATTATAAGTGAATGCAATGACGTATTCTACTAATAACATGTCTACCACTAGCTCATCTTCTACCAACTTATCCAAACGCCAAAGAAATCAATCCATCTACGAGTGGACGAGTATTGTAAATCACGCGTACCCATTACAAGTAACACTTGACAGTGGTTCTGGCTGTTTTACCAAGTTATAATTGAACTTTATTGGATCAGCTTAAGGGCAATGAGTTCTCAAGTAGGAAAGTGGAATTATAATTCAAGCCCGATCATGATCTACTCAGGGTGAACAACTCAGGAAGATGGTTGTGTGTGCATTCCTGAAACTTGCAGAGTATCCTACCAAGTATATATCATGTAATCAAAAGATCATTTTTAATTGTTTCAACTAAATATTCTAAGTTTTATAATGAAAAAATCGCAGAGTAGCTGTCTTAGTGTATCTGCATTTATCTTTTTCTTTCCAAATTCTGCCTCCTTGAAACAAGAGAGACTAGAAATACATAATCCAACTTGCTTCAAATCTCAGCCTGCTATGGTGGTCAGGTTACCCAGATTTCAAATTATTTCCAGCTGTGCAACTAAAATTCAAGTTATTAAGTATATAACAAAATATCGCTTGGTCAATAATCAACTATTGTATCATTTAATGAAGATTCTAATGCAATGAAAATTTGTTCATAACTTCTAAAATGTTTTCCAAGGTAAAAATGGGAAATAAGAATGAACCTTCCAGATGTTCCAAAGCATGACTATGAGGCTGGTAAGTTTCCCTGTTTATGTACGAGTCATCATCAAAAGCAGATGCACCTCCAGAATTATCCTCCTGCAACTTTCTACCGGAAACAGAAGCAGATCCAGCATGGCTTGAACCATGATCTTCACTGGTACCATCCTCAAGTGGCTCAATATCTTCTGTTCTAGGATAAATATTCATTGTCTCAACTTGTAAGCTGGAGGGATCTGGATGCAGTTCTGGATCTACACGAGTCTTAGATACAGAAAGCACGCTAGAAGCTGAAGGCTGCTCAATTGAAGGCCACTCATCAACAGAACCTGGTTCTAGGCTTTGCTCCCGTAATTTGGGAGTAAAGTCTTCAGAGAATCGAGTCCCCTGAGCATGGTGGTGATTGACATTGTGGGATGTGTTTGGCGGGGCTGGCACCTTTGGCTTACCCATCTTCACAATGTCAGCCATAGATACTTGACCTGGAGCACCCACCCAGGTAGACTGATATCCTGAAGAAATCTGAGGAGCTGATGATATATTATCAGCCACGCTTACTGTCGGCACTTTAGTTTCAGCAGCTGTAGCATCACTGATATATATGCCAAACAAGTGCAGCAAAATAATGAATTATAATCCGACTAATGGGAAAAAACAAAGGGAATGCAGATAATGAGGGTAAAAATGACACCTATAGGTTAGATGTGGTCTACTTAGGTTGCTTCCTGAAATTCCAGGTGCTGAAGAAAATGAACTTGAATAAGGAGCTGATCCATTTTCCTTTTTGTATGCAGGTTTGCCGTGCAAGGCACCAGAATCTGCCACATGAGGGTGTTAGTGTTACATAACTATTCGGTCACATAATGGGCCTTTTTTAATTAGGCAATAAACTAATTGTTGGACTAAAACATGTACCAGAAGAACCATGTTGAGTGCTACTTCCACGCCCAGAATATCTGTCTACACTAGTCCTCCCACGGTTTGAAGTGCCACCAGCACCCCTAGACCTAAATTCAGATGTATCTTTAACCTGGAGCAAGAATGGATGTGAGTTTCAACAAATTATATGACTAAATCACAAGAGTATCAGAGCAATGCATTCTGTATCACATACCTCTTTCTTCTTGTCTCGCTTGCTCTTCACCTCATGAAAAGTATCTGAACAATTAAAGTTGAAATATCATCAAGACATAAACTTTTCAACGTCTCCAATAATTCCACAACAAAAAAAACTAATAATCAACAAAATTGATTGAGTTGGGTACAAAAATTAGACAATGTTCTCATACTATCATTTTGTCAACGACTTATATTATGAAAGGGCAGGACGGAAAACTACTCATTCTGCCAATGACTTATACTATGGAATGAAGGGAGTACAACGCTTCGAACAACAACAATCTTATATTTGGTGATTCAGACAACATCAAACCTCTAAAACCAAATTTAGAAATTTTCAGTCCTGAACAGGATAGATAGAAAGCAACATAATTTAACCCTAACATGCAATATCCCTAAAAAATTAGTTCAGCAGATAGCCTAAAACCCAAATTTAAAAACTTTTCTCTTTGACTAGGAAGCTGCACATAAAAATCCAATATTTTTCTTGTTTGCATCTTCTTCAAAAGATAATATATTCTTTCTTCAGTTTGTTAACATTATTCAACCCAAAATCTCCAGCCCTAAAATCTCACTACCCCCAACCCCCCTACCCAAAAAAACTAAAAATAAAAAATTGTATTTTGTCTCACCTCATGCTCAAAACCCTCAATCAAAAATCAAATTTAAGGAAAAAATATTAAAACCCCAAAACAAATTAAACCCTTCCCCAATATAAAAACTGCCCCTTTTAAGGTAAGGTAATAGAATAAACTCAAAAAGGGGGAACCTTGAGAAAGTAGTCTATTGACGGTTTCATTAGGGTCCATATTACAATCTTTGAGCATAGCGTAGATCTCAAGCTCAGGACAATTAACTATTTCTTTCAAACTCTGAACTATTTTCCTAGACCCAGATGGTATCGATTGCAATCCTCCACCGCCGCCACCATTGTTAACCTTGGTGGTGGTGGTAAAGCTCCTCCTCTAGCGCTACCCATAATTTCCCTTAGAACAACAGATCTTTTTTATGGAAAAAAAAGGAATAAAAAGCCCTAGAAATTCAAACTTTTTTTTTGAGTTTTTTTTGTGATTTTATGTAAATAAGTAGAGAAGAAGAAGTTTTCCGCCGCGGAAGAAAGGAAAGGAGACTACTACTGGGAAAGGGAAATATTAGGAAGGATTTTTATATTATATTTATACTGCTGACTCGTCTGGTCTGCTATTATTATAATAATAATTAAAAAATATATCTTCTTTTTCGGTTTTTTTTACACAGAAATAGTAAAAATTATTATTCCCTTCATTCTAAAATAATTGTTTTCATCCCTTTTTTAATAGGACCTTACTAGATTACTAGAATTATTGGCTAAAAGATTGACTAAAATAGTTTTTCGAACCTTTTTGCCCTTATAGTTGGGTGAATTCCTTATACCAGCAGGGGGTAAGATAGTCATTTAACATCCTCAATTTGAGAATTTAGGGTTTCTATCCCCAAAATTCTAGGAGTAAATCATTTTCCTTTTTAATAATGTCCAAATTGTTTGTCATCTTCTAAATATATGAATACTTTTTTCCCAATCCTATCCATTAAAGGAAGTGGAATTAGGTGGTTATAGTAAAAGTTAAATATAGTTATATTTTAAAAAAACTTTAATTCCTTTAAAAAATATAAATAAGACAATTATTATGAAATTGAGAGAGAATCTTGTAAAGAAATAGTGCCTTGTGTTTTTAAACTCTTATGTATTTTATGAATAAAGGATTATTTATTTATACCAAAATGGTCGGGGTTATCACAATCAGAATAGTTAATAAACTCTTCATCTAATACAACAAAAGAGATGAGTTGATGAATGAAAAATATCAAAGAAGACAGAAAAATAAAAGTTACATAAGGTAACTAATAATATCACACACCCCAAAAATACTAGGCGAGAAATAATTAAAAGTAGTAATAATAGTAATCTAACAAATAAATAGAAGACAGTTTTCTTCGCAACACATCTTCTATAGACATTGATTCATGCTGATACACATATTTATTAATTTCATACTGATATAATTTCAATAAATTATTTTTATTGTATATTTGAAAAAAATATATATTGAGCAACTACTTGAAATAATTTGTTTTCGATAATCACTATTGAAATTTAATCATTAAATCAACAAGTGAAATTGTGTAAGCATGTATTGGTAAAAGCTTTCGGCAGCATGAAACCAAGTTGTCCAAAACCCTCAATATAGCTCCTTTTTCTTCTCTCTTTATATTTATTATTATTTTGATAATATTGGAGTTAATTCAGAATTTGCTGAATAAAATAATGAGCGCCCTGATAGTGGACTCTTACCTTAGTTATCTTCTTTATGTATGGGTGAAAATTACGTATACCGTCTGTATATTCATTCTTATGCCTAATTAATAAGAATTCTTCAAGTAATCATTTTTTTAATTATATATATACACATGGTGAATTATAATTGGTTAGGTATAGAAATAAATACACATACTGGTACAGACGATTATTTGCATAGTGGATATTTTCATTTTGTTGTAAGTTAAAATCTTTCATACATCCACATTTTTACCAAACCAAATTTAGTCAATTAAGGTTAAAGTGTTTGTGATGTCGAATTGAAAGTTTATATAATAAAAACCTTTTTTCCCTAAAGAAGAGTTAGTATGTTTTATAACACAATTCGAACTTAACTTAGTTTTTTCAATAAAAAAAACATAAAAAAAGTATAATTAGAGACGAGTTTAGGATTAGAAGTTAAAGAATCGAACTATAATACTCTCTCTATTTATAAATATAAAATTTTTTGTTACATGTTACGAAAATTAAGAAAAAATTAAGATATTTTTTTTTTTTTTTGTTGGTATTGATGACACAAGATGATTTAAGGCGTTATGGCTTTCTCTCCATTTCAATACAAATGTGAAAATCTCATATTTACTTTTAGTTTTAAATTTATTTCATCTTTAGAAAACACAAAATTCTAAACGCACCTGGAAAAATTGGGATGACGGACCAGTTTTTTTTCCCTTTAAGAAGATAAATATTTTGAAGCTGCAATATTCATTCTTCTTAACAAAGTTTACATGCATTTGTGCAATGGCGGATGCACATGCAGTATATTGATACTAGGATACATGTTCCCTTAAAAAATAATTTTTTCATTGAAGTAAATAAGGTGTATTTTTGCTCTATTTATATAATAAGTTCATAAATGACTCTATACATATAATAAATTTTTGAGTGGTCATATTACTTTCAAGTTCCGATAATGCCTTGGTGGAGCATCCTCTCGGATATGGTTAAGTAGATTAATATCAAGAACACGTTGGAGATATGATAATGGATAAGGACCAAATGATTAAATGTTTTTCTTGTCCTTATTTTTGGCTTTTATTGTAGATATATTTTACTTTTAATTATCTGGATGCATAAGATATCGGGTGTATTGTATTTATTGATTTCGAGATCATAATTCAATTGAATTTTTTGCATGCTCAATTTTCATATCTTCCCATGCGAGAAAGAAGACAAAAAATTAGGGGACAATAAATTTTTTTTATTTTATTATAATAGCAATGTTTTAGTATAATGAGTATCACATGATATATTTTTTGGGTGCTTTTTTTAGCATGAACAAATTATGGGATTCTGTCTTTCTCTAAAGACGTATTCCCAAAATTCGTCTTTGTCTAGTGTGGCATTGTAAATGCTAACAATCACATACTGCCCCTTGCATTTGCCTTGGTAGAACCAAAAACTACACATACATGGTCTTGGTTCGTGGAGAACCTCCAAAAATATGTCATACGGAGGGCTGAAATTGCTTTGATTATTGATCGGCATAAGGGCATTCTTAATGCGGTCCAAAACTTGAATGAATGGCAACCACCTCAAGCGGTTCACATGTATTGTCTTAGACATTTCCGCTCAAATTTTCACAGTCATTTCAAGAATAAGGAGTTTAAAGATCTCATGTGGCGGGCAGATGCACAAAAAAAATGCAATATTTTTTACGAACATCATCAAACACAAGGACATTAATGCATATAATTGGATGTGTCAATACAACAAGGAGCTTTGAACACTAACTTTTGAGGGGAGAAACACTATGAATGTACGACAATCAACTTGTCAGAATCATTTAACATTGTCTTGAGAAAAAAAAACTTTGCCACTCAAAGCACTGGTTGAAATCATATTCTGTGAAATTTTACATTATTTTAATATTCGCAGTGAAGAATCAACAAACTATCCAACCACATTCCCTAACAAATGGTTCAGATTCGATAAGAACTCTAAACCTATATGCCCGCATCCGAATTTGAATCCGTATAAGAGTAATCAAATGGTTACTTGTCTGAAATATATATATAAAAAAAAACCGGATGTGTTAGACCCTCAATCCGTTTATACATATACATATATATATATATATATATATATATATATATATATATATATATATATATATAAGGATCCGTTCGGATTCAGATTCAAATTCGCTAGGAAAAGTTAAAAACGGATCTGGATCCAGAATAGACATTTCTTATCCGTTTGCATGCTTACTTATATGATATAAAATAGTAAATTTAAATGTAATAATGGTGAATTTCATGACATAAAGAATAATTTATTTTATAATAATGATGAATTTGGTGAAAATAAAACTTACTATTTCATAAATGAAATTTATCACATTAATTCTAATATTACTATTTTTATCTCAGTTGTAACAAATTGATAAAATGGTAAATTTAGAGATAAATTTGGTAATTTTATTTACATTATTTGTATATTTTGTTAAAAAAAATAGAAACTTTTGTAAAGAATAAAATTCACTGTATAAATATCCTAATTCAAATAAATCTTACCATTATATGTTGAATTTTATTATTTTGTAAATTGGTAAATTTTACAAATAATTTGAAATTTTTTTAAAAATAAAATTATAGATTTTATGAACTAATTTTTGTATTATAATACTATTTTTAAAATATTTGTATCTTAACATTTAAGAGATTTTTTATTATTAAGAATTAGAATTTTTTTAACGATAATAATAAAATATTATAAAAAAGGTTATTTGATTTTCCTACGTCATGAATAGAAAACAAAAATCTAAACCTATACCGTCTCCGTTTCTTTCTCCTCATCACAGTACCAACCGGTACTATTACTCATCGTCGCGTCTCCTCCATACAGCTTCACCACTTAAGAACATCTTCATTACTACTACTTTGCTTCCTACATGTTCTCCACCATCACAAAAGGGTCGCTGCTACACTTCATCCGAATTAGGTTCAGTATGTGTTGCTATTAGAAATATCGTACTCAGAGCTATTAACTTTTTTTTAATAAAAATATAATTAGTATTTTGGAAAAGAGAAAAAAAAACCAATTTAGCCATATTATTCAAATGTTATATACAACTTTGGCCTTGGTTATGCTGATGACATGCCTAATAAAGATATGACGATCCTCTATTCATCTTTTAATTTTTAATAAAATTATCATAAGTATTTTGGAGAGAAAAAAACAAAATGAATGAAGCAGATCTCTGAAAGAAAACAAAAACAGGTAATAAGTGAGCTACAACTCAATAAGTATAAAAACGCCTCCCGTGAAAATTCGGTTACATATATAGTTTTCAGAAAACATACAGAATTTTACCAATGTGTGTTTTAATCCTAATTCTTTTAACAAATAAAGTTATTTCAAAAACTTTTAGAAACTCAGACAAATTTCTCATATTCTAACAAATTCAGAGCATAAACATAGTTTATAGAGTGATACTTTGACTGGGGGATAACAGGTTTACTGAATTAGAGACATAAATATAAACTGATATTTCAGCCCTAGTCTTACACCCTCTAGGGAATGGGTCAGTACAAAGTCCTAGCTTTTCCCCCTAGATGGGTCAAAACATAGCCTCAACTATTACCCCGCCAGGAGGTCAGAATAGGCAGTATCCTAAATCAACCCACAAAATATCAAACAGTATTAAAAAAAATAACTGTAACGGGTTTCACAATTTTGGCCGGCATATAAATGAACCACATTTTAGCTAGTCCCCTTAATTAAGAGTAAGACAACGACTAAGTGACTACTTGAGTGACAAGACTCCAGATATTCTACTACATCCTTAAATATATTATCTAGTTATAAAAAAAATGATCTTCAGTGGAACAATATAATTGATCCAATCTTATGAAATTTTCGTAATTCAATAATATTTCACATATACTAATTTCATTAAAATACTAGATTATATACTTTACGATTCAAATTCTATTTTAAACGGGTGAAAATCTTCTTTACCCGTGTATGTTCCCATTCCTTTGCCAAAATATTTCTCCCCAATTAGTTCATAAAATTTAAAATTTTATTTTAAAAATTACCAAATTATTTGTAAATTTAACGATTTTAAAAAATTAAAATTCAACATAAAATGGAAAGATTTGTTTGAATTTAGATATTTATATTGTGAATTTAATTCTTTACAAAAGTTCCTACTTTTTTAACAAAATTTAAAAATAATGTAAATATAATTACCAATTTTTTCACTAAACTTACTATTTTATGAATTGGTTACATCTGAGATTAAAAATACTAATATTAGAATTTAATGTGATAAAATAAATATTATAAAATAAAATAAATTACTATTCATGTCTTGAAATTCACCATTATTGCATCTAAATTTACCATTTTATATAATATAAATATTCATGATAAAAATGTTAAGTTTCAAATTAAAAATGGTAAAATTATGAAATAAATTAGTAATATTCAAAATTTACCAATTATTCATTAAAATTGACAAAGTTTTGTTTTAATTTTACCATTAAAAACACCAAAATTAGTTACAAATTAATAATAATATAAAAATCTGGTCAACAAATGTGTATTGATTGGTAACCGGTCAACTGAAGGGGATGACGTGGCAAGCTGTCATTCGTCCGTGTCATTATCTTAAATTTTATTTTTTAAAGAAAAGCTTGAAAACTTTCTGTTGCTGGTTATTTTTTCCACATTGTGATACCTGTAACTTTTTGGCTATAGTCTATCAGAATTGTTGCCTTTATTTGTGTTAACTGTTTTCTATCTTTGTTTAGGGGTGTTTTGTTATGTTATGAAAGTTGAGGGTCTTAAGTAGTTATGATTTTTCAGTTGGAAGTTAGTATTGAGAGTTAGGAAGTTGATGAACTTAAGTGCTATCACAAATAGTTAGTTGGCTGAACTAAAGGTTTGGAAGTTTTTAAAGGGGGTTAAGAATGGTAATTTTCGGAGTTTTAGAGAAGAAGAAAAGAAAGAAGGAGGAAGAAGAAAACATTAGAACATCTGAAAGATGGATCATTTGTGATATGATCATTCCCATTTTTTTAAATCAATACTAAAAGACTTCTAGGACTACATTCTAAACTGTGGATATTGGAATTCAATTGTGAGTTTCTTAGATATTGTCATCCGAGTAGAAGTTTGATTTTCTTTTTAAAAAAAAAGAGGGAGAAATGATCTTTGGAAGCCTGTGTTAAATGTTTAAGGTAAACTTCTTACACTGTTTTATTTTTTGTCCAAAAGCATGGAAACGAAATTTCTATCAAGTTGTGAAATTGTGATGAAATGTTTTCTGCACTGTTTTAAATGCATCAAAATTGGATGAAGAGTTGTAATATATGAATTGCATGAAATTTATGTTATTGATTTCAAATATATGCATTTCATACTTAAATATATG
Organism: Vinca minor; assembly: GCA_026122235.1. Lineage (NCBI taxonomy): Eukaryota > Viridiplantae > Streptophyta > Magnoliopsida > Gentianales > Apocynaceae > Vinca > Vinca minor. The sequence continues at coordinate 1,640,489 of JAOCZM010000278.1, read as the reverse complement.
TTATGGTTGGGTTATTTTGTAAAGTCTGAAAGTTGTACATTCCTTGATCTTGAACTATTTTCTATGAATGAATCTATAGTAGGATGTGTTCCAATTTTATATCGCTTGAACTCGGGAGTTCGCGACAGAATGTGTGATGTGTGCCAGAGTGTGGATCTCCCCAAGTTGAGCAATGACATAACAAAACATATCCTTAAACTTGGTCCCGTAATCCGGAGGTAAAATGTCTGGATCCTAGAATGTGATAGTTTGTGACCCCGCTCATAATGAGGCTACCAAATAGGGACTGTTAGCAGCTCTAGAGTTTGGAACGATCAATTGAGTTCGATTGTGTGAAGTATGTGTGTGCGAAATGTGTGAAACGAAGGGTGCTTGGAGCCCCGAATTCGAAAAAAGTTTGAGGTGTTTAGAAGTGGGTAAATTTGTGTGAAAGTGTTTGAAGTTTGTCTGTTTCAGTTGTCAAAGTCTAATATGGAACATGGATAAGTTATTGAACATGGAACATGGAGTAAACCAGTCATCTCAATTGTTGAAGATGGAACAGGGATAGGTTGTTGCCGTAGTCAGAGTATCAGGTTTTTCTATTGGTTAATTCTGCTATGAACCTTAATTCAATAGAACATATTATCCAAATTTACCCACTTCAAAAGAGAGTTTTTTTAGTGATGCTAATGAATATGGACCATGGCCTATATTGAATATTTTCTATTCTATTTGTGTGGGGTTGGAGGTTTCATTTTTTTATTTGTGAATTAGAGTGAAAGGAAAAAAAAATGAACATGGGATGAACTTGACACCTGATGGTTCAAGAGCCTATCTTCACGGATGGTTCATGAATTATGTTGAGGTAATCTCTACTGGTCACAAGGCATGCGTGTGTGTGTGTGTGTGTGTGTGTGTGTATATATATATATATATATACACATACACACCCACACTAGCAAAATACCTTCACTATGCACGTAGATACTGAATTTTAAATTACTATTCTAATGTTTGTACAATTGTATTTAAAATAAAAACTCGTTTAATTTAATTTTTCTGAAAGTAAATAAGAAGATTCAACATTATTAGGTAATGTGAATTGTATTGAGTAACTCCCAAATGTAGTGTTTTTAAGATATACTGATGAATGATCACAACCTCCAAATGGATAATAAAACTATTTTATGAATAATGGTAAAATTTTAATCAACAAAAAACAAAATAGCTTGGCTAACAAATCAATGTAATATGACCTTACATAGCTTTACTTAACATTATTTCAATTTGCATGTTTGCGAAGATCCAAGCACTCCTCACACCAGTTTACTTTCAAGAGAAAAATAACTACTGGGCAAAGACTTTGTTCCAAATCGAATATATGTGGACGAATTAGAAATGTAAATGCAGAACACACACAAGAATTTACATGATCTTGCATTAGTTTTGTCCATTTTTCTATAATACATAAAAATAAGAAGTTCATTATGTTATAGTAGTTTGTAAAATTGTAATTGAATACTTTATAAAAGACAAAAATGCTTTTATTAAAAATACAGTAAAACCTATATATAGTAATACTTTAGGGACCGGAGACAAATATTATTATTATAGGGAGGTTATTCTTAAATAGAGTCTTACATATAAAAATTATAATTTTAAAAAATAACTAATATACATTACACGACACTTGAAAATGTGTCCTCCATATTTTAAAAACATGAATTTAAAAGATATATAAGATTCATGTGTACATCATGCATGTATATTGTGTATATGTTAGATTTAAAAGATTCATTTACGTACATACAGTAACTAGGAAATGTAAAAAAAAAATGTATGTAAATCATATATGCATTTAAAATATTCATTCATGTGTGTTGTATCTTCGAAATTTATTTTCATTTGTTTTCTTTTTATTATACATATATAAATGCTAGCATAATCATAAATTTCTCGCAGACAACTTTAGATAAGTATTTCATATCATCTTAAGTTTAATGTAACATAGTTAAAATAATTCTGGAGATTTAATATAGATATATAAATATATTTAATATTTAATATTATTTTATTGCTATATGTAGGTAAATTTCTTAAGAATTATCCTTAAAACATGGAATATTGCAATATAGAGTTTATTCTTATTTATAACTGGTCCCGAGTTGGGACCATCATTTTTTATTACTATGTAAGGAAGTTATTCTTATATAGAGTATTAATGTATAGAGGTTTTACTGTACATTGGATTGTAGATATCTTAAGTCATATGGTGAATATTGAAGTAGGAACTGTGCACGCTTGTCTCTAGAAGGGTGTGCATAATTCCAGTACTATATTTCAACTTAATGTATAATTAAAATCTATCAATTTTAAAAGAAAACAAAATCAGAAATTCGTAATACATCTTTTATTATTGATATCTGAAAAGTTAGGCACTCCATTTGGCTTGAAGTTATTTGTATAGTCTTGTTTTTAGTCTAAACTTATTAAATGTAAAAGAATTAAAACTAATTACAACTACCAATTTTTTGAATTTGTTGGGCTACTCCAGCCGCCTCAATTTCCAAATTAAAATGGATTACATTTTGCATGATTGTAAACAAAAAAATAATATTTGTATATTTTTCTTAGAAAAAATAAAGAGATCATATTGTAAGGATGAACATCAAATGATAATTGGATAAAAAATATTGGATCAAATAGTATATAATCAAAAGAATTAAACATTCTTCTATATTATTTTGATTCATATTTCATCCAATGTTTTGATCCAATAGTCACTACACTACTACAAATAAATATTAATAACCTATTCTTCTTAGAAAACATGAAGAGACTAATTAAGTATCGTGACTTCATGTTTTTATGGAGCCATATAATTCATGAAATCTTTCAATATTGCGCGCTCCACATTTTGAGATAATGCATTTTTCTTTTATGAGAGCGAGTAATTTTATATTCAAGTTTTCGCCAAACTTTCATTGCTATAAGATCCATTTTAGTAAAGGTTTCTATCATCTGAAAGATAAAATTAGTCTATTAGTATATTACTAAATTATTAAAAAGTGCATATATTAAAAGTAATATTATGTACTCAGGTGATTAGTATTCCATTTCAAGGGAAGATGGGAATCGGGTAGCCCAAGTGGTAAGGTTACCCGAACAAGGGGCGGAGGTCCCGTGTTCGATTCCTATATCTCCCCATAATGGGGTAAATAATTCTCCTCCTTATGAGGCTTATCTTCTTCCCTCCCCAGGCATGGGCATGCTTCAATCTTCCCTATCTAGGGTACTCTCCGCTCTTCCCCTTCGGGGGCAATCGCCTTCGGGCGCTCAAAAAAGAAAAAGAAAAAGGGCAGTATGGAAAGTCATTTCAACTAACAGTAGTACTTGTAAACATGTCGGAGAAATTTCAACGTGTACACAAATGACAAATACAATTAAGAAGAGAAAAAAAAAAGAATTAAAGAAATTAGTTGTTGAAGATTAAAGAAAATGAAGCCAAAGATCAAGTGAAAGTGTGTGCTGAAACTTGTATCAAGAAAGAAGAAATAACAAGTTCTTCTAGTAAGAAGAAGGTTTCGAACCCTGTACAATATAAAAGGGTGCAGCCGGGTCAAAAGCAAAAACACGCGGATCCGGGTCAGAGATAATGGATAGTTGTTAGAATTCAGTTAGTGTAGTAATTAATGATCTAAAATCCTAACTGATTGGTAGTTACAGTTAGTTAGTTTTCCTAACTATTTTGTGTATATATAACCGATGTAATCCTTCTTTCTAATTAATGAGAATATCAGAAAATTCCCAAAAGCTCTCTCTGTTCTTCTTTTTCTACATGGTATCAGAGCACTAAGCTCGAAGTTGCGATCTCTGATTTCATCTTGTTTCTGTTAATTGTTGTTGATCAATTCTTGATCGAAGCTTTTACTGAACTTGTATTAGCTGTTGATCGGTGTTGATTTTTGATTCATTTCTTCTTTCATCTTATTTTGATTTTTAGGGCTTTTCTGGTTTCTTAGTTGATTTTTCCATCAACTGAAAGATTTGTTTCTTGATTCTTGTCTTGTTGTGATAATCTACTATGGCACAAGCTGAGTTGACACCTGCTAGTTCTCTACATCCTTTCTACATTTCTCCAACAGAAAATCCAGCATTATTACTTGTTCAAAAACCTTTAACTGGTATTAATTATTATAGTTGGAGGAGAGCAATCCGGAGAGCTCTTATTATGAAGAACAAACTGTGCTTCATTGAAGATGTAGCAAATGTGGTAATTCCTAAACCACATGAACCATATTATGCAGTCTGGGAACAAGCAGACCAAACTGTCTTAACTTGGATAGGTAATACCATAACAAACACCATTGCTCAAAGTGTTTTATCTCTGAATACTTCTAAGGCAGTATGGATTTGTCTAGAAAAGAGATATGCTAAATCAAATGCATATAGATTATCTGATCTGTTGGAAGAATTTCATAATTTGAAACAAGGAGGCATGACTGTAGATGAGTATTATGCTCATTTAAAAATTCTGTGGGATGAATTTTTAGTTTTTAGACCTTTACCTGAATGTACATGTGGTGCCATGAACACAGTACATGATTACTATGAATCAGACTATGTCATAAGGTTTTTGAGAGGTCTAAATGAAGAATTTGGACATGTAAAGTCAAAGGTTCTTATGAAGAAGAAAATTCCTCTAATTGATGATGTTCTTAACTTTGCTGCACAACAAGAGAGTCAAATTGCACATCATGTTCAAGGCAAGGAGGCTCAAGTTTTGTACAGTCATGGTCCAAATTTTGGCAGAAACATGAGAAGTGATGGAATTAGTATGACTAATACTGATAGTACAACTGGTAGCATTGATAGTAATACTAATAACACAGGAAATTATGTCAATTCTGTCAGTTCAGGATTAAGGAAGGGAAGTTTTAGCACTCAAAGGAGGAACAATTTCAATTGTTCACATTGTGGAGGAAATGGACATACTGTGGATAGATGCTATAAGAAACATGGCTATCCACCTGGTCACAAATATTTCAAAGGGAATATGAATTCTGGAAGTCATCAACATACTGATGGAGGCTTTTATAATCAGTCTAGCAGCACTACTAACAATCAAAACTTCAGAAATAATTTCAGTGGAGGATCAAAAGGAGGTTTTATATCTGTAAATCAATTGACTACTGATCATGTTTCTTCTGTTCCTGATCAAGCTGTTCTTACAGGGTTTTCTTTGGAACAACAGAAGCAATTGTTACAGCTTTTTAATAACTTCAATGTCAGCAGCACTGGTCTTGAGAATGGAAATCAACACAACACTAATGTGCTTCAGCAGCCTTTGATCAATCAAGCTTCTTCTTCTCTCAATACTCATTTTGGCAATTTTAATGCTCTTTCAGGTATTTCCAATGTACCTTGGATTTTAGATACTGGTGCAATTGATCATATTATTTGTTCTCCACATTATTTTTCATCTCTGTACTTATTCACAACATTCATGTTAGATTACCTAACAAAATGTCCATTCCTGTAACTCATAAAGGTACAGTTAGATTGTCTTCTTTTATTGTTCTTCAAAATGTCCTATGTGTACCAGTTTTTCATCTTAATATCATTTCTATCTCACAGTTAACTGCTCAAAATTCTTGTAATGTGGTTTCTGATGCTGAGAAATCCATTATTCAGGATCTGCCATCTTTGAAGAGGATTGGATTAGCTGATTTGTGGCAAGGCCTATACTTGCTTAATCCAAGTTCTCTTGTCAATAATCCTGCTAGTACAAATAAAGCTGTTACAGCTCCTCATAGTAAATCTGTTCATTGTGCTTCTTCTATTCATATTTCAAATAAAGAGATTGATTCTCTATTGTGGCACTATAGACTTGGTCATGTATCTTTTCCTAGACTAAAGCAGATTAAGAGCATTTCTTCATTCATTCCTTGTAAACCCAATTGCCATTGCAGTGTCTGTCCTGTAGCCAAAATGCATAAGCTAAGTTTTCCCTTAAGCAATACTATTGTTAAGGCACATTTTGATCTGATTCATATGGACATTTGGGGTCCATACAAACAAGAAACCATTTATGGTCAGAAATATTTTCTCACTATTGTGGATGATTTTAGCAGATTTACTTGGACTTTCCTGCTCAAATCCAAATCTGCTGCACAATCTACTCTAAAATCATTTTGTGATTTTATTCATACACAATTTTCTACTGTTATCAAAATAATAAGGACTGATAATGGTCCTGAGTTTCTCATGCCTGAATTTTATTCTGAAAAAGGCATGATTCATCAAACATCTTGTGTTTCTACTCCTCAACAGAATGGTATTGTTGAAAGAAAGCATCAACATATAATGAATGTGGCTAGAACTCTAAAATTTCAGTCACATTTACCTCTTCATTTCTGGGGATTTTGTATACAACATGCAACCTATCTTATAAATTTGACTCATTCTCCTATTCTTGGAAATCTTTGTCCATATGAAAAATTACATCATCATGTTCCTTCTTATCAAAACCTTAAAGTTTTTGGATGCTTGAGTTATGCATGCACTTTAGAAAGTGGTAGAGGCAAATTTGATCCTAGAGGGAGGAAATCAGTATACTTAGGTCAATCTATAACCTCAAAGGGTTATATTCTTCTTGACATGGATATTGAACAGATATATATCTCAAGAGATGTCATTTTTGTGGAAAATATTTTTCCTTTTGCTCATCATTCTCAGTTTTCTGATTCCCAATCCTTAGGATCTGCTATACATTCTCCTTCTTCATATGTGCATGATTATTCCATTCCTCCTGTTGATATATCTTTATCTTCTATTCAGCCACAAATATCTGACTCTCATGAATCTCCCAGTGATTCATCCTCTTATGAGTCTGTTTCTATTAATTCTACTGTTGAGCCTAGTCATACTGCATCTACTACAGTTTCTTCTAATCTTCCTTGTAAGCCCTAAGGGTGAACAAACTCAGTTTTTTATATTGGACAAACTTTTGATGTTGTGTCTAATGATCTTAATCTTTGTGATAGAATATCGGAACTCATTATGGAAGCTCTATGTACTTCAATCAAGCCATTGGTATCAAGATTCAAAGTTATATTCAAGGCTTATCTTTCAAGATTGAAGATTGAAGACTTAGGTTTGGTTAGATTAGCTTTGTCGTTATAAGTAGTTATCTTATAAAGCTCTAACCAAAGCTCTCATGAACATAAGCTCTACACTCAAGTCTTGCATGTTTTCCTAAACACGTTTTCAAAAGGCTAAGTTTCAAAATGATCCTTACAAGTGTTCGTATTTCAAAAAGCCTTTGTTTTCTAAGTCTAAGTCCTTTAAAATGATTTTCCAAGTGTTATTACTTGTTAGCTTTTGGGAAAACCTTTTAGACTTCTAAAGACTTCAAAAGATTTCAAAACGTGTGAAAAATCAGCTCAGAGGTCGGATCATCCGAGTTTACCTCGGATCAACCGAGCACAAACAGAGAGTTTTTGTTGTTGAGCCTCGGTCGACCAAAGCATGGTTCGGTCGACCTAAGGGCTGGTTCGGTCGACCGACCCTGGGAAAGGTTGAACCGAAGTGAGCTTCGGTCATCCGAGGTGCTATGTTCGGTCAACCGAACTCTGTGTTTTCTAGCCGTTATTTGACCGTTAAAGAGTCATTTTTCAGCCTATTTTTGAAATGTATATATACTCTAAAGCTGAAAATGATTCTATGACTTTCACATACAATTTACATTGATTTCTTATCAAGTCTAAACACTCACAAAGTAAATGCTCTTCATTTCTATGATATAAATCATTCAAGAGCAATCTTTCAAAAGCAAGACAAAGAGTGTGCATCATATGTTCAAAGAGCTTAATATTCTTGTACTTCAAAGGTATATCTTTCTCACTTAGAAGAGTGAATTATCTTGTTCTTTATTCATCTTAATTCCCTTTCTTAGTGATATGGTAATTCTTGTAAAAGTCCTACTTAGTGTGGGCAAGTAACTCTTAGTGAGTTTTGTATTGTGGTTGTTGTGTAAAACTCTTAGTGAGTTGTCCACAAGTGTAAAGTTCTTCTTAGTGAAGTTGTTGAAATCCTTGGGTGCGGCTCAAGGTAGTGGATGTAGATTCTAAGTGAATCGAACCACTCTAAATCCTTTGTCTTGTTGTTGGGTTTTGCTTTAGCTTTTATTCATCTTGCACAATCTAACACTTGCCTTGATTAGAATTCGAAAAAGTTAGCAAGATTAGTTAAAACCCAATTCACCCCCCCCTTTTGTGTTTTACAATCCTATTGTTCCTGAACCTAGGAAATCATCCAGGGTGTCCAAAACTCCTCTATATTTGCAGGATTATGATTGTTCACTCTTGCCTTCTTCTTCACATTCTTCTCCACACACTTTAAATAATGTCATCTCGTATGAATTGTTGCACCATAATCACAAATCCTTTGTACTCCTGTTGAACATTACAAAAGAGCCTAGAACTTTTCATGAAGCTGTACAGCATAAAGAATGGAGAGATGCTATGCAGACTGAGATAGATGCTTTGGAAGCTAATGGCACTTGGTTTTTAACTGATTTACCTCCTGGCAAGAAGGCTATTGATTGTAAATGGGTGTATAAAGTTAAATTTTTGTCTTCTGGGGAGATTGAAAGATACAAAGCCAGGTTAGTTGCAAAAGGGTTCACACAGTTATTAGGGATTGATTATCTTGAGACTTTTTCTCCAGTTGCTAAGATGACAACCATCAGAACCTTACTTGCATTGGCAGCTGCCAAAGGTTGGTTTGTTCACCAACTTGATATCAATAATGCTTTTCTTCATGGTGATTTACATGAAGAAATTTACATGAAACCTCCTCTTGGTTATTATACACATCAGACCAACAAAGTATGCAAGCTTCAGAAGTCTTTGTATGGATTGAAACAGGCAAGTAGGGAATGGAATGATAGACTAACCAGGTCTTTACTTAGCCTTGGTTTTGTTCAATCCTGGCATGATTACAGCTTGTTCATCAAGGTAAATGGTGATAAGTTCATTGCTCTTCTAGTTTATGTGGATGATGTCATCCTCACCAGTAATGACATCCAAGAAATTGTTGCAGTCAAGATTTTTTTGAATACTGAATTCAAGATCAAGGATTTGGGGGAACTAAAGTACTTCTTAGGCATTGAAGTTGCCAGAAGTAAGGAAGGGATCAATCTTTCTCAGAGGAAGTATGTTCTTGATCTTCTTAAGGAATAAGGTTTTTTACACAGCAAACCTATTGCTACTCCAATAGATCCAAAGGCAAGATATGAACATAAAGACTCTGAGCCTTTTAAGGATATCACTAAGTACAGAAGACTTATAGGTAAGCTGCTGTATTTATGTGTGACCAGACCAGACATAAGCTATACCATTCAATAGCTCAGTCAATTTCTGGATAGTCCTACCATTCTGCATTATAAGGCAGTGCACAGAGTGTTGAGATATCTAAAAGGCACACCTGGGCAAGGCTTGTTGTTACCTGCTACAAACAACCTAGAATTAAAAGGCTATACAGATAGTGACTGGGCTGGATGTCCAGAAACCAGAAAATCAGTCACTGGATATTGCATTTTTCTTGGAAATTCTTTAATCTCTTGGAAGTCCAAGAAACAACATACAATATCAAGAAGTTCAGCTGAAGCTGAATATAGAGCAATGGCTATGACCACATGTGAGATACAATGGCTGCTATATCTTTTGAAGGACCTTGGTGTACATCAGACAAAGCCAGTTGCTTTATTTTGTGACAGCACAAGTGCAATCTATATTGCAGAGAACCCTGTGTTCCATGAAAGGAATAAACACATAAAGATAGATTGCCATGTTGTAAGGCAAAAGTACAAAGAAGGAATTTTGAAGCCCATGCCCATTTCTACACACAATCAACTTGCTGATCTATTCACAAAGCCTTTAACTTCAGAAAGGTTTGGTTTCTTGATAAGAAGTTTAGGGCTGTTCAATTTGTATCAAGTTCCAGCTCAAGGAAGGGTGTTGAAGATTGAAGAAAATGAAGCCAAAGATCAAGTGAAAGTGTGTGCTGAAACTTGTATCAAGAAAGAAGAAATAACAAGTTCTTCTGGTAAGAAGAAGGTTTCGAACCCTGTACAATGTAAAAGGGTGCGGCCGGGTCAAAAGAAAAAACACGCGGATCCGGGTCAGAGATAATGGATAGTTGTTAGAATTCAGTTAGTGTAGTAATTAATGATCTAAAATCCTAACTGATTGGTAGTTACAGTTAGTTAGTTTTCCTAACTATTTTGTGTATATATAACCGATGTAATCCTTCTTTCTAATTAATGAGAATATCAGAAAATTCCCAAAAGCTCTCTCTGTTCTTCTTTTTCTACATTAGTCAAATCTCCAATTGCAAAAGGAAAAACAATAAAGAAGAAAAACTAAAGTGATAATTTCGTTAGTATTTGTGATCATCCATTGGAGTGGTAATGAAGCACTCCAAAATCTCTAAAAGATTTTGGTCATGATTTAATGGAAACTTTCAAAGATTTTATACTTGTTTCACGTAAGATGGTGCATCAAGTGATGGAAAATAATAGAAATTAGAGTTTTGTTCGAACCTCAATGAAAATATAGAGAAGACCCCATAATGTTTAAAAATTGTATACTCCTTCTGTTCCAAATTGAATGCTTTATTTCCTATTCATTTTGTATAAGAAAAAAGATATTCAATTTGGGACAAAGAGAGTAAAATATATCAAAGGAAACCAAGAGATAAAAAAGAGAAAATAAGTAGCGTTACCTCAACTGCTAATTAATCTATTTCAGAGTCTTGTACTACTCCGAGTAGATATTGCATTTACATGTGAAATGATTACCAAAAGTTCTGTTGTAATTCTCTAAAGGAAATGACAACAATTTTCAAGAAAGTTTAGTAGATGACAGTGCATGATCAAAGGTGTAGTAGCCCAGTGAAGCAGGTGTCTGCCCACGGTCGTGGGTTCGATACCCTCCGCCTGTGTGCGGCAAGCTTTAATCTCCCTTTTTAGGATTATCTCCTCCTCGTCTGAGGCAGTTTTCTCTCCCCTTTATGGGGCAACTGCCCAATCGAGCTTCAAAAAAAAAAAAAGATGACAGTGCATGAGAGAATAAAGAAAAGAGCAAATAGCTTTTTCTGCCACAAAACTAGTTATGAGTGCTATATCTGCCACAAATCACGTTTTCGTGCTATATCTGCCACAAAACTAGTTACAAGTGCTATATCTGCCACAAATCGTTTTTCCGTGTCTTTTTTGCCATGAAACATTTTATGAGTGCTAAAAATGCCACAAAAAGATGGCATTTTTTCCCTTCACCCTCCCTCTTTTTGTGGCATTTTTAGCACTCATAAAATGTTTCATGGCAGGAAAGGCACGGAAAAATGATTTGTGGCAGATATAACACTCGTAACTAGTTTTGTGGCAGAAAAAGCTATTTGCTCTAAAGAAAAACATGAAAGTTTCCCTAAAAATGTATTTCATGTTTACAAATGCATTGGAGATACCTGATGGAAGAAAAAAAAACCGAAATGATATCCACAGAGAAAACAACAACAAACATTTAAAAAAACGAAAAATAAAAAAGGCAGAGGCCACTAGTAACATAACCCTCTCTGATGCTTCATCCATTTAGAATGCTTGAATAAATGAGATGTCTTTTTGTTTGAGAGCCTACAACTCTATACAATGAAAAACAACGTCAGTTAAAAACTAAGGAATTAAGAGTGAAGGAATCATATGAACTCCTCTATAGGGAAAAAATCATAAAAGAAGTGCATCAATATTTTCGTAAATTATTATCGTGATTACACTACAAACTTTGATGATAACGCACGGTATTCTTATAAAATACATGTTTTATTAAGAAAACTTACCATGCCACGCCTTGAATTTCTAAATTCCTAAACCAAACATTTGAATCTTGGACGGTTTAATCACTTAATTCGAAAGTTGGGAGTTCTAGAAATTTACTCACTAACTTGAAGGGAGTATTGAAACGTGTAATCATATCTTCTAGATAGGGGTGAGTAAATTCGGTTTTTATCGAATTCGCATTGAATTTGGTAATTCGGTTTGAATTCGGTCATTCGGTCACTACTGAATTCAAATTGGTCGAATTTGGGACGAATTCGGTCCGACTAATTTTAAATTCGATCTCACCGAATTCGAATTGAGTTTTTTTAAATAATTTAATAATATTATTATATATATATATATATATATATATATATATATATATATTAAACGTAAAAAAAACAAAGCCACTGTGCATGAATATGTATTTTCTTTTCTTTTTATCTGAATTCTCTGATAGTGTTATCTGAATTATTATACTTTTTGAATATTATACCTGCTAATTGATCAAAGCTCAACCAATTTGCTTATGAGATTAACAAAAAGGAAGGGAAATAATGAAATCCCTTTTGGCCTTGAGAAAATATAAATATAAATATGTTTCTAATTTGTTCCATGAATTATGAGATTCTTAATTTATAAATGAGATTGTTTTTTCAATTTGGAAAAAAGTTGTACCCTCCAAATCGGCCGAAACCGAATTCTAAATTTGTCAATTCGAATTCGGTCAATTTTTTAAGGTATGAAAAAAATGAATAAATCGAATTTAAATGACCGAAATGATGAATTAGAAATACATGCTCACCCATACTTCTAGACACATCAGAATATTCTCTAATTATTGTATAGCTAATTAGTAATTAGCTAAATTGATTTGTTTTCTTATGTAATTAGGATCTTTGTATTATATTATGGTCGTGAAAAAACGGGAGAAACAATTATAATGGATATTGATGTTTTGTATCACTAGATTAATACTCTCATAACCGGAGAAAAATATTAATATAGAGAGTTTATTCTTAAATAAAGGTTTACACATAAAAAATTTCATTTAAAAAAATAACTAATATACATTATACAACACATGAAAATGTGTCCCTTCATATTTTAAAAACATGAATTTAAAATATATTTAAGATTCATAAGTTTAAAAAAAATTAAATGTACGTACATCATGCATGTACACTGTGTATATATTAGATTTGGAAAAATCTTTCATATACATACAATATCTAGGAAATTTAAAAAAAAAAATGTATGTACATCATGTATGCATTTAAAATATTCACTCACGTATGCATTTAAAATATTCACTCATTTATGTTGAAACAAATACGCAAGTTAAAGATGTGGTATTAACCCAAAAAATTAAGTTATTGTCACAGACAACTTTAGATAATGATTTCATATCATCTTAAGTTTAATGTAACATAGTTAAATAATTCTGGATATTTTATATAGATATAAATATATTTAAAATTTAATATTATTTTATTACTATATGGAGGTAAATGTTTTAAGGATGATCCTAAAAAAACATGAAATATTACAATGTAGAGTTTATTCTTATTTATAATTGGTCCCGAGTTGGGACCATAATTTTTTATTACTATAAGGAGGTTATTCTTATATAGAGTATTATTATATAGAGATTTTACTATATCATGTTTTTCTAAACGTAAATAAAGAAGACTTCTATATTTTCTAAATATTTTCTTCAAATTTTATCCATTTTTAAGAAGAAAATAAAACTATATAATAATATCAATATTAGAAAGAACTTGCGGTAATAAAAAAATCTGGAATCTCCAAATTATTGAGATGAAATGAAAGTTCAATAATTTCACAAATAATAAAATTTAATCAAATCAAATCTTATCAAATATATTTAATATCTTGTCATGTAGTTTGGTAAATTAAAATTAGTAAACTAATTAAAAAACATAAAGGAGAAAAAGAATTCTCCACTCCGACTTATGTCGGAATGCTACCTAGAATGCTAGAGTTTCCTCCGCCGCAAATGCACGTGTGTACTAATTGGACGACGGACTCCCTCGTTTACTGGATTTCATATCCTCTGAAATCACTAATTGTGAACAGTGGATTCACTCCCTGCGTCGGTCATCCGCGGTTTGCACTGAGGTTGAAAAACGCGTTAGAACGGGGTAAGAAAATATTTGATTTTGTTTTTGGAAGCCATGGAAACAGAACAATGCTAGGCTTGGGGGGTGATAGTTTGGTGTTGCTAGGGGTGTTCATGGTTCGGTTTGGTTCGGTTTTATACATTTTTCAAACCAAACTGAAATATTCGGTTTGAAAATTTTGAAACCAATCCAAACCATTTAAAATCTCAAACCGACGCATTCGGTTTGGTTTGGATTGGTTTGGTTGCTCGGTTTTGCGAGACACAAAAAAATATTGATTGTAAAGTTTAAAAAAACTTTATTTAATTAGTTAGTTGCTAAAAATATTTTTTAAAAAAAATATGCTTATTATTTTCTCAAGGTAAACACAATAAAGAAAACAAAATAATAAAACATAAATTCTTGGTCTTGATCCTTTCACTTCAAACAAATTACTTCAAAATCATCCTACAAGAAAAAAGAAAAACACAAAAATTACATAATTATTAGTTCAAAATAGTGAAATACAATAAAATCTTTTGGTAAATCTAAAATCGCATACCAAATGATGACTTTTTAATCTCTTGGTTTAACACTTGAAGAACTTGCACTTGAAAATTCTAAAATGAGATACAAAAGTTAGCAATTATACTAGAAATCATTTTAAGGAAAAATATATTTTATTGCAAAAAAATCCTTTAATATATATTATATTATATATTAGGAAAATGATTTACTCCTAGAATTTTGGGGATAGAAACCCTAAACCCCTAAATTGAGGGTGTTAAATGACTATCTTACCCTCTGCTGGTATAAGGGATTCACCCAACTATAAGAGTAAAAAGGTCCGAAAAACTATTTTAGTCAATATTTTAGCCAATAATTCTAGTAGCCTAGCAAGGTCATATATATTATATATATTCGGTTTGGTTTATAATTTTTTTAAACCAAACTAAAAATTCGGTTTTAATTTAGCTCAAACCGAAACCTGTCCAATGCACCGCTCAAACCGAAAATTCGGTTTGGATTGGTCGGTTTCGGTTTTTCTTAAACAACCTTAGGTGTCGCTGATAATGTTGTTAGGTCGACGACATGTTTTTGATTTTGGACAAGAGGTGAGAGATGATATGGATTTGCGGAAGGAGACGACTTTGAAGAAGAATGTTCCGTCGCCGGAGTGGAGGAAGATGACCAGCTATTGCATATGTCCGGTATCGGGGCGGCGGAATGCAGGTTTAGTGAGTGAGGCGGGTAAGGTTGTCTTCGGCCCGCGAATGGCCTGGAGAGGATGTATTTGGGTAATGCTGTTGGGCCATGTTTTTTCCATTGTGGGCCTAGTTATTATTGGGCTATATACATGGCTTTTTGAGGGTCCATGAATTGGATTGGTTGAGTTGTTACTTGCTGGGCTGATTGTGGCTACAATTAGTTTTGCCCATGGTGCTACTGCTATTTTGAATTGGGATTATATTTTGGCTTCCAGCATTGCTGGTCCTTCTTCGATCTATTTTACTACTGACGATGATTTCTCAACAGGGACTCTTGACGTTAACCAGGGTATGATGGAGGCCGCAAGTCGGCCTCGTCAAAATCTATGAGTTGCTTAATTGAGAATTGTCTAGGACTTAGCAATTCTTGGACAATTCAAAGTCTAGTGTGCTTCAATGGCACCCAAATTTAGTAGTTTTTTAATTTTCATAAATAAGTCGCATGTCGCCCTCATGATTAATATCATGATAGCGTTGAATTTTTTTCCTTATCTTAAATTAGGATTTATTTCGAATTCTTTTGTAATTAATAAATGGAGGCGACCGTTTCAAACTTGGAGAAACATCCCTCAAGATAGAGCTTTGTCGCAACATGGCTTTGAATGGAGGACTAGAAGCGGACGTTCTGTTCGTATCTGGCATGGTCGCTGGCTAGCTATCCTACGCGGGTTTCAACTGATCTCCCCTCCTATTTTTATGGGTTATGAAAGTTTGCAGTCAAGAACTCTACAAAGTATGGAAAGTTTATGGTTTGCACGTTACCTCGGGTTTGTTTTTGGTTTTTTTTTAGTCTGTTTGCACGGTCATAGAACATTGTACCTCTTGGAAACTATTCTCTAGTATTTTCTATGTCCGCACGTCATGTAATGTTCTGGCTCTTTGGCTAGCTAGACTTATTCAAAGGGTAGGGGATCCATTAGAATTCCGCATCCCTCATGTAACTCCTGATATCAATTAATAATATTATTTCTTTTAAAAAAAATTAAAAAACATAAACTTTCCAGAAAATTAGAATAGCTATTTAGGAACATGTGATTAGTTAAGGATATTTAATTAAGATGATAAAAAAAACATCTTGATAAACTTATTTTCTTAAATAACCCAACAATTAAAAGTCTCAAAAAATATGCTAATTGTCAATTTCAAAATAATGAAAATTAGAATGTCTTAATTATTTTAAAATATTAAAATAAAATTCGACAATTTTTTTTAATCAAATAAAAAAGAAAAAGAAAATAAGAACAAAGGAAATAATGTCATAGAACTTGGAATGTGATGTATCTACGCTTCATCTTATTTAGGAATAAATAGTTATTGTATTCCCTTCAAATTGGAGTCAATTATCTTCAATAATAAACATGAATTTATAACAACTTGTAACCAATCACACTATATATTCTATTTTGTTATAAGAATAGAGAAAGAGAGGAAAAGTTAGGAGAGAAAATGATATTGGTGTGTATAATGATGAACCAAAGGTCTCTATTTATAGAGATAAAACCCTTTGGTTCATGGGCCTATGGGCCTTCCACTCTATGAGTTGGGCCTGGTCATTTATTTACAACACTCCCCCTTAAATGACTAACTTATACAACAATTGCCTCACAAAAACTTATTTGGAAAAAACCCAATAGGAAAAAATAAACCAAACTAAGAAAATGAGTACAATTGATGTTGGAGTATTCAATTGCCGCCTCGTTAAAACCTTGTCAGGAAAACCCAGTGGGACAAAACCTGAACGAAGGAAAAAGAGTACGACTACTCCCCCTGATCATTGAATGTCTTTAAGATGACGCATTCCAATCGGATGTATCAACTTTCTGAATGTTGATGTTGGTAACGCTTTGATAAATAATCTTCTACATTATCACTTGAGTGAATATATTGAACATCGATGTCGTTACTTTCCCTTGGATATACTTAACATGAATAATATGCCTCGTTAAAACCTTACTAGGAAAAAAAATCCTGTGGGAAAAAAAATGCGCATAGTTAAGGAAAAAGAGTACATTAATCTTATGTCAAATTACTTCCCTTTTTAACATCATTGGACCAATGCATATAGATCTTCAAGATCAACCTTTCAAAATTGCAATTAGTTATAACTTAGTGAATAAGTGTTTAATCACACATCAGGTGTGCCTCGAACTTGTAATCTATAAATTTGCAATTCTTTTGGAGTTAGCAAAATATTAACTAGTTAATTTGCAACTTTTCTCTATTGAACTCCAAGTTCGTTAAATCCACATCGTTCATTGCTCTCTCCCTCTGATGTGGATAACTTATTCCATTAGTCTTGATGTTTATATTCTTCGGGAAGAATTACTTATATGCTTCTGGTATATCAAGTCCTTCGAGGACTTCATATAAATGTTGTTACTAAATGGTAACATTACGTACTAAGTGTTTGTGCGCTTTTCAAATACATTTGTATCCACCTCAAAGTAATTTATTTGCTCGTTATTCTAAATGAATATCTTTCTAAGATTACACTTCTGGTGTATAATATCTGTAACGAATGCATTTACATTTCAAGTGTATTAAAATTTTCGTAATTGTTATGGTCTATTTTGACCAATCATCTCTACACTTTCAATTTTTCAGTCTGCAGACTTTATATTAAAGATCCTCATTCTATTGCGCGCATAAATAATGTCGATTTTTGCACAATTTTATGTATATGGTTCCATCAATTCCAAACATTTGAGATCTCATAATTCTCACAAATTTTCAGGTACCTGAATTTCTTTTGGAAATGATATAATATTCATGTTTGGAAAAATTCTTCTAGAATTTTAATCTTCTCGACTTGACCATCTATAAATTTTTACTCCATTTGCGAGAAATTGTATTATTGGAACTCATAATGCTACCGCATTTCAATGTCTCAAATATTATGGATAGCTTGTCCTTCAGGGACATTAAATATCATGGAGTTTTTTTTTCTAGCCCAATTTTGGTTATAAAATATTTCTAAATATTCGTCTTTTGAACTTCTGGTTCAAAACTCATTTATTTGAGGATCAACTAGAGACACGAATAGAAATAGTTTTTTTCGGCTATATATATTTCCTCTTCTTTATGTTGCAACAATATATACCAATCTGCAGGATTGATAACCAACATATAATTTATCCTCTTTTGAGGACCAATCTCAACACTTTGTGGTGGAGAATAAGTGCACATTTTATTTTGAGGTGGAAATCTTGTTGTTTGCAACAATAAAAACCAATTAAAAAGAGGAGAAATAAGAAATTAATAGTTGGAAAAATACAAAGAAATATTTAATAAGTTCAAAACAATATATGATTCTACAAGACCATATTCTTCAGGATATGCAACTTTGAATCTAGATGACATATAATATCACTAGTACCTTTTGAACAAATTATATTTATGGGAAAATGAGCTCATTAATTTATCAATAAAAACGCAAACTTCAAGTTGCGGATTAACAATATACATATTTTGATGCATCGAATAAAATATTCATCCCAAAAATATATTCAATCACAATATAGTACTAAAACAAAATATAATTGCTTTGAAATATGTAGATAAATACAAATAAGATTTTAGAAACTTCTAGTTTCATAAAAAATGTTTCACGAATTCCTTATGATTTCGTATCTTTAATGAGGGTCTAATCAGCCATGCCAACTAATATATTTCTTTAACCAAATAAGTTTCATGCTTAATCAATAATGCATCTCAATGCAAACATTTACGGTACAATATAATTTATAAGAGATAAATAGTAATCTCTTCAATGCAATTTACTTGCTAATAACAATAGCAATGATTGAAAATACATTTGTCCACTATCTGAATTAATCTTTATAAGAAAATTATAGGTAATCAATTACATGATCTCTTAAAAAGTCTTTAACCAACCAGCTCTCCAGGAGCTTTTAATCGACTACTTCTGCTAGAATGGTACAATATTATTTATGTTGTAGACATTTATACTTTCAAATAAAAGTATTGAAACTGATTTTAATTCTTTAGCTCTTCTGGAGCATTTCATCTACTAGTATGAATAGTTATAGTTCTTCAGGAACTATTATAAAGGAAGCGTTGTTTCAAATTTCTTGATGAACTAACTCGTCTAGAGTTATTAATAAATTAATTCTACTGGAACTCTTCAATATGCAAACTCTTCTGGAGCTTTTTTTTTAATAGTATATGAATTTTAAAGAACTAAATGTAATCTGAAATAAAATACAAAATCACTTAAATAAAATTACAGTGCAAAATTTCTAATACATCTCCAAAACTATTGAATAAAAGTTAATCAAAACATAAAATAAGATATTACTCATTTACATTTTTACCACTTCAAGTGATAATCAATCATACTAATTTCAACATAATGAGTAATACTTCTACAATAATTGTATAGTCAAATCAGCTTTCTTATAGACAATGAAAGTTCAGCACATTCGCTTCAGGGAATGATGTACCAATAATTTGTTGGGTTTCTCTTATATTTTGATCATCATTGTTTTGTGATGTTTAAGCCACAAGACGGGCTTTCGGTAAAACATCTTCTAGTGTTCTACTTCATTTCAGAGTTTAGCACAACAAAAATCTTCAAGGTTTTATTATTAACAATGTCTCCCCAGATTCATTACATAATAATTTACAATAACATATATGATAATAAAATACGATAATATTATTGCTTTAACCATCTTCGAATAATTAGCCACTTTGATCATCAACGTTTTTTCGTCTAGCCACTTTGGTCAAAATTCAAGTTTTTTAACTTATTTCATCATTAAACATTTTTTGGCCTGCCATTTTGGTCAAAAATAATTTTTTTAACTTTTTTCATCACTAAAGTTTTTTCATTCTGCCATTTTGGTCACTAAAGTTTTTTGATTTCGCCATTTTGGTCAAATTTTTTAGTGACCTAAATGGCAGAATGAAAATACTTTAGTGAGCAAAATGTGAGAATGAAAAAACTTTAGTGATCAAAATGGAAGATAGAAAAAAACTTTAGTGATGAAAAAAAGTTAAAAAAAATCATTTATGACCAAAATGGCAGTCGAAAAATGTTTAATGATGAAATAAGTTAAAAAACTTGAATTTTGACCAAAGTGGCTAGGCGAAAAAACGTTGATGATCAAAGTGGCTAATAATTCAACCATCTTCTGGTGGTAAATCGTATTTATATTAAACTTAAACAATTTGTATTTATTTTACAACCATCTCCTGGTGGTTAATAGATGATTCAATCACATCAATATTCTTCGGGGAATATTACTAACCGCTTTTATATGATAGTAATTAATTGTAATTGAAAACGGTGAATACCATTTAATGTTTTTTAAAGAACATTTAATTTATATTATTACTGCTTCATGAGTAATCACTCAATATCCTTAAGGAATTACTACTTCAGGAGTAATCGTTCAATATTCTTCAGGAATATTGATATTTAATTTATATTGATAATATTTTTTGGGAATAAATAATATTCTTCAAGAATATTAGAGGATGTTCTTCAAGAACATTTAATATTATTAATTTATATAATTACTACTTCAGGAGTAATCGTGCAATATTCTTCAGGAATATTGATTTTTTTTTAAGATTCTAGATAATAATAATAAATGAAAAGAAAAATATTGAATAGTGAATCATGAGCATCACTAAAAAAGGGTAGGAGTCGGCCACCTTCTGCTTGTGAAAAGCTCTCTGAGCTCCGACTAAGTCGGTAGCTCAAACCTCCCTATAATATTAGGGTTTTCTACGCCGCCGCGCGTCTTCCAGTCCAACGATGATCTCCGTCATCGTTCGGACTTCTAATCTCTTGATGTACCCATTAATTCGTAGAATTTTTTGTTCTCGAATCGTTTTTGTAACTATGTTTTTGCGCGGAGGCGCTGTTACAACAATTAACCGCCAAAATGGTATTATTATAAGGGATACTATGTTTTTATCTGATTGTTTCTCCGATCGCCAGATTAGAGTTATTCCGGTACGGAGAGGTGATTTGAAAGGGGCAGCGCAGAGGTTGGATAAAGTTGGGATTGGTTATAGTTTTGGAATGGAACCAGGGAAGGCACAGGGGACAAGAAAATTTATTTGGGGGCTTGGTTTTAGAGAGATTGCAGCGTTACTTTCATGGGGAATGGAATCCGGCCAACAAACTTGCTCTGGATTTTCATTGGATGCGATAGAGGAAACGGTGGGAGTGTTGCCGGAGATGATGAAGGCAATAGGTTGTAGGGATGCGGCGGGTGTGGTTGTTGGTGTTGAGGATGGTCTAGATCGGGCCGCAGACCCACTGCTAGACTATGTGGGCTTCGATTGGGCAATGGGGCCAAAATATTTTCAGTGAGGGCTTGGTCCTAAATTGGCCATCTAACGTAGTGGGCCATGCTGACTCACTTTGGATTCTTTTGGTGGGGCTGCCAGCCACATATTTGGCCCAAAATATTGATGCTATGGATGGATATGTTCAAGACTGCCCATTTCTTGGGGATTTAGTGCTTATTGTTAGGCTGGTTGGGACAAATCTGGCGCAATTGGTAACTGTTTTAGCTGGGTCTGCCCACGCTGGCCCAGCCTCTAAGCAACTTGATTTTGAAGGCCACGATGAATCGGAGACTCTGGTTTGGAATAATATCTTCGATGGGGCTCCTCGCACTAAGCAATGTAAGGTGGAGGTCGCATGTCGGCCCCACCAAGGTCCATGAGTTGTTTAATCTGGAATTGTCCGAGACTTAACAACTCTTGGACAATTCAAGACTTAGTGCGCCCTATAATGGCTCGCTTTTTTAGTAGTTTTTTATTTTTCATAATAAAATTAGTTACAGTCGTTATGATATATATCATACTAATATTAGGTTTTATTCCATGTTATAAATTAGGATTTATTTCAAGTTTTGATGTAAACAAACTACGGGGGCGACCATCTCAAACTTGGAGAAGCATCCCTCAAGGTAGAGATTTGCTGCAGCATGGTTTCGTATGGAGGATCGGGAGCGGACATTTTGTTCGTATCTGGCGTGGTCTCTGGCTCACTACACAGTGCAGTTTTCAGCTTATCTCCCCTCCTATTTTTATGGGTTTTGAAAGTTTGCAGACAAGAACTCTAGCGATTGTGGAAGACATCTGGTTTGAATGTGACCCCGATTTTGTTTCTTGGGTTATAAATTATGTTTGTAAGGGCATAGTAATGCGTATGTTAGGGAAATTGTTATTTAGAAATTGCTATGCCTATAAGCCAAGTAATGCTTTGGCTTCTTTTCAAAGGGTAGGGGATCCATCAGAATTCCACCTCCCTAATGTAATTCTTAATATCAATTAATGATATTACTTTTTCTTCAAAAAAAAAGAATAGTGAATCATGGAATGTTGATTGCTGCCATAACAAAAGCCATAAATATATGACAATTAATATGCTATCATTTATAAATATATATGCAATTCAATTACATAACCAAAACTTGTGGTCGAATATACTCCAAGAATAATATTCCTATATTACTCAAGTAATTTTAAATTACAATATACTCTTCTGGAGTAAATAATTAATGAATAATAATATTCTTCTGGAATAATTAATTTTTTTTTAAAATTATAGATAATATATATATATATATATATATATATATATATATATATATATATATATATATATACTCATACTTGAGTAATCAATCATATTTATTATAATTATATTGCATATTGATTACATATTTATCATATTTATTACATATTGATTACATATTTATTGTTTTTAATTTGATTGTCATCACATTTAATTACTAGTCGACCTATATATATATATATATATATATATATATATATATATATATATATATATATTTAATAATAAAAAAAACGATGTATCTCATATAATGGAAAAGGCATGGTATAATATCACATCAAACAATAAAAATCAGGTGAAGCATGGTATTATTATAATATTATAATAATAGTGAAGTATGACACTCTACATGAGTAAATACTTATTTTTAATAATATTATTCTTTAGGAATAAATAAATAATATTCAATACTAATATTCTTCAAGAATATCAAATTATTATCTCCAAAACTAATTTATATTTTTACCACTTCAGGGGTAAAAATTCCATATTTTTCAAGAATATAGGTATTATAATATCAAAAATTGAAAACAATAATATAATAGAGATGCTAGATCTATTGTGTACTTCAATTGATTTGAAGCCACAATATCAAAGCGATCTATACAAAAATTATAATAACAAATCTATAATTTTCTTTCAAAAAAAATTGGCAGAGCTTCGTGCTGATAACGTGTTATAAGAATAGAGAAAGAGAGGAAAAGTTGGGAGAGAAAATGATATTAGTGTGTATAATGATGAACCAAAGGTCTCTATTTATAGAGATAAAACCCTTTGGTTCATGGGCCTATGGGCCTCCCACTCTATGGGTTGGGCCTGGTCATTTATTTACAACATATTTAACTTAGTTAAAGAAAAGAAAATTGTAGAAAATTATATATTTTTTTAAATGGAGGCTGCATAATGGGGAGAATATGATCAATGAAAGTTTAGGTCAAGTGTCCCAAATGTAAAATTAGTAAACTAATAAAAAAGGGAAATATCTGATATGGACCGGGTCCATGTTGACCATGTGGTTCAGATTTGGCACATCCTTGCAGAATGGGGAGAGAGAAGGAAATGCAGTGATGTGGCTAAATCTGGACCGCATGGTCCAATGGACCTGGTCCATGACAGAATAGACCATAAAAAAGCTCAAAACCTAGAGAAAATTAGAGGGGTGTATTCAATCCGGATTTTAAAAGATTTTAACTGATTTTCAAAAGTCTATGGATTCTGCTGACTTTATGGATTGTTTTAACTCTATGCAGAGTCTGCGCAGAGTCTATCAGATTTTATTAGATTGATTTATCAGGATTTCTTTTGATTTATAAAGTCTATAAATTATTTGAATAGCACCAAAAAATAAAGAAAAGACTGATTCATTAGTGTATTATACAGATCCAAATGTGTTGAATTTCCAAAGTCAACATATGTTTATCAATCTTTTTTTTTTTTAATTAAATCATTTTGTTAAAAATTTAAAAAGTTTGACGATAGTCTTTGATTTTTTTACTGCGGCTTTTTTGATTTATTTGTTCAAGGTTTGTATAATTTACTTACTGATCTTTTTTTCTTTGGTTTAATTAAGATATGTTTTGTGATAAGTTTTGTTTGAACTTTTTTTTTCTCTTTGATTTTCTCTTTCAGGAAAATGAAATTTATGTTTGAAAAATAGAAATTTGTGGTTAAATAGAGAATACATTGTTTGTTTTCTTTAATTTCTATTTGAAGATGATCAAGAAGAAAATTGTTTGGATATTATGACTTCTTTTTGGGAAATAAACATTTCATATTGAGTTTTCTAACGATCTTGGTAGTTGGAAATATTTCTTTGTTTTTCTTATAATTTCATAGAAATGAGATTACTAAAAAAATTGTAATTTAAGATAAAATTATCAAAGACATTTTAATTTTAATATTAATGAGAGAATCAAAATCTTGAGAAAAAAGAAGAGATTTCACCATACACATTTACACCTATGAAATCCATCAAAATCCTACATTTAATGAAATCTATGAGAATCTATAGAGTTTTGAATACCTTTATATTTTAATGGAATTTTTAAAATCTAAATTGAATACCTCTAGATTTTAATGGAGTTTTTAAAATCTAAATTGAATACCTCTAAATTTCATTGGACTTTTTAAAATCCAAATTGAATACCTATGGACTTTAAAACTCCTTAAAAATCCTATAGAATCTATGTTGAATACACCCCCTTTAGATTAAAGTTTTGAAGGCTTGTGATTGCTTGAAACTGAAAAGTCATTATGTAATATAAGTATAGATAGATAGATGATAGTCAGAAGTTAGATGATTCAAATAGTATAGAATAAAAAAGGAATTGATATTTTTATTACTTAAAAGAATAGAATATTTTCTAATATAATCAATAATTTTAAAAAGTAAATAACAATCAAGAAATCTAAAAAATAGTGTAGACTTGTTAAAAGCTCAAAAGAGCTCATAATCCAAAAATAATATTGGTAATATATATATGTACGTTTTGATAATTTTTTTTTATTTTTTTGAACCAATTTAAGTCTTGAAGTTTTCAGAAAATAAGTTCCTGAATTGTTTATTAACTAAAAAACACCAAGTTTAATTGATATAAACCTGAATTATTTGACTTTTAATTGATAATTGTTTTCAATATTTTTCTTATTATCAATTGGAAGATATTTCTAGTTTTTGAGAGATTATTGAGGAAGTGGTTTAATATTTGAAGTTTATTAAGATAATAATTAATTTTTAATTAATTTAGTTGATCTAAACTCTTCTATGATTTCTAAGCTTGTGATTGATTGAAATTGAAAATACGTTTTGTAATATAAATATAGATGTATATATGTTATAATAAAATATAAAAGTTGCGGGTTTATTCATGTTCCGTCCGCTCCTAACTGTGTTGGTGGAGCGGACGCTTTGACCCGCATATAAATGAACTACATATGAGCTAGTCTATATCCATCTATTTTTCGCGGGCCGCGAACCAACAACCCGTTGACAGTAATATAAACTTAAGTTGGTGTACCACGTATATGGTAAGTTACACATTCTAGAAACCTCATGGTGCACAAATGTACTTAATGTAAAAAATTATCTATTTTTTATTCACCAAATTAGTTATGTTTTTAATTTCATATTTAACTATTCATTTAATTCGATGATGTGCCATGCTTTAAAAATATTAAAAAAATTATGTCGTCCTAAATCATAGGACCAGGTTTTCAACTATATCAGTGGCGGATGCAAGTGGGCTTCACTGGGTCAAGTGATCTCAGTGAATTTTTTTTTTAATTATATATGATATATTTTACTCTATTTAGATAATAAATGTATAAATGATCCCACACAAAAAAATTTAATAACCCCACTAATAAAATAAACATTCTCAAAATTTTGATCAAACAGATAAAAATCTGTTCCGCACTAGAGAAGTGGTGTTAACCATTCTCGTTGTTTCTAGAAGATATTTAACAAGCAGCTTTAAATATTGTAAAGATTCAGAAATTCTTTTTGTTTCTAGTCTTCTAGAAGATATTTAACAAGTTGCTCTAAATAAAAAATAGTCTTGTCTCTCAACTCTCAACTCTCAATTCCTTCCCGCTTCGCAGGCGAGTTGCTCTCAATAAAAAAAATAGTCTTGTCTCTCAGCTCTCAAGTCTCAATTCCTTCCCGTTTCGCGGGATATTTAGCAAGTTGCTCTCAATAAAAAATAATCTTTGTCTCTCATCTCTCAAGTCTCAATTACTTCCCGCGAGACATCTCATTCTCATTCTCAGTCATTTTTTTATGTTGCATATTGTTTGATAAAATACAAAAAAAAAAAAAAAAAAAAAAAAAAAAAAAAAAAACTTGGTGAGGGGGTGCGAACTTGATAAAATACTCCAAACTACATCTAAAATTTATTAAAATTTACCATATCTAGTAGTATTTTTAAAATTTTTGGGCCCCCTAAAATTGTCTCTGGCCCCACTGATATCAAATTCTGGATCCGTCACTGACTATATATACCACCCAAGAAAAATGAAGCAATACACCATACGACAATCATAGTCAACACAATATGGAAACACTAATATATAAAAATATATGTCTAGCGTTCTTGGCCATCTTAGTTATTAATACTTTTGGTGAGTAATTGTATTCTATCTTTCTTTTTATACACATCAAAATGCACATAATATCTGAATATCAAAATTAACATGACTAGTATAATACTAATTTCATTTCATGTATGCTAACCATAAGTTTTTTTTTTTTTTTTTTGTTTTTTTCAGCTGATGCCTACCAATGCAATGATGATTCTCAATGCAAAATGTTTCACAAGGATGTTACATCATACTGTAAGAATGGTGTCTGCCAATTTTTTATAAACATAAGTGCTGAAGTAAATGCTTTTTGCAAGAATGATCAAGACTGCATACCTGTGTGCGGCTCTTTTGGTCTCAAGGGTTGCAAATGCCAATCAAATTTATGTTGTTGTGGCCCCCCAACACTACCATGTCAATGTTCTTAAATGTCTTCTAGATCGGTTATGAATAATTAATCTCGGTTATTTAATTAAATGATTCGACAGTCGAGATATATCAATACAATGATAATATTATAATAGAACAAATCTTGAAGTTGTAGTTTATATACCATTATGATACCTAGTCATGGATATTTCAAATTTGAAGTTTTATATTATTATTAGCGTAATGACCCGTGCTATGCACGAAAACAAATTTAATTGTTAAGAAAATATTAAATAGCATAAAAGTGAAAAATGATACTCTATAATGATATTTTTGTTAGGTTTTTCAAACCTACCTATATATTGTATAAGAAAAAAAAACATATATAAGTATTTTGTATTTATATGCAAAATATCAAAAAAAAACTGGTAAACGAGGAATATTCTTTCAATGATTTCTCAAGGCCAACGTTGTAAGTTTTCTTGAAAAAAATTAACGGTTTAAATGAACCATCCAAAAACAAAAAAACTAATTCTCTCCAATTTATTGGGGCAAATTACAACTCATTTAATGTCACGATAAGAATTAAATGACTCGATCAGCTAAAATTTATTTTTTGATTTTTTTACCCTTTTAATGAAAAAAGTTTGGTGAGAAGTTCGCAAGCGGGTTCATCAGAAAACTAATTTTCTTTGAATTTTTTTTTTATTGTTGGGATAAAAAAGTTAAAAAGCAAATTAAAATTTTCACTCAATTTAATAGACTAAAAAGCAAATCAACAAAGTCATTGATTAAAAATCCTACCCACTACCTTTATTTATAATGTCGTCAAATTTCAAAAAATTTATACACTTTCGATGTGGGGTCTTGAAAAATATTGAAATAAGTAAAAGAAAATATTTGAATAGGAAAAATATTGAAAAATATAATTTAATTTGAATTAGTCGAATATGAACTATCCGAAAAGCAAATAAAGCCCGCCTCTCAAATTCATTAAAGAAATTCCAATTCAGTTAATGATGCGATAAGAATTAAATGACTAGATTAACGAAAGTTTTTTTTTTTAATTTTTTACCCTCAAATGAAAAAGTTTAGTGAGCAGGTTTGCTTGCGGGTTCAAGAGAAAACTAAATGGTTAGATGAACCAATTTTCTTTGAAAACAAAAACTTTTACGATTGGAATGAAAAAAATATAAAAGCAAGTTAGGTTTGTCATCAAACTTTATGGACTACAAAACAACTCAACCAATTAATTCAATTAAAAATAATGCTCAAACCCTTTATTTATAATGTTGTCAAATTTAAAAAACTTCATATGTTTACGATTTGCGATTTTGAATCATATTTAAAAAATAAAATTAGAAAATTAGAATAGAGAAAATAAAGAAACAATTAAAAATACTAAAATATATAATCTAATTTGAACAAGTCTAATATTAACCTTCTAAAAAGCAAATAAAGTCCGTCTTTCCAATTCATTGGCAAATTTCAACTCAATTAATGCTACAATAAAAATTAAATGTTCGATCAACTAAATTTTATTTTTTAAAATTTTAATTCTTTTAATGAAAAATGTTTAGTGAGGAGGCTCGCCTGCGGGTTTAACTGAAAACTAAATGGTTCGTTACACTAATTTAATTCTTATCGTATTTGAATTTGAATAACATATGAGAAGTAGAATTTAACTGAAACTACTAATCAATAAACCAATGTGAGATTAATAAAAACAAAAATTAAAAGTGAGGGGTTGATTATGAATTTGCAAGGAATGTGATAAGAGGACTAGCAATACGGGAGTCCGGGCTAAAGGAGTAATTAATATTTTCTTGATTTATTTCAAACATTTAAAATCTTCTTAACCAATCACAACATTTGAAATTAATTAGAAAACTCTTTAATCTAGAAAATTAGATTAAATTGAGAGTTTAAAACTGAAAAGTGTGTTCAAAATTATACGAAAAAATTTAGGATTGTAAAGATATTTGGGCAAGTAATTTGATATTTAAATTTATTTTAAGATAATAATTAGTTTTAATTAATTTAAGGAAAATTGGCCTGATTGGTCCTCAAACTATTTTCAAATAATCGAGTGGTCCTCAATCTTTTTTGACTTCCCATTTGGTCCTGTATGTTATTTTACGCCTCCAAACCGGTCCAGCAACACCACCCACGGTGGATTCTGGCCAAATCCCTCTTTAGACAATATTTATACTTCATGGATGATCCCATAAGTATTTGTGAGCTTCCAAAATGGTCATTACATAATATTTTTCATCCTCCAAGATCCATCGCCGCCCAAATCCGGCCACCAACCCGCATACCCACAATATTTCTCCAAATATTCGACCAATAAGTCGAATTTGGGAGAGAAATGGTCGGCAATAGATCTTAGATGATGAAGAAGGTGAGGATAGGACCATCTTTGAAGTTCAAAAATACTTTTGGGATCATAAAGAAAGTATAAATACTGCATAAAGAGGGATTTTGCCGGAAACCACCGTGGGTGGTGGTGTTGGGACTGGTTAGGAAGCGCGAATAACATATAGGATTAAATAGGAAGTCAATAAAGAATGAGGGCTACTCGATTATTTGAGAAATAGTTTGTTGAGGACCAAAGTTCCCTGAATTTAATTAATCGAAATTCATCTAAACCAATCAAGTTTTTGTATAATAATTAAGAGTTAGAAAATTCGAGAAATTTGGGTTAGAGTTTTGAAGATTTCTGATTGGTTAAAATTGGAAAATATGTTCTGTAATATAAATATAGATTGATTATGAAAAAATATTTTAAACCAATGAAATTTTTTATAACATAATTTAAAGTGTTAATATTTTTATAAACTTCTAAAATATAATGATAAAATAAGAGGTTAAGAGTATGAGATGAATTTTTAATTTTGAAATTAAGGAAGATAATATATTTAATGTAGATTATTATATCATACCAACAATACTGATAGTTTAGATTTGTTTGAGATCGTGGAAAAGTTTACTTAAATTAGCATTCAATTGAAAGAATTAAAGAAAATAGTTGTCAAATACCTGCCAGAGTAGCTGGCAATATGGTGTAGCATTTGACCTGCATGTTACGAGATCGAATTCCTCCTCTCCCAATTTAAATAAAACAGTTCTACTTTTTTGCACCAATCAAATTTTTTATAACTAATTAAAAATATAAAATCTTAAAAAATGGCACGTGACATTATATAAGTAGAAATCTGAAAAGGACTCCTGTATTAAAAGAACAATAATGATTGTTGCATCAAAAAAATTGGATCAAACAAGGATCAAATAGTATAAAATGAAAATGATTGTTAGAATTTAATGTGACTTTATGCCTTCTTGATTCAAATTTGATCCAAATTTTTTGATCCAATAATCACTACCCTTAAAAGAAATATCGAAAGAAGGTCGAACCAAAATCACAGTACAAGTGTAAAATTCAATAGCTCTAAATGATGGAATCCCAAAACAATCTAGCTTGAGGAGACCCGTGCTTCTTAAGGAAGATATTGCAAACTAGAAAAAGATATATTTTAAAAGTTGATTTTTTTTTCACTTTTCATATTAAAAGTCTTACAAAAACCCTATTAATTATCTCTTATAATAAAAAAAAACTCAAAAAATGATTCAATTTGCTACATCACTCCCTATGATTTATTCCAGTTATTGGCCCTCCAATTTTGTTATTTTTTTTTATTACTAATGTGTATTCTCATATGCATTTTTACATAAATTCTTAATACATGAAAAATGTCTTGAGTCTATGATTTTTTTTTAAAATTTAATAATATAGTACTGCTTATTTTTATATCAAATTGAAATATGCAACTTAAAATTTAAATAATTGCTCAAATACTTACGATTTATTATGATAAAAACTGTATATTTAATTAAGTAATTGCTCCGTCCCAAACTAAATGTCCTGTTTTTATTTTAGTTTATTTCAAAATGAATGCCAACTTTCTTCAAATTAACATATTTTCTCCCTAAACTCTCATAACTAACCTCTTATATTTAAGGGAGTAAGCTCCACTAACTTATGGTCTAACCATTAGTATTAATTAATTTAAGGTAGTAAGTTCCACTAACTTATTATCCTACCATTAGTATTAAATAATTTAAGGGAATAAACTTCACTTACTTATGGTCCTACCATTAGTATTAATTAATTTAAGAGAGTAAGTCCGAAATTAAATGTTCTATTTCTATTTTAGTTTGTCCCTAAATTAATGTCACTTTCTTCAAATGAACATACTTTTTCCATAAACTCTCATAACTAACCTCTTATATTTAAGGGAGTAAGCTCCACTAGCTTATGGTTAGTATTGTCAAACGGACCGAAAGTCCGCGGACATTCCGTAACCGCACGAAATAGACTGGATATGGACTCGAAAATAAAAATTCGTTTAAATGCGGGTATTTTGTGCCCTATCCGTTTGGACTTGGACTTTACGGACCAAAATCGGACTTATCCACAGTTAAGTCCGCAATATACATATATATTATTTGTTTTATATTTTAATTTTTATATATCAAAGTTTGAGTCTTTGATATTTATTAGTACTGTGACTACTTTTCAAATCTCAAAGATTTTAGATTTCTAACCTTAAAATCTATATAAAATCCAAATATTATTTTTTCCTTATTCATTTCCCTGTCTCTCGACTTTGCGCCTCTCTCTCTCTCTCAACTTTTGATCCGTTTCTTTTTGGAGTGGAGGATGATCTTTTTGCATGTGTTTGTATGTTTTGTTTTGTTAAGTTTATTGTTTATGTTATGATTCATTAATCTTAAGTTTTTTTTAATATTTCCTTTTAAAATTGTTAAAAAATGATAATGTCCGCGGACCGGTTCATAATCCGTGGATTATAAACGAACTGGGTATGGACTTATCATTTTGAGATCCTTAAAAAAATGGACTAATTCCGGTCCGGTCCGGTCCGTTTAAAATGAGTCCGTTGCGGATTTGAACCGGACCAGTCTGTTTGACAGTGCTACTTATGGTCCTACCATTAATATTAATTAATTTAAGAGAGTAAGTTCCACTCACTATTAGTCAAACTACTGTTCTTAATTACGTATATTGAAAATCAATTGCGGACATTAAATTTGAGACGGAAGGAGCAATATTTTTTTTTTCATGCGAAAGACACAGTGACTTGCTATTATAATTTTTTCCTCACTTTCTCACACAAGCTTAAAGTAGATACTTGACAGTAATTTTTACAAATTGGACTAAATTTTTTCAATTTTTTCCTTCAATATGGTTTTGTTACTATTATTTTCTTACTTTCTACAATTTTTTCCTTCTTACTTCCATTGTTGGCCATATCACTTTTTATTTCACATCTCATTGGCCATTAAGAATAAAAAAAATGACTCAACATAAATTTACCACCTCAATGAAATTTAAGAGACTACTAGTTAACAACCCTTTGCCTTATAATTTATGAAGGTTTTTTACTAAAGCCCGCATAAAACTCTATTACACGAAATTTTAGGGGGCTTTTAGGTCAACCCAAAAATATGGTAAAAACTCATATGTTTTCATTTTGTGTTCTGTTTCCTTTTTTATCAATAAAATATTATCATGTTTTAATTTTTCATGTGAGGGTTTCATTATTTGATGTTAGGTTATAAATTTTTAATTAAAAATTTAACACATGGCGATTTTTTATTGATTGGATAGGGAACGTGACACGGAATGGAGACAAACCATTACCTATTATGAGCGACTAACGGAAAGAATCGTATGTCCCCAACTGTGTCTCCATTCCTGTCTCAACTACTCAAAATTCGACACATGAATATTACCTCTAATTATACTCTTTAACAGACACGAACACACGTGACAAATTTTAAGTAATTGAAACAAACATGAAGACACTAATTAGATACAACGATATTTAGTACTAAGGAGGGTGATTCATTCAGTCAGCAACACAACAATAATACCCATGTATTTTTCATGGGTTTTCATCTGTGACTACAGTTTAACACAGAGGACTGTCGTATCACTCGATTCGACGATTATAATTAAAAATTATTATTTTAATTTATAAATAGCTATTTTAATTATAGTAATTGAATAGAATGATTTGATAATTTTACTTGTATCCGCACTGTACATAAAAAACAGCCATTCACAACTTAATCGCAGCGTCTAAAAGAAACCTTGGTCGGATAAGAATTACTTTTACTATGAGATGCTAATTTAACGTGGAATGTGTTAGTATTTATTTTGTGGGATGAGAGAAAATCTTCAGTGTAGCGGTTGCATCACATCAGCATTTCTTGCATGGTGCAACCAGTGGACAAGATTTATCCACGTAATTTGTGAACCCATCAATATTATCTTATCTGGAGAAGTTAATTACAACTTTGAAATTGCAAAAATCTCCAAATCTCACAAGAATGTTGCAACAACAATTTTTGTTGATTTTCTGTTTGATAAATCAACAAAAAATTCAAATCCGTAAGATTACATGGATAGATATTATTCACTGGCTGCAACACGCATGCGATCTAATTTTTTTTTTTTGAAGCTCGATTGGGTGGTTGCCCCATATAGGGGAGAGAGAACTGCCTCAGACGAGGAGGAGATAGTCCTAGAAAGGGAGATTAAAGCTTGTCGCACGCAGGCGGAGGGTATCGAACCCAACGTCTGCCCCACTGGGCTAGGACACCTTTAATGCATGCGAGCTAATATGGTACGGTCATTGCACTGAAGATTTTCTCGTGGGATGGGATTATACCTACATTAGGAATTCAGGATTAGGGAATTTAAGGATTTTGAGATTATCTAAAATTGATTGATTAAGTTGAATTTGGTTGTAAATGGCTTAAAATTAGGATTAATTGTCTCAAATTAAAAAACATGAGCATTTTGAATAGGAATGGCGAGTAGATAATATGGTAATGTGAATTATTTTGTTATATGAAAATAATTATAACCAATGAATTTATGAAAGAATTAAAGATTCTAAAATTCTAGAAAACAACTGATGAGAGATTTGGAATCTTAACTTTTAAGGAAAAAAATACTAATATTTCTATAATATATGTATATTGATATTGATATTGATTTAATTTATGTGGAAATTGATAATGATTCCTTTAATTCTTGTACATGTCATAATTTGACAATATTAAAATTGTATATTATTCTAAATTATGAGACCAGGTCCGCAACTATATATATAACGCACAAGATCAGAGGAATACAAAATGTCTATAATTTTCAAAATGGAAAAACTACTATACAAAAATATGTTTTTGGTTTTCTTGGCGATCTTGGTTGTTAATACTCTTGGTAAGTAATTTCATTATATTTTATTATTATACATATCTTAATGCGAGTAACGCTCGACTGAAATTAGCATAAGTATTTTAGTAGTATTTTTCTTTCGTGTGTGATTACCCTAAGATTTATGTATTTATTTTTTAGTTGATGCATACCGGTGCTATGATGATTCTCAATGCAAAAAGTTTCACAAAGATGTTACATCATTTTGTAAGAATGGTGTCTGCCAATTTTTAATCAACACAAATGCTGCAGGAAGTGATTGTGAAGATGATGAAGATTGCATACATGTGTGTGCCTCTTTTAATATCATGGGTTGCAGGTGCCAATCAAATAAATGTTGTTGTACCCTCCCATCACAAGCATGCCAATGTAACAATTAATATCGATTATTTGACCAAATGATTCAACAGTCGAAATTTATCAACACGGTATTAATATATGTATCGAATCAATCTTGGAGGCATAGTTTTTATACCATCATGATAGCTAGTCATGGATATTTCAAATGAAGTTTTGTATTTTATATTTTGGTTATACATTAGAGAATAATTTTGGTACTATTTTCATTTATTTTTTGATAACCATAAGATGTTACATCATATTGCAAGAATGTGCTTGCAAATTTTCTATGAACAGAATTGCTAGAGGAGATGTTCTTTGCAACAATGGTCAAGATTGCATACTTTTGTGTGCCTCTTTTAATTTCATGGGTTGCTAATGTCAATCAAATGAATGTTGTTGTACTCTTCCATCACAAGCATGCCAATGTTTTTAAATGCCTTTTAGATATGTTTTTTAATACATTGTATTTGCTTCTCATGGATAATTTTTTTTTTTTTTTTTTTTAACATTTTTAGAGATTAATTGCTGGTCTCCTAACTACGAGTTTGACACTCAACCACCATACTATTTTATTTGTGTGGTATTTATGCATATGTCGTATTTGAAGTTTTGATATTTTGGGTTGGTTATAAATTAGGGAATCATATTCATGTTTTTTTTTATCATTTTAAACTCTACTGTCTTTCTTTTTTATTCGGAAAGAAGCTATGTTTTAAATATGTGTACTAGCAATAGACCCATTGACATATTTTTCATTTTTCATTTTTCATTTTTTTTACCTTACACGGATACATAATAAAAATTATAAACTAAGATATAGACAGAAATTTTTTATGGTTGTTTGTGTGATTCATTTTATTCAACATTTTGGGATTCAAGTTTTTATTAACAATGTTTATTTTCTTTCTTCGTAATGTCAGGCCATACAATGTGTATATTACATAGATAAAAAGTAATATATTTACTTTTTGTTGAGTGTAACTACTACTGTTTTCTGCTTTGAAAGTAAATATGTTTTGTAGTCTTTAAAGAGTTATATATTCTTTTATTACTAACTTGCCATGGATCTTGAGCAGTGCAACATTGTAATTGATTTATTTATTCATGTTTTGTTATGTTTCCTTATTTTTTTAATTACTTGATCTCCTTGTTAATGTTTATTTAGATATTGTAATTTCTTTACCAATAGAAAACTAGATTTTGGTAGTAGAAAAATTCTCACAAATTTTACGGAAAAATAGAATAACGGAGTGAAATATAGGTTGATATCCACCCTTTTTAATGAATTTGGAGTTGTAATAGTTTTGGATGCATTTTTATATTGAATTATATGAAAAATAGGAATTTCTATTGGTAGATTAAGTTCATCTATTGTCAAAAAGGGAATAAAGGGTACCCGCCCAGTGGTGGCTTATGTTTTTTGCTCACAATAATAACATGGGTTCTACACTCGGAATAGCAAAAAAAAAAAAAAAAAAAAAAAGGCGAATAGGATGATAATATAATGTTGTGTTCTATTTGGGGAAGAAATAATTACAGGGTCTAAATAGGATGAAAATTAAAATATGGTGACAAAGGCAGGGAATGGATAATTTTGGGGGACTTAATAGGATGGAACTTAAAATGTTGTGAGTAAATCGGAATAGGGAAGTTTTGGGAACTAAATTGGATGAATACTGACAAATGGTTACTAAATCGACAAAGGGAAATTTTTGGTGACTAATTAGGATGAAAAGGTGGTGACTAAATAGGCGAAGGAAAAAATCCGAGGGACTAAACTGAGAAAACAAATTAAGAGGACTAAATTGGTTGAAAACTAAAATATTGTGTCAAAATCGGTAATTGGAAAACTCCGGTGGCTAAATAAGATGAAAAATAAGTTGTTATGAATAAATTGGCGGAGTAAAAATTTTGTGGACTAAATAATAGGAAAATTCAACTGGGGTGACTAAATAGCAAAGCTGAAACTCTGTGAGACTAAATAGGATGAAAACGAAACTGATGTGACTAAATAAGTTGAAAATAAATTGGGAATAATAAATTGGCTAAGGGAAAATTAACTAAAGTAACGAAGCAAAACTATCGGGGACTAAATACGATGAAAACAAAACTATTGGGGATTAAATAGGATGAAAATTAAAAGAGGTGACTAAATAGGAAAAGGTCAAAATTTGGAAAAAAACTTTCGACGACTAAATAGGTTTGATAACTAAACTTTGGTGACGAAAACGTAGAAAGAGAAAACTCCGGGGTCTAATTCGGATGAAAACAAAAATATTGTCACTAATTCGGAAAAGGAAAAACGTCAGGGACTTAATAGGGACTAAATAGGATGAAAACTAAAATGTTGGGACTAAATAGGAAGAGGGAAAGTTTGGGGTACTAAATTGGATGAATAACTAACAAATGGGGACTAAATCGACAAAGGTAAACTTTTGGTGAGTAAATTTGATGAAAAATAAAATGTGGTGACTAAATAGGCGAAGGGAACAAATCCGAGGACTAAAATAGGATGAAAACGAAAATATTATCACTAAATCGGAAAATTTTAAACTCAGTGGACTAATTAAGATAAGGAACGTTGAGGACTACATTGGATGTAAACCAAAACGTTGGTACTAAATTGACAAAGGTAAAACCTTGTGGACTAAATAGGATAAAAATAAACTTTGGTGACTAAATCGGAAAATGAAAAAATATGGGGAATAATTGGGATAAAAAAGAAATTATTGGACTAAATCGGCAAAGATAGAACGACAGGGACTAATTCGGATGAAAACTAAAAATGTTATGACTAAATCGGAAAATAGAAAACACTAGGAACTGAATCGTAAGATATAAAACTCCAGGGACTAATTCGGATGAAAACTAAAGCAGAAAACAACAGGGACTGAATCGTAAGATATAAAACTTCAGAGACAAATTCGGATGAAAACTAAAGTATTAGGACTAAATCGTAAAATAGAAAACAACAGGGACTGAATGTAAGATAGAAAGACCAGGGACTACTTCGGATGAAACTAAAGTTTTAGGACTAAATCGTAAAATATAAAACACTAGGGACTGAATCGTAAGATATAAAACTCCAGGGATTAATTCGGATGAAAACTAAAGTATTAGGACTAAATCGGAAAATAGAAAACACTAGGGACTGAATCGTAAGATATAAAAATTTAGGG
Organism: Vinca minor; assembly: GCA_026122235.1. Classification (NCBI taxonomy): domain Eukaryota; kingdom Viridiplantae; phylum Streptophyta; class Magnoliopsida; order Gentianales; family Apocynaceae; genus Vinca; species Vinca minor. The sequence continues at coordinate 1,602,338 of JAOCZM010000278.1, read as the reverse complement.
ACTAATTCTGATGCAAACTAAAGTATTAGGACTAAATCCGAAAATAGAAAACACTAGGGACGGAATCGTAAGATATAAAAATCCAGGGACTATTACGGATGCAAACTAAAGTATTAGGACTGAATCGGAAAATAGAAAACACTAGGGACTGAATCGTAAGATATAAAACTCCAGGGACTATTTCTGATGCAAACTAAAGTTTTAGGACTAAATCGGAAACTAGAAAACACTAGGGATTGAATCGTAATATATAAAACTTCAGGGACCATTACGGATGCAAACTAAAGTATTAGGACTGCATCGGAAAATTTAAAACGTAGAGGATTAAATTGGATTAAAAATAAATTGTTGTGACTAAATTGGCGAAGGGAAACTTTCAGGGAGTGTTTTGGAGCTTCTGGTATTATTTTGGGGTCTCTGGCTTTTTTTGGGATGCACAGATTGGGTGTGCCCGACCTCTTTTGAAGATCTAGACGACGGAAACATCTGTCCGCTTATTTTTTAGCTTCGGCCCATCTGACGGTGATTCACCGTTATGCTGTGCTATCGAAATATTTGTGTCACACTGGATAAGCGCTTCTTTTCAGCGCATCTGGATTTATTATTGGGTGCAGTCTGCTTATTTGGCAAGGGTGTTCAAACGCAGGATATGTAATGCTTCTTTTCATCCTGCGGTTATAAAATGTTTTTCTGTACTGTCAAGAAGGTGCGTTACACAGGATTATCGCTTCTTTTCACCGCATCTGGCAGCTACTTGGGCTTAGCTGACTGTGGACTTTTCTTTTTGGCTAAGTTGACCGAATTTGGCAGCCTCAATTTAGGACTTCTTCAACAACTTTTTCTCTTAGCTACTGTCTACCGGTCGACCAAATCATTTGTCGATTGTTCGTATCTTTTTTTTTTTAGGGGTCACAGTCAAGTTTACCATGATGCAAGATTTTTTGTCCAATGAAGCATGCTTTTTGTAGAACTTTGTCCTAACTATTTTTTATTTTAGTAGTCTAGAGTAAGAGCTTCAGGCACTCCATCTTGATTTTTCTAAAACCTTGGGGGGGACTCAACTTTAGGAAATGGGGTGAAAAATAAATTGTGGTGACTTAATTGGCGAAGGGAGACTTTCATGGACTAAATATGATGAATATTAAACTGGGGTGACTAAATCAGCAAAGGGAAAACGCCGGGGATTGAATAGGATGAAAACTAAAATGTGGTGACTAAAGCGGCGAAGGGGAAACATTCGGGGGACTAAATAGGTACATGCATTCATGAATTGAGTTTGTAAAAAAAACTCATTTTGGTACTAATTTAAGTGATTTTCCAAGATGTGGGTGTCTTATCTTATATCTCAACCAGCAGCAAAATTTGCATTCTTTCCACCTTCACCGGCGACATATCAGGCTGACGAAGAGGAGAGAAGGTGATGAAAAGCTAGTAGCTGTCTTTACGACGTCGTCTATGCCCATTTCTGGTGCTACCGCCCTTCTCTTGATGTTCTCTTCCTCAGGGACGATCCCCAAGATTTTTAAAAATACTACTATTTATAGAAATTTTATGTGTATTTTGAAAAATTTATCAATTTCGCCCCAAAGAATTTTTTTTGCCTTTTTTATCGCCCCCAAGAATTTTGAAAATTTTAACCAGTTTCGCCCCAACACCAAATTCCTGCCCTTTGTCCCTCCTCTTCCTTATGCCAAAAGAGGAAACAAGATTGTAGCTTTTTACTTAAAGAACCCTTATGCTAGACTTCTTTTAATTCTTTTTAAAATTGATTCATTCAAAATATGTATTTGATAGATTTTGTACGTCTTCTTTGAATGATATAGTAGAGTTTTTCGTTTTAGCCTTTTTTGGGATATTTCTTTTTTCTTTTCTTTGTTTATTAGCTTAAGTGTCATACATTGCAAAGCAACACTCAGTTTTTGTTATAGAATTTTGGACTTCAGCTAAACAGACAAAGTAATGAGCTGGAAAGGCAAAGCTGAGTTGGAGGGCCAAGATTAGACTAAGTAAATAAGTGGCTGAGATTATCTTAGATTAGTTTCTATTTATAGGAGAGGGACATAAATTATTCTAACTCGGGTGAATATTAGTTAGTAAATATAAATATTTTTTAACGGATTTCTATAAAAGAAATCATATTATGCGTTAGACAATAAAAAATTTGAAGAAAAAATATTAAAAAACTTTCAAATATAGATAAAAAAAATAATAAAGAAATTGATTGGAACCCACATGACAATCAAGAGAATTGAATCAACCATCATTGTCTTCTGCGTTTGATATTGTTTGAGTCTGAAGTCACCAAAGTTCCTAGCAGGGTCACTAATTTACTAACTTAATAACATAAATTTAATCACTATGCTTGAACTTATAATTAGAATTATACAAAAAAAAATCAGTGGGGGTAATGTGACCCCACTCGCCAAAGGGTGCATCCGTCCCTGGAGATCATTTCATATACCGAATATGCTTGTCAAACTTGCGAAGTGGATTGTTCTTATGGGACTGACTACCCTTTCATATACCAAATATATCAAATATGCTTGTCAAAATTCAATCGTAAGACTGTTTTATGGGACCGACTACCATCTCATATGAATTAGAAAGGATCTACTGGTAAATGTGGGCTCTGCTCAATTACTGTGAGAGGGTTGTGTGCTTGGTCCCACAAGTACGGTCCTAAAAATTGAGTGACTCCTTGCGAAGAATGGTAGAAAGCCAGATAAGCAGCAATCACCAATGAAAGAATAATATCTTCCTAAGTTCCTCTGCAGAAACAATGAAAAGAGACGATGGAATCACTTATTAGCTTCAAAATTGAAGACCGCAGATACGATCCATAATAATTATTTTTTTACTAACCTTAGTTTCGTAAATTTATATGCGGCCACAATTACCAGGAGTAAAGCTATAAATGGAAAATACTTCCGTCATCCTCCCCTTCCAAGTTCCCCTACCTACCTAGGTTCTTTGTTAACTCCTTAACCACCAACCCCACCCTAGACCCTCGAATGGACCCCCACCTTTATTAGATCTATTCGAATCCCCGACTTTAATACCTATTACTGAGACCATCAATGCCAATACTGGTAAACATATTATTGTTGCTAAAATTATGTCAGACAAAAAAAAAAATTCAGAGCCTTTATGACAACTATGATGGCAGCTTGGAATGCTGATAATAATGCCAACTTCACACTTTTGGAGAACAACTTTATACAATGCAGTTTCAAGTTGGAGGCTAACATGCTTAGGATCCTAAATCTTAGACCTTGGACCTTCAGGGGTGCACATATTATCCTTCAAAATTGGGATCCTAACCTCACTTTACAATAAATGGATTTTCAGACCTCCCCTTTCTGGGTCCAAGTCCATAACGTCCCACCGAACAGAATGAACCCTCAAAATGCTTGGAAACATTGGGAATTTCATTGGTTCATTTGTAAATTTTGATAACATAACCAATCGGAACAGTTTCATGAGAATAAGGGTCAATATAACCACTGAAGACAGGTTTTTAGATGGTTAAGGAAGATGGTGGGAAGAGATGGGTGAAATTCGGGTTTGAAAGATTAGCAGACTTCTGTTTCGAGTGTGGTAGAAAATGGCATGTTAAGATTGGATGTTTGTTTGCGTCGAAAAAAAATGATGTGAAATCTGTTTATGATGAAGATTTAAGGGCTGGACAAACACTTAAACATACTACTTCCTGGAACCAAAAACCGGTCGGAGATCAGAGGCTGATGTCATTCGGTATTGAAAATAGAGTTGAAACTTCGGCCAGTGATAAATCGGAGGTGATTGTTACGTTGGGGGAGACGACGATCGTACGGAAGAACGATAGCCCAGATGTCACTTCTGGTGATTTTTCCCAAGTCATGAGTGCCAGCTCCGCTAAATCGGCGGAGGAATTGACAGGCTCTGACAATGATACGTCATCAAAAAAAGCCCACCAAATGGGCCAGGTTATAGACTTCCTTAGCAAAACCCAGTTAGCAGAGTCGACCCAAATACCAAACTCAACAAGCCCAACATATCAAACCACCCAAGTCCAACAAGCCCAAACCAACATTACTATCAACAGAATAACACAAAGACTGGGACAAAGCACTGGATAACTATCACATAAACCCAATCCATATACCTGTTTTTTAACCCAATACCCAAGTCCAAAAGAAAAAAAACTGGTCATTGCTGAAAATATACCAAATGAAAATACTAAACCTTTTCGGATCACACCAAATGACCCAAACATACCCAGAGACCAAACCAGTGCACAAATGAAACCCGATACACCTAGCTTACCCGACATCTCAAATCAATTTTCCAACATCAACATTTCCCAATCCCTAATTCCCCACCCTAAATCCCAAAGTGCTGCAACCCATCAAATGTCTGAACCTTACGTAGAACTACCTAACTCCAATGAAGACGTGGATAACCACAACATGGATGCAAAGAACAGTGAAAGTGGTCTGGAAGAAGAGGATGTTGAAGGGAATATTCCGACATTTGTGGAAGTGAAAAATGTAGTCCTTATCAAAAGACGTTTCAGGCACATAAAAAAAGAAGCTAGGAAAGGCCCAAACATGAATTGCATAGACTCACCCATTCGAAGCTCTAATTCAACCCAACAGCTCTCATCTGAAACACCTCTTGTCATTATGGAAGAACATGTACGATCACCACCTTTAGTGGGCCAAGATAAGGCCCTTCACCCTCAATGATTCTTATTTCTTGGAATTTTCAGGGATTGTCCCATCTCTCGGTTTCCAGAATCATACGGGAAGTGTCTCGAACCCATAAACCTGATTGTATCTTTCTGTCTGAACTTAAGTGTCCTTCCTCTGTTAAAATTTTTGTTATACTTATTGCCTTGGGTTTCTTTAATTGCTCTGTTATCCCCTCCACTGGCCGTGCTGGTGGGCTAGTTTTGGAGTGAAAAAATTATGTCAATCTGAATGTTTTGGTTTCTAATAATTTCCTCATTAGTGTTGTGATTCTTTCCCATCCCCCTTCTAATCTGTGGCATATTGCTTGTGTCTATGGCCCGCCCAGAAATAAAAATAAGCCCTTTTTTTTAACTGTCTGGAAGATATTGGTGAATCCATTGATGGTCCTTGGATGGTGATTGAGGACTTCAATTCAATCTGTAATCAGAAAGACAAAATTGGTGGAAGACCTTTTGCCTTTAGCAGTTCGGGTGATCTTTTGGGGCTGTTAGATGACTTATGAATGATTGATGCGGGGCTTCGAAGGCTCCCCTTACACCTGGAACAACAAAAGGGGGCGGGGGAAGCAGATCTAATATCATGGAAATATTGGATAGAGGGGTGATTAATTCACCTTAGAGAGTTTTGTTCCCTCGAGCTAGGATTACCCACCTACCTGCCTTGAACTCAGACCATAACCCCCTCCTTCTTGATACCATTCCTAATTACAAGCAAGGACCTATACCCTTTAGATTTGAAACGATGTGGATCAGGGACCCCATTTCAAATGTGGTGATTGAACAATTTTGGAGCAAACCTATTCCTGGACTTTCCCATTTGTATCTCAACCTTAAAATTGACTTTACCAGAATTGCCCTCAGAAAATGGAACAGGTCATCCTTTGGCCATGTACAAACAGCCATTAAAAAGCCAAAAAAGTCACAGACACTCTCCAAAACCTTGACCAAACCAACTCTGTTCTAGCCTTGGAATCTGCTAAACAGGAAGAACTTGCTGAATTGTTAAAGAGAGAGGAGATTCTTTAGCATGACAAGGCAAAAAATCAAGGTATGGATGATGATGATGCTAATACTAAGTTTTTTCATTTGTCTACCATCATTAGGAGAATATACAATTGGATAGATCATCTCAAAAAAGATGACTTATCCTGGGAAACAAATTGGGCTAAGATTGGTAATCATTTTTACCAATACTACTCCAATTTGTTTACTTCTTCTCCTCATACCTTTCCTCTTGATCTTACTAATCTGATTTCTCCTACTGTCACTGATTTTCATAATGATAACCTTTGTAATATTCCTACTTAGAAAGAGATTCAAAGCATTGTTTTTTAGATGGCCTCTGGTAAAAGCCCGGGGCCTGATGGTATGTCTGCTAGCTTTTTCAAAACTTACTGACATATTGTTAAGATAGAACTAATTTCCTCTACCCAGCACTTTTTCCATACTGGTATCCTTGAAAATAAGCGCAACCATACATTTTTTACTCTGATACCAAAAAAAGACTTCCCTGACAAAGTTGACCAATTCATATTCATTGCACTTTGTAATGTCATTTACAAGGTCATCTCTAAAATTATCATTGTTAGGATCAAAACCACACTTGACCAGATCATCTCACCCACCCAGACTGCATTTGTCCCCAATAGATCCATCTCGGATAACTCCATCATAAGCAAAGAAATCATGCACTATTTGAAAAAAAAATAGGCAAATCAGGTTATATGGTCTTAAAGATGGATATGAACAAGGCTTATGATAGAGTAGAATGGGATCTCATTCTCCATATCCTTACTTTGCATGGTTTCTCTCACAAGTTTGTGAATCTGATCAATACTTGCATCACTTCTCCCACTTTTTCTATACTTGTTAATGGCTCAGCTTTTGGTAATGTTACTCCTCACAAGGGCATTAGGCAGGGTGACCCCATCTCATTTGCTTTATTTGTTGTGTTCATTGATCTGTTAACTAAAATGTTGATTGTGTTTGTGGGCTGAGGCAAATAATCATATCCATGGTGTAAAATTTGCAGAACCATTCCACCTGTTTCTCACCTCTTATATGCAAATGATTTGATGATCTACTGTAAGGAAAATGATGAAGATGCACAACAAGTCAAGGCTGTTATAAATAAATTATGTTCATGGTCTGGTCAAATGATCAAGGAAAATAAATCATATATCCATTTCAGCAGAAACGTAATGGAAGCTAGGAGAGGGGCCATTTGCAACATCTTGAACATGAGGCAGTGTGACCACAATATCAAACACTTGGAGCTACCTTTCTGCAAAGCTGCCACTAAGAGAAAAGCATTCCAAGATATTGTTGATAGAGTTGTAGGCAAACTTGCTGGTTGGAAACTTAAATGTCTTTCCCAAACAGGGAGAGGGGTCTTGATTAAATCGGAGCTACAAGCCATTCTATCTTTTTCTATGCAAACTATTGCCCTTCCTAAATCGATTTGTGAGGACATTGATAAGAGAATCAGAAAATTTTGGTGGGGTTTTAGAGATGATGAGAAAAGACACATGTACCTGAAATCTTGGGATTCCATTGGAGGTTAAGGCTTTAGAAAATCCTTTGACATCAACCATGCACTAAATACCAAACTGACTTGGAAGATGCACACTGATCCTAACAGGCCTTGGGTTTTGCAGCTTCAAAAAAAGTATTTGGGATTGAATAATATCATGAATGTGGACTGTTTTAAAGGAAATGCATCATGGGTGTAGATGGCTATCTGGAACTGTAGGGACACTTTAAGGAAATGGGCATGTTTCAAGATAGGTGGTGACTCAATGTTGAGAATATGGGGAGACCTGTGGATCCCAACTGCAAAGGACTTCAAACCTCATTCTGATACTAAAGTTGAAGGTGGCCCTATCTGGGTAAAGCAACTGATTGACCATGTTAACCAAAAATGGAATAATGATGTCATCAGATCTTTGTTCCCAACTGACACTGCTGAGGCCATCTTCAAGATCATTATTCCACCTCGTATGGAATCTAATACCATTGTATGGGCTCCCTCCAAGTCAGGGACCTTTTCGACTAGATCTGTCTATCGAGTAGAACAACAATGGCGTTACACAAATATGAGTCTTATTCATGAAAGTATGTGGAAATGTCTATGGAAATCTCAAATCCACCCTAGGCATAAACACTTACTTTGGAGAATCCTGGCAAACACGATCCCCACTAGACAAAGGCTGGGCACACTGATCAACCTTGAGGATACTAACTGCTTACATTGTGGTTCAGATCTGGAAACTGTGGAGCATTGCTTTCTGACTTGTCCTATAGTCAAACTGGTATGGTGGAGATCAAAATGGGATGTCAATATGGAAGTTTTCAAGAACTGGAGCATTGTTGATTGGATCAAAGGAATTCTTTCCCCAGAAGCCATACTTATGTTTGATCAAACAGAGGCTCCTCTGTTTACTCAATTTGCAGTTGTGGCAATGGAACACATTTGGAAACAAAGGAATCTGATCCTTTTTGGTGGAAAAAGGGAAAAGTAGGATAAGGTTAGTGATGATATAAATTCTATGGCAGGAAGCTACAATGTAGCAGCAAAGAGAAGGAATTTGAAGATCCAAGATAGGGACTTAATGTACAATGGAACAGACCACCCCCAAGTTGAAAAAAAAAATCAATTTTTATGCAACCTTTAAAGATGGTCTCTACACAGCAGCTGCTCTTATTAGAGATGAATATGGAAAAATTAACTTTGTAGTAGCCATATCTAGGATGATTCGGGATGTTTTTTGGGCTGAGGCTAAATGAGCACTTTTGGCTATTAATTTGGCTACTGCTTGTAATCTAGAAAATATTTTGTTTGAGGGGGATGCAACAAATGTGATTTTTTCTGTAAGGGGGCGGAAAGAGTCAGATGAATGACAAGGAGCCACTACCACTAATGCTTGCAGATAAAGACCTTAGAGACTGGAGAACTGGAAGATCCTACACACTCCTAGAAATTGTAATAGGGCTGCCCACAATCTAGCAAATTGGGCAAAAACTAATGCTAGGACTGGTATCTGTAAAACACAAGAGGGGGGTGAATTGGGTTTTAATCAAACTTGTAAACTTTTCAAAAGAATCCAAACAAGGCTAGTGTAAGTTTGAGCAAAATGAACAAAAGAAAAACGAAAGCCAATCACAAGACAAAGGATTTATAGTGGTTCGATTCACTTAGAATCTACATCCACTACCTTGAGCCGCACCCAAGGATTTTCAACAACTTCACTAAGAAGGATATTACACTTGTGGATAACTCACTAAGAGTTTTACAAGACAACCACAATACACCAACTCAATAAGAGAGCTCGCCCACACTAAGTAGGACTTTCAATACAACAATAACCCTATCACTAAGAAAGGGAATGAGATGGTTTAAGAGAAAGGTTGTTCACTCTTCTAAGTGAAAGATAAATACCTTTGAAGTACAAGAATAATCAGCTCTTAGAACATAAGATGCACACTCTTTGTCTTGCTTTAGAAATATCACTTTTGAATGATTTAGACCATAGAGATGAAGAGCATTTCCTTTGAAAGTGTTTAAGACTTGATAAGAAATCAATGTATATTTGATGTGCAAGCCTTGTAGTCATTCTTAAGCATTAGAGCTTTTATACATTTCAAAAAATGCTGAAAAAACGACTCGCAACGGTCATATAACGGCTAGTAACAGTGCTGTTAGGTTGATCCGAGATTAGCTTCGGATGATCCGACCTTCACTTAGGTCGACCGAACTTAACTTAGGTCGACCGAACCTATTGATCCCAAAAACTCAACTCTGTTTCTAGTTCGGCTAATCCGAGAAAAGCTCGGATGATCCGACTTTCCTGAGCTTGAGAGATGTTGATTTTTCACTTGTTTTGAAATCTTTTGAAGTCTAAAAGGTTTTCCCAAAAGGTAACAAGTAAGAACATTTGGAAAACCATTTTAAAGGACTTAGACTTTGAAATCAAAGGCTTTTGAAATAAGAACATATAAGGATCAGTTTGAAACTTAGCCTTTTGAAAACGTGTTTATGATGCATGCAAGACTAGAGTGTTGTACACTTAAGTTCATTAAGAGCATTGGTTAGAGCTTATAAGATAAAGACTTATAAAGGCAAAGCTATCCTAACCAAACCTAAGTCTTCAATCTTCAATCTCGACGAGATGTGCCTTTAAGTATAACTTTGAATCTTGATCATGGCTTGATTGAAGTACTTAGAGCTTCCATTATGACTTCCGATATTCTATCACAAAGATTGAGAGCATTAGACACAACATCAAATGTTTGTCCATTATCAAAAACTGAGTTTGTTCGCCCTTAGGGCTTACAGTATCATACCACTAGATTCTCTTCCCCCTGATCTTTTTTGTGACTTTGAAACTAGTGGCTTGGTGGATGTAATTCCCATTGTTGGGAACTTCCCAAATTTATATAAATAATTCAAATTTCATCAAAATAAAATAAAACAAATAATACTACTGTCATCCAGTCATCCTACTGTCATCTCAACATTAGCATTGTTTATCCATTCGGTGGTGTTAATCCATCCAATTAAATATACTTTTATTTTTTGCTAGATTAAATATACATTATAGACGTTGATATTGCAAAGGCAAATTTTTTTCTTCCAAGGTAATTTGCATTCGAAGGAATAAGTTACTTTTTTTTGTCAACATTAACCTCACCTATTAAATTTATCTCTCAAATATTTTCTTTCTTAACATATTCACACTTTATCTCTATTTTTCTCTCTCCTACCCCAAAACCAACCCACGACTTCTCTTCCTCTTCTCTTTCCCCATTCTCATTCTTTTTTATCTCTCATCTCTCTTCTATGTAACAACAAAAATCTAAACTCCATTGCAGGTTTGATGGTCCCCAATTCAATTAAGAGTGCGTAATTTTCACAAGATCTATCAAGATAATTGGATATTCTTCAAGATCTGACTTCTTTGTATTTTTCAAACTTTTATGAATATATACTTTTAATCAATTTATGCCTTTTTCTTTCAAGAACTAAATCTTGGATCGGAGGACTTTTTCAGAGTCCATCCCCGCCTTTATTGAGAAGGAAGAGATAGAAAGGTTGGACATCCATCGCTGCCGTGATGACGCAGTTGAGTGTTCATTCGATCCACCACCCGAGGCCAGGCCGATCAAACCTATCCGTTTTTGGGTTCGATCCGCAGGGGGCAACGGGCGCCGGGAGAACCCGGAGCCCGCCGCCCACGCTTATAAGAACGTGTTCGCTGGTCTTTCTTGTTCCACTAGTTTGGCACATAGTTTTCTTTAATTGAATCTTCTCGTAAGATTGTGTTAATTTTGTATTTTTTTTTAAACGTGGATCTTTTTAGATTCCTCAATTGAGTGGCCATAGAGAACTTTGTGGTATTCTGATTATGGTTGCGATAGGAAAACATATTTTTTTTACTTTTATTTCCAGGATCAACTTTGATGAACTAATTTGTTGAAAAAACTGCATTTATTTGTATGTAAGATTTTTTTTTCTATTTTTAATGGGAGGAGTGGAAAGATTACAATTTGAAAATAGAAGTTGTAGAGTTTGAAAGACATTTTTACGGATTCAGAAAAAAAAAAAAAATCATTGCACAAAAGTGACGTTGAAGTAGAGAGGAGAGATCAAAGGTGTCCTAGCCCAGTGGGGCAGGCGCCTGCCCACGACTGGGTGCGATACCCTCCGCCTGCATGCGACAAGCTTTAATCTCCCTTTTTAGGGCTATCTTCTCCTCGTCTGAGGCAGTTCTCTCTCCTTTATATGGGTTAACCGCCCAATTAGGCTTCAAAAAAAAAGTATAGAGGAGAGAGAAAAGGGGGAGAGAAGGCAGGAATAGAAGAGAATCGTAGGTTGATTTTTATAATATGAGAGAGAAAATTAGAGATACATTGTGAATAATTAGAGAAAAGAAAATACTAGAAGGAAATTTAATGAGAAAGACTATTTTTAACTAAAAATATGACTTGGTCAATTGAAAACAAATTGTCTTAGCATGTTTTGGTAATGGGGAAATGATTTTCGACTAAGGAGAAATTGGCTAAAATGGCTAAAAACCCAAATTAAACACTATTCACCCCTGTTGGTATAAGGGATTCACCCACCTATTTTACTATTTTGCCACCGATTTAGCCAATTAATTGGCTAAATTTTTATCTCTCTAGCACTACTCCTTGGTAATATTCCTTGCCATACTTCATATCAACATCAAATTTCTTTAATAAATATTTTAACATTTAATTAAGGCTAATGATATTGTCAAGGCAGATTTCCTTCTAACAATGCAATTTGCTTTCAAATGACCAAGATACCCTTTTGGTCATTATTAACCTCTCACAATTAATTTCTCTATTTAATATTTTATTTTATAATTTATATACCATCAATCTCTAACTTTCTCTCTCATATCCCAAATACCAACCACAATCTCTCCAATATTTTCTTCCCTAATCTATTCATACTCAATTTTAAATTTTTTCTTTTTCATAGTGCTAGAATTTCACAAGTAAAAATAAATAAATGATATAAAACAAAAGAAATTTCATGATCTAAGGGTTTCATTCATTACAACTAATAAGAAAGAAAAGAATTGTAAAATAGGAGTGCTTGAGTAGTATGACTTTGATTATCTTCTCTAAAAATTTATATTGTATTTGTTTTTTTTTAAATTACTACTATTATAAGAGAGAAAATTAGAGATTGAGTGGAATAGATTAGGGAAGAATATAATGGAGAGATTGTAGGTTGATTTTTGGATAAGATATAAAATTAAAGATTGAACGTGAATAGAGTAAGAAAGAAAATATTGGAGAGATTAATGTTAACCAAAATGGTAGGTTAGTCATTTAAAGTAAAATTGCATTGACAGGAGAAAACTTGCTTTAACAATATCACTAGCTTTTAATTTATTTATTTTTTTGAAGAAAATCACTAGCCTTTAATTAATCCCTCATGTTGGAAATTTTTATTTCCAAATTATATTATCCAAATTCTACATTTACACTTTACCATACCATAAAAAACAAATTAATTCTAGAGTACATCATATTAACACATTTAAATATGGAAATTAACGTTATCCTAGTACTCCCAGTACCTGGATAATCCCAGCTTAAATATTTCAACTAAATAAAAAACATGTTTTATCTAAAACTTTGCACACACCACACACACTTTTTATGTGAGTGGACACCAAAGTATATTTAAATAGAGTTTAATTTGCTTTGAACCTCCTTCCACTCTGTCTTTTGTTTGAGAATAATTAGTACAAACAAGTAAACAACAATTAATAAATTCCTATTTCAACATCAAACAATTTCTTTTCTCTCTCTTCATTTCCTTTTCAACCAATCATATCACTAATATGCATCACGAATTTAGCTAAGGCCTAAGGTGCACTTGTTAATTATTAAATAAGTTAATTTAACATTTAAGTTTATTTAAAAATGTGTTATTTAAATATATCTTTTAAATATTTATTCTCCTTTTAAAAAAAATTTAGCCGATAAATTAATTTATTCAACAATTACATGTCTTCCGTATGTGTAGACAACATCTATTCCGCATTATAAACATTCACTTCTGAAAATTTTAAAAATCCTACTCGATACAGTAAATTTTATTTGTAGTTCAGAATATTTGATCAAATTCGCCCTAATATTTTTTTCCAGTTTTTTAAAGGAAATATAAAAATGAGAAAAAAAATAGAATATCCTCTCTCTTCACGTCTTTTTATTTGACTTTTTTTTTTTAATCTTCGGAAAATTTATTATAAATACATTGGCTTTCTCTGGAGAATTTTTGTTTGCCAGTGTTTTTGCTTGCTTCTTCAGACAACCATCCTTTTCAAGTGCTTCTCTTTTTGGGTTCGCTCTGTTCTTCAGGTTTGCCCTTTTTCTATGCTCTGTTTTTTAATTTTTCAATATTTTCTTGGAGTTCTTGATTTTAAATTAAGGTTTATATTTGTGGGTTAGAAAAGTTTGGTGGGTTGTTTTGAATGTGGGTTTTTTTTTTATATTTATATTTCAATTTAGTCAGTTAAGGGATGGTTTTGTTTGTGTGGGCTCAAAGTTGTTGCCTTTTGGGATGGTCTGATTGAAGTAAGGAGTTTAAGGTTGGTAAAGGTGTGTATTATTATTATAAATAGTGGGTTTGTGGTTCTTGAATTAATTTTGTAATTTCTTGTTTGTGATTTTCATAGATTCTCTTTTCCTTTTTCTTAGAGATGTACTGTTTTGAGTTTGAGGGAGGTTTCCAGTGTCTGAGCTTTTTTCCCCCTCCTCATCATCCCAAAGTTGATTCCTTTTTTGTATTTTCATGGGTTTTTTACTTGAATTGGTCCAAGTTTGACAGGAAATGTTCATTTATGTAGTATGCTCTCTAACATCATTGCTTGAGGACCATTTGAAGTATCTGAAGTAAGGAGGGATTACCGCGTTATGCTGAATTATTTTTCGTTACTGGGGAATTAGGGTACATTAAATATGCAAAAAGATAGTTGAATGCTAATTTTTTAGTTGATGGTTGCTAGGTGTTATTTTTGGCGCCTAGTTGTGTACTTTTTAATCCACATTCTTAGTGCTGCCCCATTATGACAAAAATGATCTAGTGCAGGCAGTCTCTGGATGCTATCATTTTTGTACTTGGAAGAGCTTCGTTTAATCTATGCGTCTGATCTTTCAAACTGTATACATAAAAATCTCTTCAAAAGTCAACGCAGAAGAGCATGGTTGTAATTTACGTGATGGTAGCGTTTGCACACGAGTGGTTGCAGTTAATGAATTAGTTCGAGGAACCATTATGGTCAACTTTAATTGTGTGGGGCAACAGCTTTCTTGTCGTATTCAAAATTTCAAACTTCATTATGGTTTGTCGGCACACTAGATAATGTCGCTTGTTGTAGGTTTTGAACTTTTATTATATAAGCAGAAAGGATAGTATCTCTACATAGAATCTAATGAAATCAATTTACTTGCAGAAATACTTGTTAGTTTAAAGTTTTTCATGTCACCTCAGAATCTTCGAAGAAATATTGAGCTGTTGTTTCTCTGTAAGCTTTCTAGATTGACTTCAGATTTTACCTTTTAGGTTGGTCGAAGAATTTGTTGGTGAGTGCAAGTAAGGCAAATGGGGACCAGTCCGTGGGAGATTTTCTCTGGATCTGATGCTTACCGTTCGTCAAGTGATGCTACACTTTTTTCTAGTTCATTGCCTGTTCTTCCTCATGCTAAGTGTAATCACATTTTCTCTCTAAAGTTAAATTTTACTGAAGTTTCACGTTTTGCGAAAACTTACCTTTTCCTTTTGGACTTGTCAAAATATAGTGACTCTGAACGACTCGGAGCAAGGTCGAAAATCAATTGACGATGCCTCATCCGGATTGAAAAAACTGCCACCGGAAATCGAGGGAACTGATTTGAAGCTTGGGGTTGTTTTCGGAGGTCAGGCTATTGGAAGCTTGCTTCCTGATGATGAAGATGAGCTTTTAGCTGGAATAATGGATGGTTTTGGTCTTGGTGTCTTGCCTCTTCGTGTGGATGATTTGGAAGAGTATGATATCTTTGACAGTGGCGGTGGATTGGAACTGGAATCTGATCCGCAGGAAAATCTAAGTTTTGGTATCTCCAAGGTTAGTCTGTCTGATGGGGTTACCAGCAACGGAATGACTCATTTTGGGCTCTCAAATGGTGTTGGAAATGTTGCTGGAGAACATCCACTTGGAGAGCATCCTTCTAGGACATTATTTGTTCGTAATATCAACAGTAATGTTGAGGATTCAGAACTGAAAAGTCTATTTGAGGTAATTTTGATTAGTTCGGTGTATTCTCCAGTCTTGCATTTTTCTTTGTCTAGTATCCACATGTGATCTTAGTGGACTCATCCTAGGTGACTATCTTCACCTGAATTGGGATAATTTGCAAATATTATTTCTTCATTACCCATTTCTTGAGTTCATCAGAGTTTGTTTTTTTCTTAATTGACGGCCCGAGTGTCTATTTGCGTTAGGGCACAAATGTGGAAAAAAGGTAGGTTCTTTTTAGAGTGGTGAGTTTGTGGATTTGTAATCCTAGCAGAAGTCATATAGGTTCTTTTTAGATTCATGTCTAACATATTATTTGTTTCTTTCCTTGTCCCATTCTTTTTTTTCCCGTCTCCTTTTTCGCTTGTATTTGATGCTGATCTTTCCTATAGACTAATGTTTCACCTGATAAATTTTACCCAAAATATCTGAAGAAAACTCTTAAGTTAGAGGTTATCAGTACTTTTGAATTGTTTTGTTATTACGAGGATATTAAAGCTCAATAGAATATTATATGATGCTTTGTTAACCCTTTTTTTTTTTTAAATTTTGTTTCTTTTTTGGGTTCAGTAACTTGTGTAATTAATGGCCTTTTTCTCTTCAAAGGTGCTCCAAATGCCTTTCCATGTTTTTTTTTCTTTTGGGTGGTTTTTTTTTGTTCGCTTTTTTTATTATGCCAGGGAGTGGGTGGGTAGGGGGGAGGGGCAGGCAGTGTGGTGTGGCGTGGCTTATCTGCTCTCTTGATATCGTTTTGTGCATTCCTCAATATTTCCAACAATTCTAGTTAACAAACTCCGAATCTTATATTTGTAGCATACCGGACCCCCTATACATTGAAATATGAGGATCACGTTTTTAATGGTTTCTTTCCTATCAAATTTGAAAGATTGCCTTGAAGCTTCCTGTTGAGCGAGCTAAATGTATGCGTAAAAGTATCAGAAAATCAAATCCTTATTATTGTCTTTTCAATTTACCATTTTTCTCTTCTGTTCTATTAACTGAGTTCAAATTATTTTGCGGATTCCTTGCTTCTTGTGTTATAGCAATATGGTGATATCAGAACTCTGTATACTGCATGCAAGCATCGGGGCTTCGTGATGATATCTTACTACGACATTCGTGCTGCTCGAACTGCAATGCGGGCTTTACAAAATAAACCATTGCGTCGGAGAAAGTTGGACATTCATTTCTCCATACCCAAGGTTTTAGAAAACTTTCTTGCAAATGTTAACTATTTTGTTAATTATCCTTTTTATTTACTCTCTTTCTCATCTCAGGATAACCCATCAGATAAGGATCTTAATCAAGGTACTCTGGTAATTTTTAATTTGGATCCATCTGTCTCAAATGAGGATCTTCGCCAAATATTTGGGGCCTACGGTGAGGTCAAAGAGGTGATAGTTTACTTCTTATGCTTATTTCTTCATTTGCTTTTTACCTATTTCTGTTTAGCAGCCTTTGATCTTCCATTGAATCATGAACATACAATGACATCTTGATAAAAAGCAGATCAGGGAAACACCTCATAAGAGACACCATAAATTCATTGAATTTTATGACGTTAGAGCTGCTGAAGCTGCTCTAAGATCCTTGAACAGGTGTGACATTGCTGGGAAACGCATAAAGCTCGAACCTAGCCGTCCTGGGGGAACAAGGCGAAAGTACGTATGAATACTTTTTGTTTTTGTTTTTATTGTTCTAAACTCAATTGAAGCTTGTTGCTTTTGTCATTCATCATTTTTTACTTTTTCTCTAAATTAACTAAATATCAATCACTTGATTTGTATGATACTGAAGCCATGTAGGTCTTGCACGTAATAATTTAGTAAAATAACAAGAAAGAATTGACTCTGCTAGTTTTGAGTATCTCCTCCGTGTTAGGTAAGTGACTCTTTCTCTTGTATTATTAGAAGGAAAATCTGATGATTAAGCTATAATGTACCTGCAGGCGAAGGGGAAAGTTGGGCAGTCATAAAACTAGGGCTTTAATACAAAATAATATTATTTGTGTTAATTCTTACGAGTTCCTTTGATGAGTCAGTTGTTGAATTGGTCCTAATGTGTAAAAATGGGGTAGATAAACTTAAATTTGAGGAAAAAGAATGTTAAGTCCGGATTGGTTTCTGCCTTTCTGGTCCAAACATTTTTCTACTTTTTCCTCTGGAACCTACCTTTCTTTCACAATGATCAACTATGAAAATTTTCAAAGAAGAAACTAATCCTATACTTTTCAAACAGTAAGATATGCTTTAAACAAAATGAAAAAAATGTCCGACGTGAGAAATAAATGGTACAGATTTTAAGGTTCCAGAATGTTATTTCACATGATATGCTTGCGATAGCAGTTCCATTCTATGCTTGCATTCAAAAGAAAAGAAAAAATAATCATTTTGAGGAAATGGTACTGCCTTGGATAATGTTACTTTCATTCTTCTTTATGTTTAGTTAAGAAATATTGTTCTTTTCCTTTACCTTTTTTTTTGAAAACTCGGACGTCTTTAACTTGTGATCCTATGTGGATTATTCAAAGGAAATGTTTCACCAGAAAATATCTTGTTTATCTGCTGCTATAATGTTGGCTTTACCAATCATACTGATTTGGGTCAATTTTCAACCAAACTGGTGATGTTTTTCTCCTTCTACTTCAAAAAAGATGGTCATTCAATGCACGATGAATTAGCATAAGAATTTCACCAAAAAAAAACATTTGTCTACAAACTTCTTCAACGGTTCACCTTGACTTTTAATTTTCATTCGGTGCTTCAATTGCACTATGTTGCACTTGTTTTTCCGTTCAGAGCTCTTTCTGACCCTAAAAATTTCTTTCCTTTGGATAGTCTTATGCTGCATCTCAACCAAGATCTTGAAACTGAAGACCCTCGAAGCTTTCTTCATCAAATGGGCTCCTCGATAGGAAATTCTCCTCCAGGTGAGGCTCTCCTGAATGCTTGTAGCTTAATTTTAAGCCTATGTTATGCTTGCGGCGTGTTTGGGTCCCTTCTATTGCCGCAGGGTTATAATCCCCATTTTTCTGGCAGGTAACTGGCCACAGTTTGCCAGCCCTTTGGAACACAGTCCTTTGTCAAGTCTTAGTAAATCCCCTGGTTATAGGTCTCTGAGTCCTACAACAAACAACAATTTTCCTGGGTTAGCTTCTATTTTGCATCCACAAACCTCAAACTCTATGAGGGTTGCACCAATTGGCAAAGATTCTATGAGGAGCAACCATGTGGAACCAATGTTGACCAATGGAAATTCCGACCGAGGAATTGCTTTCCAACAGTCTCTTTCCTTCCCCGAGCAGAAAACAAGCCCGTATCCCGGAAGTATTTCATCTTTTGGTGCTTCAAGCTCAAATGGTTCTGTTATTGAAACACTGTCTGGTCCTCAATTTCTTTGGGGAAGTCCAAAGGTCTACTCAGAGCCAACTAATTCCTCTGGTTGGAGGGCCCAATCTATTGGAAATCCTTTCACATCAAATGGGCAAAAGCACGGGCTTCCATTCTCAAGTCATGGTTCTTTCCTTGGTTCATCTCAAGGTCACAGCCAACTCCATAATCACGTTGGATCTGCTCCTTCTGGTGTACCTTTCGAGAGGCGTTATGGTTTTTATCAGGAACCTTCAGAGAAATTTTTGAGTCCTAATATTGGAAATGTTGGGTTTGGCCATAATGAGAGGAGTTTCATGATGAGTATGGGTGGTCGAAGCAATGTTTCTGTTTCTGGAAACATATCAGAAAATGGCTCCCCTGGTTTTGGCATGATGTCTTCTCCTGGATTTAATCCTCTGCTTTTAGGTAACAGTCATTTCCCGGCAATGGCAGCCACTGGCTTCGAGGGTTTTAACGACCGTGGGCGTGCTAGACGTATTGAGAGCAACAATAACCAGATGGAAAACAAGAAACAGTTTCAACTTGATTTGCACAAGATCAAGATTGGTGAAGATACGCGAACAACTCTGATGATTAAAAACATCCCAAACAAGTAAAGATGATCTTCGACTGCTAATTATTTGTGAATTGCAGTTTGAGTTAAAGAAATATCAAATATGCTTGGATATTTACTTATTTGCTTCTTCCAGGTATACCTCGAAGATGTTGCTTGCTGCTATTGATGAAAATCACAGGGGAACCTATGACTTCCTCTATTTGCCAATTGATTTTAAGGTAATCCATTACGATATACATGAAACTAATATTCCTGATTTATACATGTCTGAGACTCTTGTTTGTGAATGCAGAATAAGTGCAATGTCGGCTACGCGTTTATCAACATGTTGTCACCAGCACACATCATCCCATTCTATGAGGTAAATTTTTTATGTTAAAATTAATCTTGCAATTAAATAGATATCCTTTTCGTGAACACACTATATTGCGGTCCCTTCCTTTGTTTCCAGGTCAAAGTTCTGTAAATATGTTAAGTGGCTTCTTTTTAAGCTTTTATGTGTCTTTTAAACTTCAGAAATTGCAAACCTGATCTGTATATTTTCTTGTTCTGTGCTCTTTTTGACCTTCCAACACAATCTACAAGATACTGATGTTTCCTAATATTTAGGCATTGAATGGTAAGAAATGGGACAAGTTCAACAGTGAGAAAGTGGCTTCTCTAGCTTATGCGCGAATTCAGGGCAAAGCAGCCCTTGTAGCTCATTTCCAGAACTCAAGTTTGATGAACGAAGATAAACGTTGTAGGCCAATTCTCTTCCACCCAGGGAGCTCAGAATCTGGCAACGAGGTAATATGGCCAATCACGCCCTTCTAAGAGGTTAACGGGAACTAGTTATTCTTACTTAAGTGACCTTTATATAACACTTGTAGGGAAAAAAAAAATATAATGCTTTTTGCATAATGCTTTTAAGATGCAGTTTCTGGGAATGAAAGGAATTGACTGCTGATATGTCTTGTTTATATGCAGTTCATCAGTGAACATACTCCATCCAGCTGTTTGAACATCCAGGTCCGTCAAGTAAATGATGCAGAGCCAAGAGATTCCGTGTATAGCCCAATACAGGGTGCTTCATATGATGAGCCGAAGCAGAGCTAACGGTGGCTTGGATAGCTCATATGCCAAATTATGGTCGAGTCTGAGCCATCTAACAGGTAAAATATTTGCATTGAAGTAGGAGATAGACCAAAAAGGAGTTGGTATTGAAGATTGTATCGTAGTTCAGTAACTTTTCGCAAGACCTTTTAAGGAGACGGTTTTCTTGAGGCTCTGTGGTTTTTTTGCTAAACATTCATCAATGAGGAAGCATGCAGTGCAGGGAACTTGATCGTTCGTGGTTATCTCTCCTGATTTTGTCATCACATTTTGGGATCTCTTCGGGTTTTTTTAAAGTTGAGATTGTGAATTCGATCTCCTGCATGTTTCTCGCCCCCAAATGACGAAATTTTGGAGGGGCTGCACATAATTGTATAGTAAAAAAGCAATCTCTTCTGTAACCTTATTCTGCATTTAGCAATACAAGATTGTGTGTATTTTGGAACTTTCAATTTATGTTGTGTGCATTTTCTTCCATGTTTCTGGAGTTCTTTCAACGAAACCCCTTTCAATTTCTACCAACTCCATTGTAGAGATTAGGAACGAGGAAAGGTTGATATCGCCTAAATTCCTTTTCATGTGTATTTAGATTGTATTTAACCTGCGCCCATTTGACATGAAAGAAGTACATACAACTATTACAGAACTACAAGTTCTAAATCTTGTTCATTGCTTACATGTAACACAAAAAGCGATACGTCATCCACACAAATGGAAGCAGACATACAAACCAAGGAAAATACATTTACAAGAACATTACTCATTAACAGCCAAGCTCCATTGAACTAAAACCGCGATAGAATCTTATCCCTTAAATCGGATTTGAAGTTCTTGAGTCAGGTCGAGCTGCTAACATCTAGACTTGAACTTCTTGTTCTGGAAGTTGTTGTTTTAAATTCAAGCTCAATGAGGAAGTAACACCTATTTTGCTCTCTGATATAGCGAACATGGCCGTTCATTACATTAACAAGTTTCTGAGAGAAGTTTAAAGCAAGTGCTTCCTCTGTTCTGCATTGATTTCTTCCACCAGACATCTGTTCTACAAGCGCGAAAGGAAGGCCCTGACCAGGGTGTGTCAAACTGAAAGTAAATGAAATGAAGGTTTAATTAATGGATCAACGATAACTTTCAAGAGAACCAACAATGAAACCTAAGCTCTAGCAACAAACAGAGTTCTAATCAAACCAATGAGCTTCATCGAAATTACAACATTGCTAATGCATAACAGGAACCGAATATCAAATCATCTTCATCACATAGAAAGACCAAGCTAAGAGGAGCCAATCTGTAAGTAGGGACTTAGAAAACATGTGTAAATAGTTACCATACCGGAACTGTAAATGGACGTATTCACTTGCATCGTGTATCAACTTCAACTCCGGGGACACCTTGATTTCCACCCAACCACCAGAAGGTGCATGATGCACTATGCTAAGCAAGAAATCAGATAAGATTAGCTGAAGTTTAATCCGATCGCCACATATAAGAAGTGTCTTGCTCTGGTCAGGGATATCATGAAGTAATTGTATGTTTTTTTCTTTCAACAAAATCATAACTTGACTAACGATAGCATCTATAACACTTCCTAGAAGAAATTCTTCCACGCTTAGCTCCACTCTGCTGCTGCAATGATGTAAAAGGTAGTAAGCTTTATTAGTCTTGTTTTTGGCATAAGCAAGAATTTCATAGGTAAACCAATTTAGGGTGGATTTTATTAGATCAATAAATATTAGTCTGATGCAATTTTCTATTTACTTAATCAAAGAAAAAGAGTAACAGCTCTAGTAGAATGACAGAATGCTAATACAGCAAAGCAACCAGTTGTATGGATTGACAAAAGAAGACGATAAAGATGAAATGTGAAGCATGGTGAACTGGTATTATTTGCAATCCTACTGCTTGGGAATAAACTGAATTGAGTATGGGAAGCACGAAAGAGGACTTACCCTTCCATTATATCTCCGAAGTTCATATCCTCAATAACAGACATTATTTGTCGTTCACAAGCATCACTGGTCTCAAGAATTTGCTTTTGATCATCTGAAATAGACATACCTTCCAGGAGTTTGTGGGTGAAACGGATACCATTCAACGGCTTTTTCATCTCTTGACGAATGTAAGCCAACTCCTTAAGTCTGATAGACTCTGTGCCCTCTTGATCATATCCTGAAGATGACTGTGGATCAAGTGCAACAGTCTGAAAAAAGCAGAAGCACCCAATCGTAGCTCCAGATTCATCAACTCTCTTATTTGCTGTTAAGAAAACCTCCACGGATTTCCCTTTACTATCAAAAAAACTAAAAGGCAGCTTGTCAGTGTCATGACCACAGATTGCTTGGTACAAGAGAATCATGAACTTCGTCTGAGTATCTTGATCCTTAAGTTCACACAAACCGCCGAAAATTTCCCCATGAAGGATCTTCCCGATAACCTCATGCTTCATAAAACCAGACAACTTTTCCATGGCCGCATTCCATTCAGAACATCGGCCATTCTCATCAGAAGCAAATATTGGCGGAATCAATGGGTTAAGACTTTGAACTATAGCTTTGTAATCCCCCTGCAGACGAATGAACTTATCAAGGAGAACTTTCTCACAAGTGATATCTTGGCCCACAAAACAGACACCGATAACATTATCTGTATAGTCCCTACTAGTGCATGCATTAACAACTAAATATACAAATGAATTTTCAGGATGCATTCCATGCTTCTTTAGTTTTACTTCAACACTTGTATCCTCCTCACCTGAAACAAAGTGCATAAAGAATAAATATACGACATGCAACTATAAGCCTATGCTTGTGCATAGTGGTGTGTCTAGAGGAGAGGGAACAAGATAGTGAAAGTTGAATTTCTAATAGAAGCCAGAAAAAAGACACATCAGTCCATATAAAAGCTGTTCGTAGTATATTAGATGTTCAACAGAAGTGCAAAACTAAAATGCTTGATTAGTTGTTAGAGTTAGAAGAGACTAAATTACCGATGAATATAATTCGTAGTTTGCCTATAAGAGCCAGATATTATTATCTAATGGGGAATGCATTGTTAGATGAACTGCAATCCCCTGTGTGGAAGTGATAAAGACTAGTACTCCAAAGGGATAAATAAGAGAAGAAAACACCAAAAACTAGTAGAGGCTTTGAGAATGCTAAGTATTAAAAAATGAGAATCTATGACCATATCTAAAGAAACACTTTTAACTTGGGAAAAAAAATTTGTTGTCCTTTTGGTTATATAGTACATATGGCAGTAATAATCACACAATGGAACCATTGCTTTAACTACTAAACTTCAAGAACCATGTATTGATCATATGACTAAACAAGTTAAAATTTCTATCTTAAATTGATGAATATCATTTTTATATAAAGTCTTTCAATATCAATTTTCAAGAATGAATTGATTTTACATAAGTTTCAGTCCAATCAATGTCATATTTAACACATGGTCATAAAATTGACGAAAAAATAGAGTACTCTAAAAAGATATTGCAATACTTAGTAATAAAACTTATTCAAGGCTACATAGAACAAGGTACTTGGATAGCATAAAGATCATTTATGGAGTAACAACAATTTCAACTAAATTAGTACCTTGTAAAGCTCTGCTAAGAATATCATAAAAAACTATACGTGAATCTTCATGAACTATTTCAGTTAAAATAGATTTTCCAAGAGCTTCACTAGCTTGCGATCTTGTTAATTCGACCCATCTTGGCGTTCCATCCATTAACCAGACCAGATGAATCAACCCCAAAAATTGGAGCAGTTGCTGTCTCAATCAATCTGACAATCTCGCTAGATAAATAGCTAAGCTCATGCAAGCTCGGGGCGTCAGAATCACTCGGTCGCTTATGCATCACTCCTTTTGGAGTGCTTGCTTCAATCTTTTGGAATGAATCCCTCATTATAAGTTGCAAGGAGTGAATTGCATTAATCTCCGAAACCTCCCAAGGCAAACTTTTGTTTTTAACAACTTCGAGGAATGCATGAAATGAACATCTGGGGTGCAATCTCTCACCATCATCTCTGTCAGCTGGATGATGCTTAGCTCCTCCCCATTTGATCTCTTTTGCTGTACGGGACCTGAACCAAAACAAGAAATCTGTGGAAGTAATTTTAGCAGTGGACATGCCACAAACTGCATCACCGAGTTGGGTTGCACCTGGATAGCCAGCATCTGCAAGACTATCGGTACTCAAACCTGTGGAGTCTCCATGATTCTTTAGCAGCCACTCTGCTATGTCTTTAACTTGAGACTCTGTAGGAGTCACACCAAGCAACCAGCATCCGCCACGATAATACAATGCTGCTCCATCACATTTCACAAGATCCGCAATGCTGGGGGACTGAGTTATAATGCCAAATGGGGAATCCCTCAAAAGCATATCACATAATAACGTTTGCATCTGCAGAATTTTCTTTTCAGCTAATTGTGTTGTCAATTGAAGCTCCATATAAAGTTGTAAGCCAAAAGCCTGCATCAAGAATTCACATGCATAACGAAGAGGATAAGTGACATAGCGCGGTGAACTATGGTGGCACACCACTAACCCCCATAACCTCATTGAATCTTTTTCATTAACAACAACAGCCAAAACCAATGAGGCAACAGTCCCCATATTGGCCATATAATGAATATGACAACCATGGGGAGATCTAAGAGTAGAATTAACCAAGCAAAGAGGTTGTTTTAGTTCTTCATTTTGAATTATCTTAACCGGATGGGAATGACAATCGCAGATCATTCTAATACGATTCTGCTTAAACAAGAAACGAACAGCTTGTGGTATATCTATTGCAGGATAATGTAAACCCAAATAAGGTTCTAAGTCGGGCCTTCTAATCTCTGACACAACTTCACCATGATCATCTTCATGGAACTTATATACCATTACCCTATCATATCCAGTTAGCTTTTGAACTTCTTCCGCAACAGTGTCACATAAAACCCCAATATCTCCTCCAGGGAAGCGACTGCAATCGAGAAACAGCTCGAACAGAAAGTTTCTGAGACTGAACTGCCCCGGCAAGCAACATTGCAGTATCCCCAGAATGAGCAGGCTCCAAATCAATAATTATCCCAACATCAATCCTATGAAGTATAGCATAAAAGGTTTTATGATTACTCCTAGAATGAACCCAAATGGGATTCAACAGAGAAATTTCTCGGGACGCCGCAGCCTGAACCAATGAATCTCTAGAAGAAGGCGTGAAAAGGGTGCTCTTGAATCAGTTCCAATCAAAGTCCCTAATTCAACAAAACAACTTTCCAAACCCAACATTTCAGAGCAATTCTCACTGTATCCAATAATTTTGAAAGAAGACTCTTCAATAGCAATTATACAACCAAAAGATTGAACAAGACCACCCCTTTGAATCCTCCTTAAATAAACAGTCATTTGGTCTTCAGTAGCATCTTTTGGTGCTGAAACAACTGACTTTGTATAATTAAAAGGCTTACTTTTTTTATCAGACTTTTCAAACTCAGCCATCAATCTTGCATCATTGTTGTAATGATCCATTACAGCTTTGCTTGTGTTCAAGTTGCCAGTACTAGAAGAAGATGAAATAGTAGGTATGTTCAACTCCATTTTATAGTGAAATTTCTCCTTTCTGGATAATTTTTGAAGTGGGTTCAAGAAGTAGTATACTAGTAGTAGAAGTGGAAGAATCTTTAGGATTAATCTACTTTTTGGATGCAGATGCTGGAGGTAACCTTATATTTATCACACCTCACTCATTCGTGTCGTTCAACGTACATGTGTGTCTCGTGGGCGGTTGATTGAAGATTTTGTGCACTTTTTGGTGTAAATGAATGGAATGGATGATGCTGTCCTTTAGTTAATTTATTTTTTCTTCTCCGTATTTCTAAATAAGGCAGATGTATTTCTCGGTCAAGAAAGTGAAGATAATAGACTCAGTTATAGTGTAGGTGTGCAGGATTTCACACTTCCACACGCTAACAGACTCGGAAAGATAGTAGTTATTTATTTTCTACTAAGCGTAAATGGACTATGTATAATAAAAATTTTAAAAGATATTTATGGGATCATTTACATAAATAAATAAATAGATTATCAGCAAATTTAAATTGATTTTGATCTGGAGTCAAATACAAATTTCTTACTTTTAAAATTTTCATATTCTCTAATTAAAATTTTCACTCCTACATAATTCAGTATATTTAGTTCAGACTAAAGTTACAACACGCCGAATCCATTTATGCCCTATAACTTCCAGAATAATTTAAGACAGTAATTTTCGCACCTTTTTTAGTTTCTTGTATTCTCCTTTATTTGTTCTTGCTGTTCTTCAATGACAGCAACACTGAGGGGGTAAAAATGGGTTTTGGATTTGAAGAGAAAAAGAGGCGTTAAAGTTAAAGAGGGAGATATAAAAAAATAAAAATAAAAAGTTAAAGAGAGATGAATGGAAAAGGTGAAGAACCAGAAGACGTAGCAGAGGGTAAAAAAGGCAAATGGCTTTTCCAGATAGAGTCGAGAGAAATAGAGACGTCTTTATGTGAAGCAGAGTGACACATGTATAGCTTCGCTGCTGCTCCAGTGCGGCGCACGGGGCAAGTTTAAGGACATATGTCATGTTTTTATGTGTACAAATATTTATCTTGATATATATGTAATAAATTTTGATTATTTCGCATAAAATTTGGATTGAGCTTCTTCAAACGTTACCATTCACGAGTTACGGCTGATATCACTGCTTTACAAGCCCGATTATAATGTATAACACGTTAAACTCAGTATATTTAAAAATATTTTTTTAATAAGTATTGTATATTTTTGGGCAAATATTAAATCACGTTGCAACATTTGTTCAATCTTTATGAACATCTATCACAAGGCTTCAACTGTCGTTTTATCTTAATGGACACTTATTTTAGGCATTTAACACTTGTCTTACGTAATACATGTCGCAATCACAATAGATGTTCCCGCAAAAAAAATCAAGGACTATTAAAAAAAATTATCCAACGGCCAGTACGGCCAAAATTGTACAGTATGTACTCAATATTTGTCATTTTGCATCGTTATTACTAGTCGGTTTTCTTTTTCATTTTTTATATTTTCCGATCCGAATTAAATATTCACTTCGTTGTCCATTTTTTTTAAATAGAAAATGAAATTTCAATTTAAGACGAAATTACTATTTTCATATTGTTCCATTATTATCACGAGCACTCTCACAATCTCATCACTAAAGCTTTAGAAAAAGAACGTAAATTGCAAGATATGCATAGTGAATCAAAAGTTCTAAAAAATATATACTTGTATAACAGTGTGTACAAAAAGTTAAAATCTAACAAATTTTATTAGGATTAAAACCCTTTTGCACGGTCGTTACTAGTGAAATTTATAATTAGTTAATTTACCAATGAGTTGTGACTCGATAGATACACCTATGTTATTATTCTTACATATTTATTTTTATTAAAAAACAAAAATTACTAATGGACTATGAAAATAATTATTCGAGCCAAAAGTGATGCAAAAATCAATATACACACATTTTATTTATCAAACAAAAACTATACATAAATTTATCGTTTCTTTTTGGATAGTATCATTACCCAAAAATTGATCGTTTTATATTTTAACAAGTTAATATTTGTTATAGCACTCATGTAGAATTAATATGCATTTTAGTCATCAGTTTATTTAAGGTTAGTCAATTTTATTATTTTATTATTTTTTTAAACTTTTTTGTCTTCAATGATTTTACAGATCTGCCACTTTCATCATTTTTTCAAATAATTGAGAATTTTTCCTCCAGTCTGATGATGGGGTGTAATGGGTTAAAATTTTCTATAATTAAGAACTCAATAAAGTTGGTGAAACTATTTTTGTTTTAATTTTAATATTATAGAATTTGATTTTTTTTAATGAAATAGTCATGTTATAGTAAATAGAATAAATTTAAAAGGTCTTAAAAATCAACAAATGATAGTATTTATTGATAAAAGCAATTACTCTGTAAAAATAAATAAGATAATAGATGAGCTAATGTTGAGAAATCAAATCTCATATTCGGTAGATTCAACGTTTTTTAATATGCAAAGTGATTAGGAAATCAAATGGGGAATGGACTTAATGGCTTGAACTTACAAAATTCTAATCTTCTAACTTTAAATAATAATAATAAAAAGTCAATTGTTGCAAGTCATTACCATTAATTTTGTTTTTTCTAACGAGATAGTAGAAACTATTAAATTGGAATGACCATACAAGTGAGAAGTCTCTTTTCTAACTTCAAGACATTTGACAACGAAGTGCTGCTCATGCGGTAAGACACTTCATTTTCAAGTGGTAAATTAGGATTTCGAGTCATGCCGAAAGGAAAATGGAAAACCACTATTGATCCTCCTTTTAAAAGAAGAAGAAAAAAATAATGAAAAAAAAAAAAACTTCAAGACATTTAAAAAGAAAAAGAACAAGGTCTACTACAAGATTGTCATATTCATTTTTTCTTTCTATACAACGTAATTTCAACGAGAAGCCCATTTTCATTGTTATTTGATTCACGTTCTATTGTTTCATGATATTTTAAAAGAATATATTTTAATTTATTTGTAGTTCATTTTAGACTTTTCAAAAAAAAAAAAAATGTATCAATTTAATTCAAATCAAAATATTAAGGGAAATTAGCCTATTTAGTCCCCCTATAATTTTTGTTTAGTCCGTATAGTCCCCAATGTTTAATTTCAGCATGTAAAGTCCCCCAAAAAATTTTGTTCATCCCGTAAAGTTCCCTAGAAATTTTCGTTTAGCCCGTATAAGTCCCTAATGTTTAATTTCATTCTGTAAAGTCCCCCAAAAATTTTCGTTCAGCCTGCAAAGTCATCCAGAAATTTTTCGTTTAGCCTGTATAGTCTTCAATGTTTAATTTCAACCTGTTAAGTTTCTTATCTATTTACGGGTTGCATATATAGGTTCTACCACCTCTTCTGCGGCGAAATCAGGGCAGCCCCAAATTCAATGTCATCCACGTGCTTAATGAGCGGGGGAATAATTATCTGTTTCAATCTATAAAATTTACAAAATACAAAAAATCAGTATAAAAATTGTTATAAAAAGGAAACCCCAAACTCTATTTCTCTAATTTGGAGGAACCCATTTTCCCTAAGTCCTCCGCATAAGAGGTGGTGGAACCTCTATATGCACCCCATAAATAGGTAAGGGACTTTAGAGGCTGAAATTAAACATCGGGGACTATACGGGCTAAATAAAAATTTCTGGGGGACTTTACAGGCTAAAATTAAACATTAAGGACTATACGGGCTTACCAAAAATTTCTGGGGGACTTTACAAGCTGAAATTAAATATTGGGAACTATACGGGCTAAACGAAAATTTTTGGGGGACTAAATAGGCTGATTTCCCATAAAAATTTATACTTTCTCCGTTTTAAATAAAAGTAAAAGAAGTGATAAACGTTAAATGTACCTAGGCAAGGTTTTTACTTCTTCCCTTAATTTGCTTCTCCTCTGAATACTTCTACAAAGAGGAATATTACTAAAAAAAAGTTTACGTTTTTTTTTCGATTAACCAAAATAAGACCATAAATTAAATTGGAAAACTGAGCAAATAAAATTAAAAAAGGAAAAAACTCGCTCTTATGTCTTTTGAGGTATGGTGAGTCAAATATGAAGGTAATTTAATAATTGTTTGATGATGAGCTATATTAGTGCATTCGCCGTAAATTTACGGTAGGAAAATTGACATGTTTGGTCCTCAAACTATTTCCCAAATAAATCGAGTGGTCCTCATTATTTTTTGACTTCATATTTGGTCCTAGATGTATTTTCCCGATTCCTAACCGATCCCAACACCACCAACCACTGTGGTTTCCAGTCAGACCTTGTCACGCCTCAGTCACATGCTATAATTAGAAGGGCAAAATAGTCCAACATCTCATTATTTTCTTCTAACCCATCATCTTCCTCCTCTCTTCTTCGCTCTCCCATAGATCATGAATAAAGACTTCTTGTCATTTCGATTAGAGTCCATGAAAAGATTGATGTTTTTATTCAACCGTTTCTTGAGCTTGAAGGTGTCGTAGGCTAATGGTGTTTGGAATGAATTGTAGGGATTTCAAAGAAGAGTGAATCGCTTATTTTATATTTAAATTATTTTTGACTTTTCGAGTTTTAGACTAAACTTTATTTTCAACTCTTCTTAGACTTAAACAATTTACGGTTGAAAAAAATCAAAATTTCAACCAAAAAAGGTCATGTGATGTTTTAGTTAGGGGTAATAATGCCCGCACACGAAAAAATAAGAATCCTTACCCAACCCATAATACTACTCGACCCAGAAACTCAAACCCGATTTAACCCGACCCATATCTATCTTCTACTCCTAACTCACTCTTCATCTTCTCCTCCATAACCACCATAACCACAATCAACACCATCAACATCACCAACAATCCCATTATATAATCCCATTCAATCAACTCCACCTGATGATGAAAATGAGAAGACTAACTTGTACCCCGGCATGCGTTCAAAAACGAAGAAAATAAACCCGATCCATAACCGAAATCCTCAACCCAGTTGAAGAAGCTTGATAACGTCAGCACCAAAACCCCAGAAGAAGCTTTGACGATTTAGTCAATTAATACCAAAGAAACTTTAATTTGTAATTGATAGATAACAAAGTCTCACTTCACTGGTCACAAAAAGTAAATAATACTCCCACAAAACTCAGAGTAAGCTCGAATTAGAGAAGAAAAAATCCATGGTTGAAGACCAAAGATGACGTCACATTTTCCTCCTGACTGGGAGCATTTGGCAAGTAAGGTGATTGTTTAGAAAAGAATGTGTTGTTGATGGTGTTGATTGTGGTGATGGTGGTTAGGGTGGAGAAGATGAAGATGGTGGTAGGAGTAGAAGGTAGAGAATAATGGGAGGAGGTATGGAAAATGGGTCAGGCTGGATTTGGTTGGGTCGGGTCGATTATTTATTTATTTTGTTGTTAAAAGGGGTATAATGGTCTTTTTAAAATTTCAGGTCAAATATAAGGATAAAATTGCCGGAATCTACCAATTTGTCTATATCGGGCCAACCGTAAATTGTTTAAGTCTAGGAAGAGTCGAAAACAAAGTTTAAGTCTTTGAAGTCCAAAATAGGCGATTCACTCTTCAAAGAATGGGATTTATGGATTTTAGAATTAGGAATTAGGGATGAAAATTTGGTGGAGAGATAAGGTGATTGGTGATGGTGGTGGTTAAGATATGGTGGTTAAGATATGGTGATTTAGAGATGAAGATGGTGAGAGATTGGAGATGAAGAGCGGAGAGAGAATAATAGGGGAGGAAGATGATGAGTTAGAAGAAAAAGAAGAAATTTTGGACTATTTTGTACTTCTAATCATAGCATATGACTGGGTATGACAAGGTCTGGCCGAAAGCCACCATGGTTGGTGGTGCTGTGACGGTTAGGTAGTGCGAAAATACCTCCAGGATCAAATGAGAAGTCAAAAAAGAATGAGGGTCACTCGATTATTTGGGAAATAGTTTGAGGACCAAACAAGTCAATTTCCCTTTACGAATATGCTAAAAACTTACAAATATAAAGTTGTAGGGATCAAATGATGTGGGGAGGGGATGAAGACAATTATTGTCAAACATATATAAACTTCACATTTGGATATGATCATTTTGCACATGGAAAATTCTCTAATAAAACATATTCTCAACAAAACAACTTTCCAAACAAAACTTCACAAAGATAATCTTCATGGAACTTATATACCAATACCAATACTATATCATATCCAGTTAGCTTATGAAGTTCTTCTGCAACAATGTCACATAAAACCCCAAAATCTTCTCCAGGAAGCGACTGCAATCGAAAAACATCTCGAACAACAAGTTTCTGATGCTGAACTACCCAGCAAACAACAATCCAGGATCCCGAGAATGAGCAGGCTCTAAATCAATAACTATCCCAACATCAATCCTATAAAGTATAACATAAAAGGGCTTATGATTACTTTTAGAATGAACCCAAATGGGATTCAATAGAGGATTTTATCGAGACACCTCATCCTGAACTAATGAAGCTCTTGAAGAATGGGTGAAAATGGTTCTTGAATCAATTACAATCAAAGTTCCTAATTCAACAAAACAACTTTCCATACCAAACATTTCAAAACAATTCTCAATGTATCCAATCATTTTGAAAGAAGATTGTTCAATAGCAAGCATACAACCAAATGATTTAACAAGACCACCCCTTTGAATCCTCCATAAATAAACAGTCATTTGGTCTTCAATATCATATTTTGGAGCTGAAACAACTAGATTTTGTATAATCAAAAGGCTTACTTTTTTATCAGTCTTTTCAAACTCAGCCATCAATCTTGCATCAGTGTTGTAATGCTCCCTGACAACTTTGCTTGTGTTCAAACTGCCAACACTAGAAGAAGATTATATAGTAGGGGTGGTCAACTCCATTTTGTAGTGAAATTTCTCTTATCGACTATGAATTATTCTTGGAAATTGAAGTTGGTTCAAGCAGTAGAAGGGGAAGAATCTTTAAGATGAATCTACTTTTTGTAAGCAACTACTTGAGGTAAACTTATATCTATCACACCCCACTGCTTCCGTGTGTCGTTCGCTGTACATGGGATCCTTGTGGGTGGTTGATTAAAGACTTTGTGCACTTTTTAGTGTAAATTAATGGAATGGTTGTTGTTCTTTCATTAATTTATTGTTATGTTTTTTGTTTCTTCTTTGTATTTCACTGAATACACATATGGCGGTTAACGAAGTGAAGATAATCGGTTCAGTTACAGTGCGCATGTGCGTAGGATTTCACCCCTCCACACGATAACCAACTCGGGAGATGTAGGAAACTTACCTTAGATGCTTAAACAAATCTCTCAAAAGATGCACAAAATCAGAACTTCCAAATTTACAGTCGTAACTTTCGAAGTAAATATCTCTCAACTCTGTTAGCCCTAAAGGCGATCGAACTCGGTTTTTTGATAATGGACAAACACTTGATGTTTGTGTCTAATGTTTATATCTTTGTGATAGAATATCGGAACATAGATTGGAAGCTCTAAGTACTTCAATCAAGCCATGATCGAGATTCAAAGTCATATCATTCAAGGCTCATCTATCAAGATTGAAGATTGAAGACTTAGGTTTGATTAGATTAGCTTTGTTATTCATTAGTCGTTATCTTAAAGCTCTAACCAAAGCTCTCATGAACATAAGCTCTACACTCTAGTCTTGCATGTTTTCATAAACACGTTTTCAAAAGGCTTAAGTTTCAAAATGATCTTTACATGTGTTCTTATCCAAAAAGCCTTTGATTTCATAGATAAGTCTTTTAGAAAAGTTTTCCAAGTGTTCTTACTTGTTACCTTTAGGGAAAACCTTTTAGACTTTAAAAGACTTCAAAAGATTTCAAAACGTGTGAAAAATTAGCTTGGAAGTTCGGTCAACCGAGCTCAAGTTCGGATCAACCGTCGAGAAACTGAGAGTTGAACAAATGAAGGTCGGTCGACCTATACACTACCTCGGTCGACCGAGGTCCCCAAAGTGGATCCGAACTTCCAATTTCGGTCAACCGAACTCTGTTTTTACTAGCCGTTATTTGACCGTTGGAGACTCGATTTTCAGCCTATTTTGAAATGTATATATACTCCAAAGCTAGAGAATCATTCCAAGACTTGTACATACATTTTACATTGATATCTTATCAAGTCTAAACACTTACAAAGCAAAATACTCTTCATCTATATGATCTAAATTCATCAAGAGTATTCTTTCAAAAAGCAAGACAAAGAGTGGAATTCAAATGTTCAAAAGAGCTTAAACATTGTTGTACTTCAAAGGTATATATTCTCACTTAGAAGAGTGATTTATCTTGTTCTTTAAACAATCAATTCCCTTTCTAAGTGATTGGGTAATTCTTGTAAAAGTCCTACTTTGTGTGGGCAAATTGTAAAGTCCTACTTTGTGTGGGCAAGCTCTTAGTGAGTTTCTTTGTTGTGTGGTTATGTTGTAAAACTCTTAGTGAGTTAGCCACATTTGTAAACATTCTTCTTAGTGAAGTTGTTTGAAATCCTTGGGTGCGGCTCAAGGTAGTGGATGTAGATTCTAAGTGAATCGAACCACTCTAAATCCTTTGTCTTGTTGATTGGGTTTTGCATTGCTTTTATTCTTATTGCTCAAGCTTCCAATAGCTTTGCAAAGATTCGAAAAAGTTAGCAAGATTAGTTAAAACCCAATTCACCCCCCCTCTTGTGTTTTACAAACTCCATTGTTGAAATCACGATCCCACTATCGAGATTGTAGCCCTATCAGTCATCTAACTAACACAAAAAATAATTGTTGTACTTTTAGTTATATAGTACATATGGGAGTAATAATCATACAATGCAACTATTGCTTTAACTACTAAACTTCAAGAACCATGTATAGATCATATGAGTCAACAAGTTAAAATTTCTATAATATCTTAAACAGATGAATATCATTTTTATACGAAGTATTTCAATATCAATTTTCAAGAATGAATTGATTTTACATGAGTTTCAGTCCAATGAATGTCATATTTAACACATGGTCATAAAATTGACGAAAAAAATAGAATACTCTAAATATACTTAGTAATAAAACCTATTCAAGGCTACTTAGAGTATAGTACTTGGATAGCATAAAGATCATTTATGGAGTAACAACAATTTTAACTAAATTAGTACCTTGTAAAGCTCTAATAAGAACACCATAAAAAACTAGACGTGAATCTTCATGAACTATTTCAGTTAAAATAGATTTTCCAAGAGCTTCACTAGCTTGCAGTCTTGTTAATTCAGCCATCTTGGTGTTCCATCCATTAACCAGACCAGATGAATCAACCCCAAAAATTGGAGCAGTTGTTGTCACAATCAATCTGACAATCTCGCTAGATAAATAGCTAAGCTCATGCAAGCTCGGGGAGTCAGAATCACTCGGTCGCTGATGCATCACTCCTTTTGGAGTGCTTGCTTCAATCTTTTGGAGTGAATCCCTCATTATATGTTGTAATGAGTGAATTGCATTAATCTCCGAAACCTCCCAAGGCAAACTTTTATTTTTAACAACTTCAAGGAATGCATGAAATGAACATCTGGGGTGCAATCTCTCACCATCATCTCTGTCAGCTGGATGATGCTTAGCTCTTTTGGGACTACTTTTTTACCTTGCAATGGGTCGATGTCATCATACTGCCAGACTCTATCAAAAGCGCGTTAAGGGTGGATAGAAGTTTTAGGTTACATGTGTCAAAAGCAGCCTCTACTATATGATTTTCTCACATTATGCTTATCGTGAACTTAAATAGAAGCATTCTTTAAAATTCCTTCCAAAGTAAAATTCTTAGGCATGTTGAGAATGAATTACTGAAAACAATAGGGAAGAATTCAGTAGGAACTCAACTGAGTTATCCAGCACTCCCAGAAGTGCTAGCATAAAGTTAATTGCTGGGATATGGACTTTTATGAGAGACTTCCCATTTTAGTGCTTAGTAACATAGTTCATTTTTATTCAAAATAATTTTTTGATTAGTT
The DNA here is from genome assembly GCA_026122235.1 of Vinca minor. Classification (NCBI taxonomy): domain Eukaryota; kingdom Viridiplantae; phylum Streptophyta; class Magnoliopsida; order Gentianales; family Apocynaceae; genus Vinca; species Vinca minor. The sequence continues at coordinate 1,566,158 of JAOCZM010000278.1, read as the reverse complement.
AGACAATTTATTATTGTGGAATCCGCTACAAGATAGTGAAAGTTGAATTTCTAATAGAAGCCAGAAAAAAAAACACATTAGTCCATATAAAAGCTGTTCGTAGTATATTAGATGTTCAACAGAAGTGCAAAACTAAAATGCTTGATTAGTTGTTAGAGCTAGAAAAGACTAAATTACCGATGAATATAATTTGTAGTTTGCCTATAAGAGCCAAAGATTATTATCTAATGGGGAATGCATTGTTAGATGAACTGCAATCCCCTGTGTGAAAGTGATAAAGACTAGTACTCCAAAGGGATAAATAAGAGAAGAAAACACCAGAAACTAGTAGAGGCTGAGAATGCTAAGTATTAAAAAATGAAAATCTATGACCATATCTAAAGAAACACTTTTAACATGGGAAAAAAATTTGTTTACTTTTGGTTATATAATACATATGGCAGTAATAATCACACAATGGAACCATTGCTTTAACTACTAAACTTCAAGAACCATGTATTGATCACATAACTAAACAAGTTAAAATTTCTATCTTAAACAGATGAATATCATTTTTATATCAAATCTTTCAATATCAATTTTCAAGAATGAATTGATTTTACATAAGTTTCAGTCCAATCAATGTCATATTTAACACATGGTCATAAAATTGACGAAAAAATAGAGTACTCTAAAAAGATATTGCAATACTTAGTAATAAAACTTATTCAAGGCTACATAGAACAAGGTACTTGGATAGCATAAAGATCATTTATGGAGTAACAACAATTTCAACTAAATTAGTACCTTGTAAAGCTCTGCTAAGAATATCATAAAAAACTATACGTGAATCTTCATGAACTATTTCAGTTAAAATAGATTTTCCAAGAGCTTCACTAGCTTGCAGTCTTGTTAATTCAGCCATCTTGGCGTTCCATCCATTAACCAGACCAGATGAATCAACCCCAAAAATTGGAGCAGTTGTTGTCACAATCAATCTGACAATCTCGCTAGATAAATAGCTAAGCTCATGCAAGCTCGGGGAGTCAGAATCACTCGGTCGCTGATGCATCACTCCTTTTGGAGTGCTTGCTTCAATCTTTTGGAGTGAATCCCTCATTATATGTTGTAATGAGTGAATTGCATTAATCTCCGAAACCTCCCAAGGCAAACTTTTATTTTTAACAACTTCAAGGAATGCATGAAATGAACATCTGGGTGCAATCTCTCACCATCATCTCTGTCAGCTGGATGATGCTTAGCTCCTCCCCATTTGATCTCTTTTGCTGTATGGGACCTGAACCAGAACAAGAAATCTGTGGAAGTAATTTTAGCAGTGGACATGCCACAAACTGCATCACCGAGTTGGGTTGCACCTGGATAGCCAGCATCTGCAAGACTATCGGTACTCAAACCTGTGGAGTCTCCATGATTCTTTAGCAGCCACTCTGCTATGTCTTTAACTTGAGACTCTGTAGGAGTCACACCAAACAACCAGCATCCGCCACGATAATACAATGCTGCTCCATCACATTTCACAAGATCCGCAATGCTGGGGGACTGAGTTATAATGCCAAATGGGGAATCCCTCAAAAGCATATCACATAATAACGTTTGCATCTGCAGAATTTTCTTTTCAGCTAATTGTGTTGCCAATTGAAGCTCCATATAAAGTTGTAAGCCAAAAGCCTGCATCAAGAATTCACATGCATAACGAAGAGGATAAGGGACATAGCGCGGTGAACTATGGTGGCACACCACTAACCCCCATAGCCTCATTGAATCTTTTTCATTAACAACAACAGCCAAAACCAATGAGGCAACCGTCCCCATATTGGCCATATAATGAATATGACAACCATGGGGAGATCTAAGAGTAGAATTAACCAAGTAAAGAGGTTGTTTTAGTTCTTCATATTGAATTATCTTAACCGGATGGGAATGACAATCGCAGATCATTCTAATACGATTCTGCTTAAACAAGAAACGAACAGCTTGTGGTATATCTATTGCAGGATAATGTAAACCCAAATAAGGTTCTAAGTCGGGCCTTCTAATCTCTGACACAACTTCACCATGATCATCTTCATGGAACTTATATACCATTACCCTATCATATCCAGTTAGCTTTTGAACTTCTTCCGCAACAGTGTCACATAAAACCCCAATATCTCCTCCGGGAAGCGACTGCAATCGAGAAACAGCTCGAACAGAAAGTTTCTGAGACTGAACTGCCCCGGCAAGCAACATTGCTCCAAATCAATAATTATCCCAAAATCAATCCTATGAAGTATAACATAAATGGTCTTATGATTACTCCTAGAATGAACCAAAATGGGATTCAACAGAGAAATTTCTCGGGACACCGCAACCTGAACCATTGAATCTCTAGAAGAAGGCGTGAAAATGGTTCTTAAATCAATTCCAATCAAAGTCCCTAATTCAACAAAACAACTTTCCAAACCCAACATTTCAGAGCAATTCTCACTGTATCCAATAATTTTGAAAGAAGACTCTTCAATGGCAATTACACAGCCAAAAGATTGAACAAGACCACCCATTTGAATCCTCCTTAAATAAACAGTCATTTGGTCTTCAGTAGCATCTTTTGGTGCTGAAACAACTTACTTTGTATAATTAAAAGGCTCACCTTTTTTATCAGACTTTTCAAACTCAGCCATCAATCTTGCATTAGTGTTGTAATACTCCATTACAGCTTTGCTTGTGTTCAAGTTGCCAGTACTAGAAGAAGATGAAATAGTAGGGGTGGTCAACTCCATTTTATAGTAAAATTTCTCCTTTCTGGATAATTCTTGAAGTGGGTTCAAGAAGTAGTATACTAGTAGTAGAAGTGGAAGAATCATTAGGATTAATCTACTTTTTGGATGCAGATGCTGGAGGTAACCTTATATTTATCACACCTCACTCATTCGTGTCGTTCAACGTACATGTGTGTCTCGTGGGCGGTTGATTGAAGATTTTGTGCACTTTTTGGTGTAAATGAATGGAATGGATGCTGCTGTCCTTTACTTAATTTATTTTTCCTTCTCCGTATTTCTCTAAATAAGGAAGATGTATTTCTCTGAATAAGGCATATGTCAGTCAAGAAAGTGAAGATATTAGACTCAGTTGTAGTGTAGGTGTGCAGGATTTCACACCTCCACAGGCTAACAGACTCAGAAGATAGTAGTTATTTTTTTCTGCTAAGCGAAAATGGATTATGTATAATAAATTTTTTAAAAGATATGTATGGGATCATTTAAATAAATAGATGATCAACAAATTTAAATTGAGTTTGGTCTGGAGTCGAATACAAATTTCTTACTTTTAAAATTCTCATATTCACTAATTAAAATTTTCACTTCTACATAATTCAGTATGTTTAGTTCAGACTAAAGTTACAACATGCCGAATCCATTTATGCCCTATAACTTCCAAAATAATTTAAGACAGTAATTTTCCCCATATATATGGACTCCAATTTCTTCTCATTGTCCTCTATATCAACTGAACCACTCTCTCCAATACGACGAAATGACTTGATCCCGCGTCTTACCTTGAATTTCTCAAGCCAACCTTGAGAAAAGTTATATTCAGAATCTTGTTAAGGGTGTAAAAGTTTCGTTGTATCTCGTCTTCTCCAAAAGTAGCTCTCTGGTTATATTCACCCAATCTTGATGTTGGAGAAACCACTCATAAACAACCTTCAAACTTGCATCAGTGTTGTAATGTTCCATTACAGATTTGCTTGTGTTGAAGTTGCCAACACTAGAAGAAGATGAAAAAGTAGGGGTGGTCTACCCCATTTTATATAGTAGCTACATAATCTTCATGAAATTTCTTCTTTCGGCTATGGATAATTCTTGGAAATTGAAGTAGTAGTAGTAGTAGTAGAAGGGGAAAAATCTTTAAAATAAATTAGTTTTTGGATGCAGTTGCATGAGGTAACCTTATATCCATCACACCCCACAACTTCAGTGTGTCATTCGCCATACATGAGTGCATCGTTGGCGTTTTATTGAAGATTTTGTGCACTTTTTTGGTGTAAATGAATGGAATGGTTGTTGACGTACTCCCGTTAATTTGTTTTGTTTCTTATTTGTATTTCTTTGAATACCGCATATGGTAGTTAACGAAGTGAAGATAGCCGATTTAGTTATAATGCGCAAGTGCGTAGGATTTCACTCATCCACGCGATAATAGAATCGGGGATGTAGAACCTCTCTAAATTAATACTCGATAAATTAATAAACTCTCCAAATTAATAATTTTCTCCGGTCCCGACTTGAGCATGTTAAAAAATTATCGATTTCGATAAATTAATAAGATAATATATTTTGGAAATATCCTTATATAAATACATGGTCCCATTAATATCATAAATTAATTAATTTTTCAAAATTAAAAACATATCTTTGACAATTTAGTAAAATATGATTCTATTGTGGTTTGCTTTTTCTTAAAACTTAGATCTAGGTCGAGCTCATCTCGAATTTTTCTTATTGCATTCAAATGTTCCGGTGTTGCGTTCTCAAACTACAACACAAAATCGTGGAGAGTTTTAGACACGATAAATGATTCCTTATGCGTAACTGGTCCCAAAGTTCTCGTATCATTTTTAACTCCATCCTCAACATTATTTTTTTCAACTACAGTTGCCACAATTTTTTCTAAACTCTAGACCTCTGAACATGCAAAATTTTCACTCGGGGTAATCTAACAAACGATTTACATCCATTTTATTGTGATGACCTAGATTATTAATCATTACCTCAAGTTCACAAATGTCTTCTTCAAAAGTGGGTTCATCTCAATTCCCTGAGACTTCCTCATTTGAACAAATTTTGCAATGTTGCAAACAGTTTGCTATTGTCTCTTGCTGAACATTTATTGTTCATGCTAAGACTGCAAGATCGATGTCACCCAAAATATTAATTTTCTTGGATCAGATTGTCCTAACTCATAGCTTTCTAATATCTTCTGGTAAAATCTTCTACGATAGTGTATCTTGAAAGCCCTTTATTATCCCAACATCACAAGGTCGAATTTTTGATGCCATGTTTAGTGTCAAGAAGAATAGCTCAACATTTTGTAGCCCTTTAATATTTCTTGGGTGTGCTGGACAATTATCTACCATAAACAAAATTCTTCTTCTATATATTTGGTGATCAAACCAACGAATATATTCATCAAAAGTACACTAGTTATCCATGATCTTTTATTGGCTCGATATTGACAATTTAAGCTGTTCATGTTGTCATTCTTGAAGCAACGTGCCTTTGCGTATTTTTCAATAATCCATAGAGTGATTTTTTTAAAGCCATCTTCGTTACAACAAATAACAACCATGAGCCTTTCTTTGTCTTGTTTTCTTTCTTCAAGTTGCTTCGTTGCAAGAGAATGATCCTCTTGTAACCAGTAGAAAAACATATTTCGTAGGGAACTGATCGATAATTCTTTTATATATTAACTTCAATTTCTTCTCTATGTCCTCTATATCAACCGAACCACTGTCTAAAAATTGACAAAATGACTTGATCTCATGTCTTAGCTTTAATTTCTCAAGTCAAAACTTATATTCAGAATTTTGTTAAGGGTGTAAAAGTTTCATTGTATCTCTTACTTTCTCCAAATTAGCTCTCCGGTTATATTCCCACGATCTTGATATTGGAGAAACCACTCATAAACAACCTTCAAACTCAGCCATCAATCTTGCACCAGTGTTGTAATGCTCCATTACAGCTTTGCTTGTGTTCAAGTTACCAACACTAGAAGAAGATGAAAATGTAGGTGTGATCAACTCCATTTTATATAGTACCTATATAATCTTGATGAAATTTCTCCTTTCGGCTATGTCTAATTTTTAGAAATTGAAGTGGGTTCAAATAGTAGTAGTAGAAGGGGAAGAATTTTTAAGATGAAGATTTCATAGAAGATTGGATGATGATTCAAATAAAGTTGGCTTGTAGATACTTTCAAAATAGAAAAAAAATAAAACTCTAATTAGAAACGCACATGGGTTTTGTAGAAAATGTTCTTAACAAAACCACATAATTTGTAGCATAGTAAATGGTGATGGTGAAAAGCTAAATAGTAAAGTAGATTCGACAAAGATTTGAGTACTGGCCGAAACCATTGCTCGGAGAAGGGGAGAGGAGTTAGAGAGATAAAGAGTTTATATTTTTTTGGATTTTTGTAATGATATAAAGGAGAAAATATACAAAAGGGTTATGTTTGATAAATATGAGCAGTCTCGGAGCAAAACTTAAAGTTTTTTGTCCAAGAGTCAAAAATAAAAAATCGAATAGTTTACATATTTATTTATTTATTTTGAAAGTTGAAAAAGATTATTTTGGTGTCCAATAAAAATAATCATCCATGAATCAACAAATAATCATCCATAATCTCTCCAAACTTTTTTCTTCTCTTAAGTTAATTACTTTTTCATGAATTTAAGATATTACCTATTTATTTATTGATTTTTTTACTGTAATTTAATTATTTTTATACTTCATAATATTTATTAATACAACATTTATTTTATTTAAATTTTTGAGATATTTTTTAATCATTTGTGTAAAAAACTAATATATATTGTGCAATTATCTTAATTTGTGTGAAATTCGATTTGTGATAATTAATCTAAGATGGAAGTAATTTGTTTGTGTATAACAAAGAAAAATAATTTAGCAAAAAAAGTACTACCTTTCTTCCATAATATAAGTCGTTTAGAATATGTTGCGAATATGTAATAAACAAAAAACAAGGTACTTTATTAGTTAAAATATCAATATTACTCTTTTAAATATGACTTATATACCACTAATTCTATTTAAGAGAGTAATATTTATATTTTGATTAAATAAATACCTTAATTTTATGCTTTTTTTTAATTTTTACTACATTTATAAATGAATTATATTATTGAACGGAGTGAGTAATAATGAAGGAAAAAGAAGGAAAACATAAAGGAGAAAAATTGAAGTAAAATTACGCAGTTGCACAATGACCATTTATGGGTAGCGTGAGAACACGCTTCTCTAGCTCCGTATAGCAGCCATTTCTATAACGTCTCATTTCTTTCCGCGAAACAGCAGGCACAATGACCTGATTGTTTTCTCCTCCACGTGTCATTTTCCAACAGGTCCAATTCGCTTTCTCAATTTCAATCTCAACCGTCTACTTACCCAGACAATCATACATAAGCTGGGTTCCAATCCTCTACAATCAACATTACTCTTCCCCATATCTCAATTCAACTCTAATCGTTGTTTAAGTTAAATCTAGCCCTTAATTTTATCAATTACTCTCTCTGTTCTTAACAGGAATTCTTATATGTAGTTAGATTAAGGAAGAAAGACACAAGAGACATTTTTATTTTTATATATTTAAATAATTTAGCTTAATCCAAACATTAATCTCTTATTTTCTCTCTATAGTAAGGACAATTTAAAAAAAAAAATCTTAAAAATTAGAAAATAAACATATATTTAAAAAGAGTTGAAGAAGCTAAAAAGATCTACGTCAAAAAATAGTATTAACAATTATACCCGAAAATGGGACCGAAGCAGTAGATTTTTTTAAAGTTACGGACATACATTACTATTGTAGCAAGGATGAAATTAGACATTTGAGATTGTGAGTTAGAACTAAATGTTATATAAATTTTGGAGGGACGAGTAATTTTTTAGTACTATTTAAATTTTTTTTTTCTTTCTAAAAGTGAAAATTACAAATTTAAGAATCTTAGGTGCGAGTGTCATCGATTGCCTCCTAGTATAATTAGAGATGATAATAGAGCATATCGGGGTACATATCTCAATATTCAGTCTTGCCTCGTGAAAATGCCTCATCGCCCCGTACGATGTAAATCGGGTCAGACCTGCCCCCACCCCACATTTAAAAAAATTAATAAATCAGTTCTCTTCATATACATCAATCGTGGACATCATCAACAAATTCATAAACTCCAGCAATTCCATAAAGAAGGATCATCACAAGTCCCGTAATTGAACAAACACTCATGTGATTTAATCAAGAACGAATTTTAAAATCCATAGTAATCTAATCATCATAAACGTCGTCATCCTCATCAACATAAAAGAATTCAATCTCTGAATCAGAATAAAATAAATTATCATCATCATTACCCATGCATTCATAAAATCAATCCAACTGTGTATAATTTGTAGAATTTTAAATTGATATGAACGGGGCGGTGTAGGTATCACAAGAGATTCAAGCTTGACCTGTCGTGTTTACGGGACAAGTCTAATCTGCCGCATTCTCTTTACGGGGTAGATACAATCTATCTCAAACAGTGACGGATCCAAAATTTAAACTTACCGGGGGCCGAACTAAAATTCATTTACAATGTATGACATATATTTGAAGTAGAAAAATATATTTTACTAAAAATTTGAAGTTAAAATGATACTTATCTTAGCAAAAAAATGCAAAAAATAAGGAAGAAAATGACAAAAATAAAAAGAGAAAAAACGACTAATATGCAGAGGTTAATGTTACATTTCAAAACAATTATAAATTATTATTATTATAATGAGAAAGTTATAAAAATTATTATTTATTTAATTAAAGGTATATTTTAGAAAAACTTTTATTTATTTGAAGTCCTATTAATTTGAATATACTAAGTAATCAAATGACATATTTTAATTTTAAAACTACAATTTTTTTCTGTTTCTACTGTCCAAATTACACTATTAAAGCACTAAAAAAAACTGGTCACAAATTACGGTATTGCAACACCAAAGATCATGCCCAAATTAAAATATTACAGAACAATGAGCATTACATGAATAAAATAGACAATTGAATGAATGGAGGACAGAGATTTTTGGAGGATGGAAGAATTATGGTACCACCGAGAAAATACATTAATCCTAAGAAAATGAACATTAATTTCGAAATAAACTAAAATAGAAAATAGAAATTCATTGTGAGAAGAAGAGAGTACTATTATGAAATTTTAAAATTTTGAGAAAAGACCAAAATATTTTATATTAGGACTTATTTATACAAAAAAATATATTTCTAGTACTAATATGCAATTTTAAATTTGGGAGGCGTCGCCCCCTTCTGCCTCTATGAAGCTCCGCCACTGATCTCAAATATCATTGGGCAGGACAAATTAACTGGTAATGAGTCAAATGACATCTTAGATGTAATAATGTTACACTATTATGTACTAATCCCGTCTCAAATTATCTGTTATATTTCCTTTTTAATTTGTCTCAAATTGATTGTTTACTTTTTAAAATAAAACTCATTAATGATGGTTTTCCAATTTTACCCTTTGTATTGAATGTTGGGGAGACACGAATAGAGAGAAAATAAGATAGAATTAAGTAGGGAGTAAAAATTAAGAGCAAATAGTTTTTTTTGCCACAAAACTAGTTACGAGTGTTATATATGCCACAAATCATATTTTCGTGTTTTTTCTGCCACAAAACTAGTTATCAGTGCTATATTTGCCACAAATCGTTTTTCCGTGCCTTTTCTGCCATGAAACATTTTATGAGTGCTAAATATGCCACAAAACGAGGGAGGGTGAAGGGAAAAATATGTAAGAGATAAAATTAATTTCAAATAGACCCTAAAATCACATTTTTATATTTAATTGGGTACACAATTTATTTTTTAAATAATTGACCCCTTCTTCCCAAATTTATCAAAGCCTCCACCACCTTCTTCTTCCTTCTCCTCCCACTTCGAGCCGCCGCCGCCACCTCCCATCCCACCACCCAATCCCTAACCCCCACCCATACCCCTTGAAAATTAACCAAGAATAGCAATGCATATGATTAAAGCACTTCTAGATCTATATTTCGGACACATATAACAAATATCACAAATGCTTGATTTGCTTTCTAACCTTTAGAAAGCTGTTTTTACAAAATACATATAAGTCAAAGCAATAAGCAAAATGCTAATCAATTTGCACTACATGATTAACCAAGTGCTTTCTTTCGCTAAAACCATCAAAAAAAATTTAAACAAAAATACATACTAGTCAAAGTAATAAACAAAATGTAGATTAGTTTGCGATGACATAATTAACCAAACAGAGATGCTTTGCATCCGAAACCATCAGAATTCTTGAACAAAAAGACTCTCGCAAAGCAATATGCAAAATATAGACCAATTTCCTAAGAATATCTAATTGTTCTTAGGCATTTTTATTAGGCTATCACCTTCACCACGCCTCTCCAAATCTTCAAACAGTCATTTTTTGGTAGATTTGGTACTCTTTGGTATGGGCGGGGGCATGGATTGGGGAACGGAATGGGAGGTGGTGGTGGCTCGATGTGGGAAGAGAAGAAAGAAGAAGGTAGCGGTGAGGGTTTTGGTAAATTTGGGAAGAAGAGTCAAGTATTAAAAATAAAATAAAATTAGGTACCCAATATAATATAAAATTTTAATTTTATGGTCTATTTGAAATTAATTTGATCTCTTACCTATTTTTCCCTTCACCCTCCATTTTTTTGTGGCATTTTTAGCACTCATAAAATGTTTCATGGTAAAAAAGGTACGGAAAAACGATTTGGGGCAGATATAGCACTTGTAACTAGTTTTGTGGCAGATATAGCACGAAAATGTGATTTGTGGCAGATATAGCACTCGTAACTAATTTTGTGGTAGAAAAAGCTATTTGCTCAAAAATTAATTAGGGTCATGTTTGACATTTACCGTATCATACTATGTGGACATGTAGTAATTTGGAACGGAGGGAGTATATTATTACATTGTATGTACCGACCGATGCAACATTAAGATGACCAAAAGCATCACATTATCCAATCATAAGGTTGAAAAACCGACTTCGAGTATAAACGAGTGCACCTGATTATTCGTTCGTGGACTTCAAAAGCCAATGTACGACTCAGGTCCCCCAATTCCTACGGGCTCTACACAGAAGAGAGAAAGAAGGGTAGCTTGGTGTTTCTCTGCAGGTAAACTTATAGACAATATATGTATGTATAATTCAGTAGTAAATAATATTGAATTTTATGAAGAAATAATTAGCTGTATGTAAATATTTATGAGTTCAATTTCCTATCGAAATTATTAGTTTTGTTTGCTGGTTAGAAAGCTTATTAATTTTTTAATTTTTCTTGAGGGAAATGGAATTATTTTGAGTTGAAGCTGAGATTTTTTTGAAGATGAATTAGTTTTAAGGAGTGGAATTGTTTAAAGTTTAAATCATGCGATTATGGAATGTGTTATTTGTTTTTGAAGTGGTTTTTGTTGAGTTGACTTTGAAATTCAGTTGAGTATATATGGTTGAATTTGGATGTAAAGTTGGGGTTTTGTGTAAATTTTTTCTTCTTTTCTTTTTTTTTCTTGATGATTTTTTGTCTTTGTTTCGGCGTTTTCTTACTGTAATTTCTGATTTGCCAACTTTATGTTCTGCAATTAGTAATATATTGTTTGTGGTAATAAATACTAATAATAATATTTCTAGGGTTTAGGGATTAGATGGATGTTAAGATTATGCAAGAAGAATATGAACCATGGAGTACAAGGCAATTCATATGTGATGAAATTTTAATAGACTATTTATCGTGCATCCTAGTGTTAAGTAATTAGGTCCTACTTGGAAGAATAATTTGATTATATGCTGTGCCTGAAAAGAATTCAAGAAGTACAGAAACCCACTTATTATGATTTTCCTTAAATGGAGCTCTGTTTGACAATCCTGACTTTAAGGACTAACACAAGTCTGCAGGAAACTGTAACAAAAGCATGACACCTATTGATTAGCTTTTTCCATATATGCATTTGTTTTATAATCGGTAACACTAGCTTTCGTGAGTTGAATTACACAATTGTACATCGTTAATTCTTACATCAACCTCTGAACTTTGGAGCTGATGAGCTAGTTTACCATGCTTTGTCAGAGAGAATCTTCATTGTCTCCTGAATTTATTGTCACCGACTAATTCCCTTATATTAAGAAGCTCCTCTAAATGATTTTTTAAGTTGCACAACACGTGTGAAATTCTTATGGTAACAACAGATCTCGGAGCTAGTCACTCTTTGTTCGACCTTCTATTTACTAAATATAGGTTTCATTGATCGTTCATAAATAATATGAGCCGAAATATCCCCCCACACACACACACACACACACACACACACAAATGAATAGTATGAGGAGTAAAGAGAGGAGTGTTGGGCATGCCAGATTTTTTTTGGTTTTAATCCATGCTGAGTCTCATAAATTGTACTTGTGTAGTTGACAAAGGTAATAAGTAATGGGAATAGGCCACTCAGCTAAACTTAAAAGAGCATTTTGGGAAGGGAGTTGGACGACACCCATAAATAGTAGGAGTAAAAGGAAGAGTTCAGGGTATTTCATATTTAGGCTGTATTTGGACTGGAAGTTGGGCGAGTATTTCTCAATTAAAGAGTAAAAAAAGTGAGCCTCGGATACTGTGCGAGAAACACACCAATTGTCACAGAAATCCATGTTGAGAATTCATTTGGTTTGGTGTGTTCCACTCTGAGGAAAAATTATAAGCATGCAGCTTTGTGATCCACGTGGCCAGTCCACAACAACAAATTTTTGTTATTTTCCCTCTTTGGTCTGCCGATTTTATGGGTTCCCCGACAGGGTGGCCCCAATTTTTTCCGTTGGACTCCGCGACCATAACCACGGGCTATGGAAAACAGAAAGGATTTCATTGCAATTAGTTGCTATAGGGATCCTCTCTTGAAACTCTTAATCCAGGAACCCAATCTCTTAGATCCCCTTTGATATGGCATTTAATATTTCGGATTTTGTAAATAAACTTGGAGGATTTACCCCTGTGGCGTGGTCGTGCCGATTCTGTTTCTACCTACTTTGGCGCCATCTCTCCATGACTCCATCAAGAGTCTTGCCTCCAACTCTCCGGCTGTGGTAGTGCTGTGTCTGAGCTTCTGCGAGATGCACACGCTGCTTTCAACCTGGGACATAAGGAAATCTCCATATGGCTTTGTCCAAAGCCGTGTCTGACCTTGTTGAGCTTGCACGAAAACCAATAACTTTGGGGGTTGAGGGTTTTTTTTCCTTCTATTTCCCCCCCAGGAAATCTGCAGTCCAAATGGTCCAAGTTCGAGTCCAAATGGTCCAAGTTCGAGTCCAAATACAGCCTTATTCAGTCTCAACCCACATTAAGTCTCATAAGCCATCTGTGTGCAGTTGACATTGTTAGTGAGTTATAGAAATAGGCCATCTTTTGAGACGAAAATCTGCATTAAACTCTTCCTAGTTGGCTTTGACTTCTGATTTTAGTTTAAAAAAAGGCCGACAAAGCTGTACTTGAGAGGCAACCTGGAGGTGCTTCTCAGAATTTATTTTGCTCATTACAACTGTTAAAAGAATTTCTAAAACATCATTTGTAGGAGTGGGGTTTTCCAAAAGCGTAAAGAAAGTACAGATAAATGAGAAGAAGCACATAGAAGGGTAAGCACTAAGCAGTTCCATGATTTTGTATGAATAAGAGCAATGCAGTGCATAGTCTACTTTATGTAAGATGGACTATGTTCTGTAGCAAGTTAATACCATTTCAACTTCGTGTTGGGTTGAAACTGGGGCTCCAGTTTAATTGTCTAACATGCCTTTGGCGTTGTCATTATTTGTTTAAGTGCTATTGTAGCATGTTTGACTATAAAACTGGATACTTGTTCCCTTATTTATTTGGGAAAGGGCAGGAGATTTTTATTTTATGCCCACAAACATGGTGGTTCAACCTTTTCTCCATTAGATAAAAAAGGATCCATCTGATCTCTTGGGTTGTGTTTTTGGTGAATGTAAGTGCATTATTTCTGTGTGAACGTGTTCATATTTCTTATGAGGATGCTTCTCTATAGAGGTTTTTGTGTACAGGATGCAAACCTTTTAACAGTGTGCTACTGCTGCGTTATTCTTTTGTGAATGCTTTTCCTACTTAAATAAATATAATTTTCTATTTATAGATTACATTGGTCTATTGTTTCTGAATTTGTTTCTCATCCTTAACATTTGATGGCAGTCTTTGTGGCTGATCAGCCAGTGTAAAGGGGCTTCTTTCGCCGCTGATGTTCGCGTATCTGGATTGCAATACAAACCATAAGTGTAGATCAAATGCCTTCATTCAAAATGAAAACCAAGTCAGCCGCACATTGTTTAAAAGAAAAAAATGGTCTCCACGTATGCCAAAAGTCAAACATGATATCCAAATCTTCTCTCTCTCGTTCGAGCATCCCTCACAATATGGAAGATAGTGCAACTATTGTTCAGAATACTCAGGAAGGTAAGTAATTAATGCTGGATCAGCTCTTGAAGAAACTTTCTTTTGCTGATTCTGTCGCATCTGGAGACCACCGAGTTTAAGAAGTTCATTGGGGATTTCTTTCTTTCAAACTAGGTCAAAAATTACTTATTCCTGGTAGTGACATTTTAATTTTATTTTTTAAAATTATTGTATGGTTGTTTCCCCTGTCAATTTTCAACATGGTGCATATTGAGGTTTCTACTGGAAAATACAACTTTATTATCATTTTCATAACTTACTCCTTTGAACTTCTCTTCTAATTGAGAATCAAGATGTACAAACTCATAGCAGCACGGCCTGGTTTTTTTGTAGATTCTTGAAGAAAAATGTTTTTTCTTTTAACCTATAATTTGATTATTTTTTCCATTGTTCTGACAGTTCTCTTGTGCAACAAAAAGCATGCTCATGACGGTGGAGATAATGAGGCTAATGACGATCAGTGTCTGTGTAAAGAAAAGCCCCCTGCATCTTTAATCAATTCTACAACAGCTAGCAGAATGGTAAAACGTAGAGCTTGCTCCCTATCTCTTATAGATGGATCCTCTTTATACTCTTGTTTTAGTACTTAATTTGCATAGCTTAGATCCCTTTCTCATTCTTTAATTCTGGCAATTGTCCTGATATATCATATAAGTGCTAAATCTGATAAATTGGAAGTCGTGTGAAAGATCTTCTATATCATATCAGATATTGGGTTCTCAAGCAGACTTCAGTACCAAGTCGAGTAGTGTCTACCCCTTGGCTGTTGTTTCAAACGAAGAAAATATATTTTTTTCCCTGACCAAGCACATAAAGGGAAGTCTAGTTTTTCTATTGAATACTTCGTGTATGTCTATATTTCTATAAATTGATGTTGGCTTTCATAAATGAGCATGTTGTCAATTTAAACTTCAGCCACAAGAGGAGGGAACGAAACAAGTACACTACATATAGATTTCACCGAGGGTAATGTGATAAAATAAAGATGGTGAAAGTCTCCCGAATTTGTGTACAAATCCTTATATGGACATTCAATTTGGAATTGGGGAAGTATCAAGTACCTGTTTCTTGTATTTAGATACACTAATCTTCCAGTTATTATTTCATTCATTCCGACCCATTGGGCTTCAGAATTTTTTCCCTTGAGAGAATTTTTGAAGTTCACATTATGATAGTTCGTTATTTTGTCAGTGTGGTTTAGAGATGATACACGGTTGTTTAATTTATATTCATAATGATATCTCATTTACTTTTGAGATGCAACTGATACATTGATGGTAAAATAGATTGGATGATGATATTGCCCTATTCTGTTAGCTTTGCAGTGTTAAGATGTTTTTAGTTTTATACAAGTCATGCCCCAAAAAAGAAAATTTAGTTTATTAAATCCAGATCTACTGAGCTAAACTTCAATTTTATTAAATGGTTGCAGGAATCTACACATGCTACATGTGCAACAAACTCAGAGACTATTTTTTCTCCAATCCTGGAGTCCATTGACATCGAGAATGAATCATACCAAGATTATTATGAGGGTGAGGTCCAATTTATGTTCCAATGCTTTCTTTTTATTGAGGGATTCATTGTTTAGAAGGTGATGCCCTGATTGCTCAAATTTGCATTTACAATTTTATAAGGTTAAGGAATTGCGAGGCAAATTTTGTTATAATCTTGCGACAGTTGCTTGTTAAAAGTATTTGGTTCTGGAACACCTATAAAGAAAAAGGAGTAAATGGAAGACTAATGTCTCTACATAATGGGAGCCAATTTCCCTGCATAGTTCTGCAAAATTTTATCAACTCCTACCGATATATGTAGGCGTAATAGCAGTTTCATATTAGGTGATCTTGCTTTGACTTCTGCTTTTCAAGTTATAGAATTTTCAATGACCTAGATTTATTTAGTTCTCTTCTCTAATATGCCGTGGGATTCTGAATCGACAAAAATCAAATGAGTTCTTGTGGAACTGCTTTATTTTTTCCAATGTGATGTGAAAAAAAAACATTTCTTATTGATGAGATAATCTCCTTTCTGTGGATTTATCTATTTTGCTAGGCCTTTAGCGCTCGACTCCTAGATAAAATGTTTGTTACTATGTGAATTCTAATTCTTGGTACATCACGCCCTTCTCCAGGTGGGAATAACCTTTATGTACCACAGTTGGAGACAGAAGATAGTGATGACAGTAGCAAAGGTTCATGTGAATACGGAAATTGCAGCATATCAGATTTCTTCATTTCTGACATGATTTTTTCTGGGATACCCGTTGGGGGAAACTCAGTGTATGATGATGGGACAGACATCAAGTTCTTTCCTGATTTCAAATGCGAAGAACACGTTGCATCTTTCGGTGTAGCTGAGGAAGACCTGTTAATGCCATATCTGGATGGTGCTGTAGAAACTGGATATATGTGTGATAACCGAACCTGTGAAGAAACTGTCACAGATTCCTGTGAGTCAAGCTTATATATGGCTATCCATCAATTAAGATCCTGTAACCAGGAATCTGGACTTAAGAACTACCGGGACACGGATCAATCAGATTGTTTTGACCCGCATATGTTCATTAGAAATCAACCAGATATGCCTGATTTGGCTTCTGATTTGGAGCCTTCCAAGCTTCCGAAAGGAAGCATGAAAACAAAATCGGTTACTCTTGTACTTGACCTGGATGGTAAGACAACTTCTTCTTCTTCTTGTTTCCCCCTCCCCTCTTTAATCCTGGGAAAGGGGAATGAGGATCTGTTGGGTTCTCTATTTTGTTATCACTATATGAGAATTTCAGTTCTGTTCGTGTAAATCATTGTTTAGTCTGCTAAAAAGTGTATCTGGTTTGGTTTTCACATGCTCAGAAACCCTAGTCCACTCTACGTTGGAACACTGTGATGATGCTGATTTCACCTTTCCAGTTATTTTCAACATGAAAGAGCATACTGTGTATGTGAAACAGAGGCCTCACCTCAAGACATTCCTGGAGAGAGTCACTCAGATTTTTGAAATTGTGGTTTTCACCGCTAGCCAGAGCATCTATGCCAAGCAACTGTTAGATATATTGGATCCTGATGGCAATTTTTTTTCAAGACGAGCTTACCGAGAGTCATGCATCTTTTCGGATGGCTGTTACACTAAAGACTTGACCGTGTTAGGTGTCGATCTAGCAAAAATTGTAATAATTGACAATTCTCCTCAGGTACTGACGTATCCGCTACTGCTTTTGATTCTTCTGGGTTTTCAATTGTTATGACCTTGTAAATTTAGATCCTATTTTCTCATGAAACATACACTCCAAATTTCCATGGAACATGTTTGACGTAACATATTGGTTCTCGATGCACTTGTGTGTTTGGCTATGAAGATGGGCCTGGCTATTTGATTGCTATTGTAGAAAGTAAATAACGAACTGAACCCCTGTATCTCAATAGAGTTATTCATTACTAATAGAGCTTATCTTTCATGGTTTCAGGTGTTTCGGTTGCAAGTGAATAATGGGATTCCCATCAAAAGTTGGTTTGATGACCCATCTGACTCTGCACTAATATCGTTGCTTCCTTTCTTGGAGACCCTGGTTGATGCTGATGATGTTCGCCCTATCATTGCTAAGAAATTTGGTAACAAGGAATGAGAGCCCCTTGCTCTTCTTAGTAGTTTCTTTATCAACTTCTTGTCCTTTTCCTTCTCATTTTAGCAAAATCATCCTCCATTTTAGATACTCGTTAAATTTCTGCTTGTGCTTGGATTTAATTTTCTATACATAGGGATATTTCCATCTTATTGGGTTAGCTTTTACTTTTCTCCTACCTCATTGCTTACCTAGTTAGTTACTTGAGCTGATTCTGGGAAGAAGGTAGTTAAAAAGTTTCACCATGTTCGCCCTGTACAGTTACTATTTAAATGTTAAAAATTTATGCATATGGTTAATCACTTTTGAGTGAATAGCCCTTTTTGGACTTTAACAATTTTTGCTTTTCTCTTTTTAGACATTAAATTTTTTTTGGGTACATTTTTAGACTTAAACATTTTACGGGCTTTCCGTTATAGAAAAATTCAATAATTCCGGCAAAAAAGTCACCCGTGAGCAAGACGGTGTTTTTATAAAGGGTATTTTGGGCAAAACAAGAGTTTTGCGACTATTCAGCTACGTATAGCTCTAAGTGAGATGGACATAAATTGGTATTATGGAGCGTTTAAAAGATTTTGCATCTGCTCTTTAAACTAGAAAATGATACTCCTTTACTGCTTGAAGGATTTCTTTTGTAATTAATATGATCATTAGGATATTGATCGAAAGCAATATGGTTAGGTGAGGATTTAAAAATCAAAACTACAAGAAGATAACTGCAATATGATTATTGGATTTCACTTTTTAAATATTTTGCTGGTGCATATTGATATCTAGGCAGGCTGTCTCTTCTATTGCTCATCATTTTTTTCATTTGGTCTATATAGGCAAAATAAACTGTAAATTCTTTTGGATATGGTAATTTCTTCTCGTGTTTATACTTTCTGTTATCTGTTCTGGTATATAAACTATTTACCGATTGTTTGTATGGTTGTAGAAATAGGATATATCAATGTCATTGCCTTTTAACATCGTTTCATTTCGAGTTTTGCTTAGGTCACGTTATGAAAATGTTATTGATGGAATTTCATGAGCAGCAACAAAAGAGAACCAACCAATTGCATCTTTTTGTTAAGATTTTTTGCTTTAGAAGGTCATCTTTTCTTTGTTTTTTGTTTTCTTTTTTCCATGGTGGAATTACTCCTAGGACCAAGGGAAACAGTATTGTATGGAAATAGAATGTTGATTGTGGTATATGTAGATAGAACTGTCCTGTTTTATCTAGTGTTGATGTTATTCTGACCGCTTACTACATAAATGGTTCGAAGGGTTACAAATTTATCTTGCAGTTCCTGATAAGTTTAGGGCAATTTACCGCCATTGATCGAAAAGGGATCTTGCTCTTTTGCTTTACTGGTTTGCTACTTTTGTTGGTTTCATCTGCAGAACAATAGATTTTCCTTAATAGTATGTTTGTGGCAAAGGTTTTTTTTTTTTTAAATAAAAAAAAATGCTCCATCTCGGGAAGAATCAATAATTGTTCTTCACTTCCTGTTGCTTAAGAAAATTTATATTCGTTCGGCAAGAGAAAACCCTGAAGCATATAAAGATACAATTAAGAAAATAATCAACAAGCCTATCGGGTCACAGGTGAATTTGGGGTGATGTGGGTTTAGCAACTCCGACAACACATATTCGAATCTCAGACGGGTTGATATTTTGTTGGCTCTCTCATAGGCCTTTACTAATTCGTGCATATCCTACAATTTAAATCCTATCCGGTTAAGAGGTCTTTGGTTCGGGTGGGGGTCTGACTCTTGTACCTTACCCTTTTAATAATAAAATGGAAAATGAGGGGGAACATAAAATGTGCACCATGCCATTTGATTGCTGTAGAGAATATTGAAGGTTAGTACTAAGCGGATTCAGAACTCACATGTTAGGGGTCCAAAATAATTTTTTGAGGTGAAATATAAAATTTCAAAAAATTATTTGTACTAAAAAAAATTAGTGTTTTAAAAATGTTGGTGAACGACCTTCACCCACCTCCACTCTACCCATGTTACTTGTTGAGGATGCATTAATCGTTCAAACCAAATAGCGGATGCATTACAATCAGCAGCATATAATTTCATGCAAATATCATATGAACAAAATATATACAGACAGATTGTGAAAATTAGCAATGCCAATGGGAATAGTAGTATAACTCATAATGTCATAGGCTGAGTTTATTAATTGCTCTTATTTTGGTAACTTCTGATTCTTTATTTTTTTTTCCCATTATTATTATTATTATTACTATTGAGAATAGTAGTCATATATTATATCACAAGGTCCATAGCCTAGTGGGGCTATGAGCTGCACACGAGGTTCGATACCCTCCCCATGTATGGGGCAAGCTTTAATTGTCTCACTTTTTAGGGCTTTCTCTTCCTCTTGTGAGACTGTTCTCTCTCCCCTTATGGGGCAATCGCCCAGCCGAGCTTAAAACAAAAAAAGTAGTCATATATTATTGAGGTCATGGATACGAAGATGTACAAAAACAATTCACTAAAAACAAAATGTACAGTAAGTGTTTTACCAAACTAATGTGGACGAAGTGTTTCCCCCCTAACCTAGGGTAGTAAAGTGTAATAAACCTTTTCTTTTACCATTTGTTAATTGTTATTATTTATTTTTTTTATAGAAAGGTAGTATACACTATGTAGAGTATGTAATCCAATATTATAGTATAAAAAATTATGATATGAAATAGGTTTTTATAGATATACAGTGGTTTATAATTAGTCAAGTCAATATAAAATACCATATATATATATTTTTTTAATGATGTGTTCAGTTTTGTTCAATTGACCTGCTCCATATAAAAACTATACTTATAGTATACTAGGGTTAATTTGTAATTTACTTTCAACATATGGGCTATGGGGGTGGGCCTTTAAAACCCTAGCCAGACCGAATCGCCCTCTATATAATTGCTCTGCCCCAGAACCCTAATTCACAGTAAGCCCCATCTTCCTCGCCTCCTCAAGTTGCATTTTCCCAAAGTTCAAGAGGCCCCAAAGTGACCGCAAAATCTCCGTCAAGGTATACCATATGATTTAATCAGTTTTCTAGAAATGGAAATTTTTTTTGATATATTTTAATCATTTTTCAAATTGATTTTAACTTAGTTTATTGGAATTTCGGAATTCTATTATGATTTTCGATGATGGATATGATGATAGTATTTTTGTCGCCCCAGTCTTACTTGCATAACATATGTAAGGTGGTGATTGACATTTTACATCTGATTCCTTTTGGTTGTTTTGATTTTACTTTTTTTTTATCTCACTGATGGTTAGGTTTTATGGTTTAAGGTTGTTAAGTCTTCCATTGTGCTTGTTGAGATATACAGTTTGGCGTGATGATTTTTATCCACCTAGTCTGCATTTTGAATGATGACATCTTAACATGCATCACCATCTGATCTCACTGTATATCTCTTCTAATGGTTGTAGTTTTATGTTTCTATTTTACTAAATAATCGAGTAAATCACGTTGTTTCAACAAATTTGATTGTTTCTCAGTCATATGTGAGATTTTGAATACGCAATCCATGATGAATTCAATTATGTTACTGATTTTCTGTGATTATTACAATAATTTTCACCATCTTTCGGCTGAGATTGCGTATTTCATATTTGAAAAATGTTTACCTTTTCTTTTTTTTCTTTGTTATGCCTGTGGTGTCTAATGTCCAGTCAATTTCCATGTCTGGATGATTTGTTTCGAGGGAAAATACCAATTTACAGGTCTTGCGACACAGTTAGCTTCTCAAATTATAAGATCTCTGCTACTATATTTCTGCTTACAATTTTGATTATTTTTTTGATTTAGCCCCTGTAAGGGGCTTGCCCATGGTATCTAATGTCCAGACTTTGTCAGTTGCTGGGTGTTTCGTTTTACGGGGCAGAAAAAAATATAATATTACAGGTCTTGCGACACAGATTGCTTTAATTGTTTATAAGCTTTCTGTTACTTTTTTCCTGTTTACATTGTCTACCAATGTTGTTCATATTTAAGTTAATAGTTGTAAGAAACATAAATGTCAGTGGAAAATAATATAACTAAGTCAAGAAACATAACTAATATAGGGATAAATTAGATCTAAAAATGACCTTATAAAATAAATATGTATTTAGAGTAGAATCAATGTGAAATAGATGACTAAAGTAGCTATTGTGTACGGATGATCGAAACATGTGTTATGAATTTTTTGAGATTTTTCAAATATGGTTTTGAAAACAGGAATAATACTTGGGCAGTCGAGATTTTTGGGTGGAATCAGCCTAGATTTTTGGGTTAAATATAGATTTGATTGAGTGTGGTGGACTTTATAAATGATATGATGTCTTAGAGCTCTCAGATCAGAACATGTAAGAATGAAGGGTTAGGATGCTGTTCAGCAGGTACTGAAAAATCACCCGTTATGTACATAAAGTACCTCTTTCTATTATTTAAAATGTAACATTTGAGTATTTTTATATTTTAGGATATTATTGTAACTCATTTATTATCAAATTATATTTCTTAATTCTCGTTGAGTTTGGACAATTAAATTGAAATGAAGGAAGTGCTCTCTTCATCCTAAATTATATGTTCGCATTTTATTTTTAATTTGTTTCAAGTTAAATGTCTATTTTTTAAATAAATAGATCATTTATGATGTTTTTTTTTTCAATTTTACCTCTTACATTGAATGTTGGAGATAATAGAATGTAGAATTAAATTGACAGTGGATTGGTCATGTTTGAAATTTTATCATATCTTACTTTAGAATTTGGTAAATCTTAATTCTTGTGCAAGAATAAATAATGGACAGTTTATCATGGATGTTTTAGTTGAAGTTGAACCACTAATTTAAACGGGAAGGTGAGAGCGGTTGAACTCGATTATTTTAGCTAAAGTCAAACTTTTTTGTGAGATTATCAACTAAACTAATCAAAATGTTTCTCGATGATATTCAATCATAGATATATTAATTATTAGATATTTCCCCTTTAAATAGGGATATGAAATTTTCTACGCACTCGGCACGGTACGATATCGATCTCGCAACGCTAACTGGACTAAATATAATGATAATACAGAGAATATTTGGAGAAGAAAACAAGGACAATGATGCTGAATGCGCCCACTTAATTATTGGGTAAAAAGTGTACACTCCCTAAATTATCCAATTTTTTTTATTTTTAAACCTCAGTTAACCTATAAAATATTTAGGCTTATTATTCTCCCCCCTTCTGTACATTTTCTTTGTTATATTATGACGGAAGATAAAAAAAATTAGGATATTTTGGACAAATCATATCAGACATTAAAAAAAGTTACAAAAAAATGAAAAGAAAAACATATTCTCCTCAGTCCTACTGTACTGTCACCGACTCTTTCTTCTCTATCTTGCAGCGCCACCCGTCTCTTTCTTCTTTCATGGATGATCAAAATTTAGGAAATAGGATTTAAGCTCCAAATTTTCACACAACCCAAGATACACATTAATTGAACATCAGAAGAAACAAAAACATCATGTATAAATCAACCACCCTCAAACATCCAATCAATTATTCACCAGAAAATTTTGCAAATGCCAAAAAACAAATGATTAATTTATAGAACTCTAAACCTCATCAAATCCCACCGTAACAAAATTAGGTCAAAATTAATTTTACTAAATGAGACCCTAAACCCAAATTTCGACTTGCATATTGCAAACATTCTATGATTACAATGAAATTTGAGCATTCATAAAAACTCTTGAACAATTTTTTTTCTTAATTCCCAATGTGTATTTATGAATCTCTATCTAGGTGTATATATAACACTAATTGAGTCAAATATATCCAAGAAATTAAATGTTCGTGAATGATGCTGTGACTTTTTGGGGATGAAATTTGCGTCTTTGTAAAGATTTTGCGTTTTTATGAGTTCTCGATTCCTACCCATCCGCTCACCTTGATGAACTTGATAGTCAAAAATACCACAGCCATTGCCAAATGATAAATCGGTCTCCGGAGTAGTTATTTTGAATCAGCAAGAACACGACAGGGAAGGAGGAGAATTTTAGGATTTTTTTAAGCATATTTTTTCATTATTTTTGTGATTTTTTTTAATGTTTAATATGATTTGTCCAAAATATCCCCATTTTTTTTTACCTTCCATTACAATGTAAAAGAGAAAATGGATGGAAAATGATCAAGATTGATACGTCTAAATAGTTTAGGAGGCAAAAGTTGATCTTTTTTAATTGAGGGTCAAAAACTTAAGAACGGAATAGTTTAGGGGGTGTGGACACTTTTTACCCCTTTAATTGTTTGATGCTCGTCATCCTCGCATACTAGTTAACTTGCTTTTAGGGATTTGTTTGAATGATTTATTGATGGACAATTGGTGTATTTAGTCCTGAAACAATTTATGTTTGGCAGACTTGGTCACTGATGATTGTTTGTAGCTTTTTACACCCTTAAGAAATTTACGGGCCTGTGTTTTGGTCCTTCTGTCATTTTTTTTGAGATTTTGAATGTTAGTCAACAAGTAATAGTTAATAGATGTGGGAAAAATTGGAACTTCACATTTTTTTAGATAATTAATACCATATGGATTTTTTTGTAAAGATACTTAAAAGTAAATACCTAATTGTAAATAATAAACCCTAAAT
The DNA here is from genome assembly GCA_026122235.1 of Vinca minor. Classification (NCBI taxonomy): domain Eukaryota; kingdom Viridiplantae; phylum Streptophyta; class Magnoliopsida; order Gentianales; family Apocynaceae; genus Vinca; species Vinca minor. The sequence goes on along the minus strand of JAOCZM010000278.1, from coordinate 1,541,620 downwards.
CTCATCTTCTCCCTCCTCCCTCCTTGCCGCCACCGTCCATTGAAGAAATCTCCGGCGACCTTCATCGGGAGTCCCTCTTCCCCATCATCCAAATGTAGTAGCTCTTAGCGGGCTTCCTCCTCATCATCAAAATCTGATACTCCAATATTTCACATCCTTTCTAGGTACGATTTTCTGAATTTTTAGTGTAATTTTTATTTTTATTACTTTGTTTTCCCCTTTTCAGTTTGCATTTTTGCAGTCTATGACTTCCCTGATGGGTGGAATAGGTGGTGGTGCGGAGTGGAAGGGTGGTGCTGCGGGGAAGGAGAAAGAATGGTGGTGCTGCGGGGATCAGATCGGAGGAGAATAAATTTTCTACTCCTTTTTCTAGAATAATTTTCTACTCCATTTTCTAGAGTTTCTGTTGAAAAATGGAATTTCTTTATGCTCAAAGTGATACAAACATGTAAAACTTGGGAATTTTGACTTTCCCATCTCTTATTTCTCTTGGTTTGAATGTATTTCATTGCCGGAAAAGTTGGGAATGGGTGGCTTTGCCATCGCCGGAAAAGATGGGAATGGGTGGGCCGACGTTGGGGAAGAAGGAGGGGAAGGGGATGGGGTTTTTATAATTAGGTATTTATATTTATGAATTTTTACAATTGAGTTCACGTGGTATCAATTATCTAAACAAATATGTGAAGTTCCTATTTTACCCCTGTATACTTGACCAACTTTTATTAACGGACGTTAAATTTTTAAAAAAAAGAGGACGGAAGGACCAATTCTCTGGCCCGTAATTTGAATGGGGACCTACAAAGCTGCAAACAATTATCAGGGACCAAGTCTGCTAAATATAAATTGTTTCAGGACTAAATACACCAATTGTCCTTTATTGATTAGTGTACCATCTTTTTTTTTCGCAGTAAGAAATGTCTGTCTTAATTCTTTACCTCGTTCAATATCTCATTAATAAAAAAATTACTTGTTTTAATTTTTTTATAACCTAAAATAAATAGTGAAATCCTAACGCATAACAATTTCTTATTTATGAGACAGGAACGAGACATCAAATGAGAACATACGATACTTTGCCATTTCCCCCATAAAATATCTCAAAGTGAATGATCAATAATTCCAGCTTTTGATAGCTTAGAGCAGGATTAAAAAAAAAATGATGCTAAGGTATTAATTATCAATATTCCCTTTTTTTTTAACTCTCATTTTCAAGAAAACAAATTGTAGAACATTCCTCCAACCCTTTTCCCCAAAAGATCACCAGAACAATTTTAAGTAATTTCTATAAGAAATTTTATATGAATTTGATAATCAATAGCATATTCTATGTTTCTACTTACACTAGTAAAACCTGATCTCTTACCATGTAGAAGAGTCTTAATCTTATTGGTATATATTTTTTGGAACATGATTGTTAGTTATAGACTCATCTACTCAATAATAGTTATGATTCGAACATTTTACATGAAGAAAATACTTCCTCTTATTATATCCATAAAGATTTATTATGTCTATTTCCCTCTGTATGTCTTTTCTATTGAGCAAAATAACATAGTATTAGCACATTCCTAAAATCCGTCTTCTTTAGGATTTTGTCAGGGTAATTTAGGGTAAGGGAGGACGGATTCCATGAATCCGTTTTAGTCGAAGACAGATCATCCTTTGAAGACGGTATTGCCAAAACATTTTCCTCTAAAAATAATGTCAGTGCGGATCAATCTGCAAAAACACTGTCATTGTAATAAAAAACTACAAATTGAGGGTGGGATACGACCTCATAAATGTTCCCTTTTGTTGGCAAAGAATATTGCTTTGAAACCATGAAAAAAAAAGGCTTGATGATCAAAGAATGTACTATACAAGGAAAAAGATTACTAATATTAACAAAGTAAGAATCTGCATCTTGGTGGCTTGTCTTGAGAATGAAGCATATAATAACCCAAAGAGACACCCCTTACAATGCAGCCTTACAAGAAAAGAACAAAACCCCTTCTAAACTGAACATATTTATATGGGAATTCACATGAAAAACAAAATATAATTCAGTTTCAAAATCTCTTGAAAAATAATTTTATCTTTATAGGGAATTTAATTTGGTGTTTATAGATCAAGAATGGCTGGTGAGCAAATGAAACCAGCAGCAGGGCTGCTTTTGGCTCTGAATTTATGTATGTATGTTATAATTCTTGGCATTGGCAGTTGGGCTATGAATCGAGCCATTGATCATAGCTTCATCATTGGTAATTACCCTCTCTATTCTTAACACCCTGTGTTATTATTAGAATATTGAACACAAAATTTATTGTTTCGAATATTAATTTTTTTTTCACTCTAGAATCGTTGTGTCTACTTTTTTATGTACCAAAAACAAAATTGCAGGGGTGGATTGGGGTTGGGGCGGAGGGAAGGAGTTAGTACTGGCCCCTCAATATTTTTTAATACGCCAATCTTTTAATAGGGTATTTTAATAAAAGTTTCATACTATTTCATTTTGCCCCTATATTTTTTTTTGAAATTTACTATAGTACATTATCTTTTATAATTTGTCTCTTAACCTCTAGATTTTAGTTCCGCCCCAGTATGATTGTGTAACTGCATCGTGTAATTGTACGAAATGTGAAATAAATTGTTCTTGGTTTTCATTATGTCAGGTCCAGGATACGATTTACCGGCACATTTTTCGCCTATTTATTTCCCAATGGGAAATGCAGCCACTGGATTTTTTGTAGTATTTTCTATGATTGCTAGTGTTGCTGGAGTAGCATCTTGCATAGCTGGATTAAGCCATCTACGTTCTTGGGATATCGATAGCTTGCCTGCTGCTGCTTCCTCTGCTGCAATTGCTTGGTCACTTACTGCACTTGCCATGGGGTATTTCTTCACTTCTTTCACAAAAACTCATTTTTCTTGATGGGAATTCTTTGTTATTCGACGTCTTTCATTTTGGTTTCCCATTTCAATTGGACAAAGTTTGCTTTTTAGGATGGATGTAGGGGGTGAGGAACCACGCCACCCAATATTTTTTTAAACGCCAAATTTTTTATACAAAAATTTTAACTGAATTTAGTTCGTTTGGATAAGGAACTTGCAGGCTAGACTTAGACCGGTCCGTAAAAAATAATATATCTTAAAAACTTTTACTAATTCTTAATTATAAAATTAATGAGTCCCATGATTTTGTTTTTATCTATTCCAGGTTAATATATAAATGCATATATCATTATATAATATATGTAGTCCTTTTTTGCAACTATTTTTTTGTTGCAATCATACTGTTAGATTTCTATCATGGTAAATTTATATCTATTTCACTATTTGTCTTAAAATTTAGAGTATTACTTGAATATTAATTTTCTATATTTAGTTTGAATGAGTGTATAGTTTTTTTTTAAGTTCATGAACCGGCATACCGGTTTGTAATCCGCGTATTATAAGCGTATTGGATATGCACCTAGCATTTGGAGGTCCGCAAAAAAAAAAAAAGAAAAAAAAAAAGAGAGACCAAGTTCGATCTGATTCGTTTAAGACAAGTTTATCCAGATTCGGACCCAGACCGAACCAGTCCGCTAGCTTGACAGTGCTTCATAAAATCAACATTTTATTGTTTCAAATTTATTTGGCTTTCATAAAGGATTAGGAGTGCGGGGGTCTCCCAACATATTTTATATAACACCAAATTTTTAATAAAATAAAAATTTCTTGTAAAATATTATGATTCTACCTCCAAATTTGTTTTTTAAAGTTTACTTCAAAACATTTTCAAAATAAAATTTACTTCAAAACAAGGGCGGAGCTATTAAGGGGCAAGGGGGGCCTTCGCCCCTAACATTTTCAGAATCGACGAATTTTTTATGGGAAATTTTTTTTGAGTGATATTTTCTTATAAATGTTGTATTTGGCCCTCTAAAAAATTTCAGTAAGAAATTCGCCCCCTAAGATAAATTCCTGACTCTGCCACTGCTTCAAAACATGTTTGTTTTGATTCGTTCTCCAATCTCTAGGTTCTAAATCCGCCTCGATACTAACAAAATGCCTTTTCTTTTTCGTTTTCCTTATTTCAGTTTTGCTTGGAAAGAGATTGATCTTCACATCAGGAATGCCCGTTTGGTAAGATCCATCAATTATTTTCTCTATATTTGTATTTTCTTTTTGGAAAAAGTTCTCTAAATTTGTGTTATTGTATAGTACGAAATTCTAAATTTAGTCCATTAAAGGAGCCTAGAATTTCCCCTGATTAATCTTTTCATATCTTATGAACTTTTTTCCCCTTCTTCTTTTTAGAGAACAATGGAAGCATTCATCATCATACTTGCAGTTACACAATTGTTGTATATAGCAGCAATTCATGGTGCTTCGTCAAGGAGAAGAGTCTAAAAGAATCATGTTTTTATTTTTTTTTTACCCTTTTGATTGTAATGCTTAATTGCTTATTACTACATTTATTTCAATATAAATCGTTTAGGATATGTAATGCAAATTAAGAAAATAAAAAACAAGATACTTTGTTAGTTATTAATACTGCTCTCTTAAATATAATTAGTGGTATGCAAGTACTATCTAAGAGAGTAATGTTGATATTTTAATTAACAAAGTATCTCACATTTTGCTTCATTACTTTTCACTACATGTTCTAAACGACTTATATTATGGAATGGAAGAAGTATTATTTATTATTTGTTGTAAAATTGGATACAATACTGGCAATTCTTGTAATAGCTTTTATGATTTTATTGAATTTGAGTAAAAACTAAAACCACATCGTGAATGAGTAATAATAACATTACGGTTGTTACTTGTGTGTAAATATTTTTCCAAAGTTTTGATTCTCAAACAATTATTTAATTTCAATTATGGGCGTAATTGGACAAAGTTTTGGTTTGGATTTCAAAATTTTGGCGGGATAATCTCAAATTTTAACCTCTAAAATTGGAGGGAGAAATTCAAATTCAAACAAACGCTGCCCTTAAACTGAAAGTGTCTAAACATTCAGTCTTCATAAACGAGCATGAAACCATAACCCAAAGTTATTTTCCGATCATCAATAATATTAATTAGATAAAGTGGGATCGTATCATTTGCAGTCATTTTTACTTGAGCAATTAACCCCAACTTGCTATCTTCCATTCTGCAAACTCCATCCTTTATGGTAATCTTTACTATCTTAAACGGATCGGAAAGGACCAAAAAGTACTCTCAATCCCCATCTCCCTAACATATTGAAGCTTCAAATATTCTAGAGGGAGCTCCCTTGGAGATGCTTTGATTATCGATCTTTTATTCTGGAAAATGATTGTCAAAATCTTGTGATTAGCATTTGTGATAGTGAGGATCTTTTCCCAATTTTTTTTTGGGTTGAAAACACAGATTATATAAATACTATACTGTTAAAGTATCAGTTACAGGAGGATTAAAGCAAGAAATAAGTCTAGTGAAACAAGCCCCATGGGTATCTCCCTGCCACTAATTGACTAACAAAAGGGGGAATAGACTGAAAATAAACTAAGTCAGGAGAAGTAGTCGATCCAGCAGCCTTGGCCAGCGCATCTGCACATGCATTGGCCTCCCTTTAGACATGAGTGATCCTACTCTCCGGTATCTTCCTGAGTAACTCCCTGCAATCATAAATAATCGAAGATAAATGGTGAGTCCATAACCTCATGTAAGATAAGGTTAACAATAATTTGTGCATCAAGTTCCACAGAAAGTTTTTGAATCCATAATTGGTTTGCAATCATCAAGCCCTCTCTTAAAGCCCAAGCTTCTGCCATGGTATTCGTACAAGACCCTAGATTTTTGGAGAATCCCACAATCCCGCAATTTATGATGATCTCTAAAAATACCTCCCGCGCCGGCCTTACACGGTTTACCCACAGAGGAACCATCAACATTCAATTTAATCCAGTTTAGCGGTGGTATCTTCCAAGAAATCTGGATTAACTGTTTCGTCTTGGGTGTTTCGTTACTCGTTCCAAAAGCAAAGAATTCTGCCGCTTTCTTAATCGTTTCATTTGCCAGATCAGGTACCTTTTGTTGAGGATTAAATAAAAGTTGGTTCTTGTTGTTCCAAAGACTCCAACACCCATAGGAGGAAATTGTCCCCATGTAATGTTGAAAAAATGAGAAGTTTTCTTAGAAGAATAATTCTTTGCCAGCCAGTTGTTGAAAGAAACTCCATTTGCATTGTTGTACGAAGGTAAGCCTGTTAATATTCCATCCATTGCCTGCTCCAAATATTTCTCGTAATTTCAAATTCTCATCAATGAGATTACATGGCCCTGAAATCAAACTTTTAAGGGGACTCAGTCCAGTCCAATCATCATACCATACATTAATAATCTCACCATTCCCAGGTATTCAGATAGAGCAATTTTGAAAAAGATCGAAACCCTGTTTAATCGCTTTAAGATTAATTGAGCCAGTGCCTTTCTTAATCTCGAAATTCGAAGTCGTATGCTTCTTCAAATATTTGTTCTTCAGACAGGTGGCCCATTTACTCTTAACATCCCTGTATAACCTCCACACTAATTTGGCAAGGCCAACTTTATTAACTTGAAGAGCACCTCTAATACCCAAACCGCCATTAACTTTGGGTTTGGTGACAGTATCCCTTTTGACCATATGGATTTTACGCTTAGCACCGGTCTCACCCTAGAGAAAGTTCTGTTGTTCCCTGTCAATCTTGTCACAGATACCTGCTGGAATATGAAGGCATTGTGAATAGTATGACAATTTGAGCGGAGGAGGATTAAATGATAGTGCGTCTACTAGCGATGGATAAGAGATTAGCTTTCCATCCCAATAATTTCTTTCTAACTTTATCGAGGGTAAACTTAAAGTCCGAATTTGTAGGCCTTTTGTGGAAGATTGGGAAGCCAAGATACTTTCCCAAATTGGTAGTATGCTTAATTTGGAGAATATTCTCGATGTTCTGAATGCGATCCGGTCCCTATAGGAACCTATTAGGCTCTTTTGATCCTTCTATTAGTTTTGCTAGGCATATGGGTAAATATTGTTGTTCATAACCTTGCCAAATGTGCTCTTGAATTATATCCTCAAATATTTAAATGCGCAGTTATTTTTTTTATTTTTTATTTTTTTTTTAATTTTTTTTTGAATAGAAATTGGATATCATTAGAGAATATCAGTGAAAATATGTGGTAGGAGGAAATCCGGAGGACCCCCTAACCATAGAGATGAGGACCTAGACCTCATAGCGTACTTAGCCAATACATCGGCAGAAGTATTACATGACCTATTTATACAGGATATATTGGCTAATCTAACCCCTTGAAGGTCTTTAATAAGACTGACGAAAAGACCTATTGATGACAAATCTTCTTCCTCGTGATGCAACCGGTCAATCAGGACTTTACAATCACTTTCTATGAGACATGCTAAAAACCCTTTGGAGATAGCAAATTTGATACCCTCAAGGAGTGCACAGGCTTCTGTATGTTCGGGGCTGGGTGAGCTGCGAAGGTAGTTGGCAAACCCAGCTATGAAAAATTCCTTCATGGTTTCGAATAATTGCCCCAATACCACCATTACCAGTCTTTCCAAGAACCATCAACATTCGAGCTTAAATGAACCGAGGATCAGGAGGCTTCCATTTCCCTTTTGGAGGGCCGGTAGTGAAAGACCTGGTTGTCTCTCCAAAATCTTCTTTGGGTGGAACAAACATTGGTGCTTTCCCTTTAAGCATATATCAAATGTGGTCATAGGTCGGAAGGACTTGTGGGTCGTGACCTTGGCAACCAGAAAGGTTGGAAGAGTTGCTAAATTCTGCTGCACATACTAAGGCGATATTGGCAACCTTATCAGGCGGTTTCTTTTTATTTATTTATTATGTTGTTTTGATAGAAAATAAATTAATTTATCTTCCACCTTAAAGTTTTAAAGTGTTATCTTGTCCCAAGCAATCTTGAAAATAAATATGAAAAAAAACTTAGGCTTAAATTGTTTTTCAAACTTTTAGAGTTCCATTCAATGTAATCAACTATGAATCAAGTGTTCAATTGCTAAATTATTAAGTTGAACTGCCTTTTAAAATATTTAAGGTCAATATTACGAGTTAACTCGAGTACTCCGAGTGTTTAAGTTATTAACGAAACAGTAACGGTATATAAAAAATAATTTAGCATAATACAAACAAGAAAATGAACAATTTAATCACATGATTCATCTTCAAAAGGGAATCTATGGCACATGTTTCTCTGAACTTCTGTGCACACTGCAAAGTGCATTTAACAAAATATTATAGAGTTTGTATTAATACTTGAAACCTATGCTTTTACCAATCCTTCACAATAAGGACCATCTAATTTAATCCCAGATGATCTAACTTTGACAAAAAAGAATTACAAATACACATTCATACATATGCCATATGTTTATAAGAAATACCAAGAATCATAATATCAAAATAACACAATTATATCTGGAAAAAATTTGCAATTCTGTGAAACAAAAAGAAAATTAAATTAAAATCTCAAGATGAAAAGGAAAACGATCAAACTGACACAAAAAAGTATTAAGCAGCACAGGCGGTATAACACCAAATTAATGTCTTATACGTATGTTCTTCAAGGGAACGATAAAGAGATCATGACCTCCTTGTCTAGACTGTCCCCGACATTCTGTAATCTTTCTGGTCTGATAGAACTAGTCCAATACCTGCTTCAGCAAAAGAGAAGGACAACCTTATGCTTAATTTGATGTTAAATTTCTTTAAACACTGCCAGGATACTTGTAGATTTATAAAACCATATGCTTCACTATTTTTCTTTATTTCAAAGAAAAATTTCAATTATTGTGTCTTAATTTGTTTTTGTGTTTCTGGAGAGGGGAAAGGAGGGAAATCTACAACCACGGAATACGTCAACAGATTAGAGACTTCATGTGACAGTGACGATAATAAAATATGAAAGACAAACATCAGATAACCAAAATACAGTACAGCACAAGATTTGAGCAAATCAAAATGTTAGATCTACGACAGCAATAAGTCTCCGAATGCTTAAATAAAGACAAGTAATCATCTAACTTTTATGAAATCAAACAGAAAGAGATACATCCTTTAGCTAGATCAACAAATCTTACTCCCAGATTAAACATGGGAACACAAACTCACAAATTTAGAGTACATTATTTACCTGAATTATTTATCAAGATCTGGAAAACACCTCAAACAGTCCACAGCAGCTCATCAGTGAAGTTCTTTGCACAACTCGTGGAACTGAAGGCACCAAAGGCTGCGCATTTCCGGAAAAGTAAATAGAGAATTATAAGTTATCAAGAAAAAAGGCACTTTCAGTATTTCAAAAAAATAAAAAATGCAGAACTTAGAGACCAAACAAGAGAAGAAAGACATCACCACCTCACGGTAAGAGGATTTTGGAACTTCAGGATTTTTTATATGCTCCATGTAATTTGTAGAATGAGTAGAATCTGCAGCAGTTGCAGTTTCTATTGCTGGAACATTGTATGAAGCTATTAATTTTTCTCCGATTTCACGCAATGCAGAATTTTTTGCATCTGAAGTAGCCACAATTTCATCTTTCTTAACAATAGGTTCATCCCTTCTGTTATCCGGCCCCAAATCCAAAGAAGCGATTGGCATCTTACCATTTCTCTCCTGTAACATCACCCCATTTCCCGCTATTTCCCCATTACCATCTGCTGAAACACTTGTATGGGCAGTATCCAGCTCCATAATCGTCTTATTAATTACGTGATGTTCTTCATGTTGGGCATGTTCATCTGTGATGTTCTTGGTCTCTGGTTCATCAACTGTTACATTCTTGGTCTCTGGTTCATCAACTGTTACATTATTGATCTCCGGTTCATTCATGGTCTTCAAATCAGCTTCAATCTGAGCAACACTTCCCTGATCCATGGATCCACCATCATTGGCTTCCTTTGAGGGATCAACATTCTCCGCAATTGCATTATTTAACTCATCATTGGTAGGTTTTGGATCAGATTCAATCTGAACAACACTCTTGTCGTCTATGCTCTGCAACAAGACCCCATTGGTGACATCTTTCTGAGGCGCAACATTTTCAACGAATGCAGTCTCGCTGCTTAATTCTTCTGTATCAGATTTAGATTCGGTTTCAATTTGAACAACACTCCGAGACTCAACAATCTCCTCAATTTCATTCTTACTGTTTAGTTCAACATCGGCAGGTTTGACTTCCGGCTCAATCTTAACAACTTCATTATCCTCTTTCACTCCTCCAAATGATTTATTATCTTTGCTTGAAACTTGAACATCAGAACGAATTTCAGTTTTCTCCACCTCTTCTTTCTCCTCGTCGGTGAACTGATGATGGTTATTAGGATGCTCTTGCGAGGAGGCAGGAGAACTAACCTCCTCGCTGTCGCTTGCCTTCTCATCATCGTGGTGTTTCAGATCATCTCCCCCTGCCATAGTTTGATCCATTCACAATAATGCAGTGCAAAAATCAACAACCAAGAAACAAAGAAAAAGCTATGCCCCCAAAAACAAATCAAGAACCCTTTAAAAATCCACAGTACACACAATCAAACTAATAACAGCCTGTACTATGATTGATTTTATATCCATTGTCAAAATCTTTTAAAAAATTAAAGTAGAGAAAGACCCAACAAAATCAAACCAAAAAGTAAGAGACAGAAACACATCTCTACTAAATGAACCCATCACCAAAACAACCCCACAAAACACATAAACACACATGTAAAAGTCCAAGAATGTCTAAATCATTTGTTGTACAAGAGAATTAAGACGTACCCACAAAGCCAAATTGGGGACAGAGATCAACTGTAAAGTTGATAAAGATAAGAAAACAACAACAAAGCCTTAATACCAAATAGTTGGGTCGGCTATATGAATCAATATAAAATTTATGTGCCGTGGTTCGCATCCCTTCATTTCTCTCTATCAAAACACCGTACTCTCATCCAAGTCTAACAAATACATAATCTACAACATCAGATAATTTGTACCATGAAAGTACAAATCAAGAAAACCCCACATAAAAAAAAAGATTATTTGTACCATGAGAGTGAACTACATCAGCAGAGTGAGGATGGTGATGGTGATGATGGGTTGATCCCTTCTTTTTCTTGGCAGCTTTTCGCTTCTTGGCACCTGATGGCATGATTTAAATGATGATTTGAGTTTAGTGTTTTTTTTTATTCTTGAATTCTTGATTCTTTTTTTCTTCTTCAAGAAACTGTGTGTCTTTGTGGGTGAGTTTCTCTCTCTAGGATATAGGATGCTAGTATTGGGATGGGGGGTTGTCTGTACTGAGAATTAGAGATTTGAAAAAATTGAAGAATGGGTTGAAAGTTACAAAGGCAGAGCAGCAAAGCAAAGACTGGCAGATTAGGGAGGGAGAGCCTCTTCTGGGGAATCCAAATGGGCCTATGTCAGTTCGACTCTTGCTGGCTGGGTATCTCAATTTTCAACAGTTTTTCTCTTTGTCTTTTCTTTTCTCTTTTTTTTTAGATGAGCGTATGAATCTGTCTATGGAACAAAACGACTAAAATTTAGTAGGAAAATGATTTACTCTTAGAATTTTAGGGATAGAAACCCTAAACCCCCAAATTGAGAGTGTTAAATGACTATCTCACCCCCTACTGGTATAAGGGATTCACCCAACTATAAGGACAAAACAGTCCAAAAAATTATTCTAGTCAATCTTTTAGCCAATAATTCTAGTAGCCTAACAAGGTCCAATTTAGTATATTATGAATAATTTTGCCCTTTCTGATCTCTAGAATAAAAAAATTTAACGGTTCAAATTTTTTTCGGAAGACGTCTGTAATGATTTTTTTAGATATCTTTTATATCAGAAGAGTGTTATATGTCTAAGAATGGGTTTTCATCAGGATAAAAAAAATTTATTGCAGATTTACAAATAGATGTTCATAAAGAGATAACAATTATTACATTAGATTTAATATTTGTTCAAAAGTATATAACACGTCTAAAAATGTTACTCACTCCATTCTCATTTAATTACTAGTTTAGAAGATATATATATATATATATATATATATATATATATATATATATATATATATATATATATATATCATTTACATGTCTTTTTATTAGGTGTCAATAATTTATTTCAACTATACCCTCAACATACATGTTATTGGAAAAGTGAAAGAGAGAGAGAAGAAGGAAGGAATGAGTATTATTGAAATAATGGTGAAAATATTACTATTTGTTTGAGTTTTTTAATTTTTTAAAATGTTCTAAACGTCTTATATTGAGGAATGAAAAAAGTATTTATATACTATAAAAAATGTGTTCAACACTATAGCCTTTAGCATGAGGGTATCTCAATAGTTTTTGTTCGTCTTTTTCCTTTTCCTTTTCCTTTTCTCTTTTGGGACTAATTTTATATTCTATTGAATTACAAATCTAACCCCTGAATTTCTTTCTTTTTAGGTTTTCATTGGATTTTTTTTTTTGGCTGAGAACCACAAATGAAGTGAACAAGACTGAAAATTTATGGCACCGAAATATTTTATCAAAACTTTCAGGGTTAATTAGGAATTTTGAGAGTGTTTAACTTTTAGTTTGAGTTCTTAACCAACCAAATTTAAATTAGACTCAATCTAATTAGACTCAAAATATATCGACATTTATTGACTCCATAGTTGATAATTTTTTAATAAATTAGCGTCTGATTGGATTGAGTTTAGATTTGAGACTTTGATCTCAATCTCAAATAAGTCTCAAACTCAAATCAATTTTTAAATAATTTAAATTTTTATTTTTATTTTTAAATTAAATCCGAAACTGATTTGAATATGAGTTTGAATCTTAAGGCAGGTTAAATTTAAGTCAAATCTAATATAATCAGAACCTAGACTATGATTATTCATCAAAAAAAAAAAAAAGAACCTAGACTATGATAAATTAGTAACCGACGTATTTCCTTTGTCTATATACTAATTTAGTATTATGATTCTAAACCATTGAACTAACATCATACCATAATGTTAGAAGGTTTGTATTAGCTTTCTTTAATGTTTCGCGCTAAACTTATAGGCATAAGGAATATATCTCGGATTGTTATGAGATATATGTAGCAGGTTCATATGGATTTTATGGTCTAAAATTAATCACGTAATCACAAAATTGTCTCTCTCCTCATTCTGTAGTGACGTGACTAGTTCTGAATCACATGTTCCAATTGACATAATCCATATCAGAACTATCCATATATCTCATGCTCACAAAGGATAATTGCATTTTCTCTCTTATTTACTAGACCAATCCGGATCCTATGCGGAATAACTTATTTTCAATACATACGGAATGCCTAAGGACAGGTGTTTTGAGGCTTATGACAACTATCCTGATATTTAGAACATTTGTCATGAGGCTCATGACATGTGTTCTAAGAGTAAAAAACACAACAGATGTTATGAGGCTCAGAACTGTTGTTCGTTTTAAATCAATCTTAACCGTCAAAATTTTAATGCAACAGACGAGAAACGTTCCGCACGTACGTAATTACCCCGTTGCGCACTGGAGCCTCCCTTTACCTCAAGTTATCCATTTTGAGAAACGTCTATGGACAATCAATGACGAGTGACCATTCATACTCCTTCCATTTGTATGACCATAATTAAGATGCAATACTCAAATTAATTAATAGTGCACTTCTAAGAATAATGTACCAAAAATTATCTAGCAATTCACCTAACTTCTTAGACTCTCTTCCCTCCTATTTTACAAATGATAAGACCTTAATATCATAGTTTTAAAATCCGGACTGGATTGGTTGGTCGGACCGATTGGACTGGTCTTCTTGGCAATCCAGATTAACCCCTAAATCCATTAGGATTAAAAAATTGGCTTCTATTGTTCAACCCGTAAAATCAGACCGTCGAACTATTTAATCCGTAAATCGGAACAATTTTCACAAAACCAGTCGAGTAAGATATGACATTTAAAAAAAAAAAAAAAAGGAGCGCATCTGGTTTTGGAAAGGAAAAAAACGCAAATATAAATTAAACAGGAATAGTCTTAGCCTCGTCCAATAGAAAGGCTACAAATTTAAATATTTTGAACTCAAAAAAGGCAATTGATGTGTGAATATGGAAATATCTTATTAACATTATCTTGACAACTTGATTGTAGCTGTAATTGCACAAATGGTATCTCAAGAATCTGTTCTTAATTCAAATGAGGTGAATATAAACATTTATATATTATTCATTTATTTATTTATATATTATTCATTTATTATCAAGATTCTGTTCTTAATGTCATTGAGTCGATAACGGTTAGCTAATCCTCCATTAACCTGTCAACCAATAACTTTTCTATGCCGATTTTTGGGTCGGGTATTGAAACCTTGACTTTATACCTTTAGCTAGCCTTTTTGAAGGGTTAAATTTGTGTTTTGCATTTATTCAGTTTAAGGTATCTGAATTTTCCCATTTGTAAAATATAGGGTGAAGGGAGTGCAAAATATTATTTGTGGAGTACAATATCATTTCCCTAATTAAATAAAAAAAACAGAAAAGAGTGATAATTAAGAACAAAAGACCTTAAGTAACCCCCCCTTTTTTTTTTGGTAAAAGAAAAAGCTCATATAAATTGTTTTCGAGCCTGGTTTTGGATGGTTAACGTTTATAAAACTTGGATCTTGTCTAGTCTATCTAATGTTCATCTAACATGCAACTTTGATTGACTTACAAGTAGGTGTAGTTTTATATTGGTTAGTGAATATGTTTAAAATTTATATCCATACTAATTAGTGCAATACACGTAGGATAAAAATTCAATTATTTTTCTGGGAATTGGCACTTTCAGCCTACCTATATTACATTTATTGATTTTGATATAAGTTATCTTAGTCGACTATATGATGTAGTTTGTTAACAAAAGGTTCTTGCTTAAAAACATATATTTTTAAACTCTAGTTTGTTACATAGGGATCTATGGTTAAAATACACGTATGATGAAAATTCAATTATTTTTCTGAAAATTGGCACTTTTAGCCTACATTTATTGATTTGGATAAGTTATCATAGTCAACTATATGATGTAAATCATATATTTTATGGGAATCCCAGTAAAATGCAAGTACTTTCTTAGAGGTAGAAGATGAATTACTGGACTACCCAACTTGGTCATATTTTCAAAATTTAGTTACTGGCGGGGGTGCCCAAATATCATCAGTAATCCACTAATTTTTTTAGTAGTCATAGAGGTAATCATGATAAAAGATGTTCAAAGTTCTTTTACTTTCCTTTTTTTGGCTAAGTTCGTACTTGGAATTTTGAATTCATATTTTCAAACACTCATCTCGCTTAACTTTCTTTTGTAATGATATCCAATTTGTATGAAGTTTCTATGTTTTTTTCCTTAATTTTTTTTATTTCATTTAAGTAAAAAAAAAAAAAAAAAAACTATTACATTCATCGAAACTAAATATAGAAAATTTATATTCAAGTAATACTATAATTTTTAAAACAAATAGTGAAATAGAATGTATTTATAAGTATAGAAATATAACATTGTGATTGCAACAAAAATAATTCAAGAAAATACTACATATATATTATAATTATATATACATTTATATAACCTATAACATATAAAAAAAAACAAACAAAATCATGAGACTCATTAGTTTAGAATAGAATTGGAGATATTTTTTCTAAAATATAGATATTATTTTTTGCATATCGGTCTAGATCTGGTCCACAAAGTCCTCTTCCAAAGGGACCCGGGCCCAAAATATCCTCTTTTAAACGGGTTTAAAATTTAAAGTCAAAATCTAGTCCATATAAAACGGACTAGTCCGCGTATTTCAAGTCCATTTGATAGTACTAGGTCAACCCCCTTTAACAGTTTTACAGATATTAAAGTCATTTTTATTTCAAGATAATGCGATAAAATAACACTCTTAGTGTTTCATTTTACAAGTCCATAAAACGTATGGTGTGACCACCCTTCATCTCCTAATGAATAAATAAATTTAAATAGCAAATAGATATCTTTGTCATAAAATTAGTTTAATATACTATTTTTGTCACAAATAATTTTTTGATGTCTTTTTTGCCACAAAAAAAATTTCGCGTGTTATAAGTGTCATAATGCGACATATCCAATTCATACTTGGCCCTACCCGACCATTAAATCGAATTTGATGGTTTGTCAATTTTACCTCTAAATTAGAATGCAGTGATGAAGACAGGGACGAAGTCAGGAATTTGGCGTTGGGAGGGGGGGCGCAAAACTGCAACAATATGCTGAACTATATATTAAAACTGCACAAATTTGGAATTTGAACATTTCCCGCTAATTTAAGAGCTAAAATTTTTGAATTTAACAATTATTTGAAGAAAAAAATTTGAATTTGAATAGTTCCCGCCCGTTTTTTAGCCTCTCCCGCCCAAACCCAAACCCAAACTCAAACTCAGATTCAATCCAAAGCTGGTTTGGGATTGGGTTTGAGACCAAAACCCAAACTAATCCCAAGCCAAACCCAATCCAAGTAAACCCTAAGTTTATTTGAACTTGGGCTCATATCTCGAAAGAGGTCAAAGACTAGTTAAAAGTAGAAAACTTTATCAAATATCAATTGGGTCAACTAGCACTGTCAAACGGACTGGTCCAGTCCAACTCCGCGCGAACTTACTTTAAACGGATCGAACTGGACTTAGTCTATTTTTTGTGGACTGATAAAAGCTGAGTCCATACCCAGTCCGCGGGTTCTTGAACTTTTTTAATTTTTATTTTTTTTTAAAAAAAAACTATTACATTCATCTAAACTAAATATAGAAAATTTATATTCAAGTAATACTATAATTTTTAAAACAAATAGTGAAATAGATATGTATTTACAAGTATAGAAATCTAACATTGTGATTGCAACAAAAATAATTCAAGAAAATACTACATATATATTATAATTATATACATTTATATAACCTATAACATATAAAAAAAAAAACAAACAAAATCATGAGACTCATTAGTTTAGAATAGAATTGGAATTTTTTTTTAAAATATAGATATTATTTTTTGCGGATCGGTCCAGATCTGGTCCATAAAGTACTCTTCCAAAGGGACCCGGGCCCAAAATATCCTCTTTTAAACGGGTTTAAAATTTAAAGTCAAAATCTAGTCCATATAAAACGGACTAGTCCGCATATTTCAAGTCCATTTGATAGTACTAGGTCAACCCCCTTTAACAGTTTTACAGATATTAAAGTCATTTTTGGCGTTGGGAGAGGTGTGTGTGTGTGTGTGTTGGGGGGGAAGAGACTGCAACAGTATGCTGAACTACATATAAAAACTGCAAAAAAATTGTTGGGGGCGAATTTGATAAAATACTCCGAACTACATATAAATTTTACTATATCTAGTAGTATTTTTTAGAAATCTCGGGGGTGGGGGATTGCTACCCCCGCCCCCCTCTGTCTTCATCCCTGGATGAAGAGACTATCGAGTTAATTGTCGGGTCATGTCGAATCAAAATTGGATAGGTCGCATAATGACACTTATAACACACTAAAAAAAAAAAAAAATTGTGTTAGAAATAATGTAAAAAACTAGTTTTGTGGCAGAAAATACACTAAAAATAATTTATGGCATAATTAGCACACAAAACTATTTTTGTAACAGAAATAATTAGTTACTCTAAAATAAAAGGACACATTCTGGCATTTAAACTCCAATTGAATTTGATCCCCAAAAAATGAAAAAAAAAAACTCCAAAATGAAGAGTTGATAGGTTGCGGTCCCTCTCGATAGATCAGGGCAAGGCCCAAAAATTCCATTCCCCAATGAAAAAAAAATATGAATTGAAGAGAATTTTTAACAGGAAGTGCCCAAAATTTAAAAGTTGGCGTGACATACTTCTTATTAAATCATGGAATACTAAAAGAAATGATTAATGTAGAACTTGAAATCGACTTCTACAATAATCAAGAAGAACCTTTATATCCGAATGGGATTTGGATAGAATAAGATCCAAGAGAAAACCAAGCTTGAATCAATTCTCAGGCGAATTGTTAAATGGGGGAAGATTGATAACTCGTACATTTATATATTATTTTTTCTACTTTAATAGTGTTTTTGTACTTAACAATCCATTTATATTTCAAGTTTTGAGGTTAGAATGGTATAATTCCACCGAGTAGTTTTATCTTGGTAGACTACTAAGTTTAAAACTTACATCCAAGCCAATCAATACAGTACACGTAGGAAAGAGAATTGAACTTATATCAAATTCTCTTTCCTACGTGTACTGCACTCGTCGGTTTGGATGTAACTTATAAACTTAGTAGCCTACCAAGATAAAAAATTTCAATCCCACCACTTTGAAGGACTTAGTTGCAAATTCTGAAACTAGATTGAAAAACTTTGAGACTGAATTGTAAAATTTAAAAAGTATCTTCTAGTTAAAGCTGGTTAACTCAGGCCAAATTTCCAACCATGAGATTTTGAGACTTTCCTACTGGATTTCTAATTTTTTCAACTTATATTATCTCCTAAAGTTATTATGGTTTTTAGAATTATAAATACTCCTTTTAATAGTTCAATTAGGAGGCATGAAACTTTTAGCATTATTATTCTAGACCTAGATTTTTGCTAGAAAATTATTGGAGACTCTCCTTAATCAAGTTCTATGTGTGAAAACTCATCATTATCATCGGTTTAAAGACGTACAAGATTGAAAATCGAATCTTTCACGAGAATGAGTTTTATTCTTCTTTCTACATCTCTTTTAATAAAATATTTTATTAACTCTATCGTTATGAATAGATAAATTTCTATTACGTGGATGAGATGAACACTAGACTTATATCTATGTGTTGAATTTTCGGGACTGTGATTAATTAATATTGAACCCTATTTTTTATGTTTATTATACTTTTTTATTGTGTTGGATTAATTTTGCTAGTGAATAAATTCATATTTGATTTCTTATTTGGAATTGAAAATTGAAGAATTTGAATAGATCATCGCATAATAAAAGAGGTGCATGATTTTCTAGAAATGGAATTTATATAAATCTTCGATATTATAGTCAAACTTACTAAGGGAATTCACGGATCTTAATGCATCTTTGGCCGGTTTTAGTTACGAAAGAAATTTCAATCAATCAACTCAAAGGTAGAGATTTTAAACTGTTGAAAACATTAAAATTTTATACGTGGAATTTTCACTGTTTCGAAATAATTTTTTTTTGAATTAATCAATCTAATTCATACATAGATACGTTTTACAACAAAGGTCCTCCTAGGCACTATAGTATATATTAAGAAAGGGGAAGGCAAGATAATTTTTTACTTTTATACCCAAGTCACAATCACCAATCTATATCTTTTTTTTTTAATTTCATAATATAGGTAAGGGGTCCACCACAAAGGCGGACTATCATTTCTAAATGGAACATAAATCTGGGTTATAGAAATGTCTAGACATTGCTATCCTATATGGATAGTGAAACAAATATAAATAATATAGGTTATGGAAATTTTTAGAAAAAAAATTATTATTAAAAGTTGACAATGGCATACAGTATGAAATGGTGGATCAATCATGCTTTTAACACCAAGTTGGCCTGGTTAATGTGTACTGATCAAGATAAGGGGTGGGTTAAACATTTGAAAGCTAGGTATTTAGGGAATGAGAATTTGCTTAAGGCTGAGTCTTTTAAAGAGCATGTTTCCTGGGTTTGGCAAGCTATTTGGAAGCATATAGAGTCTCTTAGGAATGGGGCGTGTTATAAAATTGGTAATGAACCTTTGATTTGCATCTGGAATGAACCTTGGATTCCTGGGGTTGAGGAATTTAGGACTAGTCAACAATTTAGGATTGTTGGTGAAACACTTTGGGTCAAGGACCTGATGATTACTCATACAAATTCTTGGAATGAACATTTGATCAGGAACCTTTTCCCAGATGAGGAAGCTAAAACTATCCTACAAATTCAAATTCCAAATAGAATGGAACCTACAACATTTGTCTGGGCTCCTTCCAAGGGAAATTTTCTATAAGATCTGCTACCAGCAATGGAGGTACAATAATACTTCTCATATTACTAGAAATATTTGAAAAAGACTGTGGCAAGCTAAACTTTCATCATAGGCATAAGCATTTATTGTGGATACTTTTATCTAATATTATGCCAACCAAAGATAGACTCAAGGATTTCATTCATATTGATAATCCTTACTATGTTATATGTAATTCATATTTGGAGGATATTGACCACATTTTGTTGAAGTGTCCTCTGGACAAATTTATTTGGTGGAGGTCAAAATGGAGTGTTAGGATGGAAGCCTTCCAGGATTGACACATTTTGAATTGAATTGGTTTTACAGTTAAATCTGTATCTTCCTTTGGAGTTGGAAGGTTTAAATCTCTTTATTAATTTTGTTGTTGTTACCATGGAACAAATCTGGATGGAGAGGAACAAAATTTTGTTTCAATCCAAAAAAGGCATCTGGGAGAAGATTAGTGATCTTATAAATGTTATCGTTTCTTCATATCTAAGTGCAGCTGTGCAAAGGGGAGGGAAGGTGCAAGGACTAATTCTCCAAAATTTCTGGACAAGACCTCTCCCAAATTGGTTTAAGATCAACTTTGATGCTACCTTCTTCAATGGTGCCTTCACTGCTGCAGTAACAATAAGGGATGACAAGGGTGACTTTAGACTTGCAGCTACTTCTTCATGTCTGGTGCATGATGCCTACACTGCTGAGGCTAAAACTGCTTACTTGGCAATTTCTGTAGCTGTCAAGTGCAATATGGACAGGATCATCATAGAAGGAGATGCAACAAATGTGCTCTCCTCCATGAGAGGCCAAAAAGAAAGTGAGGAATGGATGGGCAAATCCACCAGTGACCAATGCAAACTGTTGATGAAGTATTTCAAGAACTGCATACTAATGCAAGTGCTAAGAACAAATAATGGTGCTGCTCATCAATTGGCACAATGGGGAAAGTCTAATTGTAGAAATGGAATTGTCCACCTAGACTTGCTTCCTAACTCTGTATTTTGTGACCAAAACTCTGTTGGTATGGGAGTTGAAATTCTCCTTGATTGTAATCCTGTTTTAATTAATGATTAAGTGATTTTTCATCAAAAAAAAATGAAATGGTGGAGTATTTTTTTAATTTTTAGAAAGAAGTAGAGAGAATATAGAAAGTATAGAATGAAAATAGTGATTCAATATAATCACTAATGATTTGGTGCAATTCAGATTTCAAAGAAATATAGGTATTTTGTTCGTACATGGAAAATGCGATATTAACAATTGATTTTCAATTGAATAGGTGGGAAAAAGAATGAACAACAATTTTAAAAATAATTATGAAGAATTATTCAACCATCAAACTAAACATATTTGAAAAACTGAGATTTGTATTATATACGTACATGCATCATTGTACATTGTATTCAAAATTTACTTAGTGAACTTTGTATTCAGCATTTAAACGTCCCATCGAGCGAGCCAGTTAAAGTACATATCCTTCAAATTCCTTTGCACTATGTGAATATATTTTTGGCCGGCGAATTAAAAGATCTGACGACTGTAATTTAAAATATAGTCCACAGATTCAACGACTCAATGTGCCCACACGGTGAGGAGAGTTTACCCGCTCAACCTCTTAACCATAATCCCCATTGAGAGTAGCATTTTTCAAAGATGCTGACCCAAAAAGAAATTAAGAAAAATAAATAAATAAAAAGAAAAAATAAATGTTTTTTTTTCTCCATTTAGAATTAGCTGTAAGATCTCAAGGAACATCTTGATTTAGCACAAGTCCTATTTCCTAGACTTCAATCTCTCTGAGTCTTCACACACAAAGAAGCAGCTTCCATGGATGCCTTCAGAAAGCAAGCCAGCAAGCTCAGAGAACAAGTTGCAAAGCAGCAACAGGTCCCTTCTTCTTCATTTCCCATCTTTCCTAATCAAATTGGGAAAAATTTCAGCCATAACCCATAATTTTTTAGGTTTAAAATCAGCTTCCAAGAATATGCAAATTTCACTAAAATATGTTGCAAATTCAATCATATTTAGATGCTCCAAATGGGTTTTTGCTAATGTTAAAAAATCATGGATCTTTTATTAATTTGTGGGCTGATTGAAATGGAAAAATGTTGATTATTGTTCAGGCTGTGATAAAGCAATTCAGTGCTAGTGGGTATGAGAGTTCTGAAGTTATGGTTATTGATGAAAGTTGAAATGCAAAGGCATCACCAATTGGAGAAATTGTACAGGTCTACTCGAGCCGGAAGGGTAATGATTTCAGAATCTTGTTATACTTTTGAAAGAATTTAAATTGATCCCGTTTATAATATTCAAGTTTGATTCTTGAGTACGAGGAACAACCGCATTTTAGGAACTATTGTTTTAGTAGGGAGGAAATATGTGTTGGACAATCAATATATAATCATTACTTGTTCAACTTAAGAATCTATTTACATAAATTTAATAGAGTTCCATAAGAATGAAGCATTCATTACTAATCTATAATATTGACACGAAGCTGTAAAATTTCCACCTAGAAGACAGTACTATGGGGAGATCAGGGCGATTATTAAAAGCTGGTTGTAGAAGTCAACCTTAAGTTTGATGGGATCTCGCTAGGCTTTTTCCCGAACCCTTGATCAGAAATACTTTATTATAATTGAAATAAGTTGTAGCGACCATTTAAGATTTGCTAGTTGATTTTTCTTATCTGGCTGGGAGTAAATTTACAAGAAATGAACTCAATAATATGTCATTATACCTTAACTGGTCATCTTTGTTAACACCTAATATTGGGACTAGAAACTGTTCACTGCTTTGAAAATGTCACTGGACGTAGTTATAAACATAAGATATGATGTAACAAGGTTGAGAGATTGTATGTTCACCTAAGTGCCATTTGGGGAAAGTAATTCTCGATTTAGTAATATAATTGTAGTTTCATTAGGTATTCAATCATTCACATCTGGAGCATTTTTTCATTCTATATATAGTTATATACTTGTTGGTAAAGTTTAGATTTCTTTGACAAGTCTATTGAGAATACTATGTAAACGACATACATCTGCTGGGACTGATGATATCCCATGCCATAGAGTAAAAGTCTGCATTGTGATGATCCCGAATTTATGATCCATAAAAGCTTGGTGATTCTAATTGTTGAATCTAGTTCTCCATGTCCTGCGAATATATGTATTTTCATTCTCTATTTGATTATGCTCCCACTTTTCTTTGTCAAGAAAATTTTACCTCATTAACTATGATGTCCTGTACAAACAATTTTTTGTGTTCATTAAATTTTAATGTGCCTAGCATATTATTCAAACCCATAAAACTGTAGCATTCCTTCTTTTCTATTAAACATTTGTAAAAACTTAAAAATTATTTCTAAATCCAGATAGGCTCATCAAGTGAAGGAAATGCAACTATATCTTGTTATTGTTGTAGTACAGACAACAAATAATTACTTGTAAGAGGATATCTACAATTACAACTCGTCTGAATTAAGCAGGTTCTATTAGTGATGCAACAAGGACGCAGAGTTTGTAACATCAGTGTCAAATCCTGTTCTAGGTATCTTAAGGTTTACGGATTACTGGATAGAAATATAAATGGAAAATTAATTTTTAATTTTTTTATATTTTCAGCTTGATCTTTTCCCCTCAGTCATCATAGCATTGTTCAATGGTCTACTGTTGTAGTCGTTTGGCTGTGACACGATTGTGGACATTTTATCAAACAACTAGGCTGATATTGGCTTTGCTAATAGCTTTCTCCTCCGTATTCGTATTGTTAGTTGTACCGAGTTCTTTTTATTGATGATGTAGGCTGAGCGAACAACTAATTATTGGGGAGATTGCCAAAATGATGTTGGAGAAAGCGGAGGATCTTTACATTGTAGCTGTTGACTTGAAAAAAGCATATGACTGAGAACCTTGGGCTTTATCATGATAAGTCTTGAAAGAAAAAACTTGGTAACAAGTTTCAATGCTGTGGTAATGAAGAGTGCACCATGGATCTATGACTATAAGATTAGGAAAATGGGTAAATTTACCAAGTTCCTCGAGAATATAAACCTTTATATATAAAAATTTTGTAGTATTTTTGTTAGTAATAGTATTGCTCTTTTGGAGAAAGCTCAAGTAACAACTGTTACATTAGGGTTTAGAAGAACTTTGTGATGAAACTAGGACTAAGTAGAAGAATCACGTGTGAATGTTTTTTGGGTTCCTTGTTTCAGTAGATCTTCCGTGATTATGCTACATTCCGTTTGGTTGAGTTTCTTTGTCACATTACTGGATAAAGTCATCAGATTTATCTGTATTTATGCTAGTAAGTAGTACCAGTGACTGGATGCTAAAAGCCAGAAATGTTCTACTTAGTACTGTGCTGCAACTAGGCTTTGCTCTCCCTATTATGAGTTGTTTTGCCTCATGTACACCATATTGTAAATGGAAGAACTAACTAGAAAACTCAAGAATCAAAAGTAATTTTTCTTGTGTTTATTATGTTTAATAGAGATAAATATAATGTGAAACATCACAGCAGTTAATTCTATAATAGAGCTTATGAAAGAGTTTCTTGAACACGGGGCTTGAGAATGACCGCATAAAAGACTGAAGATAGAAGGTGGAGTTTTCATGAACTTCAAATTTGAAATATCGAAATGGAAAATACTGATTTCTATAATTCAATTTCTATTTGGCACCAACCATAAATAAATATTAAGAAGTCAAAGAATGCCTTGTGCCGGCTACAAAGATTTCTTCAAGAAAGTAGAGTAAGGTCTTTAGCAGAGTAGCTAATGTTTCATTTGATCAGTGTGTAAAGAAGATAGATTTACAAAAAAAAATTCTACAGGATAACAAAATATCATCGCAAGAGGGATGCTTCAAATGAGCATGTGAAATTGATTCCTTGTAAGTGCTGAAAGAAAACGATAAAAGGGGAGGTAATGCCACATAGTATAGGTAGAACTTGAAAGGAGAAGTAAGTTAGGAAACTTGCTTTAGCATCCCATTTTTTTTTTATTTGAAGGCTTCTGCAATTCGATTGTTCAATAGCTTCTGTGACCCCTCCTTACATAACCAGTAGTAACTATTTTTCTAATCTTCATAGTAGAATATTTGGTTACATTACCTTTACGTTGATATTTGATTATAATTATGTGCTCACATTCATCCATCCAGGAGTTTCAAAAAGAAGTTGTGAAAGCAGCTGAAACCTTTACCGCTATCGGATATAAGCATATAGAAGCAGGTAGAACTGATGCAAATTTTTGTAGTATGTGCTCGGGAACTTTGACTAAGTTGTAAACTATTTACTTTTTGTCATTTCTTCATTTAGATGTCCCATTTGCGTTATTGCACTTATGCCTTTGTCAATTCTTGCTAGTCAGGGACCAAGTTATCCGAAGATTGTTCTAGGTATGGAGTTGAGAATGCACATGATGAAATCCTAGCTAAGGCTACATCTATTTACGGTGATGCTCGGAAACACATGGAAAAGGAGCAAGACGACTTTAATAGGTTGCTATTTTCAGAGGTTGGCTAAATCCTGTAGACTTGAACATAAATATCTACTGTTACTTGGTACTACTCAATTTGAGAACATATTTCCATAAGTTTAAGCATTTCTCTATTCTACAATTTGTTGAAGTTAGACGAACTTGTTTTTGGCAATGCTTTATTCATGCATAGTTTAATACTAGGACAAGGAATTGATAGCTTCCCTATGCTGCTTCTTCCCGCAGAGCTAAGGAGAATATCTCTTTTGTTAGATAGAAATCTGCATGATGATTTGGGCACTGAAACTGTATTGTAAACTTCAGAAATATACTGCTAAACAGGTTCGAAACGAATGTTATGCATATGTTAGTGTCGAAGAGGACAGATATAATGATTTAATTACTATCTCAAATATGTAGCTGGATGAGATTTAGGTTTGCTGCCTCATTTCATTTTTCAGTTGACCTTTTATAAGAAAGTGCTAAATTTAATACTCTGTTTTTATACCTCATTCATAATGCATCTTTGCCTATGTGTCTTTAAATCAATAAGATTAAGGAGATCAGATTTCAATACCATCTTTGGTTTTTGATATTACGAGGTGGTGAAAGCTCTGTTCAATTTTGTGCAATTTGTTTAGCTACATCTTTCCATCTTTCTATGTGCGGTTGAGGTACCATGAGAAACTTTGAAATCAAGCTAGACCTCTCACATATGAGATGTGAATGAAGTAACAGCCGACATGAGTTTCCTCTTCTGACCTGTCTTGATGTATTTTATTTTATCTTTTCCTTTTTTCTTTTAATTATATATCATGATGAGAAGTACTTGAATGATTTTCTTAGACAGTTAAATTTTGGTATTGAAATTGTTATCGGCTTCTCTATTTAATCAAAGTTAATATCCTTCCACTGAAGGAGATTGAATAGAGAAATAAAATCCAAGTAGTTTATGTTCCTTACACAGTTAGTGTAGGCATAGTAGTTCTTATAACCACATGATACTAATCACTTATTGCACAAACGTCTGATCCAGGTTTTAGAACCATTGAGGGCAATGATAATGAGTTCTCATTTGGAAGACGCTCGCCATCTTGCTCAACGTTATAGTCGAATGAGACAAGAGGCAGAGGCACAGGTATAGTCTATCATAGATCGTAGGAAATATGATTGTTCAAATAGTGCTTTTGCATCCTTACTCTATTCCCATAGAGTATGATTCTTTTGATTGCGTAATTTGAATGACCTTGTAAAGCAAACAGGCCGTAGAGGTTTCCAGAAGACAAGCACGAGTAAGAGAAGCTCCTATTCCAGAGAATGTGGCAAAGCTGCATGCTGCTGAAACTAAAATGCAGGAACTTAAAGCTAACATGGCAGTGCTTGGTAAAGAAGCTGCTTCCGCACTGAGTGCTGTAGAGTCTCAGCAGCAGAGGCTCACATTTCAGAGGCTTGTGGCAATGGTATGAATTTAATATGTCATCAAGGCATTGGTTCTGCATTGTGTTATTATTTTTTCACTGAATATTATTCTTATGGTTAGTTTGATATTTGAAGGTTGAAGGAGAAAGGACATATCATGAGAGGGTAGCTGCGATTCTTGGTCAAATTGAAACTGAGGTGAGTGCTGCAACTTCTGAGTTTCCCGAGGAGACTTTTTGATGAATGGCGGGGGATTGACTGAGTTTGTAGTGGTGCAAGAACTTTACTTGATGTAATTGTTTTGGTGATAGATGGTATCGGATAAACAACGGAAAGAGGCTGCTCCTCCTGTAATTCTTTCCGGTTGTAAACCAGAGACAACCAAGTACTTTCTAGCGGAGGTATAATCTAATCTAATTATTCGTATTTGTATTATGATTAGGTCAGACACTCGAACAAGGTTTACTCATGATTTGTATCTTGTAGGTAGTGCATGCTTTTGTTGCCGAATCAGAGAAAGAATTGAACTTGGAAGTGGGGGATTATGTGGTGGTCCGACAGGTAGCTTAACATATTGATCTAATTTCTAGTTCTAGTTTCCATTTTTAAATCTAGTGCTTCTTTGGTGGGTTAGAATTGGAAAAACTAACTTGGCCTAAATCTGTATCATTATGGGATGACGGAAAGTTCATTTTCAAGGCCCTCTGCATTTAAACTGTTGGGGGTTGTCTTACCAGCTCTTTCAGCAATGACACATTGCTCATCTAAAAGGCGTAGTAGTATGTAAGATGTCCAGCCTTTACCTAGTGGTAGCAAATCACAATACTTTGCTTCCTCTTGGAGTAGAATATCCTCCAGGGATTCCAATCCTCAACCAGAGGCATACCCCACAAAAAGAGAGAAAACAGAAAGGGAACTTAAATCGCGTCTTCCAGGAAGAGGCACTTTGACTTTTCAAATTTGATTAAAACATTGGTATGCAATTAGGAGAAGTGTAATTGTGTGTGTGCAGAGGGATAAACTTATTTACATCCCTTTGGTAACCATTTGCTCTTGAGATGAATTCATATGAAACTTGTTGACAATAACGTTTTCTTTTCTTTGGGATGGAAAACCGTAGTTTTTTTAGTTACATGGAAATTTTTAACTTTTACCCGTTATCAAATTTTCATCTTATTCTGAAGATAGTTTAAAGTCGAACTGTTTTTCAAAATGGGGGTTCCTGTATGAGAAGTATGTAACTTTTAGACTGTAACGGTTCACCCTTTCTCCTTTTAGTTATTCATTGTAAGAGTTGAGAAATGGCACAAACTTTGCAGATTAAACATTATGCACGAGAAAACGGAACTAAAATTCAATGCTTAAGAACTATAGAATCTGATTATGAAATATTTATCCGGTTCCCTCTTACACTGATTCTGAAATTTTATGGTTTTATCAGGTAAGTCCATCAGGATGGTCAGAAGGGGAATGCAGGGGTAAAGCAGGTTGGTTTCCGTCTGCTTACGTGGAGAAACGTCAGAGAATCCCTACCAGTAATGGAGCCACAGAAGTTTACTGATGTACGGTGTGTGTATCGTTGGTAGTTGAAGTTCCATCTGTTCATTGATTTGCTGCAGCTTCTGTTCATATGGTTTTTGAGTTTGCGATTTAGCATTTTGATTTTCATGGTTTTTTTAATGTCTGTTTCCAGAATCAAAATCTTGCAGCAGTTTTTTTCAGAAGTATTCTCAGATTCTCTTGATCTGCATATTGCAATCCATAATTACTATTTTCAAAATAAGTTGAGGGCATGTAATTTTATGGTAAATGTCATGAGAAAATCTTCAGTGCAACCGCTGCAGCACGTCATCGCGTTGACATGGTGCAGCAAGCCAATTTCATATTGACAAGTAAAAACGAGGGTTTTTTAAAAATGTTGGGGTCAATCGCCCCGCTCCTTGGTTCTGCCACTGGATATACTCATTTGTGTTTGTTTTCCCTCACACCACAACGGGCCTCAAATATCTTGAATTTTCATTCAATTTTTTATCGGTCAACTTGTCAACGATAGTAAATTCTGATTTAAATTTAAATTAAGACCATAAACGTTTAGTATTTCCCACTTAATTTAGAATTAAGACCATAAACGTTCGATTTTGTTTATATTTTTCTAAGAAATATCAGTAAAGACATTTAAGCAACATCATTAAGAACATCATTGCAAGCACACAAGATTTTCAGTGACACTCTTTGTAATATTTTTTAATTATAGTCATGTTCTCAAGGCTTGCAAACGGGTCGGGTTTAGATCCTTATCCGATTCGAATTCGAAAACATGATGCATATTCGGTAAGAAATCCAGACTCCATATACCCGCATCTGAATTCGAATCCGTATAAGAGTAATAAAATGGTTACGGGTATGAAATATAAAAAACCAAATCTGTTTATATATATATATATATATATAAATGATTTTTGGTAACATTTTGATCATTTTACATCTAAGTCTACCCTAGTTTTATCATCATATATGAAAGTATATGAATAAAAGTTATAAAACATATCGTTCTTCAGTCGTTTACTTCTCTTTTCATCAAAATTTGCTACTGTTTACTTCTCTTTTCATCGCCGCCATCGTATGTTGCTCAGGCTCAACTGCTCAAGTGCTAGTTGTATTTTTATTTGAATTTTGAACTTTTAAAAGTATTATTATTATGGATTGTATTCTAGTTCGTAGAAATTATTGGTGGATTGTAGTATAATTTGAGTGAAGTAAAATCTAATATGTAAGATTGTTAGATTAAACATATATATTCTTAATCAGCCAAAATAGAAAAGCAAAAAAAAGAAAGAAAGAAAAGGATTTGACTTTTTGAAACGGGTTTTAGCAGATCCGAATGGACGGATATTCCAGACTCGGATTCAGTAGAAAAAATTAAAAAAGGATATGGATTAAGAATAGATAGTTCCTGTATCCGTTTGCAGGTTCTCACTTAGATTGTATCGATTCATATATAGAGTTTTACCTAAATTAGTTTATATTATATGAATAAAAATTTCCGTAATTAAATACTACAAGGAGGGTTACATAGGATCAAACAGTAGTTCAAGAAGGCATATTCATTGAATGCCTAAGAAAATTGATTTGAAAAGCTCCTAGTTTTGGAATTAAACCTTGCTAATATCCAAGGTGATCACCAAAATCAAAAGTATCTTTTTTGACTCATTCCATGAACTATGATCTAGAAGCACCAAAAACATTGTTAAATATTACAAAGAGAAATAGATGCGCACATCAACTATTTACCAAAGTGAAGCGTTAACTAATATTTTTTTGTGTGCAGAGTTGAGATGTAAAATAAGTAGGACCTTATTAGGCTACTAGAATTATTGGATAGAAATTGGTTAAAATTCAAATTGAGGGGTGTACCAACAGGGGTGAATAGTGTTAATTTGCATTTTAGCCAATTTCTATCTAATAATTCTAGTAACAAATCATTTTTCAAATAAGTAAAAGTTAAAATTAATTTTAGATAACCTCTAAAATCACTTTCTATGTTCATTTGAGTATTTCATTTTATTTTATATCACGATTGACCGTTCTTTCCTAAAAATCACCTAAATCATAAGAGAAAAAGAAAAAGAAAAAGAAAAAGAAAAAGAAGCAAGATAAATAAAATAAAAAAACCTTCGGACCACCATCAACCACTGCCGGAACATCCCAAAATTTGAAAGAATTTCGGTGACCGATCGCCGGCCTTCGGTGGTCTGACGACAGTTGATAGTGTTTCAACAATGGTTCGCCGGTGGTTTGTGACGGAAACTTCGCCGACATCTAACTATTGTTCCTCGATAGTTTTATTTTGCATTTTATTTTTGCATTTTTTCAAGAACGATAGCGAAATGAGTCAAATGACCCATCAAATATTTCACCAATCGGTCGTTATTTATTTGTGCTAGGATTTAAGCCTAACAACTACTTGTACACATAAAAAAGGCGATACCCACGCCCCCAGGGCCTCCACCACCCGATCCGATAGACATTGTGGAAGAGGTAAATCAAGGTGACCCAGCAGTTCGATTGGTGGGAGGTCTTGTCTTAGCCCACCGCAAGAAGCCACCCCCACATTGGAGGGTTGAAACTTCCACGCTGCGGCTGTCAAGATTCGAACTTGCGCCCTTCTACACAATCTACTACCCTCGAATTAACTGGGCTACCCTTGCGGATTAAGCCTAACAACTAGGGATGGTGGTCACGGCACAAACTTAGATACATTGAGGGCAAATTATAAATGAATATTAAAGTAAACACTTAATTTCAGACAAAGAGAGCGTTTATTGTAGTAAAATTTCAATTTAAATAAAATTAGCACTTCAGAAACTTTAAAAAGAAATAGTATTTTTTTTAAATTTTTTTTTGCAATTTGAATTTTTTTTGGAGACAACGGCCATCCAGTTAACCCCAACTACAATGAGGATTGAAGGAGGTCACTTTGACATGAGGCGGTCCTTGTGGGATTGGTCCCACAATCATTTCACATGAGCTGAGGTGGAGCCTATCTGTAAAGTAACTACCGCCTCAACTCATGTGAAATAGTTGTAGGACAGTACCACAAGGACCACCCTATAATGGAATTTTCCGGATTGAAGATGGAGAAGGAATTGGAAGTGAGGATCTGAATGGTCACAGCCACCCGTTGTCTCCATTTTTTTCCCCGTTTTAATCATTAATATGGAGGATGGTTATGACCTAAAGGAAGCAATTCCCTAGTCTCTTTCCTGTTTTTTGAATAAACGTTTTTTTTCCTTTCTTTTTAGGCTCTTCAAATTTCTTCTTTCAATTCAAAACTCCTCGGTTTTCATAGGCCCAAGAGAAAAAAACCAACCTGTCGCCAACTGGTATTTTCATACTTGTTTTAACTATTCACAATTTGTCACGTAGATAAATCTTACAATTCTACTTTCTTCAGTAATCATTATTCACATTCATTAACTATTTTCTTTTCTCTCTCATCTTTCGTGTCTTTGGAATAATGACGGCTGAAGAAATAAAATTGAAAAAGATATTAATGTAATAAATTCTGATTGGTTGGTATAGACATAAAAACATCAGTTGAGCAGTATGATTTTTCCCATTCACCTATTAAAACTTTTTTTCATTCACTTCAAGCAGCCATAAATTTGGTTGACTGTTT
Source organism: Vinca minor (assembly GCA_026122235.1). Classification (NCBI taxonomy): domain Eukaryota; kingdom Viridiplantae; phylum Streptophyta; class Magnoliopsida; order Gentianales; family Apocynaceae; genus Vinca; species Vinca minor. Next base: position 1,509,500 of record JAOCZM010000278.1, on the reverse strand, counting down.
TTCTAGTCTAAATTTATTCCCAAGTAAATTCCTTCCTTAGACTTCGAACTTTTTGGTACAACATCTAATAAGGTGTCTAGTATAAAAATTAAACTATCATCGATGGAGCAATGTAATTAATCTAATTAAACCCATAAATTTTATTAAGTCAAATGATGTAGAATAATTTCAATTTTTTTTTAGGGCTTTATTCCCGAAGGGAGCCCTTCCATAAATTCTCAATAGCACTGAGACAAGCTCAGGCCAAAGAGGGGGTTTGGAAATAATTTTCAACCAGCAATAGACGCGCCTTGGTTAGTACCTCACTAATTGCGTCATTGCACCAAGCGTAAAGATAGAATAATTTCAATTATATACTAGACAATGCACTTAAAGATTTGAAGTATTAATCTTTTATATAAAGTTCAAATAGATAAGTGAGACAAGTACTCCATGCACAATTTCATTCGGGTGAAAATCCTCTGTCCCCATTCCTGTCCCATGGGGACAGAGGATTTTTTGTCATTTCATTATATTCCATTATTAACTATTTTATTCCACTATAGTTACGTTAAATTAATCCGCAATTAAAGCAGGAGGGTTTATAACGGAATGCTTTGAATAATAAGTGCTGGTTTTGATTATATTCTGAATATTAACCAATCAGATCAGATAAAAACATGCAGCTTCTATTCAACAAATTAAAAGCTTATGAATTATACTTATGGCTTTGAAGCTGAAAATGCCATAATTACACATTTTTCATGATATTATTTCCTCCTTAATTTTAATTTATTGTCACCCCCTGAATATCATTATAATTAACAACATTATATAAGTTTACCTCGTATTAATCTTAATTTTCTCAGTTGAGTGATCATAAGGAACCTTAAAAACCTCAAAACAATGGCAAAAACATTTGTGGTTTGCTCAATGCGGCTAAGGGTTTTGGTGCTATCTTTTGCTCTAATCATAGCAAGCCAGGTTGTAGATGGCATAACATGCCCAGATGTAATAGGGAAATTGCTTTTTTGTGAGCCTTATTTGTTGGGTTGGGGAGACATTCCATATTTCTGTTGTCAAGGCGTCGCTACTCTCAACGAAATAGCTATTTTTAAACCAGATCGCAAAATTATTTGTGAGTGTTTGAAGTTAACCGCACAAGTACTACGCGTTTTTCCTGATCGAGTTAAGCAAATCCCCAAGCTATGTAATATCAATGTTACGGTTCCTATAAATCCTAACGTCGACTGCAACAGGTTTTTCCAAAATCTCTATACCTATGCATAATAATATGTTGTAGCAAATTTTAAATTTTTTCGGAATGCGTCCTCTAATATTTGAAGTTTTTTTTTAATTATAAAAAAATAAGATATTTTTATAATTTTGGATTGCAGAATTTGATGGGTGTGGCAGCGAAGGATAATTTTGCAATAATTTGACTGGCAAGAGCCGGAAGATTAGGCTATGATAGTTTATTGTGTGTCTCAAGTAGTTAATTAATTATCTCCTTTTTGAGAAATTGTATAGTAAGAAATTCATGATTCTTACTTATTTAATGTTACTGTAATTTGGAAATCCTCTATTCATTTCAATCATCTTTGTCGCACCCTTCCGTACCCATTTAGATGCAATTTCATACATGCATAACGCCAAATAGACTGGTCCAGATTCTCTCCCTTATGGATTTGAGAACTGTTGGTATATAAAGCACATTATTGGCGGATTCAGAACTTGAGAGTAGTGGGGTAACTCGCGAATTCACTTTATATATGTGTGGTCATTTATGAACCTATCATTAAAATGGAGTAAGAATACACCATATTTACTAAAAAAAATATTTTTCACCGGAGGTGGCGGGACACTACATCCGCCACTACCATACAGTGCAGGCAATACACTATTATATGTATATGAATCGTAGTGTACAAGTACTGCATAAAATAAAAAGTACATGCATAAACTAATAATTTATCGCTTACATTGTATGATATACCTTTTTCATATCTTGCACTAGGTAGTAGGTACACAGTACACTCATATATGATATAAATGGTTAGAAATCGTCATTCCCCATAAATGTTCTCATAGATATCTCTACCATTTAAAATTTATCATGTGCATAAAATTTTCAATTCTATATGCACGTAACGAATTGTGAGTAATTGTATACATGCATTAGGACATACTCTCTTTTTTCCCCGATATAAACAACTGCAATAAATCTTGAATCCGAAAATTACGGCATGTAGGACTTTGAGGAAATTGGAGTCAACCGTCCAACAGTTGTAGAGGGGTGAAAATCCTCTGTCCCCATTCCTATTTTCATCCCTATGTCTCCCAATTAATTAAAATTTAGTATATAAATATTTTTTCTAATTATATATACACATAGTAAATTGTGATTGGTTGGGGAGGGAGATGAGGAAATGAACTGGGATTCATGATTTTTTGCCGTTGTAGAGACAATGAGGTAGATGTTAACCCGTGTTCCATAAACGTACTCGGGAAACGAAAATTGTTTTCCAAGAAAATAATTATTTTTTGGTTTGCAAAATTTCGTGATCGAAATAGAAAAGAAATAACATACTCAAAATTTTAATTTGGAAGACTTATTATTATTATTATTTTTTTGCTAGGTAACTTATTGTTTGCAGTGATCGAGTGTATAAATATAATTAGCTGACTATTTATTTCCAAGTGTATAAATTTATTTCTTAATTGCCTTCTGTTAGGGTTTTCTGTTTCTTCCTATCTATTTTGCATTATTATATTAAATAAGTTTCAATAGATCAGTCAGAGAGATTGCCAATTCCATCCCATTCCATAATATTAATTAATTGCTCCTTCGTTTCATAATATAAGTGATTTTGATTATTTTTCATCGATTAATGAAAAGCAAAATAAGGTGTAATTTTCATATTTAACTCAACTAAAATAATAGAAAATGATGGAATTATTTTATGTGTGAGAACAACTTTACCAAACAATTCCTTAAACTTTGCAAGAGAGTAATAATATAAGAGTATTCTTGACTTTTACTATGGTTAACAATAAAATTTGCTTATTTATTAAACAAGACAAATACAAATTTGGTACGTTGGAAAGGAATGTTATGAAATTTCTTTTCAGACATGATCATTTTCCTTCCTAAATAAATTAGGAATCCTCTTTCCATTGTCCAGTGTCAGAAAGGGAAAGTCATAATTGAATATTGATTTCCTTTTTTATTTTTTGGGTTAAACTATATTTTAATATTAGAATGGAATGGAATTAAATATAATATGAACTAAATGTACTAATAGCATATACGGAAGAAATTTCCTAATTAAACCTATCATTTGCGAAATTTTACATAATAGCATTAACATTATATATCAAACATACATTTAAAATATAGTTTAATCGTTGAAACCTAATTTATATAAAAATAGTCATAAAATATCTTTATTTTGAAATTTGAAATAAATAAAAACTACTACAAAGGCAAAAAAATATTTATAAAATTCTACTAAAGGAAATGAATATTTATGACGAAGTACGAATACTTAGCTGTGTTATTTAAATGTTGTAATTAAATAAAAGTGGGATAAAAAAAAGTCATATACTATTAATAGATGATTTTCAACTTCACCTGGGTATTAATGTCATTCAATAGGTTTTACGGCGAAATGAAATTTTCCACTTCATCCTGGAATTAATTCACATTCATGATGAATGATCATTTCTACTCAAATTTGACAATCCAAACACTGAAATAGAAAGATAAGTTGGAAATATCATTTCATTCCATTTTGTTCCAATGCAATAAACATGTCATAATAATAATCTATATTAATTATTTTCTTTTTAATTCCAAAGAAGGTTCTATGCATTATTCACTAATAACTGATAATCCAACCAAACTTTTAATTTTAATTCGGTGTTCGATACAGCTGGGTCAATATCGATTCTAGACCTCTTTGTTTTTTTGGTTTTTTTTGGGTTTGGAATTGAAGAATCTGTACCCTAACTAAACTGAAAATCGAGTTATTTCTATCTAATTAACTAAAACTCAGGCTAAAATATCGGATGAATTTTATTTTGATACCTGCAAATAGCTCGCAATTTTAAATTCATCCATAAAATTTTAAAAATGTCAACCTCATCCCCAGAAATGACTCGCAGTGTCAAGTTAATCCCTAAAATTTCAGAATTGTCAACCTCGTCTCTGGAAATGCCCCCGTTCCAAAAAAAAAAAATCCTTCTGTTATTGACTAACTCTACGCTAACAAAGACTAAAGTGAAAGTGGAAAGAAATGCTAAAATTTAAAACTTATGGGAAGAGTATGAAATTGTGAAATTTTAGTTTCAATCTTCCCAAAATTTTAAAATCATTATTTTTTTATTAGACATCTTCCAAAATCTGATTGGTGTAAGACAAATTTTCATCTGAAAATGGCAAAAATTTACAATTCTTTGACAAGATTTGCCAATGAGCATGTACTTTTATTTCCTGATTCATCCATACCAACCGAGACTGCAATCTGTAGAAGTTTTTGTATATATAATTTGATTCTAGTTTTATTATAATCGGTTAATTTTGTTTACAAAAATTTTCAATTTTCTAGATTTCTTTAACCTCTACTATATATTCCAACATTTTTTCCAACTTTCACTTTTTTCTCCCCCTATTCATATTGGTCAAAATGTGTAGTTCACATGCAACCATTGACGGAGCTATGTGGGGGCAGGCGGAGGCCACGGCCCCCCCAAAATTTTCGTAAGAAATTAATACTAGTGTGTATTCTCATTTGCACTTTTATATAAATTTTTAATACATGAAAATTAATAGGCAAATTGGCATCCTGGGTCCAGAAACAATTTATCATTTAGAAGGCGGGTCCAGAAAGTATTTTTTTCAACAGTTTCTATCATAAAACAATTTACGATTGGTGCACTCAATCCTTCCGTCCAAAAGAGCCAAAGTCAAATGTTACTTCAAAAATTGAATTCGGTCAACGTTTGAAATGAAATGGGTATTTTTGGAAATTACTCCTAAAACCCACCTCCCCCATTCCCGACCCGATCCAATCAATACCCCGTACCACCTACCTCTCGACCCACCCACCCCCGACATGATTTTACTTAGCAAAAAAAAAAAAAACTCTGTTTCTCAATTCTTGAAATTCCGGCAGCCATGCATGGAAGAAAAAATGTAGATTAAAGATGTGGTTTGAATCAATACTCCCATTGATGCAACTGTGGCTTGAGGATTAAGCAAGAATCCGCTTAGCAAAATCATGATTTCGTACCACCACCATCCTAAACAAACAGAAATGCAACTTGGAATAGCTAAATTCAACAAAGTTTTCCATCCCCTTAAGGTTTCTGATGAAATGCCGCACCAATTTTTTTTTCGAAATTTCAGAAATCACAACGTAAATGATTAATGAGAGTACTAAATTAAAATTGGTCCAAACCCCACTTAAAGCAACACCTTTAATTCCAAGATTAAGCACTATAACAAGGAAATAATTGATGGGAATATGAAGGAAAATTGCTAAAGAAGCACAGCAAGCTAAAGGCAAAGTTATCAATTGGGACCGAAGATAAATTCGTAAGGGATGAAGAAATGATAGAGTAATTAAATCAGGAAGTGAATAAAGAATGTATGATTGAGCTACCATTGCGATTTCATGATCTTGACCACAAAAAATAAGGATTTTCTTCATGTTAATCCATAAAAAACCAAAAAGAATAGAGTAACCGGTAATATTTGCAAACCCAATTGCTAAAGAACCGCCGGCTAATGGAAGCTCCCCCAAACGAGGGGTGGGGAGGGTATTGGGTCGGGTCGGGAATGGGGGAGGTGGGTTTTAGGAGTAATTTCCAAAAATGCCCATTTCATTTCAAACGTTGACCGAATTCAATTTTTGAAGTAACAGTTGACTTTGGCTCTTTTGGACGGAAGGATTGAGTGCACCAATCGTAAATTGTTTTAGGATAGAATCTGTTGAAAAAATACTTTCTGGACTCGCCTTCTAAATGATAAATTGTTTCTGGACCCAGGATGCCAATTTGCCAAATTAATAATAGAGTACTCATTATTTTTGTAAGAGCAAATAGCTTTTTCTGCCACAAAACTAGTTACGAGTGCTATATCTGCCACAAATCATGTTTTCGTGCTATATCTGCCACACAACTAGTTACAAGTGCTATATTTGCCACAAATCATTTTTTCGTGCCTTTTTTGCCATGAAACATTTTTATGAGTGCTAAAAATGCCACAAAAAGGTTTATGAGTGATAAAAATGCCACAAAAAGGCACAAAAACCCTCCCTCTTTTTGTGGCATTTTTAGCACTCATAAAATGTTTCATGGCAAAAAAGGCACGGAAAAATGATTTGTGCAGAGATATAGCACTTGTAACTAGTTTTATGGCAGTATATAGCACGAAAACATGATTTGTGGCAGATATAGCACTCTTAACTAGTTTTGTGGCATTTTTAGCTATTTGCTCTTTTTGTATCTATAAAAAATTGCTCAAATACTTACAGTTCCTTATGATAAAAAAATGTATATTTAATTAAGTAATCATTCCATCCCGAATTAAATGTCTATTTTTTAATTTAGTTTATTTTAAAATGATTGTTCATTTTCTTAGAATGAATGTATTTTTTTCTCAAAACTTTCATAATTAACATTATATATTTAAGCGAAGCAAATTTTACTAACATAAGAATTCTACCATTAATTTCATTAATTAATGGATACTAAGATAACTTCTTCATGGTCAAACTACTCTTCTTCTTTTTTTGTGCTAGTCATATGTGTTTATTTAATTTGGGATGGAAGAAATATTTTATATAAAAAACATATATGATTTATCTCTCATTCTATTAGGATTTGAATATACAATTTTCATTTTTTGATTTCCAAAATTGAATGTCTCATTTCTAAAATAGAAAAAAAAAATCATTTGAACTTCCAATAGTAGTATCATTTAATTATAAAATTTTCTCTAAAAATATACATACATTTAATGAAATAATATTTTTTATAACTTTCTCATGCTATTTTGAAATATGGTCCATGACACTAGCCTCTGTCAACTAGCCGGTTTTTCTTCATTTTTAAAAATTGTTTTTTGTCATTTTTCTTTCTTAATTTTGTCTCATTTCGAAAATAAATATCATTTAAATTCAGATTTCTAATAAAAATATATCCTCCTACATCAAATATATCGTCGTACATCGTGAGCGAATTTTAGTTTGACCCCCCTAATTTTAATTCCTGACTCCGCCAATGCATGCAACTCTCTATTAATTTCTTTATTTTTTTGGAGTATTAATTATGGGTACTTTAGTAATTCTGATTAGTATATTAATTTTTGTGAAAATTTCTAAAAGACTTATATTTTGAATCGAAGAGAGTATATTTTAGAAATTTATGAAGTATTTATCTTTTATTTAACTTTCGGAATTGCATTTTCTATAAATTTTAAAATTTGAGATATTATTCGTAACATGTTTTATTACAATCTGAAATATATACAAAAAAAATATAATAATTACAATAAGCATATTCAGATTTCAAACATAAAATTTATAATTGTAATTAAGCGGTTATTAAACAGTTAAAATATTAGTGGAATCTATTATCAAACACACTTAAAAAAATAAGATAATATCCATTATCAAACATATTTAATTAATAATATTGAATAAACAATAATTCTGTTATCAAATATGCTTAGTTATAAGATAATCGTTCTCTTGAAAATATTTAAATTGGCTTTACCCAAACCGAAATAATTTCTGTTTGGATAAATTTGGTTTTAATGGTAAAATGGCTGAGTTTGATTTAAAAGTAGGAAAAACTATATAAATGCACATATAAATTTGGTTCTAGAAGGTTTTATTTTATTTATTATTTTGAAGTTGATTTTATAAAAGGATAATATACCATTATATCATATATTCAATAATTTACTAGTTTTGTAATTAACATTCATTGTGAGATACCTATTAGGGGATTAAGTGACACATTATTATGATATCAATTAGCACGTGCTCATATAACTCTTTTATTAACAACGTTGCCTTCTAGAATGGTACCATGATGACATGAAATTTCTGATTTTAGTAGAATACTCTAAAAAAGTTATAACGAAATTAATTGTCCACACACTTGAAACTCTCTATTTAGTTTATATAACGAAAATCTCCATCTCTCAAGGAATCATCCTCATCATGTCTTTCCTCTTCTAGAAATAGTGGTGGAATTAGTATTTACTCTTAGCAAGGCAAAATCACTATGACCATAAATATGTTCAACTTTTCTCTTTTTATTACATATTTTTTATTTAAATTCTTTATGTACACAAATAATTTCAGAACTACTATTTTTGTCAAATTAAAAAATATACAGTGATTTCTTGCCACTTAATAGCACGTGTTCGTAGTCAAGAGCAAATTCGACACTCTATGTCATTCTTTACACATTTAAAAACATTAAATGTCGCCATTAAGTGGTCGAAAATCACCAAATATTTGTTTTGACATAAACAACATCTCAAAAATTATTTATGTATATAGAAAATTTAAATAAAAGTTTTGTGACATAAAAGATAAAATCAGAATTTTTTATGATTTTCTCTTAACAAAAAAAAATGAAAGAGTTACTAGTTGAGATAGGGGGGACAGGGGGGAGATTTTTAAAAATACTACTATTATTTATCGAAATTTTATATGTATTTTGAAAATTTTTATCAGTTTCGTCCCCCAAGAATTTTTTTTACCGTTTTATTGCCTCCAAGAATTTTTTTTACCATTTTTATCACTTGAGCTCTGTATTTCTACATACTGTTGCAGTTGGCAAAAAATCCTCTGTCCCCATTCATGTATGTCTCCGTGTCCCCAACCAATCACAATTCACCATGTGTATATATAATTGAAACAAATATTTATATAGTAAATTCTGATTGGTTAGGGACACGGGGACATACACGGACGGGGACAGAGGATTTTCACCCGTTGCAGTTTCGCCCCAACACCAAATTCCTGCCTTCGTCCCTGGTTTTCTAGAAGGTATAACGAATGACAACGTGGACAACACAGCCACAAAAACCCTATAAATTGGGAGAGAAAACAGTTATATAAAGTGATGAGTGAAGACAAATGCGGTCAGCTCCAAACAAGAATTAACAGACTTAACCAAACCCCTACATCATAGCTTTCATTCTTCACGCTTCCACATCTCACCATATTTACCCTCATTTTTCTACCTTTATATTTAATAATTTTCTCCATTAATTATTCTTCTCTTTCCATTCCAGTGTCCGAATTATTTTGATAAATGTCTTCGGAAAATAATAATGGTGGAGATGGTGGCGGTGGCGGTGGTCGTCGGAAGAGTAAAGGAGATAATGAGAAAGTTCCGTTCGTAAAACTATTTTCGTTTGCGGATGGTTTTGATGTGGTGTTGATGATTGCCGGAACTTTGGGTGGTATTGGTAATGGATTGTCGCAGCCGATCATGACCGTGATTTTAGGACAACTTATTAATACTTTTGGTACTAATATTTACAATAAATCTCAAATTCTTCATCTCGTTGGTCAGGTAAATTTTGATTTTTAGTTTGAGATTTTTTTATTTTTCATATGAGTGAACTGTTTGGAATTTTAATTTGGAATTCATTGTGAAAATTTTATTATTTTGAGATTATGTGAAAGTCCAGGGGATGAAGCCAAGAATTTGGTGTGAGGGGTAAAATTGCATCATTATGTCGAACTACATATAAAAACGGTAAAAAAAAAAAATTTGGGGGCGAAACTGATAAATTTTTTTGTACTACATATAAAATTACTATTTAAAAGAATCTTGGGGCAGTCTTCGTCCCTGTGAAAGTCGATGTTACTACCGCCTTTCTTTCATTTGAGATTTTTAGGTTATGTAGCAAAACTAAGGAATAAAACGTTTTTTAATCAAAGTATCAATGTAAGTATCTTAAATATTACTTGTATACCAGTAATTCTACTAAAAAGTAATATTGATATTTTGATTAAAAAATACATTATTTTTTGCTTCCTTAATTTTCACTACATATACTACAAGTCTTATATGAAGGAATGGAGGGAGTATTATTTTATGAAAATTCATAAAATTTTATGTAAGAGAAGACGCGACTTAATGGATTTAATGTTTTATTCCAATTCTCAATATAGATACACCTCTCCTACACAAAAAAACCCTCTGACATTGTGGTGCATGGGTCATTCTAAACTTGGGTTTTGCTTCTTTTGTGGGATTCTTTTTTCTTCTAAGTCACTTAATGTTCAATAAATCAATAGGAATAGTAAAAAAAAAGGGGGAAAAAGATTGTCTACCACTTTCGCAAATTTATTTTAGGAAAAATTAGATAATTATCTCATTCTTAGTAATTTCTTTTTTTTTTTTTTGGATGAAGTTGTCATTTATATTAAAATAATTGACATCAGAACTTGGCACAACTCTCATGGACCTAGATCCGAGCCTAGACTATTACAAATATGCCCTGTAGACAGAGGAATAGAATCAGGGGAGATATAACCTACATAATTGTTATATTTGGCTAAGTTGTGAGCAAAAGTATTGCAGTTTCTAGGTACAAAAGCCATTTGCCATTTTACATGTCTTCTTAGGTAATCTCTTCCCTTCATAGTAGAGTTTATGCTCTGCCAACTTTCCATGCTCTTCACACCTAAAAAAGGTTGGATAGCGAATAGAGTATCTCCTTCAATTTCTTATTTGAGAATGAAAAATGTGATTTGGTTTAGTAGTTTATTAGAGAATTAGTGGGACCTAGAGTAAAAAAAAAGGGGAAAAAAAATAGCATTGTTTTATTTTTTGAAAATAAGTGTAAATACTTATTTTGCCTTGGAAGGGAGAACAAATAGTGAAACTTCATGTCTCCTTCAAAAGCAAACAAACCAATATTTCATTGTCATCGATTCTATGCTTTACTCTCACCCCAAAAATAAAAAAATGTTTTTACTGTGTTAAGTTTCTGGAGCTAATTAAGGTTAAAGACTGTAGATTTAATTCATATGTATTGATCAACTTGAGATGTAGTTATCAAAGGTTCCTTAGCCCAGTGGGGCAAGGAACTGCCCACGATCGTGAGGTTGTGGGTTTGATACCCTCCCACGCATGGGGCATGCTTTAATTTGACTCCCTTTTTAGGGTTACTCTCTCCTCCTCTGGTGAAGAAATTTTATCTCCCCGCTCATGGGGCATCGCCCAACGAGCGTCGAAAATAAAATAAAATTGAGATGTAGTTTGGAGATTAGATTGCATTTGTGTTCAACTTTCGTTCCGAACTCCAACACAAATTTTTACTTTCCCTACACACTCTCTCATAAATAATTCACTTTTTTTTTTAATCACGAGGCAAACATTCTCAATCCAAAAGATTTTATTTTCTTTGAAATTCAGTGTCACTGAAAGATATGACACAAACTAGAAGCACTAAGTTTGATTGAAAGATATGACACAAACTTAAAAGCACTAAGTTTTGATCATATTGTTTTTGTTTCAATTTCAGGTATCCATCAAATATGTCTACTTGGCCATTGGTGCAGGCTTTGCTTCTTTTTTACGTACGTCCTCTTCTTTTTCCCCCCTTATTAGCGGTTTATAACTGAACACCAAATATTCAGTACATACTAAACTTGTTTTAATCGTCAGATAAAAAATTTGACGGTCTAATTGTTTTTTAACGAACAAGTTTTGTGATTTTGTAACACCTGTTGCTTAAAACAAGTGTTGCATGCCTTATACATGTGCTAATCAGGAAGGAAAACATATTATATAGTATGCAATACATGTCTAACGCCTATAAAAAGTAAGAATAATAGATTTCACTTTTCTAATTCAGTAAGGCTTGTAATGGTTTAATAATGTTAATGTCGTATTACCAGTGAATTTAGTTAAAATGTGATATTCTAAATTTTCAAAAAATTTGGTCTATAACAGCATAACATTGTGATCTCATTTAATTGATATTACTTCTTGTATCATTTTTAAGAGAGGTATCTTCTGGCTTCAATAAAATAACTTCGATATTTTATTTGTAAATTACCACAAGAAGTTCACACCTTCTTAGCCAGCATTATCTTCAAGTATGACTTAAGTTTTCAAAAAAAAAAAGAAAAAATTACTAGCATTTTGCATTTTTATCGCGACTTTCCTTATCAAGTACTGGTTGATATTTCACAAATTAAATATTTATTTTGTCGAATAGTTCTATAGCAATTTTTCTTTTAGCAATTTTCAAATTTATGTGCCGCGTTACAGAGATGTCATGTTGGATGGTAACTGGAGAAAGACAAGCAACTCGAATAAGAGGTTTGTACTTAAAAACAATCTTAAGACAGGATATCGGATTCTTTGATACCGAGACATCGACAGGGGAAGTCATAGGAAGAATGTCAGGAGACACTATTCTCATTCAAGAAGCCATGGGTGAAAAGGTGAACTTATTCGACTAGACGATAAATTAAACAAATTGCCAAGTCACTTAATCTTTTTATGTTATTTGGAATTACGAGCTTAGTTGAGCCTTAATTCTTAATGATTATCGTCTTTGATAGGTCGGAAAATTCATTCAACTAGCATCCACGTTTGTTGGAGGTTTTGTGATCGCGTTCATAAAGGGATGGCTTTTGGCACTGGTTTTGACTGCTTGTCTTCCTGCTCTTGTTTGTGTTGGAGCAGTAATGTCATTGCATCTGGCAAAAATGTCAAGCCAAGGACAAATCGCATATGCAAAAGCCGGGAATGTATTAGAACAAACCGTAGGAGGGATCAGAACGGTAAAACTACTGCAACTTATTACTATTAATTTCGTTCTTTTTATTTCGTTTGTGTTGCAACCGTGTATAATTTCCATAGGTAGCATCGTTCACTGGCGAAGAACATGCTATTCAAAAGTACAACGACAAGCTGAAAGACGCTTATAAGAGTACAGTTAAGCAAGGATGGGCTTCAGGATTAGGATTTGGCTTTCTTTTGCTAATTGTGTTCTCTATCTACGGAGTTGCAATACTTTACGGCTCCAATCTAATTATAAAGAAAGGCTATGATGGTGGCGCAGTCATTAATGTAATGATGGCGATAATGATGGGAGGAATGTAAGTATAGCTTCCAAATATTCAACAACTAGTCACTATGTATTATATTTACTAGGCATTTCTTCTTCTATATTCTTTAATTTAATATAAAGTTTTAGATTGAATTAATTTCATTTTTGGTGATTGCTTCAAATCAGGTCACTAGGCCAGACATCTCCGAGTTTATCTGCATTTGCAGCAGGTCAAGCTGCAGCTTTCAAGATGTTTCAGACAATTAAACGTAAGCCACAAATTGATGCGTATGACACCAATGGGATTGTCTTGGAAGATATAAAGGGGGAAATAGAACTTAAAGATGTGTACTTTAGATATCCAGCTAGACCGGAAGTTCAGATTTTTTCTGAATTCTCATTGTATGTTCCAAGTGGTACTACTGCAGCTCTAGTTGGGCAAAGCGGAAGTGGGAAATCGACAGTAATCAGTCTCCTAGAGCGATTTTATGATCCTGAAGCCGGGGAAGTGCTTATAGATGGCGTTAATTTAAAGAAAATGAGGCTTGGATGGCTAAGAGAGAAACTCGGGCTAGTAAGTCAGGAGCCAAACTTATTTGCAACTACTATAAAGGAGAACATACTCTACGGGAAAGCAAATGCTACGGAATCCGAGATTAGAACAGCAATTGAACTTGCAAATGCTGCTAAATTCATCGATAAACTGCCTCAGGTACATTTATTTTTTTCTTTTAATGTAAATAGATCAGTCCGTTCTTCTCAAAACATCGAGCAATTTTAAGTTGTTATATTCTTCCAGGGCCTGGATACGATGGTTGGTGAACACGGAACTCAACTCTCTGGCGGGCAAAAGCAAAGAATAGCAATTGCAAGGGCCATTCTCAAGAATCCAAGAGTCCTTCTCCTTGACGAAGCAACAAGCGCTTTAGATGCCGAGTCAGAACGGATAGTACAAGATGCCCTTGACAATGTTATGTCAAACAGAACTACTGTGGTTGTTGCACATCGTTTGACTACTATCAGAAATGCGCACCTTATAGCAGTGGTACAAAGTGGCAAACTAGTGGAGAAAGGTACAAGCATTACTAAAATTTACTATTTATCGTAAAGATTTAGTCAATTACAGCAATTTGAGCAAGCATTACTACTGTGAACTTCTAGGGACTCATGCTGAGCTCATCGAAGATCCTGATGGCGCGTATTCCCAATTAATCCGAATGCAACAAGGGTCTAAAGGGACGGAAAAATCCAAACTGCTGGATGAAGAAAAATCGGATGCTGCCATCGATGTGGACGAGACCTTGACTCGGAGTCATAGCCAGAGAAGGTCTATGAGGAGATCCTCCAGCAAAGGGTCATCTAGACAATCCTTCACTATCAACTATGGGATTCCTGGTCTTATTGAAAGAATCTATGAACCTGAAGTAGGAGATCAGGATGTGGAAGAAGGAGATAACTTGGAGCTTGTGAGGCGTAAGAAGGTTTCTTTTAAACGATTGGCTATGCTAAACAAACCCGAGATAGGTTATTTACTGCTTGGATCAGCAGCAGCAATAGTACACGGTGTAATATTTCCGGTATTTGGACTCTTAATCTCCAAATCAATTAGGATTATGTATGACCCTCCTCATGAACTGCGTAAAGAGGCCAAATTTTGGTTTGCTATGTTTATAGGACTCGGGGGTGTTACTTTGGTGGTTATACCAGTGCAAAATTATTTCTTCGGAATTGCAGGTGGTAAATTGATAGAGAGGATTCGTTCTTTGTCATTTGAGAAAGTTGTTCACCAGGAAATCAGTTGGTTTGACGACTCAAAAAACTCAAGGTGCGCGTTAAATTTGATCATTTCATAAAATATGTACTTTTTTTTTACCAATTGAGAAGCAATCTTAAATGAAAGTTTCTTGTCAAATGCAGTGGTGCTGTTGGAGCAAGGTTGTCTAGTGATGCTTCAACATTGCGTAGCCTCGTTGGTGATGCTCTTGCGCTAGTTGTTCAGAACATAGCAACTGTGGCAGCCGGGATTATTATATCTTTCACGGCCAACTGGATATTAGCATTCATAATTTTAGCGGCATTGCCCTTTGTTGGATTACAAGGATTCCTACAAATGAAATTCTATAAAGGATTTAGTGCCGATGCCAAGGTATCTATCTATCTCCATCCCTTTTTCTTTTTTTAGTCGAATCAAACAAATGGATAGTTACTATGATTTGTAGGTTATGTATGAAGAAGCGAGTCAGGTAGCAAATGATGCAGTTGGTAGCATTAGAACCGTTGCATCATTTTGCGCAGAAGAAAAGGTGATGGAAATGTACCAAAAGAAATGTGAAGGTCCCGAGAAACAAGGAGTCAAGCTAGGAATTGTTAGTGGTGCTGGTTTCGGCCTTGGTTATGCGGCAAACTTTTGTGCAACTGCATTCTGCTTTTACATAGGAGCAGTTCTTGTTTTTCATGGGAAAGCAACTTTCGGAGAAGTATTTAAGGTTCGTACATAAAATTGGTTTGATTAATCTTCTTCGATTCTTCCTTTATCTAACCATAGCCAATTATATCTCTAGGTGTTCTTTGCTCTAACAATGTCAGCTATGGGAGTTTCTCAGGCCATGGCTATGGCGCCTGATGTTAATAAAACCAAACAATCCGCTGCATCAATATTCGAACTTCTTGATGCCCAACCAAAGATCGACTCACACAGTAACAAGGGTCAGACTTTAACAACAGTTAGGGGTGATATTGATCTTCAACATATAAGTTTTAAATATCCAACAAGGCCCGATATACAAATTTTCAGGGATTTGTGCCTAACTATCCCTTCCGGAAAGGTAACAAAAAACATTTCCCTGAATTCACGGATTAATATAACATGAAGATTTACTTACTTTTATCGTTTATTTATAAAGATGAAATTTGTAACAATGCAGACGGTTGCTCTTGTTGGAGAGAGTGGAAGTGGTAAATCAACGGTTATCAGCTTGATAGAGAGGTTCTATGATCCTGATTCTGGTCGAGTATTGCTGGATGGTGCGGAGCTAAGAAAATTAAAGATCAGTTGGCTAAGGCAGCAAATGGGATTGGTGAGTCAAGAGCCTGTATTATTCAATGAAACAATTCGTTCCAATATCGCATATGGCAAACAAGGGGATGCTACTGAAGAAGAGATAATTGCAGCTACAACAGCTGCAAACGCGCACAACTTCATATCATCATTGCCTAACGGATACAATACTTCAGTAGGAGAAAGAGGGGTTCAATTATCCGGTGGACAAAAGCAACGAATTGCTATTGCTCGTGCAATACTTAAAGACCCAAGAATTCTGTTGCTTGATGAAGCAACAAGCGCGCTAGATGCAGAGTCAGAACGAATAGTACAGGACGCGTTAGATAAAGTGATGGTCAATAGAACCACAGTCGTCGTTGCTCATCGTCTCAGCACAATAAGAGGGGCTGATTTGATTGCTGTGGTGAAGAATGGTGTAATTGCTGAGAAAGGAAGACACAGCGAGTTAATGAGGATGGAAAATGGTGTCTATGCATCATTGGTTTCATTGCAATCAGCTGCAGCCTAGTTCTTGGAATCAGTTAGGCCCATACACACAAAGATTTTGCTCCTCTTTTGCTTTAATACCATAAAGTTGAAGGTGCAAGCTTTCACTATATATATAGACAACATTTTTCTTCACATTTTATAACTATTGAAATGTTTTTTTTAAGCCCCACAAGGAGGAGAAGGACTGCCCTAGAAAGGGAGAATTTATTGCCCCATGAATGGGGAGGGTGTCGAGCCCGGGTACCTCACGGTCACGGGCAGACCATAACCCCACTGGGCTATGGACCTCTTGACACTATTGAAATGTTTTAAATGTGAATAAGTGTTCTCAATGGCATTGCTGTTTTCTTTCATATACAATGTTTAGATTTTCATGGTATAAACATGAAAAACGAGATGGAGAAGACGACTATTAGAATGTTTGGATGCATAGCACATCCCAAATGTAATTTTTCTGCTGTTTTGGCAGACAATGAATGAATTCAATTTACAACTCAAAAAAAAAAAAAAAAGTTTTAGGATATTGTAGCTATTGCTTATCTTTTAGGGGAAGTCAAAGAAGTTAAGTGCAATTGGTACACCACTCTGATTCGAAATCATATTTGACACTCTGCACCCGTAATAATAATAATAAATCAGAAAAGAAAAAATTGGAGGGAGACAAAAAAAACAGTTGTCAACTTTTACCAAAACTCCTACAAAACTTAGAAAGATGGGAAAAGTAGAACAAATGAAGCAACTGCTAAACTAAAGAGAAAAGATCATGATTAATAACCAAATAAACAGAAGGAAAAAGAAAATATGATACCATAATAAGAAAAACTATTTAATCAAAGAGTTTTATGATTTTGCTTAATTTGATGAATTATTTCTCTAGTTTCCTTGCCTTGTAAGAATTTTTGCAGAAAGCAACAACTTCAATGGAGTTCATTGAGTATCTATATTGAGTGGATCATTTGATGAGATACCAAAGAGGCATAAACTCCATTTGTTATTTGAATAAGCTCATCATGTCTTCCTTTCTCAACAATCACACCATTCTTCAGAACTGCAATTATATCTGTTGCTCTAATCGCGCTTAACCGATGAGTCACAACTAATGTTGTTTTACCAATCATTACCTGATTTAATGCATCTTGAACTGCAGTTTCTGATTCTGAATCTAGTGTACTTGTTGCCTCATCAAGCAGTAAAATTTTCGGGTTTTTCACTATGGCTCTTGCAATGGCAATCCGTTGCTTTTGTCCACCAGAGAGTTGAACTCCAAACTCGCCTACCATAGTATTATAGCCCTTTGGTAATGCAGCAACAAAGTTGTGTACATTAGCCAATTTTGCAGCTGAAATAATCTCGTGCTCAGATATTTCTTCTTGTTTTCCGTATGCTATGTTGGCACGGATAGTATCATTGAAAAGCACTGGTTCTTGACTAACCAAACCGATCTGTTGGCGTAGCCATTTTAGATTGTACTTCTGGATTTCAGTGGCATCCAATAGTACAAACCCAGAGTTAGCATCATAAAATCTTTCTACTAGACTGATCAACGTTGATTTCCCACTTCCATTTTCTCCGACAACTACAACAGTCTGCAATATCAAACGAAGATTATCATTAGTTCCACCCAAGACATTAATCTTTGACTATAAAACAAATAAGAAACTATACTTCGTAGGTGATAATTAATGCTGTTATAAACTTCATCATGAATGTACTTGAAGCCTTGTATTTCTGAACTATTTGGTTCATAAATTTACTAGACTTGGTGATCAAGATTGTCGAAACTACTTAAAGTTACGTTTTTTATCTTTTTTTTTCCTTTTATCTAAGCCTTCTTTCGTTCTCTTCTTCCCAAATTTCGTTTCTCCATCCATGCATGTAAATTTACCTTGGCAGAATACCAAAGTGAAGTAGATGCTGTCAGAAACCATAAATAACTACTCCAGCAAACATAACTGACAAAATTTACACAAGAAGTACGTTCAAATTAACATATCATTTTTGGCCTCAGAAATATCTACGCCTTAATATAGTGGCATCAACTGCTAGTAGGAGGTTGATATTGCTCCATGTTACAATATTCCTAGAAAATTAATGAGGGGAGAAGGGTAGGCCCTTCGATTCGCAATATTTACTTCTACAAAAACTGAAACAAAAATTCTCAAATAAAAACTCAATCCAAATATATTTCAAACAGTTCTTGGTTATGTTCTAGGTCCGACTTCTCAAAGGATTAGCGATTACATCCTTTTCTTGGAAATAAATAAAGTTGGCTCCAAATTCATACTTATATACACATTGCAAACCTCACGCCCCATCTGAGGAAAACTTCCTAGTCCTTGATTTACATTGCTAACAATCTAACAGAGACAAATAACTGACGAGTCAAAGAATTTTGCAGTGCAATGCTAACATTACTATCCATTCTTAGTTTCTACCATGTGTTTGCTTTGATTTCGATTTCTTTTAAAGAATGAACAACTTTTCATCTCCATTAGGTGGTCAAAAGGACATTTTCCAAAAATGCTTATGCTCGGTTTGGGATCTACTGCAGATCATTGAATCATTAACTAAAGTCACCTATATTAGATTAAATTTTACAACTATGAGAATAGAAGAACAAAAATAGGGAACTTTAATACCTTTCCAGCAGGAATGAACAAACACAGTTCTTTGAGTATTTGCACATTGGGACGTCCCGGATAAGTGAAGCTGACATTTTTTAATTCAATATCACCAGCTAAACTCACAAGTGTCATGCCATTTGAGCTACTTGAATCAATTTTCGGCTTTCCGTCGAGAATTTCACGTACTGAATTAGCTAAATCAGTGGCTTTATTTGTATCCATAGCCATTCCACTGGCTGCAGCAATGCCTATTGCCGAAACCATCAAAGCCAAATAAACCTGCAAATAAAGATCACGAGTGCAGTGGAGGTCAGAGCTTACCATTATTACAACCAGACATGCATATATTAAAGAACGATGTTGTCAAAGTATGTACCTTCAAAACTTCTTCAACTGTTGCTTTGCTGTGCTGGACAAGAATAGCTCCCATGTAGAAACACAAGGCATTTGTGCCATAAAAGTTGAATTGAGAAATGCCAAAGTTTATGCTGCCTACAGTTCCAAGACGGATCCAGCATTTCATTTCGGTGCTAGATTTTTTCTGATACATGTCCATCACCTTGTTTTCAGCACAGAATGATGCAACAGTTCTTATGTTTGCAATAGCATCCCTAGCAACTTGACTTTGTTCTTCATGCGTAAGCTAATCAACAGGCACACTATTAGTCTGGCACAAGTCTACATTTTTTCCCTTGTCCTACAGAAGAAATTACTTTTTTATTTTTCGTTGCACTAACCTTGGCATTTATTTTGAACTTCCTGAGAGACTTTGTTCCAAGAAAACTCTGTATTGCCACAGTAGACGAAAGAGCTAAAAGTATTAGTGCCAAACTGCCATTCTCCATGAAAGCCATGAGAAGTCCAGCAGCAATTGTTGCCATATTTTGGACAATCAGGGCAAAGCCATCACGCAGAAGGCTCTGTAACATTGAAGCATTGGCGGATAACCTTGCACCAACTCCAGCGCTGAGATAAGACAAAAAGAAACGGAACACACAGGAAAAGTTAATAAATGGTCCACCTTGGCTGAATTAACATTGAAGAAAGTATAGTAAATGCACCTTGAGTTTGCAGGATCGTCAAACCAGTAGATTTCTTGATGTACAACCTTTTCAAATGACTCCAAAGATAGCCGCTTTATCAATTTAGCAGTGGCAGCTCCAAAGGAAAAATCTTGTGCAACAACTATTATCAGATTGGAAATGCCTAGAATCATGTACATGAGTGCCCAAAACCTTGAATCCCTTTTTAGCTTACTAGGAGGTTCGTAGAAAGTCTTAATAGCTGTTGAAAATAAGAAACCAAATACTGGATATACTATGCCATGGACAATTGCAGAAATTATTCCAAGTACCAAAATTGGCACGTCCTCTCTAACCAGATTCGCTAGTCGTTTAAGGGAGTCTTTTCCATGGTTTTCAAAACTCTGTTCCCCGTTTTTGTGATTTTGATGGTGTTTAAGCCAAGGAGAAATGTTTGTGTAACCTCCAAAAGGATCATGGCTGCTTACATGGCTCTGATAATCATTCACGGGCTCACTCAAATTAACAGTTGTTGCTCCACAGATCTGTTTGCCACTTTCAGCTTCTCTTGCGCTTTGTGAACAAAATAATTGGAAATAAAGCCCATCCGGATCTCTAATTAGTTCAGCATGAGTACCTTAATTTAGTGTAGCAATAAAGTAAGAAACTTTAATCTAGATAAAGTTTAAATTTTTGGAGAACTTGAAGCAGGATATTCTTACCTTGCTCCACGACTTTCCCCTGATGCACGACTGCAATGCTGTCAGCACTCTCAGCACACGACAAACGATGAGAAATAATCAACACTGTCCTATTTGATACAACCTTCATAAGGGCATCATGAGTTTCTTTTCCTGTCTTGGTATCTAATGCACTTGTTACTTCATCAAGGAGAAATATTTTTGGATTCTTCAAAATGATTCTAGCAATTGCAATCTTTTGCTTCTGTCCACCAGAAAGTTGAGCGCCACGCTCTCCTACCAACGTGCCTAGACCCTGAAAGTATCCTAAGAAAATCTAATTGCTCCGTACATATGAAATAGTACATAATTTATTTGTTTCATATGAAATAGGTTATGTTATTGCATTACATCAAGAACCAATTAAACCAGACATTCATAAGATTGCATCAAGAACTTCCTTTGGTAATGCCGTTTTCCGGTGAAATTTCCATTAGTGATCTGGAAGTAATGTCCCTTTTTCTAAAAAAATGGATTTAATCAACCTTATCTTTTATGAATTCTTTATTCTAGAGGGAGAGTTTATGTCTCTATACATTAAAATGTTTTTCTATTGTATATTAAGATTAAGAAGGAAGGGATAAAGCAAGGGAAATGATTTACCAGGGGTAGGTCATTAACAAAATCTGCAGCATTAGCGAACTCAAGAGCCTTCCTTATCTCATCTTCGGTAGCATTTTCCTTGCCATATGCTATATTCTCCCATATTGTTGAGGCAAATAGAATAGGTTCCTGACTGACCAGTCCTATCGTTTTTCTAAGCCATCTGAGCTGTAACTTCTTCAAATTCACACCATCTATTAGTATTTCGCCCGCATTAGGATCATAAAACCTCTCCAATAAAATGATCATTGTTGACTTCCCACACCCACTCTTCCCTACTAAAGCTAAAGTGGAACCACTTGGAATTTTTAACGATATTCCAGAGAGTATTTCAAGATTAGGCCTTGCAGGATATCTGAAGTAGACTTCTTTGAATTCGATTTCACCATTGATGTTCTCCAACACAATGCCTGTTGTATCATCAGCGTTAATTTGAGGTTTTCTGTTGATTGTATCAAATATGCTATTAGCTGCAGCTTGAGCAGCTGCTAGCGCATTTAGACATGGAGATGTCTGTCCTAGTGCCCTGTTGCAAAAGATCATCCCATAGCAAAATTGTGCTTGAGAGCTCTGGAATCCCAAAAAGGAGTATTAAAAGGCAGGTAAAATTTGTTACTCCCTACATTTCGTATTATAAGGTCTTTAGGGTACCTTACATAGATTAAGGTAGGAAAAACAAGGGGTATTTATCATATTATACCCTTAAGTAATTGAATTTACCCTCATTAAGTTCTAACCACCAACATTTATCCCTTGTTTATGAGTGAGGGTAACTTAAATAAAATAACCCTTAAAAACTGGAAAAAGACATATTTTGGGAAGAGATGAAAAGCTTAAAAGGCCTTGTATTATGAAACAGATGAAGTACATCCTTTCAACTTCAAAGAACTTCCAGATTATTTCTTGCCGAAGCTCTTATCCCCTTAAATATCAAATTATCAACCTCTAAAAATTAATTTTAGGCATTATCATCTACGGACTTCTAAAGAGCACACTCTTAAAAGAAAGCCAGCAATTTCAAGATCCATTAAATAGCACATTCTAGAAAGAAGGCAATGCTGGACTTACATTCCGCCATATACCAGTGCTGTTAGAATGCTGATAATTTGCCCACCTGTGTATCCCTTCTCCAGGACTAGTTTGCATCCGTACCATAAGGCAAGTCCAAACCCACTAAAAATAATAAATGACAGTGTGCCTAAACCTAGGCCTGAGAATAGACCTTGTCGGACTGAAAATATTCGAGCTCTCTCCAGTGTTTTTGCATACTTGTCAATTGCTTCCTGTTCTGCAGCTAAGGATGCAACCTGGTAGAGCAGTTCACAACCTAACTCAATATTGTGGAACTAATCTATCAGTATCAAAAAAGATGCTTCAAATAAGAAAGAGAATGATAAAACAGAATTCTGGTCCACAACATTTTTATCCCGTACCAAGATAAATTTCATGTGGTTTTGATCAATAGTACTTAGTCATCATCCTATGCAACAGTATAACACCACCGAAAAGGAACAAATAACAAAAATGAAATATAAAACCAGGCTTTCTTGCCTATGCAAGAGTAGTTCATGTATGATAGATGAGTTCTTTAAAACTATTCTTCAACAACAAATTTGAAGACTTTATTCTAATCAATGACGCGTAAACTAGACACGTCTAATTGGCCTCAATAATGAACCCCGAATTAAATCAACTGCCCTCAAATTGATAAATAAAAGCATGCTTTACAATAGAAAAATATGTAGCTAGAATAAGAAATCTTTAAATTTTCCAAAAGATGAGAATCACATTAATTAACTTACAGTTCTGATTGCTCCCAAAGCCTCTTCAACTATACTGGTAGCTTCAGAATTAGCAGCTTGTGCAAGAGTGGACATTTTTGCAACAATTATAGTTATGGACCCTCCAACAACAAGAAGAGCAGGGATCATGGAAACCAAGACAAGAGCAAGAAGCCATCCCCTAACAAAGGCAATTACAAACCCTCCAAGAAAAGTGGAAAAGAGCTGGATAGACTTCCCTATCTGAGAAAAATTACCCACTTATTAAGAAAATCACAAGAATAAAACCAAAATGAAGAGTTAAACAAATCATAATAAGTTAGGGTCGTTTGACAAAACTAAATCGGAAGTCTGAAGTATTTAAGTTGTGAATTCTGAAGTATGAGGACTGAATATGAATGCTCAAGTCTGAATCGGATGATAATTTTTTACTGAATTTTGAAAACTGATAATTTTACATTGTATTTTTTGTTTTAAAAAAACTGTTGAAAAGAGAATTCTTTTCTTCGTTCATATTAATTATTACTTTTATACATACTATATTAGTAAAAATAAAATTATAAAAAAATTTAGTTTAACTTCTTATTTTTAATTGATGAAAACTACTATAAATAAAAAATTGATGAAGTTTATTTAAATTTAAAAATTACATTTTGTTAAAAATGTTTATTTTATCTTGTTTGGTACTGATATCAAGATATTTGGCCGACTAATCCGGTTGGTATCTTGATGACACATTTGGCCCACCTAGTAGGAATTCCTGCAAACATTACTTTTTTTGTACTTTTCCGGATTTGAACTCTCAACCTTAACAGCATATTCAGACTTCAGATTAAAGTGATACGATTTCGCTTAAAATTTATAAGCACAATTAAACAAGTTCAAACATTTAAGAGATTTACACAGATTGTTATTAAACGCATTTAAAACAAATACTCAATAATATCTGTTATCAATCACACCTAATGTAATATAAACACAGAAAAATTAATTTTAAAACCATAGAAAAAAACTATGCACATCCATTGAATTCCCCCATTTATCTGGCAAGAAATCAATAAAAAGAAAACTAATTCCTAAGCCATTTCTCCAAATACACGAAAATCAATCAGAAAAATAATGGAAATACCTTTTCAGTAATGGCATCTTGGATGATAATAGAATCACCAGACATTATCATAGTGACTTGTCCCCTTGTGATTTCGGTGTCGAAGAACCCAATTTCTTGTCTTAAGAGTGAATTTAGGTATAAGTATTGTAATCGGGCAGCTTGTCTTTGTCCTGTGAAACTGCAGCAGAAAATCTCTGCAACAAAATCAATAATGTGAAGAAATAATTGAATTCATAGATAATGATTGAAAATTGATCCGCCATTTTTGTTGTTTATCTTAACTCAGAATGCAGAACAGCAGAAGAGAATGAGAATTCGAATCAAATTACAGTATGTTTATACTTTACTACTTTAAATCTACGCCCTTGAATGGTAAATACATCAATTCCACCGTCCAATTTTAATAAACACACGGAAAGAAAAATGAAATGTACGTGGGATCTAATCCTCTAACCAGCCTAATTAAGTACAGGGGGAAGGGGTGAAAATCGTCCTGTCTGTGTACCTATTACTGTGTCTAATGGCGGAGCCAGGAAATAAAATTAGGGAGGACTGAACTAAAATTCGCTCATATATTAAAAATTTATATAAAAGTGCATATGAAAATACACTCTAGTACTAATTTTTTACGAAAATTTTGGGGAGCCCGTGGATGATATATACCTAGTATATAAAAAAAATCTCTCATATTCTGAACCGTTAGATGATATATACCTAGTATATAAAAAAATTAAAAATTCTTGGGGGCCCAATGCTACGCCACTGCATGTGCCTAACCAATAAGAATTCGTCATGTGATCATTTTTTTTAATTATATATACACATGGTGAATTGTAATTGGTTGGGCATAAGAATGAGTACATAGACGGGTATAGACGATTATTTGCCCAGGGTGAGGTAGGGGAAATAGTCAAATTAAGAATTGTATGAGGATTAGTAGTATAGTAAATTTATCTTTTGTCCATATGAATATTACATAATATTCTCGTAGGCAACATATGTTGTGAGAAATAGAATTTCATCTCAATATTTTGAAGACTCATCGAATTTTCTCTTTTTTTTTTTTTTTGAAAAAAATCTCTTACTACATGTAGTTTTTTATATTAATTTATGTTAAAAAAAATAGTTGATTGATATTTTATAGAAAACCGAATTTTGGACATTTCTTCCACTCTGGAAGAGTTCAATGATAAGTGACAACCAAGTCTATATATGGACAAAAATCAATTAACAATCTTCATTCTATTAGCCATCTCCGTGTACAAACGTAATTTGTAAAGAATTTTTAGTTTTAAGTAGTGTGTTTTTCTATAGGTATTCTAATTTTCAAAGTCTTTTTATTCTACAAGAATCCTGAATGACCTAGTGGTGACAGAACTGATCCTAGTGGTTAGTTTGTTCAATCTTCGGTGTGATTCTAGGATCTATTCCCGTATTCCCCCCTAACCCAAAAAAAAAAAAAAAAAAGTCTGTTAATTTTATGTACTTCCAAAATAGTAAAGATTAATGGCTTTATAAGTTTCTTTTTGTTTTTGATAAAAGTATTAGAAAGAGAGAATGTGCCTCAAATCTAACGTTACATCTATATTGCAAAATACAAAAATTCAATACATACTGGATTTATTTTGTTGATGTTACATGTTTTTAGCTAAGTATTAAATTTTATGTAAAATGTGTTCTCTTGATTAACACATGTCATAAGACATTTAACATCTGTTTTACGCAAAAAGTGTTATAAAATTATATAATATATGTTCGCTTCAAAAAAAATTGAACCTTTAATTTTTTTTATACGATGATCAAAAAATTTCAGTATGTGTTTACTTTTTTATATTTTGCATTATAGCCGGTCGCAAATCTAATAAATCAGATAATTAACATCTTTACCGACAAAGTATTAGTTTATCGCAATAACTTTATAAGTTAATGCATTTTATATATCAAGTGTTTAATTTCTTTGTCACAATTAATCATTTTTTTTATTTTCTAACTTTTTTTGTCTACGGCCATCTCATTCGCTTAAGATGAATTATCCCTTGCTTTCCCTTCTATAATTAATGACAATTGTTAAGTTGAAAATTATTATTTCATAATCCCTCATCTAGTTAACGCTTTTTCGAACAAATTTAGAATTTTTTTAAAGTTGTTAGAATTGATCTCTGGTATACTGAACAGTAAATTAGACAATTCGACCACCAGATTATTACTAAGTGACAAACCTAGTATCTACACAAGTTATTCATTATATTTCAAAAGTCGAACCATTTCTCAAAATGGATTAATATAGCTTCTTTTCAGAAAATAATCTAGTTCCTAAAGTAATATATCACATGCAATATTTTAAAGAATTAATTTAATTGCTAAACTGAAAATTAAAATGAAAACCTACGAAGAGCAGCAGCAATGCCTGCGCCGATAGCCAAGTATAACAACTTGATACACACCTGCAAAATCAAAGACATTATGTATATATCTATATATTTTAACATAAGAAAAGTGAAGCAGACAAAATAAAACATATACAAAGCTACAAAAAAAAAATGAATTATTTGTAACAAAAAAAAAACGCAACTAAAATGAACATTTTTTTATTGGGGTTTGAAATGAATATTTGTAACTCGAATTCGTGACTTTGAAGTATTAAAATGAAATGCATGGATTGAATATATAGTACCTCTGAGACATGATGAACCATGTGGCGGTGATCGGCGGTGCTGAAAGTATCGATTACGCCGCCGAATAGGACGGCCATGATGGGTTGCGAAACCCCGTTCGCCACCGCACCAATTGAGCCAAGGATCATCAAGAATATATCAAGTCCATCTGCATATTTGAAAAGCTTATAAATTGGAATATTAGCAGAAGCAGCTGCTGCATGGCTTTCCTGCATTGTTTTTTTTTTTTTTTTTAAATATTCTTACCTGCCCTTAATTCTATAATACTGATGGTGATGATTTGTTAAACTGTGCTGAATATATAGACATCCACATGTGAAAAGTACGTGAATTAGGCTGTTCGTCTTCCACACAAATTTCGCCACGTTTCAAATAAGTCATTCATTATATTTAGAACATGTATTCTTATGCAAATGTGGAATACTCGTACACAGTTGGATGACTTAATTTGATTGCTCAGTTTTATTTGGAAAGAATGAACAACTATTCTTCAATAATAATTGTTCATTGAAAAGTTTATTTTTTCCAAATAAAATTTAGTCGTCAGGTCAATTCATTTGACGGTGACAAAACACCTGTTACGGAACATATTCGAATTGATTTTCAATTATTGCATTTTTTCTCTTTCGACTACCGAATCTTCTGTGCCACTATCTGCAACATTTTTAATTATATTTTATTCACTTTTTGGTTTATTTTTTTTAAAAGTTTAGGATATATTAATTAAAATTTTCACAATTACAATATTATAGTGAATGAGACGGAGAATGATCCAAAAAATCAGAACACCTCTTTCCGGGTCCAATACCAAATACATTCTTTATTTGGAAAGAATGAACAACTATTCTTCAATAATAATTGTTCATTAAAAAGTTTATTTTTTCCAAACAAAATTTAATCGTCAGGTCAATTCATTTGACGGTGACAAAACACCTGTTACGGAACATATTCGAATTGATTTTCAATTATTGCATTTTCTCTCTTTCGACTACCAAATCTTCTGTGCCACTACCTGCAATATTTTTAATTATATTTGAATCACCTTTAAGTTTATTTTTTTAAAATTTTAGGATATATAAATTAAAATTTTCACAATTACAATATTATAGAGAATGAGACGGAGAATGATCCAAAAAATCAGAACATCTTTTTCCGGGTTCAATACCAAATACATTCTTTATTTGGAAAGGATGAACAACTATTCTTCAATAATAATTGTTCATTGAAAAGTTTATTTTTTTCAATCAAAATTTAGTCATCAGGTCAATTCATTTAACGGTGACGAAACACCTGTTATGGAACATATTTGAATTGATTTTCAATTATTGCATTTTTTTTCTCTATTTCGACTACCGAATCATCAGTGCCACTACATGCAACATTTTTAATTATATCTGATTCACTTTTAAGTTTATTTTTTAAAAAAATTAGGATATATAAATTAAAATTTTCAGAATTACAATATTATAGAGAATGAGACGGAGAATGATCCAAAAAATCCGAACACCTCTTTCAGGGTCCAATACCAAATAAATTCTTTATTTAGAAAGAATGAACAACTATTCTTCAATAATAATTGTTCATTGAAAAGTTTATTTTTTTTAAACAAAATTTAGTCATCAGGTCAAAAAATAAAAAATAAATAAAAAAGCAAGTTTCCTTTTTCGGCAAACCGTATCCATACTGTCTACCTAACAAAAAGAAGAAACAAATTACCCCAATTTTCCCCATAAATTCTGGTTGGTGACAATTTTAAATCTCAATTTAATTTAAGAGATCGACCTGACCTTTAACAAAGAAAAGAAAAGAAAAAATAATAAAAAAGCAAGTTTCCTTTTTCGGCAAACCGTATCCATCGCGGATAACTATTTTGTGATCTGTGTGTCTTTTCGATGTCGTTTTAAAAATAATTACTGAACGTGACAAATTAATTTTCTTTATGTAAGATATATTTTCTCCTTAATTTAAATTTTAGTGCATCTCTCTTTAAAAAATTGTCAAAATTCAATATTTTTTTTCTAGGAGACTCTGACCTTACAAAGTTAGAATTTTTTATTGTATCTAGATTTATATGTTTATTTAGTTAATTTTGCATAACAAAAATAGCTTAAACACAAAAACCTCAAGGACTCAAGGCTCACGTGTAGGCCATGAGTTATGTAACCAGTACATGTTCTCTTGGAAGAAGTTTTTTAACTCACTTTTTGTTTGTAAACAGGGACGAAACCAGCAATTTGGTGTTGTGGGCGAAACTGCAACAGTATGTCGAACTACATATAAAAACAGCAAAAAAAAAATTTTGGGGGCGAAACTGATAAAATTTTCCAAACTACATATAAAATTTCTAGAAATAGTAGTATTTTTAAAATTTTCGGGTGGACATGCCCCCCCGTCCCCTGTCTTCGTCCCTGTTTATAAATCAATATTATTGTTTCACACGTAATTTGTGGGTATTCAGATATTCAAACAGATTTAAATGCAAAAAAATAAAAAATTAAATAGAAACGGTGGAAAATCTAACCTTAAAATCAAGAGAATATTAAATATCAATATTATAGTCAAATCGACAACAAATCGCAACTCAAACGGTTTCACTTCTAACCGGTAGGTCGAGAGTTCAAATAATGTTGAAGGTGAAAATAAAAACCACTATTAATCCTCCTTTAAAAAAGTCAAAAAAATATCTTATACTAAAATCTCACTAGATGCAATTTTAATTTAGTGAGAAGCAATAGAGAGGTTGTCTGGAGAGAAAGAGAAAACAGTAAAAATAAGAGGTATATTATAGGAAACATATGTTACATAAAGAAATTGAATTTTTCTAACGTGATAATCTAAGTTTTCTATTCTCTTTACGGTTCCTCATTTATGATAGAATTTAGATTTTAATATATTTAAATTATCATAGTATAATCTACTTTATCTAAATTAACGCGTGCTTTGAATTACACGTTAGTAAGACTCAAAAAAATTAGCTTATTGTATATATAATATAGTAATTCCCTTCTATAATTATGGCCAAGATTTTGACCTAATGCGAAAACAGTACTATTGCTGGATCTATAATATATTTTAGGTTTACATTGGATAGAATAGCTTTTGAAATTTTGGAACGCGCATTTATTTTCACACAGTCAATTTACTTTTTAGAAAACTCAAAATTCTCAAACTCAAACCCTATTCGGTCTTACCAATATATTTCCTTTCATTTCACTATAAAATTTAAATCACCTTACAGAATTGATGAATTTATATGTAGTGCAAGTCAAATTTCGCAAATAAAAATCAAAATTTAAATACACTTGGATAATTTAGTGGGATTCTATTTATCGTTATAGAAACCATATTCAATATCATTGCAGTTCCTTTTCTAGGTGGAATTTATGGTACTGCTCAGAAACGCACATGTAATTTTTTGTTTTTCAAAGAATGTGTCTGACTCATCTTCAACACTAAAAAAGATATTGAAGGATTCTTCCGTGAAATTTAGAGGGAATTTTTTACTCATATTAAATATTTATTTTCTTATTCGTATTTTATAGAAAAATAAAAATCAAATTTGAAATTTTTTTATAGAAAAGTGGCATCGAATTTTAATTAATTGCATTTGTTGGATATTTTTCTAATTTACTGAAAATTTTGCTACTGTTTTTTTTTTTCTTCCTTATATCAGAATAGAAAAAGGAAAAATAAAACCAGAGCAGAAACTGAAGACTGAAAAAACAGTACACTGCAATATATATACTCGACTGAAAAATATTATTGCTTTATAATTTACATAAAATAATAAAACAGTAAAACCAAAACTGAAACCTTAACCGGTTTGAATTAAAATGCTGGACGAGACAGCAGTACTCTGATTCCCCTTAAGTTCAATATGTCTTGCCTTTATCAGTTTCAGGCACCCTTGAACACTGAACTCCCAAGGTACAACGCCCAAACTCTTATGTCTCTTTGAAGCAAAAAAGAAGAGAACCTTCGAATCGTTTAGCTAACAGTAGAACTCTCAGATAGTATGAAGTGCAGGAAAAAATGAAATGCATAATGCAAGAGGGAGAGGGGAATTTCCGGGGTGAATTACACTGGCAGGCGGAGATTCCTTTTATAGGCTCAGAAAATCCCAAACTGTAACAGCTGAGTATAAATACAGCCATGAACCCTTTGCAATTACAGTCTACTGCCTTAACATGTTATTACTTCTGACTGTCAGCTGCATAGTAAGTAGTATTCATTCAGCAAAAAATTCGAATACCAAAATTCAAACCAGTAGCAAAAACGTGGCTAATAAAGCCCGCACTTGCACACAAGTTCAATCTATTTTGGTATCGACGAACCATCCATTTCCACCCCTCCCAGAGCGAGCACGCACAAGGTTCACACATGGGGCATAATATTATTAAGACAATTTAAACGCATGTGAGCGACTTAAACTAATAAAGTGAATTTCACTTTTATAATTTTCCTATGTGAGATGTGAGTTTAAAACCCCATTTTCCACATTTCCACCACCCCACTTTAGACCAATTTATCATTCACACCAATAATTGGTTTTCTCATATGTTGTATATATCACGAAGCTTGCGCAACTCACTTCATGATAATCTCAATAATATTCAAAACCGAGCGGTGTAACATATAAATATATTGGCTCAAAAATGTTCTCACGGCACTTTAATTACAATTAATTCTTTGAGAAATACCAAATTCTCCAACAGTATTTTTTTAAGGCAGATCCCTTTTCGTTCAAAAGTTCTGAAGGTGTTTGGGATTTTAATTTGTTACTGAAACCTTGTTTGTTCGAGGAAGATGGAACCATTTTTGGTGTTCATTTTTCAAGGGTATTTCTTGAAACGAGGGAACCACAATGAACACTTATTAGGGTCACATTCTTTGTAAGATTTGCACATCTATGTATGCTATTTTGTGAAGAATAGTTGTCTTCTTGCTAATCATTTTTTGTTTGATAACTGTAAGTATAATTATGTATGGAATTTGTGATTGAGATTTCTCCGTGTTATAACAACATAATAAGAGAGACAGTTAATAAATAATAATAAATTGTATATTCGGTAGAATTTTGGACTACCAAGTCCATATGTAGAGTAGTCCTTAACTAGGTTTACATCAAAAATTTCATATTTGTAATGGTCGGTATGGAATAGTGTGTATGTCATGTCCCGTACACGAGTGATGACCTGACAATACTTCAAGTCAATAAAGCACTGAACCCGATAATTAAAAAGAAACTTCAACAGTTGTCATTACTTAAAAAGGGAAATACAATATCCATAAATCTTACATAAAAAGGAAATACTATTGTTCGAAAGGAAATACTAGTAACTGTAAGTGTTCATTAACCATTCTATTACAAGACTTTAAACTAGATCATCTTCAAATTTCTCCTCAAAGGTCTCATCAATAGCACCCTCGATAAACTCATTTGTAGAAGGGGAAACAAATAAGGGGTGAGCTATTAGCTAGCGCGGTAACAATCGGTCATCATTGGGATGAAGCATCAATTAAGACTCAAAAGACTTTTACCAATCTCAAATCATTTGTACATGACTAACATAAATCACATGCAAATATACTTTAAAATAATAGTGAACATAACTTAAAAGAATACAAAACGGAAAATTGAACAAAGGCCAAAACAGAGGTTCGGAAGACTGGAAAAGCTCCGATCGACCGAAACGGTCATCCGAGATCAGGACAGAAACAGTGTACCAAATTCGGGCGATCGAAGGGTGAGCGAGGTCGACCGCGTTATCTCTGGTCGATGGGATTTCCGTCACGGTCGACCGAAATCCACCACCCTAGGGAAAAGGGTGGGAAAATGACTCAATCCAGCAGTCGTAAAATGTTTTAGGACTAATTCTATTAATTTTTCTTTTGATAATAGGGGAATGGATTATTTGATCTTTCTAAATTACCCCTTGACTAATTATTGACTAACAAAATTTTTAACAGGAAGACCTAATGCGCTAAGCGTAAATTGTTTCAATATCCAAAAAGTAAAAACAATTGAAAAATGACTCAACTCACAAGTCGTAAAATATTTTGGAATTAAATCTACGATTTTGCCATAACTATTCTATGAGTAAAAAACACTAGCCCAAGGCAAATTCCAGTCCGGCTCCTATGCGGAACAGATTTTTTCAGTATGTACGAAATATTTTTTTACCTTGAAAACATGTATTTTTTGCTTAAAAACAAGTGTTCGGCGAACAAGTGTTTTTTTTAAATCAATCTCAGTCGTCAAAATTTTATTCCAGCGGATGATATTAATCTGTTCCGCACATGCGAAACATTTCCCCTTCTGCACTGGAGGGAAAATTCTCGGTACAAATAAATATGGAGAAGATGTAGGTAGCATAAAAATAAGATCGCAATAATCATGATCTGGTGCAAGTCACATATTTGAATTATAAAGAAAAACCATGATGGAGTTGGAGGAACTAAGGTATCCAGAAGAACTACTATGAAAGGCAATCAGATCCATTACTCAACTTACTAATATTAATACTAACTTAATTTATAATATACCTATCCTTAGACATATAGCGAAAATTAAGAAAGTAAAAAATAAATTATTTTATTAGTCAAAATATTAATATTACTCGTTTAAATAGAATTAGTGGTATAAAAGTCTTATTTAAAAGAGTAATATTGATATTTTACTAACAAAATATATATTTTTTTTTCTATACATGTCATAAAATATTTATATATATATTCGGTTTGGATTATAAAAAAAAATTAAACCAAAGCGAAAGTTCGGTTTTAATTTAGTCCAAACTAAAATCAGTCCAATGCACCACCGAAAAATCGGTTTGGATTGGTTTGGTTTGGTCGGTTTCGATTTTTCATGAACACTCCTAATTCTAATAATATATATATATATATATATATATATATATATATATATTAAAGAACTCTTTTGTAATAAAATATATTGAACTTCTTATTTATAAAATGTAAAGCAAACTCTTCAATTGCTAAAGTTAGTTTTAGATTCACCTAAAGTTTTCATTTTACTTTAAAATTAGTAATGGTGTAATTTTTGTATTTTTTGCTTCTTTCCTCGTATGATAATTTTTCAGTAATTTTTTTGAAGTTTAAGAATCTAATTTATTTTTCATTAATTTGTTTTTTTTTTTGTTGCGTTTAAACTTGTGAAAAACAATAGACATGTTTCTTTATATTTTTAGTAGCTAGGTAAGTATATAAAAAAAAATGTTTTATTTTTACTTTATATTGAAGTTAAAGAATCAAGAATTTATGTTTCATTATTTTGTTTTTGATTGTGTTCAACTTATGAAAACAGTAGTCTTATTTATTTTATATTTTTAGCAGCTAAGTAATTGTATAAAAAAAATTGTTTTATTTTTACTTTATAATCAATATATTTTGTATCTTCCGAAACCGAAAAACCAAACCAAACGAAATCGATACAAACCGAATGCATCAGTTTGAGATTTTGAATTGTTTGGATTGATTTCAAAATTTTCAAACCGAATATTTCGGTTTGGTTTAAAAAATGTGTAAACCGAACCAACCCGAACCATAAACACCCCTAATTGGAATTGAGGGAGTAGGCCGGCATTATTTTTTCCATATGGACGGCCAAATTCCTTGATATTCTCCTTTATTAAGGGACCGATGATCATTTTTCACAACTACTTTGGGAACTATGGGGACTATTTGGTCATGCAATTCATATAAAAGGCTGTGAAATCAATCCTACAAATACGGTAATATTATTGAATTTTCTCATCATTGCGGTCGATAGCTTACCATTAAGTACAATAGTCATCTTGGATAGTGAGGTTAGGAATCCGGAAAATGTGGGTCAGCTTCGTCCGATTAGTCTTTGCAATACCATTTACAAGCTTACCTCCAAAATTTTGGTTAATAGAATCAGGCCTTTTCTTTCAAACATCATCTCACCTAACCAAGGCAGCTTTATCCCGGGCAGAAGATGTTCAGATAATGTAGTCATTGTCCAAGAGGCAATCTTCACCATTAGGAAAACCAATTGCAAGAGTGGTGCGATTGCGGTCAAGATTGATCTAGAAAAAGCGTTTGACTGCTTAGAGTGGGACTTCATCAAGGAATCACTGGAATTCTTCAACTTCCCACCGACGGTTATCAAGCTTATCATGGAATCAGTATCTTCTACAAAGATGGCGATCCTCATCAACGGGGAGACTACGGAATGGTTCTTTCCATCTAGAGGCATCAGGCAGGGGGATCCACTCTCACCATACATCTTTGTCATCTGCATGGAATACCTTTCTATCAGTATCGAAAATTCTGTACGTCACAAGCGTTGGAAGCCTATTAAAGTGGGTCAGAGGGGGCCCCTGATTTCCCACTCCCTTTTCGCTGATGATGTTATCCTCTTCGGGCTGGCAGATGTGGCTCGATCGCGGAAATGAGAAAGGTACTTGACGACTTCAGTCTCAAATCTGGCCAGAGCATTAATCTTAGCAAATCAAAATTTATTGCTTCTGACAACCTCTCACAAGATAGGATTCATGCTATTGAGAATTTTCTTCATATCCGGCACACCACAAACCTGTGAAAATACCTAGGCTTCCCGATCTTTCAAAGGAAACCTAGAAACTCTGACTACTAGCTCATCTCGGACAAAGTCCTGAGCAAGCTTTCGTGATGGAAGGCCAATCTTCTCTCTATAGTCGGCGTAAAAACAATTATCCAGTCTTTCTTCTTCGCAAATCCTATCATATTATTCTCAGGGTCTACCCATCCCCGTCTCCATCTGTGACAAGATTGATCAAGAAAATAGATCTTTTTTATGGGGTAGTTCAGCAACTAAGAAGAAGATTTACCTTGTTAAATGGGATAGGGTTGCCAAACCAAAGAAACTAGGAGGCTTGGGGATAAGGAAAGCCAGGCATATCAACCAAGTGGGATTGGCCAAATTCACCTGGAGGCTTAATAAAGATAGGAGCAGCGATTAAAGACGACTCCAAACCCTTGATCACTCTTAAGAACACACCGGGATCCATCAACCTCAAAGCACTAAGAAATGGGATTGACCTCTTCCACAGATCTTCCTCTTGGATTCCAGGAGATGGTAACACTATTAGGATTTGGCATGAAGATTGGACTGGGTTGGGTCCGTTAAGGAAACAGATAGAAGGACCTTTTAATGAGGGCGAAGATGAAACCACAATCAAGAACATCTTTGGTGAGTTTAGAAAATGGAACCTTTGCAACATCTCATTTGTCCTACCTAAGCTCCTTGTAGACTATGTTAGAGCAGTACCTAGACCAGATACTACGGATCTTACAGACAGGAGGAAGTGGAAATTATCACCAGATGGGGATTTCAATGCGAAAGACACCCATTGCCTAATCCACTTCGAAGATGAGGACAATCAAATCACTAATAAAGATTGGGATTGGATATGGAAGGCTAATTGTAATCAGAGAGTTAAAATGTTCCTTTGGCAATGTTTTCACAATCGCCTTGCTACTAGAGAACACCTACACAGGAAAAATATCTCGCCAACCCCTAATTGCCCCCAATGCAATCACCTGGAAACAATTGAACATCTCTTGAGATATTGTGAGATCGCCCGACAACTATGGTTGAACCTAGGTTTGTATCAGAACGTCCGAAACATTACTAATTCCAGCTTTTGAAGAATGGATCAGAAATGTTCGGATCAGAAAATAAGTTCCACGTGGAATGACATACCTTGGGGATGCTTGTTTGTATATGGATCGCTGGTGTTTGTGGAATTACAGGGAACCACAAACCGTTCTCACCCTTGAAGCCCTCGCAAGGATCCTTTTTCCCGATACCATAACAAAAAGCAATGCAATTTCACGCTTTGGGGTACGGGCCCCTAGAAGTGAGAAGAGAACTAAACAAATCTCGGTCTCCTGGACTAAACCGGAACTTGATTGGTGGAAACTCAACATTGATGGGTCATCGATTGGAAACCCGGGAAGAGGGGGGTGTGGGGGGCTGATTAGGAACAACAATGGCGACTGGATTGTTGGTTTCTACAGGAACGTGGGTAACTGTACAAACAATGTAGCGGAACTTTGGGCACTAAAAGACGGTCTCAATCTAGCAATTAATACCCATGCACAGAAGCTTCATATAGAGATGGATGCTAAAGTGGTGATTCATCTCATCCACCATGGGGATACTTCTACTCACCCTTTATCTCCTCTTATTTTCGATTGCAGGGCATTACTGAGGCAACTGCCGGAGACTAGGATCTCACACATCTACAGGGAAGCCAATGCATGTGCTGATGGTCTCGCCAAAGCTGGAGGATTATCTACATCTTCTGATCTAGTTATTTTTCACTCTTTACCCCCTTTTGTTAGCCACTTAGTGGCGGGGGATGCCCGTGGGGCCTCTTTTGCTAGGACTATTCCTGATACATCTATCCATACCCAACATTTTGTTAGCCTTATAGTGACAGGGTATGGACAAGAGATATTATTAGATAGACCTAATTGTAACAACTTTGTCCCTAGCCCGAGTTTCTTTTGGCATGCTATATATTTTTGCTATTTAACCAAAAAAAAAAAAAACAAATTCTGTCACAACACTCTGAATACATATGCATTTGGAAGTTAACCGATGTGTATGCATTACATATGCTCTCTTTAGGGCAAAAATCCGCATTTCTCAATATATGTCTCG
The DNA here is from genome assembly GCA_026122235.1 of Vinca minor. NCBI lineage: Eukaryota > Viridiplantae > Streptophyta > Magnoliopsida > Gentianales > Apocynaceae > Vinca > Vinca minor. The sequence continues at coordinate 1,471,614 of JAOCZM010000278.1, read as the reverse complement.
TTTTTTATCACATCAATAAAAATTGATATGTATTTTTTTTTTTACTGAAGGTTTTACTATTTTTTAAAATTATAATTTTTAATTAAAAAATTAACGCGTGACAATTTCTTTCTTAAGCAATTCAAAGCATTCATTTATTTCTCTTTAAAAGTTCTTGGGATCTATCAAAGTATTCGAGAACCCACATTTAATTTATGTTCATGTTCAGTTACTCTATTATTTCTTACTCCCTCCATCCCTAAATAAAGTTAACACTTGAGTATTTCACATTAATTAAGAAAATTTAAAAAATAATAAAAGTTAAAGCCAAAAAACTAATATATCCTCATTAAATATACATCTTGGAAATTGAAATTGTGGTTAAAAGAAAATTAAGAATTAGGTAAAAATGGTAAAAGTTCATTAAATTTTATTTGATAGTCTAAATGTTAATATTACTTTGGGAAAAATTTGAAGTCCCAAATATTAATATTATTTGGGAATTGAGGGAGTACTTTATTCTACAAAATATATAGCACATCCAGGGACGGATCCAGCCGCCGTCGCCCCAGAGATTTTTAAAAATATTACTATTTATCGAAATTTTATGTGTAATTTGGAAAAATTTATCAATTTCGCCACCCCCCCCAAGAATTTTTTTTTTGCCCTTTTTATTGCCCCCAAAGAATTTTAGCAGTTTCGCCCCCAACACTAAATTCCTGATTTCGTCCCTGAGCACATCCGACTCTATTTTTCATTAACGGCATCAGTGCATATTAGAAGCACGGAAAACTAAGAATCAACAATAATATGAAGGAATTAGGTCATGAATGTGGGATAATAATCAGCTACTCGAATATATGAAGGTTGCAATGCTGCTGTCCACAATGGCGGACTATTCTTTAAAACGGAAAAATACATCGTTTTAATAGAAAATATATATTACCTCGAAAATATTTAGAAAGTATACTAGGATTTATGAATTTATTCACATATTAAAAAGATTGTCTCTATCTTAATGCAAATAAATTTGGACAGCATGATTTAATGTAACATGATCCCTATTAAAAGTGACTCATATATATACTCCTTCCGTTCCAAATTATCTGTCAACTTTATATTTTGTACGAGAATTAAAGTCAAATTCTATAATAGAATATAGTAAAATGTCAAACATGTCCCTATTTAATATTACTTTCAATTTAATTTTACCTTATTTTCTCTCTCTATTCTTCTCAATCAAACATTCAATGTAAGGAGTATGATTGGAAAAAATCATCATTAATAAACACTTTATTTAGAAATTGGATAATTAATTTAAGATAGATTAAAAAGTAAATGTAGACATATAATTTAGGAGGGAAGGAGGGAGTATGTTCTTATATTTACTGTTACACTTAGTAATGGACCCGTCCTACCTATCATGTCCATAAATGGACTATAATTCAAGGCAAGGCAATGCACCTTTCATGCTTGCCGAAGTAGACAAACTTAATAATATTGGCCATTCATCTTTTTTTTTATGCCCGTTGGGCGATTGTCCTATAAGCGGAGAGAGAGAACTACTTCACAGGAGAAGAAGATAACCTTAGAAAGGGAGATTAAAACATATCTCATATTTGGGAAGGGTATCGAACTCACGATCTCACGGGTCGTGAGCAGGTCATGCCCCCAATGGATTATGAACCTTGTGATATATTGGCCATTCATCAGGGAAGCTTTTTTAGTTAATCGTACCATAGTGGTTATAAGATGAGTCATGCCCATAATGATAGGGCATACGCCCGGCACTAGCTGACAGGACCGGTTTAGAATTTAATTTGGTGGCCTAGTCGATTTTAATATTTTATTCCTTTTAAAAGAAAATAAAATTTATTCAAGTGTGTATTCTCTAATAACTTATAATTTTCTTTCAAAAAAATATTATAATTTTATCCATACACTGATAAAATAATATGCTAGATTATTGCTTTAGAAGACTAACGGGTAATTTCTTATTTTCTCTTTATTGAGTAACTATTGACGTGAGGTTATTACTTGTTACTGAATATTTGCTATGTTTTTGGTACTTCCTCCATTCCTAAATACAACACTCTTTAGACAATTTTAAAAAATTAATAAACTTATAATTTTTACCGAAAGTTCTAATATTACCCCTTTTTCTTACTTCTATAGCATAAGAAAAGAAAAGAAAAAGTAGGGATGTCAGAAGGCGCAAACAAAAAAAATGTTGAAAGTATAATTGGAATAAATTGTTGACAACTAATAAAATAGCCTTAAACGATAATTAATTTGGATAGATATAGATCTCATAAACGACAATTAAATGAGAATGGAGGGAGTAACACTATTAAAATTTAAACTCTTACCTATTTTAGTAATCAACCCATGGGATATTGTTGATATGGATCAGGTCCATTGGGAAATGTGATCCAGAACTGGCCACCTCACTGCAGAATGAGGAGAGAGACAATTATGTAATGACGTGGCTTATTCTCAACTACAAGGTTCATGTGGACCTAATACATATCATAAAAATCCTATTGGCACGTGGGATTAGTCGGGTACATCAAGACCAAATACTTCGTTTAAAACACCAAATACTTTGTTATTACTACTATTTTTTTTTTAAAACCGTTATTACTAATAATTAAAAGATTACAAATCTATTAAATTTTGAGTAATATTAAAACTTTTTTTTTTTGTGAAAAGATTTTATAATTCTAATACGACTCCTTCCATTGTGTGGCATATGTATTCGCCTCGGTAGCCTGAGACCATCCACGGTCTTGGCAGTTTTTTATCATATGCGGAACAATTTTTTTCAGTAGGTAGGGAATACTTTAGGATAAATATTCTGATACTCAAGATAGATGTTTTGAATCTAAAAACACACAGATGTTCTGAGACTAAGAACAGGTGTCCATTTTAAATTAATTTTAATCGTTAAAATTTTAATTTAACTGACAAGAGAAATTTTGTACATGCGGAATTACCCCGTTTCGCACGGGAGCCCGCACCTGTCTTGGTACTGTACCCCCAAGAATATACCAAAGCCAAAAGATGCTAACAAAGTCGAGGATGAATGCAGTGAGAGAAAAAATAGTCTAAAATACAAAATAGTCTAGCGGAATCAATACACTCATTTCTTAAAGAGCGAAAAAAAGGGTGAATGCAATGAGAAAAAAATAAATTTATCTTAATAGAACTTAAAGAAAAAGTATATGAAAACTAATTTTAAATATATGGATCTTATAATGTTTTGATGATTATACTAAGGGAAATTGGCTCTACGAGTCCAAAAACAATTTTACTTTGGTGTTTTTGTCCAAATTTTTTTTTACGAAACTATGTATTAAAACAATTTATGTTTGGCGGAGAGAGTTCTTACGTCCAAAATCCCATCAATCAACGGTTAGTTTAAAATTTGGATTTGCTTAACACTAAAACTATAAAGGGCATTTCAGGTAGTTCCAATTGAAAAAACCATCCTCAGAACCCACCACCTAACTGACACCCCACCCCCCACCCACCTACTTCTCCTTCAACCAACCTACCCCTCCATCCTCCAGACGTAACCCACCCCTCCCTCCGCCCTCATTCAAACCATTTTCTTCTCCAGACGACGACCTGCAAATCTATTTAACCATCAAGAAATCACTCCAAACTCTCAATACTTAATTTTTCATTTCCTAGGACGAAAAAAATTGTTAGCGTGTTCATCAATGAAAATGGTTTTGATTTTTTTTTTGGAAATGAAAAGGCCACCAGTTTGTCTCCTTCAATTACTTAACCATAGTTTGTCTTCTTTATGTCTCTTTCTAAGAAATGGGTTTTGTAAATATAGCTTGATTTCAAAAGGGTTTGTTGATTCTGGGTTGGGAAATGTATGAAAGTGTGGCGGGTACAATTCTTTAAGCTGTAATTGGATGAAGAAGCGGTGATGGTGGCGGCGGTGGACAGTGGTGGTCTGTGGGGTGGGTTACGGGGGAGGGGAGAAGGAGGAGGAAGATGAGCAAGGGGTGAGGGTAGGGGTGATTTTAGGGGTTAATGTAAAATCTCAAAAATACCCTCATTAGTTTTTGTTTGACCAAATTCAAATTTGAAGTAAACGGTTGACTGATGGGATTTTGGACGGAAGAACCATCTCCGCCAAACATAAATTTTTTGGATACCTAGTTTTATAAAAAAATAGATTTTGGATAAAAATCACCAAAGTAAAATTATTTTTGTACCGGTAGAGCAATTTGCCTTATACTAACTACAGAATCAATTACGAAGAACTGTAATCATTGATTCTTAAGAATTGAGCAAAAATTCCATTTAGATCTATTTATATTGGGTATTGCTTCCTTTCTACTTAGAGCACGTTTGATACACTGGAATGAAATGACTTCCCACGCCAAAACCTAAAGAATGGCCTTTGTAGGGAAAGTTAGAATCGTCAATCTATAATAAGTGACTATTATATTCTTCATTTTATTAATTATAATGTTTAAATTATACTGCAACTTATTCGTCCTTCGTTAAAAAACTTTATTTTTTTTTGGGTAAAATTTCACATATATATATATATATATATATATATATATATAATTTCATAAATATTTTATTTATTTAGGTAGTAGTTTTCTATTTATTTATTTTAATCCAAAAAATTATTTTATGATAGTGTTGACCTAATAATATAAATTATAATTTAATAATTCATATATATATATATATATATATATATATATATATATATATATATATATATATATATATAGATCTATCAAAACAGGTATGCCTCGCCCGTCCCCGCCCTCAGTCATAGGCATATCTTAAATGGGGATGGGCGGTCATGTCCGCTTTTTTAACGGATCATCAAAATGGATGCCCGTACCCGCCCGCGGAATACCCGTGGGCAGATGTGCATGCTCGCGACCCGTATTATTAATTATTACTTTTTTAAAAAAAAATATATCAAATCCGAAAAAAACAACAAAATGCAATTTTTTCGTCATTCACTTACAATTTACAGTCCTATAGAGGGGAAATAAAAATCAAAATAGTTCAAGAACAATCAAATCAAATTCCACAATATACAAAATAGTTCAAAAATAATCAAATCAAACTCCACAATTTCAAGAATAATTTAAGATCAACTGTCCAAAATTAACAAACATATTGCTGAAGTTAAAGCAACAAAAAATATATATAGTTTTTTTTAATATCCTCCCTGTGTTGATCTAGATGATGAACACTAGAAATATTATTTGAATCCATTTTAGATAATTTTTGATTCATTCTTTTCATATTCACATATAAAACATACACCTTAATAAATTAAAACATTATAAATGGTAAATGATAAATAATAGATTAGAAAATAATTTAGTTACCTTCAAAAATGAAACTGTGAATCCAATTGCGTACACATATTTGAGATTGTACACTTGTAGGAAGAAGATGACTCCTATATTTGGTAAGAACGCGCACAAAAAGATAGTGGAGATATATGACTCTTGTTGAGTATGAAGAAGACTAAAGAGCCTTATTAATTTCTATCCAAAATTAATAATAAAAAATAAAAAAAATCGGGCATGCCCGGTTGCAACCCGCCCATACCCGCATGACCCGTTACCCGCACGGACATGCCCGTTAATACACGTATTTAAACGGGCATGGAATTAATAACCCCATACCCGCCCATTAATCTTATGGGGCGGGCATGCCCATGGGCATATGCCCATTTTGACAGCTCTATATATATATACACACACATATGTTTGATATATAACAATGCGATTCAAATAGGTTTTTTGTGAATGATATATTTAATTAGAATTTTTCGCCATTATATACTGCCGGGGCATTTAGGTCATATTATGTTTAATTCTATTTCATTCCGACATTGAAAAATAGATTCACCCAACATAGAAAATGAATCAACTTTTCATTATGTCTTTTCCATCCAAAGAATAGAATGGAAAAAGATTCCGAACTCATTCCTGGTGGAAAGAGATTCCACCTGAAAAGAGATTTCATTTCATTCCAGCGTACCAAACGTGTTGTAGAGTGAACTTTAAGAAAGATTGAGAAAGAAAGACAAATTGGAAGATAAATTTACTTATAACTTTTGTATATTAAATCTCCCCTCAGCCGATGAGGTATTGGTGTAGTGTCCAATCCTGATGCCTCATGACGTAGATGTCATGAGTTCGAATCCCCTCCCCGTTTCTTGAATTCCCTTATTTCCTTATAATAGATAGGTCCTCCCCAATCAATAATAAAAAATAAAAATAAAAGCTATCCTCACAGCAATTGAAAATCATATGAGGGAAGTTAATGCAATTACCTTGAGAGATAAATCAATAGTATGTGAAAATCATACTTGATTTACGCCAAAGCTTGTTCCTTCATTTCCTTCTCGATTAACAAAGTCCAAAAAGGAGGATGAAGATAAGGAGATTCTTAAAACCTTTCGCAAAACGAGGTGAATATTCCATCACTTGATGCAATTAAAAATATTCCTCGATACGTGATTTTTTTTAAAGAGTTTTTTACAAATAAAAGAAAGTTGAAAGGCAATGAGAAAATAAGTGTGGGGAGAATATTTCTGCCCATAGTTTTGAAACCCAAACTGACTCTGCCGGTAGGACCGGAACCCGGTGACCCAATTTTTAAAACGATCTGAGTTATACCTCAAACCTAGTAAGATATAAAAATACTTTCTTTTGCAAAACATAGTTGATCCGCCTAAACCACAACATAGGTTTGTTTATAATGCGTGATAGGAAAAATATAAGAGAATGTTGAATATTGAATATATTTTGGCATGAGCAAATCTTAAGAAGATATTAGAAAGATGTGTAAACTTTATCTTGTAAGCTTCCTAGTTTGATTGGGAGAGGATTTCATATATATATTTCCTAGTCTAATTAGGTAAGTTTATTTCTAGTATTATTCTATTTCCTTCTAAACTAGGTCTAAACTTGTATAAAACGATCTTCTCCCTCCATAGCTGAGGCATCTATTGTTAGACTTATTTTTATCCTAGTTTTTCATAGTATGAGTTGCTAGACTCCTATTTCTAGCAAAGGATAATTAAAGTTAAGGTGTTTATTCAATCATAAGATCTAATTATTCTATTACTCCAAGTTTTCTTGTAGATGTTTTTAATAATCTTTGTTTTTTTCTGGAAAATTGGTCAGTTTGATCCTTAAAGTATTTACGAAATTATCGACTCGTCCTCATTTTTTTTTTACTTCTCATATGGTCCTTCAAGTATTTGCGCACATATCTTATTGTCCTAGCAACACCAAACTCGCTGATTTCCAAACACATCTGGTCACGCGCAAATCACGTAACTATTATGGAGGGGCAAATTTGTTTGTGACTTGCGCGTGACCAGCATTTACCCCTCCAGAATCCTCACGTGTGACCAGATGTGGTCGGAAACCTTAGAGTTTGGTGGTGTTGGACAATAAGGATGCACGCAAATACTTAAAGGGCCATCTAAGAAGTATACAAACATTGAGGACGAGTCGATAATTTTGTAAGTACTTTGAGGACCAATCCAGCCAATTTCCCTTTTTTTTCTCACCGTACTATTTTTATATTTTTAGTCCACATAGGATCCTTGTCCTAGTTTCATTTTAATACACCGCCCATCGAAGCTTCCAAATCTGTAATTTTTTTGGATATGTACAAACAAATGTAAAGACAAAAGAAAACAAATGTCCCATTCTCATATCAAAGACAAAGCAAGAAAAAGAGCAGAGTAGACGAGCCTTTCATTTCCCTATCAAATGTGTTTCAAGACGAGAATCGGTTGTATCTTTCATGTATATCTTAATTCCTTTTTACATTTACCTTTTAACAATATGGCACATGCATAAATACATCATTGCCTATAGTTGTATTTTGGAGGTGAATTGAACTTTGAAGGATTGCAGGTTAATTTGTGGCAAGAATGCAGAAAATGTAGTCTTGTAATATAAATCAGAGATTGACAGAATCATATGATCACGCGTTTATAGATAGTGAAAATGTAATCTTGTAATACAAATCAGAGATTGACAGAATCATATGATCACGCATTTATAGGAAAAAAAATTATTAATCTTTTGACAAGTGTAGTTGAATATGTGTTACATTTTTCTTTGAATAGATTATTCAAGTTCCTGCATAGAGGTGGGAGTCTGTGGCCACAGTGGAAAACGGCAGAGGAAGCAGGGCCGAGGTCCTACGTTCGATTCCCACATCCCCGCCCCGTAAAAATAAAAAAAAAAAGTTCCTGCATAGAGTCATATGGCCATACTAAAACAAAATCGTATAAGATGTATTCTTTACATTAATATTGAATAAAAGATAAATAATGTGTGGTATCATATCATACCTTAAATTTTTATGAAATCAAGGTAAGACTTACCGTTTAGCTTTCGAGCAAAAAACTGTTTGAAATACTCTTCTATGGGCACTCTGCGGAAAACTGCTGGGTTATTTGCTCCAATAAGGCTAGGGGCAGGACCCAATTCTGAGTCCAGGTTAGAGCTATAGAATGTTGCAACAGATAGCCTCTCTTTGTAAGAATTCACGATTGCTCTATGCTCAATGCTTTGGTACTCACCGTTAGTGAAGATCTGCAACGACGAAAGTAAAATGAGAAGATCAATTTTTTTTTTCAATCGCAGAACTAAACAGAACATCAAGAAACTTGCTACTGCCTTTTCCCTTTGCTATATCACTAAATTGAATCACCAAATTGATAAAAACAGGTCTTGGAGTGCTGAAAATAAAGCTTCGAGGTGATAAGACTGCACAAATAAGCCTTCTTTTACTGTGTAATTTGCATTACCTCCATGACATCACCAACATTGACTATGAATGAATTTTGAAGTGGCTTTACCGGCACCCATTTACCATCTTTCCTAATCTGGAGACCATCTGTTTCATTTAACTGATACAAAATTGTTAGAGCATCTGCATCAGAGTGCGGAGTGAATCCAATTGCTCTGTCTGGCTCCGGACATGGAGGATAGTAATTCATCCGCATCGACTGTACCCCATTGCAAAACAGTGCTTTCATTTCCTCATCCTCAATCCCTAGTGCCTGAGCCATTTGGCTTAGTAGAATCATGGCCAAGTTTTTAACCTCTAAACTGTACATCTCCATTGTCTCTCTGCATTTAAGAGTAGATAAAATTACTTAGACGTACTTCAAACAACATTATATCAAGAAAAGAAAAAATGAATGAAGAATGATGAGTAACAAATTCTCCTGTATGTGTACTCTAAGTTTTAGCTAGAGGAGTATCCATCTAATAAGAAAAGTAACTTGTGCGAAGATTAAAAGAAAGCAACTATTTCCCAAAGTTTTACAATAATGTAGGATTTATTATGCGGTGAACACTGTTGATTTCCTTATTTTTGGGGTCACATTATGGAATTGTATTCTTAAGTTCATGTACTCATGCTGGGTAGCAGTTTTGCCACTATGGTTTCTTCATCCATAATATTTTTTTTTTGTTTTTCTTAAATAAAATTTTCACTCTTATTGTAGAAGGGGGTGTCGAACCCAGGACCTATGGTTCTAAGTCGAAAGTACTGCGTCAACTGCGCTAACCTATCAAGGTTTCTGTCGTTCATTATTAGTTCTAAAAGTAGGACCGCCTTGTTTTTGTAGATATACGAGTATTACTTGCATCAGTCAAAGAGTTAGTGTGCATATGTCTGAGAGAGAGAGAGAGAGAGAGATGGAAATAGACCTGAGTCTTTGAGGTAACTTTTCAAACAATTCCATCTTCCTAAGACTAGTGGGAAGGGTTGTAATGTAGAACATATCTGACCAATCAAGTTTCTGCTCTTCTGATACAACAAAGAGTTGTCCAAAGCCCTCATGGTTGTCCGGCTGTTGCCACAGCTTCTCTTTTTCTTCCAAAGGAAGATTAAAGAAACCTATAATCTCTCTCCTTAGATCCTCTAATAGTACAGCAGAAACTCCATGATTTACGACCTACTTCAGGAAACAAGACATAAAGAGTTCATATTAGATCATTCCGTATAAGGGTCTCATAAGATTGAGCACAGAGCTAGAAATTTGTGTTACATAATTACTTAAAAAAACTCAATCATGTGCAGTTTAAACCCACATAAACTAGTCATTTGAGACCTGAAATCTAGATGATGCAATTATTTCGCCAACTATCCTTCATTTCTGAAATAGGACTCAATTACATCTCATAAAAGATAATTCAAGTGCTAAAAGGATTGACAAGCAGGACCATACAAAAAAAAAATCCTTAGACTGAAAACATAACTAGCAAGAGTTTTAAACTTTGTTTAGAAATCAAGATCTGTCCTACTCTCAACTGAAATTTTCAAAAGAAGAAAATATGCAGTCTTAGCACACAGTAAATGGTTTCTAATATTCCATTCTTGTGTGAGATTAATCCGATTTTTCTTCCTAGTCATATGTAACTGTAACCAAATATTATAGAAGAAGGTTTTTTCATTGCTGAATAAGTACATGATTTTGCCATTCCCATGGGAAATCTTCAAATCTGATTGCTAATACATTATTAAATACAAGAAATAAAAATAATCTTAGTTCTCTACATCAACAGTGTTAGAAATCAAACAAGCAATAATGGGAGACAAACGAGATCGAAAATAATAAAGAAAGACACAAGAAATTGTTAACTAGTTCGTAAAGGAATTGACTACGTCTGAGTGCTGCCAGGATTTTACTATGTCGAGATACAATATTTAGGTTATATAAGTAGGCTATAAGAATAGACGAATTCCTAATTACAATTTTACATAGACGGCCCACGAACAGAAAAGCCGAAAAATTTGGGTCGGGGGCTGCGTGGGCCATTTGTTCAGTACCACTACTCCCCCTTCACAATTGCATCTCTATCTTCATATACAAAATGAATAGAAGTAAATATTCAATATCCAGACGCAGAAATTACTACTAAAAAGACACTAGGAATTCCCACCAAAAAAGAAGAAGAAAAAGACACTAGGAAGTATTTACCAATGCAACCCTGGATCAAAGGAGAGGGAAAAAAACATCTTACAAAAGATGCTACTGCAAGCTGTATATAGATAATAATATCCACTATACTTCATACTATGAACTTAAAACAGGAAAAAATTACAGTAGCAAAGCCCATTAGCTAGTTAGTTAATGAGTCTGAGTTTCAGAGGGATTTGGATTCTCTCTGGTGGCGGTTGCAAAATTTCCATCCCTAAACCCTAATTACAGTTTAACAAGTTGAGCACCCGGGCTCCATAACCCAACAAACATTGCTAAATACTGCCACTCAGATAGTAGTATGGTGGTTGAGTGTCTAACTCGTAGTTCAGAAGACTGACCATCAAATACGGGCAACGTCAAAATGCTCAACAATTGATTCATCAGTTAAAATGTCAAATCGCAAATGAGTCCTAAAATTAAAAGAGTCAGGCAAATTAAACTTGGAGCCCACTTGATTGTGGTAGCATCAAGTAGAAAGATTTGCTAGAGAAAGAATTTAATCTAGTTGGTTAGGATAAGAATACCCTTGGACCCCATTTGAACTGCAGAAAAGGGATTCTCCCTCAGGTCAATAAGGTCCTATCAAAGAAAGAGAATTGAATGAAATAAATAAACAAAAAAGATTAAAATTTAGTATCGGTGAGAACTTTTATCAAACAGCTTGAAGACAAGAGGCTAACATGGCAATATCATCGAAAAGGGAACTGATGAAATGAACCTGAAAAAATCCCCATTCTTTGGAAGCTAAGTGAAGTCTTTCCAATTCAGAATCCATTGATTTTCCACTAAGCAAGCTCTGTAAATCAATAATAGGTACTGTAACAGGCGACTCAGCATCAGAAACCATGGGAGATTCTTGGTCGTGACGCAGATACCGAGGTGGGATCTTGGAAATGGGGTCCTTGGATAGCTCTTGGACACATGGGACTATAAGGGATCTCCCAAAATTCACTATTTCTGGAGATGAATCCATGATCTTCAACTGGAGTCGTAGTAACAGCAGCTCTGTTTGGAAAATCCAAAGAGCAGGATTATTGTTTGTTTGGGGTAAAAAATAGGAAAATTTTGATATAGACCTGGCCTACCACTTGGTTTAGAATTAATCACATCACCTCTTTTGATTAAAAAAATAAAAAATTCTCATAAGGCCCCACCTATTTTTATTATTTTAATCAAAACTGTGATGTGACTGAATGTGGACCAAGTGGTATGCCAGGTCCATATCAGAATTATTCTAAAAAATAGTTTGTCACAAGGAAAATTCTGATATGGACCGGGTCCATGTGGACCATGTGGTCCAGATTTGGCCACATCCCTGCAGAATGAGGAGAGAGAAGGAAATGCAGTGACGTGACCAAATCTGGACCGTATGGTCCAGTGGACCCGGTCCATATCAGAAGTGTTCTTGTCACAACGCACTCAGTGCCCCGTTTCCGGAACAATTTTTATTGGGTTGGGGGAATAACATTTCAAATTGGACCTTAAACTTGTGGAATTGTGTCAATTTCGTCACCTCTTTACATTTCACAAGAAATCCCTATACTCGAGAGGCCTATCTATTTGATTGAGTATCTATTCTCTCAAAGTTTACAACCTCGTGTTCAATGCCTCAATTGTTACTAGAAAATTGAAGTCCACTGATTATTTTATTCTTTGTAGTTACCAGGATTGGAACTCTAGTCACTTAAAATATAGGTCAAGTTCTCAATTACCACTATCAGGCTAACCCCTGAGTAGCTGAAGTCCTCAGAATTAAACGATAGAAAATTAATTTTTTAACTTTTAAAAATAATTTTTCAGCTTTCATATCTAACATGTATGTTGTGTCGGTCAATTCTTTATCATCAGCGAATTTGAGTATCCAATTATAAGTTTGGAAGGATGTATACCCTAATTGACAAATTCTCTGAATTTTGGGGGATCTTTTTTACTTGTCTAGTAGAAAAATATATCATCCTTATTGTGGTGCTCTTGTTTTAGAGAATCTTGTATTCTGAAAAAATATATTAAGTTTTAAAGGGGCTACTCTCCACCCACCCTATTTATAGTATGTTCACACCCCCTACTCACAATTCAAAATCCCCTTTTCTCTCAAAAAATTTCTTGTCCCCCTCCCCCCTGTCGGAGCCCCACCGCCTGTTCGCCGGAACACCTACTGGAGACTCCGTTAACCGAATTCCGGCCAAAAAAATATTTTTTTTTGCATTTTTTTAGCTAACCGGTCTAGATTCACCACAAAATATCAATTTAAACAAAATTGTAGTAAAAAAAAATCCGACTAAATGGACTCCGATAATTGTGGTTATTTGAAAGACATTGATTTTGAGGTAAATATTTACCTATACATTTCTTGTTGTTTTTGAAACCAAGGAACATTTATTGGATTGGGTGAAAACAAAAGGGATAGAACATAAAGTTTATATTGTGATTGGTCGCTCAAGAGAGGGACAAGATTATAGTGCACCCAAGTGCTATTTACGGTGTGAGCGTTTTGGTACCTACGTTGGGGCACCTGTTGGTAAGGGATGTGAATGAAGGAAAACTAACCGGACAAGGAGGACTAAGAAGATAGATTACCCATTTAAGATAGTAGGGAAAAAGACTAAAATGAATCATGGAGATTCCAGGTTAGCCAAGGCAAACATAACCACTTATTGGGAATTTATCAGTTTGGTCATGCTAGGGCACGTCGATTGGACAACGACCAGATTAAATTGGTTGAGCAGTTGACTGAGTGCAACGTTGGGGAAAACGACATATTTAACACATTGAAAATGGAAAATCCTAATTTTTATGGCGACAAGTCTACTATATATAATGTGAGGAAAAAAATCAAGAGACTTGATAGAAATGGTAGGACTGAATTATAAGATCTGATGTATCGTCTTACTGAAGCTGGCTATGTTGTAGAGTGTCGCCGTTGTGTAAATAGCGGGAGTGACAGGACGGGTGTAGACGAATCTCAACAATATATCGACGACTTATTATTTGCTCATCCGGACTCCATAAGACTTGTCAAGGTTTTTCCCTATGTTATCCTTATGGACAACAACTACAAAACAAACAAGTATTTTAAAAAAAAAAATTATTTAAAAATATACTGTAATTATTTATATTGTTTAGAATATTGTAGATTTACCGATTTAAATAATTACATATACAAAATGCCTATACTTGCTGTTATTGGATTTACCTGCACCGGTTATAATTTCACTATTGCATATGCATTCCTGCGCCAAGAAAAACAAGAAAAATTTATTTGGGCATTTTCTATGATTATTATTTGATCCCAACCGAGTCCCTGGTGTTGTTGTAACGAATAAAGATATGTAACTTGTTAAGCTGATCCCCTTGTTTCGAAGGAATTCAATGGAGTTAAATTAAAGAATTTGTTATTTTAATAAAGTGAATATTTAATTGTGGATAAGCAAAAAAGAAACTGTACATTAAATTATGGACAAAAGTTGCTTTTTTGTCTATTCATTTAAGGATAGTTGTTAATTCTTTTTCGACAACATTCAAATATAAGATCAACTTATTGTCTAGGCTCTGCATATGACAGAGATAATTGAGGAGTTAAATAAAGATAACCCAACAATCTTTGAAGTGAGCGGACTTTAATTTGGTGTCCACAAAAAGCCACCTCACATTAGAGAGTTGAAATTCCTATTGCTGCTGGCAGTGGCGGATACAAACTTTAAAGATAGGAGGGGCACAATCAAGATTGACAAAATAAATTCATAGTCCCTCTACACACTTAAGTTTGTTAAAATTTTGACCAAAATCGTTAAGATACAAGTGTTGTTATTCCTATATTTCACAACCCACAAAATCTAATTTCAAATCGAAAACTAACTCAAAATGGGTAACTAAAAAATGCTCATGGGACAGAGTGTTGCAAAAACAAAGTTAAAACTATAAATAAATTAAAAATAAAATAAAAATGGAAGGACCGATGGAGCACTTGCCCCACCAGGATCCACTGTAGGCCCGCCAATGGCTGTTGGCAAGATTCAATCTTGCGTCATTTTCTATAAGTTGACACCCGAAACTAACTGAGTTGTTCTCGCGAACATAAAGTAGACTTATTGAATAATATATATTTGTTATGCACGTGTAAACTGAATAGTTATTCACAATTAAATTAGACTAAAAAGGAACCAACCTATCCAATTTTGGCCCATATTTGGGGGATCACCGGACTTTGGCCCATATTCATACTATTTTAAGCATTGGGCCAAGAAAAGTAGCAAAACTAGATAGAGAGAGAGAGCTGTGGTGGTGGAACTTGGAAGTAGAGAAATCGATGGCGGAGGAATCGGAGAATAGAAGAGGCGATGGAGAACAAAACCCAGAGAAGGACTTGGGGTTAGAGGAAGGAGAGATCTTGGATGAATCTGAGGAGACAAATTCTTCGTCTATGGAGAATCCTTCAAAGAATTTAACAACAAATCAGCAGCAGCATCCATTGGAGCATTCATGGACCTTCTGGTTCGATAATCCTTCTGCTAAAACTAAAGAAGATGCCTGGGGTACCTCTATTCGACCTATCTATACTTTCTCCACTATTGAAGAATTCTGGGGGTGAGAATTTTTTAATTCCCAATTTTTCTCTCCCCGTCTAATAATATAATTCGCTTAAATAGTATTAGTGGTATACAAGATTATTATTGATATTTTGACTAACAAAGACTTAATATTAAGAAATGGAGGTAGTATGTTTTTGTTTTTTATTATTAATTTGTCTTATTAGTTTTCTAATTTTTTAATATTTCTATTCAATTTCTATGAGGATTTTTTGGTTGAATTCTGTACTTGTATGATCAATTGGGGGAGATTCCAAGGAAAAGACTAATATCTCCTCATTTACTCATATCTGAAATTTGTGATAGTGGTTAGAAGAAGGGTAAGAATAGTAAAATTACATTACATGTTCATTGATATTGCAAATGTAGCACTTATTTACTGAAAAATAAAACGTTCAAATGATGCTTTTATTTATTCTGGGGCAGAGGAAGTAACATATAGAAGTTATGTCAAATGTGGCGTTCGATTTTTGTGTGGGATCTTGTACTGGTTCTGCAGTCCGAAGTCTTTCATTTTCTTTTGGCCTCTTTCGATATAGTGTCTGTTTTCTCTGAGATACAATGTTGTACTGCCTCACAAGAAATTAGTTGAAGATTATTATGATATGATACTCTTAAATTCTTTCGAAATGTGATATTACTTTTTTCACTTACCAGTCACCTCACGTTTTCCTGAATCCTGTTTTTATTATAATTGCAATTTTTACATGGACTAACATATTGTTGTGCCGACTTATGAATTTTGTATCTGCGAAGTAGCTAGTTTGGCGGAGTTGCTATCTTAACTCTTCTGATTGCGGTAGATTGTTATGTTTTTTTGGATATCCTTTCTAGTGTTTAGTTAATGGATAGAGAGCTTGGAGAATTATCTTTATACTTTTGAGTTTTGAAGAAATCTTCTTTTCTTTTTTTTTTTTTTGTTTGGGTGGGGGGGGCTTTTCCTGTTAACTGCTACAGTGTCTCTTTCATATCCGTAAATTCAGTTTTATAATTGGTTTTGAAGCAAGCATGTATTATCAGCAAGTATAGCTCAGGAAACATGTACACATTCTACTAAAAGCGATAGTATTTGTGGTTTAGATATTGTTTTAAGCTGTGTTTTAATACCTGATAGGTACAGTTTTGACATTAAAAGAAATGTTTTCAATTAATTTTGCATTTTTAGTAACAAGTTTCTCGTGGTTAGGAAGAAAACATACATCTTATTTTACAGTCCGTTATATTCTCCAATTTTTTTTTGCATCAATGGTATAGTTTTACTAACCTTGGCACCCCTCAGCATTTGTTCAATGCAGTGTGTAAAATAAGTATGTCTACTTTGATTTGGGAGGTTTAAAATGTATGGTTGGATTTTAAGGTGCATGGACCTTGTACATACGGAAACATATATTTTATGATATACCAAGGAAGTTATGGATGCATGAGAGTTTTTCTGTTCAGTCTTTTGCTTGTAACTTAATTAGAATGTTGAATAACGTTCTTCCCCTATATCTTAAGCTACCTTTCATGCATCTTATGCTTTATATTTTCCTAGTTTACTGTGTCATTGTGAAACGTGTGATAGAAGTGTGTACTTTGCTTGCAGCATTTACAATAATATACACCATCCTAGCAAGTTGGCTGTTGGAGCTGACTTTTACTGTTTTAAGAACAAAATTTGGCCCAAGTGGGAAGATCCTATTTGTGCTAATGGAGGAAGGTGGACTATGGTCTTTGTTAGGGGTAAATCTGATAACTCTTGGCTGTATACGGTATGTATAGACTTTTGCAAGTATACAAGCATCATTGTTCGTGTATGTGTTTTGATCTATATCTACTGTACTGGTCGAAAGTTAATATTGTACATTGACTTTATTCCAGTTGCTAGCAATGATCGGAGAACAGTTTGATCATGGGGATGAAATCTGTGGGGCTGTTGTAAATGTGCGTGCTAAACAAGAAAGGATAGCTATTTGGACCAAGAATGCCGAAAATGAAATTGCCCAGGTGATTACTTTTACTGATGAGATAAATCGTCAATTTTCTACTGTTAAAGTACTAACTGCTCCTTGAGCCAACACCAAACGGAACCTGGAGCTTGACCATGTTGGTTGTCTGATTCTTATAGATCGATCCCAAGTCTTTTTTTTTTTTTTTTCCAATTTTGTCAAGGAATTTGATCTAACATTTCAGGATTAGACAAGGTATTGGTACTTGAGAACATTATTATAAGCATTTTTCTTATTTCTCTGAAATTGCACAAGGCATGATACTCGCAATAAGTAGTTCGTGCTCTATTGTCAAAATTTTAATCGATGCAAAACTTATCCTCAGTGGTGAATTCAGAATAAAAAATCTCCTCCTGCTCACCTGGAGTATTGATCTCTTTTGATTTCTTTAGGAGATTTTTCATGGTTACGTAATCAAAATGGAATATATCTGTTGTTTTTCTCGTGCCTTTATCATGATTATTTCCCACGGCAGGAGTTGTATCCATCCTTTAACATTATCATCTTTTCTTCCATTTCCAGGTTAGCATCGGGAAGCAATGGAAGGAATTTCTAGGTTACAATGCGACAATAGGGTTCATTTTCCATGTAAGACGTGCATTTTCTATATACAACACAAATCTTTTCTACATCTTGTGTAGCGAATTCATGTAATACATACACCTTTGGCACTCTTTTGTTTCGTAAATACATAATGTGGTCTAAAGCTATAATTGGCTCTACTACTATTACAGGACGATGCAGTGAAGTTTGACCGAGGTGCCAAAAATAAATACACAGTATAGCTAGCTTCGTGTAGAAAGATGCAAGGGACTGTTTACTTAAGGCCTTCTAGACACTTTAGGGCTTGGTGGTAGTAGTTTTATTCAGTTTCTTTTCCTCCCTTTTGATGTTCTTCTTGTAGACATCTAGATTTCTTATCATGTATGTTAACAGCTTAACCTTGTATGTTGCTACTTGGAGTTTTTTTTTGGATAGTGTCGTCTAGATTGTGATTTTGATGCTTTAAAATTGAAATATCTTACCAGAGCAACAATTATTAGTTTGTTAGTACTCAATTGTTTAAACGAGCTTGTATTGTATCTTCATTTTTCCCTCCTTGGAAAAATATGATATAAGCTCGTCCATTATGTTTCTTTTGATGATCACCAAATAAAATGAAGAAAAAAGGATGAGATGTTGGGATTGGATAGTGTTTTGCTTGGAAAAATGTCCTAGGCGGGGTGGGTGGATTGCTTTGTTGTGGATATTGTACCCCTGTTCCCATCTAAATGCTCATAGGCCACCAAGAAATGGTGAGTGCATAGACGGAATTAAGGGCTCCAAATTTTTAAAATCGTTGCAACTTTTTCTTATAAATATCATAATTTGTAAAGGTGTCATTAGAAAATAGAAAGTTTAACTATTGACTCTTGAAGGATTATATAAAATTTTAATTTCGCCTGACAACATGAATTTCTTAATTCTTTCTATATGTGCGTGCATCGCGTAGAAGAGAAGAACTTTTTGGCCAACTACTTGGCCAAAGGTGCAGAGGGACATGAAGTAGTCTAGGAGATTAATATCCCTCCCTTCCTCAACCCCTGTCCCCCTCCCCCTGGAAAATGTATTCCCCTTTTTGGAGATGGACCCAAAAGAAAAAAGAAAAACAGTGTGTGAAAGAGTGCCATGCGAAAGAGGTCTATGAACCACCAAGTCCTCAAGTAAGAGTCAAACTCTGTGAAAGTTATTGTAAATCGAATTTTATCTCTAAAATGGAGGACACCGAACACCCTTGACCCATCAAGGTTAACCAAAAAAATACGCAAGAAGAACAAGGGCTTTAATTATTATTTTTTTACTGAATACCAAACTCAAAAATAATATTCCGACCTGCCGGATTCGAACCAGCGACCTAAGGATTGCTGACAACAACTACAGTCCTCCGCTCTACCAACTGAGCTAAGGCCGGCTGTGTTACTATCTTTCTTTTAATATATTCCTATAGTTATCTAAAGTAGTAAAATCGTCAATTGAAATTTTACATTTTAATTTCTTTTTTTTAAAAAAAAGAAAAGAAAATATAAATTGAAATAATAACATATTAACTTTTGCTCATTTCAGAATGTGACAGCACTATTTTTAAAGTAATTAGACAGATTACTTTCATTGAATGTCAGTCTACAGTTTTTAAGTTGAAAATACATAAACTAGTTGGGCTAAAATACTACAAACAAAATGAGATTGATTTTTACATGTCTCATCCCTTTTCCACTCTTCTCATGCCCACAAAATTAGTATAAACATCTGGGACTTAAAAAGAGTCGTAGAATGTCGACTGGAATTCCAACTATAGAATGATTTCCCCCTCTTCTCTATCGACACTCAGAAACGCATCTTCATCATCATTCATGTTGTATTCCTCCTTTATGTGTAACCCGATTAGTTCTAAAGGGTTCCGGACATGAGCATTATGTTTGCCTATCCCAACACCAAACGCGAAAAAGAAGTCACCCTGAGGAACATTGGCTTAACATTTCGAGTTCTTTTTGAACCCTCAAGTTGTCTTCAAGTTCTACTGTTCTTTCCATCTGCAGAGAGGCAAAATACCTTGCTGACTTGGGATAAAGAAACGGAACTACTTACTTGTAATATTGTAGCGGGAAAACATACCTTTTCAAGTGCAATCCTTGCTGCTTGTCTTTCTTTCTCGCGTTGCATTTTCAACTTTAGCTGTTCTTCTTCCAGTTGTGCTTGAATTTTGGCCGCTTCTGCCAAAAAGAAGATTGCAGCAACTCAGATGAAAAATTCAAAAACAGATTTACCATTGTAGACAATCATTCATCGCAACGTTCCAGGACAATTAACCAACTAAAAACAAAAAATTTAAGATTTAAGATCAGATATCAGTAATAGAAGCAGAAAATCAATTATTACAGAAGGGAATTTGAGCAGCATCTTTTTAACCCAATAACAAATACTAGGGTGGAACCTCAACAATATAAGATGTATAGTGATGCATATTTCTTGTGGTCAGTAAGTTCTCTCAAGTTACCTTCTCTTTGCAGCCTTTCCAGTCGCTCTCTTTCTTGGTGCAGTTTTGTAGGATCGGCTTTATCACCCTGAATTGGAATCAGAATTAGAAGCACGTTATAATATATTCTACAGACTGATGAAACGAGTTCCTAGATCTGAATGCAGAGAAAAATAATGAGAAAAGGTGGCAAAAAGAAAAGGCATTACATTAGCTTTCATAATTGTGTCTGCAAACCGGCTCTTCAGCTTTGCAGCACGAAGCGCCTTCTTCAGGGATTCATCATCCATAAATGGATGTGCTGCAGGGGCTGAAAGACAAGAACTTGTCGACATGTATTCCTCATCCAAAACACTTCCCGAACCTTCAATAATTGCAATGCATGTCAGTTTCCACAATTAAATCACCGAACTCAATTTCAGAGTCTTATTTGTTAGAAGAGGTCCTTACCATTAGAATCCCGATCTGACACACTTGCATGTGTTAATGAAATCTTTACTTCACCATCCTCAGATTTTTTATTTGCGGCATGATGTCTATCTTTCAATGATTTTTCTGAAGCTGATGCAGGTGCTTTACTCATTTGATGATCACATTGACAGGTTATACCTCTGCAGAGGCCACATCTTGAGGAAATAGAACTCACTGATGGCTTGCTATTGACCAGGCCACGGGGACCTATATGAACATTGTGTGTATGAATAAGTCTTTTAGCTACATAAGATCAGTGGGGCAAGGGAACCTCTGATGCTTCATACCTTTATAGACAACTTTCGTTGGTAAGGAGTGCGAACCATTTTCGGTTACTTTTGTGGGCTTCACCTGAAGAACACAACACATAATAAGTCAAACAAGTGAAAATTCAGACC
The DNA here is from genome assembly GCA_026122235.1 of Vinca minor. Classification (NCBI taxonomy): domain Eukaryota; kingdom Viridiplantae; phylum Streptophyta; class Magnoliopsida; order Gentianales; family Apocynaceae; genus Vinca; species Vinca minor. The sequence continues at coordinate 1,450,150 of JAOCZM010000278.1, read as the reverse complement.
AAAAGTAGAGGGTGAAAACTTTCAAAGAATGGGAAAAAAAATCAACAGTTAAAATTAATTGACTTGGTAACTGTTTAAAGAATAATAATTAAGATGCATCACTATATCATTATTGGACTTGGACTAAATATCTTACATTGGCAGAATTTGCATCTAAGAAGCCCTTCAACCCACTTTTCAAATCTTTTAGGGCTGAAAGATCCAAGACAGAGATACTTGGACCGATTTCCGCTCCTGTAACATTAAACTTTTGGAGTATATTCTGCAACTTTTCTGTCCTCTTCAAGCCCCTTAACATTACCATGACTTCTTTTCTTAGTTGTTGCTTTTCCTCTAAAGTATTCGACTTTTTGGCAAGAACAGAAGCATCCGACATTGATTTCTTGGAGCAGACCTTCAGAGCATCTTGGGCATTAATTCCTCCTTCATTCTGAATGACTTCAACACTTTTAGTTTGACGATTCCATGATGCAGAATGAAACTTCCATCTCCTCTTAAAAAAGGAGTCTAACTCGATTGCCATCTGATGGACTTGATTTTGTGGAGGGTTGTACAACATGGCATTTGAGAAAGTCAGACTGACATCAGCAGCGAATTCTTCTGCACTAAAATAGACATTGTCATCCAATTTCGACTTTATCGTTCCTAAATCCATAGGATGAGTGATTATGGACAAATAATCAGGAATGCCCAATGCCACGGGATCCACTGGTGCATTGAAGACAAATGCAAAACGATGAGTCAACAACGCCTTCAAGATGATACCACAATGATGCTTCACATTTCGATCCATATTGCGCCTTTTCTCCTCGGGAACATCTAGTACCAACTCAGACTTCCGCTTATTGTTCGATAAAGCTGGTAGTTTCACTTTCAGCTTCTTGTTTATACACGATGCTTCTGCTTCCGAAGCAACTTGTAAACCCTTTCCAGTGAATTTGATATTCACCTTCTTTGGGATCATGGTTCCCATTACTGTCATGTAAACAAAACTGCACAAACAAACTCCTATTTGTCAGATGAAAAAAATGAAAAACTTCTAGAACCAATAAGTAAATAAATAAATAGGAAAGAAAAGATAATACAATGAAGACCAAACAAAAGAAGATTGGTTCAAGCTTTCATGGTTCAAGCTTTCATGATACTGCCTCTCCCAAAGACCAGTCCCCCACACACACAAACAATTCCCTCAAAAATAGAACAAGGATCAGCCAAGGACTGAACCAAAAGTGGATGAAATTCAGTATTAAAATCTCAAGCATTCCGTAGAATTAGGAAAAAAATAAAAGATAACACAATAAAGACTTACTAAAATTTTAGTATTTAAGTCTCAAGCTTTCCTTATAATGGGTTTTAACCTAACAGTGATGGAGAGGAAATTTTTTTAAAAAAAAAATTGAAAATATTCAGTAATCTATTAAGGACAACAAAACAAACATGGAATCAAAACCCATAAGATTAAAAACAAGATCTAGCGAAGAGATTCAATTAATTAAATACTTCGATTGAATTAGTCTCAATTACCGGAACCCAACAAACTAACAACATAAAAAGAAGAAACTAATTCACAAAAAAGAAACAGAAATCCATCGATAATAGGGTCTGATAAGAGTTTATTAAGCAGAAAAACTAAACCCCGTTAGGGTTTTTTTTAGCAAATCAGGAGAAAAAATAACAGTAAGGATAATAAAACTGAAATTAAAGAAAGAAAAATCGAACCTTGAACCAAAATCTGAGAGAGAGAGAGGGGGGGGGGAATCAAACAAAAACAGGAACCAAGCGAATCAAAGACAAATTCTTCATATCAGTAGCAAGAGAAGCGATCGATCAAGACGAAGACGAAGAAGATGAGAGGTCGGGAATTGGAAAGAACAATGACGAGAGGAATATGTTTAGTAGGAATAGGGTGTTAAGGTTTATGCCCTAAGGAAACTTCTTATCAGTCCCTAAACAATTAGGAAATAACACAACGTATCATATGTTTTAAATATTATTAATTAGGTCTTTATAGTTAGTTTTATTATTTTACGGTCCTGTTAGTTTATTTTCCTCTTTCTTTCTTTTTTTTTTGGAACAATCGCAAATTTAGTCCCAAAATATTTTACGATTTGTGGGTTAGGTCCTTTTTCATTATTTTTTAATTTTTACATACTGTAACAGTTTACGATTAGCGGATTAGGTCATTCTATTTAATTTTATGCTAGTCAATGGTTAGTCAAGGGGTAATTTAGGAAGATCAAATAATCTATCATACTCCCCCTATTATTAAAAGGCAAAATTCATATAATTAATCACAGAACATTTTACGACTAGAGGATTAAGCCATTTTCCCAATTTCATCTATCTCTCTCTAAAATTTCCTCTTTTTTCCCCACCCCAATTTTTGTCATTATTCTTCTTCCCTCCTTATCTTCCATACCCAAATCAATCAATACATTCATGGAAATTCATACTACTAATGTATTGAGGCATGTCCAAAATTAAGGTATGTATTTTCAATTGGGTTAAACCAAAGGAGTTTCCATGAATTGCAAAAATTCACTAATGAGTTACCATTTCTCAACTAATCAAAGATGAAGATTTCAATTTTAATTGTTGTGGCTCAAATGAATCTTAGAACATTTTTAAGTTATTTTAATGCAAAATTCTTTGAAAATCCTCTAACTAGATTCATGTCAGATGCAAGAGGTTTAGGTTAATTTCATGTATTCTTACTTTTTTATTTCCAGATTCTTTGGGATTGATTTAAGTATGGAAGATTTGAGGAAAAAACAATGAGATTTTTGCATTTTGGGGAAGAAGAAAATGGGATTTTGGGAAAGAAGGATAAGATGAAGGGAATGAGGGATTTTGGGGAAGAAGGAGAAAATGGGTTGGGAAAGAAGAGAGGAAGAGAGATGAAATTGGGAAAATGACCTAATCTGCTAGTCGTAAAATATTTTGGGACTAATTATATGAATTTGCTTTTTAATAATATGGGTAGTATGATAGATTATTTGATCTTCCTAAATTACCCATTGACTAGCAGAAAATTAAACAGAAATACCTAATACGCTAATTGTAAAATGTTACAGTATCTAAAAATTAAAAAATAATGAAAAAGGACATAACCACAAGTCGTAAAATGTTTGAGGACTAAATTTGCGAATTTGGTTTTTTTTACCAAAATTTTATTTTCCTCTTATTATTATTATTATTATTTAATAATACCAATGGTAACTAGTTTGAGATTGTGTAGTCCAACTGAAAAAGATTGGACCTAAATAACTATTGATGCATCTTACAATAATATGATAAAAGAGATCTTAAAAGAAAATAATATACAAAAAAATTCTAAAAGGGTTAAATATAATATACTCCCCCCATTCCATAATATAAGTCGTTTAGGATATGTAGCGAAAACTAAGAAAGTAAAAAATAAGGCATTTTTTAATTAAAATATCAATATTACTCTCTTAAATAAAATTAGTGATATACAAGTCATATTTAAGAGTGTAATATTGATATTTTGACTAATTTTTTTTTTTTTACTTTTTGTTTCTTTAATTTTTACTAAATGTTTTAAACGACTTATATTATGGAATTGAGGTAATACCAAATTAGGTCCTTCGATATTCTCTATCAACTTTTCTCTTGATGATAATGTGTGTGAAGATACACGTTCAATTCTGATAATGATATAAAATTTCTGAAAACTATTTTTTGATCGCGAATTGTATAATCTTTGTACAATATACATTAATACGTGATTGTTAATAAAAAAATTATTTAAATAATTGTACACATTAAAAAAAATCACTTACTAATTAAGAAAAAGAAAAAAAAGAGTGGGGTTTGAGAAATTCTCTTTTAATAGTAATAATATTTTTATGGGGAAGTGTGATTCGATCCCGCAAACATACGAGTCGAATGCCACAACACATTACCAGCTATTTTTTTTTAAAGCCCGACTGAGCGGTTGCCTCATGAAGGAGAAAGAGAACTGCCTCACAGAAGGAGGAGATAGTCCTAGAAAGAGAGATATTTTACGTTTGCTCCATGTATGGGGAGAGTTACGAATTCGGGACCTCACGATTACGAATTCGTGACTCGAGACTTGTCCCACTGGACTGCGACATCTTTGACTTAATAGTACTCCCTCCATTCCTTATTAATTGTCGTTTAGGAGATATCTAGGTATCCAAATTAATTGTCGTTTAAGGTTGTTTTATTAGTTGTCAACAATTTATTTCAATTATACCCTCAACATTTTCCTTTCTTTTCTTTATGAAGTATTAGTGAGAGAGAGGGAAGGTGGGGTAATATTGGAAGTTTAGGTGAAAATGACAACTTCCTTAATTTTCTCAAATTGTCTAAAGAGTCTTATATTTAGGAATGGAGGGAGTAATAATTTAAGTGTGTAATGTTGAAGAAAAATTGGAATCGACATAGATTTGCATCTGTAATCATTACGTCAGTTTGTCAACTAAAAAAGTAAAAATATTTGTTCTGTAGAGCAGTTAGGCATCTATGTCTTGTCTATCTATCGCTGTGGCTCCAGTTCCGCACGCGTTTCGCACATGCAAAACTTATTTTTTTCTGTCAAATTTAAATATTGACGGTTAAAATTAATTTAAAACAGACACATACCGTATTTTTTAATTTTTTTAATAGCATCTGCCATATTTTTGTTTTTCTTAAAATACCTGTGCAAAAGTATTACATACATGAGGAATTTTTGCTGTTCCGTATAAGATCTGGATTGCTGCTTATCTATTGTCCCTCCCAACTCAAAATAGATTGGAAATGTTAAGGCTATGTAGCAGTAACAATAATGGTTATACAAGTCCTATTTTGTCAAAGAGGCTGCAACCCAGTGGGGCAAGTTTTGACTCGTGACCGGAATGTTCCGAGTTCGACACCCTTCCCATACATGGGGCAATAATTTTTTTTTCCTGGTGAGCCTATCTCCAACTCTAGTGAGGCAAAAAAAAAAAAAAAAAATACAAGTCCTATTTTACAATTCGCTCAAAGGGTAAAAAGAAAAAAAGATAAAAAGGAGGGGAGAAAAAGGAAAAATGACTTGAATGATCCTCAAAGTATTTATCAAGACAAGCTAAGGTCCCCAAAATATTTCGACTTCTTACAAAGTCCTGAAACTATTTGCGCGGCTTCTAAATAGTCCTACCACCAGTTTGGACGGTGATTTCTGGCCAAGAATCAGCACGCGAGTTATTTACAAGGGCAAAATCGTTAGAAAGATCAATTAGCACACTATTCATCTTTTTCTCCAACTAAGATCAATTAGCAAAACATCCAAACCTTCATAATAGAAGTATAATCCAAAGCATTCAAACCTTCGAAAATAGCCTAGAAATCGCAATATTTTGGAGTATAGACCTTCCGTCAACCAAGAATAGCAAGCAAAAAAACACCCAAACTTTTCCTACTTTCTTCAAAACCCCAAATCACCATTAAAGCAAAAATTCTCTCTCTAGAGAAAATTCTCTCTACCATGGCTGCTCCCTCTTGGCAGTCCTACTGATTTTGGGCAGTGGTAGTTATTAGTTTCTTGAAGATTTTGGCTTAACAAGTTGGGTGGTGATGATGGCAACAAACATCTCCAAGAATTTTCACACTTCTGTGCAGATTTAGGGGAGTTTCAATTGGTTTTGTGGCTGATTTTGGGTTCTTTCAGCCAGCCACATTTTCTTTCTCTACAGATTTTTGCTTTTTCGGGTTGCATTTTGGCCTACAAACATGATATTCCAGTTTGCCTTTCCATTTTGAGCAGATTGGTCTTCACGGATTGCAGATTCTTGAAGTTTTTGTGCTCTTGTTCTTGAGCTTCAAGAGCTGTTCTTAGTGTTGTTGGTGGGAGATATTTTTAAGTTTGATTTTTTGTGCTCTTGTTCTTGAGCTTCAAGACTGGGGATTTGTCCTTTTTCCGTGACCATTTTGCCCTTAATCCAACATCACGTGAATGGGGCGTGCTAATTCTTGGCCGGAAACTACCGTTCAAACTGGTGGTAGGACTATTTAGAAGTCGCGCAAATAGTTTCAAGATTTTGTAAGAAGTCGAAATACTTTGGGGACCTTAGCTTGTCTTGATAAATACTTTGAGGACCATTCAAGTCATTTTCCCGGGAAAAAAAAAAACTACCCATGTTTAGCAAACCACAATGATTGGCTAATTTGATATTGACTGATAAATATTACAATAGGAGCTTCATTTGTACAAAGAGATTATTGATCCCCAAAAGAAAATAAGAAAAAATAAAAATTACTTTGGGAATACACCAATCATGTAAATCGAAACGACGACGCATAAAACAAGGAATTTCTCTCAATTGCCAAACGAAGAGAACATCAATAATATAACTCATTAAGTCCCCAATAATTGCCAAACGAAGAGAAAAAAAAAAGAGTCTCACGAGGCAACTTAAGCTCCCAAGAATAAATATAAATATTTCCTTGAAGAAAATTCAAACATGGGACTCCAACAAAGGTCTTCTTGACACTTGTTCAGAATCTCTGCTAAAATACAAGTACAATATCAATTGTACAACTCCAAGCACAGCTCCAATTCCATTAGGGACCTGATTATATATGAGAAAGCAACAAGAAGAAGCCAGATAAATTAAACATAGAGGATTAACGTACGTGGAATTTGTTACCGAACACTGTTTAATCGTATTAAGGTGCTTAATGACGGTGTCTAAAATAGTTTATGTACAAGTGCAAGAAAAATCAACAAAAGATAACGATTTACATCAGAAAGCAGCATAGACGAAGTTAGAAACTTCACGTTGGGAGTGAAAGGTAAACTTTAGTTATTCTTTGACTGGCATGTGAACCACGTTTGTAAATAAAGCTGAAAATTATACTTACAGAGATAAACGGATCGAATTTAAACAATCCATAGGCAAAGAAAGAAACGCTCATCAGAAAAGTTGCAAGTGAGAGATAAAACGGCATGTATTCTACGCTTCTTGTCTTGATCACCAAATTCTGCAGTAAAGAAGTTACCAGAAATGTATTAGATCACAATAATGCTATTAATTGATCGATCAAGGATTAGTGGTCGAGGCACTTACAATTATAAATAGCGGAGAAGCAAACATGGAGATGAGAGAAGCAACCGACAAATACCCAACGAAAATTTGCCGATTTGGAGGATCAAAGAGTTTCATGCTAGCAAAAACTATGACACAAAATATGGCGAAGACGGCCAATAATGATCCGAACATCCTCAACTGTAAGAAACATTTAGTTGAGTTTAAAAGATCTCGCTACAATAGAAATCGTGGTTACATAAACAAAACGTATATATACATACCTTTTTTGCTCTCTCTGCATATATTATGAAAATCAAAATATATGCGAACTGGAAGATGGCCCCAACCGAGTTAACCGTGGCAACTAAAATGATTCCAGGTGAAACCAGGGGCAAGCCATACCAAAGGCATATCAAGCAGTTTAAAAGGGCGTATACATATGGTAATCCAGAAAACTGTTCTGTTGACTGGCTTCTGATAATCCGTCTAAACGTCGGTCTGAAGAGAGACACAAGTAATTTGTTAATAAATTCGATTGTTAACATTTGCGTATATACTAATTATTCGCTGACAGATTTATAAACACTTACATTGGTGATACGAATAACACAAACGCAAAGAGGTTCCCTGCAACCAGTAAAAGGATGATCATTTATTTGCTTGGAAAATAGTCCTAATACTCAAAGAATTTATTGAATTAACTGGACAAAGGATTAAGGAATTTCTTAATTTCTTCTTATACCAAGATAAGGTTTTTTACGCAGCACCCATATTACCAAAATCTTGCATCATCAAATACCTGCTATTTGGTGGTAACACATATCTTAGGATGATTGCTACACGGCACGAAAAATCTAAAGCTGCAAACTAATTTGACTGGACATCCTCCATACAACTAACTAAACCTCTCTCCCTCTCCATAAAAAAACATAACACAACAATAACATAACTCATTAACTCTTTAATAATTGGGGTATGAGAGAGGAAGGTAGAGGAGACGGGTCTAACCTTTGACAATAAATGTACAAAGTGACTGATCCCAAAATACCACTGAAATAGATGGTTGAAGACTTACCTAACTTTTAACAATGAATGAGCAAATTGGTTGTCACAAAATACTACTGAAACAATAATCTTCTATACCGTCACGTTTGCTACAAAACTATACCCTCAAATCAAAGTAAAAAGCATCAAACTATACCCTCAAATCAAAGTCAAAAGCATCAGAGAGAAGGTAGACTCATGAACTATTTTGATTTATCTGCACTTTAGATTCTTTTAATGTGCAAATGCGTTGAAGCTATCATTGGAAACGAACTTTGACCCATAAACTTATTCTTTTACTATTCATTTAAATTTCTTGTGATTATCATAAGTAGTACTGTACAATTAACGAGGGAAAACTAACAAGCAAAGAAGAAAATTGTTTGCTTAACAGTACTTAATTAATGGAAAGCTTTGCAATTCTCTTCCCTTTTTCTCTCAATTCCAAAACGCCCAATTACCCAAAACGAATTGCAGATTAAACAGAGCATAACTCTTCCAACTAATGCCTCTGAAAACACTTAAAAACCCAAATAAGAAAAGACAACCCTTTTAGTCATTAATAACAATTACGCCAAAATCATGGCCAAATAACTCCAAAAAAAAAGAAGAAGAAGAAAAAATTCCCAAAAGCCTATAAAAAGGAACACATTTCCAAAAATAAATGCAAATTCTGAGAAAACCCAACAAACATATGAAGTTAAAAAGAACAAAAAAACCAAGAAAAAACCTGCAATTCCAGCAGCATCACTGCAAACTGAGAAAGTTGAATAGAAAGCCAATTCACTCATCAGACAAACCAAGCCTTTCTCTTTCTCTCTCTTTTTCCCTCTTTGTGGTTTTAAAATCTTGAAGTCTTCCAGAAATTAAAAGAAAAAAGGGAATTTTTTTGGGGTTGATATTCTGAGTTTTTGTTGGGGCTTATGAGGGGTGGAAAGCCATTATTTATTTATGCCAGCCAAAGAATTTGAAGGCACCCTAAAATAGTGGGGCCCAGCTTAGGCGGCATGTCTAATGACCTCTGCTTATGCTTGGTAAGATGTGGGTGAAAATCCTCTTCCCCATTTTTGTCCACATCGCTGTCCCCAACCAATTAAAATTTATTATATAAATATTTTTTAATTATATTTACATATGATAAATTTTGATTAGCTAACGACAGGAATGAGGATAAGAACGTGGGGACAGAGAATTTTTTCCCGTAAGATGTGAACGTGACATCTATATTTAATTGTTTATATATCATCATAAAATGTCATACGGATTTAAAAAAAAATATATATATAATGTCATATGGTAAGCACATTCCCTTTTATATATTAATGCGCCACGGCTCCAGTGTAGAATGGGGAAAGTTCTGCACGTGCGAAACTTTTCTCGTTCGTTGGATTAAAATTTTGACGGTTAAGATTAAATTTAAAAAATATATATGTTTTAATACTCAAAACACCAGTTCTGTTTTTATTGCGCCGAATACTTGTTATGAATCTCAGAATACATGTTTTAAGTTCACACCAGGGCCGTCTCGAATATTTTGGTGGCCATGTACTAAATTTGAAATTGAGGTCCTATGTAACCAGAGAAAAGTGACTTTCATATAAATATAATATATAAAAAATCATTACAATTGTATTATAGTTTTTCTTCTCCAAAATGTACTAAAAAATTTTAAACATAATTTTTTTTTAAAAATTATCATTCTTCAACAAAATACAAGCACACATATATAAATGACCCCAAGTTTTTGAGATCTTGTGCGGTCGATCACTTCGAATACCCTCTAAGTCGCCCCTGATCAAAACACCTGTTTTTTTGAATTTCAGAACACATGCTTTAAACTTAAAATACTTGTTTTAAAGCGTTCTATATATAATAAAAAAAATAGTTTCACATAGGATCCGGTGTCTAATTACCTCTGCTTATGCTTTGTAAGATGTGAACGTTACATCTACTATATCTATATCATCATATAATGTCATATGGTAAGCACATTACCTTTTAATATATTAATATAAGAGGAACAGTCTTAGAAATTTGTGTACGTATCTACTTCTCTCTCTATTCATCAAAAATGAAAAATATAATTAGAATAAAAAATATCGTATGGATCTTATTTGGAATAGTTTTTTTTTCCAGTACAGACAAAATACTTCAGAATAGGTATTTTGAGGTTGAGGACATGAGTTCTGAGTTCTGAGTTCTGAGGCTCAGAAGCCAGAACATATATTTTGCACGATAAAAAAATAGAATAGGTGTTCTAAGACTCAGAACAGGTGTTCGTTTTAAATCAATCTTAATCGTCAAAATTTTAATCCAATAAACGAGAGGAGTTTCGCACATGCGGAATTACCCTGTTCCGCAATGGAGCCCGCGTCTAAAAAAATATGTATCTACTTGTCCCTTTTTTCTTCAATTTATTTTATTTTTCAAGGATATTTCTGTCTTTCTCTTTTGGTAAATAGGATATTTCTGGCTAGAGGGTGGTAACCAACCTAATTGTTTTAAAAACAGAAGCATGGGTTGGTCCTTGATATATATATATATATATATATATATATATATATATATATATATATATATATATATTTTTTGATAATTTAAGGAAGAAATAAATCTATGCTTGAACTTTTTTTAAGTGTTTGGTTTAAGGTTAATGTTTGAATATTGTTTAGGGAAAGTGGAAAAAACGATTGATCCTCCTTTTAAAAAAAATATTTAAAAAAATGTTTGAATATTGTTCCTAACTAGTTCATGTTGGATTTATGCCCAAAAATAATTATTTTATTATAATTGAATGAATAAAATATTTATTAAATTTGAAATATTTAATCATTACCCTCTCTTATCTTCTATAAGTTATCTATAATACACAATAACACATATGACCCATCTGCATAATTTGTAGTCTATGTGGTTAGTCAGAATTCCCACAGTAAGGTATAGATTATTGGAATTTAATATACTAGAATAACACAGTTTATGGTCGATCAATGAAATATGGGCATATTCTATTGAACAAAAATTATCACATAATAAGTCTCGGTCTAAGAGGCATGACTTACCTCTAGTCAATGAGTAGATCTCTCATCTTTAGTATGTGAACGTTATCTGGACATGTTAAACATGACCAGTGATAGTGATTAATCAATGTATTATCAAAAGGAAAATGAATGTAAAATTATCACAATTACAGTGGACGAATACTCCAAAATTTGAGTATAAATTGATGGTTTGACAAAAGTAGGTTTTATACTTTGATAAGCTACCGTTGAGATCCCCATGAATCCGTCTTTAGAAAGGATATATTAAGATTTTCATATTGCACCGTACAAATTGATAAGATTTTTGAATTGCATAGTACAAATAAAGATAAGACAAATTCCAAGTCTGTTTATAGATAGGACATCATAAGATTTTTCAGATAGCACCATAAGATTTTCGCCGAATATCAAAACAAATAGGAATATGATCATATGATGTGATAATTGTACTCAGGCTGAAAAAGAACCAGAAAACGTATTTGTCTTCAGTTGACATATAAGGCGTGTGAATATTTATCCACGTCAATTGAAGACAAATTTCTTAAACCCATATTCTATTTAAAGACGAATACCTAAAATCCGATTTGGCCCAAAAAATTAGGGCTACGTGTGAATCAACCTACAAATAAGTGATTGTTCTCATCATTGTCTCAACATTTGATTCGACTTGGCTAAATTGCACATTTCACCTCAAGTGAACAAATATTCTTCTCCAATCTAGAAAAAAACGAAAATAAAAGAAATATGCATATTTATAATTTTATTTTGTGTCATATTTTAGGATATAAGATTTTTTTAAAGGAAAATATTTCATTCTATTCAATTTATGAAAAAAAGGAACTGGCGAAATAGAAGATCAAATAAAAAGAAAGGTCATTCTAAGTAAGTACAAATACGTCTAAGAAGGCCTTTGCATGCAATTAGATGTTGAATTAAAATATCTTATATTTAGATTGAGAATATTAATTAGCACAACTTTGTACTTGTACTACATTTTCAGGTAAATTTATAATACTATATTTTAAGAAAGGACGGGATAACGAACACAGCGCTTCAACTTAAAAACACAACTTTTCTAGTTTCCTTTTTTTCTCTTTTCTCTCACTTCTCTTTCCCCCTCTGCGTTTTCTGCGATTCTTCTTTTTTCCTTTATTGCTGGCCAAATTTGGCCATTGACTCCGGCCAATAGTCAAATTTTGGTCCTTTTTTTATTTTTTTTATTTTTATGTTTTATACCTCTATTTTGTACCACGAATTATTTAAAACTTTTTTCAAAGTATTTTTCTTCAAGATTAAAGAAACAGAAGTTGAATTTGTCTCAGATCTTCACAGATCTAAACTTTTTTTTTCTACTTTTCTAAGAGGATTCTTTCAACCCGGACTTGATCTGAACCCTTTATCATCTTTCTACATCTTTCCGAGGCAATTTGTAGGACGGTTGATATGCTCATGATCCTATAAATTGTCTATCCTTAAGGAAGATGCTGAAAGTGATATTCTCTGTCTCTGTGGTTCAAAAATTGCAGAGAAGATGCAGCGAAGAAGAAGATTATGTATTTGTTTAGTTGACTAATTTTTATCTTAGTATTTCCTAACCAACCAAGTTTTCTTGGGTATGGTTTTTGTCTGTTATCATGATTTTTTAAATCATTGTATAACTTTTATTTTCTTGTATTTTTAGAATTTTCTTTTATTGTAATGGCTTCGGCTATTTTGTGATTAATGGAAAATTTATTATTTAGCAAAAAAAAAAACTTAAAAACATAAGTTTTGAGTTTGTCAACTTTTTTCTAGATAATAATAAAAGAAATAAAAAAGTTAATTATTTATTAAAAAATCAACGGACAAGACTTCCCTAACTAGCTTAATCTAATTGAATATGGGAAACCTTACTCCTCTACATTAAAGTGATGAAAAGTATAATAGAGATAATTCTAATTTCTGGAAGTGCACTTACTCTCTTATTAAGAACAAATGTAACTTGTTCAAAAATGTAACCTTAAATACTCACCCCCACATTTTAGGTTACGTTTATCCCAAGTACCAAAATGGACCTCAACGCATGCAAATGGGGAGGGAAATCAGGTTGCGAGTCAACTGGCTATACTATTTATACATACAATTTTTTGATACTTTGTACTTTTAAATTAATATTTCACTATATTTATTATTCTCTCTATGAAATACTTATAAGATTTTAGAAATACAAAATCTTTCTTTTTTTTTTTTTTGAATAAACAAAATCTTTCTTATAACATCAAAATAAACTAAAAGTTAGAGTGAAAATTATTTCAAACAATAAAAAGAAATATATAGGAATTGCAAACATCTAACCGTTTCCAAGTTTCAACTAGTAAAAGTCGGGTGAAAATCCTCTTTCCCTCATTCCTGTCCCTCATTCCTGTTCTCAACTAATAAAAATTTACTATATAAACTTTTTTTTCAAATATATATACACAGGGTGAATTGTGATTGAGTGGGGATAGGAACGGGGACAGAGAATTTTTTTCCGTAAAAGCCGGAACGAAAAAGAAGAAGAAAAACAGTTGCCTTTCACATGAAAAAGTTGAATCAACTTTAGTTCAACTCTTTACTACAAAAAGGAAACTTTAATTCCATATTTGAAACATTTTTTCTTTTCTTTTAGCTTTTCTATTAGATGTTGATTGATAATAAAAATACAGTCCATGCACAAATTAAATTTTAAAAAATGTAAAGAAAGATAACAATGTAACAGTTTAAGAGACCTGCCCCTCTGCGGACAAAAGTCTTTGTCCTGCAAACTTTTTTTTTTTTTTTTTTTTTTTTTAATTTTTAAATTTGGTGGAAGATGATTCGATCCCACAACATACGGATCGAATATCATACACCATTGACAATTATTTTGGTAGATGTTGACCATCACCCTGCAGACTTACGGTCTAGTTCGACATTTGACATTGATCAATAAAATTCCCATCGTCCTCCAAAAAAAATAAATTAATAAAATAACGATGTAACATTTTCTCACCAAAAAAAAAACGATGTAACAAATACTTCTTCCGTTCCTCAATATAGGTCATTTAGGACACTTTTAAAAAATTAAGGAACTCAAATAAACAATAATATTTTCACCACAATTCCAATAATACTTCTTTCTTCCTCATTCTCTGTCACTTTTTCAATAAAAGATATGTTGATGGTATAATTGGAATAAATTATTGACATCTAATAAAAAATATATACTCCCTCCATTCCTAAATATAAGACTCTTTAGACAATTTGAGAAAATTAAGGAAGTTGTCATTTTTACCTAAACTTCCAATATTACCCAACCCTCCATCTCTTTCACTTGTACTTCATAAAGAAAAGAAAGGAATATGTATATGGTATAATTGGAATAAATTGTTGACAACTAATAAAAGAACTTTAAACGACAATTAATTTGGATACCTAGATATCTCATAAACGACAATTAATAGAGAATGGAGGGAGTATCTCCTAAACGACAATTAAATATGAATGGAGGGAATATCATATTAAATAAGATGGAAAATCTCCTTGTTTGCTTCAAAGTCTGAGCTAAAGTTGATTACTTCTAAAAGAAATAAGGTCACAAGTGGCTTGCAAGTGACAACTTCACCTCATTTCTTGGGAAATCTGCTGAGAGAGATGTATTTGGATTCCGATTCCTTGAGATTTTTATTTTAAAAAAAAATGTAAAAGTTGAAGAAAAAAAAACATAAATTTAATTTAAATAGTGTAACCAAATGCATGCTTAAATTTTTTTTCTCCCTTCTTCTGGAAAAATACATATATAATTCCTTTTTGAAAAAGAAAAATAAAAAATTCCCAATGATCAGAAGGACACGTTTGTGATTTGACATGGAACCTGGGTTGTACCAATAAAACCAGTCCGGCTCCTATGCGGAACAAGAAAAATTCTACACCGTGTGAAACAATCTAAGCCATCGGATGATAATTTTAACGACCCAGATTTGGAAAGAGAAAAATTGTGGCTGGACTTAAAAAATAAAAAAATAAAAACTTTTCTCTCAAAATCTAGACTGTTCAAAGCTATTAATCCGACGGCCCAGATCGTTCTACACGGTGCGGAACTCTTCCTATTCGTGCAATAAAAAAAAAGAAAAAAACGGTAAAGCCCACATGGAATGGAGGTCTTCTTTCTGTAAGAAGAAGAAGTTTGGGTGGGTTCAGCTCAGCGCCATCACTGCGGGTCGAAGAGCACTGCAGGGCCATAGGGTCGCTACTGCAGAATGATACGGATCACCCACCAATACAGATTTCTCACGCGTCGACAGCGAATTGAACACTGACACTTTTATAAGAACGTGTAAAATCCTTATCAATTGAGTCAATTTGTGTTGATAATGAAATGGAGGTTGATAATGATAATATAATCCTTAAACTTTGAGGTATTGCACGATGATGCTGTCACCACATACTTAATCAGTTTTAGTTTCATTTTCATTTTCTTGTGTTTTTCCTTCTTAATTAGTTTAATATACTTTTGTTATCTTTGGTCATAAATTAAAAATTGTAAAGTTTTTTACTCTAAATTTTTTGGAGTATTAATGTTGCCTTTTTATTCATTTTCGCTGTTAAATTTGAATATAATGAGATCTCATGACTCTCACATTACTAAACTCGGGATAATTTTAATAAAAACATGTTCTAACTCTAAAAAAAATGTCGATGGATAAGATGTGAAAAAAAGAAGAAAAATGTAAAAACTGCTATAAATATGAAAAATTGAATTTTTTTATCCAATTTGCGTATATTTTAAGGGTCAAAACTTGTTTTTTTTTCTTCCTAAAATGCCACCGAGTTTGGTTATATGGTCATATTCCGCCCAGATTTAAAAACAAAATTGGATAGAAGGGACAACATTAATACTTCGAAAAAATTAAGGGTCAAGGATTTTGAATTTTGCAGGTGAAGGTAAAAAATCAAATCAAAAAAAAATTCAAGAGGCGTAAACAACTCTTACCTTATTTGTAAAGTAACTAATGTCGCATATTTTCAATATTTTTTACTAATAAGTTACTATATGTCCTAATTAAAATAATTAAATAGAATATCAGAATACCAGTCACAACCAAAATATATACGCAACTTTAAGATAAAGAATTAGGTTAAACTTGGCAACAAAATATGGATAAGCATGAAGGATTAGTTGACCATTATGTGGTGGGGGTTCCTTGTACTTGCGGATGATATTTTGCTTCGACTTCAAAGGTCCCAATGGATAGAAGAGTACTTGCCATGAATCACGATGAGTTGGAAACATCTCTTGAAAGAAACTTACGTACGCACCCTTAATTACAAATTTTAAATACTATTATGAGATTATAGTATATGCTTGTTTATTAATTTTTTCATTGCATTTTACATTATTACGAAAACGAGGAATTTGTTTTATTTGTTATTACTGTGATTTGATAATGAGACTTTTCATGAGTATTTCAAATTTTCTTCTTTTCATGCACAGGTGATGGGGAAAATTCAATCATAGTACCGTCGTTGTGGACTAATTCCACAGTTCTTTCACATGAATTAGGCGAAGCTTACCTGCAGATGTGAGATCTTCTCAATTCATGTGCGAGGGCGGTCCACAAAAATGGTCTTAGAATTAAGTGGCCCGGGTGATGGTGCTGAATTGGAACATTAGAAAACTCACAAACTAAAGCATCTTAAACATTTTTTTGGTGGAGACCGAGGGTATTCACCTTGCCACGGGAGCTCTGGTCGACAGTGAGTAATATCTTTACCACGGGAGCTCTTCGAAGAGGTAAATGACTAATCATGAAATGCGTTCAATTTCTATGGGTAAGAATCGAACTCCTGACCTCATGGTTAAAATACGAATTGAGCTATCACCACACCTCATGATTAGCATTTTAAATACGAATTGAGCTATCACCACACCTCATGATTAGCATTTTAAACCTAAAGTTGAAAGGAAAAGCTTGATTTGCCTGTACAGAAAAATCTCCTGACGAACTACTTCTGTATCCATATATTTTTATGATTTGAAGCTTCTTTCTTGTTTTCTGATTCTTTTTTCTCTGCAATAAAAGATCAATGAGTAAAAATGACAAAAAGGGGGTTCCTACATTTCTTTTTCCCTTGCTGGGCAATAACAGGAACTTCTAAACTTTGTATATTAAAGTTCATCAACTGCTATGCTACCATCTTGTGTCTCCAGATTCTTGTTTCACTTGACCTACAAAGGTTTTGCATCTCTTGAAGCAAAAAGGAAATTCAGAATTCCTCGAAATTCAACTAAGAAAATAGATCCAGAGCGTGGAAGTACTTTGTACAACGACCACAACCAAGCATTAATCACAAAAAATTGGGGTCGAATACATGAACTAAAAAAAATCACTTAAGATAATGCAGATCAATGCATCTTCTCTCACTACAAAAAAATGAACTTTTTATGACAAAATTTTAATGACAAATGTGATTTTCGTCACCACAAGTCACTCTATTATAACAACATCTTCAGGAAAAAAAAATTCGTCAGGAAAAGAAAACGCGCCCTAATTTTTGGCTTGGGCGCAGATCTGAAAAGCTAAAAGTCTGATTCAATGCGGTCATCAATTATTCTTCTTGGTGCAGAACAATTATGGATCGTCGGATAAAAAATTTGACGGCTGAGATCATTTGTGTCTCAATAAATATTATTAAAAGTGTTAATCAAATGATTTTAACCGTCCGATTGGAGATCCGAAGGCCCCTAATTGTTTCGCATAGATGCGTAACAACATGGAACCGAAGTGAAATTCACCTTCTTGGAGTTTCCGCCTCATAGACGTCTTCCTCTCCCTCCCTCCCTCCCTCTCTTCTGGAACCAAATTGAAATTCACCTTCTGGAACCGAAGAGAAACTTCCCCTTCTGCAAATCCAAGAACAATATTGTCTTCTTCACGTTTCATCTAAGGGTAAGTTTCTCTCAAATATCTTCAATATCCACTCTTTTATTTTTCAGATTTATTTGTGGTTTCGTTATTATCATCATCGAAGCTTTAATTTGGCAAGTTTCGAACTTTTGGATCGACTTTTTCTCAGTCGATTGGGTCTTTTTGGGGATGTCTTTTGCTTTGGATTTTGAGTTTTGCGGTTCATGGGTAAGGCTTTTTTGGGCGATTTAACCCCCCAAAACGAAATCTTTGGTGGTTTTTCAGCTTCTTTTTGGTGATTTAATCCCCAAAAAAAAATGATTTCCAGCTTCTCTTTGCGATTTAAACCCCAATGTCTTGCTTTCTCTTGAAGCTATTAATATGGTTATACATTAAAGAGAGGGTAAAGATGGGATTTTTCTTCTGGTTATGCCATACATCTTTCTATCCGTTTTTACTGCTCTTGAATATTATTGGGGTTCAACTTTTCTAAAAACACCATCTTTTGGTGGCTTTAGGTTCAGATTTCTCAGGTTCTTGGTCTCTTGTAGCTTTTACTCTTGGTCTCTTGTAGCTTTTACTCTTGGTTTCTGGAAAAAACTCTGTTTTCTGGAATGTTTTAATGGCAGATTTGTTGTTCTCAGATTGGGGTTTTTTCTGGATGTTCTTGTATGAGTTTCTTGCTCTAAATTTACAGTTTTTTAACTGTGAACAAGAAACTTTGTTTATATTTCTGATTTTTTAACCATGATTTGATTCTTAATTTTTTAAGATTTATTTTGTGGTAGAGTGAAGCAAGAAATTTACAAGCTCAGATGCCGCCTACTGGAAAGCGATTAACACGCATTAGAGCTTCTAATGAAGCCTCCAATCCAACATCTATTCATACTTCAAATGAGACTTCGCAAGCAATACCAGAAGAGTCTTCTCCACCTGTTAATTTTGTCAATTTATCCCAAGCAGTCAATGGTAATAGTATGGGATTTCATATATTGATGGTTCATATAGTTTATTATTATCATCATCATCATTTGCATCGTCTCAAGTTTATGTGATACTTTAAAATGAAAAGATTCTTATTTTGTTGTGTACTTATGGTTTGTAGATCCTAGTGCAAAGAAAAAAGTTCGTGGAATGAGTTCAGGAAGGGGCTTACAGAAACTGATTGCCCAAAGAGTAATGAATTTAAAGTTGATTTTGTTTCCTAATCAAAAATATTGTTTTAATTATGTTTAGGAAGTATTGGTGGAAAAGAAGAGACAACGCATTGAAAATGACGAACCAGTTGAAGAGGAAAATATTTTGGGTCATACACTTAAAAAAAGGGTTGGATATGTAAATGGAATGGGTTATGGGGTTAAGACTAAAAAATCTGCTAAAAGTTGCACTTGTTCATCTTCTTCCGATGAGGTAACGATACTCAAACAGATATTAAATGACTCCAATGCCAAGATTGACTCTCAACAAGAAGAGATTAACTCTCAAAAACTTCAATTGGAGATTTATGAAAAAAGATGCCAGAATTTAGAGAGTATGATGGAAAATCTTCTCTCAAGAGAATATCGTCGCTAGTGTTTACTGGTAATTCTAACTTCATTTTCATGTTATTTTGATCCATGTTTCTGTATATTATACATGTTCAATTAGGTTTGGTCAATTATTTCTTTTGCTTGGTTCTGTATAAACTGCATTTGATAACCTCTATCCTTCTTTGGAATAATTTAGCTTATAAGATGGAAAAACTCTTGATTTTGATGAATCTTGTTACTCATACTTCATGCTATTACCTTTCTTTTGCATTTGAGCCAAACGAACCCCGCAAGATTACTAGGTCCACCTTGATAACATGCATATATTGAAGCTCGTTCTTCTTTTTTGTATTTTTTTCAAAGAAAAGTAAATAGAATTTTCTTCGAGAATCCAATAGATGTTTTCATGTCATCTTATCATGCATTTGGATTTCACAGGGCTTGAATCGTTTGACAATGGAGTTAGAACAATATGAAGAAGTATTGTTGTTTGGTATGGTCCAACTCCTTCACTTCTTTGAAAGCTGGAAACGATGCTCTTTTGGACATTATTGGCTCAGTAGATCCTTAGTTTAGGAAGTTTTTGTATAGGATCTGAGTGATATTTTTGTATACAATGTGACTAAGTTCTTGTTTTGAACTTGAAATGTTTTGTATAGATGCTCACGTTGTCAAGCGATGATGATATTGTTCCTTTACAGAAATTGTAAATATATGATATTGACATAACTTTGAATTAGATAAATGATCTCTTCTTATTATGCACTTCTCATTGGTATAAGTAGGTTGACCACTTTTGAGTTGATTACTCTATAAAATAGGGAAAAAGTACATTAATAATGTATGTAAAATGGGAAAAAAAAAAAGAAAAAAAAGACTTTTGCTGACGAAAATTTCGTCAAGAAAGGTTAACCAAAATCAGTATATGTTTCCTCACTAAAGACATTTCTTGACAAAAGAATTTCGTTAGTAGAGTAGTTCAGCGACAACATATTTTGTCGCGAAAGGTTGTCCATTTTCGTTACTAAATACTTCTAGCCACAGCGTTTTGAGGACGAAGTTGATGACGAAAATATTTCGTCACGAAAATCTTTTAGTAACGAAATTTAGTACCTTTAGTAACGAATATTTTCGTTACTAAAAGACTATTTTTTTGTAGTGTCTATTTTATATGATCCAAAGAAGAACTCTCTTTTAGATTTAGTAAATTCATATATCTTTTTATCACTTCCGTTCAAGTCTTCTTCAGTCTCCTTTATCTCTTACGGCATCAATATTACTAAATTCTTCAATCATTCTAACTAGAGCATCATTCAATCTTCTTTTAATGTGTCCAAAAAAAAAAAAAAAACGGTTCTCTCTCATATTGTCTTCAATATGTGCTACACCTACATTCTTCGGATTAGTCTCATTCATCACTCTATCCATTCTCGTTGCCTACACATCCATCATAACACACGCATCTCCGCTATATGTATTTTCCGAGTATGACACATTTTATTTGCCCAACATTCTGTAACATATTGCAAAGCAGGTCTAATAATAGAAGTACTTGTACCTTGACGGATATTAGTCCAGAGGTTACTTCTGATGAGATAAAACAACTCAACTGCAGCACCGTCAGAGTATGAGATTATATTTGTTCATTTCAGCCGCTGTTTGTATTTCTTTTTCAGCTCTTGTTGAATATTATGTTGGCACTAATTGGATATAACCTGTATAACAACTAAAATATACAAACTCAACAATTGTTAGTAAACAGATGTTTACTAAACAAAAACAGGTGTTTACAGAAAAAACTGTTAGTAAACAATGAACAGGTGTTCATAACAGAAAGATAAACTGAGGCTTGTGTTCGACACAATTTCCTTAAAATAGATTCGCCTCCTCCCGTATAAGTGTTGGAGTTTCGTGAAGCGTCTGTCTCCTAGAATATTGTTTGCACAAAACAGCTCCACCGGCGAACTAGAACTAGGACTTGTTGATGAACACCAGAAGTTTTACAAAACAGAGTGTTTTAGCGAGTTTTATGAAAATCAGTAGTATTTTCGAAGTATGAGAGGAAGTGTTTAGAATCATTGGAAAGAGCCTCTATTTATAGGCTGATATGAGTGATTAGATACATTCAAGAGAATACATTGTATTGAATTCAAAGGTCCATATTTAATACACAATTAAAGTATGTTCATCCTCACCAAGATTATACAATGAATTCAAGTGTACATGTATCTCTCAAGTTCAAAGGTCGCAATTAAAGTCTGTTCATTCTCATCCAATGAACTAGACTATCCAATGAACCAACTATACCAGTATCAAAACGTGGGTTGATCAGACCCGTGAGTTTTGGTCCGACAATTGAGAAATTATTTTCTCATTCAAATTACACTCCATTTCCAACAACCCCCCACAGGAACGAAAAATTGTTTTGACTCGATGTTGGTATTCATCAACTGACTCCTACATAGGAAAAGTAGGTGTTATCATTTGAACTTCCCCATTGTAAAGTATATTTTCTTTACAGCAGTCCAATACGACTTGATGTCTTTGAACTGTCCCGCTTTTAGTGTAAAGAGTCCACATAAATTACACAGGAATCATTACCATATGTTCGGTTCTCATGATTTTGTTCATTATGACCATGAACACTCCCTGGTCCTGCAAGAGTTTCTAAGGAATTAGCCTAGTCAATTCTCCTTTGAAGCGGCCCCACTTCTCTCTCACATATGTGATACCTTTAAGTTGAAACTGGTTCATCTTTTCCTTCAGTATCCTTAAAGCAACAAAATTGCTATCCTTATTTCTATCAATGTTTCAAGACAGGAATGAGCTGATGTTAACCCCACAGTGACTATACTAAATCTTACAAGTAGGTTGCCCATTTTGAACATAGATCTTGGGATCTCCAGTCAACTAGGTTGGGTTCTCCTTCATAAGATTTTTATCCTCCACAGGCTTTACACCCATTCCTTTTGTCAATCTTTCAACTGTCTCATTGTTTAACCCTTTGGTTAGTGGATCCGCAATGTTATCTTTTGACTTTACATAGTCAATCGAGATAACTCCTATTGAGAGCAGTTGTCTAATGGTATTATGTCTACGACGAATATGTTTAGACTTACCATTATACATTGTACTTGTGCCCTTCCAATCGCAGATTGGCTATCACAATGTATACAAATAGATGACACCGATTTTTCCATTTAGGAATATCTCCAGAAAATGGCGTAACCATTCTATCTCTTCTCCACATTTATCCAACGCTATAAACTCAGATTCCATTGTGGATCTGGCTATTACAGTTTGTTTAGTGGATTTCCATCTCACAACTGCTCCAGCTAGTGTAAACACATAGCCACTAGTGGATTTCGATTCATTTATATCAGATATCCAGTTTGCATCAGTGTAGTCTTCTACCACTGCTGGGTATCTAGTATAATGCAATCCATAGTTACGAGTATAGCGTAAGTACCTTAGTACTCTAATTATTGCAATCCAATGCTCAACACTTGGATTACTCATATATCCACTCAATTTGTTTACCACATAAGAAGTATCTGGTCTAGTACAACTCATTAGGTACATTAGACTCCCAATTATCCTTGAATATTCCACTTGTGAAATACTATTTCCACGATTCTTGGATAAATGGAGACTATTATCTAATGGCGTTCTAGCAACCCCAGAATCATCCTTGTTAAATTTCTAAAGAATTTTGTCTGCATAGTGAGCATGGCTCAATGTTAGACCATCTGATGTTCTCATGATTTTAATTCCTAAAATCACATCAGCAAGACCCATGTTTTTCATGTCAAATTTCGAATTCAACATATCTTTAATAGATTTGACCAAATTGTCATTGCTACCAACAATGAGTATGTCATCCACATATAGACATAAAATGATATAGCCGTCTTTTGTCAATTTGACATACATACACTTATCACACTCATTCATTTTGAATCCATTGATTATCATTGTATGATCAAACTTTTCATGCCACTTTTTAGGTGCTTGTTTTAATCCATACAACGACTTCACCAATTTACAGACTTTCTTTTCTGCACCAGGAGCCTCAAAACCCTCAAGTTGCTCCATATATATTTCTTCATCTAGGTCCCCATTTAGAAAAGGTGTCTTTACATCAATTTTATGTATTTCCAAATTTCTTAAGGCTGCGATAGATATTAGCAACCTTATAAAACTTATTCTCGTCACAGGAGAATATATATCAAAGTAATCTAAGCCTTCTTTTTGCTTAAATCCTTTAATCACAAGTCTGGCCTTATACTTGTCAATTGAACCATCGGGGTTCAATTTCCTTTTAAAGACCCATTTATATCCTAAGGTTTTACAACCCGGTGGGAAGTCCACTAACTCTTATGTATAATTCTACAAAATATAATCAATTTCATTCCTTATGGCTTCTTTCCAAAAAGGTCATTCAGAAGAACTCACACTCTCAACATATGTTTGTGGTTCTTTTTCCAATAAGCAAGTCATAAAATCATTACCAAATGATTTTTTGACTCTACCTCTTTTGCTACGTCTTGGTTGAACTTCTTGAACTATAAGTGGATCACTAGTTCGTTTTGTTGACCTAGAACCTTCATTGCTCTTACAAGGAAATTCATTTTCAAAAAATGATGCATTCCTTTATTCCATTATGGTGTTCTTATGAATGTCTTCATTCTTTGAATCATGCACAAGAAACCGGTATGCAGTACTATTTAGAGCATAGCCTATAAAGATACAATCCACAGTTTTTGGACCTATCTTTACCATCTTAGGTGTTGGTACTGCTACCTTGGCGAGACACCCCTACACTCGCAAGTGTTTGCACGAAGGTCTTTTGCCCGTCCATAACTCATATGGAGTCTTGTCTTTTTCCTTCTGGGGTACCCTATTCAAAAGGTAATTGCTAGACAAGATAGCTTCACCCCACATATTTGAAGGTAACCCTGAACTTATCAACATTGAATTCGTCATTTCTTTCAATGTTTGATTTTTACGTTTAGCTACTCCATTAGATTGAGGAAACTATGGTGCATTTCTTTCATGAATAATTCCATGTTTTTCACAAAAGTCGCCGATAGGCGCCTCATCACCTCTATCACTCTTTAATCTTTTGATCTTTTTATCAAGTTGTTTTTCAACTTCAGCTTTAAAGAGAACAAATTTCTCTAACGCTTCATCTTTTCTCTTTAGTAAATACACATAGCAATATTTCGTGCTATCATCAATAAAAGTAATAAAATACTTATTTCCTCCTCGTGTTTGAACTGATTTCAAATCACACACATCACTATGAATTAATTCAAGTGGATCGGTGCTTCTTTCTATTGAGTGAAACGAAGACTTTATTAATTTTGCTTCAATGCAAATTTCACACTTATCACTCAAATCAATTTGGAATGTAGGTATATGGTCCATTTTAATTAATCGTCGCAACAAATTATAATTAACATGACCAAGCCGTCTATGCCATAAATCAGAAGACTCAAGAAAATCAATATAAGAGGTATCTTTATTGATAGTCGTAATGACATTTAATTTAAACAACACATTGTTTGTATACCCCTTTCCTACAAACACTCAAGCTTTACTCAAAGTAAGCTTATCTGATTCAAACACCATGCGAAGCCATGCTTGTTTAACAAGAATCCAGCTACAAGGTTCTTTCGAATCTCTGGCACATATAACACGTCTTTCAGTATTAAAATCTTGCCAGATGTCATCTTTAAAAGAACATTCCCTTGCCCTTCGACCGAAACCGTGGCAGAGTTTCCCATAAAGACCTTTTCCCCTTCAACATATCAAAAGGTGGAAAAAAATATCCTTATTGGTGCATACATGTTTAGTAGCACTAGTGTCAACCCACCACTATTTAGGGTTTGACACAACCAAGTTTAGTTCGGAGACCATATAAACAAGTTTCAGGTCCTCCAACTCCTTAGTCATGTGACTCATCACGTTGGTCTCATTATTCTTTTTAGGTGATGGACAATCAGTCGACTTATGACCTAGTTTGCCACAGTTAAAGTATTTTCCTTTGAATTTGTACTTCTGCTTCGAGACACCATTAGTTCTCCCGAGCTTCCCTTTTGAACACATTGTTCTTGGAATCCACCATAATATAATTAAGGAAATGCCCGACTACAAATTCATTTGTGCCAGCATCTTCCGTTTTATATTTACGGTAAAGGAATTCCCACAATTCTTTAGCCATGTTGTATGCACTGTAGACATTATATAAAGTGTCATGTAAACTATTCAGAATATAATTCTTACATAAGTATTCAGAATGTTTCCACGCCTCAATAGCCATCAGTGTTGGTGCATCAATGTCCCCTTTAGATATCTTGGGAGCATCTTCATTCAAGAACTTAGCCAACCCCAATGTGGTTAAGTAAAACACCATCTTTTGCTTCCATCTCTTAAAGTTCACACCATTGAACTTTTCTGGTTTCTCCATATGGCTTGCTGGAACAGTAGGGAGTATCTTATTCACAGCATCAGCAATAACAACAACAATACTGTTGGAAGTACCAACGCCAGTAGTTTGATTTTCAGTTGCCATGATAATAGATAATCCGTTTTAAGATTGTTGGCACTAATTGGATATAACCTGTATAACAACTGAAATATAAAAACTCAACAACTGTTAGTGAACAAATGTTTACTAAACAAAAACAGGTGTTTACAGAAAAAACTGTTAGTAAACAATGAACAGGTGTTCTATAAGAAAGAACAGGTGTTCATAACAGAAAGATAAACCGAGGCTTGTGTTTCTACACAATTTCCTTAAAACAGATTCTCCTCCTCCCGTATAAGTGCTGGAGTTTCGTGAAGTGTCTGTCTCCCAGGATACAACGGCAACGTAGAACTTGTTTGCACAAAACAGCTCCACCAGCGAACTAGAACTAGGACTTGTTGATGAACACCAGAAGTTTTACAAAACAGAGTGTTTTAGAGAGCTTTATTAAAATCAGTTGTATTTTCGAAGTATGAGAGGAAGTATTTAGAATCATTGGAAAGAGCCTCTATTTATATGCTGATATGAGTGATTAGATACATTCAAGAGAATACATTGTATTGAATTCAAAGGTCTCTATTTAATACACAATTAAAGTGTGTTCATACTCACCAAGATTATCCAATGAATTCAAGTGTACATGTATCTCTCAAGTTCAAATGTCGCAATTCAAGTCTGTTCATCCTAATCTAATGAACCAAACTATCCAATGAACCAACTATACCAGTATCAAAACGTGGGTTGATCAGGCCCGTGAGTTTTGTTCCGGCATTTGAGAAACTATTTTCTCATTCAAATTACACTCCATTACCAACATATTCTTTGGTGAAATTATTTTCAGTCGCTATTTTCGATAGGTTAATAGTTGTTTTCTTGTAGTGTGATCAGGGACGAAGCAAGGAATTTGGCAAGGGGGGGATGGGGGGCGAAAATTGCAACAGTATGCTAAATTACATATAAAAACTGCAAAAAAAAAAAAAAAATGTTGGGGAGCGAATTTGATAAAATATTCCGAACTATATATAAAATTTACTAAATCTAGTTGTATTTTTAGAAATCTCGGGGGCGACTGCCACCCCCCGCCCGCCTTCCCTTGTCTTCGTCCCTGAGTGTGATTCCCTACTACAGAAATGTCAGGGCGAAGTCTATACTTTTACCCGGAAATATCAAAAGATGCTTTTAAACTTGTTGCCTAAAGGATATTGTACCGGTTAATGTAGGAGCAAATGATCTCACAAAAGAAATTGAAGAGGACAGAAGAACACTACACAATATGCTGGTTAAATGCGATCCATGAACCTTCTACGACATTGTCCAGGGAACATAATTAAGTCCATTTCAGATGATTCAGCCACTGAAAAATGTCGAACTACCATTGATGATTTTGGATATAGGTCTATTTCAGATGATGGTGCGAAAAAGATGAGAACAGTAAAAAAAAAAACAATGTGATTGTGAGAAGCTCTTATTTTCAGCACAAAACTTCGAAAGAAAGCATTCACTACGACAATAGTAATAATTGCTTAGTCGAAGATAATCATTTGTTTGCTCCATATGAGATTGAAGGTTGCATTTCAATAGATGAAGGAAATGGACCAACACAAGTTGGCTCAGTTGGTAAGGATTTTGCACTTTCTTACAAAGGTTAAGTGTTCAATTCCCGCTGCCGACGTGAGGGCTGTGTTGGTGGGTGATCCCAGTAAAGTACTCTTAGTAAGCGACTCCATGGTCCCCTGTGAGCCTGTCTCCCGACCCGTGGTGGTGACCGGAGCCGAACCCACCCAAAAATTTTCTGACAAAAAAAACAAAAAAGGAAATGGAATACAGAGTAGTCATTTCTCAACAAAAGTTCGTGATGGAAAACATGGGCATTGCAAGAAGAAAGGATACTTCTAAGACCATGTGGTTCAGAACTGACCACATCATTACAGAATGCGGAGAGACACAATTTTGTGATAACGTGGCTAATTCTGGACCACAAGGTGCATATATCATAAATGTATTGGAAGGCATTAAGCAAAGGAGGCTTGGGGGTCTGTTTTGTTAGGTCTATTCGTGGCACCACTACCCATACCCAACCTTTTGTTAGCCATGCAGTGGCAGGGCATGGACATGAAGTATTACTAGATAGGTCAGTTTGTAACAACTTTATTCTCTACCCGCGGGTTAGGGCTTGCTTTTATTTTATATATATCTTATTTTACCCAAAAAAAAAAAAAAAATGTTGGGTCGGGCTGTGATTTTGGATTAGGAGAAAATACGAAATGGGCCATAAGAGGAAATAAAATAAAGGCCCAGTCAGCCCATGCCTAGTCTACTAGTGGATATAATAGCCCAGATATTTTGTGTCACTTTTGTAAATAGCTAAGCTATTTTATTTAACCTATTAACAGCTGTATTTAGACATTAATGAGTCGGTTAAGGCAGTTAAGATTATGTATAAATACTGAGCATCGCTCACTTTTCTTCTTCAATGAAAATCATAAATTTCTCTCAAATTTTGTACTTTTTCTTTCTCAAATTTAGTTCCTACGTTTCTAGGGTACATCTGGTTTTTGGGAACATGAGGATTTCATACTCCTGCCATTGTAGAATATCTGTAAACATGATTCCATGACTCACTATTGATTCTAATATTAGTAGGATGTACGAGACATAAGCTTAGCTCAACTGACTTCATTTTTTATTTTTAAGGGCTTTGTTATGATAAGGTTACCGATTTGAGTAACTTAAAAAGTGACTTCATGTTAAATTATGAATTTTATTATACGTATATCCCAATCAAACCAGATTAATCAAGTTGATATTTTGAATCACTGATTTATAAAAAAAATAAAAAAAGTACCATAAATAATTATCGAACAATTGAGTAAGAATTAAAATATAAAGCAATAATTATATACTTTGGATGCTTGGTTTGCAATAATTGCATTACTAGTTGGCTAAAGATAAGTTTTTGTCTTATTTCTTCCATTAAAGGCTAGCAATATGTATCAAAGGTGTCCTAGCCCAGTGGGGCAGGCGCCTGCCCACGACCTTGAGATCGTGGGTTCGATACCCTCTACTTGCATGCGACAAACTTTAATCTCCCTTTTAAGGGCTATCTCTTTCTCGTTTGAAGCAGTTATCTCTCCCCCATATGGGGCAACCACCCAATCGAGCTTCAAAAAAAAAAAAAAAAGGCTAACAATAAGTGGCTTAATTTGTATCTTGCCATTATTATAATACATAATATCTAGCCGTAAATAACAACTAATATTGCTTGTCCATTCTTATGAATACAACTAAATTATGTATCTTCAAGTTCAATGTTTGGGTCATTGTGTGAGACAATTGTCAAACTATCGATCACTATCATAAATTAAATAAGATAAGAATAAAACGTACAAAAAAAATAGCAAATCAATCTGATTAAGGGCTATGATCTTATGCTAAAATATAATTAAGAGATGTCATTTATCATCCTCCTAATGATAGAAACTAAATCATAATGCTTTGGTATATTTATCAGTCCAATAGCAAGTACGTAATATCTATAAAAAAATGGGCAACCCAAAAGTTACACGTAATTCTCTCTTTCTTGTCCTTTCTCCTTCTCCCATTTTGTTGACCAGGCTTGGATTTACTTCCTTGAGCCTGTTTTTGTGGGTTTGAATATAAACTATAAGACAAGGAATAATAAATCTTAGTGATACTTGTGGAACTAAAATGCTCCCATCATTAGCACGTATAGTAAAAATTAAGAAAATAAAAAATAAAGTATATTGTTAGTTAAAATATCAATATTACTCTCTTAAGTAAGACTTGTATACCTCTAATTTTATTTAAGAGAGTAATATTGATATTTTAACTGACAAACTACTCTGTTTTTAACTTTCGTACTTTTAGGTCATTCTCTAATTTCATCACAATGTTATTTGTTCTTCATTCCTAAATTCACTTATTATTTTATAATATACTATTGATAGCACATTAAAAAAATGGAGTTTAACATTTTAACTTGTTAGAATTTATAATGTTAAAGAAACTAATTAGGTTTATAATTGACATTATTGTTCTAAAGTGTCTATGGTTCATTCCTAAATTCACTTATTATTTTATAATATACTATTGATAGCACATTAAAAAAATGGAGTTTAACATTTTAACTTGTTAGAATTTATAATGTTAAAGAAACTAATTAGGTTTAAAATGTTTTTTTATAAAAGGAAGAAATTAAGCCCCATGGTAGCATCAGAAAATTCCAGAATCAATGTCATGTTGCACAAAATAATATGCTTCCAAACTACCTGTAATTTGGGTTATTGGATTTAAATAATTAGACCAGTTTTCTTCTCTTTGAATATATTATGAATGTGATTTGGAATTTGATTAAGTCATAATTAAAAGTTATTAAAACAATTTACCTTTGACATTTTGAGAAGCTTCATGCTGTTTTATTTGGTTCGGTGGATAGGGGAAAGCAAATTCCCTCTCATATTAAATATTAGGGTGTCTCGTTTTGTTTTCTCTTTATTTTATTGGAACACCTTATCGTTGTTGTTATTATTATTATTATTATTATTATTTTGAAGTCAGATATAATTTGAATATTTAATTATTCTGTGCCGATTTGAATATTCTGTCACATTCTATATTTTATTTTATTTTCAATCATTTATAAATTGCTAAATGTTTATTAATTTTTTTTCAAAAGATTTGTAACTGAAAGAAAATGGTAAAATTTTAAAGAAATAGTAATCTACAAATGAGATAAAAATGGTGACATAAGATCATTAACCCCTTATTTTTTTTTTGAACGCCGAGGGCGGAACCCCAAAGGGGAGAGAAAGAACCTCAAAGAGGAGAAGAATACCTCAGAAGAGGAGAAGAGAACCCTAGAAGGGAGACAATTAAAGTTTACCCCATGCCATTAACCCCTTATGAACTATGAATAAATCATTCTAGAGCTAAAACGGTAGAATCAACTCATCTAGTTAATTTAGATTGATAAGTAATACTCCCTCCATTCCATTCCTAAATATAAGACTCTTTAGACAATTTGAGAAAATTAAGGAAGTTGTTATTTTCACCTAAATTTCCAATATTATCCCCTACCCTCCCTCTCTCTCACTTCTTTGTCATAAACAAAGGAAAATGTTGAGGGTATAATTGAAATAAATTGTTGACAACTAATAAAACAACCTTAAACGACAATTAATTTGGATACCTAGATATCTCCTAAATGACAATTAATAGGAAATGGAGGGAGTACATAATAACTCGTATGAAGTTTTTCGTCTGTATCTTTTCATCTGCTCTCATTTGTCCCCTTTCAACTATTCTAGTGTAGATCGAATTTTATGTGCGACTCTCTTATAATACTATTTGTAATCTTTTTAATGATATTGTTTATATCTTAATTATATTTCTTTATCTTTAGAGTTTTTTTTTGTTAAGTTTGTGATATATGAATAATTTTTGTTTTACATAACACTTCAAATAAGGAAGAATAGAAAGAAAAAAAACGAGAGAGAGACAATTTTTTTTATCTTTTCTATTTTTTTTCTCTAACTAAAATCTAATTTTAATATTCCGATTCGTTTATACATTCTCTCTCGAGGGAGAACTCTCCTAGAGAGAACTCTTCTCTGAGATGGCCTCTTCCTAGCGAAGATTACTCCTGAGGATAGCTATATCCTTAGGTTCTTATCCTTTAATGCATCGTGCATTATCTCATAAGCAAGTGGCAGTGTTGCTTTTTGATTCATATACCAACATTGCCTAGTTTTTTTTTATGCATCCTTTTACTGTTTCTTTACTCTATAAAATCATATCATAGGCTTCCTGTGTTTTCTACTGCTTTTCTTCATTCTCTAATTGCTTTCGGCTACCTTGGTTTAGTTTATTTATTTTTTATTTTTTTTTATTTCGTAAGCTATTATGGTTAACAATCTCATCTCTAAAATGAAAAAAGTAACACTACATGGCATTGAGAAAGTTACAATGAAGTTTGATGACTCTGACATGCAAGGTGGGCCCGATGGTGAACGGGCTACGCTTGTAGGTCGTTTCATTAGTTTGACTAATTTTGTTCCACGGTATTTCCGAATCCTCCTTGGTCGTGCTTGGAGGGTGTATGGATGTCATGTTCCAGAGAATTGGTCCCAACAAGTACCGTTTGTTGTCCCTTCTACTGAGGACGTTACTCGCATCCTTAACATCGGCCCATGGTGTTTTGAGGGTGTGTTGCTGGTTGTTAAATACGCGGAACCAAATGTGGCTGTTTCTGACGATTTATTTGCTTTCTGCTCATATTGGATACAATTGTGATAACTCGTAAATTTACCTTTATTTTCTTCTACTTTAATAGTAAATTTGAGCTTCAAAAAGTATTTATATATCGAGTTTTGAGTTTAGAATGGTATAATCCTCACTTCTATGTGTTTGCATTTGTTGGGGCAAAATAGTCTTTTGAAGGGTAAGAGTGAATCAAACTTGCAGAACAAGAAAGAAGCTGCTAGAGTTGAAGATATGTCTTTTACGGACTAGAAGAGTTTTGGTGTATTTCAACTACCTTAAAGAATCTTGAAGAGTTGTATTTTATATCAACTACTTTAGAAGAGTATGGAGAGTTTCAATTTATGTCAATTACCTTAAGCTAGGAGATTTCTATTGCTATAAATACTCTTTACTAGTCTTAGGAAAATTCATTCAGCATTCATTAGTTTTTGTTTTAGGTTTTGTTCTCTCTAATTAAGCTCTCTTCAAGAGTTGGTTTGAGAGTTCTTTATTTACGCATTTGTTGGAACAAGATTCAAGCTTTCATTGTTGCTGTGCTTTTGGAGATTGATACAATTTAAAGTTCGAGACTTTAATTGAAACAGTGATGTTTTCTTATACTCTCTTCTTTACTTTGTTTATTATTTTCTTCTCTAGCATGAACTAAACTTTTCATCTAAGGCCATGATGTAGCTAGATTAATTTTATATGTTATTCTTGTGATCTTGTTATTTGATGGGTGTGTGGAAGTAATTTTAGATTATTGCTCTTAATGCGTTTAGATGATTGATCACCGTTTAAATTGTCTTTACATTAACTTGGAAAATTTGCGACAGCTGACCTTGTTAATTGGGTTAAATAATCTAAACACAAATTGCATGCAAGATAGACATATACTTGTATGGTTTGTGCGATCTCTTTGATTTCATATGTTTAATGCATTTTTATGAGTTAAAATCAACATAGACATATAGTTGGTTTATTCAAGAGAATATGTTTGATAGGCCTTGAAAGAGGTTATCAGATATTTTAGAAATCGATTGATTAACTAAAAACACTCTAGAATAACTGATTGTTAGGATAACATATTTATTAATTTAGTGAATTCATGTGCCTTAGATCTCATCATATCAACCTTCTTATTCAAGTTATTTTGCTTTCTTTTAGTTAAATTAGATTAATCATATCACCATCAACTATTTGGATTTATTTTAATTGTCTTGATCATCGTAGAATTATTCATCTCTAGGAATTAATTAATCATTACTCTCTGTGGGATCGACCTTGACTACTACAATATTGACCTAGTACACTTGCTAGTATAGATTTTGCGCATCACTTTGATCCGCATATCTTCCTTACAATGGACATGGGAAAAAAGATCTCGCGTGTTCTTCACAAGTGCGTTACGCTACAAATACGCGAGACTGCAGATGGGATCCGCTACTACAGGTTTCGGGCTGATCTGGAGGTCACGGTTCCACTTGCCCGTGTCTTTCATGCACAGGCACCTAATTTGGGTTCTTTTGACGGGCGTTTCAGGTATGAGAAGTTGCCGAATTTCTGCCACAATTGTGGTAAACTCGATCATGTTCCGGTTAGCTGTCCGGACCTGCCCAATGGTGTTCGACCAGCTGACCGAGAGAACTTTGAGTTTGGTTTTATGCTCAACGCTTCTAGGACAATTAGCTCAGAGCCAGTGGAAACGCTGTTAATGGGTGATGTCGGATTGGTTGCTGGCAATGAAAACCAGGCCATGGTTCTGTATCATAATTATGAGGTGGTGGTAGCAGTAGTTCCCCTGTTGGAAGCACCAGCCGAGCCTATTGCCATTGATGCGAATATCAAATAATGGCGAAGCTCCTAGGGTTGCTGACAAAGGGAAGGGAAAGGCTCTTGCTGTGGAGCCTAAACGAAAACTGGCTAAGCGACGGCTGGGGTATGGCGGAGGTGAGAAGTTGATGGCCTCAGCTATAGCCTCCGGCCGGCTGCAGGGCGGTGGACCGTTTCAAAATTCTTTCAATGAGGCCTTACAATATGTGGATAGAGCAAAGGGGCATAATGGTGTTGGGCCATCTAGAGTGAATCGGAAAAATAAAAAGAGGAGGGCGGCAGCGAGGGCTGCCGGAATGTCGCCGGAGAAGAGAGTGAAAAGGGAAGAAGGGCGCAGGCCAACTTGGGACCTCCGGTCACAGCGGGTTGGGCCAAGCACTGGCCCTCTGGTTATAACAGGTAAGTTGCTTGCTGGGCCAGGATAGAGTGGGCTGCTACAGAGCGGGTCGGACGCTGCTGAATTTGGTCTGAATGGGTTTGCTTTGACTGGACCCTCCCCAGTGGCTGGGTCGGCTGTTGCTGATCGCCAAAGGTCGGGTCAGCTGAAACTCAGGGCCGCTGAATGTCAGCTGCTTATGCCTGGACCGCCAAAACTTGAGCATGGGCCGAATGATGATGGCCCCCTAGATCAGGCCCAGGCTTTGATGCCTATACTGCTGACGACCTTTATGATAGGCTCTCTGAGAGTGGGCCGCGCGTTTCTGGCCCGCATTTAGCCAATGCGCATGGGCTATGCGCTTCTGATCCACTGCCAGCCTCGGCAGATTACCTATTGATGGGCCGGCTTCTCCTGGCCATTTTTCTGATATTTTAGACCAAGCTGATATGCTTTGGACTACTGGGGATGAGTGTTTTTTTTTTTTGAAGATTTGGACTCCCCGAACTGGAAACACAAATCCGGGACATCTGCTTCACGCCCAGAAAATGATATTGCTAAAACGGGGGCTCCTGCCGTCAAACAGGGTAAGGCGGAGCCCCCCAATGGGGCCCTCCAGGTTCCATGAATTTTTTTATCTTGGAAATGTCGGGGACTTAATAATTCTCGTACAGTTAGTGAACTAATGCGCCTATGTCAAGTGCATAATCCAGCTCTTGTTTTTTTGTCTGAGACAAAATCTTTGTCTAGTTCTTTAGAGTTTGTTTAATGTAAGTTAGGATTTCCCTATTTTTTTCCTGTCAATCGCCAAGGCCTTAGTGGCGGGCTTTGTCTTTTCTGGAATGATTCAATAAAGCTGGATATTTTGTCTTACTCTATTGGCCATATTGATACTTGTATTATTTCTAGCGAAAATAACTTAAAGTGGCGTTTCACTGGTTTCTATGGAAATCCTGAAATTGAATTAAGGCCTCAATCCTGGCAATTGCTAAGGCGGCTAAGTTCTATTAATGCGCTTCCTTGGCTCTGTATGGGCGATTTTAATGAGATTATTAGTCAAAAGGAAAAAACAGGGGGTTTTTCCCTAGAAGCCAAAGACAATTGAAACTGTTTAAAGATGTCATAAATGAATGCAACCTATGTGATTTGGGTTTTTCTGGTAGCCCTTATACTTGATGCAATTTTATGGAAGGATCTGGTGAAGTCTTTGTTCGCCTTGATAGGGGTTTAGCCACACCGTCTTGGCGGACCCGATTCCCTAAATTAACAATCCAACATCTTTCCACCAAAGATAGCGACCATCTCCCAATACTTCTTGGAGTTCCTCCCAAGTGCAAAAGGCGTAAAATAAGTAATTTTAAACCTCGTCCTCCGCGTTTTGAGCCTCTATGGTTCAAAGAGCCGGCTTTCCTTGATTTTGTTAGTCAATCTTGGTCGCCTCCCAATGTACTTTCTATCCCACATATGAGTCAAGCTCTAGGTAATTTTCGTTCTGATTTAT
Organism: Vinca minor; assembly: GCA_026122235.1. Classification (NCBI taxonomy): domain Eukaryota; kingdom Viridiplantae; phylum Streptophyta; class Magnoliopsida; order Gentianales; family Apocynaceae; genus Vinca; species Vinca minor. Next base: position 1,414,091 of record JAOCZM010000278.1, on the reverse strand, counting down.
TAGAATGGAGCTCTAAAGTTGTCGGTGATTTAGAGAAAAAGCTAAAACATAAGCAAAATGAGTTGGATGCTATTCAGAAACGACGGGGTCTTCCTAGTTATTCCCTCTCTGAGGAATTGGTAGTATCTAAGGACTTGGAGAAAATCCAGGATCTTAGAGAATGCTAATGGAAGGCACGTAGTAGAGCAACTTGGCTATCCGAAGGGGATCGAAATACTTCCTATTTCCATAATAAAGCCTCACAACGCAAGGAGAAAAATTCTATAGAGGAAATAGTTGCCCCTGATGGTAGTCTAAAGGTTGATGAAGATGACATTGAAGAGGTAGCGGTGAATTATTTCCAGTCCTTATTCTCAGCTAAGGAAGATGGGGCGAGTCTCGCCCCTGGTCTTCTTACTAGCCAGCTAGATAGCCGGGATATAGCCATACTAGAACGACCTTTCACGCAGGAAGATATAGTCAAAGCGCTTAAACAAATGCATCCACACAAAGCCCTCGGGTCGGATGGAATGCATGTGCTATTTCTCCAAAAACTTTAGCATATTCTGAGCGACTCTGTTACAGAAGTTGTCTTGCAAGTCTTAAATAATGATGCTGACATTTCTATGGTCAAATCTACTCACATAGCCCTAATTCCAAAAATAAAGAAACCCATTTCTATGGTCCATTTTCGGCCAATAAGCCTTTGCAATGTTTTATATAAGCTTGTCTCAAAAGCCCTTACTAATCGTCTTAAATTAGTAATGAACTCTATTATTGATGAAGCACAAAGTGCTTTTTTCATTACTGATAATGCGATAATTGATTTTGAGGCTTTTCATAGCTTACAAACTGTTCGGCCAAACGGGGCCCATCATCTGGCTCTCAAGTTGGATATGAGCAAGGCTTTCGATAGAGTTGAATGGAATTACTTAGAATCTGTCATCACTTGCATGAATTTTCCACCAAAGTTTCTTTCTCTTATAATGAATTGCGTTAGAACAGTACACTACTCTATACTGCTAAACGAAATTCCGACCAAGGTTTTTTCGCTACTCGAGGTATCCGACAAGGAGATCCCTTTTCTCCGTTTCTCTTTCTCATTTGTACAGCAGGATTATCCTCCCTAATTCGTGCATCTGAAGAGCGGGGCTCTCTTACTGGTTTCCACTTCAGCAACAGTGTTTCTGTTACACACTTATTGTTTGCTGATGACTCCCTTTTTTCCTCACAAGCTAGTGAAACTTGCTTAAGGAGATTAAGAGAGGTACTCAAGATCTACGAGACTTGTTCTGGACAAATGATTATATATGAAAAGTCCAACTTATTCTATAGTAAAGATACTCCCACAGAAATAAAAGCTCTTGCCTTTTCCATCCTCAACATTCCTGAGGGGGATGGAAAGGGAAAGTATCTAGGACTTCCTTATATAATAGGACGGTCTAAAAAAGAGGTGTTTCAATTTGTGGTAAATAAAATTTGGAAAAAGCTCAGCTGTTGGAACGAGAAAGTTTTGTCTTTTGCCGCTCGAGTGGTACTCATAAAATCAGTGATTCAGGCTATTCCCATTTACGTTATGTCATGCTTCGTCCTCCCACAATATTACATAGATAACATCATGAGTATGACCCGTAATTTTTTGTGGGGAGGTGATGAGAAACGAAAGAAGATACGTTGGAGGGCCTGGCATGAACTGTGCAAGCCCAAATCTCAATGGGGCCTTGGACTTAGGGATCTAGTGGCATTTAATCGAGCATTAGTGGCAAAACAAGGCTGGTGGATTTTACGCCAGTCTCTTTCACTCTGTGCTAGGGTACTACGGGCAAAATATTTTCCGTTAGACAAGTTTTTAGATGTTCCGTTGCAAGGTAGGACTTCTCTTGTCTGGCAAGGTATCTTGAAAGGCCGGGAGCTACTAAATGCCGGTTTGAAATGGCGGATTGGGGATGGCACTCGAGTCAGCTTTTGGTATGACAAGTGGCTATCTTCTCCGCATGGTTTCAGGCTTCAAGCTCCGGCCAATATGTCTTTTTCAGCGGGAATTATGCCAGTATCCTATTTTATTGATTTCCAAAATAATAGTTGGAATGAACAGCTGCTCCGGAACTACATATCTGTGTATGAGGTAGAAGAGGTTTTGAAGGTCCCTTTGTGCAGCTCCTGGCCAATGGATCGGCTTGTCTGGGCTTACGAGAACAGCGGGCATTATACTGTTAAATCTGGGTATAACCTAAAAATAGAGCTATATCAAGGAAAAAGAATTATGCCTTCAACCTCGAGTGGAAGCCCGTTGAGGACTTGGGCCAAGATTTGGAAATTGCCTGTTGCGCCAAAGCTATAGGTTTATTCTCTGGAAGATTTTCCAGCGCATTCTCCCCACTAACTTGGCATTGTCTCGAAGGATTAGCTCTTTTGGGTCTCAATGCCAGTTATGTCAGGGTGAACCCGAAACTATCTTACATGCACTATTCACTTGCCCGGTGGCTATGAATGTTTGGGATCAGACTACTTTCGAAATAGCTAATATCGTATCAAGGGACACATTCCTCTCCTGTCTTAACCCTATTTTATGGGGAAAGGAGGAAGTTGTAACCCTTTTTATTTATATCGCATGGAACGTCTGGTGCAATAGGAATAAATTTATCTTTGAAGAAAGATAAAGCCACCGGCAGAAATTGCTAACGTTGCGCTAGTTTGCGCTGCAGAGTTTAATAACATTTATGCCTCTTCTATCGACCAAAGTCAGGGTCATAGCCCGGAGGTTCTTCCTACTCATGATTAGATTCGGTACATGCTTAAAGGAAAGGAAAAATTATTTACATTTGACAACCCCAACCCGGCACCAATAATTTTGGCTAACAGTACGCCTAGTCCAAAAGTTTGGAGACCCCCGGATTTCGGTCTATTAAAGATAAATGTTGATGGATCATGGCTGGATGGAAAGGGGGGCATCAGTGCGGTTATTCGGAACCATGAAGAAGCCTTCATAGCCGGGTTTGCCAGTTATCTCAGTTGTTCGCCCAGTCCTGAGCATGCTGAAGCCTTGGCGCTCCTCGAAGGAATTAAATTTCCTGTTTCCAATGGTTATCAAGTTAAATTCGTAAAAAACGACTGCAAAATACTGGTCACCCGCATACAAAGCGAAGAAGAAGATTTATCCTCCATTGGTCTCTTCGTTAGTCTAATTAAAGAAATTCAGGGGATTAGGGTAGCCGATATATCACATGTTCATAGATTATGTAATTCGTCTGCTGATGTATTGGCTAAGTACGCTATGAGGTCACAGACCTCATCTCAATGGTTTGGAGGTCCTCCGGACTTTCTCCTACCACAAATTTTTGCCGATATTAAATAATATCCAGTTTTTCTGTTAAAAAAAAAGGAATAATAGATTCTGATTCAACATCATTTTCCCGATAATTAATAAGATTAAAAAAGAAAAAGTGATATGTCTTGGTTCAATTTCAAATAAAGAGTTTAGCTTATTTATATCCGCAAAATTCTCAAAAAATATGAGTTATACGCAAAATGATAAAAAGAGAAACCCATTATTCTCTCTCTTTTTGTTTTTTTTCTCATTTATGGAATTTCATGACACATCTTGTCGTTTTAGCTTTGTTGAAGATCATATTGAGGGAACTCCAGAGTTCAATGCAATGCACAATGCAATGGAAAACGATAGGCTAGAGAGAGAAGAAAGAAGGAAACAACTTTTATTGAACCGGCTAAAGTGTTAAAGGGGTAAATTTTTAACAGTATGAGTAAATAATTTTATATGTTACTAACAAAATTACAAATGCTTTTTCTGTTACAAAAACAATTTCAGATCATAATACATATTATAGAAATGGTAGGGCTTGGCCTTAGACTGGCCATGGTTTAACATAATAGGTCAATCATGACAGTCTATTTTTTTTTAAAGCAATAATTTTGACAGGAACGGATTCCCCCAAATCCGTATAAAGCAAAGATTGTGGGCCCAAAGTTTATAGCAAAGTTTTATTTGGAAGATTTCAAGGCAAGCATAGGGATACCAGCAAAAGACTTAATAGTGTACTCTTCATAGATTTTCAAGTCAACATCTCACACCATACTGCCTATAGGACAAGGAAGAGAGCAATGTAACTCATTCAAGGAAAATATCATGAACAATACAATCAATTGTGAGACTATGTTGAGGAATTAAGACAATCAGATCTAATGAATAATGTTGGGATGATGATTGATGTTGATGGTAAAGGAAACGAAAGGTTCAAGAGGTTCTACATGTGTTTGGGGGCACTGAAGATGGGATTCTTGAAAGGATGTAGGAAGGTAATTGATAACTAGGAATGTTTTGTTATGTTAAGTTTTTGTCCAAAACAATCAGTTCAGTGTGTTAACTTTTTGTCCAAAACATTCAGTTTATTTTATTATGTTTTTGGGTGATCTTATCAGAATTTTATCGGAATGTGAGTAGCAGTTCATATTTATGGGTGATCTTATCATAAATTTCTAGGATTTTTTATGTTCACAATCAGTTCATATTGATAAACAATGTACACAACAATTGAACAACAATGTTCTTGACAATAAAACAAGCTTCATTTTACTTGTAAAAATAGACTAAACCCAACACTTGTTCAATACAACAATGCTAACACTAACACAAACAAAACAAGTCCAACTACATTTTTTTTGGGAATCCCAAATTCCTTCAAATTCTTCAATTTCTCATCTTTCAATATCAACTCTTCCTTCAACAATTCAATTTGAGTAACTTTATTCTCAACCTTTTCCAACACGCCGGTAATACCACAACTCGATTGAGTTGAAGGAGGATTATCAATCCACTTGAAAGATTCACATCCATTATCCTAAAATTCAACACAACATAATTGTAGAAAAATTATTTGATTTAAAATATTTTTTGACAATATAATTAGCTCATTTATTTACCCGAGATTGAAGACAACATATGAATCGCCTACCTGGGTTGTGTTCGGTCCTAGAGGTATACATTGACACAACCCTAGGACATTTACAATCATCCTTAACTCGAGCTCTATTACTAATTGAGCTTGAAACATATGACATTGAGCTTGAATCTGAGCTTTGAAGAGGAATTAATGGGGGAAGAAGAAGACAATGTGTATAGAGGAGATGGGAGAAATCGGGTTCATAGGGACGAAGAAATAATGAACTCTTTTTCAATATAGGGTTATATTTGATGAAGAGCTTGTGTTGGGACAATTTTGCCCCTGTGCAAAACGTCCGTTTTTATTCAAGTGACTTTTTGGTCGGAAATTCGCAAAAAATTCATATCGGGTTAATCGTAAATTGTTGAAGTCCATACCAGAATAAAATAAAACCTTAAGTCTAAAAATTGAAAAGTATAAACTGTTCAGATCTAAGTTAGGCAATTTGCTTATATATATATATTAAACACAATTATACTGTCTTCACAACACACAAGGTTTCACCCAATGTCAGAAGGCGCACTAGTGCAGTGAAGTGCTCGACTCGCGACTCTGAGGTCCCCTAGTGCTCGACACCCGCCTCCCTACGTGAGACAAATAAAATTCCTAGGAATTAAGGTCTACAACAAAGGTTTCACCCAATGTTTCATTTGGAAATAAATAGCTTCAGAAAAGGCCAAAAAAGAAAAAGAAAAAGAAAAAATGATTAAAGCACAAAAAAGAGCCAATCAAACATAGAAACAAAACTACACCAAGATCACATGTGATGTTGCAATAAAACTACAATAATCACAAGGTTCATTGCCACGTGCACGTCGGTAGGAACAACTCATTGACGTGGATATCGTAGAAGCCAGAAGATATTCTATTCGAACCCCCTTTAAAGTATAGGAAAATTATAATATGAATCAGTTGATGTGAAACTTATGGTTTATAATTGAACACGTTATTATAAAATTATCTATTTATTTTATTTATAGGATCAGTTCTTAATCACAAGTTCAATGAATCTGATTCAAATTAGAATTATCCTAATTCATATCTTTTTCAAGTTGCACAAAATATCAAGATCTATTTTTCTTTTTCTTTTCAATCAGGATTAGATTTAACTCTTTTTTTTTGTCCTCAAGAAAAACACATCGAGATCTATCTGAAAAGTATAAATAATTTATTTGTGTATTATTTTATTATTAGAAAGAAGACGAATTTTTTCTGTCCTGGTGTCCCACAGTGAGTCGGTTAAGGTATTGATGAGGCAACTCCTCAAATCGTATTACATAAATTGTCAGTATCGTATAGATACTTTCAAGTTGTTTAATAAAAAAAATGACATTATTAGGGACGTAAAATTTAGTCAATCAATTAGTTATATTAGTGGCAAAATAATAAATAGTTTGGTGAATCCCTTATACCAATAGTGGGATGAATATTGTTTAATTTAGATTTTTAATCAATTATAACCAATTTTACTTACCTGTTAAACTTTTTCCTAAAAAAAAAATTAGATATAAAGCAAAATAATTATTTTAATATAGAATAATTATTTTAGTTCAAAATAATTATTTTCATAACAACCGTTAAATATTTTAATTCGATAATTCATAAAAAAAATTCAACACAATGTTAAAAATTTATCTCCTATCAACACCTTAACCAAACTCGTCCTACAGTTGTAAACAGTTTCGAAGTTTGAGAAAATTAGCAGTTTTGTAGTTTTTCATTTTGATGTTATTGTCAAAGAGTTCCTTAAAATAATAGCTGTTTTTTCAACACTAAAAGTGATAAAAGATATTACAGAGTACTTAGTAAAAAAAAAAAAAAAGATATTACAGAGTAGTGTGGTTTATTTGTTTATTTTGAAAATATCTGGACTATTCCTTTTATGTATAGAATTTGGAAACTATTCGTTTTCTTTTTTGATGAATTCTTGAGGTAGACAATTTGATTAGTGATGGATCACACTTGAAGATTAGCTAATTCGGTGGTAAGGATCGACCAATTATCTACTGCAAACGTAGAGCTCGAGAGCAACGAATATGGGCTAACTTTATTGAAGGGTTCTATATTTTTTTCATACAAATAAACAACAAAACCGTGAGATATTAATATACGAGAGGTTTTATATTGGTAGGTGAGTAGGTTTAAAACTTACATTCAAGCAAATGAATACAAAACACGTAAGAAAAAGAATTTACTTTTTAGCCTACGTGTATTGCATTCATTGGGTTGGATGTAATTTTTAAACTTAGTCACCTACCAAAATAAAATTTCTTTATTAATACTATCTTTTATATAAAATTTCTTTATTAATACTCCCTCCATTCCTAAATATAAGACTCTTTAGACAATTTGAGAAAATTAAGGAAGTTGTCATTTTCACCTAAACTTCCAATATTACCCCACCTTCCCTCTCTCTCTCTCTCTCTCTCTCTCTCTCTCTCTCTCTCTCTCACTAATACATCATAAAGAAAAGAAAGGAAAATGTTGAGGGTATAATTGAAATAAATTGTTGACAACTAATAAAAGAACCTTAAACGACAATTAATTTGGATACCTAGATATCTCCTAAACGACAATTAATAGGGAATGGAGGGAGTACTATCTTTTATATATAGTAATAACCAAAGATTGTTAAGTAAATGTGCATACCTCCCATAATTATCGAGTTTTAAATTATTTGTTATCAAGAAGTAAGTTAGACGAACATTAATAGAAATATATTATTACATATTATACATGGCTAGTGATATTGCCAAAGCAATTCTCCTCCTGTCAAGGTAATTTCAACTCAAATGATAAGTTTGTCCTTCATAATCAATTGCGAAGTTAGAAAACTATCATCTTTTATTTTAAATACTCACACTTTTGAAAATATATTTCTATGTCCTCTTCATATTATGCAATCAACCATTATTATTTATTTTTCTACTCTCTTCATATTATGCAATCATCCATTATTATTTATTTTTCTCTTTTCTTCATCTCTTTCCTCATCCTTTCTCCCATTTTATAGTTTATCCCACCATAAATGCACCCTTCGTTCCTTCTTTTTGTCTTTTTCCCCTTCATATTTCTTTGTCAAGAAGGTTAAAATTGCTTGGGTCTTTAAGGTTGTTGATAACATAAACTTCAACTTTCTATTGCTTGAGCCTTGAAATTTATTGATAAAACGAAGTTAAAATTTTCATACATATAATTTTTGAAGAACTTAATAATTCATAAATATACATCGTTGCGAATTTAATTGTGCATTAAATATTCAGAGAGGGAGATACGGTGGTTGGTGGAGTGCAGGAGGAGGGAGTGGGATGATGACGAAAGTTGAACAGAAGGGAGAATAAGAGAAACAAAACTCAAAAACATTAAAAAGAAATTAGAATTACAGAGAAGAGAAAAGAAGAAGAAGAAGGAGAGTGAGATTCGATGGGGAGGGAAAGGGGAAGGTGATGAAATAAGGGTAAAAAGCGTTGACGCCCCCTAAACTATTCCGTTTTTTGGTTTTTGACCCTCAACTAAAAACGGTCAAGTTTTACCCCCTAAACTATTTTGATTTTTGGTTTTTGACCTTCCATCCATATTCTCCGTTAAATCATAACGGAAGTCCAAAAAATGGGGGCATTTTGGAAAAATCATATCATTCATAATAAATAGAATTAAATTTAAGGGAAAAAATGGTCTTTTAAGATTTTTTTTAGTGGTTGGAATTTACAGTTGGTGGTTGGAGAAGAGGAGTGGTACCCGGCTTCCGTCTTTTTCTGTCACTGTTCTCACTGGCGACTTCTTCTTTCTCGTCAAAATAATAGGTTATTTTTTTTTATAAAAACAAAAATTTTAGGATCTTATACAGATTGCCCAAAAATGCCCCCATTTTTTTGGACTTCAGATTATGATTTAACGGAGAATATGGATGGAAGGTCAAAAACCAAAAACCCGAAATAGTTTAGGGGGTAAAACTTGACCGTTTTTAGTTGAGGGTCAAAAACCAAAAAACGGAATAGTTTAGGGGGCGTGAGCGCTTTTTACCCATGAAATAATTGGCGAGAGAAAAAATGTTCAATATGTGAGAATAGGAGAGAGAACAAAAATAAGGGAAAATATTGTAACTGGGTAGTGATTATTTGATCAAAAAGTTGGGATCAAATTTGGATCAAGAAAGCATAAAGTCACATTAAATTCTAACAATTATTTACATTTTATACTCTTTGATCCAACAATCATTATTGATTCTAATTAAAGAAGTTAAGTGATTAGAAATGACAAACTTATCATTTAAGTTAAAATTGTCTTGGCAGAAGAGGAATTTTTTTGACAATATCACTAGCCATTATACATAGTGTCTCTTACAACATAAAAACGTAACATACTACTTTAAGTCTCTAAAAAGAAATATTATTATTTTACCAAAAAAAAAGAAGAAGAAGAAAATGGAAATTCACCCACTTTTGTTGGATTCTAAAATGACAAAAGCAGGTAAGTCCGCAATAATTTGCAAAACTCCAAATGCAATTTGCCACTTACAATCATATACACATATGATAGTAAAAGGAATTTCAGCAGCTTATACATCAATTTATTATATAAAATCACTCTCATGAGCTGAGCTAATGTGTAAAAATCGTTCCTCTAACACTAAGTTTCTGAATCCGCTCGGCATATAAAGGATTTTTTTAGGCTCATATGAGATTACATGTAAAATTAACAGTCTGAGTATTAAAACAAAATCTTATTCGAACAATCAAGTCATTCCTCTTTTTGTTGAGCTCATATGATGTTTGTTTTGCCTTTACCTGTTTCGCCACCCCCTTGGAACAAAATTAATTTTAAAAATTTATCGACTAATTCGTCATACGTCCCCTATTGGAAAATAAGAAAAAAAAACTAATTTGAAAAACTAGAATTTTTTTTTATTTATTTATAACCTGTTTGGGCACCTGATATTCACCATTTGAGTGAAGAAAAGAAAAAAAAAACAACTCGTATTTTTTTTTTAGAAAGAAAAAAAAAACTAATTTAAACCACTAGAAATCTTGTTATCATGACCAAGGAATATGGGGGTGGGAGTGGGGGTTAACCAAAATCCTTGTTTATCTTTAGCAAACAGTTTAGGGTATCAATGTTAAATGTTCGGTAACTTGGCACAAAAAAAAAAAAAAATGTTAATGTTCGGTAGTTAGAACCAATCTACTTGCCACAGTCCTCTCTAACAAGGTAAACAGAGTTAACTATAAAATGTATTATTCTTGGATCAAATAAACATCGAAGAGTATAAAGTGAAAATGATTGTTAGAATTTGATAATAACATTATACTTTTTTAATCCTTATTTGGTCTAATTTTTTTTATCCAATAATCATTCTCAAACAAAAAGAATAATCAAACCTAACCTTAGGAAAATTCTAAAGGACCGGCCTCACAACCATTTCACATGAGTTGAGGCGGGACCAACTTTGCAAGTAAACTCAACATTAACTCATGTGAGACAGCTGTGGAGCCAGTCCCACAAGGACCTCCCCATGCCAAAGTGACCCTTATGGTTAAAATATGAGAGGAGCAGCCACGTCACACTTCGCAATGATTAGTTGGGGTATTTTTTTTTTTTTTTTTTTTTTTGGTAAAAAAAAGTTTTTGTGGGTTCAACTCCGGTCACCACCACAGGTCAGGGCAGACCCTAGGGATCATAGGTCGCTTACAAGAGTATTTACAGATCACCCACCAACACAGCCCTCAAGTCGACAGCGGGAATTGAACTCTTGACCTTTGTAAGGACGTGTCAAATCCTTACCAACTGAGTCAACTTGTGTTGGTATTAGTTGGGGTATTTGCCAAACTGTTGCAGCTTTCATTACAGTCCGGCTCCTATGCGGAACAGATTTTTTTTCAGTATACACGGAACACCTCAAAATAGGTATTTTTAGCTAAAAAAAACCAGGTATTTGCGTGAACAAGTGTTCTCAAAATCAGAACAGGTATTTTTTTAAATCAACCTTAACCGTCAAAATTTTAATTCAACGGACGAGAAAAGTTCCGCATGTGCAGATCTTTTCCCATTCCCCACTGGAGGTGTAGTGCTTTCATTAGGTCCTCTTTTGGGAAAGGAAAAACTACCTTTTATTAACTTTTCAAGTATTACAACCCTATTTGGGAATGGGATGGAGGAAAATCTTCCCCCAAGAGCAAGAATTTATAGGTTCTCTCACTATTTAAGAATATAAGATCTTTTAGCTCTTTTATTTTATTTTTGGGAAATTGATTTGTTTGGTCATCATATTATTTGTCAAATAATCGAGTGGTCCTCATTCTTTTTTACTTCCCATTTGGTCTTAAATGTTATTTCGCGCTTCCTAACCTATACTAACAACAACACCCACGGTGATTTCCAGCCAAATCCCTCTCTATGCAATATTTATAGTTCTTAAATGATCCCATAAGTATTTTCGAGCTTCCAAAATGGTTATATCATCATCTTCTTCATCATCCAAGACCCATCGCCAATCACCAACCATTTATCTCCCAAATCCGACCACCAACGCCTCCCACCCACCATATATCTCCCAAATTTGGTGGTCGGAGTTGGGCGGCGATGAATCTTAGAAGATGAAGAAGATGATGTTACATGTTAGGACCATCTTGCAAGCTCGAAAATACTTGTGGCATCATCCAGGAAGTATAAATACTACATAGGGGAATTTGTCTGGAAACCACCGTGGGTGGTGGTGTTGAGACTGTTTAGAAAGCGCGAAATAACATTCATGATCAAATGAGAAATAAAAAAAGAATGAGGACCAAACATGTCAATTTTCCATTTATTTTTTTAAAATTTTCACTTATGAATACAATTATCTCATTATTTATTATATTAATAAATGATATATAGTTAAAAAACAATTACTAATTTTTTCTTCCTTCCTTAATCAAACGGTCAAAAAAATTATATTGTGAAACAGGTAGTAATTAGAAGAAATTTATTTTATCAACAATACAACATCTTCACAGATCAGGGGTAACTTATTCTTAGAACCGTCATTGTGTGACTAACTCATAACTCCCTCACATTAATTGAGTGTAACACACATGTTCAGATAAGTTCTCACTCAATTATTGTGAGGGAACAGTCCAACAAAAACAGCGTAACCCACATCTGCAGTGCCCCCTCGCCGATTTTAGTGCGAGTTCGATACCAGTGACCAAGGGTGAAAATCCTCTGCCTTCATTCCTATCCCCATCCCTGTCCACAACCAATCAGAATTTACTATATAAATATTTGTTCCAATTATATATATACAGGGTGAATTATGATTGGTTGGGACAGGAACGGGGACAGAATACTTTTTGCGAGTGACACCAAGGTGACAATACATATTCCCCTCTTCTTACTAAAAAAGGGTTAGGAATCCTCTGTCTTCATTCGGTGTCCCCTTCCCTGTCCCAACAATAAGAAAATGACATGTATTAAATTTTTAATTAAAAAATTATAACCTAAAAGAAAAAGTGGAACCCACAAGAAAAAAATATACACGTGACAAATATCTATTCGTGGAGATACAGAACCAGGACAGACGATTTTTTGCCCTAAAAAAGCATCTTTACACAAACATTTTTATATTGTACCCAAAAAAATAAAAATAAAACCTTTTTTTAATTTTTTTTGGGCCAATCAGAAAACATATCAAATGTGAAATTGCATGCATCCCTTTAGAAACAGCTGTTGATGTTGGGCTCTGTGAAGATCAGACAAAAACTTCATCAACCCAAACTATGTGCTAATGTGCACCCAACCCAGACATCCATAGCAGATACCTAATCAGAAAAAGCTCCATTTTCACCCTCAAATTTACACCCAAACAACAAAAAACTATCAGAAGAAAATTCAAGAAAATCTATGAACTTGGAACAATTCTTATAAATATTAAACTGTATATATTTTTTTTCTTATGGTATACTTTTTGGACTCTTACAACGAATCAGAATATGATGATAAAATCTGAGATAATAAGAAAAACAAAATAATTTTCCTTTGCTTTGGTTTTCTTCTCATCACAAATAATAATACTACTAATTAATGTTACGTTTCCAGAAATCCAGTCATTCGGAGAATTGAATTCCTTACTTCACTCAAATCCCTTCCCTTGAGAGTTCTTCCATTTCCAGTACACACCGAAAACGTCATCGTTTTCCCGGCGATTCGTCTCCCGATTATCACGTGAGGCGGCACCATTTCTCCGTCATCGCCATCGTCGTCGTTGTCGAAAAAATCAGATTCCGAATAAATCGGAATCCAGGAAGAAGTAGAAGAAGCATTTTCCGGTATATTAACCGGAACCGAATTCTTCTTCACATTAGGCTTTAAATTTCTGAATTCTCCGGAATTCAACTCATTTTCTTCACTAGATCCAGCTATATCTTCTTGAAAAATTACTTCCGATTCTTCAAATTCTTCTGCCATGCCGTCAACTGCAGTGACTAATTCTTTAGTCGCGAGTGTTATTCACTAAATGAGTTAAATTTGAGAGGGGGAAGAAGAAGAGGAATTGGAAGACGGAAGGAATTGGGGGAAGAATTTATAGGGAAAAGAAAGGATGGAGAGAGAGAAATGAATGGTTGATTGGTTGGATAATTAAATTATTGAGAGAGAATCTAAATCGTATTGAGCAAACTTGATCTTGAGTGTCAGATGGCGTCAAGCAGAAAAGGGTGAAAATCGTCTGTATATTCATTCCAGTGACCAACTAATAAGAATTTGTTGTAATAATTTTTTTTAATTATATATACATATGATGAATTGTAATTAGTGGGACACGTGAATAAATACACAAACTGATACAGACGATTATTTACCTGTAAAAAGTTGTTTGAGTGCGGTCCCCACTTTCTCTCTCTAGATTGTAATTCACTTTATGCAATTATTCAAAATTCGTTACCTATTTTTATAACTGTTAGTATAAAAATTAAAATTAAAGCGGATATTAATATTACGAATTTCGAGTGACTAAAACAGAAAGAAAAACATTAGTTGAGAAGATGCCATTTTTCCTTAATTGATTTGCCTAAAACAAAGCCAGCTCTGTTACTTGTGTCCCACGGCTCTTGTTGTATGTAAAGTTAATTTCGTTAGACTTCTTGTATATGAAGCTTTTGAGTGGAAATTTCTCTTGTATTATTAAATTACATTATGTGTTTTTATACTTGGAAATTTTCAGTGAAACCGTGTATAGATACATAGATAAACACACAAAAATATGTGGACACGTAGAATGTAATTAATTTTTACTGAATTATTCTTTTGGGTTAATAATGAATTATTGAATATCCATATGATCAATGGTAAATATCCATATGCATGTTTCAATTTCACCTGAACTTTGAATATTTGTAATTTCCAAGTTTTTTCTAAGTTACAAGTGATGCAGAGTGATAAAAAATTTACGAGTTTCGTAAGAGGATAATTGTTTATTAAATAAGAGATTGAAATGAAGTGAAAAAACATCTTGAATTTAGGATAGAAATTTTGTGCGAATACTATTTATCTGGATGGTATTTTGAGATTCATTAGGTTTTTCTTTTTACATTTAATTAATGAGAAAATCCATACATATACATCAATTATTTTTACTTTTTTCTAAATAGTATTAATTTTAAATCAAGGCCTAAATAGCACAACTTTTTTTTTATGCGACTGTTCTGTTTGTCAAATTAGTGTTTCAAAAAAATATGTAAGGCACATGTTCCGAGATTGGGGTAAAATGGTCAGAATCACATCAGTCTCTCTCCCAATGTTTTTCCCCCAAGTTCTCCCAATGGTAAAATACAAGAAAAAACACTGTTCTTCATCTTTTTCATCCCTTTGGCATAATTTCTTCAAATCTTTATTTTCAAAACTTGTCTGAAAAATCAATCTTTTTTTGTTTGTTTTTTATTTGATGAATAGCTTCAAAATCAATCTGCTTATTAGTTTATAAAAGAATGTAGTCGTGACTAGACATAGATTGTCCAGTTATCCAAGGAGTTTAGGGTCTATTTTAATAGACTGGTATGGGTTAAAGATTCAAACACATACTCAATCTATTTTTGAATTAAGTATGTGAATGAAACTTCAAACACTAAATTATTAAGATTTTTTTTTTTTTTTTTGGTCAGCACCTTAGAATTTTATTTGCCTCACGTAGGAGGCGGGTGTCGAACCTGAGACCTCCCGGTCACAGGGCAAGGCTTGCCCCCACTGGGCCACGACCTTCTTGACAAATGATTAAGAATTTGTTCGCCCTTTAGTCCTACAATAATGTCTACAAACTACAATAACGTGTATTACATTGCCCTGACCATGTTGGTTCATTCAAATCTGTCCAAGGTTGGTACGATTAAAGTTTCACAGGGGACAGGGACGAAGATAGAGAAGTGGAGGTGATAGTCGCCTCCGATATACCGAACTATGTATAAAAATTGGAAAAAAAAAAAAGTTGGGAGGCGAATTTGATAGAATATTCCGAATTATATATAAAATTTACTATATGCAGTATTTTTAGAAATCTTGGGAGGCGACTGCCACCCCCGCCCCCTTGTCTTACTCCCTACAAATGGTTGATCATAAAATATGTACTTCATTCACACATTAATGGTTAAGAGACAAGGTAAAGTAGAAATAGATTATATTTTACCAAATGAGTGAAAATCGTGTGTTCCCGTATATGTCCTTATTCCTGAATCCAACCAATCAGAAGTCGCTAAGGAATATACGCGAGAGGAAGTCGTGGAATTGGAAAGTTGCAATTTGGAAAAGAAGAGGAGACCATAGTTATAAATCAAGAGCATTGCATTGGACTGGCCATGGATTGACAGAAATGGCCAACTATGGCAGTCTTTGTTTTTAAACAACATTTTTGTCAAGCTTCCGTCCTGGGCTGACGTGGCACTTCCCAGACGCGCCTTACCACGTCAGCCCAAGACAGAATTCCCGCTTCCGTTCTCACTTTGCCCTAAATCAAACAGCAGACTCTTCCTTCTCTCTTCTTGCGTTTCACCAACAAAAAAGCATAAGGCAAGAAAAAAAAAAAAGCTCCCACCACCCCTTTTGCCTGCCGCCGCTCCCGCCACTGTCCCGCAGCCATCCGGTCTACATCACATCCACCTTCTTGCTCTCTATCTCAATTTCAAAGGTATAAACCTTGATTTTTTTTTTACTTTTTTTGGGGGAAATTTAAATAAAAATTATTGTGAATATTTGTTTAATTGGAATTTGGTGAAGTTATTAAATTTGGAGAAATTAGTTTATAAATAATTGGGAATTTGTGAATTTAGAGTAATTTGGCGAATTTGTGAATTTAGGGCATTTGAGAATTTGGTAAATTGTGATATATTTGTGTAATTTGGTGAATTTTTGTAATTATCTGAAATTGATGTTAATTTTCTTAAATTGATCTTATTTTCTACAATTTATTTTAATTTTGGTGATATAACATGTGTTATTTCTGATAAAATCTATGTCTATTGTTGTTTTTTGTATAGATGTCTACACCTGCTCATCTCGGGCCCACTCCTTTTGATATGAGTGTTTTAAACAAACAGCCATTACATAGATCATTAGGAATATGGCACGGTCAGGAGTCACTAAACACCCCATTAAAGATTATGAGAAGCGAATGTCAGTTTTATTCCACGTATAATAGAAACAAACCATGCCTTAATTAACCTTATAGACCGATTAGGTTTTGGGGGATATGGTAGGTTGGGACATATGTAGGTACATCACGCGCTAGTGATTTCTTTAGTAGAGAGATGACGCCCAGAGACTCATACATTTCACTTACGTAGCGGTGAGGCGACCATTACTCTAGAGGACGTATGGTGTCTTCTTGGACTACCTACTGGGGAAAACGTGGTGACGTGGGGTGCGGATTACAATATGATGGATACTCAGTGGGCTGCTACCGTGTTCAATCTGTTAGGATTCTAACCCGCCATGTCATCAATTAGGGGAAACACTCTTCAGCTGTTTGAAGTTTATGCCCACATTAGTGACCCTATAGGACATGATGTTACTGATTTGGCGATAGAGCAGAGGGTTAGGGCATTGATATTCATTATGATGGGTAGTTTTCTTTTTCCCGATAAGTCCGAGTCCCGAACGAACATGCGTTATCTCCTCACCATCAGTGAGGTCGAGCGTGATGCGACTTCTTAGGCTAGCGGTGTCCTTGCGTATTTGTACCGCCAGATGTGTATCTCTTGCATGACTGAATCGAAGGACATAGCCGGCTGTTGTTTGCTCATTCAGGTTTGTCTAAATTATATAAAGATTTATGTTTGATATTTAATAACCGATACTATTTCTTTTGACCAGTTGTGGGCGTGGGAGCACATTTCTTGTCTCCGTCCGGAGAACCGAGGCGAGATTACAGAAGAGATCCCTGTTAATGGTGCTCCTTATGGGGCAGGATGGAATAGAGCCCGGAGTTTCCGCAACACGCCGAGACACAAGTTGTTGGTGTTTTGTGATCAGTTAGATTTGATCACCGAGACACAATTTGTTGCTGTCTCTGTAAGTTAATTTCGATATTCTCGTATTTTTTTAATTAAATAAATTGTTTTACATTAACTTGATTTTATTTTACAATTTATGTGGAGACCATACCCTAATGCGATAATTGCAGAGAGAGTGGCTCGAGATGAAAACTTCCTGTCAATCGTGCGAGCCCGAATGCCACTCATATTCTTCGAGGTAGTGGAGTACCACATTCCTGACAGGGTTATGAAGCAATTTGGATTCCACTAGGTGGTACCAATACCGGCAGGGACATAAGGTATTGTCGAGGGTCAGGACGTGCACACATTGAAAGCGAGCCCCGACAAAGAATTGGGAAAACGAGCACAGCAAATACACAAAGTTGTGGGACGAGCGCGCCGATGCACTCGCGGACATTGCTCCCACTTTCGGTAATGTTATTTCACCAAGCCCCGAGTACATGGCATGGTACAATAATATTACCATTCACCGTCTTACGAACCTAAGAAATAAGGATCCTATGCCACTCCAAACGCAACAGCAGAAGATATTTTGGTAAGTTTTTTTGTTTTGTTGTTAACATAAATCTTGTTTTTTTGAATATACTAATTTTAATATTAATGTTACAGATGGAGTCCCATATGATGATACTGGAGGAATTCGAGAAGCCTGCGACTAGAAATGTGAGCCAGTATAGAAGTCTCATCGCCTGGGCTACCAAAGCCCTCAAAGACGACTTGGATGCGGCTGGGAAGGTAGCTTGCAGATTGCGCGCTGCTGACGTAGCAGAAGCTGTCATTGAGCAACCGTTGACACAACCGAGGCAGGCTATTGAAGATAGGGCTCAGCGTGGGAGGCCGGGTACTCATCGAAGTCGACAGGCTACTCAAGAGTATCATGCCGAGATACAACGCACTAGGCAAAGCGGAACTACCGTCTCAACCACTGGAAGATCAAATTCAGGCTGATATACCCTCCCGATTTGAATACCGTTTTCCGAGCATCAACGCACTTTTTTCGGGGTAGTCAAATAGGGGGCATACTGGTGCGGGTCCCTCTACATCGGGACCGGCGAAAGTTTTTTTGGTGCGACGCCCTCGTACAGTCTACGTCCGGACCAGACGCAGTCGAAGCAGCACACCTCACTGCTCCAGCCAGATTCATATTGACCACAAAGGCGCTGAAGTCATTGAAACGGAGCATGATAGTGCCCGCGAACCAGAAACGGTCACACATACTATCTACGGAAGAACCCGAAAATGACCGTTAGATACACATTGTCGGGGTAGTAGATATGATTTAGTTTTTTTTCTTTCATTTGTTTAATTGTTGTTACATACGATTTAATTTTTATGTTTTATGTTTTTATTAATAAAGAAATTTTTGTACACAATTTTTGGTAAATATTCAGTTGTAGTGATTTATTTTGCTTTAAAATACCAACTGAAAAATTTGTAGGCATAAAACAGAAATCAAAGTGTTTCAGACACAAAGTTTATGCCAGACCCGTTCTGGAATTGGATGGAAAAAAAAACTAAGTGTTTTTACCAAGCGACTGGAGGTTGGCACTTCCGTCCTGAGGGGGAGGACGGAGTTGGGCAGACGTGGCAAGACGCGCCTGAAAAGTGCCACGTCAGCACTTCCGTCCTGGACAAAAATGTTTTTCCCCAAAAAAAAAACTGTCATGGTTGGCCATTTCTGCCAAGCCATGGCAGTCTAATGCAATGCCTATAAATCGAAGTCGCGTAGTTGGCAAATCTCTTTGATTACTACTTTGACGGCTGTTATAGTTTATTCTTTTCTAGGGTAAAAACTTTAATTATTTTAGTATCCCTTACCTTTAAACCCCTGGAAAGAAATGGATGATCCACATGTAAAGAGGCAACGAAGAAGAAGAAAGCAGTGTTGTAAAAGTTGGCCTCCAAACAACTAGAAAATTCAAAAATTGGGTTAAAATTGGTTTTGGAAAAAATCGTCAAAAAATCGGTCTAGTCGGATTAATCGGTCAAAATCAGTTGACGTTTTTAAAAAAAATCATTTTTTTTGCTCAAAACGACGTCGTTTTGAGAGTTTTTTTACCTGATACTGCATTCAAGAAGCAACCATGTCCATCCAAGTTAACATTTGTGGCTCTGGTTATTATTTTGGGTATATTGCTAATTGTTCGAACTTTTCGTGTTTGATAGTGTTGTAAATGGGATCTTCAAGTGCTGCATCCGCTAGTGTTTCTAAATCAATTGACTCTTCTGCCTTTTCTAAACTTAAACGGAAATCAAAAGATGTGGGTTGGGACTTTGCAATTTTGGTCGATCCAAATAGAATGGATAAGGTCAAATGCAACTGATGTTTAGTATTTGAACTTGTTAATTTGTTATTACTTATTATGGTGTTGAATTTAATTATTATGAATGAATTATGTATTTTTATTTGACTATCATTTGATTGTTAATTTATTCTGAAATTTTGTTTGACTAGTATATTACATATGATAACAGAATTATAAAAAATACATTGTAATTTAGGGTCGCCGACTAATCACGACTACACCGACTAGTCGGTCGGCGGAGCTAGTCCCCTGTCCGCCGACCGACTAGCGACTTCTGCAACACTGGAAGAAAGCATAGAAGAGCAAAAACTAATACTTCTATGACTCTTTCGGACGACATAATTTCCGACATCCTTGGCAGTTTCCCAACGAAAGTTGTAATCCAATATCGACTTGTCTGCAAAAGATGAAATTCTTTATTATCAACCCAATATTTCGCAGAGCTGTAGAAGCAGAAAATCCGTCTGACTCCAATGGTTTTTGCCATATTTGGCAACAAAAATGTAATCCGAGGTCCGATCTTAATAGACGTATCACCAAATCTAGAAAGAAGTACTAAGAGACCTAGTGAGATCAATTCTAGCAATGAGATCTTATTTTCATGCGATGGGTTACTAGTCTTTCTAGAAAAAGATTTGGGAAAATCACAAAAAAAATTATGCATCTTAAATCCATTAATTAACCCTAAAAAGCTAGTGAGAATTACTATCCCTTCATCTATCGAGTCTGAAATTTGTGGGATCTTCTTTCATCCATTGATCAAAGAATATTGCGTACTTTTGAGATTTTTCACATCTGATAATGATCAAGCTGGATTTGGATTCGGTTCCGGAAGGTTTAAGATGATTAATTTAGGGCGAGAACCTAGTTGGAGAGAACTTGTTACTGATGCCTCAATATGCAATGATTACCGCGTGGCCTTCCCTCATCGTCGTACTCATGCTCCGATCATTATAAACAACGTTCTTTATTGGTTGGTTGAACATGAAAACAATTACGACATTTATTATGATGATGTAACAGAAATCATGGGATTCGACATTAAAATAGAAACATTCTCTTTGGTACCTCACCCAGAACCAAAAGAAAATCCAGTTCTTCGGGTGGTGGGAAGGTACGTCTTGTTTCCGTTGAGAAGGAACGTCTTGAATATGAATGATCAATTATCTTTGGTTGAAGAAGAAGAAGACATTAGAGGGTTAGATATACATGTTTGGATTTTGAAGGATTTTGCGAATAAGATTTGGATAAAAAGCCACACCATTGACACAGAAGTACGCAGCCATTTATGTACGGACGGGCAATCGTCGTCCTGTTACCTTTGTGGATAAAGAATTTATAATATTTACTAATACTTGTCATGGTGGACGAATATCTTCTTTGAATCTCCGGTTAGGGACAGCGACGACAATTTTCAAGTTTTCTTTGGAGAATCATTGCTCCAAGTTCGTGGAAGGATGGGCTCATGTTTCCAGCCCTGTCTCTTTGATTAATTGCAAGTCCGACATTGAGATGCCTGAATCGGCAAAAAATCCTCTGTCCCCGTCAGTGTATGTCCCCGTGTCCCCAGCCCATGTGTATATATAATTAAAACAAATATTTATATAGTAAATTCTGATTGGTTAGGGACACGGGGACATACACAAACAGGGACAGAGGATTTTCACCCGCCTCAATCTTATTAGCTACTTTATTTTTTAAGATCTGCTACTTTTGTTCTTAGTTTCAATTTGTTTTAATAGAATCCCATGCAATTTCTTTCACTCTTCATAACAAAAAAAAACTTGTCTTTCTTCCTAGTTGGTCTTCTAAGCCATTGATATATCTAATAAATCAATCATCTAAAACGAATTTTCTTTCAAATTAGTACATAATAAGATGATTTCTTCAAGCTCAAGATCATCAGGATGTTAGAAATCACTATCTATCTCCCTTGATCTAGAAGCTTCAAGAAAGGGAGAAATAAATTTACTCATAGAAAACAAGCTCTAGAAGGTTCTAGAATGGATTAATAAATCACTCCTTAGGAAACAAGTTCTAGAATGATCTATTAGGAAAATTATAAGGAATAAGTTAGAAAAAATTGAGAAACTAGCTTCTAAATTGTTTTAGATTAAATGCTTAGTTGGTAGAATACTCTAGATGGTTAGAGACTAATCTAACCAACTAGTATAAATAAGAGAAGTGTAGTAAACATTTAGTAAGTGAGAGTGAATAGAAGTAAGAGAGTCAAGAGAGTTGAGAAGTATTCCAAAGCAAGAGCCAACTTTGAGAGTTAATCAAAGTGCTGTGAGCTTGAGAGCTAAGTGAACTCAAGTATACAAGTGTGAGTGCTATATAGCTTTGTGTAGTGTAGTGTAAATTTAAGTGAAATACTCAATCAGTAGTATCAGATCGAAATACCCAATACAAGAGCCATTAAAGCATCCAAGAATCAACCCAACTTAAGCTATTTGAAGGCAAACTCATATTAAGTACATATACAAATTTTTTTTTTGGATGTATCGTAATGCAATACATTTCTTCCATAACTTCGATTTCCTTCAAATTTTGACATTACAAATACACAACTACAATTATTCAGCAAAATCCCAACATAAAGCTGCAAAGAGTACAAAATATTTTGTCTTTGATTTCTGTAGTCTCTAAATCAAAACAAGAAAGTAGACAATTATCTAATAGCAAAGCTAAATCAAAGGCAGAAAAATGATAATAAAAACATCAATCAAAAAAAATTATTATCGTCATCTAAGCAAAGAAACAAAAATCATCAAGAAAATAGGGAATTTCCATTATGGGCTGAGCAATGCGCGAGCTTACCTGTGATAATTAGCGTAATCGCCAGAGGTTTTGGGTCTATACAGAAAGAATGAAACATTTGCAGAAATTGGGCTGATTCTTGAATACTTTAATGACTCTGGACGATCTTGAGTTTGAAGAAGACATCTTATTATGTCCTACTTTGAAAGGAAATTCGTTTGATTTATTCAATAGATCAATGACTTGGAAGACCAATTAGGAAGAAAGACAAGTTTCGGATATAAAGATGTGAAGAAATTATGGCACAGGGATGAATAAGATAAAGAATAGGGTTTTCTTGTATTTTAATGTTGGGAGAGGGACCGATGTGACCATTTTATCCCCAACCTCGGAGTCATCTTTTTTTACCGGAATTTTTCAATGAAACACTAATTTGACAAATATAGTAATGCGTAAAAATGTTGTCTTATTTAGAGTTTAAATTAAAGTTTATATTATTTAGACAAAAGTAGAAATAGTTTGATATATATAACGATTTTCTCTTTAATTAATATCATATATATTGTTATAAATAGTATTAACTCTTGAAAAGATATGTGAGATTGCAATGTATTTGATCAATATTACAGGTTTTATTCACATTCCTGGATAATTTGGAAGAGCAATAGATGTACTATAAAGTACTCCCTCCATTCCTAAATGTAAGACTTTTATTACATATTACAGAAAATTAAGAAAGCAAAAATTAAAATGTTTTTATAATTAAAATATCAATATTACTCTCTTAAATATAATTTGCATACCACTAATTATATTTAAGAAAATAATATTGATATTTTAATTACAAAAACATCATAATTTTTGTTTCCTTACTTTTCGCAACATGTAATAAAAGTCTTATATTTAGGACTGAAGATAGTACTTTATAGTACATCTATTGATTTTATTTTTATGAAACATAATCAGTTACTTTCCCAGGATTTATCCACCTTACAAAAGTTTCCTCAGCTAAATCTCTAGGGAGATCAGTGAGAATGAAATCCGGTGGATAAACATAAACTATAGGGGAAGGGGACTGATACAAATTTAATTCTGTTTTGGCAAAAGTATTCCTCACTTTCTAGATAATGCATATTTTTAACCAACTAAATATGGCATAAAATCGTCTGTTTTGAAATCCTGTCCCTACCATTAACAATTTTATTTTATTTCTATTAAAATAAAATTGTTTTCCTCGAAGCAGCAAAAGTTAAACAATTAATTTTGTTTATTATTTGACTTAATGAACAATTTCCTTGAATCCTCTAACATGGATGTTGAATATCAGACCCTTCTTTGAAATTTTCATAAATTTGGTTAAGTAGTAAAGGTAATCAATTATTAGTTCGATGTTTAATTTTTTTGGGAAAACTATTAATTCGATGTTCATACCAAGGAGTGTGTCATCTACGTTTCATGTTGGAAGTGATAATTAGACGGTAATTCATTCAAAGTTAAATTGTACCGTGTAAGTGATAGTTGGATGAATAGACTCTGTTTACAGTTCTCTCGAGAGAGGCTCTTATTGGGAGAACTCTCTCTGAGACGATTTTCTAAACTGAAGGAGTTTTACTCCCTAAGACTTCTACCACCCTTGATAGTTATCTTTGCATGTATCATGCTCATTAGGATAAACTAGTGAGGTTTCATTATATTTGTTATCCTTATCACAACTCTTGGTTGCTATCACCAAGTTTTCCAATTTTTACTGCCTCTTCCATACCCTCCTTTATATACATAAATCCGTGGCTTCATTGATTCCACACTGTTTTATTTTTTCTCCTTGGCTATTTTATTTGTCGTTTTTTCTCACTTTATTTGCACGCACAATGGTTAACAATCTCGTTTCTAAGATGAAATCCATAACGCTGCATGGCATTGAAAAAATTCCTATGATTTTTAATGACTCTGATGTGCAAGGCGGACCTGCTGGTGCTCGGGCAATGTTAGTTGGCCGTTTCATTAGCTTAACTAATTTTTTGCCACGATACTTTCGCATTCTCCTCGGCCGTGCTTGGGATGTGCGACTGTTACATTCCAAAAAATTGGTTTTAATACGTATCGCTTTGTCCTCCCCTCTGAGGAGGATATTACTCGCATCCTCAACACCGGACCATGGTGTTTTGAGGGTGTGTTACTGGTTATAAAGAAAGTGGAGGCCGATGTGGCCATCTCAGATGCCATTTTTTCAATGTGTCCGTACTGGATTCAATTGCACTTTGCGCCCCATATCTTCCTCACAATGGAGATGGGTAAAAAAATATCAAGTATCCTATGCAACTGTGTTACTATACAGATACGTGAAACTGCCGACGGACTCCGCTACTACAGATTCCGAGCTGACCTAGAGGTAAGAATCCCACTAGCACGTGTCTTCCATGCACAAGCTCCAAATCTAGGCTCGTTCGAGGGACAGTTTCGATATGAAAGATTGCCCAGTTTCTGCCATAATTGTGGTAAGGTCGATCATGTTCCGATCAGCTGTCCGGACCTGCCAAATGGTGTTCGGGAGGCGGATCGGGACAATTTCGAATTTAATGTTATGTTGAATGCTTCCGGGAACATCCAATCAAAGTCGGTGGAAACACTACTTTTAGGGGATGGTGAGGGGGTGGCTGACATTAATAATCAGGCCCTGATTCTGTTTGATGAAGCTGCGGCAATGGCTGCCCCTTTGCTAGGAGCGCCGATTGATACCTCAGCCATTGTTGACCTCGGCTCTCGGACTACTATTATTAGTGGTTCACTGGGTACTGATAAAGGGAAATGCAAGGCTCCGGCAGTGGAGTCTAGAAGGAAGCCGGTCAAACATAGACTAGGTAAAGGCGGAGGTGAAAAATTGATGGCCTCAGCCATGGTTTCCGGGCACATGCCGACAGGTGATTTGTCCCCAAAATTTTTGAGAAATATTGCAAAGATTCAGGCAGGAAATAGAGAAGGTAATGGGGCTGGCTCATCTGGAGCCAACCGCAAGAACAAGAAGAGGCGAGCGGCGTCGAAGGCTGCCGAAAAAGTGCCGATGCAGAAAGTTGAAGACAACCGCGGGCCGACATGGGCCCGTCGATTGCATCGGGCCGAGCTGGGTCAGGTTAGTAATTTGGATAATCTGGCTGATATCTCTGCTGGGCCGAAACAGGCCGGATCGGGTTCCTCTGGGTGGGCTGCTACTGGACCGGTGCTGGCTGGGTCGGCACTTACTGGACCGCCAAATCCTGGGCCGGTACTTGCTGGACCTCCATCTCCTGGGCCTGTTAACTATGGCCCAAGTGTACCTGGGTTGGCTGGACATAGACCGCATATTTTTGCCTCAATAGATCAGGCCCCTGTTTTGGAAGATTATAACTCTGAGGGCTTGTATGATGGGGTGCCTTCCATTGGGCCGGCTGGACTTGGCCCACAACCAGCTGAAAATAAGGCGTTGGCCCACAACCAAGATCTGCCTATTATTCATCCAGCAACACCGGGGCCTTTCTTTGGCAGTCTAGATAATGACGACATGCTCTGGGCTAATGGGGATGAAACTTTTTTTGAGGATCTTGACTCCCCGAATTGGAAACACAAGTCCGGATCTGCTACTTCCAACTCTAAAAATGATGATGCTGAAACGGGCTCTTGCCGTCAATCAGGGTAAGGTGGAGCCCCCCTAAAGGGGCCCACCAATATTCATGAATATTTTGTCTTGGAACTGTCGGGGACTTCAAAATTCCCGTACAGTTAGTGAACTATTGCGCCTATGTAATGCGCATAATCCAGCTATTGTTTTTTTGTCTGAGACAAATTCTTTGTCTCGTTCTTTAGAATTTGTTCGATGTAAGTTAGGATTTTCTTTTTTCTTTCCAGTTAATCGCCAAGGCCTTAGTGGCGGGCTTTGTCTTTTTTGGAATAATTCAATAAAGCTGGATATTTTGTCTTACTCTATTGGCCACATTGATGCTTGTGTTATTTCTATTGAGAACAATTTAAAATGGCGGTTTACTGGATTCTATGGAAACCCCGAACCTGAACTTAGACCACAATCCTGGCAATTACTCAAGAGGCTAAGTTCTATTAATTCGCTTCCTTGGCTCTGTATGGGCGATTTTAATGAAATCATAAATCAAGAGGAAAAAACTGGTTTCTACCCTAGAAGTCAGAAACAAATGGACCTCTTTAAAGACGCCATAAATGGTAGTAATTTATGTGACTTGGGTTTTTTTTTGTAGCCCCTATACTTGGTGTAATTTAAGAGACGGAACGGGTGAAGTCTTTGTTCGCCTCGATAGGGGCTTAGCCACCCCAACCTGGCGGACCCTTTTTCCTAATTTAGCAATTCAACACCTTTCCACTAAGGATAGTGACCATCTCCCAATACTTCTTGGAGTTCCTCCACGTCATAAAAGACGGAAAAGAAATAACTTCAAACCGCGTCCCCCGCGTTTTGAACCTTTATGGTTCAAAGAACCGGCTTTCCTTGACTTTGCTAACCAATCATGGGAACCTCCTAGTATAATTTCTGTCCCACATATGAGTCAAGCTCTAGGAAATTTTCGTACAGATTTGCTAGAGTGGAGCTTTAAAGTTGTAGGTGACTTGGAAAAAAAAACTACAAGACAAGCAAAAGGAATTGGATGCCATTCAAAAACGGCGTGGCCTTCCTTATTATTCCCTCTCAGAGGAATTAGTAATATCTAAAGAATTGGAGAAAATCCAAGACCTTAGAAAATGCTATTGGAAGGCGCGTAGTAGAGCAACTTGGCTATCAGAAGGAGATCGAAATACTTCTTATTTCCATAATAAAGCCTCACAACGCAAGGAAAAAAATTCTATAGAGGAAATAGTTGCTCCCGGTAGTAGTCTAAAAATTGATGAAGATGATATTTAAGAAGTAGCGGTGGACTATTTCCAGTCTTTATTCTCAGCTAAGTTAGATGGAGCAAGTCTCGCCCCAGGACTTCTAACTAGTCAGCTAGATAGCCGTGATATTGCGATGCTAGACCGGCCTTTCACACAAACAGATGTCGTTAAAGCACTAAAGCACATGCATCCACACAAAGCCCCCGGGCCAAACGGAATGCATGTGCTATTTCTCCAAAAACTTTGGCATATTCTTGGCGATTCTGTTACAAATATTGTTTTGCAAGTTTTAAATTATGAAGATGACGTTTCTGCGGTCAACTCTACACACATAGCCTTAATTCCAAAAATAAAGAAACCCATTTCTATGGTCCATTTTCGGCCAATAAGCCTTTGCAATGTTTTATATAAGCTTATCTCTAAAGTCCTTACTAATCGTCTTAAATTAGTAATGAACTATATAATTGATGAAGCACAAAGTGCTTTTTTGAAAAATAGACTAATTACTGATAATACGATAATTGGTTTTGAGGCTTTCCATAATTTACAAACTGTTCGGCCAAATGGGGCCCATCATCTAGCTCTTAAGCTAGATATGAGTAAGGCTTTCAATAGAGTCAAATGGAATTATCTAGAATCTGTCATGACCTGCATGAACTTTCCACCACAATTTCTTTCTCTTGTGATGAATTGCGTTAGAACAGTTCGCTACTCAATTTTACTTAACGGAATTCCAACCAAGACTTTCACGCCTACTCGAGGTATCCGGCAAGGGGATCCTCTTTCTCCTTTTCTATTTCTCATTTGTAATGCGGGATTATCCTCTTTAATTCGTGCATCTGAAGAGTGGGGCTCTCTATCTTGTTTTCACTTTAGCAACTGTGTCTCTGTTACACACTTATTATTTGCTGATGACCCCTTTTTTTTTTCTCGCAAGCTAGTGAACCTTGTTTAAAAGAAACTAAAAGAGGTTTTTAAAATCTACGAGGCTTGTTCCGGACAAATGATCAATTATGAAAAGTCCAACTTATTCTATAGTAAAGAGACTCCCTCTGAAATAAAAACTCTTGCCTTTTCTATGCTCAACATTCCTGAGGGAGATGGGAAGGGAAAATATTTGAGACTTCCTTATATAACAGGACGGTCTAAAAAAGAGGTGTTTCAATTTGTGGTAGATAAAATTTGGAAGAAACTCAGCTGCTGGAAAGAGAAAATTTTATCATTTGCAACTCGAGTGGTACTCATAAAATCGGTGATTCAGGCTATTCCCACATATGTTATGTCATGTTTTGTTCTCCCCCAATATTACATAGACACCATCACAAGTATGACCCGCAACTTTTTGTGGGGGAGCGGCGAGAATAATAAGAAGATATGTTGGAGGGTCTGGCATGAACTGTGCAAGCCAAAATCTCAAGGGGGCCTTGGACGTAGGGATCTAGCAGCTTTTAAACGAGCCCTAGTTGCTAAGCAAGGCTGGTGTATTTTACACCAACCTCTTTCTCTCTATGTTAGAGTACTAAGGGCGAAATACTTTATGTTAGAAAAGTTTTTAGATGTTTCGCTGAAAGGTAGGGCTTCTCTTGTTTGGCAAGGTATCTTGAAAGGTCGGGAGCTACTTAAAGAATGTTTGAAATGGCGGATAGGGGATGGCACTCGGGTCAGCTTTTGGTATGACAAGTGGCTAACTACTCCACATAGTTTCAAACTTCAAGCTCCGGCCAACATGTCTTTTTCAGCGGGAATAATGCCAGTATCCTACTTTATTGATTTCCAAAGCAAAAGTTGGAATGAACAACTACTCCGGTGCTACCTATCTGCGTATGAGGTAGAAGAGGTTTTGAAGGTGCCCTTATGTAGTTCCTGGCCGAAGGATCGCCTTGTATGGGCCTACGGGAACAATGGGGCACTACATTGTTAAATCCGAATATCACCTAAAAATGGAAATAGATCAAGGCAAAATAATTTTGCCTTCAACTTCGAGTGGTAGCCCGTTGAGGGTTTGGGACAAGATTTGGCAACTACCTGTGGCGCCTAAGCTGCGAGTTTTTCTCTGGAAAATTTACCAACGCATTCTCCCCACTAACTTGTCTTTCTCCCGAAGAATTAGCTCTTTTGGGTCTCAATGCCAATTATGTCAGGGTGAATCTGAAACAATCTTACACGCGCTATTCACCTGCCCGGTCGCCATGGATGTTTGGGATTAGACTATTTTCAATATAGCTACTATCACGTCAAAGGATACATTTCCCTCCTGTCTTATCCATATCCTATGGGAAAATGAGGAAGTTGTAACCCCCTTTGTTTATATCGCATGGAATATCTGGTGCAATATGAATAAATTTATTTTTGAAGGTAAGATGCAACCGCCTGAAGAAATTACTAACATTGCGATGGTTTGCGCAGCAGAGTTTAGCAACATCTATGCCTCTTCTATCGGCCAAGGCCAAGGCCATGGCACGAAAATTCTACCTACTCAGGATCAGATTCGGTACATGCTTAAAGGGAAGACAAAATTGTTTGTTATAGATGACACTAGCCAGGCACCAATGATTTTGGCTAACAGGTCGACCGGTCCCAAGATTTGGAAACCTCCGAAGTACAGTCTGTTTAAATGGAACGTTGATGGCTCATGGCCGGACGGAAAGGGTGGTATCGGTGCACTTATTCAGAACCATGAAGGAGTCTTCATAGCCGGGTTTGCTAAATACCTCAACATTTCGCCCAGTCCAGAGCATGCAAAAGCTTTGGCACTCCTCGAGGGAATTAAATTTGCTGCTTCCAATGGTTACCAGATTGATCTTGTAGAAAGCGACTGCAAAGCACTAGTCACCCGCATACACATCGAAGAAGAAGATTTATCGTCCATAGATCTCTTCGTTAGTCTCATTAAAGAAGTAGGGGGTTAAGCTAGCCGATATATCATATGTTAATAGATTGTGCAATTCGTCTGCTGATGTATTGGCTAAAAACGCTCTGAGGTCAAAGACCTCGTCTCAATGGTTTGGAGGTCCTCCGGATTTTCTCCTACCACAAATTTTTTCTGATATTAAATAATATCCAGTTTTTCTGTTCAAAAAAAAAAAAAAAAAAAAAAGTGATAGTTGGTTGATTTGTTGTATTTGTTAAATTTATTATTTTCAAATATTCTAATCGAATTAATCAACTTAATACTCAACTACCAGCAACAAAAATGAAGATAACCGGCTCTTGTTCATCGAATAAATAGTTGTTTGGGTCCTTACGTTATTTTCACTTAGTCAATTTTGTCATTTTTAGACAAATTTATCTTTTTTCATACCTAATTAATTTACGAGCAGCCAAAATCATCTTTCCGTAAAAAAGTTTGGTAATTTCCTTCCAAATTGATGACGTGGACTAACTTTGCTTCTTCTTCCTCTCTAATCTAAAGGTAATATGGAAAAAAAATATGTATTCATCCCCAACCACACACAACCACACATCTGTGCTTCAATACATCCACAACCGTCAATCCTTCCATCTTTTCTAGCCCATTAAGACAAGTGTCTTCATCCGTCATCGCAACGCTGATCTACGTCTGCAAATCACTCATTAACTTGTTAATTAGATAGTTCTTAACTCTTTAATTCACGTTTAAAGAAGCCTCAAATACTTTCCATTTCCATCACTCTCAGGGATGTTAAGGATATAAAAATCAAGGTCTTTGGTCTCCTAAGTAGTATCTTTACTGTACAATATATTGTGCTTATCATAATTAATCATTTCTCTCGAGCAGACTCCATGTCATTAGAATCTCTTTTGAACCTATATAAACAAGTATCACTTGCCTTAGAGAAAAAGAGAGAATCACTCAATTTAAATACTCTAAATTAATTTGTAGTCGTGAATATTCCTCTTGTTACCTTATGACTTAAAGTTCTACCTAGTTTTTTACAATTAATTTATTTCCTCATATTCAAAAGGTTTTTTAAAAAAAAAAAAAAACAGTTCAAATGAACATGCTCAATTGGCATATCTGAACTTTTTTTTTTTGAACAGTAAAAATCAAATATATCATTAACCAATATCATTTAGTACATTTGGTAGGAGAAATCCGGGAGGTTCTCCAAACCATTGATTCGAAGCTCTAAGCTTCATTGCATATTTTGCCAATTTATCAGTAGTATGATTACACGATCTATGCGTAAAGACTAAATTGGCTATTCTACCCCCCAACAGATTCTGAATTTGACTAACAATGTGCCCTAAAGGGGAAAAATCTTCTTCGAACTTATGGATTTGGTTGACGAGTGATTGACAATCACTTTCAATGATGATAGCATAGTGGCCTTGAACTAAAGCGAACCGAATTCATTCCAGTAGAGCTATTGCTTCTGTGTATTCAGGACTAGAAGATTGAGAAATAAATTTTGCCGACCCCGCTATAAATCTACCTTGATGATCACGAATGATAATACCTAGGCCTCCCTCATGATTAGACCATGCTCCATTAACATTGAGCTTGAGAAGCCCTTCATCAGGGGGTTCCCATTTAAAGTCTGATGATTTCTTTGTTGCTGTTTGCGTCTTCTCCTTTTCAGATGGTGCAAACATTGGTGCTTTTCCCTTTAAGATGTATTTTATTTTGTCAGAATTGGGTATAGGTTGGTGAGCACTTGATGACTTTGAGGATGATGAGTGTATATTGCTATATTCAGCCGCATTGATTAAAGCGAGATTCGCAATTTCCTCAGAAGGTCTGTGTATACCTTCAAATATAGTCTTGTTCCGGTTGCACCATATATGCCATGTAATGTAAGCGAAAGGAGTAGAGTATTCCTCATTATCTGACAGAATGAGCATCAGACTGTATGGGAAGATATCTTTTTTAATTATAGCTTGGATGCCGAAACTAGTGTGGTTCCATATTTCCAAAGCTACTGGGCATGTGAAGAGGGCATGTGCCTCAGTTTCAACCTCATCTTGGCGGATAGGACATTGCGGGGTTATGGTATGTATCCGCTTTGACAAATTTTTACAAGTAGGTAAGATTCCTTGGAAGACTTTCTAGATAAAAACTTGTAGCTTTGGGGGGATAGATAATTTCCAGATACCCTTCCAGTGCTTATCAGTCTTGCTTTTTGAGGAGGAAGGGATATCATGCTTTTCAGTGCTGATATTGACTTATAGATGGTAACCGGACTTGACAGAGTATAGTCCGTTTTTTGTGTACCCCCAAACAAGACGATCAGGCGGCCAGGTGTCACAAAGTGGTACTTTAAGAATTTCATCCCTCTCATAAGATGAGAAGAACTCATTAAGCATGTTCATATCCCATGTACCTCTTTGATGATTAATGAGGCTAGAGACTGGCATCATTTTTTTGAACATGTCCATATCAGTTGGGGCGGTAAGTTTAAAGGTACTTGGGGTGGTTAACCATTTGTTCCCCCAAACGTTAACCCTTGAACCATTACCGATCCTCCATGTTAAACCAGCCTTAAGGAGATCTCTTCCTTTTAGAATTCCTTGCCATACCATCGAGGTTCTCCCTCTAAGTAGAACTGATAGAAATCTATCAAGTGGGAAATACGTTGCCTGTAGCACTCTAGAACATAAAGAAAATGGTTGGTGTACAATACGCCATCCTTGTTTAGCCACCAAAGCTTTGTTGAAAGCTTCCAGGTCCCGAAAACCGAGTCCTCCTTGATCCTTTGGCTTGCAGAGTGCAGTCCATGCTTTCCAACAGATTTTCCTATGGTTTTCAGCTCCTTCCCAGAGGAAGGTTCTCATCATGCTCGTGATGGAGTCAGTTATGTATTTAGGCAATATGAAGCAAGACATTACATATGTTGGAATTGCCTGGATCACAGATTTAATGAGTACTACTCGAGCTGCAAAAGATAGCGTTTTTTCTTTCCAACTGCTCAGTTTTTTCCAGACTTTGTCCACAACAAATTGAAAAACTTCATTTTTTGAGCGTCCTGTCATGTAAGGCAAACCTAGGTACTTGCCTTTTCCATCTCCCTCGGAAATTTGGAGAATAGAGAAAGCAAGTTCCTTAACGTCATCGGGAGTGCTCTTACTATAAAACAGGTTGGACTTGTCATAATTGATCAATTGCCCAGAGCATACTTCATATGTTCCCAGTATTTCTTTTAGTTGCTTTAGACAAGATTCTTCCGCCTTAGCAAAAAAGAGAGAGTCATTTGCGAATAACAAGTGTGTGACTGATGTACTCATGCCAAATTGTAACCCTGTTAAGAGCCCTCGTTCCTCTGCGGAGCGTACAAGCGCTGAAAGTCCTGCTGTGCAGATGAGGAAAAGGAAAGGAGACAGGGGGTCTCCTGCCTGATGCCCCTAGTTGGTGTGAAATATCGTGTTGGTACTCCGTTTATCAAAATGGAGTAGCGCACAGTTCTGATACAATTCATTATAAGAGAGAGGATTTTTGGAGGAAAATCCATGCACGTCATGACCATTTCAAGATAGTTCCATTCCACCCTATCGAAAGCTTTACTCATATCCAGCTTGAGGGCTAGATGATGGAGATTATTTGGTTGGATAGTTTGAAGGCTATGAAATACTTCAAAAGCAACAATAGCATTATCCGTTATTAGTCTTTTTTTCAGAAAAGCACTAGGCTTCATCGATGAGGGAATTCATAACGGGCTTCAGTCGATTCGTTAAAACTTTCGATATGAGTTTATATAGAACATTACACAAACTAATAGGCCGAAAATGTGTCATGGTAATAGGCTTCTTAATTTTGGGGATAAGAGCAATGTGTGTGGAATTTATAGATGCTACACTATTGCCATTATTTAAAACCCCCAGGACAAAATTAGTCACTGAGTCTCCTAGTATATGCCATAGTTTCTGCAAGAATATGACATGCATTCCATCAGGGCCTGGTGCTTTATGTGGATGCATTTGCTTAAGCGCTCTCATTATATCTTCTTGATTAAAAGGTCGCTCAAGGGTATTAGTTTCACTGGGACTAAGCTTATTTGTAAGCAGATGAGGCGCAAGACTTGCTCCGCCAGAGTTTGCTAGAAACAATTTTTCGAAAAATTCAATAGCAACTTCTTCAATCTCCTCATCCTCAGTTTTAAGTATGCCATCAGGACCTATTATTTCCTCAATGTAATTTTTTTCCTTTCGTTGTGATGCCTTATTGTGGAAATAAGCTGTGTTACGATCACCTTCAGCTAACCATGTTGCTCAGCTTCGAGCCTTCCAGTAGCTTTCTCTGAGCTCTTGAATTTTTTCCAGTTCCTACGAGATTTCAAGCTCCTTAGCAAGAGAGTATTGTGGGAGTCCTCGAATTTTTTGAATTGCATCTAATTCATTTTGCTTGAAAGTGAGCTTTTTCTCTAAGTCTCCAACTTCTCTGTTGCTCCATTCTAACAGGTTATCTCGAAATTTTGAGAGAGCTAAGCTGAGTCCCTCAGCAGTGACTTCATAAGGGGATTCCCAACTTTGAGTTGCATATTCTAGAAGTTTTGGTTCCTTGAACCAGAGGGGTTCGAAACGAAGATGCCTCGGTTTTTTGTTGGTTTTCTTTTTTTTCTTTTTTCGTGAAGGTAAGCCAAGTAGAATAGGGAGATGATCACTATCCTTTGTGGCTAAATGCTGGATGGTCATTTTTTTTTGAATAGATTTTGCCAAGAAGAATTGGCTAGACCTCTATCAAGTCGAACAAATACCTCATCAGCATTTTCACGAAAATTACACCAAGTGTAAGGACTACCAACATATCCTAAGTCTGACAAGCCACAAGTAGCTATTATTTCACGGAAATTATTTGTTTGCTTTTGGCTTCTTGGAAAAAACCCTGTCTTTTCTTCTTGACTTAGAATTTCATTAAAATCGCCTATGCAAAGCCATGGAAGATCATTTAAAGAATGCAGTCTTTTGAGTAATTCCCATGAGTGTATTCGCATCGATGCATCTGGATTTTCGTAAAAACCCGTGAAGCGCCATTTTATATTTTTCTCATTAGAAGTAATACAAGAGTCAATATGACCAGCAGAATAAGATAAAATATCTAGTTTTATTGAAGAATTCCAGAATAAACATAAGCCACCACTAAGGCCATTACGGCTTACAGGAAAATGAAATGAAAAACCTATTTTATTACGGACAAAGTCCATTGAACGAGCCACCTTACCCTGATTATCGGCAGGAGCCCCCGAAGGAAATAATTCTTCTATAGTAAATAAATTATCAGCCATGAAAAGGTCATCAAAGTCATCATCCATTTGTGTTGGCTTGTGCTTCCAATTTGGAGAATAATCAGACTCCTCCATTTTAATGTCCAAACCATTCAGCCCAAAGAGATTAAAATCACCATCAGATGGGCCATTTTCACTTAACCCATAATTAATTGGGTAAGCTTCCATTGGGATCAAATCAGTGGTAGCCGCAGGCCCTTTGTTCAGCCCAGTTCCGGGCCCCTTTATCAGCCCAGTTTCTGTGTCCTTTGGCAGCTCAGTATCGGGCCCCTTAGGCAGCCCAGTCTCGGTCAAGTTGCCCTTATCAGAAGTTGTCCCTTTGTTTAGCCCAGGCGTTGAAACCAGCCCAGTGTAATCATTCAGCCCAGATCTTGTGGGCAGCCCATTTTATTTTTTATTTTTTTGGTCCAAAGACCCATTTCCATTAGAAACAGAGATATTAACCTCCTTCACTAACCCGTCACCTAATTGTGTCGGTGGCCTACCTTGCCGCTTCCAGGCGGGCTGCCGGCGATCTTGCCGTTTACGGTCCGGTGAAATCCCTGCAGCCTTTGTCGCCACTCTTTTTTTCCCGATGGGTTCCTTCCTTGATGTTCCAGCAACCTCCTTCTTCATTCCACCACTTCCTCGCCCCCTACCCGCTCCCTGTCCTCTCATTCTCCTCTCCGCTTGATTCTTTTCCGCCACCATGGCTTCCCCCATTAATTTTTTTCCATCGCCAAACCCTAATCTCCTTTTTACAGGTTCCCTTACATCTCCATCTTCCATTACTCCTTTGCCCTTCTTGTCTTCCTTTGTCTCAATTTCAATTTTTTCATCATCGACTGCCGCAGCAGCACCAGCCGTGGTCCCCAGAAAAGGAACAATTGCTCGCTCATCGCCCACTACCACAGGTGAATTGTTAATGAAATTCACAGTATGATTCGGTTTTGAATTGGGAATTCGTGATGCTTTGAGAAAAATATCATAACTGTAATTTGTTCGATCAGTAGGTTTAACACCATGTGGTAATTCTGGGCAGGAAATAGGGACGTGGTCTAACATACCACAGTGATTACAGAAACTAGACAAACGTTCATACCTGAATACGCCTTCTATTTTACCAATGTCCGGTGCTTCACCTAAGAAAGCTCGCCTTAGCGGCTCAGTCACATCAACATCTGTTCTAAAACGAAAAAACCATCTTCCTTCCATAGTTCCAACCAACTCCATAGTGACACAATTATCCAAAGTCCCAGCAATTTTTACTCCCATTTCGGGTGTTAAAATAACCCCAGTATCAAAGAACAATTGTACCCAAAAAGAGCACTTTGCAAAAGCTTCCTCGATTCATGACCACATTCGTGGGAAGTTTTTTTGTTACTAGTAACACATTATCGAAGCACCAAGGCCCATTGTTGAGCACATGGTCTACCTCTTTTTCGCTTGGGAGAAAAAAACGGTAAGTGTTTTTTGCCAACTTTTGATACGTTACTTCACATTTCCATGAACGGCTTAACATTATCGTAAAATACCTTGGCAGATGATTGCTAGTGCGGATAAAACGACCCACAAGAGATGCATTGGCTCCATTTACGCCTCCCAGGACATCCTTTTTTTCAAAAACAATGGTTTGCTTCTCTTTTCCGCGTAAGTCAAATTTTTTCAGTCTAGAAACGATGTCATTGACATGCTCCATTGTTAAAATTGACTGATGAAAAGGCAAGAAAATGAAGGAGGATATGGATTTTTCTGAAATGATGTGGATTGAATACAGAAAAGATAGGTGCTTATTATATGGTTTTTTACGGGATGGATGTTCAAATTTATGGAATGAAGTAGCAGTTTCTTTAGACATTTGGAAAGTAATTCTCAATTTAGCCATTTTCTAGGCAATCCAAAATATCCAGTGTAAATGATGCACTTGTATTAAGCAATAACGTATGCAGTCCTTTGAAATTAGCCGTGATGTAGCCTGTAGGCTTGCCTTTGAAATTGGCAGTGATGTAAGCTTTCCTCTGAAAGCCAGCAGTGATG
Source organism: Vinca minor (assembly GCA_026122235.1). Taxonomy (NCBI): domain Eukaryota; kingdom Viridiplantae; phylum Streptophyta; class Magnoliopsida; order Gentianales; family Apocynaceae; genus Vinca; species Vinca minor. The sequence goes on along the minus strand of JAOCZM010000278.1, from coordinate 1,376,487 downwards.
TATATATTTTTTCCTTCTTTTTTCTTTTTCTTTTGAATAGAAATGATGTATGCTATTCAATTCAAAATTCTTCTTTGGAGATAACTGAGGATATATGAAAATCCTGGTAGTGAATTACTAAGGTAGAGAAAGCTCAAAGAAATTCTCTATTGAGGATGCCTCAAAAAAAGAAAATCTGAGAGAGAGGAGAGAAATTCTATTGAGAGAGAATTCTCTAGATTATTTGGCCACAAACTAGAAATGACTAGTATTGGCATATCTGAACTAATTTTTAATTTTGTTTTGAAAATTAAAAACGTAAATTGTATAAGAGGAGAAATATTGCACAAAATAATACAATTAAATATAGGAGAGAGAGCTATAAATTGTAAACACATTATAGATGAGAGAGAAAGATAGAAGGCTTTCTCATGGAGGAGTGGAGACAGGAGGGTAGTAAGGTGACTCCAGTGTGATCATGGGTAGAGCCACAAATTTGTCAGTGAGGCAAAAACATTACTGAAATATTCGGGGGCAGAGAGGTAGGGAAAATACAATATTTATAAAGAAATCTCACATAAAATAAAGAGAAAATCGCTGTATATGTACACCAACTATTTCTTCTTTTCTCTAAATAGCACAAACTTTAAATTAAGCCCAAAAAGTACATGAACTTTTTACGGGCTCTCTCTGTTTGTCAAAATAAGGATTTAGGCCAAATTCCGTCAAAAAAAGCCATGTGCACGGCACATGGCACCGGATTGAAGGGCATAATGGTCATTTTATATCCCCCCTTCAACACCTCACACAGCACCCCTCCCCATCCCACCACCTCCACCTCTCACACCACCACCACCACCACCCCATCCCACCCCATCTGACGAGAAGGGCAAAATCAGCCCCCATCCCTCCTCCTTCTTCCTCTTCCTCCACCACCATCACACACCACCATCACTCCAACCATCCCCTTCCCCTTCCACCACTCCCTCATCCTTCTTCCTCTTCCTCACACATCACCACCACCGCCACCCTCCCCTTCCTCCTTCATCCACTCCACCCATCACACTCCATCCTCCTTCTTCCTCAATTCCACCCATCACCCTCCCCTTCCGCCACCCCACAACTCCAAAACCCATTACCCATTTCTTAATTCGTGCTCCATGGATGATTCATTTCGGGAAAAGAATTTTGGTCCTTAAGAAATAAAGCCATTCATTCTAAGAATATGAATTGGGAAGAAGGGGTGAGGTTGGGTTTGGGGATTCATTTGGAAGAAGGAAGAGGGGTAAGTGGGTTTGGGGTGGGGATTCGTTTTGGAAAAAGGAATAGGTGAGCAAGTGGTTTATGAGGAGATGATGGCTTCGGAATCGGAGGCGGATGAGGGAGTGGCGGAAGAGGAGGGGGATGGGTGGAGGTGGAGGTGGAGGAGGAGGAAGAAGAAGAAGGATCTTTGGATTAAGAAGATGAAGAAACGGGCGGGCGGGTCGGGTATTGGTCGGGTTTGGAGATTCCTTCTCTCAATAGCATATAAAATGACCATTATGCCCTTCAATCCGGTGCCATATGCCGCGCACATAGCTTTTTTTGACGGAATTTGGCCTAAATCCTTATTTTGACAAACAGAGAGTGCCCGTAAAAAGTTCATGTACTTTTTGGGCTTAATTTAAAGTTTGTGCTATTTAGAGAAAAGAAGAAATAGTTGGTGTACATATACAGCGATTTTCTCTAAAATAAAATATTCCAATAGAAATTATGTCGTTTTTAAAAATACTAAGGGTTGTGGGACGGGAGATTGCCCCCTCCCGCTGGTTTCGCGACTGAGTGCGAAAGGAGTTTTTCAGTATATATTGAATAAAATTGGACAAGTATTCGTGTCTCTATAGGACAGCTGATCATCACAATGTGTTATTATTTTCAAAACTCATGTTCTACATGGGGCGGGGCTAGGCGGACACTGCACTTTTTAAATGTCACGAACACATTAAAAATATGACATGTTTACCACAAGTATTATTTAATTACTTCAACAAAATAATATTTTTTATTAGAAAATATATTAATTACAAAGGACACATTGCTAGTCACCATCCATAATAACATATTATTCTACCGTTATTAATATCTAGTGAGAGTTTAACATATGACCTCTTACACAGACAAATGCTCAAACCAGTGCACCACAATCAGTTTAGTTATGTTTGTTTCACTATATTTATTTATGTAGCATAACCATAAATTAAATGTAGTCTCTAAGTCTAAAATTCATATTTATTAACATATAAAATAATAAATAATACTAATTAAAAACTAGATGAAATATTTAATCTTAAAATTTTACAAATTTCAGAATAATTTATACCTTCATAAGTTTATTTATGTATTTTATCCAATTATATATTATTGATATAATTTTTCTAAATAATTACGTTCAAATAGCTAATTATTTTTCTTTTATTTTTAACTTGAAAAAAATTAAAAATTTGATGTAGGAAACGTACAACATAGAATAGAATATATATATATATATATATATATATATATATATATATATATATATATATACTAGCAAAAAATACATGTACTATGCACTGAAACGTAATGTTTAATGAAAGAAAAAAAATGTCAAAGTAATTTTGTAACTCAAAACATGTCAAAGTACACTCTTTTACAGTATTGTCAAACTCAAAAAATAATGTAACTTTTCAATGTGGGATACTCTTATAAGCAAATTAAGAATTTGCAACCAAAGTAAAATTTAACCAACCAATCAAAATTTTAAAAAATAATTAATTGAACAAAAATTCATGGAAATTACACGTAGGATTTAGAAGTATGTGATTGGCTAAAACTGAAAACAGACTCTGTAATAAACATATGGATAGATACTCATTCCGATTCAAAATATAAGTCTTTTTAGGAGTTTTCACACAAATTAAGATACTAATCAATATGACTAAAGTACCCCTAATTAATACTCCAAAAGAACAAATAAATTAATGAAGAGTTGCATGAGAACCATACATTTTGACAAATATGAATATATGGAGAAAATAATGTAAGGGTAAATTAGCCGATAAATGCAACATTCTTGTAAAAAGACCTATATTTTGCAACAAAAAATAACTTTAAAAAAACTTCTATTTTGAATCGGAGGAAGTATAAATTTTATGCACATTAATTTTCTTTTATAGTCTTGTCATTTGTCAAATTTTAAAAATAATTATTTTTTTTTTTTATGTGGAAATTTTTATTGTTGTTAATTCTCTTATTTGACTTTAGATTAATATTTTTAACTTTTATTATAAATTAAAATTTCTACAAATTAATACTTTAGTTTTAGAGAGTTTAGAAAAAGATTCACTTGATTTTTTCAGTATAAACGAAGCGAATTGATTTTTTTTAAATATCCATATTTATTTATTTTTAAAAATATATTATGAAAATAAAAATTCTCCATTAGAATAAAAAAATGAACATTGCATAAGTTTGAGCTAAATCGAACTTGATTATAAGCTCAATCGGAATTCAGAGGACCCGGTCATCCGAATTACCCGTTATTTGTTAAAACTTTAACTATTTATATTTATATAAATAAAAAATATAAGAAGCAAATAAGCGGGCTTCCTTAATTTTATGGGCTAAAATGTCAACCCAATTTTGTAACTCAAAACATGTCAAAGTACCATCTTTTATAGTATTGTCAAACTCAAAAAACATTGTAACTTTTCAATGTGGGATACTCTTATAAGCCAATTAAGAGTTTACAACCAAATAAAATTTAAATTAGCATTCCATTAAAAGAATTAAAGAATATAATTGTCAAATACCTGCCAGAGTAGTTGGCAATGTGGCGTAGCATTCGGTTTGCAGATCGGGGGATCGAAGCCTCTCTCTCCCAATTTAAATAAAATAGTTTAACATTTTTGCACCAATTAAAGTTGATATTTATTTTTTATTAAGATAAGTTAATTTTCAATTAATTTAATTAACCTAAATATTCTCAACCAATACAAATTAATAAATTAATTAAAAATTGTGAAAATCTAAGAAAATAGTATTGAAAAAATATATAGATACAAATATACGTATCTATAACATTCTCTGTAATATATAGTACAATGAAATCTTTTTTTCATCTAATTTTAAATTTTTATTAATGTTGTAGTCAATTTATTTACAATTAGCCTTATCATTATGTTAATATTTGTCATTAAGTTTGATAATTCAAATACTCAAACACCACTGTCAATCTCCCTATCTAGGGTACTCTCCGCTCTTCCCCTTCGGGGGCAATCGCCTTCGGGCGTCAAAAAAAAAAACCACTGTCAAGATCTTTTTTTCATATTATGAAATTTGTCATATATTTAATGACATATCAAGCGGCAATTTTATGTAGATGTCACTGTTACGGATACTCATTATGGAGCAAATCAAGAAATCAATCACGATAATAATCACAGGGAGAAAATCACTCGATTAATTGATTGTAATTTATTGTAATTGATTAATTGTATATTTCTTTCCTTTATTACATAGATAGGATTAGTATATATATGTGATGTATTATAGAGTTTAATTCATTTAATACAAAAGGAATTCTTTCTCCCATTTAATCTTTATTCTTTATGCTTTTCTACATGGTATCAGAGCAAACCTTTTGAGGTTTTCCACACTTTTATTCTTATTCCATTTTCATTTCGCGGCTTACAAAAGCTATTTCTTTTATATATATATTTAATTTTTTAATTTTTGAGTCGTGATGTCTTCTGCTATTCTATCACTCGATAGAGGCAATAATGACGGTTCTACAATCCGATTTGGTGGTCACTGTGCTATAGAAGAATTTGTCCAATCGCCACGAGTCTCAATAAATGTTGTTTCTCTGCCGCTGGATATTGCTTCTTTTTCAGGTAATAAGTATGTATCACCTATAATGAATTGGATTATTGACTCTGGAGCTAGTCACCATATTTCATGTTCCTTACATTTATTTACTTCTTATTGTACTTTATCGCATACACCGATTCGTCTCCCTGATGGTTCATCTACTTCTGCAACTCATATAGGTTCTATCCAACTAAATCATAGTTTAATTCTTTTTAACGTGTTGTATGCTCCCTCCTTCTCATTTAATCTGTTATCTATTGAGCAATTACTTCAGAATTCCAATTTACTTGTCTATTTCAAATCTAACTCTTGTGTTATTCAGGATTGCACTAAGCTAAAAATGATAGGATTAGCCACATTCATTAATGGCTTATATATATTGCAACCCAAATATTTTTCTCCTGTCCCCTTTGTTTCGAACATTCTTACTGACTCAAACTCTTCCTCTCATGTCGCGAAATTCTCTAACACCTCCTTATGGCACTATCGTTTAGGTCATCTTTGCTTTCCCAGATTAAAAATGGCACAACATCTGGATTCCAAAATAAAAATTACACACAATGAACATTGCTCTATTTGCCTCATGGCTAAGCAATCCAAAATTCCATTCCCCCTTAGTAAATCTACTTCTCAAGCGTGCTTTGACTTAATATACGTAGATATTTGGGGACCTTATAAAATCCACACCGTTCACGGCCACCTATATTTTCTCACCATCGTAGATGATTTTAGCCGTTTCACTTGGATTTATTTGATGAAAACAAGGTCTGAGGCACGACCCCTTACCCAACACTTTTTCCAATATGTGCTTACCCAATTCCAAAAGACCATTAAAGTTGTGCGTTCAGATAATGGACCCGAATTTCACATGTCTGAATTTTTTACTTCCAAAGGTATCATTCACCAAACCTCTTGCGTAGAAACTCCTCAAGAAAATGGAATTGTCGAACGAAAACATCGTCACATCCTAAATATTGCTCGTTCACTTAAATTCCAATCACATCTATCTTCCGCTTATTGGGGGTACTTTGTCACTCACGCGGCCTACCTTGTAAACATTACTCCTACACCTTTACTACAAAATCAAACTCCTCATATGCTTTTATATAATAAACCACCATCATACTCTCATCTCCGTGTTTTTGGTTGCTTAGCCTATGCCTCATCCCTTTCTGCTCATCGCACAAAATTTGACTCCCGTAGTCGTCCTTCTAATTTCTTAGGCTATCCCGCACACACAAAAGGATACACTCTTCTCGACATTCACTCACGCTCTATTTTCATCTCTCGAGATGTCATCTTTCACGAAAATATATTTCCCCATCCAGAACAATCTCCACTCAATCCTACTTCGACTAATATTCCTTTACCAATTCCTTTCATTAATGATCTTCCTTTCGATCCTCCCTCATCACATCCAACTTCGAATCCCTTAATCACTCAAACCCCTCATACGCCACCTTTTAATAATCCTCAAAATCCTCCTCCTAATTCCACTATCTCGCCTCCTCCTCCCCCTCCCCCTCCTCCTACTCGGAAATCTTCTAGGATCTCACATACCCCTTCATACCTGAATGATTATTATTGTTCTCTCGTACAAGCTTCATCTACTCCCACCATTTCTATCACAAAACATCTACTCCTCACTCTTTAGAAAAGGTTCATGATTATCAGTCACTATCTCCAGATCACAAATCTTTTGCATTATCAGTTTCTACTCACTTTGTACCTAAGAGTTACAGTCAGGACGTCAAACATGCAGATTGGCGACAGTCCATGCAAGTGGAAATTGATGCATTGGAGGCCAACAACACTTGGACCCTTGTTCCCCTTCCCCCGAATGTTAAGCCCCTCGGGAACAAATGGGTTTACCGGTTAAAATATAATTTTGATGGTTCTATTGAAAGACCTAAGTCTCGTCTTGTTGTCCAAGGTTTCACACAACAACCAGGCATAGATTACATTGAGACCTTCTCCCCAGTAGCAAAAATAACCACTGTTCGAATTCTTCTTGCTATTGCCTCTGCCAAAGGATGGTTTTTGGAGCAGCTTGATATCAACAATGCATATCTTCATGGTGATCTTAATGAGGATATTTATATGTGGCTACCTCCTGGCTTTTCTTCTCCTAAACCTGGGCTCGTTTGCAAACTCAGAAAATCTTTATATGGTCACAAGCAGGCTGGCCGGCAATAGAATCACAAATTGACCACAGAGTTAGTGTCACAAGGTTTCTCTCAAGCCGTAAGTGATCCTAGTCTTTTCATTCGCCGTAACGGTTCTCAATTCATTGCTCTCCTCGTTTATGTTGATGATGTTATCCTCACTGGGAACAATTATGATGACATCTCCTCGGTCAAAAAATTCTTGCATAATACTTTCAAAATCAAAGACCTTGGTCCTGTCAAGTATTTTCTCGGTATGGAGATTGCTCGATCTAAAGCTGGCCTAAACATTTGTCAACGAAAATATACATTGTACTTGCTTGAGCAATATGGCTTTCTTGGTTGCAAACCTGCCATTACTCCTATGGATTCTTTCTACCACTGTTCCAAAGATGATTCACCACTCATTCCTGACAACACTCTCTACCGAAGTCTTATTGGCAAGCTTTTATATCTCACTCACACACGGCCGGATATTTCAAACGCCGTCCAACAGTTTTCCCAATTTCTAGATCATCCCACAGAATTGCATCTCAAAGCTGCTCATCGCATTCTACGGTATCTGAAAGGCTCTCCAGCCAAAGGTATTTTTCCCCCTCTTCATCAACATTACACCTTAGTGCTTTCTCTGATTCTGACTGGGCCGGCTGCTCCGACACGAGACGCTCTACAACAGGTTATTGTCTTTTTCTTGGTTCCTCACTTGTATCTTGGAAGTCTAAAAAGTACCTCACTGTTTCTCGAAGCTCTTCCGAGGCGGAATACCGAGCTCTTGCCACCACCACTTGTGAGCTACAATGGCTGAAGTACCTCCTCAATGACTTACTTATACCACATTCCCATGCCATACCATTATTTTGCGATAACCAAAGCGCTTTATACCTCACAACCAATCCCGCCTTCCACGAAAGAACCAAACATATTGAAATTGATTGCCACATAGTCCGTGAAAACACGCAAACTGGCCTTGTCAAACCTTTACCCATTTCGACCCACTCTCAATTGGCTGACATTTTCACCAAAAATCTTGCCTCTCCTAGATTCAACTTTCTCATCCAATCTCTTGGTCTCATTGACATCTTTTCTCCCAAGCCCAGTTTGAGGGGGCGTGTTACGGATACTCATCATGGAGCAAATCAAGAAATCAATCAAGATAATAATCACAGGAGAAAATCACTCGATTAATTGATTGTAATTGATTAATTGTATATTTCTTTCCATTATTACATAGATATGATTAGTATATATAGGTGATGTATTATAGAGTTTAATTCACTCAATACAAAATGAGTTCTTTCTCCCATTTAATCTTTATTCTTTATGCTTTTCTACAGTCACAAAATTTTGTGGCACTATATATCATCAGTATCTTTATTATTATTATTATTATTATTATTATTATTATTATTATTATTATTATCTTGAAATTTTCCTTTGCTTCTTTGTTCCCTTTATTTTTCCATGTTGGAAAGATATTCAATTACGTTTGTTAATAAGAACGTTTAACCAATATCTCTAAAGCGTCGTTTAATTTCCAAGAAAAGTGAACGAGAAAAATAAATCAAACACACTATATGCCTTTTTGGTGAAATTGCTTTTGAGGATGAGCAAAGTAATAAAGATTAATTCATAAATTTGCATTGCATGCTTCACATAAACAGATAAAGTCCTTTCTAAATTAAGAATCTGTTATCACAAGGTCCATAGCCCAGTTGGGCTATGGCCTGCCCACAACCGTGAGGTTTTGCGGGTTCCGATACCCTCTCCATACATGAGGCATGTTTTAAAATTTTATTTTTAGGGTTCTCTCCTCCTCTTGTGAGACACTTATATCTCCCTTCATTGGGCAACCGCCCAGCCGGACTTCAAAAAAAAATTAAGAATCTGTTCTAACAAACCATTTGGTTTGCCAAACATCATTTGACACTTTCTCAAGAAAGTATTTACCTTTCACATTATATTTAGGGGTTATCTTTTGCTTTATGTTTTCCTTTCCCATCCCCATACATACTTGGCAATAAAAGTATTAATTATTTACATATAGTTTTAGTAGAAAATGACTTCACATTATATATAGAGACTTAAAAAGGCCATTTGCCACTTCTTTTCGTAAATAAACTATCTCAATTAGTGATTTCGACGTTGAAATTTTAATGAATAAATAAGATTTATAATCTTATCCATAAAGCGATTAAGATAATGTCTTAATGCAAATTCTTAAATGGTAGTCCAGTATTCAAATTTTAAATTATTTCTTCTCTTTTGCGAATCGTGAAGGATAAAGAAAAAAAAAACGGAAATATATAAATCGGTTGTCCTCATTCTTTTTCCCCTTCTTTGTTTCATCAATAAGAAATTTTTATATGTTAATTAAAAAAATTATAACTTAAAAAAATAGTGAAACCTAAAAAAAATTAACAAATGATAATTTTTTATTGATAAAATATAAAACGGGCACGGAAAGAAAACATGCGATTTTTTGCCATCGAAAAAATGGTCATAAAGAAGGGTTTTTTTCCTTCTTCTTTTAGGGGTCGTAAAGAAGGTTTTTATACCATCTTATAATGACAGAAAATGTTTTCATTAAGAGCTACTTGCTCTGATTATTGTGATTTTTCTATTACATATTTAATTAATTCTACTGACATAATAAAAATTAAGAGAACTATATTAATGGATGAAGATAACAATAAAAAATAATTCTTAAAATTGTCTGACCGAGAGGTCTCGGGTTCGATACCCTCCCCAAGCATGAGTAAGCTTTAATTGTCTCCCTTCTGGGTACTCTTCTCCTCTTATGAGGTGTTCTTTTCCGCTTTGCGGTTGGTTCTCTTCCTTTTAAGATTCCGCCTTCGGGCGTTCAAAAACAAAATTTAAATCAAAAAATAATTACAGATCTGTTCACTATGTTTTTAAAAGTAAACCTGAAAGAAAAATTAATAAATTTCTCAAATTTTCTTTATAGATAAAAGAAGTATCCATTGTTAATAATATGGACATTGGGCTTTTTGAATCCTTCAGGTGGCCCATTGAAATAAGTCCATATAAGCCCTGGTTATCTTTCTTAATGGGCTCTGTTGGGCGCCCATTTGTTATTATCCATAAAAAATGTAAAGAGTTAAAACTAGAATTCCTACATCATGGGGCTCCATTTGTTATTGTCCACATTAAAAATGGGAAAAGTAAGCCTATGCTTTAAATATGCCTTATTATATTTCCAGTGGCCGATTCGACGGTCGTTGGGAGTGATTGCCCCCAACATTTTCAAAATCATGCATCTTATCAATAGGAAATAAAATTCAGAAAAATATTTTAAAATTTTAAAGTTCCGCCTCACTTCCTCCTAAAAAATTGAAATTTTAGATTCGCCATAATACTAAATTACTGGATCGATCCTGGATATTTCCTACGAAATGGGGAATGCTGTACTAAATTACTAATGGAAAATTAAGCCTATGGGTATTTTATGGCCTACAAAGTAGAGTTACCACGTAATGGCCTCTCTCTCTCTCTCTCTCTCTCTCTCTCTCCACATAGAATTCTTTGACATGCTCTTCCTGACTTTACAGAATAATCTTCAGTTTATAATATATGATGATTACTTATTTAATAATAATTTTCTTTTTAAAAATCTACTTATTAATAATTACAGGATCATTTTGTTATTATAATACTCTATCCGTCCTAAATTATCTGTTCACTTTGTGTTTTGTACGGGAATTAAGATTTCATCAAATTCTATAGTGGGATATGATAAAATGTCAAATACAACCCTATTTAATTTTACTTCCAATTTAATTATACCTTCTCTCTCTCTCTCTCTCTCTCTCTCTCTCTCTCCAACATTTAATGTAAGGGATATGATTGAAAAAACTATCATGAATGAGCTTTTTATTTAGAAAGTGGACAAATAATTTGGGATAAATTAAAAAGAAAATGTGAAAAAATAATTTGGGACAGAGGAAATATGTGATTAGGGATGACAATCGACCCATCGAAACTGGGACTTGTCTCCCCCGCTAGGCTTGGAGTGGGGAATTCTTAACTTATGTGGAGATGAGATCAAATCAGTTATCCGGTCGGGGACAAGGACATGGACAGGTGGAGGCAGGGGCGGCTAAGAGGGTGATCGACCGCACAGGGCCTCCAAAAAATTGGGGGCCCCAATTTTATGTTAGTTTTATATATGTGTGTGGTGTATATTTGTATTTTGTTGAAGAATAATAAAAATTCTAATTAGTTGGTTTTTTTATGTTTATAAATACCATTAAATATTGTTATCCTTCTTTTGATAGTTCTTGAAGCGTGTAAATTGTTTTTCTAACGCAATAATTGCATACAAAATTTTGTTGACTTTTTTGGTTACTGTTGCATTTGCGAAAATGAGTTTTTCAAAATTGAAGTTGTTGAAGTCATACATGCGTTTTACAATGTCTTAGGAAAGTCTCAATGGATTAGCGACGATAGCAATTGAGAATGGTCTTTTGGAGCAAATCAAATATGAAGATTTAATTGATTATTTTGCTTCAAAGAAATCTAGAATGATCATTATTTTCAAATGAAGAAAGTTTGTCAGTATTTATATTTTTAAAATTTTGTTCAAAATGCTTTAGTACATTTTGGAGAACAAAAATTATGATACAATTGTAATGATTTTTTTGTTATATTTACCTAAAAGTCACTAGTCTCCAGTTATGTAGGGCCTCATTTTTTAATTTAGCACAGGGCCTCCAAAATGATTGAGACGCCCCTGGGTGGAGGTATGCCCTTGCCAGGGACGAATGCAGCTAACCAGTAGTGGGGTCACATGACCCTACTGATTTTTTTTTTTTTTTTTTTACTTCTAATTTTATACTTATATAATGATTAGATTTATATTATTAAATTTGTGATCCCGGTATAAAATTTGGTGACCTCATACTCAAACAATATGAAACGCATAAGTCAATGACGTGGTGATATAATTTTCTTGGTTGTCGTGTGAGTCCAATCGATTTCTTTATAATTTTTCTCTTTATTTGAAATCTTTTTGATTTTTTTCTTCTAAAATTTTACTTGTCTCACACATATTGTGACATTTTTTTGAGAAATCTGTTCAAAAATATTTGTATTTACTAACTAATTTTCAACAGAGTTATATGTATTTTTGTCCATTCACTTCATTCCATCCCGTTTTAGTTTTAGTCTAAAATCATCGTCTTTGTTAATTTTTCAAAACCGTCATAGAAAAGTAATTCATTGATAGAAATATTATAATTTAAGGTTTCTAATAAAAATAGAAATAGTTTATTGAAAAAAAAATCTTATAGAAAATATGATTTTTTTTTTTTTAAATATCGTATGGGCGTTCTCCTTCCAAAACTGTGGCCGCCGCCGCCGCCTCCTCCAACTTTTTCAGAAACGTCGAATTTTCTATAGAAAATTTTTAGTTTATTTTCTGTCTCCGTCCCTAGACAAGTGACTCCAATGTCCCTAAATCCTGGATCCGTCATTGGCCCTTGCCCACCCGCCCATGTCCCAACTCAGCCTATTTATATTTATATTTTTATATTTAAAAATTCAGTATTCTATTATTTATTTTTATTGAATAAAATATATTTATTAATTTCTTTTTTATTTTCTATCTATAAAAAAATATTATCCTCTTGAACTTTAGATAAGAAAAAGGAAATAGGATTTTTTTTTTCTCAATTTCCCGGGTTGGGGATGGGTCAGGGTGGGGATTCCGAATTCCCCTGTTTACCCGATTGGGGATGGGGCGGGCGGGGATTTCAAATTTCGATTGGGGGCGAGGATTGGAATGAATAGGCGGGACTGAGGCCAAATTATATGGTCCCCCCATCCCTATATTTGATGACTTATTTTGTAAAAAAATATTTGGAAGTCTACTTATTAATTTATTTATTTATTTGAAAAAATAATTATATCATTAGGTGATATCAGATACTACATGTGGTAGAAAAAAATTCGGCGGGTCCCCAAACCATTCAGACGAGAATCTAGACATCACAATATATTTTGCTAACACATATGCAGAAAAATTACACGTTCGTGGATAATAGATAAATTACACGAAATGTAGCCATCGATGGCTGAGATCATTTGGTTCCCAACACTTGTTAGGTTTTTCTAATAGGTGTTGGGACCAAATGATCTCAATCATCAATTTTTTTTTATCCGACGACTAACACATGTTTTGCACTGTGCGGAACAAAACCTGTTCCACTCTAGAGCCGTGGCGATTCCAAATGATATATATATATATATATATATATATATGAGAAGATTGACTAGTATACCTAAGTACTCATAGTTACCTTTGTATATCCATTTTAAAATAGCCAAGACAGTATTTAAGTAGGATATTGTCAGGTATTTGAGTTGCGCTTTGAGATGATGGGTATGTGCGTGACATTATAGTATTATTGCACGACTAGTTGGACGTATCATGACTATATTAACTGATATATAAAATAATTCACGCATTACACTTCGAACCAACAGGCATGGGACACATAGTGTGACATAAGTTAAGCTTTATCATAGGAGTTCAACCAATTTCACTCTTGAGTAGAAATCAACACGCGGTAAGAAATCTTTTTATTATGGACCTAATCGAATATTGTGATTCAAAATTCACTACATCATCACACAGTGAAGAGGGAAAGAGAACTTTTATTCAATTTTTTATTTTGAATAGTAAATTTTTGGCACAAAGTTTACATGTAGACAGTGGCGGAACCAAAGGGGCAAAAGATAACTCCCCCAACATTTTTAAAAACACTATATTTTTAGTGCAAAAAAATTTCGCCACAAAATAAAATTAGAATCAGTCCTTCAATATATATAGAGACGCAACAAATTACATAATAGAATTTTGTAATACAAGTTTTATAATAAAACCATGAGAATCCATAGTCATATATCGCGGCTGCAAGGATAGAAATATTTTCCTAGTATGACACGAAAATTAGCCCGTGAGAAACTCCACATGCTGGAAAACAATTTGACAATCCACCACGGTGATGTGGCAATCACTATGGAACTCTCCCAACCTAACTTTTTGTTCATTAGAAGAAAAAAAGTAAGTGATTTCTCATACTGCTATGAAGTTTATGCAAGCGATAAAAAATGCTATTAAATCTATAACTTATAGGTTCGAGGCGAATTACCCATATATATATATATGGGCGTCTCAATCATTTTGGAGGTCCCGTACTAAATTCTAAATTGAGGTCCTATATAACTGAAGAAAAATGACTTTCATGTAAATATAACAAAAAAAATCATTACAACTATATCATAATTTTTGTTCTCCAAAATGTACAAACAATTTTTAAACATAATTTAAAAAATATAAATACTGACAAACTTTCTTCACTTGAAAATAGCGATCCTTCTAACTTTCTTTGAAGCAAGATCATCAACTAAATCGTCATATTTGATTTGCTCCAAAAAATCATTCTAAATTGTCATCGTCATTAATCCATTGAGTCTTTCCTGAGACATTATAGAATGCATGTATAAGTCCAAGAACTTCAATTTTGAAAAACCTCTTTATGCAGATGCAGCAGTAACCGGAATAGTCAACAAAATTATGTATGCAATTATTGCGTTAGGAAAACAATCTATATGCTTCAAGAACATAAAAATATCAATAGGTCTCATCTTTTCATTAGACGAGAATTTTCTAAGCAACTTAAGCTTCACATTCAAATCTTACCTATAAGTAGTGTTAGTTTGTCCAAAAAAAAAAAAAACTAACAATATTTACTGGTAATTGTCAACATACAAAATCCCAAGTAATTAAATTTTTTATTTTTTTTCAATAAAATACAAACACAATCCCCCCCACCTCTAAACAATATATATATATATATATATATATATATATATATATATATATATATATAACTAACAATTTCCACCCCTACTTATAAGAATGAAACCTACGTCTCTAGGCCCCCCAGTCCCTTCATCCACGCCATTAATCAAGCCAATAATAGTCAAAGATCACCTTAATCATTCTCATATAAACTGTACAAAATTTCCTATATAAATATTCACAAAAAGCTAACCACGTACACATATAACAGAGGTAGGAAATTAATTAAGAAGATTTTAATTATTTTTCTCTAGAAGGTGATTTTCATTTTCTTGAAACATGGAAGTAGATGAATATTATTTCAAGAAGCCAGGATCAATTCCATTCAAATGGGAGAGTCAGCCTGGAGTTCCCAAGTTTCCACATTCACATAAACATCAACAACAATATCATCAAGACGAAGAATTTTCATTTCCGGAAACTATAAGAAAACTCGCACTTCCCCCTGCTGTATACTACGGCTCTCATCAGCCTCCAATTGTGGCAAGAACTGCCTCGTTCCAATCACGTTCCGTTCGTGTTTCTCCGGGCGGGTGCTTTCCTTCCCCTAATCTGTTGACTAGAAACAATGTGAAGAAACATAAAACAAAGAAGCCAACTGAGATGGATTCTGATTCGGATCTTGAGACCCGGTCGTCCCGGTGGTCTGTTTCGAGTAGGAAAGTCCTTGTCATCTCCATTCCGGGATTCGCCTTTATCTGATGACTTATCATCATCCTACAAGTCAACGCCTCAGCCAGTGAACTACGACGACTGGGCTGGCTTTGGCTTATTTTAGAGGAAGCATGGATTCAGTTTGCATATTTACTTTGATAGTAATTTGTCATGTTTTTAAATAAATAATTTTCTATCTGAAAGTGAACGTCTCAATTTTCTTTTTTTAGAATGTTTGCGATTGAATGTCTCAATCTCTAAAATAAAAACATTTTTCAAACGGACTTATGCTACCAACCTCCCCTTAGTTTTAAAATTTTGAACCTTTCTCCTATTTTTGTATCACATTTTATGTCCCGTAATAACGAGCTGGTGCCACTGAAAATCTTGGCCGGGCATCGAGTTAGGAAACTGAGTCGGCCAATATTTTATTCACACTTGGAAGTCCTTCTCCCGAGATGATTTACATTTGGAATATGATGACTCGGTTTAATGTGCATTATTATGAAAAAAAATCATCATGCAGGAAGTTGAGTCAGACCAATCGAAATATCCTAAACAATAGTATGGTCAAACTCCTATGTGCCTCCATCCCTGTCTTAATATAATATGACACATTACTACTATTACCAAAAAAGATGAGTTTCAAGATCGGCATATCCTGTCAAAAGTACCTATAACGCCTTAACCCACCACCCCTCAAAGAAGTCTGTATATCCAATACAATTTGTCCCCTTTTATGCATTTTGTATGGTACTGCTGTCATCTCCTCTAAGCCAATCAACCTGAAATTAAAATAAGCTATTACTATGATAGGTGAAATAGTGATGAGATTCCTCTAAAAAACAATGCCACCAGCAATCCGTAATTGAATCATCATTCAACATAGTTCGAACAAAGATAGGGAAGAAAAAATTTACGGTCTAGAAAATTTAATGCAATTTAATTGTTACGGATAATATTTTGGATAATAATTAAACCCAGGAAGGAGATTAAATACCTGTTTAGAGACCTCTGAAGATCATTGCTCTCTCTAACATGCCTTGAATTTTCTATGCATCTCAACTTGTATGTGATTAAGCATCTGCAAGCTCCTTTACTAATGAGACTACATCAGCTGATGATCCAAGAAGATATCGCGCACTTGACCTCTTTCTTCCAACTGCACAAGAGAAGTAATTCTCTTTCTGTAGATCAAGAACTGATGAGCCTTCATGCACTGTCATTCTATCACGCATAGAGGACCACCAACTTCCCATACCATTACTAAGTGTCTTCTTCTTCTTTGTTGGGAATGAAATGGGTGGTTGAGTGGCTCTACGCAATAATGGCTGAACATTATTTCTTGCTGAGAATTTCGAAGCATTTCTGTTCACGGGGTTGATTATCTTTGCGCTAGAAGTAGTAGCTGGTCCTGCAGGAAGCTCTGGCTCGAAGAACGTATATATGTCTTCATCCTAAACCATGACAATCCAATTTCATAAACAAGAAATGAAAAGCAAATATATATTTTACATTTGGTAAATGAAAAGAAAATATATGAATAACAAACTCAGTTACACTTCAATTTTCAAAAACATTACTTCTGTTCACTTTTCTATCGAAAATGAATCGAACGTGGACACTAAATTTTGGATGGAGGGAGTACAAGTTATCACTAACAACTCTGAAGCATGTTCAGTAATTAGAAAGACATAGTCACAATACTGTATTGGAACAATGAGACATCTACTCAACTGTATGGTTTTTAGAAATTTAAGGAGATTAATGTCCATTTACGAAGCTTTTTTCACTAGAGAATGATGAAGTTTAAGGTCCATTTACGAAGCTTTTTTCACTAGAGAATGATGAAGTTTAAGGAACTTTAGTTTGCCAGAAACTAAAAGTACGTACCTTTGGCAGAAAGTGCCCAACACACAGGACATAGTCGATTGGTAATTTAACATCATTGCTGTGAATAATTTCTCCAAGAATACGGTCAATAGCAGCGCCCTATACAATTATGGGAAATAAGGTATGGCCTCACATGAACCGTCATTTAATAATTTCTCTTTCTATGAGATAAATACAGACCTTGGTAACACCCACTGCTCGAACCTCAACCGAACGCCCACCTTGGACAACATCTACAGAAGCATTTGAAATGGGGCCTGTCCACAGATGCTGCAGCAAATCTTTTGATTGAAGCCTTCCAAATTCAACATCTGTCGTCACAGTCACGAAACAAAATTTGATAAAAGAGCCAAAATTTTGGAACCGATTTCAAAATATAAGCAGATTATCAATTGGGAGGCAACTAATTACCTGCATACTTATAGTTCCAGACAAGTGATGTTTGGCGAAGTTCAAAATGAGACCGCGGTGTCCTCTCAGTGAAATATTCAAAGACGTGCTGAAAGAATGGAGAAGCAAAATATTGGGTAAGTCGAACTTTAATAAAAATACGAGATGCATTTTCATATTCACCTTCACACTGTCCACCCAATCCATCTGTAGATTTTCTGGCATTGTTGTCATCCACTCTCCCTTTGTAGGGCGTATAAACATACCATGTTCGGCTGCCAACCACAAGTTATATTCACCAAAATTCTGTACAAGAAGTCGAAACAATCAAATTATTTGCTTTCTCTTCCCTTGCCATCTTTTCCCAAAAGGAAAGAAAATGAGCACAGTTGAAATCAAGAACAACCTCGTCAAGCACGCTACGGTCACTTCCGCTTAGAACAATGACAATGGTCCTTGGATCATCACAAAGCTTCTTTAAGGGTTCTTTCAAATCTGGATGCAATTTAAGCTCCATTTCTTTGAACTGATCTATCCTTCGTCCTTGGGTGTCGACAGGTTCCGTCATAGTTGCATTAAATCCCTGGCGGATATATATCAGAAGAGCAGTAAGAAAAAATGTATATAAAGTGGAACATCTTATCACAAAGAATAACTTGACCACTTAATTGCTACTTTATTATAGTTAAGTGATTTTTTATTGGGATAATATGTTTTTTTTATTTTGTATTTATTTATTGGGGGAGGGGACCTATCTATTACAAGAAATGAAGGATTCAAGAAGCGGGGAGGGGATTTGAACTTATGACTTCTACGTCATGAGGCCTCAACCTTGGCCACTAGACCAATGCCTCATTGGCATTGAGATAATATGTTAATAACAATAAAGCCCCTACCTACTACTTGAGTGTTATTGTGCTTTCCTTTATAGATTCTTTCCACCTAAGCTGAGAAATATCTTCTGATAGTACTCTTAGTAGAAAATACAAAAAAAAAAAAAGACAGATTAAATACTTCAGATTTTCACAAGAGACCAAAAGAACTTGCCAAAATGAGTAATCTATTCTTCGCCTGCTTGTAACGTTCAACAGCATTTCCTGTTGGAAGTAAAGGAGGAATTTGTCGAATCCTTAGCTGAGCTTCAACAACAGTATCGTTGAGTTCACTACAAGCCAGAAGACAACCAATTAAAAGCAGATACTCTCAGCAGCAAGCTATGTAAAATGCTGATGCATTTCCTAGTTAGTAAAGTAAATAATTGCAACTGTATACCACTTGGAGAAATAAATTTATAATTGCAGCATTCAAAGTACGCAATGCCATAAAAACACAAGTTCATTCAGTTGATGACGAGCATTGTGTAAAAACTATGCCCCATGACAACATATTATAGAACCACCATTTGCTGCAATACCTGACAAACGTTTCAGCCCATTCTTGTGATGTATGGGTAGTGACATGCATGAAGTTATGTTGATGACGTTTTTCTCTTTCATCAGCAGACATAGTCAAAGCATAACCAATTGATGCAGCAACTTCAGTGATGTTCCATGGATTCACCAATATAGCTCCAGCACCAAGGGACTGTGCAGCACCTGCAAACTAAAAGGAAAATTGGGAAAATAAAATTGTTTATCTCGTAAACAAACAAAGAAAGTGTAACTCAAAAATTTATGCATATTATTCTCACAGAATGATTCCCCTGAATACCTTTGTATAATTTCAGCTAATCTACATCTCACATTGCATGAACTGACAAATAAGTTAAAGCAACCAAATGAACCATAGGCCTCTCATGGCCCCCATAGGCCTCTAACTGATTGCAACTATGTCAAAATTGAAATAAAATTACACAGATGAGATATCCAAGCATTATCACTAGAATTCCACGATTTATTCTCCTCCTCTTAGTTTTGACTAGGAATACTTCTGTTTTGGTTCTTCACATTCCCATGAGAGAAGGTTATTAGAGGAAAAATCAACTCTTTATCTTTTCTCAATGTGATACATTTGAAATCTTTTCTTCATTTACCTAGCATGATAAAGTGTTTTTTTTCTTCAATTTGCTGTGTCCTAATTTTCTATTTGGTCTCACTTTTAGCCCTGACGACTATAATCTTCACCCTAAAACATTGTTTACTGAATTATTATCTGCATTGACAGTATACGCCTTAGGAGCATGACCAACATCTTCAACCCCATTACAGTATGATCTAGAAGAGTTACTGTGTTTGTGATATTTTTTTGCATCATCCTCAAGCTTAAAAGTCATATATCAGAATAAATAACGAAGAAGACATAACCAGAAGTCTATCCTATACTTAAGCATATGTTCTATTTATGGCTTATCAGATGAAAGATTTTAAACAACTCAAAGAGTTGCAGTTCCCAGAATTGATATCTAGAAAAGTCAATATTTTCCATTTTTCTTTCTAAAAGGTTAAGTTTGCAAAGCCATCAGTTATTAGCCATGCATATGTAATTATTTTAAACAAAAAACGAACAGTTCAGTCTTTAATTTTTAGCCTCATGTTGAATTCATTTCCCATTTTCTTATCTCTTTTAGTCGAAAATGTTGGCGTATGAAGGTCTTATATTGAATGCTTTCATGAAATATAAGTATCTTGTTTTATTTGCTACCTCGCTGAGGATAAGAACTCCTTTCTTTTTATCTTGGCAGGCCACAAACTCATAGCTGACAAGATTCATCCCATCCCTCAAGGAAGTAACCAAAGCCACATCTGAAAAGAAAATTAGACAAATAAAAAAGCAACAACTAAACAGCAACAACAAAGCCTTAGTCCCAAGTAATTGAATCGGCTATATGAACCAAATAAAGGATTACGTGAGGTTGTCAACATGAATACATTCCCTACATTTCTTTCTATCCAAGGCAAGCCAAGAACCGAACAAACATTTAAATCTATGATTCAAGAGGATCCAACTATTGGTCAGATCTAATTTCCCAAAAAACAAAGTGTATTTTAACTGGCAGCAAGTCCAATTAACACATAATGAATGATATGAAGTAGTAACACAAGCATCTCCAAGAGTTTGAAAACATGAGAATATGAAAAAGCTAGTCTAAAATACAAGACTTTGTCATATAAGCCGTTCTCTTTTAAAACTGTAACATCTTTATCTTCAAAGTTAATAATGACAATTCAGTTGATTAAGCCTAAATGTTTCATATTTGGAGCAATAGATATCAATAAATTTTCATAATTTGAGAATAGATGAACCGTCTCCAAGTACTATGGAAAGGGAATTCTGTTTAGTTATTCCCCTATTAGCTTCAGGGAGCAAGTGCATTATTTGCTTTTTTAAGGCATTAGGCATATATTTGCATGTTAAATGCAGTTCAAGTCAAAGGCAGAAAATATATACCTTAAAATCATATTTAAAGGAATTTAGTATTTGCATCTGTCAATGACCTCAGTTGAGACAAAAGTACATATTGATAAACTGTAGTAGAATCTGCGTACTTTCAACTTGATACAAGGTTGATTTGAATAGGAGACTCTCTCGAGATTAGTAATTTAAAAACTGGTCAATGCAGGTACCAGCAGATTCTTTTCAGATAAGTGCTTGTAGTGCCCTGACAAATCAAGCACCTACGTAGATACATCAATTGTTGTAGAACCTACCCAAATCCAACAAGAAATATATATTTTAGCCGCTTTCCTCTAAAGTCCTTACTAATTAAAGGCAATCCTAAACTTTCAGTAAGAACAAAGGCAGTAGGTGGCAGAGCTCGAGCTACTTACATTAAGTGCATAGGGTATCAGCTCAACCTTCTTAGCTGATGAGTTAATAACCTAACTATTGATACTTTTCCAATAGGGGGCTCTAAATAATTAATCTAGTAGGGATAATATTGTCATACACTAAAGAACAGCATTATGTAGACAATATCGTATTCTATTTTTAGGAAAAGAAAAGACATTCCTCTAGAAACTTTGACTTATATGATGCAATTTTTATCTCATGTCAAAGAAAATCTTGAACCAGCCATACTATACACAATTTGATTATCGGATGACACACATCAGAAAATACAAACAATGAAGAGAACAATGGAAGGGTCAAATAAATGAATGTTCATGTAAAAATCAATCTCGGCCTAGAAAATTTTCTAATTTCTTTGGCCCAACAGGAGAATAAACATAGAGGGTTCACAGTAGTCAAGGTTCCACTTCCAGCAATACAAATTTCATCACAAATCCCACTACAACCTTAAAGAAAGTAACAGTATCATTGTAACTCAAAGTAGTATCACAATAAACAGACGACGCAAACACTAGTCCAGATTTCAGAACTCCTAATCAAAATTATTTATAGTGATTCAATGACTAAGCAATTAATATTGTTCGTGTACATAAGTTCTTGTTTAAATCTATACCTTCCAATAATATGTTCTGTATCATTTCCAGGGCAATCTAGAGAACCAATAAAGCTGAATGCAAGATAGCATATAGAACGTACCAGTAGCAGCATATAATGCACATAAAGCCGTAAAGTCAAGAGATCGATCCTGTAAATAAATGGCAAAGTTGCATTAGGGATCTTCATATAATCAGAAATTCTATTGAGGAGTTGAATATCAATTGGGCACAGAGAAACAGTTAGATTTAGTTTTGCACAATGTTTAACACCGCATTTGTTAGCCTACACATAAACAGCTTTTAAGGAGAAAAAAAACCGAACTTATGAGTGAACTAGTTTGCAGTGAAATAAAGTCGACAGATTTATGCCAAGAAACAGCCAAAAATGCAAGAATCGATATGATTTTAAGTATTTTGCAATCCTATACCAGTAAACAGCCTCTTTATAAAAAAATAAATAAAGGTAAGGCTGCGTACATCGGGACCTTCCCCAGACCCTGCTGATGCGGGAGCCTTCAGCACTGGGTACGACCTTTATACCAGTACTGGTAAAGAAAAATCAGATATTTAGTAAATGCTATGCACATGAACTTTTTTTAAGTGCTGAAACTGCTAAAAGGATTCCTTGTAAGTAACCATCCAAAGCTTGCTTCTTGGCTTGAATTAGAAGAGCTTTTTGGGTAAGAGTTGAAAGGTAGAGTATAACTTGGATAGTGTCCTGCTTGCTCTTCAATATCCTAAATATTCGAATGCACACTTATGACTATAAGTGAACAGGTCATGCAGATTGTCGAAATATTTTCTTTTCCAATTATATTACAAATAATATAAGTTCTTACTCGGTTATATCCTTTTCCCCCAGTTAAGGTGGTAAAGTATTACTGTCCCAATACACAATCGCCAACTTCTTTCGGTTAAATAGTAGTTTAAAAGTGATAATTTCATACTGAAGTAGACGGAAAAATCCCTGGAAACTTGGTCTACCCATTAGAAAGTATCATTCTTGTTCCCAATAAGAAATGGTAAAGAGGAGAAATCCAGTAAATGGCTAAGGAGTAAGGGGCAATGTCATCCTAACGTTAGCCCACTTATTGCTTGAAGATGCTCACAATATCAAAAATTGCCAGGGTGAAGACTAGGAGAGAAGAAAATGAAGGAAATAATAGAAAATAAAAAGAAGATGAAACACACACCTAAAGAAAAAGGATAGGAAAAGAATAAGATAAAAGCTATATGGGGGTGCTTTGTGAATTAATTTTACACAAGTTTTTGGAGAAAAAAAGTTTAGTTAGTAGTATAATGAAAATTTTAAGACATGTTTATCATTGCCCAAATAGTTCACTAAAGAATTTGCATAGACAGATGTTTCTGCATTTTAAGCAAAGAGAAGGGGGGCAATTGTTTGTTCGCTCCTTGCGTGTAAGTATACCAGAGTATTAGATTTTACTTCTTTGATTAACAGATTCTCAGTGCAAAGACGATTCCCTTTTTTTTTGTGGCTATAACATACCATGAAAAGACAATAATGTAGCTTCAATTCACTGGAAGGAAACATGCTCTTACTAAACCTAATTATTACAGTAAAGGTATACCAAGTGATGTATTGGAACAGCGGTAAGAGTTCCGAATCTTCCATTAATACGTCCAACAATTTCATGAACTTGGCATGTGAGCCTCTGATCTGCAAAAGTAATCAAACAAATGAACATAAGTTCTATTACAATTCAATCAGAAAGAAGCCAAATAATCAATTTATCAACATGCCATACTGAGTGTAACTACTAAAATTATGGTGGCTTTGTTAAACCAAGTAAAAATAAGAGATTTATCATCGACATCAGTAAGAAAAGGAAAGACTATAAGGTCAGAGAGTATTAGAGATCAATATAGCAATGGTTGATTTCCCTCATTTCACAATGTGACTAAAGAAGACATGAATGATAATAAAAGCTTCAATGGAGATCAGCAGGACAGAAGAGAGACATACACTCGGGAACATCTGTTCTTGTTGGAACTGCAATTTGCAGTAACACTACCTTATCCCGCCAAACTGGATTTTCTTCGAGGAACTTTTCAAAGGCCAAAAGCTTTTGAGGAATTCCCTTAATCATGTCTAGGCGATCAACTCCCAACATAACCTGTAAAAGAACAAATCAAGTTATCTTTTATTAAATAGTAGTTTAAACATTTCAAGTGGGTTAAAAGACATAAAAAAAAAAAAAAAAAAAAAATATGGCAGCGGTGAGACCCAATTAAACATTCATAATTATTAGTAAAAGTGGCGCTCTGGAGCTGTGAATCTTACCTTACGGCCAGCAAATCTTACTTTCAGTTCTCTGATGTGATCCTTGACATCCGGAAGCTCAAGAGCTCGGATGAATCGATTAGAATCTATCCCAATTGGAAACTGTTCTATCAATGTGTCAACAAAAGAATGCTTAGATAAATTTCGTAATGCAGAAGAAACTATTGATTCTTGTTTTGCATACTTGTAGTAATGGAACTGTAAACAAATAAATTACCGCAGCCACACGAGTAAGCTTTCCTTGATCCTCGACACCTTCAGGTGTACCCTCAAGCCCAAGAATACGAGTGCAGGCACTGACGAAATGTCTTGCATAGTCATAAGTATGGAAGCTGGGAATGAAAACTTAAAATCATGAGCATGAAATTAAGAAAATGCCTCATGGAAAAGAATGGAAAAAAAACATTAGAATGTTAAAAATAGTAACATCTCCATAGAGTCATCATTCTATACTGGGACATGACTCATGAGCATGAAGATTGTCCGAGTTTGTTCCGTCAACAGCAGAAAGTCACATCAGAAGTAGCTTAGATATGTCCCTTGAGAATATCAATCAAAATGAATAGGGAAATTTTGGCCATTTTTTAAACTTGAATTTACAACACTGTCCTATTTCCAGCAAATTCATTCCCTCGAAAAGGTTATACCATCTGCAGCCAAAATTTGTATATGTAAACACAGTTCTACTTCCATCATAGCCAAGGATACTTGGTTTTGGTGTTAATAAGCTCGGGCACTTTATGCTCAACTAGTTTGATCCTCAAGTCAACTAGATTTGTACACGTATTCATAAAAAATTTACTCTCACTTTGTAAATTAATATGGAAAGAAGAGGGGAAAACGGTAAAATGAACGCTAACCGAAAACAACTTCTTAGGCAATCTGAAGCAAAAAAGTCTAAAAAATATTCCATATGCCAGTGACAAATAAGTTTCGTTTCTCTGAAAGTTTGCAATCATCACGAGCAAAGATAGTTTTTTCTATTAATAGGATAAGCTACAGATAGAGTGAAACAACTAAATGATACTGGAAGGCAGACGATAAAGTATCCCAAAATACACAGAGCAATTAACAAATGGTCAGCGTTTCTTCGTAAAATCTTGATATGCATCTCGCCCCATATGGTTAAAACTGAGTGGCTCGGTCTGATATTTTTGCATCTCAAAAGCAGTATGAAAACTAAAAGCATCATTGGGGCCTTTTAACATTTATTTCATGCTAAACACTATATTTAAATCTATTGCACTATTGTTATGATTCATTTAAGCATGTAGCTTCTACTTTCTAAAACATAATTATATACAATTAATCAAGCATTAGCTCTCCAAATAACTTCTGGTTCACATTTTTTTTTTTCTGGTTCACAGTTTGTTAACTGCATTGATGCCTGAATTGAACAATTACATTTTCATTTGGTTTTTTATTTTTATTTTTTTTTGTCTATATATCACTACAACCATATGACATCCCCCATTATCTCAAATATTTCAAGAAAGAAAGGCATGAGTAATATTTCAGGGGCGATAATCTAGAACGGAGGGAACTTACCCAACCAAATCAGCAGCTAGAACCGATCTTAGCAGCTCTGATCTAGATGGCAACGTCCGGTGAATCTCAGAGGAAGGAAAAGGTGTGTGGAGAAACCATCCCACTTTCATGTTGATGTTATAATCTTTTAGACATTTTGGAAGAAACATCAGATGGTAATCATGGCACCAGACTACATCACCGTCCATGTAATGCTTATTCACAACATCAGCAAACATCTGGTTTGCTTTCTTATATGCTGCAAACTGAGACTGGAATGTACGAGTCGTTGCCAGCCTGTCTTCTTGAGGAAGCCCAAGATAATGGAAAAGAGCCCATAATATGTTGTTACAGTAGCCATTGTAATATTGATGAACAACTTCCTCATCAAGGAAAACCGGTATGCACCTCTGCAAGTAGTAGGAAATTAACCAAAGCAAGTTTTTAAAACTACCAGATGAATAATTCAAAATTAGTAACTGATCCAAGTCAACATGTATTTATAGAAGGACGAAAATAGTCTAAAATCATTGAGGACCAAAAACTGAGAACCTTTTCAGCTAAAGCTTCAGTAAGTGATCTTCGCCCAACTTCGTCAGGTACATTTACACCAGCCCATCCAATCCATCTGGTTTCAAATTCATTGACCCCTTCATGGATAGATTCAATCACCAGTTAGCATAAAGAGCTGAAAGAAAAATGCTAAAAAATACAATTATAAATGTAAAACAAGTCTGATGGAGATACATTTGTATGCATAATTTTCCCAATGTTTAGACCTGCATTGAATGTAGAATCTCGTAATGCTTACCTAATAGCGCGCTTACTAGGCCACCTGCACTTATTTCCAACGTCCACGTATCCTCACCCTTTCTAGTTGCAGAGACAGGTAGCCGGTTGGCCACTACTAACAAGCGCTGTTTAGAAGGACGTCCATCTGGCATCTCGCTACCATCACTCGTGCTTTTTCTTGCAGCCAAAATCCCTGCCAAAAACTCTTCCTCGCGAGACCAATTATCGAAATCATATAAGTTGAGGTTATTCCTGCTTCCATTAGCATCCACTTCTCTGTTAGCATCTCTGCTGAGATCATCAGTTGAATGGCTATTGGATCTGATAGATCTTCTGAGCTCTCGCTCTCTCAAAAGCCTTTCCAATCTAGTAGTTGGTTTGGAAGAATCGTAATCATACACTTTTCCTGGCATGTTTGTGGCTTGAATGTCATCCTGCAATAGCCATTGTAACGCATTATAAAAACCGAATTGCGCAATCAAAAAACAGAATTCAGGATCACAAATAGACTGGTTCATGGTTTTACCTTCACAACGATTTAACTAATGAATTTTTTCTCCCTCAAAAATGTACAAAGATAACATTAATTATTTCATTATATGGAAAACAAATTGTACAACAGAGTAATTCTGCAACTATTGATGTATAGAAACTCTACTAAGTAATACATTTAAAGAAAGGTTTTTGTAACTAAACAATTTCAGGTAAATTTAACATATGAGTGTTTGGCGTGTCAAGTGTTCCTTGCTATCCGCTAGGTTTCGAATACCGTAAACAGTCTCTTTATGAAAGAAATAAGGGTAAAACTACATACATAAATTATTCAGGACCCGGGTGATGCATGAGCCGTGTGCCCTGAGTACGACCTTTAATCATCAAATTTCGTTAATTTTGAATTAACCTAAATAAGCAATGAAAAAAATCTGCCTTAAAGTTCTGGATACAAGACATTCGTACAATTATTCACGTCAAATACTGGAAAAAGGATAAACTATTATAAAACCCACGGCATCATAGATCACGAGAATTATCCCAAATCCACTCAAAAATCCCTATCTTAATTTTCACAATCAAATCTGGCGAAACTCAAAAGGATACATATATATACATATATATATATATATATATATATATATATATATATATATATATATATATTCGAAAATGAAAATTAAAAACGACAACTTACAAATTGTATATCGAGAATGGCGTTGTTATCTTTAGATGATCCCATCAACAACAATTGAAAGAGAGAAAAAGATTCCGATTTTGGACTGAAGAAGGTTGGGAAGGACAGTCCATATAGAGACGAGACGAGACGAGAAAGCGGATTATGTGGTTTCACAATAGATAGATAGAACGAAAAAAACCCTCAGAAGATTTTATCTCTGAATATATGAATCCTTGAAAGGGAGTTGGGAGATGGTACGGAGATTGTGATAGACACTGCTTTTCATCCATGCAGATGTTGCTGGTTGGCAGTGGCATACATAGATACGGTTTCATCATAAATATAGTCACTCAATTTTAGTATCGTCATTGTGGGATTAATCTCGAAGCTCTCTCACATGATTTGAGAGGAGCCTACATATATAGTTAGACCCCGCC
Organism: Vinca minor; assembly: GCA_026122235.1. NCBI lineage: Eukaryota > Viridiplantae > Streptophyta > Magnoliopsida > Gentianales > Apocynaceae > Vinca > Vinca minor. The sequence goes on along the minus strand of JAOCZM010000278.1, from coordinate 1,348,017 downwards.
CAATTCATGTGCGAATTGAAGGGAGTCTACATATGTAGCTAGGCCCCACCCAATTCATGTGAGAGAGTTGTGAGCAGTCCTACGAGGAAAAGAAATTTTATCTTTGGTTATTGAGTAAGTTTAAAACTTATATCCAGACCAATAAATGCAATACAAGTAAGATAAAAAAATTAATTATCTTTCCTGTAAATTGGCTATTTTAGCCTACGTGTATGGTATTTATTGGTTTGAAGGTAAATTTTAAACTTACTTACTAAATAAGATAAAACTACGACTAGAATTGATTTTTCCTATAAATATAATGCATCCTCTCTTTCACACTATAGGGCATTTTGTCTTTTTCATATTTTCTTAAAATATTTGACTTTTTAACAAAATTATAAAATTTAAACAAGATTTAATTTTCTAAAGTTAACTTCATTTACATATACAATTTTTTCGTTCTCTCTACATTTATGAAAAAATGACTAAAATATCTTGTATTTCGAGAAAGTATATATCAATGTAGTTACTGTTTATTTTCCACTGGTCAAATATTTCAGTTTATTTTTATTTTCATGTGCCCATGATTTTGCACCCACATTTAAAATGTCACTACACTAAAATCTTCATACAGTAATACTCTTGAGAGTGGAGAAAATATTACTATAGGGAGATTATTCGTAAATAAAGACTTACATATAAAAATTATAATTTTTATTTAAAAAAATAATTAATATACATTATACGATACTTGAAAATGTGTCTCTTCATATTTCAAAAATAGTTGCAGATTTGAGAAATCAAGTTAAAGAAACTCATTACAATAACCAACTAGATATGAATGTTTTACTCGATGATCTAAATGAGCAGCAACTAGTGTATGTTTTAACTGAAGAATAAATCATTGCAGAAATCAAGCAAGAAGCAAGGTGATAATTCGGAGGATGATAGTGTAGAAATAGAAAAAGACTCGTGTCAAGAAGCTTCAAGCATGTTGGACAAATTGGAAATATTTTAAATTCAACAAGAAGTAATTGTGTTGAAGAGTTACTACGAACGCGCAAGTTAAAGGATGCGGTATTAAAGCAAAAAAAATAAGTCATTGTCACAGACAACTTTAAATAAGTATTTCATATCATCTTAAGTTTAATATAACATGGTTAAATAATTCAGGACATTTTATATACATATATAAATGTATTTAAAATTTAATGTTATTTTATTACTATATGGAGGTAATTTTTTTTAATGATGGTCATAAACAAAACATGCAATAATACCATGTAGAGCTTATTCTTGTTTATAACTGGTCCCAAATTGGGACCATAATTTTTTATTACTATAAGGAGTTTATTATTATATAGAGTATTACTGTATAGAGATTTTATTGTATGTATTATCGATTCTATATTAATTTTATATAGTTCATAATGATTCGAAAGTAATTTTTTTCTAAAATTGTATTATGTATTTTAGTAATATAGTTCGTATTTATTGGAAAGTATTTTTTTTTTTTTTTTTTGAAGCCACTAATGGGCGAGTTACAGCGGATAGTACCCTAGATCGGTCTATTGTAGCATGCCCCATGCCTGGGGAGAGTATTGTCTCACCGGAGGAGGAGGGAGGAAACGCCTCACCGGAGGAGGAGAATTATTATTGCCCCATTTCGTGGGGAGAGGGTGTCGAACTTGGGACCTTTCGGTCCCAAGCCAAAGACTTACCCACTTGGGCAAGCCTTTTGTTGACTATTGGAAAGTATTTATTCTTTCTAAAGATTTATTAATAATTGAAATGATGCAGAATATAAGTAAGCAATAATTGATAACTATTTAATAAAAAAAATCTTAAAAGAGACTCATGTATGAGATGACGCTAGAAAGTTAGTTTTTTCCTTTTTTTATTTGGAAATAATGAGAAAAGAAATGGGATTAAGACTCTTTTGTTGTTATAATCAGGGGTATTCATGACAAACCGAAATCGACCAAACCAAATCGATGTCGATTTGAGCGGTGCATTAGACTGGTTTCGTTTTGGGTTAAATTAAACCGAATTTTCGAAATTTTTTATAATCCAAACCGAATATATATATATATATATATATATATATATATATATATATATATATATATATATATATATATATATACACTAGCAAATGACCCGTGCTATGCACGGAGAAATTTATTACGAAAAGACAAAACAAAACAAATTTCATTACTAGGTATTTCATTTGTTTTGTTTTGTCTTTTCGTAAGGGAGGTTGGGTATTATTCAAAACGTGTATATAAATTTCTCCGTGCATAGCACGGGTCATTTGCTAGTATGTATACATATTATAGATACGTATATTTGTATCTATATGTTTCTTCAATATTATTTTCTTAGATTTTCACATTTTTTAATTAATTTACTAATTTTTATTGGTTGAGAATATTTAGGTTAATTAAATTAATTGAAAATTAACTTATCTTAATAAAAATTAAATATTAACTTTTATTGGTGCAAAAATGTTAAACTATTTTATTTAAATTGGGAGAGGGGGGATTCGATCCCCCGACCTGCTAGCCGAATGCTACGCCACATTACCAACAACTCTGGCAGGTATTTGACAACTATTTTCTTTAATTCTTTTAATGGAATGCTAATTTAAATTTTATTTTGGTTGTAAACTCTTAATTGGCTTATAAGAGTATCCCACATTGAAAAGTTACAATGTTTTTTTAGTTTTACAATACTATAAAAGATGGTACTTTGACATGTTTAGAGTTACAAAATTGGGCTGACATTTTAGCCCATCAAATTAAGGAAGCCCGCTTATTTGCTTCTTATATTTTTTATTTATATAAATATAAATAGTTAAAGTTTTAACAAATAACAGGTAATTCAGATGACCGGGTCCTCTGAATTCCGATTGAGCTTATAATCAAGTTCGATTTAGCTTAGACTTACGCAATGTTCATTTTTTTTTATTCTAATGGAGAATTTTTATTTTCATAATATATTTTTAAAATTAAATAAATATGGATATTTAAAAAAAAATCAATTCGCTTCGTTTTTATAAACTCTCTAAAACTAAAGTATTTATTTGTAGAAATTTTAATTTATAATAAAAGTTAAAAATATTAATCTAAAGTCAAATAAGAGAATTAACAATAATAAAAACTCCCACATAAAAAAATTTATAATTATTTTTAAAATTTGACAAATGACAAGACTATAAAAGAAAATTAATGTGCATAAAATTTATACTTCCTCCGATTCAAAATAGAATTTTTTTTAAGAGTTATTTTTTGTTGTAAAATATAGGTCTTTTTACAAGAATGGTGCATTTATTGGCTAATTTACCCTTACATTATTTTCTCCATATATTCATATTTGTCAAAATGTATAGTTCTCATGCAACTCTTCATTAATTTATTTGTTCTTTCGGAGTATTAATTAGGGGTACTTTAGTCATCTTGATTGGTATCTTAATTTGTGTGAAAACTCCTAAAAAGACTTATATTTTGAATCGGAATGAGTATATATCTATATTTATATTACAGAGTCTGTTTTCAGTTTCAGTCAATCACATCCTTCTAAATCCTACGTGTAATTTCCATGAATTTTTGTTCAATTAATTATTTTATAAAATTTTGATTGGTTGGTTAAATTTTACTTTGGTTGTAAATTCTTAATTTGCTTATAAGAGTATCCCACATTGAAAAGTTACATTGTTTTTTGAGTTTGACAATATTATAAAAGAGTGTATTTTGACATGTTTTGAGTTACAAAATTACTTTGACATTTTTTCTTTCATTAAACATTACGTTTCCGTGCATAGCATGGGTATTTTTGCTAGTGTATATATATATATATATATATATATATATATATATATATATATATATATATATATATATATTACTGAAAGCCCTTTTCATTTTTTTAAGCTTATGATCCGTATCTATACTATATCTATAATTCTTTTTTATTTTTCAATTAAAGATAAATTCAAACCTATTAAAAAGAGTTTGACTCTCATTTCACTTCAATGAGTTTTACTCCTACCATATCACAATAACCTCCTCCCATTATCACGTACAGTACTCCCACGATCCATCGTCACAATAACCTCTCCATTATCACACCACATAAACTACTCCCCATACATCATCAGAAGGAGTAAGGTACATCTTTCATCATCTTTCTTTTCTTTCAATTTGTTTAATTTGAATTGTCTTTTTATTTTACAAATTCAAGGTGTTCTATAGTCTCCAACGTTTTTGGTATCCTTAATGTTGCTGCTATCAAAGATCCTGGATTTGGTGAGAGAAGGAAGACCATTCTTCAAGATATCACCATTCTAACAGGTAACATTGTTTTTCCTGCCCGTTTATTTTCTATTTTTTGGTTGGATTGGTAAATAGGGATAGTTTTAATTAATCTGTTAGTTGCTTTGCCATTGTCTTTTCAAGCTAATGAACAAATCTAAGCAAATTTCTGACTGGTTTCTTGGTTTCTTTCCTAATCATCATAAAACAATTTGGTGTCGAAGGACTTCTTCAATTTAAACCTATCTTTCTATTTTTCGACTGAAAGATTCATTCTGAATTTATGTGAGTATCTGATTTTCATAATTTTGGCTTTGTTGATTTTTTGCAGGAGCCGAGTACCAAACTAGCGACTTGGGTCTGTTAGTTGAGAATACATCAGTTGAGCAACCGGGCATTGCAAGAAAGGTAACTATTACCAAGGAATCAACAATCATATGCTTTTAGTTTTTCAATTTTCTTGCAGTGAAAAATGATTTTTTTTATTGATTTATTTGGGTATCATTCCATTGTTTTTCTTCTTTTTTTAAGAACAACTAACATATATTCTCTCTTCTCCAGGTACTACCTATGATTTAGATTGTAGAGATCTTATGTTACTCTGTTGCTTGATTATATCATTTATTGATGTCATTTAGATCTCGCTTTTTTCTTTCTTACTTCAAGCAAGATTTGCATTTTAATAATCTGTTTAATTTTAACATTGCAGTCATGGATCCGATAGAATCCTTTGCTTTAACCGTTTCTATCCAACAACTCAGTAAGTTTCAGATGATTTTGCTTCATTTTTTGTTTTTGATTTCATATATTTTTTTCCCTCGATTGAATATGGCTTGAAAATTTTACAATATAAACATGTATAATTCGGAGTATACTTTAGGAGGATATAATACTCGACCCTCACCATGAAGCAAGTAAGCCTTTAGATCTACTTCCGCATGCAACACATTTTCCATGTCAGTGACATTTTGAGGATTTTGAAGGCAGTGCTGTTAATCAACCAAAATTATTCAAAATCATGAATGATCCTTTAGAAAATGATCATTAAGGTGAAAGTCAGTAAAGGTGAACACCAATCATATGGTTTCTTTTCAAGTCTAATTTTTTAGACTTCCAAGAGGATTTCAAGCCATCGGTGGGTTGTTTTTTCTTCTTTTTTTTTTGTGTGTGTTTTGGTGTTAATTTGTTTCATTGTCGGAAAATTTGAGACTTTCAAAAATCTTTTTAATTTTAACATTGCGGCCATGGATCCGAAAGAGTTATTTGCTTAAATTTTTTTCTTATAAGGGCGCACTTGCATGGGTTCAAAATCTCATATAACATGCAAACTACTACCTCTATTTCTAAATAATTGATACATTTAACTTTTTTCAATGTTCCAAAATATTTGATACATTTCAAAATTTGATAAACATTTGTAATGTTTTTTCCAACTTTACCCTTAGTCTGTAGTTTTTCCAACAAATTCACACTTACTCATGCCTACCAAAGCATGCTTTAATGACTATAATTAGGGACAATTTGGAATTTTTTCTTCATAGTTATTGTCTCCTAATCATTTTCTTGGTCTGTGTAAAAATATAAAATGTATCAATTATTTAGGAACAGAGTTAATATGTAGTAGGCAAGTTTTATCAACTTCGTATTTATTTCTTGATAATAGCTTTGCAGTTGTTGGGCTGTGGCCTATCATATTTATTCTTTATTTTTTAATATCTCTAGATGGAGGAACTTTCATTTGGAGAACTACAAAATATACATCTCACATGAAATTTCCCCTTCCCCTTCCCCATCCCCACCCTCGCCCCAATCTTCCTTTTTTTTTTTCCTTTCCAATCATAAGATTTTTATATCTTAGTGCTCTTTTTTCTTCATATTTGATTAATTATCACTTTTGTACCTTACTATATTTTTATTAATGCAAGGGTGCTAAAGTCTCTAGAGTGTTCATATTAGATAATTAAAGTCAGATAAATGATAATTGAATACCGGGAAGGAGGATTTGTTTCTTCCCTTTCTTAATTTTTATATTTTTCTTTTTGAGATGACGAAGGGGTTCATGTTTGAGGAGAGGGGTATTTTTACAAGTTAGAGCAAGTTGCTAGATATTTCTCTTCCTTTTAAAACTTTTCCCCTTTCTTATCATTAGTTTTTCTTATTAAATTTGAATGAGAGCTGTACTTTAATCGGTCTTCAGATCCGACATAAAGATATGTGTGTATCTGTGGAGCTACACACATAAATCTTGAGCAAGAGAATCAAACCTGAAGAATTAATGAATGACGGCGACAAAGCTTCCAAGAAGTATGGGAAAACAGTGGATGATGTCATGTCAATCTGAGATCATATTTATGTGCAAACAATAGATGATGTAATATATTGAAATTCTTTGAATGAAACCTCTAATAATGATGGATGATATGAATGTATTTTTTGTGAATCGCTTTTTTATGCATTTAGTTTTCATACAATATCAAGAATCATTATTCTAAAGGTAAGTTTAGGAACTTGGGTTGATTTTATGTGAATAGCCCAGGAATCTAAGTCGCCTAAGGTGCTCACTTTTATTGCATGGAATGCGTTTATGTATTTTGTGTGAATGTAAATTGGTTTTTGAAAAGTTTCGTTAAGATTATAATGATTAACAAAATGATGGTTTTGTACACGGGTTAGGGATTGTTTTGAAGATGATTAAAAAATTACCGTGAACTGATTGAGTTAGATTGAAGTATCAGTACAATTTAAAAACACTAACAGGTATTATTTTTTCTTTTACTAAATATTTTTCCCGTGCATAGCACGGGTCATAATGCTAGTATATATATATATATATATATATATATATATATATATATATATATATATATATATATATATATTACGAGCATGTTATAGATACGTATATTTGTCTATATATTTCTTCAATACTATTTTCTTAGATTTTCACATTTTTTAATTAATTTACTAATTTTTATTGGTTGAGAATATTTAGGTTAATTAAATTAATTGAAAATTAACTTATCTTAATAAAAATTAAATATCACCTTTAATTGCTGCAAAAATGTTAAACTATTTTATATAAATTGGGAGATGGGGGATTCGATCCCCCGCCGGATGCTACGCCATATTGCCAACTACTCTGACAGGTATTTGACAACTATTTTCTTAAATTCTTTTAATGGAATGCTAATTTAAATTGTATTTTGGTTGTAAATTCTTAATTGGCTTATAAGAGTATCCCACATTGAGAAGTTACATTGTTTTTTCAGTTTGACAATACTATAAATGATGGTACTTTGACATGTTTTGTGTTACAAAATTGGACTGACATTTTAGCCCATCAAATTAAGGGAGCCCTCTTATTTGCTTCTTATATTTTTTATTTATATAAACATAAATAGTTAAAGTTTTAACAAATAACGAGTAATTCAGAAGACCGAGTTCTCTGAATTCCGATTGAGCTTATAATCAAGTTCGATTTAGCTCAGACTTATGCAATGTTCATTCTTTTTTATTCTAATGGAGAATTTTTATTTTTATAATATATTTTTAAAAATAAATAAAAATGGATATTTAAAAAAAAAAAAATTCGCTTCGTTTATATTGCAAAAATCAAGTGAATCTTTTTCTAAACTCTCTAAAACTAAAGTATTAATTTGTAGAAATTTTAATTTATAATAAAAGTTAAAAGTATTAATCTAAAGTCAAATAAGAGAATTAACAAAAAATAAAAACACCCACATAAAAAAAAATAATAATTATTTTTAAAATTTGACAAATGACAAGACTATAAAAGAAAATTAAAGTGCATAAAATTTATACTTCCTCCGATTCAAAATAGAAGTTTTTTTAAGAGTTATTTTTTGTTGCAAAATATAGGACTTTTTTACAAGAATGTTGCATTTATTGGCTAATTTACCCTTTCATTATTTTCTCCATATATTCCTATTTGTCAAAATGTACAGTTTTTCATGTAACTCTTCATTAATTTATTTGTTCTTTTGGAATATTAATTAGGAGTACTTTAGTCATATTGATTAGTATCTTAATTTGTGTGAAAACTCCTAAAAAGACTTATATTTTGAATCGGAATGAGTATCTATCTATATTTATATTACAGAGTCTGTTTTTAGTTTCAGTCAATCACATCCTTCTAAATCCTACGTGTAATTTCCATGAATTTTTGTTCAATTAATTATTTTATAAAATTTTGATTGGTTGGTTAAATTTTAATTTGGTTGTAAATTCTTAATTTGCTTATAAGAGTATCCCACATTGAAAAGTTAAATTGTTTTTTGAGTTTGACAATACTATAAAAGAGTGTACTTTGACATGTTTTGAGTTACAAAATTACTTTGACATTTTTTCTTTCATTAAACATTACGTTTCCATGCATAGCACGGGTATTTTTGCTAGTATATATATATTACAGAGCCTATTATAGATACGTATATCTGTATCTATATATTTCTTCAATATTATTTTCTTAGATTTTCACATTTTTTAATTAATTTACTAATTTTTATTGGTTGAGAATATTTAGGTTAATTAAATTAATTGAAAATTAACTTATCTTAATAAAAATTAAATATCACCTTTAATTGCTGCAAAAATGTTAAACTATTTTATATAAATTGGGAGATGGGGGATTCGATCCCCCGCCGGATGCTACGCCATATTGCCAACTACTCTGACAGGTATTTGGCAACTATTTTCTTAAATTCTTTTAATGGAATGCTAATTTAAATTGTATTTTGGTTGTAAATTCTTAATTGGCTTATAAGAGTATCCCACATTGAAAAGTTACATTGTTTTTTGAGTTTGACAATACTATAAATGATGGTACTTTGACATGTTTTGTGTTACAAAATTGGACTGACATTTTAGCCCATCAAATTAAGGGAGCCCTCTTATTTGCTTCTTATATTTTTTATTTATATAAATATAAATAGTTAAAGTTTTAACAAATAACGAGTAATTCAGAAGACCGGGTTCTCTGAATTTCGATTGAGCTTATAATCAAGTTCGATTTAGCTCAGACTTATGCAATGTTCATTCTTTTTTATTCTAATGGAGAATTTTTATTTTTATAATATATTTTTAAAAATAAATAAAAATGGATATTTAAAAAAAAAAAATTCGCTTCGTTTATATTGCAAAAATCAAGTGAATCTTTTTCTAAACTCTCTAAAACTAAAGTATTAATTTGTAGAAATTTTAATTTATAATAAAAGTTAAAAGTATTAATCTAAAGTCAAATAAGAGAATTAACAAAAAATAAAAACACCCACATAAAAAAAATAATAATTATTTTTAAAATTTGACAAATGACAAGACTATAAAAGAAAATTAAAGTGCATAAAATTTATACTTCCTCCGATTCAAAATAGAAGTTTTTTAAGAGTTATTTTTTGTTGCAAAATATAGGACTTTTTACAAGAATGTTGCATTTATTGGCTAATTTACCCTTTCATTATTTTCTCCATATATTCATATTTGTCAAAATGTATAGTTTTTCATGTAACTCTTCATTAATTTATTTGTTCTTTTGGAGTATTAATTAGGAGTACTTTAGTCATATTGATTAGTATCTTAATTTTTTGTGAAAACTCCTAAAAAGACTTATATTTTGAATCGGAATGAGTATCTATATATATTTATATTACAGAGTCTGTTTTTAGTTTCAGTCAATCACATCCTTCTAAATCCTACGTGTAATTTCCATGAATTTTTGTTCAATTAATTATTTTATAAAATTTTGATTGGTTGGTTAAATTTTAATTTGGTTGTAAATTCTTAATTTGATTATAAGAGTATCCCACATTGAAAAGTTACATTGTTTTTTGAGTTTGACAATACTATAAAAGAGTGTACTTTGACATGTTTTGAGTTACAAAATTACTTTGACATTTTTTCTTTCATTAAACATTACATTTCCATGCATAGCACGGGTATTTTTGCTAGTATATGTATATATATATTACAGAGCATATTATAGATACGTATATCTGCATCTATATATTTCTTCAATATTATTTTCTTAGATTTTCAAATTTTTTAATTAATTACTAATTTTTATTGGTTGAGAATATTTAGGTTAATTAAATTAATTGAAAATTAACTTATCTTAATAAAAATAAGTGATCATGAGTTTCATCTTCACTTCCATACAAAGAGCACTTCAAGTCAGTCTCCAAGAAGTGTAGTCGATCCTTTGTTGTCAATAGTCCCCGTATAGCCAACCAAGAAATGAAAGAATGCTTAGGCAAAGTGATTGGATTCCATACCGTCTTGTTCCAAATAACATGCTCACCGGGTTGCCTAAAAAAAATCATAAGCCACTGAAGTGTTGAAGCGCCCCCTCCCCCCGGTGCCCACCGTTGCATCAAAATTGCTCAAGGCTCAAATGTGTTCGTTGCTGCAGTGCTGGTGCTGTTTCGAGTGCTTGCTTCCACTGCGGCATTGTTTGTTGCATCTCCACCTCCATAAAAATTTGACATAACTGAATTTGCCCCCAAAGTCATTTCTGGTTGCTGGCCAGTCATTTCAGGAAGCTGTTGTGCTGAAGCTGGTTGCTGCTGGTGGCCGGACTGCTGTGCTGAAACTGCTGGCAACACTACTACCTGTGCTGCTCCTGGGCTACTGTGCTCTTGCTAGGACGACGCTAGTGCATGGCGTGTTGAAGCTAATAATGGCATCGTTGAACATGTGCCCGCTGCTTTTTGTTGTGCATAAGCTGTGACTACAGTGTTGTTGGGACAACCCCGTTGCTGAGAAGACAGTGTAGAAACTAGGAGCTGATGGTGGCCAGACTGCCCAAATTTGTAGAAGTCTTTTAAACAAAGTCGAATCCTCCTTACTCTTCCCCCTCTCCCAAATAGTAGTGCCACGAAGGTAATAGTGATGTACCCATTTAATCCACATGGAGGCTTTACACTAGTTAATATCCCAAATAACCTTTGATAGTAAGGCCAAACTCCATTTATTCAAGTTTCTAAGGCCGAGACCACCTTCCTCCTTTGGCTTGCATATATCTACCCATGCAACTTTGTTAGTTTTGAAGTTCCATAAGAATTCTCTAGCAATTCTATTAAGTTGATTAATGACGGTTGCCGGTGTAGGGAAGATAGAGAGCCAAAAACACTCCACTCCTTGAAGAACCGCTCTAATAAGCTCCAATCGTCCCGCAAACGAGGCTTATAAGAGTATCCCACATTAAAAAGTTACATTGTTTTTTGAGTTTGACAATACTATAAAAGAGAGTACTTTGACATGTTTTGAGTGAGAAATTGGGTTGACATTTCAGCCCATCAAATTAGGAAAGTCCACTTATTTGCTTCTTATATTTTTTATTTATATAAATATAAATAGTTAAATTTTTAACAAATAACAGGTAATTCAGACGACCGAGTCCTCTGAAATTCGATTGAGCTTACAATCAAGTTCGATTTAGTTTAGACTTATGCAATGTTCATTTTTTGTTTATTATTCTATTGCAACATTTTTATTTTCATAATATCTTTTTAAAAATAAATATGGATATTTAAAAAAAAAATCAATTCTCTTCGTTTATATTGAAAAAATCAAGTGAATTTTCTTCTAAACTCTCTAAAACTAAAGTATTAATTTGTAGAAATCTTAATTTTTAATAAAATAAAAAAGAAAAAAATATTAATCTAAAGTCACATAAGAGAGTTAACAACAATAAAGACTCCCACATAAAAAAATAGTTATTATTTTTAAAACTTGACAAATGGCAAACTATAAAATAAAATTAATGTGTATAAAATTTATATCCGATTCAAAATAGAAATTTTTTTAAGAGTTATTTTTTGTTGCAAAATATAGGTCTTTTTACAAGAATTGTGCATTTATTGACTAATTTATCCTTACATTATTTTCTCCATATATTTATTTTTGTCAAAATGTATAGTTCCCATCCAACTCTTCATTAATTTATTTCTTCTTTTGAAGTATTAATTAGGGGTACTTTAGTCATCTTAATTAGTATCTTAATTTGTGTGAATTTTTTTAAAAAAACTTATATTTTGAATCGGATGGAGTATATGATATCAGCAAAGGCATTTCTAGTTTTTCAACACTATAGAGTTTTCAGGTCCTCAATCTAATTTCCAAATTTTTGATGTATTAATTGACATCTTTAACTTATTCAAATTAAATTGTATAATTTCATATATTTATGAATTTTCTTTTCTTCTATTCTAGTTTTCTAGATTTTCCCTTTTCCTTTTCAATATTATTCAAGATCCCACATTGAAAATGTACAAATTTTTTGGAGTTTGACAATATTATAAATAAAAGGGTTGAGCATGCTTTTCAATTGAATGAATTGGTAAGTTGATATTTAGTCCATTAAATTCAATGCCAAATTCAATTTGCTTTTCAAATTCGTTCTAATAGTCATTTATATATAGCTCAAAGATCGAATGTTAGAACACATTGCCAGCTACTCTGGCAAGTATTTGACAACTATTTTCTTTAATTTTTTTAATGAAATGCTAATTTAAGTCAACTTTCCACGATCTCTAACAAATCTAAACTAATAGTATTTTTGGTATGATATAATAATCTACATTAAATGTACTATCTTATTTAATTTCAAAATTCAAAACTCATCTCATACTCTTAACCTCTTCTTTTGTGAATATATGAATTATTAGCCACTTTGATCATCAACGTTTTTTCGCCTAGCCACTTTGGTCAAAATTCAAGTTTTTTAACTTATTTCATCATTAAACATTTTTCGGCCTGCCATTTTGGTCAAAAATGTTTTTTTTAACTTTTTTCATCACTAAAGTATTTTCATTCTGCCATTTAGGTCACTAAAGTATTTTAATTCTTCCATTTAGGTCACTAAAAATTTTGACCAAAATGGCAGACCGAAAAAACTTTAGTGACCAAAATGGCAGAATGAAAAAACCTTAGTGATGAAAAAAGTTAAAAAAATTATTTTTTGACCAAAATGGCAGGCCGAAAAATGTTTAATGATGAAATAAGTTAAAAAACTTGAATTTTGACCAAAGTGGCTAGACGAAAAAACGTTGATGATCAAAGTGGCTAATTATTCGTGAATATATGTTAGAAGTTTATAAAAAATTTAACACTTTAAATTCATTTATAAAAAATTTCATTGGTTTAAAATATTTTTCCATAATCAATCTATATTTATATTACATAACATGTTTACAAGTTTTAACCAATCAGAAATCTTCAAAACTCTAACCAAAATTTCTCGAATTTTCTAACTCTTAATTATTATACAAAAATTGATTGGTTGAGATGAATTTCGTTTAATTAAATTAATTAAAAACTAATTATTATTTTAAAAAAAATTAAATATCAAATTACTTACCCAAATATCTCTAAAATCCTAATTTTTTTCTCATAATCTTGAACACACTTTTCAGTTTTAAACTCCCAATCTAATCTAAAATTTCTAGATTAAAGAGTTTTCTAATTAATTTCAAATGTTGTGATTGGTTAAGAAGATTTTAAATGTTTGAAATAAATCAAGAAAAATATTAATTACTCCACTAGCACGTACTCCCGTATTTCTAGCCTCTTATCACATTTTTTGCAAATTCATAATAAACCCCTCACTTTTAATTTTTTTTTTTTATTAATCTCACATTAGTTTATTGATTAGTAGTTTCAGTTAAATTATACTTCCCATCTGTTATTCAAATTCAAATACGATAAGAATTAAATTAGTGTAACGAACCATTTAGTTTTCAGTTAAACCCGCAAGCGAGCCTCCTCACTAAACATTTTTTCATTAAAAGAGTCAAAATTTTAAAAAATAAAATTTAGTTGATCGAACATTTAATTCTTATCGTATCATTAACTGAGTTGAAATTTGCCCAATGAATTGGAAAGACGGACTTTATTTGCTTTTTTAGTCCATAAAGTTTGGTGACAAACCTAACTTGCTTTTATATTTTTTAACTCCAACAATAAAAGTTTTTGTTTTCAAAGAAAATTGGTTCATCTAACCATTTAGTTTTCTGTTGAACCCGCAAGCAAGCCTGTTCACTAAACTTTTTCATTTAAAGGGTGAAAAATTAAAAAAATAAACTTTAGTTAATCGAGCCATTTAATTCTTATCACATCATTAACTGAATTGAAATTTCCTTAATGAATTTGAGAGGCGGGCTTTTTTTGCTTTTCGGATAGTTCATATTCGACTAATTCAAATTTAACCAAACAACCAAACCAAACCGATACAAACCGAATGCATCGGTTTGAGATTTTGAATGGTTTGGATTGATTTCAAAATTTTCAAACCGAATATTTCGGTTTGGTTTAAAAAATGTGCCAACCCAAACCATGAACATCCCTAGTTATAATGAATGAAGAATTTTATTATTCCATAGAAAAATCTATCATTTTTGCCAAAAATATTTCAGGAAATTTTTTAAACCACAGTTTGTTAGAAATTAGATAGAGTTCCTTTCCTTTCCATTTAGAAAAAAAAAAAGATGGAGTCCTTTACGAGTAAGTATTATTTTCAGTTCAAGGAATGCAGAAAAAAAAGTAACCTCATGAGTGAAAATTATATACTCCCTCCGATTCAAAATATAAGTATTTTTAGGAGTTTTCACACAAATTAAAATACTAATTAAAATAATTAAAGTACCCATAATTAATACTTCAAAGAACAAAAAAATTAATTGAAAGTTGCATGGAAAATTCACATTTTGGGCAAAATAAATATAGAGAGAAAATAATGTGGGGGCAAATCAGTTAATAAATGAACATTTTTTTTTGGTTGTAAAAGGACTTATATTTTGCAACGAGAAAATTAGCGTCCTAGGGTCCAAAAACAATTTAAGATTTTGATGAAAGGTCCAAAAGCTATGTTTTTATAAAACTCCATCCAAAAACAATTTACATTTGATGGACTTCATCCATCTGTCAAAAAAAGACTCAGTCAACTGTCAAATTCAAATTTCAAGTTAGTCAAAATTTAAAATAATAGGTTTTTTAGGTACTTTCAATTAAACTCATTTTTAAAGACTTGACTCATCTCTTTAATCCGACCCATCATTCTAGAATCCGACCCGACCCCAGAGATGGTCCCCTTATTCACCCAAAAAACACCATTTTCCGACGTATACTCTTTTTTTTTCTCATAACCAAATTCCAAGGCTCCAAAGCATGACAATCTTCTTGCAAATCTTCCTCCATATGAATTGCTCTTTCTGTATCTTCATTAGAAATGTTTAGTCCAGTAAGGTCAATTGCTTCAGTATGACTTGGACAACCCTTCTCCGTATGTCCCACTAACCCACAAATATAGCAGAAATCTATTCCCTCATATTCTACACTCTTTTTGTGGTTTTTTCCTATCTTAATAAATGGAACTAGAAATGTTTTAATATCCACTTAGATACACAACCGAGCGAATCTCCCTCTTTCGGTATTAGATGTTCTTGTATCCATTTTTAGTAAAGTGCCCAACCTAGCCCCTACTTTGGCTAATATTCCCTGGTCATAGAAATCCACCGGAAGCCCCGACAATCTCGCCCATATTGCTGTTGTCGATGGACTGTCTCTTTGAGGGTTAAATTTCGGCTACCACAACTTTGTTGTAAGATATTGCCCATTTAAAAACCAAGGTCCTCCAACAATAGTACGAACAAAATCTTCCTCCAAGCTAAATTTAGCAATGAAGAAATTACTACCAAGATCAATGAGTCTTAGTTCACCCGCTGATTTCCAAAGTTGCCTCACATTAAAATCAAATATAATTATAATTGAGAGATTTACCATAAGATTTGATAATTATAGAATTGATCCACGGGGTTCTACTTCGAAGTTTATCAATTTTTGATAACTTGATCGTTGGAATCTCCTCCAGCTCCATGTCGGAATCTGATTCTTCCTCCAATTGTTGAATAATAAAATTCTGGCCTACATCCTTTGCACAAAGATGATGAGACTGAGTCAATTTATCTTTATAAGAGAGCAGTAATTTGCTTGGATCTATATGTGAAGCAGTATCATTCTTGAGTTTCTTAGTACTCCTCTGTTCATCATCTTCTTCTTCTTCTTGTGATTTTTCGACCGCCTTTGCTACAGTAGAATTAGAGAGCATTTTGCTGTTCACTCAATTTTTAAATAGAAGTTAGACATATGTTGTTACAGAACTATTTGGTATGGATGGCCATATTGATTTCGTTTCGGTAAATTCCACTTCGGGTTGCACACAAGTTTATTGACCTTTTTATCATTTATAGGGAATATGCAGAATTTACTAGAAATGTTACAAAAGAAGTCATTCTCAACTAGTGTGGTTTCACAAGGTCCTTAGCCCGGTGGGGCAACGGTCTGCCCTCAAAGTCGTAGGTTTGATATCCTCCCCGCGCATTGGGTATGATTTAAATTGTCTCCCTTTATAGGGTTATCTCCTCCTCCTCTTGTGAGGTGCTACTCTCCCGTTTGGGTGTACGCCGTTTGGGCTTAAAAACTAGTGTGGTTTCCTAAGGATGAGATTTTCGAAAAACGTACTTTTGCTTGATACTGAAATAATCGTAGAAAAATTGAGATTAGTTTTAGTTCTAAAGTAGAGCAAATTTATCCTGAAATAATATTGCCAGTACCACAATCAAGGCTGTACCTAGATTACATAGCTTTCTTTGGTTGTATGGTCCATGTTTTCTTCTATGTTGCCGGGTCGGGTACATGTATATATTTAAATGTCGGGTATATAAACATCTAAAATAAAGTGTCTGATCCGTATTAACCAGATTCGGTAAGTATCACATACTCATACTCATGTCGTGTTGTGTCGAGTACGCAATGGCGAAGCATAAGAGGGGCAGGGAATTTTCAATTTTTTTATATACTAGGTATATATATCCAACGATTCAAAAAAAAAAAAAAAAGAAAAAAAAAATTATACTATGGCCCCGCAAGAATTTTCAATTTTTTCTACTACGGCCAAATAGGTGCGAAACATGACGATGTTGTGGTTCTGGATCCTGAAAGTCATGTGCCCATTCCATGATGGTTCCATCTCTAGCAATTTGGGTAGGATGAAGATGTTCCTGAGCTTTACTAACTCTTCCAATTATATCATCATCATTTTTCCCAAGCACCTCAGCAGCTGAAAGAATGATAGAGAAAATTTCTCGAATAATTTCCATGTCCATAGTTGATGAATAGCTTACACTGGCTTTGTTATTTTCTTTCCATTATGATATCAGTACCGGTGTCGAACTCAGGACCTCTCGGTCGTGAGCGAAGGAGAGCCCCACTGGGCTACGGCCTTCTTGACAGTATTCAGCAAATCATAAATAAGGTAGACCCTAACAACATATTATCTCTTTCCTTATCTAATTTGTAGAAAACCCTAAGTCTAATGGCGGTTACTAGAGTCGGTTAGAGAGAGAGAGAGATGAGAGAAAGAGAGAACCGAGAAAGAGAAGAAAATATCTTCATTTATGATAATAATAAAACTGTACAAAGTTTCTATATATATACACTACTTGTATAGTTGGAATTTAAACTAACTATGTCCACGTGACTATCACATGTCAAGTATTATCCTTCTCCTTTGCTTTCTTTACTCTTTTATTTCCAAGTCCAGCTGAGCTGTCTTTGGCTATTAAGTCATCATATTTTCTGCTTTCTCCAGCTTGCCTGATCTCAAGCTTTCTTCCAGCTTGAGCTTCATCAATCTGTTTCAACACCTTCCCACAAGCTGGAAGACCATAAACATTGTGCAAACCTATAGCCACCAGCAATTCTTTTAGTCTTGATAGTCCAAGGGCCTTGGTGAACATATCTGCCAACTGATGCAATGTAGAAATAGATAACAGTTAGATTACTCCCATTTGTAGCTTCTCTCTTACTAAATGACAGTCAAGTTCAATGTGCTTAGTTCTTTCATGATACACTGGATTTTCTCCAATGTATATAGCACTTTTGTTATCACAAAACAAGGCAGTAGCTTCTTGCTGCTCAACATTCAGATCCTTTAATAAGTATCTTAGCCACTGTATTTCACAACTTGTGGCTGCAAGGGCTCTATATTCTGCCTCACTAGATGATCTGGAAATGGTAGACTGTTTCTTTGCTTTCCAGGATATCAAAGATGACCCAAGAAATATGCAATATCCTGTGATTGATCTTCTGGTGTCAGGGCATCCTGCCCAGTCTGAGTCACTATATCCTGTTAGTATAAGATTGCTAGAGTGAGAAAATAATAAACCTTGTCCTGGAGCTCCTTTTAAGTATTTCAAAACCCTTAAAGCCCCTTGCCATTGCATCAAGGTTGGACAGTCCAAAAATTGGCTCAGTTGTTGAACTGTAAAGGCTATGTCTGGCCTTGTATGAGTCAAGTAAATAAGTTTCCTTATCAATTTTCTGTATGGTGTATTATCAGGTAGAAGTGTAGAGTCACCTTTTGCAAAATGAGAGCCAGGCTCCATGGGTGTTGTTACTGATTTATAGCCCATCAATCCAAATTCATCCAAGAGGTCTAAACAATATTTTCTTTGTGATATATTGGTTCCAACAGAACTTCTTGCAATTTCAAAACCTAGGAAGTATCTTAAACTTCCTAAATCTTTGATTTTGAACAAATTATGTAGATGCTTCTTAACTGCTGTGATAGTAGTCATATCATTCCCTGTAAGAAGCATGTCGTCTACATAGATTAACAAGGCAGTGAAACCAGTGGCACAAGTTTTAGTGAAAAGAGTGTAATCACTAACAGATTGTGTGAATCCCAATTCCAAAATAGAAGAAGTAAGCTTGTGGTTCCAGCTTCTACTAGCCTGCTTAAGGCCATATAGTGACTTATTGAGCTTGCACACAAGGTTAGAAGAAGCTGAAAAACCAGCAGGAAGCTTCATGTAAATGTCTTCATCAAGATCTCCATGTAAGAAGGCATTGTTGATGTCTAATTGCATCAAAAACCAACCTTTAACAGCAGCTAGTGTAATCAAAACTCTAATAGTTGTAAACTTGGCAACTGGTGAAAATGTTTCAAGGAAATCAATTCCTGCTAATTGAGTGAATCCTTTGATAACCACCCTAGCTTTAGCCCTTTCTATAGTACTATCAGCCTTCAACTTCAGCTTATACACCCATTTATTCCCAATAGCAATTTTCCCAATAGGTAAAGGAACAAGATCCCAAGTCTTATTCTCTTCTAAGGCTCTGATTTCATTGGCCATAGCTTCCTCCATATTTCATGCTGAACAGCCTCACCATAGGTTGTAGGGCTCAAAATAAGCATCAATAGACAAAACAGAAGATCTAAAATGTGGTGCTAAACAATCAAGTAAATATACAGAATTAATGGAATGCAATGAAGTGCCAGGTAAGCTAGGACAATGATAATCATGAAGATGCTGAGGAATCTTGGAAATTCTACTAGATTTCCTAACAGTTTCTGAAGAAGGAAGATTACTAGAAGAATTACTAGGAATAGGAATATCATAAGAAGTATCAAAAGTAGAATTAGACTGTGACACAGGAGCATGACATTGAGAAGATGAAACACTTGTATCAGAAAAAATCATGGCAGGATTAGAAGAGAAAGTAGGCAAAGGAATAGAATCAGACAAAGAATTCTCTGATTCCTGATGTTCTGATTTAAAAGGAAACACAGACTCATAGAATATGACATCACTTGATATGAATATATCATGTGTTTGTAAATAAAAAAGTATATAACCTTTTGTGGTAGCAGGGAAGCCAATGAAAATGCATTTTCTGCTTCTAGAGTCAAACTTATTTCTGTGACCAGGCAAAGTAGAAGCAAAGGATAGGCAGCCAAAAACTTTAAGCATAGAGTAATCAGGTAGTGAAGTATGAAGTATCTCATAAGGAGATTTGTTCTTTAAGATAGGTGTAGGACTAGATATTGATAATGAAGGCAGCATGAAGAACTGCATACCCCCAAAAATCAGATGATATTCCTGATTGAAACTTAAAAGCCCTGGCTATATTTAACACATGTTGATGTTTCCTCTCAGCAACCCCATTTTGCTGAGGGGTGTCTACACATGTTGTTTGATGAATAATACATTGTGCAAGATAAAAATCTTTCATGGTAAACTCTGGTCCATTATCTGTTCTAATACATTTGACAGAAGAATGAAATTGTGTTTTTATGAATTGGCAAAAAGATTGCAAAAGAGATCTAGCTTGACCTTTGTTGGTCATAAGAAACAACTAGGGTATCTTGAATGATCATCTATGACATTAAGGAAGTACTGTTGACCAGAAATAGTGGGATATTTATAAGGTCCCCATATGGCAACATGTAATAGATCAAACAAAGAATTAGAGATAGAAGAGCTAGAAGGAAAAAGAAGTTTATGTTGTCTTGCAAAATGACAAACATCACAACATGCTTTATTTAAGCATTTGATATCAGGACAAGTTTTCTTGACAATAAGCATTTTAGAATCTGGCATGTGGCCAAGTCTATTGTGCCATAGAAAGTCTACTGAAGAAAGTAAAGTACTATCTTTACATTTATTCTGTTCAAGACAATAAGGAGTAGTGCTAATATTATCAGAAGAAGTTTGATCAGAACAAGCTAAAAAGTAATAAAGGCCATTAACTGGAGTGATGGAACCAATCATCCTCCTGGTTTTGATGTCCTGAAGCAAACATCCAACAACAGAAAAAACAAGTTGACAGGTATTTTGAATGACTAATTGACTGATGGAAATCAAATTGTAATGGAAATAAGGAATAAGATATACATCAGATAACAAGAGACAATGATGCAATCTAACAGCTCCTTTATGAGTAGCATGAACAATGGAACCATTTGGTAGTTTTATAGGAAAAGGAATGATGGCAGAATATGTTGTGTAATGAGATATAGAATATGTCACATGATTAGTAGCACCAGAATCTATGACCTAATATTTTGTGTAAGATTGTTCATAAAGAGTACCTGAGTTAGGCTGTGCAGCAGTAAAATTTGCAGTTAAAGCCATTGCTTATGATGGTTGTGTCTCAGTAATTATAGAATTTGACTGTTGCATTCCTGTGGATCCTAGAAAGTTGGGTTGCAGAGACATATTATTCATCAAAGGAGCAAGATTAGTAGCTTGTGTCATTCCAGTTATGTTTGCAGCATTGATAGGATTAGAATAACCAGAATAATTGATGAATGCAGGATTCATCTGAGGTTGCTGCACAGATTGCATAAATCCAGGATGCTGAGGATATCCTTGTTGTGGGTACATCATAGGATTATATGGATGAACATAAGTCATATCACCTGGCATTGTCATCTGATTAACCTTGCCAAAATTACCAGGATTTTTGCTCTTTCCCTTCCAATTAACAGGATATCCATGTTTTTTGTAACACTTATCTATTGTGTGTCCTGTTAAACCACAAAAACTGCATTGCAGCATTTTCCTATTATGAGAAAACCTCTTTGTTGCAACAGCTGAATTGACAGAATTATTACATGAATTCCATGTCATTCCAGAAAAAGGAAACATTCATCCTTGACTGTTAGAAGTAGGAGTCATGCCCATAGGAGTGAGCATCAATTGCATTCTAGTTTGAGGATGAACTATACTATAATTCATCTGTCTCACACTGCAAAACCATAGAAAAAGCATCATTGATACTAGGTGTTGGCTTGGTGACTAAGACCTGATTCTTTACACCAGCAAAAGTGTCAATAAGTCCTTTAAGGAATATTATGACATAGTCAGACTCAGCATATCTCTTGAGTATTTTCTGCACATCACAACTGCACTGTGGAACACATGTGCATTGTGGAATAGGCCTCAACATAAAAAATTCTTCCCATAATATCTTCAATTTGGTATGATAATCTGTCACAGTCATGTTTCCTTGTTTGAAATTGTGGATTTCTTCTAGAAGATCTGATAACCTAAAATCATCTCCATTAGCAAATCTGGATTTCAAATCCTTCCAGATTGCACTTGCAGTAGAAAGCCATATGCAACTTTATGCAATAGATGGAATCATAGAATTCAATAACCATGATTTTACCATATTATCAGATTGCTTCCACAAAGCATATTTTGGATCAGTTATAACATGAGTCTCTAAGCTTCCAGTGAGAAATTCATCCTTGTTCTTGCAAAATAATGCCAATACTACAACCTGACTCCATGGGTAATTGTTATTGGAATTAAGCAAAGGTTGTACAAGGATATTAGAAGGACCCTCACTAGGATGCAAATACAAAGGATTAATAGCCTCCATTGTCAAAGTGTGAGAAGACATCAGATCATCAGGAAAATTCGAAGGATTAGCCATCAGATTATTAGGATTACACAGCGGAAATCAGGAATTCAAGATAAACTTGAAAAATACAGAATCAAATCTTGCAAAATCGAGCAAGAAAAGAAAAAAAAAACTGCAGAATTATGATCAATTGATCAAGCTAAACTTCAATTGAACTGAATCGAAGATCAAATAAAAGAATCAGAGGCAAAGAAAGCTCTGATACCATGTAGAAAACCCTAAGTCTAATGGCGGTTAATAGAGTCGGTTATAGAGAGAGAGATGGGAGAAAGAGAGAACCAAGAAAGAGAAGAAAATATCTTCATTTATGATAATAATAAAACTGTACAAAGTTTCTATATATATATATATACACTACTTGTATAGTTGGAATTTAAACTAACTATGTCCACGTGACTATCACATGTCAAGTATTATCCTCTCCTTTGCTTTCTTTACTCTTTTATTTCCAAGTCCAGCTGAGCTGTCTTTGGCTATTAAATCATCATCTTTTCTGCTTTCTCCAGCTTGCCTGATCTCAAGCTTTCTTCCAGCTTGAGCTTCATCAATCTGTTTCAACATAATTTATTTTCCGTTCATGTGAACCCCATCCCACATAGAAATTTTGACTGATACATAAATATGGGTCTAAGCATTCACTATTATTTCAGATATTCATTTTGGCATAGCGAGTTCAGTTGTCGAGTAGGTGTTTGTGGGTGCTGTCAGTTTCATGAATTGCGCTTCGAGCCGCGGGCATATACTGTTTGAGTTTGTATTCACCCGGGCATCTTCAACATGTTGCCAAATTATGTGTTAAGATTGCGGGATTGTGACCATCTTATTATAAGTTATATCATTTTCAGGATTTTGGAGTAGGTCTAAAATTCACATGCATCCTGTCAGGGATAATTAGTTTCCAAGGGCCATATCTTTTGATTATTTGATGGAGTCATGATGGAAAGAATTTGCTTGGTAACTAAATGTAATGAAATGTATGAATTAGACTTGCAATTATTGGCCTATGCAGGATAACAATTCGACGAGAAAAATGATTGATTAGTTAAAATGTTTTCTTATAGTTATTCATTTTGTAAAAGGAACTTGTGACTGAGGGATGAATTTTTCCGATATGAGTCGTGATGCTTATTAACTTCTTTACATGCACTGTTTAATTAAACTGATACACATAAATAACCCCACACACACAAGTACGAAGTCAGAAATTTGGTGTTGGGAGGAGGGGTGGGGGAGGGGGTGGCGAAACTGCAATAGTATGTAGAACTACAGAGCTCAAGTGATAAAAATAGCAAAAAAATCTTTGGGGGCAATAAAAATGGCAAAAAAAATTCTTGAGGAGGCGAAACTGATGCAAAATACACATAAAATTACGATAAATAGTAGTATTTTTAAAAATCTTGACCACCCCCCTGTCTTCGCCCATGCACACACACACACACACATTCTGTAGGTCTGTATATGATCGATACCACTGAGGACTGATATCTTCATAGTTTACACAATATCAGTAATTAGGGCCTTAAGTGAAAAGGCTTAGATTCAACATAGTAAGATTGTTTTGGTGAGTTTGGGGTCTGAACTCAATATTATAAGTTAAATAGACTCAATTGATAGTCTACTGTTTACCGCCCCAATATATGCATATATTATAGACGCAGTTTTAAATATTCCTCGCCATAATATTGTCTATCTGTGATGCATGAGGGGTGTCTGAAGCTGTAAATGAAAGAGACCCACCTCTACTTAGATTGAAACTCCTTTCGGGAAAGAAAAAAAAAATAATCTTTTTGGGAGTAAACTGTTTTGGGAGAAATGTAGGACCAAAATTGATTTTTTGGGAAAAGAATTATATATTTTTTCAAACAAATCCAATCCAAGAAAACTGTTGTTCCTGTAACTACTGAATTTATTGTACCAGCATCAAGAAAGCCAGAATCACATGTCAAATTAAATGCTACAATATTCAATTATCTAATCGTTCTCTCTTTTTTCTTGATTTATTTTTATTGATGAATTGGGTAGTGATAATGCAAGAGCACACATCCTCATACCAGAGCAAATTACCCTCTAGCATATCAATTAAAAATTTCAAATCTCTTTCCTATTTCCTTTCACCCCTGATTTCTCTCCTCTTCCCCAATCTTCTCTCTTATCCTCCACATAATTCTTTTTTATTTTTTATTCTCTCTCATCTGTTCCTTCACTATTTTTCTGCAATAAAAAAAAATTAATTTAATCATCAAATCATTATACATTTTTTTTTATTTTACCAAAAAAAAATCAATTTGATCATAATTACATTGAAATCTAATTTAGGATAATATCATTGCTCAGATTTGGCACACAATGGAGATGTTAAAGGATAGATACTTCCTTAATTGACTATAGCCATTTTATGCTATAATCATTTCTTTCTCTGCTGCCTCCTTCAGAACGGTCGTTTATCCTGTCTCCTCCAATTTTCAATGATAAAAAAGAGAAGATTGAGCAGTGGATAAAATAGGAGGGCGCAAAAGATAAGTTAAAAAAATGAAATCATAATTACATCGAAAAATAATAATGCAAAGAAAGATAAGGACGTAGAGTTTGACCCTTCAAAATCCATGAAGATGGAGATACAGAAAAGTTTCATGAGTTGGGGATGGAGAAGAAATGGAGGGGGGGAGAGAAAGAAAAAAAAAAGAATTAAATGGTGATAAGAGAAAAGATTGGAAAGATGAGAGAAATTAAGAGGTGAAAGAAAATAGGAAAGAGTAAAACATTTAATTGATATGCTAGAGGGGTAGTTTTGTCACATACACATAAATTGCTCTTGTAGAAGAATTTGTACTCTGACATTATCATCACCATGCTGAATTCCTTATCCTCTCATGTTAAGTTGGGTTGGCTATACTTTGGGCAATAAATGCTTCATATCTCATGATTTGACTCTCCAGAATGATACATTATTGCATGGCCAAATGGTATATTGAGTCCTGAAACAAAGTTATTCCCTAAGGATTGTTTGCATTTCACTTGACAAAGTTGGTCTCTAATGATTGCTTTGCATTTTTTTAGATCCTCAATCAATTTACGGGTGAATATTGATTTCTTATAATTATAATGATACGTTTCATATTTGACGAATCTTATGTGAGTTGTAGAATTTAGGGTGGGACTGGGATAGTATTTGGTTTCGAAAATTGCCTATGGTATCGTAAAAGTTGAATTTCATTCGTGAAAATGAGATGTGTGTATGAATTTATAATCTTAAGTTTGATTTTGAAATGAAATAGAGGTAATCTTACTCGTACTCAAAGTTTTTTTTTTTCAGAAACGGAAAAGCCATTACATGTTTCCTTATTAAAAACTGTTGACTTGTGTTGCAAGAGTAGAGCATGGACTGGAAATGACGTGCGGGGAAGTTCCGATTGGGCGTAAGCAGTGTTTTCTGTGTTGATCGGTTGCAGGCAAAGGAGGCAGAAATAATAACATGTGGATAGCCTAGAGCTGTCCGCAGGGGCAGCTAGTTGGTTCCGCGGCGTGATTGATTATGCATAAGGACGTAAGATCAAATTTTGAAAGGCGCAGTATAGAAGTTTCAACCCTTCAATGTGGGGTGACTTCTTGTGATGGGTTAAGACAAGTCCTCCCACATGGTTGGGCAGTTCGATCACCTTAATTTACATCCTCTAAATTCTCAACCGGACTGGAGAGTGGGGGCTAACGTTACCAACACCTTTGTGCACAAGGATAGGATTAGGATATTTACCATTTGTAGTTTACGTTTTACACTTTAGTTTATCTTTTGTTGATTAGGATTTAACTACAAAAGAGTTGTTAGTATGTTACTTTTCCTCGAGATTAAAAATATATATATATATATATATATATATATATCTTGTCTTCCAATATTGCTTCAACAAGAAAAACTTTTAAAGATAATTTTAACAACTTTTCATGCTTTCATTTTTTATTTGGGTACGAGTGAATTGAATATGTTTTGAGGGTAAACTTTTCAAGTTATATGAAAATTGAATTCTATGTGAAAGCAATGGTGGATCAAATGTTCTTACGTTGAGAATCGAAATATATAAAATAAACATATAAGAAAATTTTAATAATATAGGAAAAGGAGTGAAGACTAAATATTTTAAACGATTTATATGGAGAAAAATATTATTTTCAATGGACAAAAAGGTCCAATATATTAAAGGACGATCATTACTCTATTTCTTTATATTTGCTACATATATTTTATAGGTAAAAGTTTTAAATTCGACTTAACGCCGGACATAGTACACATGCACTATAGAGTTGTGATGAAAAATCAGGGACGAAGCCAAGAATTTGGTGTTGGGGGGCGAAACTGCAACAGTATGTAGAACTACAGAGCTCAAGTGATAAAAACGGCAAAAAAAAATTCTTTGGGGAGCAAAACTGATAAAATTTTCCAAAATTTTTCTAAAATACACATAAAATTTCGATAAATAGTAGTATTTTTAAAAATCTTGGGGGCCTGTCTTCGCCAAAAATGACTTTTTATTTAATCAACCTACCTTACATTGCAATTCTCTCCAATCTCCAAATTCTTAGTGTTGGAGATCTGATGTTTTACTCAGAGAAACACTTGAAGCAAAAATAAAATAGACGTGAAAAAATGCCACCAAGATTCTTGCAACTTTATTCTCTTCTTTTCGTTTTTCTCTATTATTGAGAAAAAACGTAAATTTTTTAAAACCAAATACACCTTAAATTTTTTAAAGCTCAAGACAATAGTAGTTCATTACAGTATATACAAAGTTAAATGTCAACACTATATATATATATATATATATATATATATATATATATATATATATATATATATATATATATATATATATAGGTCTTTATTGTCTGATTGCTTGTTCAAATAATCGAGATTGTAGTTGTTTTCAAACGATTATTTCAAGCAACTGTTAAAAAATACTTAACGTAAAATAATTATAATTTAAACTATCTAATCAAATAATTTGATTATCGAGATTTATCAGCTTGTTGATAGAGATGCACCAGAACCACGTTAGAGTTGTAAAAGTTTTATGGGAAACTTTAAATAGTAATGGATGTGGTCCATCATCAAAGGTGTCCCTACCTCAAATGCAAAGAGGCTGCCCGCCCACAACCTCAGGGCGCCACGGCTCGATACTCTCCGTCTCGCAAAGTCGGCAAGCCTTTAATCTCCCTTTTTAGGGTCATCTCCTTCTCGTCTGAAGCAGTTCTTTCTCCCGTATATGGAGGCTAGAGCAACCGCCCAATTGGACTTAAAAAAAAAATTGGATGTGGTCCATCTTTATTTTCCCTTGCAAATATTTGATCATAAACAAGAAAATGTGGGAATCTTTTAGCAAAGAAAAACTGTTTCCTCATATAGTGAATTATTAAGTACTACAATTGCAAGGTTTGTTATAGTTTGATCTGCCAATGAAACTGTATGAGCTGACATCCTAATTTGGTCACATTAATTAAGGTTAATTTTCTTCGAATAATTTATGTATTGTAAAAGTCACCTTATATAAATTGACATTTTTCTCAGAATTTTTTTTTGGGTGGAAAAAAAACACAAAACGATGCCAATAGTGTGGCACTGATGCAAAGACATGTAGTAGTGCTGGACTAGTAATCTACAAATTACTAGTAGTAGTTTAATTCTTACTACACAAAAAGCGATACCCACTTCCCAGAGCCGTACTAGTTTAATTCTTAAAATCAATGTTTTGACATCCTGTCTGGATATCAGATCGGAATAATTATTGGGTAAAAAAGATAATGGGTGAACTGTTATCGAACCGTTTATTGACTGTTGACCAATCATGTTCACCATTTATCGAAATAGGTTATAAGTTATAAATGAGTTTGACCAAATTAAATCTGAAGTTCAAGCACCAAAATTGACTTCTTGGAGTATAATCTTAATTAAATTATATATTTAACTTAAATCACAACATATAAACTACTCGATTGTAGTACAATTTTTTAAAAATAAATGTTTCTTTACTAATTTCGAGATTTGATTGGGTCACTTGTCTGACCAGGCGAGTCAGCCGAGTTTTGCAAAAGAAAACATTTTTTATATCTTACTTGATTTGAGATCGAACTCGAATCGTTTTAGGAAGTGGATCACCAAATGACCGGTTCGACCGGCCAGGGCTGGCTGGTTTCAAAACCATGCTTGAAATACAAAAGGAAAAAAAGGAAAAAAAAAAGTTTGAGATCTTCTATCTTACTCTTGAGCATTCTTTATCACATTTACACTAACAACGCCTCATTTTTCTTCTTCTTTGGAAGTATGGAACCGTAGAAAAAAAAAAAAAGGAACTTTTAAGCACAAAATGAAATACGAGACAACTTCATAAATAATTAAAATAATGATTCAAAGAATGAGACATATAATAAAATAAGATGATCCAAGAAGGTTACTCCTTGGCCATGACCCCAAAAAAAAAATCGTTATCATCAATGCAGTTAAAATAACAACAAAAAAATCTTAATATCAAGTAATTATAGTTGACTATATAAGTCGATCAATACTAAACAATTAATGTCGGCTACATAAATCAACCAAATACGAATAAACAACTAACGTATCTATAACACTCTTTAAGTTTGTTTGTTTTTTTTAAGCATATGGATCGGCACCAATGCAGATGAAAAAGTTAGATAAAAGAGAAGGAACAAATGTCATGAAACCTCGTGAGTAAATAAGTACTACTCAATGAATCTCTGGTACAAAATAAAACAATTATGGAATTTTTTTACTTATTTATCACTTCTCTTTCACAGTTTCAATAAATACTTTTGCAAGAAATTCAATAATCAATTCAGTGGGGTACCCGACAATATTGCAAGAACTCACACCATTTTTCCGCGTGGAATTTAATGCTCTCTCTCAACTGGACAACTTTGGCAAATCGGTCATTATTATCCCTAAACAATTTATTATTGTTTAGGGACAATAATGACTAATTTGCCTAAAACTTTCTACCTCCTTCTCTCGAATCATTGCTTTCTCAATTTTAATTGGTTCCCACCCCAACTTCTAATTCTTTTAATATTCAGTCCGGATCCTATGCGGAATGCATTTTTTAAATACGTATGGAACGCTTAATTTAAGTGTCCTGAACACACACACAAAAAAAAAAAAAAAACAGGACAAACGTCGTACAAATCAAGGCAGGTGTTCGTTTTAAACCAATCTTGATCGTCAAAATTTCAATCCGAAGAACGAGATTAAATTTCGCACGTACTGGAAAAAGGCGTTCCACACTGGAGCCTCAGTGCTTAATATTCATGTCTGGCGTTATAAGTCGTTTATAATACATGTAACAAAAATTAAGAAAGCAAAAATTAAGGTACTTTGTTAGTGAAAATATCAATATTATTCTCATAAATAGAATTAATGGTATAGAAGTCATATTTAAGATAATAATATTGATATTTTGACTAACAAATTATCTTATTATTTAATTTTTGCTAAATGTCAAGAAGGCCGCAACCCAGTGGGGCAAGCCGAAGTCCCGGGTTCGACACCATCTCCATACATGAGGCAATAAATTCTCCTCCTCCGGTGAGGCAATCAAAAAAATAATTTTTTTTTGCTAAATGTTTTAAACGACTTTTATATATATATATATATATATATAGTACTTTGTCCCATAAGGGTTGTCACAACTCATCTTCTTTTACATTCTTCTTTAATTCTCAAGTACTCATTTTTTTTCTGGAGTGAAAGAGGATGGTTGGTGGTGGAATTAAGAACTTGGTGGTGAGATTGGTAGTCGTGGCGGTGGCGGCAGCAATGGCCGTGGTGGCGGAACCTATAGTTCCGGGCTATTTCATATTTGGTGATTCATTGGTGGATAATGGCAACAATAATGATATCAATTCTTTGGCCAAAGCTAATTATCTTCCTTATGGAATTGATTTTGCTA
Organism: Vinca minor; assembly: GCA_026122235.1. Taxonomy (NCBI): domain Eukaryota; kingdom Viridiplantae; phylum Streptophyta; class Magnoliopsida; order Gentianales; family Apocynaceae; genus Vinca; species Vinca minor. The sequence continues at coordinate 1,317,485 of JAOCZM010000278.1, read as the reverse complement.
ATGGTCCGAGTGGAAGGTTTTCTAATGGAAAAACTACTGTTGACGTCATAGGTAAATTTCAAACTACATTTCTCTTCATCTCTTTTTCCTTTCTCTGATCCATTTCTGGTCTGAATTAAATAGGATCATATTTGACATTTTACCATATTTTACTATAGAATTTGATTAAAGTTTAATTCCCATACAAAATGCAAAGTGAACAGGATATTGAATACGTACTAATCTTCAACTTGTACTACTATTTTTTCTGGGGTTAATCTACAGCTGAGCTTATGGGTTTCGACGACTATATTCCACCATTTTCTAGTGCAAGCGGCCAAGACATACTGAGGGGAGTAAATTATGCATCTGCAGCAGCTGGCATTAGAGACGAAACTGGCCAGCAATTGGTACTTGAACATTCTTAATCCTTTGATCTAGTACAATAATTATTAGCAACCCCTGCCACTAGTTGACTAACCCCAAGGTGTTTTCGCCTTGAGTAGGGTGCTCGGATTAGTTTTGCAGCACAGGTAAATAACTACAAAAACACAGTTTCACAGTTGGTTGACATTCTTGGAGACGAAAATTCAGCTGCAAATTACCTCAGCAGATGCATATTTTCAGTTGGAGTTGGCAGCAATGACTACCTTAACAACTATTTTATGCCAGACTACTATTCAAGTAGCAGGCAATTCACACCAGAACAGTATGCCCAAGTCCTTATTCAAGAATATACTGAACAAATAAGGGTTCGTCCTTCTTGCTTACTCCCGTTTTTCCATACTGTCCTGTTTCAGAACCAAACGCAAAATTTCAAATCTCTCTTCTAATAGAGAAATCAACTTCTACGAAAATTTAGGACGAATTTTCAAAACCAAAATCAATCCAGATTCATCAAGAAAATGTCTCCTAGAAAAGGGAGTATCACTCCTTGATCAATAATCATTCCTGCATTAATTAAGATGATATTTTGGTTGCAGACACTATATAATTTTGGAGCAAGGAGATTTGTATTGATAGGAGTGGGTCAGATTGGGTGCAGTCCAAATGCATTGGCTCAAAACAGCCCTGATGGCAGAACATGTGTTGCCAGAATCAACTCTGCAAATCAGATCTTTAATAACAATCTCAGGGCACTGGTAGGCAACTTCAACAACAATTTTAATGATGCAAGATTTATCTACATAAATGCTTACGGGATCTTCCAAGATTTGATCGACAACCCCGCACAATATGGTAATTACTCTCAATACCTTCTCATCCATAACCCCCCCTCCCTCTTTCAAAATCGCCTACTTATTCTTTTGAGGACAATATGGAAATTCTTTTGATTGACAACTAGGCTTGAAATACGAGTCAGCCACTCAACCACTATGCTTTTTAAGGGCAAATTTTGAACATAAATCGAAATATTATGTTTTTGCAGGGTTTAGGGTGACAAATGCTGGATGCTGTGGAGTAGGGAGAAACAATGGGCAAATAACATGTCTTCCATTCCAAAGTCCATGCCAGAACAGAAATGAGTACCTGTTTTGGGATGCATTTCACCCTGGCGAAGCAGCAAATATCGTCGTCGGCAGAAGATCATTCGCTGCTGAGAAGTCATCTGATGCATACCCTTTTGACATTCGTCGTTTAGCTCAACTCTGAAAATACAGATTTATGCATTTTATATGAAAAATATATGTCACATGAGAAATTGTATCCCTGATTGAATTTATGAAATTTATAATTTATGTTATTGTGTTATTGGTTTGAAGGATATAACATGTAAAATCAACAATTTAAATCAAAGATTTTGTTTGCAAGCCATATGGAGAATGGTAAATTATCCCTGTTAGACATTAGTTTGAATTTTAATAAGAATATATCGTCTCCATCTCACACAGTCATTTTTTAGCTTATTTTTAACATCATTGTTTCCTCTTAATTTATTATTTATTTTCCCAATTCGATCCTTGCATTGCATGAATTTAGCCACCAAGATAATGCAATTAATCGTCCCAATAATATCTTGAGAAATAGTTACAGCAGAGTACTTAAATCTTGTAAATTTCATTTTGACATAAATAAAAGGTCAATTTGATCATGTTATTTTAAAATTTGACAATATAATGATTTTCCTAATTTAGACACACCTGATTCTTAAGGCAGTTCAAGCCATAGTGAGAAAGTTGGTGGGTACCTTTGGCTCTATGACAAATTTGACAAGTTATTGCAAGTACCAACGGGTAAAGAACCGAAAAAGCACCCATAAAGAATCCAGATCATAATATCCAGACACAGGAATACAAAATTTTATATGAGTGCTCCAATTTCAGATAAAAATACAAACTATTAGATTCTTTGTTCAAAAGCTTTAGCTATATTGTTCAGACACATTCGACCTTCCAAGATTATGAAACCCGAAAGAAAACAGTATCGAACATAACCAACACAAGTAAACAGAACTCAAAACCAACTTCACACAGTAATCAGGAACTTCCAAAGTCGCAATTATCTCTAGTTGGTCCAAATTCTTCTAAACTAATGAGCGAACAGAGGATATGCTATGGAAAATAATCAAATACCTGAATTCCTTCACAAGAATATCAAAACTGTAAATCTCAGCTGCTCCAGCGTTTGTACCAATACCAATACCAGCATCAGTCATTTGATTTTGGGCTACAAGCTGATTTAGAAGAAAGTAACATTTGAGGATCAATCCAGAAGTTAAATAAAAACTAATACCCCAAAAAAGAAGGAATTTTTTTTTTTTAAACCAAAAAAAGAAAAAGAAAAAGGAAAATCCTACCCTGCACCAAACTAAGAAGCACTAGCAGTATCTATCTTCTCAGTTCCATTTTATGATGAGCACATCAGTATCAAATATTTGTTTTACTAAGCATTTGTTGTTTACCAGCTTAAATTTGGGGGGTACACATTTTCATTCAGGTTTCCAAGAGAAGAACTAAAACTGATACAAGGAAACTGCATGTAACAACTGCATCACATACTTGGTTCATAAAACTTTAGACAAACATCACTAATTCAGGCCTACTGTATATATTTTCTCCTTCATCCTCCAGCATAGGATAAGCAGCAACAACTGCATCTTGTGCGCCAATATACAGGGAATTGTAGATCTTCCAGTAAACTTCTCTGACCTTCCTTGCTGGATGGAACAACCCTTGAAGACAGTAGTTCAATATAACTGCAGGACCTAGTGCCACTCTCATACCCTCAATGGCTTCCATTACAGCATTAATAACATGCGGTGATGTCTCAAAAATATTCGGCCAGACATAGTTCAAAAGATGAACCAAAGCATCTTCACACCCAAGACCAGCAACTCCCAGGGCCATGTGTTTTACAGCCGAAGCTGCAGTTTGGCGATGAACCAAGTCTCTATCCATAAGAGCATCCTCTAATAATGGAGTAACAGCATAAATGTAATCTTTCCCCATCTCGCCAATATACTCAAAAAGGAAGGATAAAGATTTCAAAACACCATTCTGGACATTAAGTTCCGGGACACGATATTCATTCATCAGGGCAGGCAGAACTGTAAAAGGAGAACAGGTTTCTGCAACAATTGCAATTGCCACAGTCGTGCAGACACGGTTCTGACGTTCCTGCACTTTCAGATTATTCAACAATGTTGCGAGGACATCTTGAGGACCAATGGCTTTTGCAATGTAGCCAAAAGTGTTCACCGTTGCTCTGCGAATACCCTTTTTGTGGGCCTTGAGCATCTCAAGAAGCTCAAAACAAATCCTCATCCATTCCCTAGCAGGAACAAACTCGGCTCCACGGTCAGCAATACGACCAACAAGGTCAATACAGTTCTCCTGGACTTTCTCATGGCGATTTTTCAAGATTGGAGTTAGGCGAGGAAGTAAATCCTTTATCGGAGGGGTCATTTTAGTCATACCAATAACATTAACAATTGCCTTCAAAGCTCCCAGTATTGACCCCAGAACTTCTGGGTACTCCTCGCCCAGATACTCGTACAAAACGACACCAAGATGGCCCATAAGCTGTTCTTCTCCACACTGTTTCATTATCACAGCAATCCTTGATATGAGATCTGCTGCTTGTTGTCTGACCTTCGCACTCTTATTATTGAGTCGCCATTTAATTGTACCACATATCTGCGGAAGATAGGGCTTTACTCTATGTCCAAGAGCATTCACAACAGCACCAAAACCATTAAGCATCACATTAGCATCATCAGTGGTTTGCTCTTGGAAGGCATATAAAATTCCATCGATCAATAGCTCTTCTAAGCGTGAATCAATATCTGATGAACCCAAATTTGCAACCACCTTCTCAATTGTCTCCATGACCATCCTTCTGTAAGGTTCACTTTCATCCTTCAAGTCTTCAACAATTCTCCCCACAATATCAGCAACACCAACCTTGTTGGCTATCTCAACAGTAGTTTCGACCAGTTGCCTGTAATTTCTGCGGTCCAAAGCCATTCTTCTCACCCAGAAGTTGCGGAAAAACTCTGGAAGAATATCATTCCGTATGTAATCAGGTTCCACGCCTTCAGTACTAACACACTGCTTCACAACTTTCAGCACAATTTTCTTCATTTCTTCATCGGGAGACTGGAACTCCCGAATGAGAACATGCATCACTTCCTTCGTGTAGTAACTAGCATATATAGCATCCATGAGAGGAATGATAAACCCAATTGCCTTTAAAAAGGCAGCCAAAACCTTCCCGCGGTGTGATCTAATACCAGTCCACAGAGGCTTCAACACTGAATCAAAACTTTCAATACCATAGGGCGCAGACGCCTCGGCAAGAGCAGCAAGAGAGAGTGCCGTAATAGTTCTAACCTTCTGATTCTCATCATTCAACCCGTGTTCTATAATTTCTACCAGTGATTTCAAGTGAGGTAAGACAGCACAACCAATCAAAATAGCAATCTGCTGAACTATCTTAATACCCGTGTGACGAGCTTGCCAAGACTTCTTACTCTGACACACAGCTTTCAAGAAAGGCAACAATGCCGGAATTCCAAGGGCAGAAGCAACAACACTGAATGCTCTTGCAGTAGTGTTTCTCACATATTCATCAATATTGTCGATATCCGGACGCATTGCAGCAATCATAGTTGCCAGACCCGCAGCCTTGCTGAGGTTGGAGATAATTTCTCTTCCTTCAACACGGGCATAATAATCTTCATCAATCAACAAAGGCTCAATGACCACCAGAATTTTGTGTACATATGGGCGAACCAACTCATCCAACTTATACAACACCCTATCAATAACCTTTACCAGCAAGTGCCTTTCTTGGTCCTCCAGTGTTGGTTGCATGAGCAAGGGCAGTATTCGGTTGAAGAGTGGCCCAGCACCAAATTCTCTAGCCTTATCAGTCAGTTGCCTCAAAGCGGTTTTCCTCTGCGATGGTGTCCCATTCTTGACCTTGAGCAGTAGTTTCATAATCTTTCGCTCTTTTTGCTCATCAGGAGACAATTCCTCTTCATTTTCTTCGTTCAACAAGGCACCAAAATACTGGTAATCTTCAGGTTTCATGAATGGCAGTCCACCAGGCATCTCTTTCGGAACATCGAACTGCTGACCACGATTCTCTTCAGGAATAGAATATAGTGGAGTCCCAATTGGAGTTGGGGTCGCAAGAAGTTTCCTTGCAGGAGTTCTAATAGGCACATATGAAGCTGGAGGCTCCAAAATCTTGTATCCCTCCTGAGGGAACATGGCCTCCAGCTCTTCATCAGTCAATGGACGGTTCCTCTCTTCAATATCCTTTTCCCACCTTAACAAATTATAATGTTCAGGAGTCATTGCACCACGCAGGTTAATTGCGCCTGGAGTTGGTGTAGCAAGCTCCACTCCTCCCACTGGGGTCACACCAGGATTATAAGCTGCAGTAGGAGTAGCCCCAGCCATTGGTGTGGCGCTTCCCATAGTAGCTGGTGTCTCGTCCCATCTTGATCTCTGCTTTTTGGGTGTTGGAGTGGCCATCCCAGCCAGCTTCGGAGTAGCATCCCAAGTCATCCCAGCAGGTGTAGCACCTGGAGTAGCTCCACCGGCAGGTGTTGCATCCGAATCAGCCAATCTACCCGGTGTTGGAGTCTCATCCCATCTGTTTCTCTTCACGGACGGAGTTGCATCCCCAATCCTCCCAGGAGTTGGCGTAGCATCCCACCTTCCAATTCCGGGAGTTGAGTCTGGCAAATCCCAATCAGAACCTGCCTTAGCTTTCTTCTCATTTTTTTCATCCTGCGACTGATCCCACCTATTCCTCTTCTTAGGCTTCTCAGGTTCCTTCTCCTTCTCCTTCTCCAAGACCTTACCACTCTCCTCCTCCTCCTTTTTCTTCTTCGCTATCAGCCTCAGCGTTTCCTCCTTTTGCCTCTTCAATGCCTCCTCCCTCATGACATCAGCATAAGTCCTCACCTCAGGTCCAGGAGTCTTATCCAAAAACGGATCATTCCTCTCCGGAGAAATAACCCTATTCAATCTCCTCCGCCTATAGTCATCCTCTCTATCAATAATCTTACTCGGCTGCTTGAACCCCGAAGCTTCATCCTCCTCCCCAGCCCTCGGGGCATCGTTGAAAAACTGCTTTGGGGCAGTAAAGGAAGCCATTTTCCGAGCAACCTCATTCTCCGCAGCATCCCCCACATCATCATCATCATTCACAGGTATCGATTTCTCGTAGCCCTCAAATCGATCAGCATTGTATAAGTCGGTATCAAATGTCACCGAGTTAAGTGAGGCAAGTTGCTGCTCCAATTTCTTTCTCTCCTCTTGAGTTCTCTGAATCTCGTCGTCCATTTTTTTCAATTCAACTCAATTACACGACGAAACAGAAACCCTATCCCTAGTTCTTCTTTCGAGTTTCCGAAACAATACTAATCTGAGCTTTTAGAGATATAATAAAAATCAATCAAAACTGCAATAGATAAATATAAATATCAGATATCAGCAAAATAGAGCAACAATTAATTCAAAAGATTAAAATTGAAGACCAAATTATTCTATGAAAAAACATGAGCAGGATTTGTTTATAAGCAAATTTATAAATGAATAAAATGCAGAAATTACTAAGAATATAGATTGTCAAGAACTAACCTTGAATTTGGATAACTGAGAATACTAGTGAGAAGTACTGAATTTAGGGTTTTGAATCAGCAGAGGAGTGTGAAGATGCTTGAATCTGGGTTCGGGTTTCGTATTTATATGTTGAAGAAGAAAAAGTAAATGAATCGGGTTTTACACTTTTATTGCGGACACACTGACTTAAATGGATCGGGTGGGCTTTTTTAATAATTACTTCATTCAAAAATATAAGTCGTTTAAGATACCTATCGAAATTAAAAAAAACAAAAAAATTATATATTTTATTAGTCAAAATATCAATATTACTCTTTCAATAACATTAATTGTATACAAGTCATATTTCAAGAGAGTAATATTTATATTTTAATTAACAAAATACTTTATTTGTTACTTTCTTAATTTTTGCTAAATGTGCTAAAATGTTTATATTATAGAATGGAGGTGATACTAATTTCCCCATTTTTTATAAATTAGTTAATCCCAATTCTAGAAGAGAGCTAGGATTAAAAAATGGTTAAATTTTAAGCAATTTTAATAAATATGAATAAAAGACTCATGTACCATAATATTCACATTGAGTAACTTTGAATGTTGCATTATTATATGATAAATGTGTATTTGGTTTTTATTTTCTTAAACAATTTATTTTTTTACTTTGGTCTTCATTATCTTTATAACAAACAATTAGCTTTTTGTGAAAAAAATTTCAAACAAAAACTTAATGTAGAAAATAAATAAGAGTAAATATAAAAATGACAATGTCACTATCACCTCATTGGCAAGGAAACTTGTAATGACTCATGTTAACTAATAGGACTTGTGTGACTTTGTGTCGCTTTAGTTTATTTGGGTGTTTATCTGTTTTATTCATTTTATACTAAAAATGCTAAATTTTTTCAAGAAATGTTAGATTTATTTGTATAATGTCATTTTTATTAGAACGTGTCAAGTCTTCGTTGCTTTATAATATTTTTAACTTGAATAATTATATCATAGTTAGCAATTTTAATGACTACACATACTAGTCAAGAATAACTAGAATCAATATTCAAAAGAATTAATCGTTTTCCTTTTAACATCTCTTATCACGAAATACCACGTTAAAATTAAAATATTTAAGGAAGAAAGTTAAAACACCGTATAAATCTTCCAGGGAGTTGAACAAATGCTATCCTTATAAGCAAAAATGTCCTTCTAACAAATAATTATTCACTCAAAATCTGAGATTAAAGATTTCACAAAAATAGTATTGAGATTCTAGGGAAAAAAATTGAAGCAACTAATTTTTAACGGAATAAATAATCTTAGACCAGAACGGCTGCAAAAATATATATATGATACTCCCTAATCCCTATGTCTCAAAATATTGCTAAAATTTCTCCTTTGTTGTTCCAAAATCATTTCATCAAATTATAACATTTTTGTTGATTTTCTTACCATTTTATCTTCATCATAACATGCTTTAAAATTAATTCCCTTCCAAAAAGTAACTAAAATGGGAAATATTTACTGGCTCCTGCAACTTTTTTACTTCCCATTTTCCTCTCTGCAAGGCTCTTTCTTGTATACTCTACTGGCCGGATTTGATCATTGGCTTTGGCCAATGATCGGATCTTGGTCAGCTAACTTTATCCACTAATGACGTAAAAGTTTTTTATGAGAACTTTTCCAACACTTAAACGCGTGTGTGATTTTCCAAGAAATCATTGAGATAGATGATAAACAGATATATTGGAAATGCAAGAAGCTACTATGATGAACTGATATTCTCTTTCCTCTGTGGTTTATGGATTGCGATGAATATGTTGCGAAGAGAAAGATTATATATTTGTTTATTTTACTAGTTTTAATTTTAGTATCTCCTAATCATTCAAGTTTTCTTAGTTGTGGTTTTTGTCTGTCATCATGGTTTTCTAAATCATTGTATAACTTTTATTTTATTATATTTTCAGATTTTCCTTTAATTGTAATGACCTCGGCTATTTTGTGTTAATGGAAAAAATTTATTCAGCAAAAAAAACATGCTTTAAAATTAAAAACATCAAATAAATAAAATACAGTTTCAAGTTCCATATTTTACACATATTCTCATTTTAAGATTCTATTTCTTTTGACTTAGCAAAAAAGAAAAAGAAAAAGAATCTTTTTTTCTGGTGCAATAAAAGTTTTAGTGGATTTGATTACAGCCACCATCACAATTCAGAGTGTGCCTTTGAGGTCGTACGCACTTAAATAGATCTTTACATATTACTCACTAACACAACATTTTTAAGATTAATAAAAAAAAATTGTGGTGATAAAGCAAAATTTACCAAATCCTAATCTATGTGTTTGCACATCAGATTCTTTGTGTTACTCACTAGAGCATTCTTAATTATACCGTGTTCATATCAAAATTATATTGTATTCACATTTACAATTGTTTTTTAGTTTAGAAATATATGAATGGAAATTTCTATAATTAAAGTGTTACATGAGTCATGTCATATGAGATTCAAATCGGGTGGTTTGTCTTTACATTGATAACGGATCTCCATGACCCGTCAACTAAATGGATCGGGTTGTTTGTATATATAAATGTCAGCCGCTTTTTCTGGATTTCAGTTTGTGCTCTCTCAACTCACTAAACTTAGCTCAATCCTTCAGGTAATTTTTTTTAATAAAAATAAATAAATTAATCCTCATTTATTTGCTTTCATTTCTGTTCCCATGGATTTGAATTAAGGTTTTCTTCGAATTGCTCTCTATTGTTCCATCTGTGTGTGGTTTCTTGAAATTTCAATTAATCTAATTTCCATTGTTCCCCAAAAAAATCCTCCCGAATCTCCAGTGCTTATTTATTTCTATTTCTATTGTCTAATTTTATTTTATTTGGTTGATATGTTTGATTAATTGATTCTATACGGATTCTATTGTCTGCTGTACATTTTTCGTTTTATAACCTGCAAATTCATAGAAGAAGAGGTGGCTTTGAATCTGGCATTTCAATATATTATATTCACTCCATTCCAAAATATAAGTAGTTTAGGACATGCAGCGAAAAAAAATATCAATATTACTCTCTTAAATAGAATTAGTGGTATACACGTCGTCCTATTTAAGAGAGTAATATTGATATGTTGACAGACAAAATGGCAAAAAATCCTCTGTCCCGTTCCTGTCCCCATCCCTGTCCCCGGTCAATCACAATTCACCCTGTATATATATAATTGGAAAAAATGTTTATATAGTAAATTTTGATTGGTTGGGGATAGGGATCGGGACAGGAATGGGGACAGAGGATTTTCACCCAGACAAAATACTTGTTTTTAGCGTCCTTAATTTTTGCTATGTCTTAAACAACGTATCTTAATTAAAACCTTTGTTAAATTGATGGGCATATCGTGCTGTCTTCATCCAATCTAATAAGACTTTGTTTTATTGCTTTTGTTGGTTCTTTTAGTGCTCCTTTATTGAAGCGGGTATTTTTCTTGGTTTACATTTTGCTGTGCTATTGTTTGGGATACTTTTTCATGCGGGGAGAAGGGTAGAGCCTTGGATTCATATCGAAGCTATGGCTTTTTGGAGGAAAAACCAATAGGAAACCTAGTTTAGGGGCTAATATAGCAAACCCTGTGTTATTAAGAAAGAACACAAAGCCGAAGGCTAATTCATATTAATGTGAAAGATATATACTAAGTTTTACAATGCTGAATAACATAGTTATATAGAAACTAATCCTAGTATCCTAACCTATTAAAGATTCTTGTTGCTTAAGAAAGTACTAATATGTAAACTAAATTATGCTAGGATCCTAAATTCTAATAATTAAAGAAACATTGGTCCTCCAAATTACAGCAACTTCCTTAAAGATAAAAGAAAGAGAAAGAACAATTCTTCTTCATCTTCCCTTTGATATTTCTTCTGAAGGCTGCATCCCTCTTTTCTTTCTCAATTTTAACAACTCTCAGAGCTCCAAATAGATTGATTCTAAGAGTATGGTAGAAGGGAAGAGTAAACCAGACATACGGAGGTACTATTGTGAACACTGTGGAATCTGCCGATCCAAGAAGTCCCTCATTTCCGCTCATATCCTCTCTCATCATCAGGTTCAGATCAAAATTATCCTAATTTATTTATTTTGTGAGTTGGGATTGGTATGGTCCGGGAAAATGGGCTTCTCTGTTTCCAATTGTTAAATGTTTTTTTTATCCTTTTAAAATGGAAAACTTATAATTTTCTTTTCTTGGTTTATAATACCACGAAATAGGACGAGGAGGAAACACATGAAGGCTCAGAGGCCACTGTTTGTAGTGAATGTGGTGCTAGCTTTAAAAAGCCTGCTTATTTGAAGCAGCATATGCTGAGCCACTCACTTGAGGTGATTTATATAGTTATTTTTAACCTCTATGTTATGATTGTTTCTCCCTTCAATCTTGAATCTCCTAAATTGTTATTCTTAAATATCTTCTGTTAGATTCCTTTGGTGTTTCTGACCTGGAAACATGTGGTACTAAGCCTAAGTTTGAGAAATTACATTCAGAGTTGTACACATTTTGTACATGTAATGAGCTTTGTCAATTCCCACAGAATCCCGAGCTGAAAATATCGCAATATGTGCTAGTTCTATATGGTCTCTAGATATGTGTTCCCAATAGTATACCTTGTAGATATGTGCCTCCAGTAGGGTCCCCTTGTCAAGTAACTTGTTTGATGATCTGTTTGACGTACGGCTTTTCATGGAAGATGTGACTGATATGTTTTGATATGATTCCTTGGATTTACTATTAGGCGTGAAGCATTGGATCCCAAACTAAGAACTCCAAAATGCGAGAGGCCATCGTCAACTTGAATGGATTAGTACCAGGTAGGGGGACCTCCTGAGAAGATCCATCAAGCAAGCCTCTTTCACGCTTTCTTGATAGTAGAGGTTTGAAAATTTCCTTTTTACTTGGTGCTTTTGAATTGAACTTAGTAATATTCCAAGATGCTAAGAACCATTAATATGTTTGTTTATTTCTGGTTCAGAGACCCTTTAAATGTCCAGTGGATGACTGTCACTCCAGCTACAGAAGGAAGGACCACTTGACAAGGCACCTGCTTCAGCATCAGGGGAAACTGTTTGAATGTCCTGTGGACAATTGCACCCGCAAATTTGCTTTTCAAGGTAATATGAAAACACACGTGAAAGAATTTCACAAGGAACGTTCCTCTGGTGATAAAGAAAGTCCAAAGCAATATGTCTGCTCTGAAATTGGGTGCGGAAAGGTGTTCAAATTTGCTTCAAAATTGCGAAAACATGAAGATTCCCACGGTATGCCTTGCAATGAATTACTCTGTTCTATATTAAGTTGGTTTTGCAGTGTTAGCTAGCCTCAAATAAAAAGAAATTGTAATTTCTGAAACTCTGTTGCGTTCATGAATTTCAGTTCAGTTGGAGACTGCGGAGGCATTCTGTTCCGAACCTGGCTGTCTGAAATATTTTACAAACGAGCAATGCCTTAAGGAACACGTTCGTTCATGTCACCAGCATATTATATGTGAGAAATGTGGGACCGAGCAACTGAAGAAGAACATAAAGCGCCACCTTCGCATGCATGAAGCAGGTGTTTCTTCTGAGAGAATAAAATGTAGCTTTGATGATTGTTCTCGCACATTTTCCACTGTAAGGAGCCATTATATTCTTTGAGTCTTTTTTTCTTGTCCATCTTCTCTCATCAATCGAGAGGGGAATTCTTTAATGAACTTGAAGCTATAAATCTTTTCTATCATTCTACCGTATTTCAGTGTGTAATTCAGTATTGTATTAATGAATATTTTCCATCTAAATGGAAACAGAGGTCAAACCTTAATCAGCACGTCAAAGCTGTGCACTTGGAGCTGAAGCCCTTCCCCTGTAGCTTTCCCGGATGCAGTATGAAATTTTCTTTCAAGCATGTGAGAGATCATCACGAGAAATCAGCAAGCCATGTTTACACTCGTGTAAGTGATTGTCATTTTCCAGCAAAGTATACAAGGATAATTTTCTTCCACAGATGCTGAGGGATGGAACTGATTATCTTTGTAATTCGTGTAGGGAGATTTTGAAGAAACCGATGAACAATTTAGATCAAGGCCAAGGGGTGGGAGGAAAAGGAAGTATCCAGAAATAGAAACACTAATACATGAAAGAGTAGCTCCACCTAGCGAATCAGATGCCATCTTGAACGAGGGGGCGGCTGAGTACTTGTCACGTTTACTCTCTTCCTCAGAATCTGAAGATGAACTCATAGAACAAGAGTAAGAATTGTGAATCACTGTAGCTCCTGAATCAATCTAGCAAGCTTTGGTTGTTTGGGTGTTGATTATGTGTGCAATCTGCCAAAGTTTCCTGCTTTTTGTAATTTGAAAAATCCATGGCTATTTTGTATGATTTTCTGTAGTTTTGTCTCGTTAATATCATGGGAAATATTGTGTTGATGCTAGATAAATAATCACCCAAAAAAAAAAAGATAAATAATCACCCACCTAAGGTATTTTAATTTATGGTTATGAATCTAATAGGCGCCTCTTAAATTATTCGCCTTTTTTGTTTTTTGAGCCTCAGACAGAAAACGTCAAATTTTGCTCCCTGAACTATCCAAACGATTAAACTCGCCTCTTCCATCCATTTCTACTGTAACTCTCTGAGGGAAAGGAAAAAGTTGAGGATATTTTTGATAATCTATATCAGAAACTAAAAAAGAAAAAGAAAAACTAACCTAAAAAAGGAACAGTCGCAAACATTGATCTAGTGGTTACTAATGCTTTAGATAGTAAGATCTTAAGTTCAAATTTCACTCCCAAGTTTCTTAAATCCACATATTTGTTTATAATTTGAGTTAATAGCTATTTATAGCACTAAACTATTTACGAATTTCTCTTTATAGTACTAAACTATTTTTTTATCTAAATATGTCACTCAACTATACGTTTATCAAAAAATATACAACCACCCATTTTTTGGGTGTTTTCCGGCCAGCGATGTCACGTGAGTTGCTTCGGAACATGAACAACGACGAAAAGGAAAAGAAATCTTGGAAATGTCGGGTGATAACTGCTTAATTTATTGTTGCAAGAGCAAACGGGTCTGTCAAATTAAGCAGTTATGGCCCGACATTTCCAATATTTCTTTTCCTTTTCGCCTTTGTTCATATTCTGAAGCAACTCAAGTGACATCGCTGGCCGGAAAACACTCAAAAAATGGGTGGTTGTATATTTTTTGATAAACGTAAATAGTTGAGTGACATATTTAGATAAAAAAATAGTTTAGTACTATAAAGATAAATTTGTAAATAGTTTAGTGCTATAAATAGTTATTAACTCTTTATAATTTATAGGTTCACTCCCCTAACAAATAAAATAATTTTAATTATTTTTAGAAAGGTCCGTTTTCTCTCTTTTAAAATTGTTTGGTCCTCAATAATGTCAAGTTTCCTTTAAAAGAAGAAAAAACAAAAAGAAAGGTGATGCTGTTCTCATAAGGGGCTGTTCTTGTTGATATTTTCCACACTGGTATGCTAGAAGCGTTGGATATGAGCAAAATGGTAATTTTTTTAAAAATAAATAACTAATTATATAATGAAAATTAATGTTTTATAAATAGTAAAATTCCACTTAAAACTAGTTAGGCTGACATTAGAAATTGGTAAGTTCAACAATTTGAATGATAACTTTCTTTATATGTATATTGAATTATAAATTAAATAATGAAGAAAGGTAATTAATCGTACTTACCATTTCCATCATAGAATTGAATGGTTCTGAACAGTTACATTGGATTTCAGAATGATGCGATTCAAACTAAAAGTGATCAGTTTTTTTTAATTAAATTCCAAGTTTCAGAACCCCACCCAAATAAGAGATCTTGTTGGGAGAGAGCAAACAAGAATAATGTCATGTCCCTGAAATTAGGACTGAGAATTCATAATCAATTTCCGAGGAAAAATAGCAAGTGGCAGAGAAGGGGGAAAATTAGGTTATTATCTATTTAAAATAAATTGTCCTTTGGCTATGAAACGACAGCGTTTTAGTTAGTTTAAAATAGATAGAAATCAATGGCCAGATGAGGGAAGACGGGTTCACTTTTGAGATGAAGAGCTGCTGCGAAGTAGGAGCACACTGAAGCTTCACTGTTGATTTCCAGGTTGTCAGAAGATTGCTGAGCTGGATGGGGGAGATTCCTTCTAGGGATTGCAACCCTAACTATAAATAGAAGGAGATGCAAGTGAGAAGAGGGTCCAGAAATATATCCAGAAATTGATACCCAAAATTGGCTGCGGCCTTCTCCTTTCTTGTAAGTTCCTTCCACTTCTAATCACCCTCTAATCCCTATCCATCCTATCTCTGATTCTCACTGGATCATCCTTGATTCCAGGAAGTTGAAAACAAGCTTTGCAACATTGGAAGACAGCCTTGCAGTTTGCTGAGTTTGCTTCTTTTCTACCTTGTTTCAGTTAGCTAGTTTAATACTTATTTTGCAGTAATTAGTTCCTGGGGACAATGATCCATATTTATTAGTGACTTTTATATGTTTTGAGGTGGAGACCTGACTCAGATTTACAATTATTCAGCTTTTCTTCATTACAAGTGTGACTGTTTGGGCATTGATTTAGCTGCAGTTCTTAGTTGTCTGTTGTCTGAGTGTGTGTGCCTTGGTCCTCAGGACATCACAATATGGATGAGCAGTGTTAGTGATATTGTGCTAATGGAGTTGGATCTGTAATGATTCATTTTGAGTTTCAGTAAACAGTTTCCTGTCTATTTATATATATATATATATATATATATATATATATATATATATATATATATATATATTCTGAGTTGGGTTGGTATTTCTGTTTGGCTTATTGAGATATTAGCTGAAATATTGGTGAGTTTGTGTGTGTCCTTAAGCCGGGACATGACAAATAACCATAATATTTCAGTGAGAATTTGCTCTCCACGAGATTCGAACATGCGTTGCCGTAGTCTCTAAACCCATATTACCCTAGATTTGTCAACTCGTCTGTGCCTCGAGAGACGGTTTCAGTTTTACTAAATCATAAATTAGTTAACCACCCCCAACCCCAAAAAAAAAGGAAAAGAAAAATAGGTTTAATCAAATTTCTAATTTAAAATATCATATTTTGCATGAAATTTAATGTTTATAACTTATAGGGTAAAAATTGTCCACGCCTCCTGAATTTTTTTTAAGTTTTGGTTTTTGACCATAAATTAAAAAATGCAAATTTCTTAACCCTAAACTTTTCTAAAGTATTAATATTGTCCCTTCCATCTACTTTCGCTGTTAGATTTGGATAGAATGCGACCACGTGATTGTCAGATGACTAAACTCGGGAAAATTTTGGGAAAAACAAGTCCTGACCCTAAAACAACCACATATGAGAATGGTTTGAAAAAAACAGAATGAAAGGGAGAAAAACTGCTATGCATATGGAAGACTGATTATTTATCTCATTGACACATTTTTTAAGGGTCAAAACATGTTTTTTTCCCAAAATCCACCGAGTTTGGTCATATGACAAACATAAATACTTTAGAAAATTTTAGGGTCAAGTACTTTATATTTTTTAGTTCATGTTCAAAAATCAAATTCGAGAGAACCCAGAAGGTGTGGGCACCTTTTACCCTAACTTATAAGACCATAATAAATAATAAATGAAATTTTAATCTAATAATAATATTCTAGACTTAGCATTTTGACCTAAGATTTATCAAATAATTAGCTGAAATTTCCAATTTCACAACAATAAAATTCTGGTAAAAACATCCGTAACCTTGGTCAGAAACAAGGTGACACATAACCAGTAATCCCCCCATATACCTGA
Source organism: Vinca minor (assembly GCA_026122235.1). Classification (NCBI taxonomy): domain Eukaryota; kingdom Viridiplantae; phylum Streptophyta; class Magnoliopsida; order Gentianales; family Apocynaceae; genus Vinca; species Vinca minor. Next base: position 1,300,591 of record JAOCZM010000278.1, on the reverse strand, counting down.
AAACTCACCTCCCAAAAAACAATTTGAGGATTTACTGGGCATCAACTCAATATTAGGTTTTTATTTATTTATTTATTTTAATCAATATTCGTATATTTGACTTGACTAATATGATGATTCCTAGAAGATAACTTGACAAATGCGACATAAGTCACTTCAATAGTGACTTGAACTCTCAACTCCACCATGAACAAGCACTGGAGCATAGAAAGTGAGAAAAACTTGCAACTAGCTATGCAACACCCTAATTCATCAACCAAAAAAAAAAAATCTATGATACACCAACAGTCAGTTTAGTAAAATAAAAGAGTTTTTTCCTTTCAATTTTCTTTTGATTCTTTTTGGAGTAAAGTGACTAGTTTTTGTTTTATCTAGTGGTGGAGTCAGGACCAGAAGGATAATAGAATCACTAGTTCATATTTGATTTTTTTAAAATTGGTTTACGATGGAAAAATGAATACAAGTAGATGGGAAGTGCAAAACTATCTATTTCCACAACTCATGCATATCTAAAATATCAATTTACTAAAATACTTTAACATATGTATATATTTTAAAAATACTTTTTTTTTATAATGTGGGGCGTTCAGTGTTCTTACCAGTAATGAGACTAATTTAGATTGGCATTTGGAGCGCTCGTAGAGTCTACTCAAGGAAACAGCTATTTTGCATAGGAGCCGGACTGAGGTTTTGCAACATAACCATTTCTGACGTTGCGATTAGGTCACCCTTCGATAGCTATGCCTATATAAATACACTGGTTTTTTAGGAAAATTCTGATATAGACCTGGGCTATATGTGGGGTTGTGGACCACTTGATCCACAATCTACCATATCACCTCTTTTCATTAAAATAAAAAAATAAAAATTTCATAGGGCCCACCTATTTTTATTATTTTAATCAAAACTGTGATGTAGCTGAATATTTGGTAGGCCTGGTCCACAACAGAACCGTTCGGTTTTTTATCAACACATTTTTAATTGAATTGGTTTTGCAAGTCTATAATATACTCACTCCAATTCAAAATGTAAGTATTTTTAAGAGTTTTCATACAAATTAAAATGCTAATCAGAATGACTAAAGTATCCCTAATTAACATTGCAAAGAACAAATAAATTAATAAAGAGTTGAATGGGAACTACACATTTTGACCATAATGAATATGAGAGAAAATGATGTAGGGGCAAATCAGTCAATAACTGCACAATTTTATTTTATTTTTGTAAATAGACTTATATTTTGCAACAAATAACAATTCCTAATAAGACTTGTATTTTGAATCGGAAAGAGTATATATATACACTTAATATTTCCTATAGTTACATACATAAGTCTATAAAAGATATATATTGTTTCACAATTTTTTAATTATGTAGTATTATAAGATTTCTTTATGTTTATCATACATAATCATCACAATGAATCGAATAAGGTGTTAAAATATACATAACAATATTTAGTATATATGTATGCCTAATTACAAGGACGAAACTAGAAATTTGACGTTGGGAGGCGAAACTGCAATAGTATGTCGAACTACATATAAAAACGGCAAAAAAAATAATAATTTTAGGGGGCGAACCTGATAAAATATTATGAACTACATATAAAATTTATTATACCTAGTAGTATTTTTAAAAATCTCAGGGGCGACTGCCTCCCCCACCCCTGTCTTTGTCCCAGCATAATTTGGTGCCAAAATGCCAAAAATTCTTACAAACGTATTTTAGGGTCTTGGATTTGAAGTTATGTTAAGGTAAAGAGTTGAAAATTTTCCATAATTTTATCTTGAAAATCATGTTATAGTCAATTAATTAAGACCTCATTTTCGTCTTGATAAAGGGTTTGAAATGATGTTTCAACAATTCCATTGCGAAGATGTTGCTGAATCCTATTGAAACGAGTGTCAATTGCGTAGAATGGGCTATGGAGCAGATAGTTATAATCATTATAAAACGTTTTGAAGTCGATTTATAATTTAAAAAAATTAATTACAAATTTGTAGGGTAAATTTATAAAGTTTAGAAACTTGATTTAGGGATTATAACTTTTGATTCTTAAGGGATTATGTTTTTTTTTTTGAGCGCCCGAAGGCGATTGCCCCCGAAGGGGAAGAGCGGAGAATACCCTAGATAGGGAAGATTGAAGCATGCCCCATGCTTGGGGAGGGAATTGCCTCACCAGAGGAGGAAGAGAACGCCTCACCAGAGGAGGAGATATATTATTGCCCCATTGTGCGGGGAGCAGGTGTCGAACTTGGGACCTTCCGGTCCCAAGCCAAAGGCTTACCCACTGGGCCAAACCTTTTCTTGACAAGGGATTATGTTTTAGGAACGTAAAATTTTAAAGTTTACAGTCTTGCGACAAGTATGTACGTTGCCGCTAAATTTTGACGACTACACTTAACAACCGAATTGCAACCGATACTACAAGAAAATTTCGAGTTTGGGACAATATTTTGGGACGGATCATTTCGCTTCTATTTTAAGATATTATAGGGACAGATTTGTAATGCATGTGCTTAAGAAATGTATAAGTTAAATTTTGTTCATATTGCGTCTCAAATTAGGATAAAACAACAACAAAAAGAATCTGGTATGTGATTCGTCCTTAATCTAGGACCGATTTAGGACGAACACAATTCTATACGAAGTATTGAGACAGATTTAAGATAAGTGGTTTATAATTAATTTATTTTTATCATTTTATTCCCTTGCAACGATAATCTGCCAAAATCTTTCTAAAATTTGAATAGATTTTTTACAGAACTTGTACTAATATTTTTTAATTTTTTTCCACAATGGGAAAAGGTGGTTATTATGTTTTTTTTCCGTGTAATACATGTATTTTCATATTATCATTTTAGAGAAATAAAGCTAAATAAAATTAATCAGACTTACACTTCTATTACAAATCTATACCAAATTGTTTCTAAATAAAGAAGATATAAGGGAAATATATTTTAAAAAATAAATTATCTAGCCATCCCTTTGAAATCTATCTAAGCTACATTAAAATAAATAAATAAGTGTTAAAAATTAAATTTAGACTAACACAAACACAAAAAGAGCGTAACAACCGAGAAAAAAAACTATATATTTTCTCTCCAGAGCATACCACTCGATTACTCTCCTTAGTGCAGTCCTATCTCTTCAGCAGCGCATCTATTTATAGAAGCTGTTGAGACAATCGCCCATAAAACAAGTTAGGCAAACCTTGAATTCTTGTGAGAATTCACAATGCTGCAATTGACTTTCATTTTCATCCACGCGCATGAATAGTAAGTCCATTTAATTTTCACAATTATACAAAAAAAGTTTCAAAATCATTAAAGGACTTAACTATATATGAAAACTTAACCTCCCCTTAATCATTGCTCATCAAATTTATTTTGTTGACCACTCACTTTAATTTTCTCATTCATATCATACCTTAAACATGTATATATATATATATACATAGTACAATGTCCTAAATAAAATGTTATTGTAACACGCAATTCTTTTATTTATTCGTATATATGCTTTTAGAATAGTACTGATTTTTTTTTCGCGAGTAAAATAAAAGATGAAGGGTGACGAGATAAGGAACTTCTTCGGAGTAATTTTGGTGGTGGCGGTGAATCTTGGAAGTAAGGTGGTGGCGGAACCTATAGTTCCATGTTGCTTCATATTTGGTGATTCATTGTTGGATAGTGGAAACAACAATAATCTAATTTCTTTAGCCAAATCCAATTTTTTTCCTTATGGAGTTGATTTTGGCGGACCAAGTGGAAGGTTTTCTAATGGCAAAACTGCCGGCGACGTCATAGGTAAATTTCAATTTTTTAGAAAAAAATTAATTTATTTTCCTCTCTCCATCTCTACTTTAATTTACAGTAAAAAAAAAAAAAGAAGTGTTGGAAAATTACGAATTTCTTTTCTAATGGATTATTCCAAGATTTATTAGACAGTAAAAAGTTATTACTTAATTTGAAGGCTGCTGCATATGCATGCATTATCATGTTTGATCGGTCTTTTACTATATTTCTTGAATTTCATTATTTTTTTTACCTGATTTTCTGCCATGCATTTTCATGACTCGGAGTATGCATAAAAAATTGAAGGAAAGAACACAATTAGGGAAATTTTCTATTTTAAGATTAGACACACCCTTCACTCCCAAGGATTGGACATCTGAAGCGTGAACATC